>OY992506.1:2400000-3848740 GCA_963921215.1 Scoparia ambigualis | reverse complement strand
CGGTGAACCTCAGCATTCTTGGCATGGACATCGGTTAGGAACTGAATCCAAAATGCTACATGGAGAGTGTAGTTTTAACTGCCTCCCGTAAGTTGAGTATTCTCAATAAGGTGAGGCGCGGTTTTTACTCCCGAGCAGCGCTGTTTGCTGTACGACACTCAGGTGCGATTGAGTATGGAGTATTGTTCCCATCTATGGGACGGCTCCGCTAAATACCTCCTCGATGCACTTGATCGAGTGCACAGGCGAGCGGTACACATTATTGAGATGCTGAGGTTACAGTATTTTGAAGAACTTTTTGATCTAATCCCGCCCTCTCCTTTCCTCTCCCGGATTACACGTGCTGGTGTTAGGAACCACCATCATACTGTACAGTATTAGTACTCGTACCAAAAGATTTGGCAAGTCGTTCCTTTGTAAGACCATTCGGCTTTGGAATTCCCTGCCGGCGCATGTGTTTCCCAGTCCCGGGTCTTTTAAGCGGAGCGTGAAACGGCATTTATGCAGGCCGTCATGAATGGGTGCGCTTGTTACCATGCTTATTCCACAGTAGGGAGCGCTCTCTTCTTATTTTGGAAAGCATCGGCTGCTTACCATCAGGCAGGATGCGGTAACTATGACGAGTCAATATAAAAAAACGTTAATGCCAATATAATGCCTCTGTAATGCAATTAAACAACTATTGTGAAACTATTTAAGATCTAAAGCCGTATAATTTGTGCCCAAATAATCATTACAGGTAGCCGTATAAACGTTTGTAATGCTACTATAGAACAAACTCAAAATGCGAAAACGATACAGAAATGCTGTAAGTCGGCAGTTATACTGGCTATACTGCTTTGATGTGGTACTTGGGGCTGTTCTTAGTTTACGTTTTTATTGATATGGTTTAGTTTTAGAAAAAATGAGACAATGTTTACCCACACTCGTACATAACACCTAATTTTAAAAAGCTAAAAGTACAGAAAAGTTCACTTTTGTTCATGGAAGAAGGAGTTATGTTTAGTTTTTCCTTAAAATATATAATAATATTATTACAAGTGTTTAATTGATATCATACCCTTAATATTTTAGGTAATTTAAACAAGTTTACATCATAGTTTAGTATAAAAATCACTTATGTACTGACTTATATCAGAAAATAAAAGTAAAACTATAACCTCGATTTACTCAAAATTTAAATTTTGTGACTTATCACCTTCATCCACTCACGTCTTTAATTGTTTTATGCTAAGGCAAAAGTAGATGCTAAACATCTACTATATAATATTTATTTAGTTATCTTGGACGTTTTGAGTACAATGACAAAGAAAATCAGTGTCCATTATGGACCACTAAGTGAAAAGTGGATTTTATTTCACCCATAAAGTTATAACTATAGCTGTTAGTGCTTCTGTTTTTGTCTAGTTTATCAAGCTACGCGTAACTAATGTAATGCAGTAAAAATGCACATCACAACACTATAATTTTCTTGTTAATTAGAAAACAGTATGGTTACAAAGTGGAAGTCAAAATGGTGTTGTACCAAATTTGAATCCGTTTTTCACACGTTTCTTATGTTTTTTCTAAGAAACTTTTATATTCAATCGGTAGCTTGAATTATAAGGAATATTTTTACATCTAAATAACATAATTTTATAACATAAACTAAAATGACATCCACTTTGTAACAGGGACATCTTCGCGCGAAAACGCCTAACTACAGCTCATAACCATTAAACAAATATGTAGGTAATAAATAGGTAGTTAAGGTAATGACAAAAGATTCGATAACAAGTACCTAGAAATGAAAATATTTACATTTAATGTTCTATTACATATATGTAGAGCACTTTGAATTAAGTTTTTCTTTATTAATTTTAAAGTATTTGTACACCTTATTTTCTTTTTTACGTCCCATTATTGTACAAGGCACAAGTAATAAATAATACGTTTAATAACTTAGAGTGCTAGAGTAATATCGCAACAAAATCAAAACAAACCAGTGCAGTGTGTCGGTCGCCACTCGGCGCTACACTGTTGCCAACTTGCCCTTGCCATAGGTACGTACTGTACTGGGCACGAACGGAGACCCCACGCCGCGTGGCGCGGCACGTTTAAGCGACTTGGCAACGTCGCGATAATAACGTTATTGGTAACGTTATAAATACCGGTAATTTGTAACAGAACAAAAACGTATCAGAATTTTTTGGTACATTACCGGTATAAAATAAATAACGGTATCCCTCCCTGGTAATAGCACAGATTGGAATAAAGTGTTTGTGGCACAAAAAAAGTGCATTAGGGCCATTTGTGGAATTTTGCCTTATGAATCATGCAGACCTATATTTAAAAACCTAGGTCTGCTGCCCTTTCCGCTGCTCTACTTGTATGAAGTATGTCATTTTGTCCATCAACATAGGTATCTGTTTGCTAAAGCATGTGATATACAGAGTACTAGAGTGCGCAGAGACAAACATAAACTTGTCTTAAGAAATGTTCCTAAAACATGTAAATACACGAAAAATTATCTTGCGTTGTGCGTCAGAATATATAACAAGATACCAAATGAATTGAAAGTGCTAAATAGCTTCTTATTTAAAAAAAAACTAACTAAATGGCTTATGGACAAAAAAAATTATAGTGTTAAGGGATTTATTGGCAACTAGCTGGATATTACTGACATACAATTTATTTAAATTTTGATTCTAGACATTTATTTATTATTGCAATCTTGACTCAATGTAATGTAATTAATATCATTAACATTGTAAACGATTTGCATGCTATTTTATTAGCGAAACATGAGCACATTTTATTGTTACTATGTTTTGTGCAAATAAACGATTTATTATTATTATTATCTCTTTAATTATTTTAAACTATATTTTAAGTTTTTTTTTACAATATTTTATAAAATAATAAATATATAATAAATCTTTCCTACAATCACACCAATTATCTAGCCCAAGAGAAGCTTCGAAGAAACTTGTTAAATGGTTACTATACAACGGATAAACATACTTATAATACTTAAATACATACTTTTTATACATAGAAAACACCCAGACCCGAGACAATTTAGAAAAACAATAATTTCTAAATTGACCCGACCGGGGATCGAACCCGGGACCTCAGAGATGGCGACACCATGAAAACCGGTGTACAAACCACTCAACCAAAGAGGTCGAAAAAAAAACATATTTACAATATAAAATATTATAAATAACTTAACCTAGGTTGCCACCGGCAGCAGGGATTGACCCAAGCTATCGGTGGTTAGGGCTGCATAGTGAGGAACCTCCTCACAATACGTGCCGTGTCAAAAAGTACTGCTTTCTGTACCTGACCCTTGACCCAACCTTTTAGCGAGAGCCTCTCTAGATGTTGGTCGAGGCTCTAAGCTATAAGACCGTGTGCCGAAACGACTATAGGTACAATTATAGTTGAATCCACATTCCACGGAGCTTGTCCTTCTCGGCTTTCACGAGGTTCTCGTCATGAGGTATGGTGATATCAACCAATATTGCTTGGCGCTAAGATCGGTCGATCACCACGATATCAGGCTTATTAGCGACATAGTCCTATCCGTGATGATAGAGCGATCCCTGTAAAGTGTTGCATGACCATTTTCGAGAACTGGAGCAGGTGCGTACTTATAGTACGGCACCTCTGATTCAACAAGGCCATATCGAAGAGTAAGTTGCTGGTGAATTATTCTGGCTACTTGGTTGTCTGTGCAAATACTCTCCGTTAGCAAGATGAGAACAACCGAAAATAATAATATGTCGGAGTGATTCTCCTGCACGGCGGCATGCCCGACAGATGTCGACCGTACCGTCCCTCATAATATATTTCCGGTAGTTATTCGTCTTGATAACTTCATCTTCAATGGCACAGACAAAACCTTCGGTTTCCCCAAAGAGGTCACCAAAACGTAGCCAGTTCACCGAGGCAAGCAAATCTACATCAGGCCCAGTTACAGCCCGATAGTAGCGCCCGCGTAGCACCTTGCTCTTCCATATGTCCTTGCGATCGAGAGTGCTTAGCACCACTGGTTTGCGCCAGTTTTCTGTTGCCAAGGAGAGCGGCGTCAAGTGTCTATCAACTCCAAATGCATCCCGCACTCACTGTTAAGGAAATAATCCCTGAGACTGCACACCTCGCGGTTATGTAGGTCCTTGGCATTTAAAAAGCCGCGACCCCCACATCTCCGTGGGATGTACAGCTTCATAACAGATGAGCGCGGGTGTAACATTCTGGAAGTCGTGAGCATTTGACGGACTCTTCTATTCAAGGCGTCCAATTCGGTCCGAGTCCATCTTAGTATGCCAAAGGAGTATGTGAGGAGAGGCATAACCCAGCCATTAAAAGCACGCGTCTTATTGCCACCCGATAAAAGACTGTTAAGTACTTTTCTTAGGCGGCAAAAGAATCGCTCCCGTAATGACTGTTTTATGTCCCCATCCACAACACCCAAAGACTGTGACATACCAAGATATTTATATGTTTCAACTTCGAAGAGAGAACTGAAGTTTATCGTTTCGGAGAGTTGTAAATTGGTTGAATTTACTACTCTCCCACGCTGTACCTGCATAACCGCACACTTATCCACACCAAACTCCATCTTGATGGCACTGCTGAAAGTCTCTGTAATTTTCAGCAGTTTCACCAAGTCTTGGCGGTTTAGTGCGAACAACTTGACGTCATCCATGTACAACAAATGCGACATAACTTCACCCCCTCTCCGCAGTTGAAAGCCTAACTTTGAATTTCTCAACAAAGTACTGAGAGAATTCAAAGCTAGGCCAAACCATAAAGGACTCAGACTGTCGCCCTGGAATATGCCACGCTCTATCTATTATTATTAAGGCCGCTAGTAAGAAAAGGTTCCAGGAAAAGGTTGATAAAAATAGAATAATTACCGTATGTATGTATGAATATGTACAAATTAATTCAAATCAATTATACAATTATTATTGTTGCTGCTGTTATAAAAATGTCCAAACACCTTTAGCTAAAATTTCAATTAATTATACTGGTGATACAGCGCGGCGACGCTGCCGGTATCATGGGAACCTTTGAGCCGGGGGTGACTTGCCGGTGGTCTGTTACATTAAGTTTTTTTATTTTATTTAGGTATTTATTTATTTTTCATGTTTGGTTTATTTATTGTATTTTACTAACATATTTTTAAGTTGAATTTTACTATTATTTCCATTAATTATAATATTTCCATTTCAAGTAAGTACACACGCCTGCTAATCAACCTATCCAAAACTGTCAAATTACTCTAAGCATTATTGATCCTCTTAGCTAAAGGATAAAATTCAAAATTTTTTGAAGTAATTTGACATGTTGTTGTAAGTAGGTTGTCGTGCTGGCGTCTGTACCTAAAAATATAAATCAGTTCATTAAAAATGAACACTTTCCTATGGATTTTTAAACTTATATCCATTTAGTTCCTATGATTGAAAAAGTAAATGAAATACTGGCGTACCTGGCGTACCATTGTGTAAGCATCAGTTGGTGCGGCCGCTGCAGAAGACGTGTGAGCGCGCAACAGAACCGCTACAACTATTTATGCTGCGCAATCTGCACATGCACATGTGGGTGATTCTCCTAGGAAAGTGTTCTCTTCTCAGAAACGTGTCCATTTTTTATTTTAAGTATTTAGCAAAAATAACCATGGCAAATGAAAGTTTACTCAATTTACCTTTCATGCTTTTATTTATAATTAAATTTATTATTTTATATTAAATCAGGTGGGAAAAAAAGTACTTTCACCTACTTTCATGTTTTTTTTGCAATTTATTATAGAATCATACTATACTTTATTATACGTAACCAGATAGCTTATTTAATAAGGATTCCAGTGATATTAGTTTTTTATATAGGCAGTCTCTATATCGACGCAAAAAAGCGGAACTGCTGTAACCCACAAAATGTAAAATGTCCACCAGAGCCAAAAAACTTTTGAGACATTTAGAAAAAAATTCATATATACAAGTGCCATTTTTGAACACTTATTTATTTTTCGAACTGTTATCTAAATAAATACCTAAATTCTTCTAGAAGTTACTTTTGACTTATGTTTCTGTGGGTTACAGCATTAGCACATTTTTTTTTGTTACGATAAAACGCTGTAAATGAAACAGATAATTGTAAGGGCGACTCGAAATCAAGTATTTTCCTATAAAGCCAAATTGCAGTAAGTACTTATTAAAATATATTTCAATAGCCTTAATTTCGACATAAATGCTGTATATCTATGTATTCAGGTGCATTAAAATATCATAACTGTTCAAAAAAGTTAGAAAGGATAGTAAAATTAAGCGATGTAAGTATGAAATGACATTTATTTAATGTCTTGTAGTGCAGTGTGTCACAAGTGCAGTGTGTCACGGCATCATAACTCATAAAATCATCTGTTTTGTAATACGTGATGGAATGTAACTAATTTAGGACTTTGTACCGATTTCCCAGAACTGGCAGTCAATACTTTCCTTTGTTCTGTAACACTATATAAACACTGTTTTTCCCTAATTAAATAAGAGTTAAGAACCAACCTTCGTCGTATCATTTCGTCTCCCGACTTCCGACTTCACAGTACCTCTGCCGGCGCTGCCTTTCGGCAGCGCTGAGCATCCCACATCACAGTCTTTTTAAAATGTTTAGAATACAAATCACATTGAAAATATTAAACAGAATTCAAAACATAACACAAGACTAACAACAGTTAGCCATTTAGACTTATTAAAACATAAAGAAAAACAGCTTAAAAAAACAATATCACTTTTAAAGTTTCACTTGAGTTGTACCTACTTAAAATCAATTTAAGCAAAACAAACAATCATCACTTCTCATAAGTGCGGACTAAGGTACTCCCTTTCTTCTATTAATTTTTTTGTCCGTAAATCCATAACATGTTTACTATAAAATTCAATAGCCATTATGTTCAAAACGTCGAAATTTTGTTTTTATATAATTATTTTTCTTTCTAATACTACCTATTCTGTTCTAATATCGAGTAGTAAATAATAATTCATCATCATCCTAGTCTTTTCCTAGGTCATTTCGTCGGCTCTCCGTATCAATTTGCACCATTCCTCTCTGTTTTGCGTCAAATCTAGACTTACGCCTATTGTCTTCATATCCTTATTTATTGTGCTTGTCCAAGTCGTAGGTGGGTGACCTCGGTGTCTCTTACCCTCGGCAGTGTTATGTAGCACACTCTTAGTCATGTGCTCGACATTTCTGCGCATCACATGGCCGAACCATCGCATTCGACTCTCGCACATCTTCTCTTGTATTGGCGCAACCTTGAACGTGCCATATATTCATTCCGAACCTTATCTATTAGCGTTACGCCCCCAGCCCACCTAAGCATTCGCGATTCTGTACAATGCATCATAAGCTCCTCTTGCTTGCGAATCGGCCAGTATACCGCACCATACAGAAGGGCAGATCGAACTGCTCTCTTGTAGATATTCCATTTTACTCGAACAGGCATTTGCGAGTCACAAAGTACCCCAGTCAGTACCTACTCTCCACTTTTGCCACCTAGCTTGAATCCTGTTTTCTATGTCTTTGTTGGTATTCGCTTCACTTGTTATACGGATCCAAGGTACTTGAATTTGGAGACTTTATTAAGGTGAAATTATCTATTAGTGGTGGGGATACGATCGCATTTATGCCAGAGAAATTGCAATTCATGTATTCCGTTTTTGTTCGGCTTACTCTGAGGCCTCGGCTTTCCAAACGGTTGCACCACAGAGATAGTTTGTTTTGCAGGTCTTCAGCAGATTCCGACACGAGTACTATATTATCGGCATATAGTAGTGTCCATAGAACAGGACGTTGCAGATCTTCAGTGACGTAATTCATGACCGTATTAAGCAAAAGTAGGCTTAGTTGAACTCTGATGCACTCGTCTACTACGACTACGTACCCTTGTGGTTACATTGTCGTACATGTCTTTTACTATATCAATGTACTGTTCGGGAACGTGCTGTGCTCGAAGCGCTGTCCATATAAGATCTTTTGAAACTCTATCAAATGCTTTTTCTAGATCTATAAAAGTAAAGTGAAATCCTTTCCAGATGATTTATACTTTTGTAAGAGCAGTTTAATAGAGTGAATGGCATCTATGGTTCCTAGGCCTCTTGAGAAGCCACATTGGTTTGGCGTTACCTTTATGGCTCTGTAGTTCCTTTCTAGTAGTCGCCTATATTTTTATAGAAAGGTATTTTATTCGAGACGTCTGAGTGGCGAGTACGCGACGTAGGAAATGGTAGGTAGGTAGGTGGACTTACCGGGAGCAGCTGTACGGGATCGCGGGGACCGGGAGCTATGCTGACCACGGGCGGCGATGTAGGTGAGTTAATGCACTTTCACTGCACTTAACCACAGGCATTCAGGCGTTCAGTTCGTTTGTTAGGTTCACAATAATCGATTTCACGGTCAGGCTGTTGCGTGCGCGCGCGGTAGGTAGCTGGCGACGAACTCCGGCGATCTTCTCACGGGGCGAGCGACAGCGAGTCGCGCAGCGGTGGCGCCGCGGCGGGCCGGCGGACGCGGTTGTAACCAACCGTTGAATCAACCGCCATACAGATGGCGATATCATTTGAATGGGCGTCCCGGCCTTGGCGCGAACAGGTATGATATCGCTTTTTCTCCGCATGTCAGGTATTTTGCGATCTTCTATAACTCTATTCAAAAAGTTGCTAACCATACTATGCCGGTATCGAATACTTTTCACGTTTCAGAGTACTTTCAGAGTTCTAACTACCGAATTTTCATCTGGCCCAGTCGACTTGTTTGAAAAACAAATTTTACTTTCTCAGGTGTTTTTGGTTCTATTGGACCAACTGTTCCAATAGAACCAAAGACCAACCAAGAACCAAGAACTGGCTAGAGTAACTACTCTAGCTAACTCTGGCACCCTATCTCGTGGGAATTTTTCGTTTAATAGTTCTGCAAAGTATTTTTGCCAGTGTTTATTTATGTCATTTTCTTGTGTTAGAGCCTACCGCATTTTACCTTTTATGTGAAGCTGACGTGTGGTAGCTAACTGGCTAAGCCCTTGTTGTAGGGCGATCAGGTGTGCTGCTTTCTGTAGGTGTGGTATCCATTTTTCTGTGGAATTCAGCGGAGATGTGTTGTAGTCAACATGTAACAGCCGTCTAATAAAATAAACAGGTACCTTGGGATTTTATAGAGGGTCAATGTCGCCAAAGTCAAGAACTTAAAACATGTCTGTTTTCTTACTCCTTCACTTAAAGAAGGATAGCTCCTGAAACTTGAGTATAATTTAAATAAATATGGTAACAATTCAAGCTCACAGTATAGTCTATAAAATGATACCATTTTCATTAATCTTCACCAATCGTTTAGGTCTTAAGATCTACATAGGCCGGGACTTAGTGAACATAAGTTCATTTCCTTTTTCTTTGTGTAATCTCGGGATCGTGCACCGGAGTACACCCCTGGCCTGTACGTTGCCTGCCTGTCTGCCTGCTAGAGCCTGTTCGTGACCAGCTGCCTGGCGTATACGACTTAAATTTCGTCCCTGCGCGCAGACTGATCACGCCGGTTCTAGGTTTCGGGTAGCCGCAGTCTACGAAGAAGATTAGCCTAAAGCTAAGTCTTTTAAGTCCTACTCAAGCGGGCAGAGTGAGAAATCCAATTGAACCCCTCCCTGAGTTTTTGTAAATTATTTTCTAAAGGAATAGGAATAAACTTTGTAACCTATTCGCTGTTTCATTTCTATTCTGAAGCAGGGAGTAAACCGCTACATACTAATTGTAGGAGGTTTAGCATACTTAAACGCTTCAATGGCATATAAACTCTGTGGTAACGTTAGGAGAACCATATCGAAAGTAGTGTCATCAACTCCTGCATTTGATTTATTTGACAAAATAACTTTGCCAACTTGGTATGCCAGAAACAGGTTCCAGTTTGAATAAAGAGACTCGTTTATAGAATTCATAAATTATGTCAATTTGGAAATGTCTACAGATGCGATACCTGAAACATTTAAAAAGTGATCATTGACGACCTCCTTGGTCGAGAGGTTTGTACACCGGTTTTCATGGTGACGCCATCTCTGAGGTCCCAGGTTCGATCCCCGGTCGGGTCAATTTACAATTTATTGTTTTCTAAATTGTTCGGGTCTGGGTGTTTTCTATGTATAATAAGTATGTATTTAAGTATTTTAAGTATGTTTATCCGTTGTCTAGTAACCATTTAACGAGTTTCTTCGAAGCTTCTCTTGGGCTAGATAATTGGTGTGATTGTAGGAAAGATTTATTAATTTATTAATTATTTATCGCGTTACAATCTCAGAACAATATTTTGTTCTGAGGTTACAAACGTTTAATGACAAGGAACGGCGTCAAAATGTCAATTTCCTTTTAAAAAGTTTAAAACTGCTCTGCACAGATGGCTATCCTATAAAATATTTTACAAAACCTAATGAATATTTATCTAACAAATTTTACAGCATAATGCTCAGTCAGTGTTAACTTGTTGTTGTTTATGTTCTTGTTGTGTTGTATTATTATTTCTCTTCTGTTATCACACTTTCTGGTAGTGACAAAACTTATAACTATTTCTGCCATAGCTTCGTACACTCCCTCTTCTGTCGATCAATTTTCTTTCACTTCGCTAACTGAGGAAGAGGTTCACAACTACACTATCACTTAATACTTACATAATATACAAGCATATTTATGTGTGTACTTATGTATTTTTGTGTGCTTATATAAGTACTATATATTTTCACGTGCTATTGTTCACTTGGGAGGCCTGTCCCCAGCAGTGGCATGTTTATAGGCTGATGATGATGATGATAATTATTTATTATAATACGTATTTTACTAGAATGTTTTATGATTCCCTTACTGGTCGACTTGTCGGGATTGCCTCAGGGCATTAAGTCCGCCTTTTGCTGTAATTTTGCAATGAAGAATAAATAAATTAATCCGATTTATAATAACATATATATAATTTGTATTTTATTCAATTGTTTTGACATTGATAATTTTGACCGCTATTATGAATTGTAAAAACAGTTTGACATCTGCAATGTAAATGTTAACATAAAATGCAAAGTAGTACTTGTTGATTTTATTGTATTATAATTTGACATTGATAATTTTGACCGCTATTATGAATTGTAAAAACAGTTTGACATCTGCAATGTAAATGTTAACATAAAATGCAAAGTAGTACTTGTTGATTTTATTGTATTATAATATTTGCATCCTTTTGTTAATGGTTGAATAGGCAGCACTTTTATTATTATAAGACCTCCAGTGTACCCTTATCAAATGTAAATAATGATATTCTTTATTATATTCTCAATTGTCTTTAAAGAGCAGTATTGAAACTAGCCCTGACTATTCATGGTTAGAACTCGTGTTAAGAGACCTGTTAAATTATAGAACTTCAACAAGATTTTTGGATAAGAGGATTTTATTGCGTACAATCCAATAGAGGACCTTACAGTCTACTAACATTACAGTACAAATGTAAGCAATCGGCATACTTAGCTGATGTACAGGCGGCGCTGATCTTGAGAATTTAATTGCAATTAATTGTAAGTTAATTAAAATAAATGAATATAATTACAAATGTTGCGCATCTTGGAAGTTATTTTGTTCAGGTTAGAAAGCTAACCTTCACATGAATCGAATGAACAAACCCCAATGGCAGTTTCGATAGCGTTTTGTTGTTATCCATGCTCCGTCAATCCTCTTTCGTCCGAGACCTGAGGCCCAAGTCTGCTAATTTTGTTAAGATCACATGCTATTGATATTTAATTGATATTCAATTCAATTGATAAACTTAGAAGTAGTCACAATCTAATAGTAATGGAATCGTAATCGCAGACGTATATATGTCTGTGATGTAATAGATTTTTTTTAAATATATTGCGTCCATTTATATTAATCTGGTTCCAGTAAAGATGTGGGACTTTACTGAGATTTCACACGGGCTTCTTGAGAGAATTTGAAAAATGATGTTGCACTGTTTTGTTTTATTTGCCAACACTCATGCACGTTCACGAACACTTAACGGTTAGTAATCCACTATTATGTTACATTATTATACGACAAAACACAAATTTTAGAAAATAAAAATTAATTTGTTTCATTGAACTGCCATTGGACTTTTTTGCAAGTCTACTCTTCAATCGTGTTCCAATGTAACTCCATTGTAGAATAAATTGGCATTCTACTCTTATTTGACGTTTTGACATTTCGATCAATGGACTCTCAGTGACAATTTTGTTAACGACGTACGATCGAGCCACAATACCTTAAACAATAATGTTGTCACGATTATTTGTGACTTTTATAAAATTATAAGGCCATCAGGGCCATGTTTACGGTGCGGTGGCGGTCAGGGTGTCGCAAAGGGGTGCAGGACTTACAAAATCTTCGAGCAAAAACACACAAACTTTTTTTTCACGAACTGACAAAAAAAAACATTGCTTTCAAAAAGAGATAGAATCATTTCCAAAATTTTTTTTTTTTTTTGTTATTAAGTTAAGTACTTACATCGGACGCCGCTCCAGGTTTAAGCGGGGTTTTCAAAAAAAGAATTTTAAAAAATTGTAAAAGAATTATACTTATCATTTTTCAAATGTAGCTCCATACAAAAATGAATATTTTTTTTAAATTTTTTTTTGATAATTACAAAGGATACCGCGCATGTTCCTGCGGGGTACGTCAGGGAGACCAAAATTCGTCAGATTTTAGATACGACGCACCGTTTTTGAGATATTCGCATTTTTATAAAAAGTTACCTTGACATTTTTCTAAGTGTCGGCTTCATATAAAAATCAATTCCATTCCATTGGGATTACATTACGATTAAGGCAAATTGGGTAGTCTTCAAAAACTTAGAAGTAGTCTCAATCTAATCGTAATAGACTCTAATTGGTATTGCCTAAATCTACCAAGAGACCGAATTAGTAAACAAACTATTATTTTAGTTTAAATAATCGTTTTTTTAGTTCTCTGTGATTCGATTACAAATTATTTTGTTCGCAATGAAGCGCCTTGTTTAAAAACATGACCTACGAATATTAATAACGCTTTAAAAAAAATAGTGTAATGCCATTTATCCACAATGGAGTGACATTGGAACACGATTGAAGAGCAGACTAGCAGCGTATTCCAATGGATTGTCACTAGAGTTCCAATGCGATCCAATTGCGATTCAATTATGCCATTCGTAAATTAGCAGACTTGGGCCCTTGTGAACAGACGTGCCGCACTTTTATTTAAAATTCATAATTATAACGCACATAAAAACCTTTCTCAGTATTGTACATTCAAAGTCGAATTTGTCTAAATCGACTCGGTAATATTCCACTCGCCGCTTACCGGTCTCTGCTGGCCGCGTCCCCTCCTACCTCACGTGTGAGCGTGACAACTGCGATTTTTTGGCCCGTTCTCGCATAGTGACCATTACGGACGCTCAAGGTCGTCAAGGCTACAGCGCGTTACGAGCTACGGAATACGAAAATACCTACGGTCATCTCATCTGTGTGCTACGACTTGGCGGCATACTGACCTACGGAAATAAAATCTCCAGTACGCAGTGAACGAACGCATTTGTGTTTTTTGCAAGATGGCAAGTGACATGAATAGAACGCAATCTGACTCCAACATTCATGTGGCAGCGGGGCAGATCACTACTTCCACTAACTACGTCGCCTTACGTAATAAAAGAAACAGAGATGACTTGTTTGAAGAAAGTTTAGAAAAGTTTAAAAATGAAATGACGGCTGCTCTTCAAAAATTTATGCAAAATGAATTTATGAAAATTAACCCAGTCCTTCAAGACATCAAAAAAACAAATGAAAACAGAAAATTGTATATCATTTTTAACCGCACAAAATGAATAATTTAAAAAAAGAATAGAACAATTAGAATGTGAAAACAAAAAGGATAAGGAGTACATAATTTTGCTTGAAGATAAACTGGAGGATGTTAGAAGAGAAAATCAAAAAGAAAATTTCGAAATCAAGAATGTGCCGCAAATTGGCTCTAAAGAAAAGAAAGATGACTTGTTTTGACAAACACCTGGGTTTTAGAACGAAGGAAGACACTCAGATATATGTATCGGAACAACTGACATCTAAGGCGGCTAGACTTCATTTTCTTGCCCGCGACCTTGCTAAAATAAAATCATACAAATTTTGTTGGACATCATACGGGCGGGTCTATGTACGGAAAACAACCGACTCCTCTGTTATTCTGATAAGGAATGAAGCCCAAGTACACAACCTTATGCAACAAACATGACTATACAGTGACATTATGGTGCTGGTCTTACTGTTTTTGTTGTACTCTGTGTGTGTTATTAATATCATCTTAGTTTGTAGTCACGTTGAATGTTTGCTATAATGTGCACAGATACTAAATACTTTAAGACTTTCCTTAAAGGTAAGGCTTTGTAAAAACACACACTATACACACATATTTATTACTATTTCACAGTTTCAAAAAATAAATTTTCCTTACTTCACTCGTATATTGCTTACATACATACACATGAACTATTGCCTCAAGTCTAAACTAAATAACCATGTTTTAATCTATAAACAGCTATCTTCTAGATACTTATACACTCAAATAAAGAATGTGCCTTGTAAAAACTGTCACATAATATTTCAAATAACCTATTTTTCTAACAAACGAATTGTGTGCAACCTCAAGAAATATTTAATTAAATCGTTATATGGATAGTCTATTAAATACCGTAACAGAGATTGATAAAATAGAAATTGCAGCGTCTAATACATGTGATATTATTAATTTTCCATCCTTGGTAGGTAAAATACTTAACACTGAACTTACAATTATTTCACAAAACATAAGTAGCATCTCCAGTAATTTTGATGATCTTTGCCTTACATTGTCGCAGTTCAACTTTTCGGTAGACGTGATAGTATTAACTGAATGTCGTATTCATCCAAAAAAAACCATACCACAGTTAAATAATTATGTATCTTTTTCTACAACAAATCATTTAAATCGGTGTGACGGTGTTGTAGTTTATGTAAGAACGGAATATAAAGTTAAAGTTACCGAGGTCATGCTTTCTAACGCCTCATGTCTACAGATTACTATAAAATATGACCTTACTATCCTTGGAATTTATCGTTCACCCTCCAATCCCAATGGAGAAAATTTCGTACATTCGTTAGATAATCACCTAAGTAATTTAAAAAAGTCCAAAACAATAACTATTACGGGAGACATCAATATAAATATAATAACCGACGACAACATACAGACAAATGAACGTAAAAATAAAATAAACTACTTAAACATGCTAGCAATGCATGGCTTGTTACCCTACCGACTAGAGACAAAAAATGTTTGGATCATTTTATCTTAAAATTAAACAAAACTAAAAATTCAGCATCTATATACATTTTAAACACGACTATTACTGACCACAACATGATTTTTTTTAAATATCTAATATAAAAGATGAAACTAACACTCCCAAAATAAAGAACTCTATCGACTTATTTAAAGCAATTGAATCATTTAAAAGTTTGGATCTTTTTAACATGCTATCATATACTAACCCCACTATTCTAACGGATTTCTTAATTAACAAATTGAGGCAATGTATCTTGACAAACACAATAACCACAACAATTCCATGTAAAAATCGCATTATAAAACCATGGATGACGCTGGGAGTTCTTCGTTGTATTAGAAATAGAAACGATATGCAGAAAAAACTGAAACGTGACCCAACAATCAATGTTCTGAAAATAACATATAGACGCTATCGTAATCATTGCAATGCTTTGATTAAAACTTTAAAACGTAATTTTCATAGAGATCAACTACTTAAAAATAAAAAGAATCCAAGGCTACTTTGGAAATCTATTGATTACATCACACACCGTAAAGTGAATAAATCTAAAAATATAGAACTGCTAAACTCTAAATAAACCCCTAAAAAATCCGTAGATTACGTAAATACCTATTTTGCAAATATTGGCAAATCCTTAGCTGATAATATCTTGATGCGTCAATCAAATCGGGCCACACCCTCTGATAACTCTTATGATTCACAACTGGCCTCTTCTTTTGTTTTATTAGAAACCGACCCAGGTGAGATCTACGAAATTTTAATGGGATTAAAATCTGATAGTGCAGCGGGTTGGGATGGCATACAGACTAAATTTCTAAAACATGTTGGCAAAGAAATAGCCCCCGTTGTTGCCCACTTAGCTAACCTTTGCATAAGACAGTGCATCTTTCCTACTGTGCTCAAACAAGCAATTGTCACTCCCATACATAAGGGTGGGGACAGGGTCGAAGCCAGCAATTACAGACCTATCTCAGTTCTTCCGGTTCTTTCAAAAATATTAGAAAAAATTATTAACAGTAGATTAATTAGCTTCTTAAACAAATACCAATTAATGTCTGACTCCCAATTTGGCTTTAGGCGAGAGATTTCTACAGAAGACGCTGTAATTGCTTTAACATCTCATATTTCTAGAAATGTTGATTTAAACAAAGAGTGCATTACAGTTTTTCTTGATCTTCAAAAGGCTTTCGATACCGTCTCTGTCCCCATCCTTATCCGCAGACTGGAATCCGTGGGTATCAGGGGGCCTTGCTGTGTGACTATTTGCGTGATCGTAAACAGAGTGTTAAAGTGGGAGACTATGTTAGCGGACTCGCAGATACAACATATGGTGTGCCCCAAGGGAGTGTGTTAGGACCAACGCTCTTCCTAATTTACATTAACAATCTTTGTAATTTAGATACCTATTCCTAATGGGAAACTTTTTTCATATGCAGACGACACCGCTGTAGTTTTCACTGGTTCAACATGGGACGAAGTGCATAGTTTTGCTCAGCAAGGTCTTGCCCAATTAGCTCGTTGGTTAGATAACAATTTACTGACTCTGAATGCCTCTAAAACTAACTATATATGTTTTACAAATTATAATAGTGCGCAGCCAAATTTAGACTGTCAAATAAAAATTCACTCATGTTATAATTTCAACATCCATAATTGCTCATGCTACAGTATAGACAAAATATCTAAAACTAAGTATCTTGGAGTAATAGTAGATCAGCGCCTAGCATGGCACGCTCATATTGACCTATTGAGTAGCAGGATTCGTAAACTCTCTTGGATTTTTAAGACTCTGAGACATATTGCCGACGCAGTTTTAATAAAACAAATATATATGTTGCGGTTCTTGGTTAGATGATTAAAAGACGAGTGCCGAAAACGTAATGTTCATATTTATTAAATAATTCAGTCATTTATATACAAAATCTAAGAAACATCTTTACAATATTGCGGGTCAGCTGATAGTTGAAGAAAGGAGACCGACATGCGAGAGCGGGACGCAGGTGCATAAATATTCCGCGATGCGTAGTTGTTCACCAGTTCCGCCACAATGGACGTCGGGGAGCTCTCGGCTTTGCTGGAGCAACCCGACGCGGTCGAGCTCATTAGGAGCCGCATCCATTCAAATAATGCCTCCTCTGCGCCTTCAGCGCAACCCGCCGCGTCCGCGTGCAAAGCGCCTTCAGCGCAACTCCGTCCGGTGCCTTATGCACAACCTACGTCCGCGTCCTCAGCGCAGACCGTTTCCGCGTTCGTCGCGATTAAGCCGCCTTCCGCGCAACCGATGGTTGTCGTTTACGACAACCCCGCGTCGCCAGATGTTACCCTTCCGGTAACTAAAACCGCCTCGTCCCATATCGACCCGGTTGATATGGATGTCTGCCCGTCAGTGTCAGACTACGACTCGTCGTCGGACTCAGCTTCGTCTGACTCCGACTAAACGATTGTATCTCGCACCGGCAAGCGACAACGCAAAACCGCGCCGTCGTCACCACCCGCGTCGAAAGCCACCAAGGCTGACAACGGTCAGCGCCCTAACACTCCAAGGCCCAAGTCGAACCAGGAGGAGCCCGCGAAACGCGAACGCGATATCCCGCCAATCCATGTCTTGCAATGCAAGGATTGGAATAAACTACCTAGCGCTATTAAAGCGCAGAAAATCAATTTCACGCGCGCCGTCTGCGAGGGAGGCGATAGGATGAAAATCTTTCCGCCGACCGCGCTAGATCACCGCCGTATAACCGCGTTCCTACGCACTCGCGACATAGAGTTTCACTCGTACTCGCTCCCCGAGGAGCAAGTACTAACAAATCATCCACAAACCCTGCCGACGTGCTTTTGGCCCTTAAGGCCACAGGGTTATCGGCCCGCGAAGCACACCGTATTTTTAGGCGCGACAAGCAACCGACGCGCTTTATCCGTGTAGTTCTTGATAAGACCCCCGACGGCAAAGAAATTTTTAATATAAAATCATTAATGTACTGTGATCGGATCACAATCGAAGTACCGTACAAGAGTGGCACTCCCAGTCAGTGCCATCGTTGCCAGCGATACGGGCACTCGGCCGTAATTGCTACAACCGTCCTCGGTGCGTCAAGTGCCTGGGCAACCATGGCACTGACGCGTGCCCAAGGCCCAAGGACCCGAGGCCCGACGACCTGCCCGGCTGCGTGTTGTGTGGCGAGGTGGGGCACCCCGCGAGCTATCGCGGTTGCCCCAAGGCGCCACGTCTGCCTGCGGTCGCCAGGTCGGCCTCGTGTCCTAAGCCTAGTCACGCGACGCGAGCTCCAGCGAATTCTAAAATCACGCTTCGCCCCGCGGCACCGCTTCCACCGCCTCGCCACCCATGGGTCAAACCGGGGGTTGAGCAGCCTGCGAAGGCCGTTCAGCCCACGGTAGCAGCCCCCGCGTCCCCAGTTTGGTTTCCGGCCCAAACACTCGTGTACGCATCAGTTGCACCGCCTCACGAAGCACATATTACGCGGCCTTAATGGCTCATCACGGCCGCGGGGTACGGGAGCCCTTTTCTTCGACGTTGCGAAGGGCGTTTGACAAAGTCTGGCACAATGGCTTACTTTACAAGCTTTACAAACTCGGCGTGCCAGACAGACTCGTTCACATCATTCGAGACTACTTGTCAGATCGCACCTTTCGCTTCCGCGTCGAGGGAACGCGCTCCTCCCCCCGACCCATTCGTGCTGGAGTCCCGCAAGGCTCCGTGCTTTCACCTTTGTTGTTTTCGCTTTACGTTAACGATATACCCAGGACGCCTCGCGTTGAGTTGGCGCTCTTCGCTGATGACACCGCGCTATATACCACTGATATAGCGCGGTGTCATCGCCGCGACCACCTTAGGCGATTGGTTCCGACTTTGGAGAATCGAGGTGAACCCCGAGAAAAGTGCCGCGATCCACTTTCATCGGGGCTCATCCGGCCTCCGTCCGACCCCTATCCGACTCTTCGACCGCGTCATACCGTGGAAGTCACAGTCAAATATCTCGGTGCCATCTTCGACAGTCGATTGACGTTTGCACCACACATCCAAGCTATCCGAAATAGGGCAGCGTTCAATCTAGGTAGGCTCTACCATCTCGTAGGCAGGCGGAGTAAAATGTCTCTTAGAAATAAGACGACAATTTACAAAGCCTGCATCCGTCCCGTCATGACGTATGCTAGTGTAGTATTCACTCACGCCGCGAACTCTCAACTGCACCGGTTGCAGAGCGTTCAAAACCGTTTCATGCGAGGCGCCACGGCCGCCCCGTGGTACCTACCCTAGATTTACATCGCGATCTCGATCTTCCGACCGTCCGTTCCTTTATGAAGGACGCCTCTTAGGCGTACTTCGACAAAGCGCCTTCGCATCCGAATCCTCTGGTGACGGGAGCTGCCAACTACGATGTTGGCAGCTTTCGCCCCCCGAGAGGACCGCGCCGCCGGTTTCCGCGACACGTCTTAGACGACCCCGATGATGCAATAACGATTGCAAACGCGCCAAAGCGCGACACTACACACCCAGCCACACTAAACTTGCACACTAGTTTAGGACCAAGACACCGTACTCGTAGAATAAGTGTGCGTAGACCCGGTTCACACCCGCCCGGTGGCAGGTACATTCGTAATAATGTACCTGTTAGTCGCGTACCCCCCACGACACGGTAAACCCGAGCCGAGGTACAGGGCCTCCTAGAGGCGCCCTCGGGTTTAGCCGCTCCCTACCGGTTCGAACCTCCAGAGGCTCTAGGGGGGATCGGAGACTCGCTTGCGAAATGCCGTCCCCCACCGGAATCCCTCAGAACAAGCCCGGTAATGCTGTAAAGGTCATCTGCGACCGACAGCACTCACACTCAAAAAAAAAAAAAATTGTTCGCCAGTGGTAACAGCGTGCGCAGGCTGTTACTATGTCGCTTTTGCTCTCAGCCGACTGCGAGACACGTAAATACTGCGGTCCATCGTTGATCTTTGCTTAAAGTGATTTATTTTAAACCTTATAGGTTTTCAACCGACGCTTTATATACCCAATGTGGCCTTTTGTCTGTAAGGAAACTTTTCATCCTACACGCGATCTTAAAACTCCATAGAAAACTCCCTTTCAACCTCACTAGACAAAATAGAAGAAGAATATTAAATGTTGCACCTGTAGCCCACGTTAAAACTGCCTATGCCAGGAGACAATTTACAGGACAAGCAGCACATATTAAAACCTATAATGAAACAGAAAACCTTATAGTAAAGTAACAAATATATTATGTAAGTATAAATTAATTTTTATTTTATAAAATCCAACACACATACACACAAAACACACGCACACAAACACACACACACACACACACCCCCCCACACACACACACACACACACACACACTAGCAACGCGCGCGCGTGCGAATATGTACACCGAATAAATAAAATTAATAAATAAAATTAATTTAATAAAAAAAACACTAATTATATATATTTCAATTAGTGTTTATTGGCTTTGTTTGTCTTAATTTAACAGTTAACATTTAATTATTAATTACTATAATATTTAAATTGTTGCCGTCTACTCATAGCGTTTTTGTTATTGTTTTGCTGTAGGTAATACCAACAGTAATACAATGTATCTTTCGTAATTTTAGGAAGTAGCGGGGTCTTCTAACACTTGTATTATACATAAAAAAAGATTCCAGCCATTTGTTATGTAACTATGTAAAAGATACTGAATAAAGATTTTTTCATTTTCATTTTTCATTTTCATATTCTGGCAAATGCGCGGCGAATGCACAGCGCGCGAGCCGCCCGCGAACCGCGCATTTTAAGTTCGCGTGCCGCTCGCGCGCCGCTCGCGCGCCGACCGCGCGCATTACACGCGCCGCTCGCGCGCGGCTCGCAAGCGGCGCAAGTGCCGCGCGCACTCACTTCCTCTCGCCCGCACCTCAAGCCCAGCACCAACACCAACTCACTCGGCGAGCGAAAATGAAATAAAATAGCTGCCGATGCAGCAATTACATCAACAGCAGTCGTGCAGTCCATCTTCTTGGAAAGCAAACGTACAACTGACACTCCAGTATGAAAGCAAACGGAACGGCAAGCGCGCGAACCGGACGCGCGCAGATCGCGCGTAGATCGCGCGCAGCACGCGCGCACTGTACTAGCATTTCATGAGTTGCGCGCCAAACAACGGCAATATCGGCACGCGTGCAGCGCGCACGCGGCGCGCGCGCGGCGCGGCGATTTCGATTCCTCCCTGCTGTTCACTTTTAAAGTGCGAGCAGCCATGTTAAAAGTTTAAAAAAAGGACAGACTAATAGATTGACAGACAAAAATAAATAACGAATTAAAATTAAGTTTGTAAAAGTTGTAAATAAAAAATACGTTAAAAGTAAAGTTGTAGAGATTGTAAATACCTAATAATACATTAAAATCAAATAAATAGAACAATACTACACGTTAAAATAAATTTTTAAAAGTTGTAAAAGAAAGGGACAGTACAAAACAGTTGAGAATCTACCTAACTACTGACTATAAATAAATAATAGTGATCAAATAAATTAGATTAAAATTGAATTATTAAATAAAATAAATTGAAATTAAAATTTTAATAAATAAATTTGAAGATAAACTAATATTCAATAATTAAAATTAAATTTTAATTATTAAATGATTAAAACTATTAAATTTAAAATAGTTTTTAAAATTTTAAATGAAATGGGGTAGATTCTAATGTTTGTTCTATTGAGTGAGTGTAGTGTTGTATGTGTGTGTGGTGTGTCTGTGTTGTTAAATAAGCAAAGTCCCGGGAAGAAAATTGTCAAAGTAGTAACGAATAATAAATTGACGAATTCAAAAAAAATCTGTCTTAAACTAATATCTGGACTCAATAGAGTCACAGGGTCTTACCAACACAAATAAAAAATAAATAAATAAGGTATCCCAATCCTAATAACCTATTTGTTGGGAATAAACTGGCCACTTACGGCTGGCAACCGTACTATTTGTTTCCAACTCACTCACCGATCCCTAATCCTTAAATCCATAAAAACCACCCCTTTATTTATTTATTTATTTATTTATTTTTAATTAATTACCTGTTACACTTACACCAACGCCAAGGCGTGTAACAGGTCATCACATAACATAAAAAAATACAAAGTAAGTAATTAAGTATATAACATAATTTACAAAAAAAAACAAAAAAAAAAAGATGGACAGCCAAACAATACAAACATATTTTTAGTTAAAAACATTTTTTCTTACTGATTAGTGATTACCTACTTAAAAAACTTATACAATAATTTATAAATATATTTAATTTCATATAAAATATGTCTACCTCTGGTTCCTGAGCAATCAAGGCGTTGAGTAGCCTGATGGCTTGGGCCGTAGGGGCGAAATGAGCAGTTTGCGTGCGCGTCGGAGGCGCCGCGAGCAGGCGCCGCGCGTGCGCCCGCCGCACCCGCGGTGGTGCTATGAGCGAGCACTGCGACAGAGTGGTGGGGTTGTCGATGCTACTATTTAGTAGCAGGTAATAGTAGACCATGACAACACACTTGCGCCTCAATTCTAGAGTGTTCATTCCTACCATGCCTGCTATAGATAGGGACGGATATAGATAAGGGTAGTATCCAAACAGCTTGTTGTATAGATGGCGAGCAAATTTTTTTTTAACCTTTTCTACCATTAGTTTGTACTTAGATTCGTGAGGATCCCAGACTATAGAGTTGTACTCTAGTTTACTTCTCACGAATGCATAGAAAAGAGTGATGATAGTGCTCCTATCGTTAAAGCGAGATGCTTGCCTCATGACGAATCCTTGTGATTTGTAGGCTCCGGCACACACTTCAACGATGTGTCCGTTGAAAGTTAAGCCTGTGTCCGTTGAAAGTTAAGCCTGTGTCCAGGGTGAGGCCTAAGTCGCGAATCTGCGTCACACGATCGAGAGTGACGCTATTCATGGTGTAAGAGTAGGAGATGGGCGAACGAGCACGAGTGAATGTAATGGTTTTACACTTAGACGTGTTGAACTCTAGTTGATTACGTTCACTCCATGCGACAACGCCATCGATGTCCCTCTGCAACGCATCGCAATCGGAGACACTTCCTACACCCAATAAAAGCTTTAAATCATCAGCAAACATAAGGCACCTAGCTGACCTGACGACACTCGGCAAGTCATTAATCATAATCAGAAACTGAGTAGGTCCGAGCGTGCTACCTTGACTCACACCAGAGCAGGTCACATACGATTCAGAGCGGTAATGCTGGAGTTGGACGTATTGCAAACGATTACAAAAGTAACTCGAAAAAAGTTGAAGTAATTTAGGGGTGAATCCTACATGTAAACATTTTCTAAGTAGAATGTCAGTATGGACACGGTCAAATGCCTTTTTAAAATCAAAATACGCGGTATCTACTTGCTTTTTTAAGTCCATTTCAACAGCGACGTAATCCACGAAATTTATATGATTAGTAACAGTAGACCTGCCTGCCCTAAAATCATGCTGAGCGTCGGTAAACTGCGGAGTCATCTGCCTGGTAATTTCGCGGTTCAGAATGATTTCAAATACCCTGCCGAATGACGAGAGAACAGCTATCGGCCTATAGCTTTCTACCTCTGTTCGGGAACCACTCTTAGGTATAGGGGTGACCCTAGATACTTTCCACCTATTAGGGTAGGTAGCAGTTTTCAAAGCCAAATTGTATATAAATAAGAGTGGTGATTCTAAAACATCAAAACAATCTTTCATGATGTACGGTGGTATGCCATCGGGACCAGCCGAAGAGTGAGCCTTTAATCGGTGAACTGCTAACTTCAGTTCACGCGTGGTAATGCTATCAACAGCAATGCGGTAGGAGGAATTGGCCGGGTTAGGTTCGGTGACGTCATCAACTGATACCATTGGATTAGTGGTCAAAAACACTGATCTAAAATAAGCAGCAAAAGCGTTTGCAGCATCAGTGCCAGAAACGGTATTGCCTTCATATTTAAACGCATGACCAGTTTGCCTTGTGGATTGTTGATCCTTTATAAATTTCCAAAAATGTTTCGGATTACGTCTAATGACAGTCTCCGTTTGGTTAATATATACGCTATATGACTTATCGATTAGTTCCTTAAGTTTCTGTCTGTAAAATTTGTACATTTCCCAATTAAACAGTTTTAGCTCCTCT
This sequence comes from Scoparia ambigualis, assembly GCA_963921215.1. Classification (NCBI taxonomy): domain Eukaryota; kingdom Metazoa; phylum Arthropoda; class Insecta; order Lepidoptera; family Crambidae; genus Scoparia; species Scoparia ambigualis. The sequence continues at coordinate 3,824,196 of OY992506.1, read as the reverse complement.
CTGAATCTTGTTAGATGAAAATGTTTAGTTTTGATGTAATTAATTATTTGAGATGTAAACCAAGTCGGATATTGGTACCGTGAATCACGCATATAGGGTCGTTTTAATGGAACACAACTGTTTATACGTTGACCCAAGATGTCATAAAAAATGTTAACCGCCGTATCTACCTCAGTTGCCTGATATACCGCGTCCCAGTCTATACAAGACTAGTGTACAACGAATGGAAATCCGCTTTGCGAAAGTTCCATTCGGGTGGTAAATCGTCGCCGACAGAGTGCGTAGGGCGCGCGCGGGTGGCGCCGTCTCGCGGGCGCGCTGGCAGCGCGCTGCGCACGCTCACCGCGAGCGGCGGGTGGTAAGCGTCCGCGGGGACCACGGGTGCAGCGCTACTCGTCTGAATCCACTCATCGCCTAGATTACTCAGTACCAGATCTAACATTCCACCATATTTGTTAGTAATAGTGTTGTATTGCTTAAATTTACAGTAACTTAACATACAGTCATACTGCATTAAAGAATTTTGCCCGCATGAATTTAAATTGAAATCTCCTAAGACAACAATATCTAATTTTGGAAATTTTAAACAAATGTTTTCTAAGGCCGTAAAAGTTCTAAGATATTTGGCTTCGGTAGACTTAGGTGGAATGTACACAACACAAAAAATCATTCGCTTATATTGCAAAGTATGACAAGTTCTAAATCATCCAAGTATCCGTCAACATCAAGTACCTGCTGCACTGGAAGCGAATCTCGGACCGCCAGCAGCACACCTCCCCAGCCCGCGTCGCCAGCGCGGTCGCGGCGCAGCACGTTATAGCCGGGCGGAAACACTTCCGCATCGCTCACACCGGCAACAAGGAATGTTTCAGTAAATGCGTAAAGATCAGCTGACTCTGACAGTATCCCCTTTTTGCAAACATCGAGCTTGGAACGAAGTCCTCTAACGTTCTGATAAAATAGTTCGTATAATTTAAATTTAGTTGGTTTGTTCGGCTTGTTGCGGCTTTCGAAATCTACTACGCCAGGGCTTTATGCAGACATCTTCTGCCCAGTGTTCGGTTGTTAAATATTTGTTAACATGCTTGGTAGGTACGGTCAGTCTATAGGAGGCGTAATCGCCCCGCGACTTTAATACTTCGACGCAGCATTTGTTACCTGGACAGATGTTAGCCAAGTGTGCCGTAACTTGCTCAACCGTAGTATCGATGTGTACATAATATAAATGTAGATATGATTTACGCTCAGCGGTTGATAGTACACAAGCAGTAGACCCAGGGATGGCCGTACCGCGAGTTAGTTGTTAACGGGCGGGCGACGGGATTGCCGGTGTTTTACCTCAACCCACTTGGTAGCGGCGAAATCATCGGTGGCTGCATCCAGCTGCGAGTGCGTTATCGAAGCATCGGCATCGGTGCATTACAGTTTTTCTTGATCTTCAAAAGGCTTTCGATACCGTCTCTGTCCCCATCCTTATCCGCAGACTGGAATCCGTGGGTATCAGGGGGCCTTGCTGTGTGACTATTTGCGTGATCGTAAACAGAGTGTTAAAGTGGGAGACTATGTTAGCGGACTCGCAGATACAACATATGGTGTGCCCCAAGGGAGTGTGTTAGGACCAACGCTCTTCCTAATTTACATTAACAATCTTTGTAATTTAGATACCTATTCCTAATGGGAAACTTTTTTCATATGCAGACGACACCGCTGTAGTTTTCACTGGTTCAACATGGGACGAAGTGCATAGTTTTGCTCAGCAAGGTCTTGCCCAATTAGCTCGTTGGTTAGATAACAATTTACTGACTCTGAATGCCTCTAAAACTAACTATATATGTTTTACAAATTATAATAGTGCGCAGCCAAATTTAGACTGTCAAATAAAAATTCACTCATGTTATAATTTCAACATCCATAATTGCTCATGCTACAGTATAGACAAAATATCTAAAACTAAGTATCTTGGAGTAATAGTAGATCAGCGCCTAGCATGGCACGCTCATATTGACCTATTGAGTAGCAGGATTCGTAAACTCTCTTGGATTTTTAAGACTCTGAGACATATTGCCGACGCAGTTTTAATAAAACAAATATATATGTTGCGGTTCTTGGTTAGATGATTAAAAGACGAGTTAAATTAAAAGCTCATCAAAATAATACTACCAACCCCTCCCTTCCCTTCGGTGTCGTAAAAGGCGACTAATGGACTAAAGACTACACATACATTCAACAGCATAGAACGGCGATGGGCTCATCAAAATAATACTACCAACCGCTCCCTTCTCTTCGGTGTCGTAAAAGGCGACTAACGGACTAAAGACTGCACATACATAATACAGCACAGAGCGGCGATGGGCTCTTCAAAATAATACTACCAACCCCTATCTTTTCTTGGGTTTCGTAAAAGGCGACTAACGGACTAAAGATTGCACATACAGCCAACAGCATAGAGCGGCGATGGGCTCATCAAAATAATACTACCAACCCCTCTCTTCGCTTCGGTGTCGTAAAAGGCGACTAACGGACTAAAGACTGCACATTCATTCAACAGCATTGAACGGCGATGGGCTCATCAAAATAATACTACCAACCCCTTTCTTCCCTTCGGTGTCATAAAAGGCGACTAACGGACTAAAGACTGCACATACATCTAACGGCATAGAGCGGTGATGGGCTCTTCATAATAATAATAGGTACCAACACCTCTCTTCTCTTGGGTGTCGTAAAAGCGACTAACGGGCTAAAGGCTCACCATCTAAGCACTTGTGCAGACTGTGCAGTTGTTTCTTGCTGAAGCGTAGACTGTGTGGGCGTGGTCTGTGTTGTCCATAGATTCAAATTATTACTAATTTTACATTACCGCACTAGTGCGTTATTACTAATTTTACATTACCGCACTAGTGTGTAATAAGCTACATTACGATGCTGAAATCGGTGTAATAAGAGCCACTTTACGAGCAAATGTGTTATAAATATTATTACGCACGTGACAAAATTTCGTGGTTGATCCTAGAAAGAAATAAACCCCCTACAAATATCATAACAACGAAAGTATCTCTGTCTGTCTTTCTGTTCTTCACGCTTTAACCGCTAAACCGATTTAGATGAAATTTGGTATTGCGATAGTTTGTGTCCCGAGAAAAGGTTATATTATGCTATGCTACCTTTTATCGTAATCATACACAGACGGAGTCGCGGGCACCAGCTAGTAAAATATATATTTCGAATTACGTTTACCTTAATGACACCTCATCAAGTGTACCTCACAAGATTTACCCCAAAATGGGCGAGATATTAGCCTACGATTGATGAGCGGAAACCGTCTGTATTACTTACTGATCTTTGTTCACAGTTATCAGTGTACAGTCGAGGATAAATATCGTGAGTACGAGGGGTACTCTACTTACCACCCCCCCCCCCTGCCTCAGACAAGTAGTTTTTAAGTTATGTAAATTTTTGTATTTTGAGGTTATGTATCGTACAACTGCACAACCGTGTAACCAACATTTGGGGGAGGGGGGAAGGGTGACCCCCTTTTTAGGTGGGGAAAGGAGAGAGAATATGTAAAAAAAAACGTCGCACGTACAATAACGTCGTTTCTGGATGGCGCTTCGCCGGCCGCTCCCGCGGCACGCTCGCTTCGCTCGCTCGGCTCGCGCGTTTTTGGTCAACATACTAACCTAAACAAATCTAATTAACTCTTAAAAAACTCGCCATTCCGTCAGACCCCAAGCGTCCATAAATGGACGCGCTCTCCACTTGACTTTGTACCGTGATTTGATACACTTAAAGACTACTTTAGTATGAACAAGGTCGATTATTTCGGTTCTGTGTTGCATTTTAAGCATCGTGAACGCAAAATTTAACATGAATTACGTTCGTTTTTTTTTATTTCAGCAAATTGAAATTACCGCCAAATCGCACCTGGTGTCAAACTTTTTAGACTTTTCGATTCCAAGACTGAGGGGTTAGTTATTATTCTATAGTCAGGATCGTAGCAAATGGACATCTGTGGTCTCTGCCTGCCCCTCTGGGAAGCGGCCGTGATGTATGTATGTATGTACTAATAATGTACAGTCTTTGACTGATAATACCTAGCCGTATTTAATTATTAATACGGGATAATTTAATAAAAAAAAACACTTTCCTACACTCACACCAATTATCTAGCCCAAGAGAAGCTTCGACGAAACTCGTTTAATGGTTACTAGACAACGGATAAACATACTTAAAATACTTAAATAATACTTATTATACATAGAAAACACACAGACCCGAGACAATTTAGAAAATTAAAATTTCTAAATTGACCCGACCGGGGATCGAACCCGGGACCTCAGACCATGAAAACCGGTGTACAAACCACTCGACCAAGGAGGTCAATTCCAGAAGTGTTCCAAATATCAGCTGAACAACAAACAAAAGCTGATCTTACTATCACGAACTGACAACCCCGTACGACAAGCAACTCTGCTAAAATTAAAAAAAAGCCAAGTAGTTTTATTAAATAGATTGCGTTAAATCCAATTTGAAAAAAAAATACATTTATTACAGATAAGAAAAATTTAATTATCAACTTTCGAAAACAAGTAGGGAACCCGTCAGGACACTGTGCTAACACAGGCAACAGCAAACAGTGAGATAAGTAAACAACAATAACAAAACAGTAAAATAAAATCAAGTCACGCTGAGCACATGTGCAGTCGCTATTTAGTGAAAAGTGGACTATGGCAAAGGACTGCTTTTTTGGTCCTGAATGCCTAGTCTCTGACTAACCCTTCGGGGATATTAGTCGTGATTTTATTGCGTTGCATTAAATTAACAACAAAAAAATAAAAACATTAATTAAAATCACTTTTAGGGATTTTACCTTATTTTAGGGCGAAACGGCTTATATTAAGCATGTCTTAGGGCTTTTTTTTATTTTGACAGGGTTTTAGGGAAATTTGGGTAAATACAAATGAAGAAAACCTTTAAGAGGGTTTACGCATTTCGGTTTCCCATACAAACTTCCAAGTCGAATTTTTTTAAAACCAATAAGCCTATTTTGATGAAACTTTGCATGCTGAAGTAAAACACAGGGATCTAAATAGTTTGTTGAACACATTTTAAGAAAATGTTTATTTAACTCAGTTATTGCGATTTTTAACTTTCTATAGTGGACTTTAAATCGCAATAACTCAGCCAAAATAACGTTTTTTAAAAATGTTTTCAATAAACTATTTAGATCCCTGTGTTTCACTTTAGCATGCAAAGTTTCATAAAAATTGGCTTATTAGTTTTAAAAATTTCGACTTGGAAGTTTGTATGGAAAACCGGAATGAGTAAACCCTCTTAAATAGTTATTTCATTTTTCTTAACGGTCTTCAAATATGATTAATCGTTCTATCGTTTTTAAAATCCCATCCAAATTTTGCATAGTACCTAAGATTAGTAATACTGCTCTAAAAGTTAATGGTAACCCAAGTAACATTTCAATTGGGCCTAGGCTGTAAAAAATGCTTTTAGGTGTTATAGGAGTCATAAAAAGGTTAATGCTTTGTTAACTAGTCATATTATGTACTTGAAAATGATTAAGTCTTAAAACTAATAGTTTATTATTACAACCTGGGAGCCGCTGACAAGCGTTTAAATTAACGTTATTTTGACTTGTATTACAAGAGCATATAGCGCCAGGATCAAAAAGGTGTCGTAGACTTTTGAGTAAGTTCTGGAAAGGCTAATGTAATGCGAAAATGAGATCTAAAGGTTTAGTTTTTAACTTTGTTACAACCACATAGGCTTGGGATGTTTAAATCGCTAATAAGTTATTTTTTTAATCGCCTCTGTGGTCTAGTGGCTAAGCCACCGGTTTCAGAGCCAGAGGTCCCGGGTTCGACTCCCAGCAGGGGGCACATCTTTGTGTGCTCGGTTTGGTTGGTGGTAGGGCTGTTAAGTCCGCCTGGCTAGCTACCACCGTCTTATCTAAGTCTGTCGCCATAACAACGATGTTTATAGCATTGTTGTGTTCCGTACAGTTTGAGATAAGATAGCCAGTTTCTCAGTGGTTGAGGATGCCGGGTGATGCGCGCTTCTACCTTCGGCCTTATCGTCACTTATCATCAGGTGAGATGAAGGCCAAGCGCTTTCCCGTTGTGGAATATAAAAAAACCTATCTTAAACCTTTAGATTGTATTCGAGTTAGCTAGGCAAACAAATTAGGACTGAGTAGCAAAAACGGTTTAGGAGCTGAAGGCATAAACTTTTAGCTTGCAGTTCTGAAAAGGTTAATCTTAAAACTTTCTAGTAATATCCCAATGACAGCCATATTTATATCTTAAAATAAAAAATCGCAATAAAAAGCAATAATTTAAATAAAAAAAGCATACCTCATTAAGTTACATTTGCTATGTTTTAAAATAAATTTGTTTTTTTTTATATAAGGTAAACGAGCAGGCGGGTCACCTGATGGAGAGTAATCACCGCCACCCATGGACACCAGCAAAACCAGAGAAAACAGGGGGGGGGGGGCTCCGGAACCCTCACTGGCCGGACGAAACACAACAGCACCAAGTGCCATTATTTCACGCCGGATATTCGTGAGAGGATGGTATTACGCCGGGCAAGTTTGTTATTTACTTTAATAAAAGTTTTGCTCTAATGCGATTTACCACCAAGCATCTAATTTAATAATTTTTATTACAGTAAAATATCTTAATAATTTTTGAAGGCCCGTCTTGTATATAGGACTAATTATCCTAAACTGTCGCGATAAAGTGCCAGTCGCATTATGTTTTTAAGTTTTCCTGACTTCAGGAAGCTACTTTATATTTTGTACAAAAATTAACTATCTAGCCATTTTGAATCTTGGTGAAATGACATGGAATACCGCCATTATGAATAAGTATTGGCGATTGCTATTCAATTTCTGTGTAAAAAAATCTTTCACAGAAACATTTTCAAACTCCAGAATCTTGGAAAGGCATTTATTTATGTTAATCAAAAAGGTTTTAAGTGATCATAGATTTACATCCAAATCTAATTTAAAACTTAACAGCTACATGTAACATTATCGTTAAATTAAGGTTGTGTAGGTTTTCTTTGGGTTCTGTTTAATTCGTTTTAAAGGGTCTGGCTTTAAGCTAATAAATAAGTATTGCTGTAGCTCTTAGAAAGGTTCTAAAACGTGGGCCCCTTTTGCACTTAGGAGGTTAATATAAGGTAAATATAACATTATTGAGAGTGTTAAGACTTACGAGCAAATTTCCATACCCTTTCAAAACCTTTCTAAAACTTTAAATGTTACTTGGGAAGGCCGCTATAGTAAGAAAAAGATCCAATACTGTTGGAGGAAAAGGTTGTAAAATACGCCGGGCAAGTTTGTTATTTACTTTAATAAAAGTTTTGCTCTAATGCGATTTACCACCAAGCATCTAATTTAATAATTTTTATTACAGTAAAATATCTTAATAATTTTTGAAGGCCCGTCTTGTATATAGGACTAATTATCCTAAACTGTCGCGATAAAGTGCCAGTCGCATTATGTTTTTAAGTTTTCCTGACTTCAGGAAGCTACTTTATATTTTGTACAAAAATTAACTATCTAGCCATTTTGAATCTTGGTGAAATGACATGGAATACCGCCATTATGAATAAGTATTGGCGATTGCTATTCAATTTCTGTGTAAAAAAATCTTTCACAGAAACATTTTCAAACTCCAGAATCTTGGAAAGGCATTTATTTATGTTAATCAAAAAGGTTTTAAGTGATCATAGATTTACATCCAAATCTAATTTAAAACTTAACAGCTACATGTAACATTATCGTTAAATTAAGGTTGTGTAGGTTTTCTTTGGGTTCTGTTTAATTCGTTTTAAAGGGTCTGGCTTTAAGCTAATAAATAAGTATTGCTGTAGCTCTTAGAAAGGTTCTAAAACGTGGGCCCCTTTTGCACTTAGGAGGTTAATATAAGGTAAATATAACATTATTGAGAGTGTTAAGACTTACGAGCAAATTTCCATACCCTTTCAAAACCTTTCTAAAACTTTAAATGTTACTTGGGAAGGCCGCTATAGTAAGAAAAAGATCCAATACTGTTGGAGGAAAAGGTTGTAAAATAAAACAGAATAATTACCTAATCTATGTATGAATATGTACAAATTAAATCAAATCAATTATACGGGTGTGTAATGTTTGGTATGAATACTTAAGGCGGGTCTCCTGCGACACTGTTTTGTGTTTTCTAACACCTAACATCAAATATCTAATAAATATGGGCGTGGCCTACGAACATATTTTGATATATTATGTTAGATGTTTGATATTAGGTGTTAGAAAACACAAAACAGTGTCGCAGGAGACCCGCCTTTATGGTCTAACGTTCAGATAATATAATTTCATTTCATATAAGTAATTTTATTTGATATCACAACTGACTTAATATTGTAAACATTTAATATAATTTTAGAAAATTTAAGATTCTATAATTTCATATGATATAATGTACTTTGGATATAATAAACATTTGATAAAATAATCTAATGGTACCTATAAAACAATTTATTCCGAAAAGAGTCCTTCTGTTGTCTGTTAAAAAATAACCACTATTACTAAATTGTAATTTGCTTATATAACGCTTAATCGTCGACCTATCACGCGACCTACAAGTACAGGAGTAGGGCAGCTGGTATTTCTGTTGTCTAATAAAAAATAATAACCCCGAAATTCTTATTTTGCTTTTGCTTATAGTTTATACATTATATTAATGAAAAATAATTATGAATAATAAAAATAAGTGTTTAAACAACCTAAAAGTAATTACTGTAACTTCAAACAGGTGTAAAAAAACACGCATCTCCGCGGGGCGGGGGGGGGGTGTCGATTGAAAGGGGTAACTAACCCCTATAACCGTCTCTGTGGTCTAGTGGCTAAACCACCGGTTTCAGACCCAGAGGTCCCGGGTTCGATTCCCAGCGGGGGGTACATCTTTGTGTGCTCGGTTTGGTTGGTGGTAGGGCTGTTAAGTTCGCTTGGCTAGCTACCACTACTTTATCTAAGTCTGTCGCCATAACAACGATGTTTACAGCATTGTTGTGTTCCGAGAGTTTAAGATAAGATAGCCAGTTCCTCAGTGGTTGAGGATTCCGGGTGAGGCGCGCTTCCACCTTCGGCCTTATCGTCGCTTACTATCGGGTGAGATGGTAAGCCAAGCGCTTACCCGTTGTGGAATTAAAAATAAATAAATAAACCAGCCCTTATCAATTTCCAAATTCGAGATGCGTACCTAATACTAATGCCAACCCGGTTTTGCCGCGTATCCTTTCTGTCACTGACTTTTGTAGCACAACCTTACCAAAGACACAACGTAACTTTTTATGACATTTTTTGAAAACAATTTGGGATTAAAATGCTAATTTTATTTTTAAGTAAACATTGTATCAATTGAAATTATAGATATAATGTGATTATTATACCAATATAGCTTTATAGAAAAAGTTGTTACAGAATATGGGTATAATATCAAATGACTATTAAACGTAATGTTGTTAAAGGAAGTGTATTTTGATCAAGTAAAAAGTATATCCAATGAACGTTATGTCCTTTTTGAAATTAGTTCTTAAGTCGTTATATGAATACGCACCCCAATTAAATTAATTAATTTGACATTTTGTTGTATGTAGGTTACCGTGTACTTAAAAAAATTAAATCAGTTCATTAAAAATCAACACTTTCCTATGGATTTCCTATGATTGGAAAAGTAAAAGAAATACTAGCGTACCTGGCGTACCATTATGTCAGCATCAGTTGGTGCGGCCGCTGCAGAAGACGTGTGCGCGCGCAACACAACCGCTACAACTATTTATGCTGATGTGAATGTATTGTATTGTGTGCGTGATTGTATGTATAAACCTGGTTCAATTTCACACACACGAGTTTTGCGTAATAAGCAAAACTCGTGTGTGTGTAAGTGGCGAATTTTTATATTCACTTTTCACGTTTTTTTCTACTAATAAAGGGTGCCTCATTAAAAAAAAAATGGTACAAAATTAAATAGGCACACCATTTAAATTTTGTGTCATTTTTTTTTCGTGCTAGCGGTAATTCTGAAATTTGACAGCTGTCACCCATCTACGATTGTTTCGATTAATAAAAATGGAGCGCTACTCATGGACGTCATATTACGAAAAAAAACGGGTTGGCTTTTGAATCGAGTCGCCTGAATTTGAAGAAACTAACACTATGGGGAATCTAAGGGGTTTTAAATAGTTAACATTTTAGCTGCCGCGGTTGCCCTTCGCCATGAAAAAAAGTCTAAAGAGTTAATTAGATTAGTTTAGGTTAGCATGTTGACCAAAAACGCGCGAGCCGAGCGAGCGAAGCGAGCGTGCCGCGGGAGCGGCCGGCGAAGCGCCATCCAGAAACGACGTTATTGTACGTGCTACGTTTTTTTTAAATACTCGCTCCCCTTTCCCCACCTAAAGAGGGGGTCGCCCTTCCCCCCTCCCCCAAATGTTGGTTACACGGTTGTGCAGTTGTACGATACATAACCTCAAAATACAAAAATTAACATAACTTAAAAACTACTTGTCTGAGGCGGGGGAGGGGGGGGGGGTGTAAGTAGAGTACCCCCCGTACCCACGATATTTATGTCCTCGACTGTACACTGATAACTGTGAACAAAGATCAGTAATACCGATGGTTTCCGCTCATCAATCGTAGGCTAATATCTCGCCCATTTTGGGGTAAATCTTGTGAGGTACACTTGATGAGGTGTCATTAAGGTAAACGTAATTCGAAATATATATTTTACCAGCTGGTGCCCGCGACTCCGTCTGTGTATAATTACGATAAAAGGTAGCATAGCATAATATGACCTTCCGCGGGACACAAACTATCGCCATACCAAATTTCATCTAAATCGGTTTAGCGGTTAAAGCGTGAAGAACAGAAAGACAGACAGAGATACTTTCGCTGTATTGATATTTGTAGGGGGTTTATTTCTTTCTAGGATCAACCACGAAATTTTGTCACGTGCGTAATAATATTTACAATGCATCGGTGTTCAAGTCAGATTTGAGAATTCTGTAACTATGGCAACTGTAGACCGAACATAAACAAAAACATGGATCTGTCGCTCTGTTTCTCTAAAATTATTTATCAGTATGGGACCTCTTGACATTTTTGTATGACTGACATTTGAAATTTCTTAGGTACTGTCAGCCAGCGAGCTGTCAGCACACAAATCAACATTAATTCGAAATTATATGGTCTGCCATGCCGATGCCGTATGTAATTATCATTCACATACGGCATGGTTGCTTAATTATATTTTCTCTTTGTAGTAGGTACTTATTGCTGTTATTTAAAATAAAGTTAAATGAATAGACGGTTTTGTTTTTTTAAATTAAAATTATGTAAAAAGCACTCGTACTGTTTTGCAATCGAACCAATATGTTTGTTATTGGTTCGATTGCAAAACAGTACTTTTGTCCTATTTGTTCCTTAAAATAATATCGTAAAGATCGATTTTTTCCATGGATTCGTCGAAAGACATGTTTTTCTTTTTAGCCATTTATGCGTTTCTGATAGTTTATTGCTTTTTGAAGTAGGTGTTTTCTTTGCTAAAGTATTGTGATAAGTTGCGTTATCCATAACAATAACCGTCTTTGGGGTACATGATTGCATCTTTTCAGGAGTTAAATACTTTACTTTGCTGTTTAATTTTGCTTTACTGTACAATGTGACGTATGTGCACACACATATTCAAAACAAATTATGGAGGGGCGTGCCATCTTTTCGTGGTTTATCTAATACAGTATGTAAGATTGACTCGCTGTGTATGCCGTATGTAATTATCATTCACATACGGCATGGTTGCTTAATTATATTTTATTTTATTTTCTTTCAATGTTTATGGCCCATTTGAAAAAATAGGACAACTATACGAGGCTCATTTGGACTCCTTCTATGCTTTAGCCCCTTAGCCCCCAAGTGTCCATAATATGGACGCACGTAAAAAAATCGCCATTCCGTCAGACCCCAAGCGTCCATAAATGGACGCGCTCTCCACTTGACTTTTTTACCGTGATTTGATACACTTAATGACTACTTTAGTATGAACAAGGTCGTGTTACATTTTAAGCATCGTGAACGCAAAATTTAACACATGATTGCATCTTTTCAGGAGTTAAATACTTTACTTTGCTGTTTAATTTTGCTTTACTGTACAATGTGACGTATGTGCACACACACATTCAAAACAAATTATGGAGGGGCGTACCATCTTTTCGTGGTTTATGTAATACATCATGTAAGATTGACTCGCTGTGTATTTCCGGTCTTTTGTACGGCGTTTTTATGGTCATCCATTATGTTAGACAATATGTTTTAATGAGTTTAATTTGAGGATTACTAATGTACATTTAAAATATCAGTGCGAACCGTCGAAACAAATAAGACATCTGTTAAAGTGGTGTCGCGCGATCGCAAAAACTAACATAAGTCTCTTAATGAACTTCAAAGCAAAATCAACCATATTGATATTAATAATTAGAACAATTTTGCATTAAAGTTTCAGACCTATAGTCCGTTCAATATAGCTTGATACCTGTGACAGGTGTCATCAAAAACGACGACATGATTTTGGAAAATCGTATGATATATTTGACTACATTTAAATAACATTATTTTTTAAAATCCATCACTTAACATACTGAAATTACTTTTGTGATTATTTATTATACGTTAGATTAGGTTTTATCCCAATAAACTCACATAACACACATTTATCACAATTTTAAAACATTACAATAAAAAACGTACCCCTTCATCAAGGTCAAAATACGTGTAAATAGTAAATCAATTTAAGTTCAATTGATTATCAATAATCTATCGATTGACTTTAATTTTGTATTAAGTAATTGATTTTTTAGCCTTTACTTATTTTTTTTGAGTATAATGACGACAATGGGCGATTTTCTGACAGCCCAAATTAAAAAATAAAAATTAGTTCAAAAATACTCGATAGATGGCGTTTTATGAAAGCCGACCCGTTCCTACCTAAGGGCTGTAATAAATTCTACACTTTTACTTGTCTATCAAAAAAATAAAAAAATAGTACTTACAAATTTTTATTCAGGATCTCCAGGATCTATTTCTATTTTGGAATGGAATAAATATTACGTAGCCATACACGTGTTCTTCATGGACTCGCCTTTTTTAAAGCGCCATACTAATCTATGCTAAGCGCGATCCATGAAGTCATTTACGAACCAATTTCTTTTTTTTATTTGTTTTGGAAAATCGCCCATTGAAGTAAAAAAAAATTGAGAAGTTATTGAATTAGCACATTAGATAGGATAGGAACAATACTTCATTAGGCTCAATTTAAATTGATAAATTCGGTCGCATTTCGATGTTCCCTTTCTTTCATTAATTATAATCATAATCATAATAATCATAAATCTTTATTTGCAGAATATGGTAACATTTTACAGATAACATAGTACTTACAGACTTCCAACATATTCTATCGTGGCGAGACGATGTGAAAATACACACATCAAAAGTGTCTAGGGATCAAGCATTTTTATGCGGATTTCTTGAGATTGAGATGTGGCTTTGTAATAAATTTATGATTTTATAAATTTATATGGATCCTTTTTGGTGCATTTCATAATTTGAAACAGGAACTTTCAATCAATTTCTAGTAAAAGATGAAAATCAGCTGTCAATATTTTCCCTATAAAACATACAACGCATTGAAGACATTATTAGTGCTACTGTTTCCCTACTACTGATTAAAACCAACGTTATTATGGAGCGGCGACGTCATTTAAGCAGGGAAGAAATGCTCAGAGCCGTGGGAATGATAGAAGCTGGTTCCCGGCAACGTACTGTGGCTTTAGCTCTGAATACAAGTCAGAGTGTTATCAGTCGACTTTGGACACGTTACCGAAGCACTGGTACCGTGGCTGAGCGCCATGGAGGACGGTATCGCTGCACCACACGAAGACAAGACCAATACATTCAAATCACAACTCGAAGAGCTCCAACAATAACCGCCATGATGTTAGCCGTGAGGCTTCATCACTCTTCAGGGAACTTAATTAGCGGCCAAACAGTCAGAAACCGCTTGCATGAAGTGAACCTTCATTCCCGAAGACCGCTAAGGGATTGTGCATTGCTACCACCTATAGCAATGCACAATCGTAGGATTTGATATCAATGGGCTCTTGAACACAGAAATTGGGCAGAAGAACAATGGCGTTTCGTGTGCTTTTCTGATGAGTCTCGTTTTGGTATGAGACCGGATACAAGACGTATACGACACTGGAGAACCCCTGGACGCCAACAGCGATTAAAATCCTGCCAGGAAGTCCATCCTTATAGTGGTGGAACCATCATGGTATGGGCGGGTATTTGGATCGGCGGAAGAACTGAGTTGATTTGGATCAGAGGCAACCTCAACGCTCAAATTTATGCTGAGACGATTGTATCAGACGTCATCGTTCCTCTACAAGTGCAAATCGGTCCCTTATTTCAGTTAATGCATGATAATGCACGACCGCACACCGCAAGAGTTGTAAGACAGACTCTCGCCGCAGCTAACATCAATGTCATGCCCTGGCCTGCTCAGTCGCCAGACTTGAACCCGATTGAGCATGCATGGGATATGCTACAGAGAAGAGCTCTGCCGAATATGGAGGGTATCCAGTCGCAAGAAGACCTTTTTTTGTTGTTGCAACGAACATGGGCGGCCATTCCACAGCGTGATTTGGATGAACTCATTTTGAGTATGCCAAACCGATGTTCTTGTGTTGTTAGTGTTCGCGGTAGAAACACGGATTATTAATTGTTTAAGTTACCCAATAAAATTTTAAAGAAAACTGTTATTTCAGTCTTTTTTTCGAACTTTAATGTTAGTGGTTCAAATGTCAAAAATCCCTTTATTAGGAAAATGGCAAATTTCTTTATTAATGCAAAGGTGACTTGGTTTATCGTTACTGTAGACAAACGAAAACACTTTATTTGATGAATCCTTAAAGAAAATTTTAATTAATATCAATCAGGAGAAAAGTTATTGCAAAAATATATGTTGATCCCTAGACACTTTTAATGTGTGTATTTAAATAGGTACATTAAACTTATTGATCATTTAGGTACTTAATATTATTTAGTAAATTATTGTTACAACATTATGACTTTTACTCACAACGCTTAAGATTAATAATAAAAATATAAAAATATGTCAAATAAAATACATGCCATGTCAAAAAAAAAACCCAAATAAATAGCATTACATTACATCAATATCCATTAAGGTATTAGTCAAAATTACAGAATTGGCTCAACTGTTAACATCACATAGAAATTCATTAATCGTATAATAAGTTTTATAAATAAAGAATTTTTTAAGGGTTGATTTAAATTCTACCATATTATTAATAATTTTTATGTCGTCCGGTAGCTTATTATAAATTTTCGGTGCGAAACCATAAATGTTATTTCCAAATAAAGCAGTGCTTCTTGGTATTTGACGCAACTTATTAACATGTCTTTTCGAAGAGAAGTTATCAAATAGTTTTAGATTTGTTTTAACAAAAACAGCCACTTCATACATGTATATGCACGGCACTGTTAAAATGTTTAACTCTTTGAAGTAGGGGTAGCAAGAGTCCGTAGGGCAAAGTTTGCATATGGCTCGAACGCACTTTTTTTGCGCTTTGAAAACCCTCTCTTTGTTAGTAGAGTTTCCCCAGAAAAGGATACCGTATCTCAATAGTGATGCAACGTAGCCATGATACGCTGTCATTAATGCCGATCGATTGGAAATTTTATTAAGCATATACAATGCATATGAAAATTTGTTAAGTTTTTCGCGTACATAATTAGTATGAGTATCCCACGACATGTTTTTATCAATGTAGGTATATGCCTAGAAATTTAGTAGTATCTACTTCTTCTACTTGTTTCTCTGAGTAATGTATTTTAACATTTACCGGTCTCTTACTTTCTCTTTGTTTAAATGTCATATATTTAGTTTTATCTAAATTAACTATCAGATTATTATTTTGTAGCCATTTAATAATTTTGTCAAAATCAGTATTTATTTCATTTTCATAATCAGTTTTATTATTACATTCAAATATTATAGTGCTATCGTCTGCAAACAACACCATCTGGCGTTGTATGGATTTTGGAAGGTCATTGATATATACGAGAAAGAGTAATGGTCCCAAAACACTGCCCTGTGGGACGCCACAAGTCGTTATCCTAGATCTAGACACGTGTGATTTTTCAAATTTAGATTGGTAGCACAATTTATGGATTTGAGTTATTACCCTCCTATCACTGAGGTAGGATTTTATTAGGTCAAGGGTGTTTCCTCGCACTCCATATTTATATAATTTGTCAAAAAGTATATTATGATCAACTAAATCGAACGCCTTTGACATATCCATGTACAATCCCGTAACTTCTATTCCTTTATCCAAGCAAGTAATTATTTTATGAACAAATTTAAATATTGCCATATTAATACTTTTATTTTTACGAAAACCATGTTGTTCTTCTGCAAATAGGTTTTTAGTCTCAAAGTATGCATAAAGCCTGTGATATATTGCTGTTTCAAATATTTTTGATAAAACTGGTAACAGAGCTATGGGTCTATAATTAGTCATATTCTCCCTGTCACCTTTTTTAAAGAGTGGTTTTAAAATGGTTACCTTCAAATTATCTGGAAAAACTCCCTTTTCAATGCATAAGTTCAAAATATGAGTAATTATTGGTGATACAATGCCATTTACATGTTTCAAGACTTTAGTGTTAATTTCATCATAACCAGTGCTATTAGTATTTTTAAGTGATTTTATAATGTCAAAAATGTCTTGGGGAATCACCGGAGTCATGAACAATGAATTATTATTATTAAATGTCAAATTTTTATCTAATCCAAAATTATTATTTAATGTCAAAGTTTGATCATTAAAGAAGTCATTAAAATTTTCAGCGATGTGAGTTGGGTCTGTAACTAATTTGTCATTAACTTTGATCTGTTTAATATCTTCCTTAGGAAAATTTCTTTTTGAACAGTTAATAACTTGCCATGTTGCTTTGCATTTATTATTAGAATTATTTATAAGGTATGTATTTTGTGATTTCTGCGTTAATTTTACTATTTTATTTAAACGCCTAGAATATTCCTTTAGTTTAAAGTTGTTTGTTTGATTAGGACTCCGTCTGTAATGTTGCAGTAAATTACGCTTTCGTTTACTACACGTTTTAATTCCTTTTGTCACCCATTTCGGTTTTGTAGCCGTTGGTATTTTTATTAATTTCAGCGGCAAACAGAGTTCATAAAATAATTTAAAAGTTTCATGAAAATAGTTAAAAGCGGCATTCGGACAGTCACTTTCATATACGTCATTAAAACTAAGATTCGTAATACTGTATCGAAATTTTTTTATATTATCTGTGCTATAGTCACGTCGTTTTACGTACCAGAAGGGAAAATTGCAGGTTTTTTTAACGGGGCATTTTAACAGTTGTGCACTGTGGTCCGATAAAGATAATTCGATTACTTCAACATTACCACGTTTAATATTATGAAGAATGTTATCTAAACATTTTCCACTAGAAGGGCGTGTTGATTCTTTTATGCCTATGTTTAAATTAAAACCTTGTATAATGTCAATAAAATCTCTAGTCCTATAATCATTTGTCAAAATATCTATATTAAAATCACCACATACTATAATTTTATATTTGTCTTTGGAGCAATATTTATGTAAGATATCATTGAATTTATCAAAGAATATTCCAACACTATGAGCATCGTTACGTGGTGGTCTATAGATACAAACAACAATAATTTTGTGATCTAATAATTCAATACCGCAACATTCTATTATTCTAGAAATACCTATTTTTGATATATCTACTACTTCTCTATATTTATGGAAATGTTTTAATAATATACATGATCCACCATGTCTAGTAGACCTGCAAAATTGTGCACCAATAGCAAAACCAGGTAAATACAATTGCTCTATATCGTTATTTATCATGTTGTGTTCTGTAATACAGACTATATCTACATTTTTATTTGAATCAGCTAGTTCAGACAAGCCAACATACAATATATCCGACTTTCTAATCAGCCCATCTGTATTCTGGTGTAGTAAGTAAATGTATTCAGACACGAAAAAAGTCAGTTTTACTAGTAACAGTCACTTGAGACACGGCGGGTTCTACAGTTTCATTATGAGATAAATCAGTTACGTCAAAGTTTGTCTGAGTGTATTTACTTTCATATTTGATTTGTTTATTATTATTACCCTGGCTTCAAACTTTATAGTTCTGAAATCGAATTTGATAGTTCAAGTGTAGCAATTCTCTTATTAACCAACGACATAAATTTATAGTAAAATACGATTGGCTTGGGATGTGGCTGCTGTATTCTAAATCAACAAACGAAACATTTTTATGCTTGCTACACATGTGTCTTAGTTCATAATTCAGTTTATTTTCATATAGGTTTTTGTTGTATGGTACTTCGGTTATTATTATATTTGTGTTTGTAACAGAACACAGCAAATTATTTATAGAGCTTTGAAAAATATAAGGATTGACTTCATTGGTTCCACCTATTACAATAACAAAGTCATTTTTGGTTAGTTTTGCTATTTCATTAACGGCTGGTTTCAATATATCGGTTAACTTAGCACCGGATTTCCAAATTGGAATTGGAATTGGAAATGAACTTTGCAATACTGCATCTGTGAGAGTTGGGCGGGGGTGCGAGTCATCTTGTTTTGATACAAGTGCATAAGTCGTGCAAGAACTGAGTTGGGCTCAAGTCAAAGGTTTGTAATGGTACTAAATTTCTTCCATTTTCTTTACAACTGAACACTCGGATGGCCGGGTGGTCGAGTGGTCAGCGGCCCTGACTGCGCAACCAACGGTCCCGGGCTCGAATCCCGGTAGGCTCAAATGTTTGTGGTGAGCACAAGCATTTGTGACCAAATCATGGATGTTTATTAGTATTTATTTATGTTTATCCGTTATTCAGTCACCATAGTTCGGGCTATTCTTAGTTTGGTGCTGAATGATTTGTGTGACAGTTGTGAAATTTATTGTTATTATTTATAACTTCATAGATTTTCTTTGTGTAGAGTTGGCCAATGTAAGTACATGTAGCTTATAAAAATAACGATACATATCATATTTGTCAGGTCACGCGGCTCGACATAACACCCAGCCGCCTTTTACAGAAAATAAAATGTCTATGTCATGTCATGTTATGTTACTACATGATGCATGTGACATTTATCCCTGATGATTGGAAAAAAGTGGTTGATAAAGTAAAAGAACAAAATTTTTTTTTATACTAAGCCCGGCAAATGACCCCACTCCACCTGATGTTATGTGGAAATGAAGTCCAGGCGCGAGGATAACTGGTGCAGCGTAAGAGACGTAGCACCAGTCACCCTCACTCTGCTGGCCCACAAAGTGCTTCTTCACGCCTCGTTTGAAGGACCCTATGTCATAGGTAGGAGGGAATACGTGTGCTGGTAGACTATTCCATCATTTGGAAGTGCGGCAAAGAAACCAGTCACCAAATTTCTTTGTGCGTGATGGAATATTAGAGACTGTAAATTGGTGACTCTGGAGAGCAGCACGCGTACTCCTATGGAGGAAGGGAGAAGGAGGGATGAGGTCAAAGAATTCTTCAGAGCACTCGCCATGGTATAAACGGTAAAAAACGCTGAGTGACGCAATATCTCTACGCAATTGCAAAGGTTCGAGAGCTTTAGTGACCTCCGCATTGCCGATAATGCGCACAGCGCGGCGCTGCAATCTGTCCAAGGCATCGAGAAGGTACTTTGCGGAGCCGTCCCAAAGGTGAGAGCAATACTCCACGCAAGACCGCACCTGTGTCTTGTATAATAGACACAACTGATCAGGCGTGAAGAATCGCCGCACCTTGTTCAGGACACCGAGTTTACGTGAGGCATTTTAATCACGGTTTCGATGTAGTCCTTTTGGTTCAGATCGCAGCGGATATCCATACCGAGCATGTTAATACTGCTCTGCAGGCCTAGAGATGTACCCTGAAGAGAAGGAAGGGGAAGGAATGGCGACTTTTTTGCTGTGAACGCGCACACCTGTGTTTTCTTGGCATTGAACTCCACTAGATTATCGGAGCCCCATTTAGAAATGAGATCCAACACCCGATCGAGCTCAATGACAAGATTTGCTCGCTTCATTTCGGTGTCTACCCGCCCAGCCGTTGGGTGACCGTTATATCCCCCATGCACTGTGCTATCATCTGCATAGCAATGAATGTTTCCAAGAGGAAGCATGTCATTGATATGCAGAAGGAACAGCGTAGGGGATAGAACTGAGCCCTGAGGAACACCAGCGTTCACTGACATGAACCGCGAAGCGCATCCATCCGAAAGGACACGGATTCTACGCTCATGCAGGAAGCTAGCAATCCAGGTACAGAACTGAGCGGGCAAACCGTATGCCGGGAGCTTGGAGAGAAGAGCTTTGTGCCAGACCCGATCAAAAGCCTTGGCTATGTCAAGACTAACTGCCAGTGACTCGCCACGCTTGTCAATAGCCTCACCCCAGAGATGTGCGACGTACGCTAGAAGATCACCCGTTGACCGTTTTGGCCGAAACCCATATTGACGATCGTGAATTAGGGAGTGATCTTCTAGGTATCGAATAAGCTGTTTGTTCAATATTCGTTCTAGGATCTTACACAACACTGAAGTTACGGCTATAGGGCGGTAATTAGTCGGATCTGACCGATCTCCTTTTTTAGGGATCGGTTGCACATTAGCTTCTCTCCAAGATTCCGGCACACAACCCGACGAAAGCGAAAGACGGTACAGACGCGTTAACACAGGGGACAACTCCGCTGCACACATTTTGAGGACTATTGCTGGGATGCCATCAGGACCGTTAGCTTTTCGGACATCGATTGACTACAGCTCCGCACGGACATCACAATGCCTGATTTTAATATCAGACATTGTGTGGCCACAGTGAGGAATTGAGGGTGGCTGTGCATTACAGTCATCGATCCGGGAGTTAGCCGCAAAGAGTTTGGCAAGGAGATCGACCTTATCCTGCGGCTTGTGAGCTAAAGTTCCGTTAGGACATTTCAGTGTTGGCAGCTAGGGTTGGCAGAAGTTGGATTGCACGGCTTTGGCCAGACGCCAGTAGCTACGGCTGCCCGTAGGATGCGTCAGGAGTTCTTGGCCTACTCGTGCAACGCGCTGGGCATCCGCTCTAATGTAGGCCCTCTTACACGACTTGGTGGCATTATTATAGGCTGCTTTTAGCGAGCGAGTTTCGAGATCCCCATGAGCTTTACCTCTGATGCAAACGCGGTATGCCGTCTGTTTGCTCTCAACAGCGCTGGCACACTCGCGATTGAACCAGCGGTTGCGTCTGCCTTTGCTGATGACATAGGAGTGTGGAATATAGTATTCCATTCCTAATACTATCTCATCAGCAACGGCAGTGGCGCTAGCGGTCGGGTCCCTCCCACTAAAGCAGCGCTGCCTCCAAGGGACGGATGCAAAATAGTCCCGCATACCGTCCCAGTCTCGACGACGCGTAGTACCAAATCTGGCGTTTCGAAACCGCTGTTTGCGGGCGCGATGCCAAGGGCACGGGCCAGTGCTGGATATCAAGCAGTGATCCGAGGAACCTAAAGGAGCTCGAATCTCCACCCGGTATCCAGCTGGGCGACTCGTCAGCAGAAGGTCGAGTAAGGAGGCCGCATGGCCAACTTTGTCTGGGATTCTGGTGGGCTGGTTCACCAGTTGCGTCAGGTCATGCGTGAGAGCGAAAGCGTGGGCAGTTCTACCAGCATGGTCTGTTTTGGAGGAACCTAACCACAACTCATGGTGGGCGTTGAAGTCCCCCTACAAACACCAATTCCGCCGATGGAAACCGCTCCTGCGCATCATCTGCTACCCGACTAAGATGTTCAATTAGTCGAGTTGTCTCCATGTCGCCGTTATCCACTCGCTTGCTTCATGTAGCCACAGCTACATGACAAAAGTTGGTGAAATCGCTTCATGTAGCTGTAGCTACATGGGTGTTACCATATCAATTCAGGTGTTTTTCGCTGTGTTTAAGGGCTTTAGTGAATGAAATTGAACGAATCATAGACAATATAAACCCTACGGAGTGAGGTAATAACATAAAATGAAGGGAACAAACGTCAGTCTAATAAATATTTCAGTTCTAAATGCACGTCGAATCTTTGGGCAACACGGACCTGTGAGTGTCAAGTAAAATGGTTTATTTTCTAAAGATTAATGTTATTAACATATAGTGTTACATGTCAAAATAATCGTCGATTAATACTCTATTACGATGCACTTTTATTTTGTTTTGATCTCGATGATTATTCACATAAAATTTGACGAAATGATAGCTACATTGTTTGTTTGTGCAATGGCGCCGGTTTTCCGTAGGTTTTGTTTTCGTTATCATTGTCAGATTCATTATTTGTGTACAAATACTAAATAACTGTTTACTTAGGAGTGTTATAAACATATTAACTTTTATTATATTAACATATATAAAAAGGATGCTTCTACAAAACAGGACTGTAAGTACATGAGTGTTGTTAAATCTTAATCATGTGACTAGAGTCACATGAAGCAATTGGCTTTTTTCAAGATAGGCTGGTGACACAAAAGGAAATGTATGCTTGTTTTTGAATTTGGTTATGAGAATTTAATACACACTTTGATTGGTGAAGTGTTTCTTATAAATTTTTGTATTTTCTTATAAGATTTATTTTAGTAGGTACCTATTAAAAATATTCGAAAAAATTGACGATTTTTTCAAAAATTTTTCTGTTGAAATTTATTACATAAATAGTAATCTCAAATAAATAAATAAATAAATAATAATAAATAAATCTTTTCTACAATCACACCAATTATCTAGCCCAAGAGAAGCTTCGAAGAAACTCGTCAAATGGTTACTAGACAACGGATAAACATACTTAAAATACTTAAATTCATACTTATTATACATAGAAAACACCCAGACCCGAGACAATTTAGAAAAACAATAATTTCTAAATTGACCCGACCGGGGATCGAACCCGGGACCTCAGAGATGGCGACACCATGAAAACCGGCGTACAGACCCTTCGACCAAGGAGGTCGACATCTCAAAGATTGCTACATTAATAAAAAAGTACAATCTGCTTTTTATTGGTGATGTGTTTCTTATTTTATTTGCACTTGTGTTAGATTGTACTTTTGTAATTTAAATAGCAAATGTTTTATTTACCTATTATATAAACCTATTAAAACATTACGTCAATTATACCATGAATAACCACTATCTTATCATATATAATAAATACATTCTCTCTCGGTGTGACCTCAACCTATCTTCTGAATTGAGCCCGCGATGCGGCGCTGCGGCGTGCGCTCACTGTTTTTGTCACTATTTTTTGTTACTGTAACTGAGAACTACAAATGGTTTTGTTATGTTTTACATCAAAGAGATTTAAATAGTAATAGTTTAATGTCTTTGTTTTACATACCGTAATAAACTACAAGCTTTGCACTTTCCATCAATTAAAATTATTATGTTAAAGGCTTCGTACAGGGTTAATAATACGCTTCCAATAATTATATAATTTTCCTTAAAAATTGTGGCCTTAGTGGTTATATATAGATTTTATGACTTCAGTTTTTTACTAAACTATCATATTTTTACATAATAATAAAGCTAAGAAGTGTATCTTTTTAGATCTAGTCATATTTTTATCCTAGGCCTTCTAAATTTGGAGTAAACCCAACTTTATCATCTCGCTGCCATTTATACGTAATTGCTACCGCTCGCGAAATTTTACACCAAGTTCACAATTTATTTCTGAAAACTTTAGTCCGTTAGTCGCTTCTTACGACACCCACCGGACGAAGAGAGGGGCGGCGATTGGTATTCTTTCTCCGTCACCGCACGGATAAAAATTGGACACAGAATTTGATCGTGTAGTAAAATTTACAACTTTGTGACCAAGAATTAATAATTAATTTACAGGACTGTTCTTGTGACTTAAGTAACTACAGTGATAATTTAAGTTGTACACCAATACCTACATTATTAAGAATTTGTTCATTATTAAAACATTCAAAATCTATTCACGTATTGTTACATACATATTTATTTATTTATATGTATTTCCAAAAAATTAAGTGATCTAAATAGCTTCCAAAATGATAATTTGAAGCAAAAATGATTAACGACAGATAATGATATTCAATTTATAATTACTATTATAATTTGATTCAATTACATCTCAACCCTAGGCATGATAATTTGACACCTGTCACAGGTATCAAGCTATATTGAACAGCCTAGAGTAATTTAATTAGAGCAATGTTTTTATTCTGCGAAATGTACAAAACCATCACGCGGTTGTGTTAAAAATTAAAATTTATTTTTTATGAAGGGGCACCCCCTGCGGAATACAAATACAAATATGTATTTTCATGTAAGAAAGTGGTCGAAGAAATATGTTTTTAGGTGTCATAAGATTTATGTATTGTTTGTTATTGTTTAAAGAATTTGTTTCAAATTTCCACGAAGCCATGACCTTGTGCAATGATCAGGCTAACTTACTTTAGTGTTTTTTAATGTATTTAACTAATTCAGCGCGTAAATTTTCACAATTTCGTGCAGGACCCCCTTCAAGTTAAAAACAAATTTATTTCTATAACAATAGAAAATATAACAAAAAATGTTACCACTTTAGCGATGCGGTGGTGACGCGCGCGCTTGTGTGTGACGGTCGCTGCGCTTTGGATTATTTACGCATAATGTTAAATGAAAAGTGTAACAGTTGTAATGTTGTAATTTGTGAGGTCCTGGCTTTTATTCAAAATAAGCTGGATGTTATGGATCAAATAAGTCTGACACAGATATGTGCTAGTGCATTTAAGCCGGAATATATTTTCAAGGCAAAAAATATTTTGTACGAGTGTATTGCATCGAAAAAGAAGTCACAGCGTAGAAGAGATGGAAAACACAGAGAGATCTGGAAGACATTATAGGAGTGTTTCGAGAACTGGCCCCAAAGGAGTTTCCCGTTTTCGTTGTTCAAAATATAAATAAACTACCCCCAATTCACTTTGATCACATAGATGCAACTAAGCTTCTGAAGGATTTGTTACTGTTGAAAAGTGATATCACATCAATTAAACAAAATTATGCAACAAGGGAGGAACTTAAAGTACTGAGAAGTGACGTGGAAAATATAAAAACCACCTCAATTGTCAACAACTTTGAAGCAACTAATGTGAATAAATTACGCCGAGGTAGTTCGAATTTATCAGACATAGTTGATACGATAGTGGTCCTATAGGATTGCTCCATATACCAGGATCCCAAACACCTGATCATAAGCAGACTGTGGCTAGTGCAGAATCCAAAGCTTCATCAGAGACTAAAAATGGTGATAGTGAGGAGTTGCGGTCCACACTCAAAACCAACACGAAGGTCACTACTGCATCCTATAGGCCTATAAAAGTATCCACGGAGGGTTTGCCAAGAACTCCTACTATTGACAGACCCAAACCAGCATCTACTACTGTCACGTCGCGAGCATCTCCGATTTCGAAGGCTGTGATCTCTTATAGAGAGACACCTCATAGGAAATCATATGCCTAGCTCGTCAGTGAGGAAGGAGAATGGAAAGACAGATTGCCCAGCGATGAATGGAAACAAGTACAGAAAAGAAGGTTAAGGAACAGATTGGAGACTTCAAAGGGAAAAGCAACAGTTAATCCAGGAGTTAAGTTCAAAGCTGCGGAGGTTAAAGTTCCACTGTTCATAAATAATGTGGACAGGTGTACTTCAGCAGAAGACATATCTAAATATATTCTAGAGAAAACTAATGTGGAGGTATGTTTAGAAAAAATAGTTCCAATATTGCCACGAGAATATGATACATATAAAATGTTGATACCAAGGAGCAAGCTTACGGTATTTTTGGATGTGCAGCTTTGGCCAAAAGGAATAACATTTAGACGTTTTGTCGGTTTTTTCAGGCGAGACGATAAGAGTAATTTTACACAAAACAAATGAATGTATGCAAACTAATAACTTTTAACTGCAAAAGTGTAAAAAGATCAGCTATGTGTATAAAACAGCTATGTAGCACCGCGGATATCATAGCATTACAGGAAACATGGCTTCTTCCACATGATTTACCTTTCCTTGGAAGTATACATGCAGACTTTGAGTACGCGGGGAAATCAGCGGTGGACATGTCATCTGGCCTACTGCGAGGCAGGCCTTACGGTGGGACCGCTATTGATAACTTGCCGGAGTTCACGGAATGTTTAAGTGAAATTAGTGCCATTATTGAAAGTAATGAAGTCGAATCAGTGTTCTTGTTGGGTGATTTCAACGCGCACCCAACGGAATTGTTTGAGACTGAGTTATCGCGTTTTTGTGCCGACCAGGCATGGGTGTGTGCAGATATACTTAGTCTTGGGTTGTGTTCTAGTGAGTATACCAATGTAAGCGATGCGCACGGGTCGAGGCGATGGCTGGTCACACAATCGGCTTTGGACACCATTAAGGACATTAAGGTATGTTATAATGTTATGTGGTCAGACCATCACCTGCTAGAAGTGTGTTGTGTTCTCAAACTTATTCGTAAGAAAGTATTATCGGATAATGTAGCATTAAACAGATCTGTTATATGGGGTGAACGTAAGGAGTCACAAGTATGTGAGTACTCCATGCTTTGTAATGACAGGTTAAGGCTGATTGATTTCCCTCAGGCATTTACTATGTGCAAATAAACAATGTATGGATCCCGGCCATAAATTAGAGCTAGATAAACTGTATACAAATATTATAAATATTTTAACTGAATGTGCTAAGTTGACTTTTGTACCAAAAAATAGTAATAAAGACCGTTAATATTTAACCGGCTGGAATAAACATGTAAATGAGGCTCATAAAGTCGCTAGAATAAAATTTCAGGATTGGGTTTGCAACGGCAGATCAAATTGTGGAAAAATATACGAGCAAATGTTAATTAGTAAAAAAATGTTTAAAGCTAAAATTAAATGGTGTCAAACTAATAAAGACCAAATACGCATGGATATCATAGCTAGTAAAAGATATGCCAAACATTTTTCGCAATTTTGGAAAGGCGTTCGCGGGCTTAACCTGAAGTCTGGTCTCCCAGCTAGTGTAGCTGGGATCTCGGACCCTAAGGAAGTGGCGAATATGTTTCGGTCTCATTTCTGTGTGGAACCTACTAATAACACTGTGCGCCGGTGGTCGATGGTGAGGTCTGTCGTAGTCGCGAATGTACTGTGAGGATTTCAGCCAAGGAGGTGAGAGAGAGTATCCAGGCCTCGAGCGAAGGTAAATCTCCGGGGCATGATGGCCTCAACATCGAGCACCGTCAGCACGCGGGTCCACACATGGCTAGGGTTCTATCCATGCTATACTCGATTTGCATTAGCCATTCTTACCTGCCTCACGATTTTATGAAGACTATCGTTGTGCCAATAGTCAAAAACAGAACGGGTGGTATATGCGATAAGACAAATTATAGACCAATCTCATTGGCTACCACCAAACCTGCCTGTGAACGAGTAGACAGTGCCACCATCCACGCCAAGCTAGACGCAATATACGAGGAGGTTAAATCTTTTAAAAGTGCTACCATAAAGACGTCTTCAAAGACCTTGACGAAGAACAATCCCGGGTGTACATACGTTTCAAAAAGAAAGCGCGAAACCCCCACACGCACCATGTGGTGATGAGAGTCAGTGCGCAGCTATGGGGCCGGCTCATGGACAGAGGGTACATACATCTTGACCTACAACGCATCCGGGTTGAGGACCAGTCACCGCTGGTGCAGTGTTCCCAGTGCCTGGGCTATGGGCACAGCAGGGGCTTCTGCAGGGAGGCGGAACCGGTGTGCAGCCCTTGTGGGATGGCAGGACATATTTTAATGGACTGCCCCACATGGACGAACGCCGGCGTCCCGCCTTCTTGCAGAAACTGCTGCAGAGCCCAACTTGCTCAGAGGGACCACAATGCATTCAGCGGGGACTGTCCTATCCGCCGGAAGTGGGACAAGATAGCAAGGTCCACAGTGGCATACCAGTGCTAACGGCGTCCCAACGAGAACGGCTCCCTACCATGTGCTGCAGACCAACTTACAGCGTAAGAAGCTGGCCCTGGACGAGCTGTACATCGAAGCGGGGAGGCGTAAGGCGTCCATCGCCCTTATTCAGGAGCCATATATTGGAGCGGGGCAAAAAATAAAAGCTCGAGGGAACACGCGACTTTTTCAATGCGCTGGCCCGGGCAATGTCAAGGCGGTCATCGCCGTTTTTGACCCCGACATTGATGTTATCCAGCACCCCGAATACACCACCACTAACATAGTGGTGGTCGAGGTCAAGACCAGCGCTTGGAAACTGACGCTCGTTAGTTTTTATTTTGAGCCCGACACGCCCATAGAGCCTTACCTAACGTCTTTCCACGAGATCAACAAAAAACTAGGCCCACATAACATTATTATGGGAGGGGACAGCAACGCTAAAAGCACGTGGTGGGGAAGTCGTACAAACGACCACAGAGGGGATGACATGGCGGGCACCATCCACGAAATGGGATACCATATCCTTAACAGCGGCGGTTTACCAACTTTCGATGTCATAAGAGGCGGAAGGCGATATACGAGCAGCGTAGACATAACGGTGTGCGCAGAAAAATTATTAACCCGCATTACAAAATGGCGCGTCATTGAAGACCTCACCAGCTCGGACCACAACGGCATAACATTTGATATAAATTTGCAAAAATCGCGGGGGGTAAGGATCGAGAGAACCACTAGAATATTTAACACCAAAGAAGCTAATTGGCAAAAGTTTAAAGAAGATTTTAAAAACATTAAAACAGATAAAAACTTAGATACATGTAAAGTCCATGAAATAGATAATAAAATCAATATAGAGTTAGAAGTAAACAAATATAACCAAGCCGTAGTCCAAGCATGCAAACTCTCGATCCCTACTAAGAAAAGTAAAAATATACTTACCATGCCGTGGTGGTCCGAGGAGCTGGCTGAGTTGAAGAGGAAGACGACCACAAAGAAGCACCGCATCCGCTGCGCCGCGCCGCGCCGAAGAGCTGCCGTAGTCGCCGACTATCTGAAACAGAAAGAGGAGTATGAGACCGCCGCCGCCGCTGCACAGACCAAATCGTGGATGGAGTTTTGTACAAAGCAGGAAAAGGAATCCGTCTGGGACGGCATCTATCGTGAAAAGAACGACCGTCAGAGAAGAAGACCTCCTACTGAAAAGGAATAACATCCAGCTGGATGCAGAGGGCTCCGCAAAACATCTCGCGGAGATATTCTACCCGGAGGACCCGATTGTAACGGACAGCGCTGCGCATACGCAAATACGCACAGAGGCAAACACAGTTAATGAGGGGTCAAGTGCTGACGTACTTGACCCACCATTCACACTAGTGGAACTACAAAGCGCCGTTTGTTCCTTCAATCCTAAGAAGGCCCCCGGGGAAGACGGACTAACCGCCGATATTTGTAAGAGGGCAATAGGGGAGGATCCGGACTTGTATCTGAGCCTAATAAATAAGTGCCTCGAATTGGGTTCTTTCCCCAAATGCTGGAAGAAGGCCACGGTGGTTGTTCTCAGGAAGCCCGGGAAGGAGGACTATACGGCCCCAAAGTCGTATAGACCAATCGGCCTCCTACCGGTGCTAGGCAAGGTCTTCGAGAAGATGCTGGTGGGCCGGCTTAGACATCACATCCTGCCAAAGCTAAGCCCACACCAGTACGGGTTTATGCCACAGAGAAGCACGGAGGACTCCCTCTATGTCCTTATCAACACCATTAAGGATAAACTTCGCCAAAAGAAGATTACGACATTAATATCCTTGGACATAGAGGGGGCGTTTGACAACGCTTGGTGGCCAGTAATTAAGCTAAGATTGGCTGAGGAAGGGTGCCCAATCAACATTAGAAGAGTGTTGGACAATTATATGTGTGACAGGGTGGTGAAGGTCAGGTACGCGGGCAAAGAGGTAGAGAGGAACCCCTCAAAGGGCTGTGTACAAGGGTCAATTGCAGGCCCAATGTTGTGGAACCTACTGCTCGACCCCCTCCTGCACACCTTGGAGGAAAAGGGGGTACACGTACAGGCCTTCGCGGACGACATAGTCCTTCTCTTTGCAGGCGACACGTCACAGTCGATACAGACACAAGCCAACCCGGTGCTCGAACATGTTGCGGCGTGGGGTAGACATAATAAGCTTAACTTTGCGGCGCATAAAACCCACAGCCTCACCATTACTAAAAAGCTGAAATATGACACCCCATGCCTCAACATGAACGGGACACCAATAGAGGACAGAAAGGAGATTAAGCTACTAGGGTTAACTATCGACAGCAAACTGACCTTCAACGCCCATATAAATAACGTTTGTCGAAAGGCCGCCGCTTTCTACAAACACCTTTCGAAAGCGGCGTATGTTAACTGGGGGTTAACGCCCGACGTCGTTAGAACAATATACACTGCAGCGGTGGAACCCGTTGTAACGTATGCAGCTGGCGCGTGGGCCCCGGCGGCCGACAAGCTCATGACGCACAAGCAGCTGGATACGCTACTACGGGGCTTTGCACAGAAAATGTGCAAAGCATACAGAACCGTCTCACTCACCTCTGCCCTGGTTTTGTCCGGAACGCTCCCCCTTGACCTCCGGATTAAAGAGGCCGCAGCCCTTTATGAAGTGAGGAGGGGGGTGCCCTGGCCAGAACTAAGGGGCAGAGACATAGACACTCCACACTCCGCACTACACTTGCCGCATCCGGCAGAATACATCAAAATTGACATTACACACATCACAGATCAAACGCAAATACACACACACACGTACACCATACAGATATACACCGACGGTAGCAAGATAGACGGGAAGGTCGGAGCGGCACTATCTCTATGGAGAGACGCCGCCGAGATAAGAACGTTTAAACTTGCACTACCGTCGTACAGCACAGTATTCCAGGCCGAACTACTCGCACTCCACAAATCCTCGGAGGTAGTACTCAGTAAAAGGAGCTTTCTTTTGGAATTTACAGCGACTCGATGGCAGCCCTACAGGCCGTAACCGGCGGAAATTCCCTCCACTCCCTCGCAGTAGAAGTCCGAAGCAACTTGACCAATGCATTTAAACAGGGCAAAGTTGTAGCTTTGCACTGGATAAAGGCACATGCGGGGTTGGAAGGAAATGAAAGGGCCGACGCGCTAGCCAAGGAAGCTGCTGTAAATTCCAAAAGAAAGCCCGACTACGACAAGTGCCCTGTTTCATGCGCAAAGCGTCTCATCCGGGATGGGACGCTGGGCGAGTGGAACCAGAGGTACAAGTCGGGTACTACAGCCGAGACCACGAAACTCTTCTTTACTGACGCCACCGCTGCTTTCAGAATCACACGCAAACTCACCCACACAAAACTCACCACACAGGTGCTCACGGGGCACGGCGGGTTCTCCGCGTACTTGCATAGGTTCAAATGCAATGGTACGCGAATCAAATTAATCATGTAAAATGGTCGGGGACGCTCTCTCACGCGTATGGTTTGAAGTGTGGCGTAAGGCAGGGGGGGGAGTTTCCTCTCCCCACCTTTTTAACCTGTATGTGGATAAGCTGATAGATGGTCTCAGTAGAAAATCAATAGGATGCTATATTGATAGAACACCCATTAATAACATCAGCTACGCCGACGATATGGTGCTGCTGGCACCATCTATCAGCACTTTGAGGGAGCTACTGGAAATGTGTGAAAAGTATGCTGAAGATCATGGTCTCAAATATAATGTCAAAAAGAGCGAAGTGATGGTTTTCGCTCCAAAGGGTAAAAAGGTAGAAAATGTACCGCCTATACTGCTAAATGGAACGCCACTAAGGCGAGTTAGCCAGTTTAAGTACTTGGGACATATTGTTAGTGACACTTTGAATGATGAGCTAGACATAGAAAGGGAGCGGAGAGCGTTGACGGTACGGGCTAACATGTTGACCCGAAAGTTTTCCCGTAGTTCACAAAATGTAAAAATAACCCTATTTAAAGCCTATTGCCAGACATTCTACACGGGTAGCCTGTGGTCTACATATGAGCAAAAATCGATTAGTGCTCTCCGCGTCTAATATAACAACGCCTTTAGGATGTTGTTGGGGCTCCCGCGGTTTTGTAGTGCCTCCGGCATGTTCGCCGAGGCGCGTACGGACGGGTTCCAAGCTTGCCGGCGCAAAAAAACTGCGTCGTTATTGAGCAGACTGCTAGCGAGCACCAAAACCATCCTGAGGACGCTAGCAGATAGATTGGACAGCCCCTTTTTCAAACACTGCGTCCGGGTGATGATGGAGTAGGGTCAAACTGCCTTGTCTTGTCTCCCGGGTGTAGTGTTATTATAATCATAATCTACATAATTTAAAATTGTTAACTTACTAACATAGCATAAGTCTTACTAACAATATATGGATCTTTGGTCTGAAATAAAAGCTTATTATTTTTATTATTATTTTGACATAATGCCTAATTTTACATCATCCAATAAGCAGAGAATTTATTTTATTTTTTATTTATTCATTAAGGCTTACAAAACAAGTAATAGTCTAAAGCATGCACTTAATTTATGATACACTTTTACATTAAACCAGACCGTAACTCTTACGATGTAGGCACAATTAGATCAAAGTAGATATACAGGTACTAAGAATGAGGGTTAATACATTATTAATAGTCTTCTAGGTTTGCACTAGTTTCTTAACAAAAATAGTAAATAACGTTGAAATTAAATAAAAATGTATAACAATGTTAAAGACATCTAAACTATATTCAAACTAGAGCAGCTTGAACTTCTTTTTTGAACTTGTATAGGTTCTTATCAAAAATGTCCAAAGAAAAATGTCCAGTAATAGTTTCATTATATAGAAGGCACATTCTGGTTAACGGGTTATAAAATGAGGTATTGTTTTTGTATACTTGGAGATAGAATAATTTAAAAGAGGAACTCCGGGATTTATATCTTATATTGAAATTGAGCTGCGATAGAATATATGGCGAGTCGATATGTGAGTTTACAATTTTGTAAAGATAAAATAATTCTTGACATTTGCGACGGGAAGCTAGCGAGGAAATCTAGAATTTATCAAGTTTTTCACTATATGATTTATATTTACGTCCTAAATGGAGCCTGTAACTAAGAATTTTGAGGAATTTTTTCTGCACTCTTTCAATGCTATTAGAGTGAACATCATAATATGGGGACCAAATGATAGATCCATACTCCAAAATGCTTCTGACAAGGGAATAATAAAGGTATAAAAAGGTATTCTGATTTTTGAAATCTTTGGTAGAACGAGAAATAAACCCCCGAAGTTGATTACCATGAGGAATGAGGTTATCGTAATGGCGACGGAAAGTCAGGCTAGCATCGAAATAAACCCCGAGATCTTTTACAACTGTTTTCCGTTCGAGAGTCAGACCATTAAGAGCGTAATCATAATTTACTTTATGTTTAGCTGATCCGAAAGAGATAGTAAAGCACTTGTTTGTGTTCAAAAGCATTAGATTATCAGTGCACCAAGAAGCAAGAGAAGCCAAATTACTCTGGAGCATGAAGCAGTCATGAGAATTTTTAATTGCCATGTAGATTTTGAGATCGTCAGCGTAAAGTAAGCAGGGACATGTCAGGCGCTGTGCTATATCATTTATAAATATAATAAACAGCAAAGGCCCCAAATGCGAGCCTTGCGGAACGCCAGAGGTAACTATTACTGGTAAAGAGAGATGTCCCTGAATACTCACTAACTGACTTCTTTTGTCTAAATAAGACATGAACCATCTTAACAAATTTCCGTGTATCCCATAACCCTCCAACTTCTGCAAAAGTATGGAATGATTCACCTTATCGAATGCCTTTGCAAAATCTGTATATATGGCGTCTACTTGGCATCTATTAGCGAAAGCAGCGCAAAGGTAATTTTTATATTCTAGAAGATTACTGATAGTCGATCTATTTGCTACAAATCCATGTTGGGAGGGGGATACAACAGGTTTAACATGAGAATAAACCAAAGTGTAAACAATAGATTCAAAAAGTTTCGCAAAACATGACAATATGCTAATTGCCCTGTAGTTGGAACATTCATCTTTTGCTCCAGACTTGTGAATTGGAATAATAAAGGCTTTCTTCCAGCAAGCGGGGAATACGCCACTCGTAAGCGATTTATTAAAGAGCAAGTGCAAAGGCAGACTCAATTCATTACAACAACTCTTTAGAAAGTGCGGCGGGATTCCGTCGGGACCGGCTCCTTTATCATTGTCAAGGCATTTAATTTTATTTTTGATAGTTTCCAATTTAATTTGAATGTCTGACAAGCAACATGTCTGCAAAAAGCTATCATTAAATGATATATTGTGAATTACCTTCTTTTCAAACACTGTGCCAAAATAATTAGAAAACATTTCGCAAATTTCGTTTATACTCGACGAGCTGCCACTAGCGTACTTCATTGTTTGAGGCATGGATGTAGATCCTTTCTTTCCCTTTACATATCTAAAAAAGTGTTTAACATTATGCTTTATAGAGGATTCTATAGAGTCAAGATAGGATTTGTAACATTTATTCATAAGAGATCTACACCTAGCGCGAAGCAGGTCAAAAGAGTCATAATCAAGTGGGTTAGAAAACTTTTTGTATCGCCTATGGAACTTTGGTTTTTCTTTTAAGCAGCGTATTAGAGCAGGACTAAACTAACAAGGGTATCGATTAGTTATAGTTCTTGTCATTGGTGTATGTTTTAGAATGATTTCGTTTAATTTATCATAAAATTTATTTGTGGAAACATTTATATCAGCATCTGACAAAAACTCTGCCCAATTAACTGAACTTAAATCACGACGGACACCAACCACACTGCATTTATAAAAAATAGGTCTTTTAGTATAATTCTGGGTTGTAGACTTAGGCAAAGGAACTGAAGTCACAATATCTATGAGCAGTGGTGGATGGTGACCGTCAACGCGACTTAATGCAGTAGCTCCATAAACAGTTATTAGAGATTTATTACTCAAAATTAGATCGAGGAAACGATTATTTTTATTAGGAATATTGTTAAATTGATTTAAATTACCAAAAGACATAGTTCATAATAGGAGTTCAGATTTACGGTCGTGTGCTGGAGTAGGTAACATGTGACTATAGTCAGGAGAACTTGTCCATTGAATATTAGGTGTATTGAAGTCACCCAAAATTAAGAATTCTGTATCACCATTCATGCAAGACATTCTTCTTTGACAGTTAGCATAAAAATATTTTAGTTTTTGGATTTCTATATCGGGTGGCAAATAGCAAAGACAGATAATGAAAGACTTATTGCGATACAGTTTTATACTAAGCCAAATATCCTCAACTTCGTGTTGAAAGTCTCACTCGCAGGAACTTTAAATAAGAACTACAAAATACTCGACTTCTTTTATTAATAAAAATATCTGCCTAGCAAATCGTAATGTCTTACACTTGTCACCGCCTCCGATCGAATGACGTTTCGTCCGACAACCCATGCCCGCCGCCGGTTATCGTTCAGAAACTAAACGCTAACAGACGGCCATTCTGCTATTGGGATGTCCCCATTCCCAAATAATGTTCGGCCATTCGAATCAGAGTATGGCCACATACGACAAATTAGTTTTTACAATTATTTGGAATAGGTACAGATATACCAAAGTTCTGTATTTGAATTTAGAGTACAAAATGTTGTTACCTAGGCCATAATAATTTTTACATAATATGTATTAAGATAAGAGATTCAAATACATGTGGATTGACATTGAGTATCAGAAAACATGAGTTCTATTAAGTGAAAAGCTAAAATTCAAATGTTATCATTACCGTACCTAGTACATCGTAGTTAAGCTTGCACATTTATTTAAATGACAATCATAGATGATGGTTAGTTTCTAAGTTAATCATATAGTATTGTTTATACATTTATATAAATAGCAGTGATAGTGCTTAGGTAACTAGTTAATTTTTAAGTAAATCAAATAGTTAAACACTAACAAACATTCAACATGAGTCAATTACATAATTAACCAATAATTATTACGTTAATGTCAGAAACACTAATAACACATTTCACTGGTAATCACTACACTAGTAAATTAGATCAAGCTCATTGAACTTGAACTACCGTTTGCCGCCCTCGGGACACGGCCTGCTCCTTAAAAACATGTCTTTGAGGTAAGCTACCGTTTGCCGCCCTCGGGACACGGCCTGCTCCTTAAAAATATGTCTTTGAGGTAAGCTACCGTTTGTCGCACCATCGGAACACGGCCTGCTTATAGGTCACATAACAAAGCTACCGTTTGTCACCATCGGAACACGGCCTGCTCATCAATTATATAATGAGGCTACCGTTTGCCACCATCGGGACACGGCCTGCTATTTGATTTTACTCTCCATTTACTTACGTATACATGTACTTCTTTTTTTTCTTTTTTTTTTTTTTTCTTTTCTCTCTACATCATCTTGGTAAATATATCTGGATCAGTAGTCACTTGCTCTGATCGATTTAGACATCAGACCTAAACTGTAAATGGTAAGGGAAGGGTATTACAGGATAGGTTAATCTAATCACTGTCAGTCTCGCCACTACTGTCATTACCCTCGCTTACTGGGGAAGAAACATGGAAAGTTACCCACGGCTTTAATTGATCAGCAGGATATATATTTTTGTACTTTTTGCCGGAATGACCTTCGATATTAGAAATTTCGTATATATCATTATCTAAAACAGTTGAGACTTTAAACGGGCCTTTAAATTTTAGAGCCAGTTTCTTACTTTTACCTTTTTCCGGATTGTGGTTAGGGATCATAACTAAGTCGCCACATTTAAAGAGTTTTGTAGGTGCCCTAGTTCTATCAAATGTCTTTTTCATTTTCTTTTGATTCTCTATTATATTTTCCGCTACCTTTTCCCTAACTTTGTCCCTATTCTCTCCGGTTTCCATTTCATTTCCATCATCTAAAACCCCTTTTAGTATATTTTCGGCAGGATTATTTGTTCGTTTACCAAAAACAACTTCTGCTGGAGATTTTCCAATACCTTTATTTAAAGTATTATTAAAACTCCATTGTAATTTATGAATATTAATATCCCAATCCTTTTCATCAAGTCCGTGATTCATAGCGGCCAAAGAGTTTAGAATGGATCGATTATAGCGCTCAACTTGTCCGTTTGCCCGCGGAGTCGCTACAGCATTAAGGACATGTTTTATAATTCATTTGAAGTAAAACTTGTGCCTTGATCAGATATAATTACATTTGGACAACCAAAATTAGCGAAGATTTCCTCAAGAATTTTTATTGATGTTTTAGATTTTGTGTTCCTTACAGCCCTAATAAATATGTATTTGCTAAACCCATCTACTGCAGCTAAAATATATGTATTGCCGCGTTTACTTTTTATAAATGGGCCTAGATGGTCTATATGTATAGTATGGAAGATAGAAGGAGTCTTGGGTATTGGATTCAAGTACCCAGTCTTTTTACCTGTCACCTCTTTATTATAAGCACAACTAATGCATGCCGACACATACTTTTTAATAAACCTTTTCATTTTTGGAAACCAGTAGTCCGCGCCTATTTTCTCCAGAGTTTTATCGAAACCAAAATGCCCTGCCTCATCATGGTTTAACTGACAAATACGCCAACGAGCCCCATTAGGTACTACCCACTTTAAACTACGCCCCACTTTCCGATATATTCTACCGTTACGCAAAACATAATGGTTTCGGATATCTTTAAAGTCGCACTCTTTAGTGTCAAGAATATCCTTTATATGTTTCAAGTGAGGATCTGTCATTTGTACGGTGTGGAGCCAATCCTCAGTGGATATTTGTAAAACCCCCAGCTCTTCAGTGTCACTCGCTGGTGTCACTGGGTTCCGACTCAATGCATCTACGTGCTGCATGTTATGACCGGGTTTGTATTCGATCACAAAGTCATATTCTTGTAGCATTAGCCACCATCTAGCAACTTTAGGTAACAAATCCCGTTTCGTAAGGGTAGTTCGTAGTGCATTGCAGTCAGTGACCACTTTAAACCGAATCCCTATTAAATAGACTCGAAATTTCTTGAGTGACATTACAACTGCCATGGTTTCTAATTCGTGAGAATGCCACATTGCCTCTTCTCGAGTCGTTTGCCGACTAAAATACGCTACGGGGCGCAAGGCGGAGTTTTGGTCAGATCGCTGTAATAGAACCCCGCCGACACCAACTTTGCTTGCGTCACAATGTACTTCCGTGTCGTATTCCGGGTTATATAATGCCAGCACGGGTCTGGATATCAATTTAGATTTTATTTCCATAAAAGCTGCTTCCTGCTCGGGGCCCCATTGCCATAGTACATCAGCTTTTGTTAATTTCGTGAGTGGCCTTGCTAGGGTTGCAAAGTTATATACAAATCGGTGGAAGAAACTAGCGAGACCAACAAATTGACGTACTTGATGCACACTTGTCGGGGTCGGAAATTCTGCTACAGCTTCAGTCTTCTTACCACCAGGTCTAAGACCTGATTCAGAAATCTCGTAACCTAGGTAATCTATCTCCGACTGGAAGAATGAGCATTTCTTCAAATTTAATGTAAGGTTAGCTTGAGATAGTAATTTCAGTATCTCCTCTAACTTTTCAAAAGACTCTAAAAAGGTGCTACCGGTAGTTAAGAGATCATCTAAGTATGGAATAGCTAAGTCGAACCGCTTATTACCCAGGGCCTTATTTATCATATTTTGGAATACGGCTGGGGCATTTACAAGACCAAAAGGCATTCTTGTGTACTCGTAATGCCCATCCGGGGTTACGAAAGCAGTGAGGTATCGTGATGATTCGGCAACAGGGATTTGGTAATACCCTGAAGCTAAATCTAAACTAGTAAACAGGGATTTGCCACTTAACCTATCAAGCTGATCGTCGATGACTGGCATGGGATAGCTGTCTTTGATGGTCTTTTTATTGAGAGCTCTGTAGTCAACACAGAGCCTATACTCGCCATTTTTCTTACGAACAAGTACAATTGGGCTTGCATAGGGAGAGTTGGATTCCCTTACAATACCATTAGCCATTAAATCTCCAATCATTGATCTAACAACGGCTCTCTCACTAAAAGGGAGTCTATACGGTTTGTATGTTACCGGAACGTCGTCATTTAAGCGTATCGTCATGTCTGTGATATTAGTCAATCCGAGTTCTTTCATATTAAACGCAAAGCAATCCCTATACCTGTTCAGAAGCTTTACCAGTTTATCCCTCTGCTCCGCATCTACATTTGGTCCTATATTTATCATATTGAGGGTAATAGGCGGCCTGCTCTCCATCGGTTCGTTTTGTAAAGGTTCATTTAGATCTTCCGTTGAAACCCTATTTACTGTAACATCTGCTTTTGATTTAAAATCCTCATTATTTGGCAGTAAAATGGCTCGGGATAAGAGGTTACCGCTCTTTACTGTTATAGGCCTAGCCGAAAAATTTAGGGCGAATACGCTTCCTTTCCCTTCATGAAATTGATATATACCCTGAAGTAAGCAGTATTCTGCACCTGGTTTCATGCAAATATTCCCTGGGATGAAAAGGGAACCTACAAATTCCGAGTCGTCTATATGCACCGAGATCGCTTTTAGACCATTAAACGTAACGTCTGTAGATACTTTTACTCCTAATCTGCTTACATTAGTGTCGTCACAATACAGTGTCAATTGCTTATTAGTTTTGTAAACCGTTACATATGGCAATTCAGTTAATGATTGACCTATCAGAACATTTGTATTCATGAATTCATCGTCTATTACATATGCCTTCACGTCAGCTTTTACAGCATCCACTTCTATGGTTACTGTGACCCCACCGGACGGTACTACGCTACCCAAGCCGAAACCTTTTATATTCGGAAGCTGTGTCATATCTAACTCTAAATTCATCTGTTGTGCTACTGTACGTTTTATAAGTGTGCATTGGCTGCCAAGGTCTATATATGCTGTATGTGTAACACCGTTTAATTTAATAGTCTTAAAATACTTGCCGTTAACTTCCTCATCTTTAGTAATATTGAGTACTTTTTTAGTATCTGCGTTTTGGGATACATTAGTACTCGTCGGTATTTCTTGAGGACGAAGCCTTGATTTTGTGCAATCAGAAGTATTATGTCCCAGGCGTGAGCACTTGTCACATTTCCTAATCGGTTTTGAACAAGAATGTACAGAGTGACCAAACTCATTACAGTTGAAACAACGTATGCTTCTAAATGAGTTGCGAGGTAAATCATTTGACGGCTTTGAGGCAAAAGTTGATCGTGCCCGCCCATCATCCTTAGCATCTATTCGTTGAAAAGCAGTTCGTTTCACATGACTGGCGGTATTTTTCTTCGAAATTCGACGTAAGTAGATTAATAGTTGCGATGGCCTCTTGAAATTCGATCCCTGTGCATTTAATCTTATGTTGTTATCGAAGATCCCGTTAACTATACAATCAACTGCGTTTCTACCTCTCATACCACACATCTTTACCAGTCGGGCTTTGTCGTGGAAGTATTCTTCAAGAGTTTCTTCCCTTTTACTTTTCCGTTCTAACATCTCATAGAGTCTATCAGCATAGTTTCTGTCGTCTGGAAAAGTCCTTAGTATCTTTCGCTGCCACTGTTTCCAAGTCATATTGACAGTGGTCTGTCCCTGATACCACTTCTTTGCATATCCAGCCAGTTTGGGTATTGCATGATAGATCTTCTGTTTGTCACTCCATCCGTAAATGGTTGCGGTATCATTAACCTTTTTAATCCAATCAGCAGCAGTTTGTGTATTAGCATCAGGATTAAATTCTGGTATTACATTTTGTGCCCCCTCGAAAGGAGTCGCTTTAGCTTTTCCATCAAGAAATCTTACGAATTTTTTTGAAAAACCCATAACTGTGCTCACTATCATTACTTTCAGATCTAGATCGGTTTCGTTTTCTATCTAATTTAGTATTCATCTTGCGACTCCTTTTATTACCTTTCAATTTACGTTTCTTGTCACGTGACTTTCTTGAATAATTTGTTTCACGACCATCGCGAGATGAGTCAGTAATAGATGAGTCATCGGAAATGCTACTTGCAGTCGAGCTACTTGATGTTGTTGATGAGCTCTTATGACGATGTGTGCGTCGTGATACTTTGCGATGACGCTTTGAATGACCACGCGTTTCACTTTCAGACGTATCCGATGTCTCGAGATTACTACGACCTTGATAAGGGTATCGTGACTTGCGATACCGCCGACGATAACTTGTAGTTGGTTGGGCTCTTACATTACTTCTGGAACGCCTACTTGGTCTAGGAATTATATCTTCCTCAATGGGAGGAGTATGCGTCGACCTATCCGACATAG
Source organism: Scoparia ambigualis (assembly GCA_963921215.1). Lineage (NCBI taxonomy): Eukaryota > Metazoa > Arthropoda > Insecta > Lepidoptera > Crambidae > Scoparia > Scoparia ambigualis. The sequence goes on along the minus strand of OY992506.1, from coordinate 3,782,684 downwards.
TGTCCCTACGTGTACCTAGTTTTCAGGTCAGTGATTATTCAGTGGAGACTACAGTGATTATGATATGAAATGTCATTTGTGGCAACGGATTAATAGGAAGAAACAGAAAATTATTAAGTAAGTATTTTTCACAAATAAGGTAAGCCGGTATAACTACTTAAATGTAGACATAACCGTTCATCGCGACTGAATAGGTGTGCGATAATAAGTCGACACATCGCGTTCGACCAGCAAACAGTTACTTACCCATACTAGTACTAGTTAGTACCTTTAAGTTATCATAGTCGCGTATATGTTTTACCTGAGTCGTTTACGACTAGATCCGTGTACGAATTATCACGAACATGAGAGTAAGCATGCATCAAAACATTGATAATATATAATATACCTACTTAAAAGTTCCGCAAGCATGCTTGTACCACTTAAAACCTTACTTAAAATGTAGGTACATACATGCCTACTTTCATATTGTCAAAAACTTGATTGGTAGATAATTAAATAAGTACCTATATTTACATTGTCAGAGCGCGGTGCGTGGCCGAGTTAACACTGTTACTCATACACATTGTTTACGTTAGCGAGCTTATCGCTCGGCAAAGTTCTTAGATATAGTTTAAAATCAAATTCGTACCATGGGATCAAAGGCGACAATTGTGCCGCTGGATGGCGTCGTAAGCTAGCTCGTTACATAGATATTTTTTTTTAATGTTACAACAACGACCGACATGGCGCAGGGGCAGTATACCTGCCTTCTGCGTCGGCGGTCATAGGTGTTTTCTATACATATTAGGTATGTGTTTACAAAAGTTTTTAAGTAGGTACCTATATATTTATAGCCTCCCAATGAAAACATGGACTCAGATAACTGGTGCAATTGTAAGAAGTTATTTATTATTTATTTATTTAAATTGTAGGTAAGTTGGCTCATCAGTAGGAAGTACAAGCCTTGGTCAACTTAAATCTAGAAAACTCTGTGTGAACTATGGTATGAACTTTACAATAATTTTATAGATAGGTAGATACCACTATTATAAATTAGGTACTCAATAATATTAAATTGTAGTAGTACTCAATTATGAAAACAGTAGGTACCTACCTAGGTATTTTGATGATGAAAATGTTCCAGTGTAGGTACTTACCTACTTAATTATAGTTTGGTTATTTGTGCCATGCCATGCCTGTCAATACAATTACATTGAAGGAGATATTCGGTAGGTAAGAAAACATACCTGTGGGTATTCTCGAACGTTCTTACCACTTCTGATGTTGAAAGTCTCACTCGCAGGAACTTTAAATAAGAACTACAAAATACTCGACTTCTTTTATTAATAAAAATATCTGCCTAGCAAATCGTAATGTCTTACACTTGTCACCGCCTCCGATCGAATGACGTTTCGTCCGACAACCCATGCCCGCCGCCGGTTATCGTTCAGAAACTAAATGCTAACATTCGCTCTCCCAGTCAAACAAGCGGTGTGAAGTTATGTTCTTTTTTATAGCAATTGCAACTCCACCTCCCTCCGTTTTTTTAATACTAGTGCTATTACGGTCTCTTCTGTAAACCAAATATCTAGAGTCGAGACATTCCGCATCGTACACGCCTGAAGTTAGGTTAGTCTCTGTGAAACATATTATGTCTTAATCGCAGTTGAGAATATTTAGTGAAACATTATTTAACTTACTTCTAATTCTGTTTACATTCTGATAATACACAATCATTATTTTAATTAGTAACATTGCAAAATAAAATGACCAAATTTTATTACTTAAGATAAAGATAAACACGTTAAAAAGATAATAATGGGTTTACAATTAATTAAGGCAGTCCATGCTCTTAATATGAATAGAGCCTGATTCTTCATTCTTACGCACAAATATTCGGCCAAATTTCACCCATACAAATGTGTAGTTTTTCTCTTTAGCTACTTTTCTTGTTTCTGCATAAAGGAATTTATTTTGGGGAGAGATGTGCTCTGTTACAAATATCCTTGTTTTTTTGTTTGTGATACCAAGGTGAGCACTATTTAGCAACTCTGCCGGATTTTTAACTTTAGTCTTGTTGTAGCGTCTAGACAAAGATAGTATAGAATCACGTAGGCGCGGCGAAGCAAGAGTCACCAATGTGTTTCTAGGCCGGTCAGATTTCATGTCCATTTTTGCGACCCTTCGGCAGGCAGTTATTTGGTTATCATCAATTGTCATTCCAATAGTGCTACAAAGATTTTTGAATAGTATCAGAACATTTTCAGATCGGCTCTCAGGAACAGCCTGTAGCTCCAAGTTGTGACTGCGCGACATAGTTTCAATGCTAGAAAGCCTATTATGTATGTTGTGGATTTCTGAATGCAGTTTATTATTCTCAGACTCAAGACTTTTTATTTGCTCATTTCTTTCTAACATTTGAGTCTTTAACGAAGCTTGTTCTTCACAAATAAAATCCGTAGTTGTCTTAATATTTTTTTCTAGTTCTAGTACTACAGACTTAACTTCCGATTGAACCATTTTTTAAATGTCTTCTTGTAAGGCAGAGCGAAAGCTTTTCATAAACGAAGATAAAGACGATTGTAGTTTCTCATCAAGTATATTTGAAACAGAAGTTTGTATTTTGTTGTCTAACAAAGCACTTATATTGTTCATGGTTACGGCTTCACCTTCCCTTATCAGTGAGCAACTATCGTTTTTGAAAGTAGAGACTTTGTCCTCATCGGTGTTCAGCAAGCTATTATCAAGGGACATGTTCATACTTAGCTCACAAATTGGCAGCTGATGCTTGCGCACAGGCGTATCAATGTTCGAACCACGGCGGCGGGTGTTTACATTAGTACAAGTAGGACATACCCAAGATGCCAAAGCGTCACCACTAATCAATGCAAAATTATTCTTAGATATGTTCAGGCATTGTCGGTGGTATTTTCCAGAACACTTTATACATTGCATATAATGATCACTAGATTTAATTTTGTTGTTACATTTAGCACTGCAATTCATCTCTATGTAAGCAAGTAGGAAAGTGCTGCCCTCTTTTTATTCAAGTGATTAATATTTGGGTTGAATACCAATGCTGTCGTAAAGCTTAATGCACAAGATCATCCGCGTTCAAAAGCGTACTGTTAAGCAAAGCACTAACAAGCAAGCATGATAATATCGTATCAATGTTGCGTTCGTTTGTAGTGTGGAGTTCACAGATGGCGCCACTTGCCGAAAAGCAGCTGATGAGAGCTGCCTAATGATTCAGCAACATAGAAAGCCTAATGGTATTTTAGGGTTATGTTTACGAAAGTGATGTTTTTATTTTAATCTTTAATACCGGTCCACGGCTATAATAGACGCAAAGCTAGCAAAATTGGATTTCTGTATAGAAAAATCTTCAAATTGACTTCCAATTATCTGGTATGCCTGTGAGTACTAGTTTCATGTAGGTAGCACTTTTTAAACGATTATTTATTCACTACACAATCTTTTATCGCCTTCACTTTAACACTTTTTGTCTCTGCACTTGTAAACTTCATTACAATTTACTTTAGGATACATAACACTTCCTAATTATATTTTTTTGTCAATTTATAATCGGAGCTAGTACAAAACGCTGGTTACTCAAAGAGCGCCCTCTGGCGAAAAAAAGAATGTTAATACTTAAACTAATTATCTTTGACACTTATTTATTTTGCACTGTTTCCGTAATTGTATGCAGCCTTGAAGAAACTGCAGCGGCGGCGGCGTAATATTTTCTTGAATCATGTCTTGTAATTTTTCAATGTTTCTTTTAATAAATAAAATCACACTCCTTTTTCTCTTACTACGGTCAAATAAACTTCCCTTTATTATTAAATCTTGGTGTTTTGCCTCTTTGCTTAATAAATCTACAAATTTGAATAAATTTTGTTTTGTGCCGTGCATCCGCTTCTTGATACGGCTGTGCCATGCCTCGACAGAGTTGTTCGTTCTGTGTCTATTGTTCATACGGGAGGTTGTGATGATGGAGGGTTCCATGGCGATGGTAAATAACGACTGCGTCTCTTCTGTGATGTTGTATATTTACAGTGACTACATTGTGACTAACTTGTTATTTAAACCTTACAAGACTATTTATACAATAATAACTACGTACATAGATGTTGGAGGGAGGATGCCGTGTCTTATCTTTATCGGATCTACACGCTTTTAGGAAAGCGCTTGCAAACTCTTTAACCATACGAGAGGATAATAAATTATGTGGCGACGCAGGCTGCCACAATACTACCCCTCTAGAAAAAGGGGAAAAAGCTATTATATCTTCAGCTTCTTTTGCGTTTTCTGCTTGCAAACGCCAGTGGTGCTCTAATCCACGGTAAGTCATGACGAGCGTGCTCAAGTCTTTGTTGACAAGACGAGCGTTCTCCAGTCTACGGTGAGTCGAGATGAGCGTCTACTACCACGTCTGCGGTGAGTCAAGACGTGTGTTGGAGTGCGACGGTACTTTTTGGCCGTCGAGGGATGCCGAGGAACCAGGAAGCGATATGTTGCTGCAATGGAACCTTGAGGCTTGCTGAATGCTGCTAATGAGAGCTGATTCCTTGTATTCTTCGATATATGAACAAAATAGGTACTTTTCATATACCTTTTAAAAAACGACCGATTACACGAATAATTTTTATAAGAAACTCGATTTTTCTACAAAATGTATAAAATTCCTCTCAACATCCTAATATTATTACTAATATTTTTTTCATCACGTTAAACCAAGATGTTATACACAAATTAAATTATAAATGACATAAGTACAACTTTAAATAATGCATATTCTTATAATAGACACGGCACGTTAATAATAAATTGAACTATTACACCTAATAAACAGACATAATACCAAAAAGTTTAAATTAATATGGACAAAATCTTATTAATACATTAGTTACCTTAGCATGATTCATTTTTGTGCTTATTTATTTTACTGTAACATCTTATTACACAATCAAAATGTTTTGAACTTGTTGAATAACTTCATTTTGAGTAGGCACTTCATTTTAGCTTCATATTTATCCTCAGACTGGCGTATTCCTTGGCTCTTAGTCAGGTAACCGGAGAAATCAATTCGCACTGGAGGCAGCTAGTAGCATTGAAGTAAATTACTCTTTATCCGTAATAAAATGATATTATATAAAATTTCATAATATCTCATAAAACAATCGACTTGTTAAATAATGCTTCACCCAGAGGGATTCATTCCATTGTTGTTTCATCCCTTCAAACACGTTGAAGTAGTAATTTAATTTAATATTTCAGTGTAAGATATGTTTTTTTAAACTGTGTTAATTTAATTAAAACCTAATTTAATTGATATATAGAAGTACCCGAGCATGCTGTATTTGCCTGTAAGTGTTTGTCTCACCTAGATATATTATGATTGTAATCTAGTAATAAATTAAGTGTATAGGTGTGTACGAACGTTGGCGAATAAATAAATAAATAAATGCTTCTAAATATCTCTTCCCGTAAGTATGGATAACATAGCCGCTAAGCGGACATCGCAGTGCTCTCAGTAGCGCGTGCCGCGTCGAGACAAGTGGTCGCTTTTGTGTATTGAGTGTGCTGTTCGCGCGATTTTTAAAAATGCACCGAGTGTATTGCGTAGTTCGAACTCGGCTGTATAATTAATTAAATAAGTAGCTGTATTAATTTTACAAAGAAGTAGACAAAATCAAGTTTATGGTGTCGTGTCCATGTTTTCCGATAATTTATTTAAAAAGCTATTGATTATAATAAGATATTTTTACACTATTTGCCTTACAAATAAACAGATAATAAGGTCGGAATAGTTATTCCGTGTTTTGTCTCTTTTACTTTAATTAGAAAGTATGTTTACATGACAGGAAAAAAATACGGAATAACTATTCGTAGCTTATTCTTTGTTTATTTGTAAGGCACTTAGTATATAAAGTTTAATAATGAAGCTTTTCCAACGTGTCGTAGAAGGCGAAAGAATTTTTCAGTGAGTAATTTATAATAATTAACGAAGAGTAAAGACTCCTTAAAATGTTGAAGATTTTTTAATAACAGATTTTTTTTGTAAACTAGTCAATTCATTCGATTATTTGATCATTATAGAACCTAAATAAACGTTTTGATACTTAATAAAAAAAAACCTTTTAATTTAGTTATCTCAAAAAAGCTCTAACTAGCTGAGATACAGCGCTAACTAAACAAAAACTTTTTCAATTTTACAAAATAAAAGGACAACCCTAACGCTCAATTGGCTCGTAGGTATATAAAACAACAAAAAGGCCTAGTTTCCGTACTGCTGTAGCTTATATTTATACTGTGCCGGCAGTGTGAACAGTCAGCGATCAACTATTTACATATGCATCTCTTTTATTTACACGAAATGTACTTATATCTATTGTACGTTTTTTGAGCGAGAAAATAGCCAATATTTAGCCATTGGTGGGACAACTGCCTTAATGACGCAGTCGCAGCGCGGTGTGGCTCGGCGTAGTGATTTTATTTTGAAGATCTGGGTACTGTTTAATAAACGTTACAATTCGACAATTTTGTAAATAAGTGACAAATTTGTTAAGTTCTTTGACAAGTGCTGTTTAATAAACTTTACAATTATGTAAGAATTATACATATAAAAAATCTACAAATGTTACAATTACAAATGATGTTTGATAAACGTTTACATGTGTAGAAAACGCTTGTAGATTTCGATGAAATATTGTATCTACAAATTTGTAGTTGTAAGCTACAAATTTGTAGATGTAAGTTACAAATTTCATAAAATGTAAATTTTCTTAGACAATCTAGGGATGTCGAGACAATTAGTTGGCCAGCGGACTTCTTCTCCAAATAATTTACTGACCACAAACCTAGACACATTTTTAACGCAGTTATGTATCGTTCCTTTAGTTACACCATGTGCATCTGCTATAACATGGTATTGTGAGCCGCGCACGGCCCATCCAGTGCAATGCACACACAATTTTCAGAGTGGGTGTAAGGGCTACATTTCTGTTGGTATCGTATTTAAGATCATGTCCTATTTTTGTTACCAAAAATTCGACGGTAGTTCTGCTTACCCGAAATTTTTCGTTGAATGTAAAATCTGTCACATCAAACATAAAGTTAATCCTTTTACGAAAAACTGCCGATGCCATTTCCTTATATATTCATCGTCATCACTATTGTCACTACTATTCGCCGACATAAAGCATTCGGCCCGTAGATACTGGCAAATATGTGAGTACGATACGAGTATGAGAGGGACGTATGCTTTATGTCGGTAAAAACATGATCGTGCTACCCGGTCTGGACGTTATGACTTCTTGGACATTCAGTGACTTGTACATATTGACTAACGGTCTTTATAACATCTGGACGTTATGACTTCTTGGACATTCTGACACTTGTGCATATTGAGCAACCGTAACGGTCCTTAGAACATCTGGACGTTATGACTTTTTGGACATTCTGACACTACCCAAGTAACACACATAGGCTGAATACTAGATGAATAATGGATTATTATGTACTTAGCGCTGAATAAAATTACTGACTAAAAGCAGAGTAGCATGCTATTCAGCCACTACACTGCTTAAATGGGCACAAATTATTCAGCTTTAGTTCGCAATTGCGGAGTAATATCACTATAGTAACGTTATAATCGCAGTATAAGGTGTAACAAGGCAAAATACTAGCAAATTAAGGCAACACTAGTTACACTTTATTCAGACAATTGTCGTCTATGTACCTACGCTTTTATTGTTAGGTAAAGATAATATAATCTGTATCAATTTCAGTGACATTAATAAATATTAAGAAAATATGTAGGTAGGATTACATTCTTTCCTATCCCTACCCAATCCTATATGGAATATTCGATTCTTCGTGTGCATCGCTGGTGGTCAAGCTGCTCCCCGTTGAGGCTTCCATCCCAGTAACGGTAGAAAAGCATCTTAAAACCAATCTATCAAATCATCCGCGGCCGCGGTACTCGCGCGCGTACAAAAACATCGGTTGCGCCAATAAAAAACATCGAAGAAATACACCCCGAAGAGCGACGCCATTCTACAAGGTCTGTCGATTATTCCATCCCTCAATTAACTATTTTTTTACTTAACATCCCTTCGCTGGTCCTTCGTGCCGAATATCCATGAACCAATCTTATTTTATTTTTATTCTTAATACCAACAGTTTTGTCCCGTTCTTTTTCGTTAGTAAAACATTGCTAATAATGCATTAGTCATCCATCAAATTTCATTCTAATAATTCACTCATTCGCTCACTCCACTATTTCAACGTATGTTTAAAGTTAGTGACAAAACTTCGTGTTATCGCGATAGTGTAGCGCCAGCATTAGTGGACAGGCAACACTAATGTTCATTCAGTCATTCAGAAAAAGTAACTTGTCATTTTTCGTAACTCGCTCGCAATTATTTTTGTAAACAAACTAAATCAACTTCAAACTTTAAATAATTTTACTGTTTTTTAGCAATAATGGCTGATTTTAAAAAGTACACTGTACAGTTTAACATTGCTGCTCGCAACATTCAGGATTTATATAATCTATCATCAAAATTATCGCAAGAAAAATGCATTGAAGGGTTGGATAAACAACGATTTCTTGTTCGATACAAGGACTTACCTATTAATAAACAATCATTAGACAATAGCTTTACAAACATTATAGTGAATTTAGACACGGATGAGAAGCAAAGGAATGATTTCGACGCAAAATACGTACAATTACAGGATATGTTTTATAGTGTGCAGGTTTTGCATTCTGTCATATGCAAAGACAATGCAAGTTCCGGTGGTGGTTCGAAATCTACTGACTTCCATTTACCGAAAATAAACCTTCCGAATTTTAGTGGTATACATATTGAGTGGCCCAACTTTATATCTATTTATAACTGTTTGATTCATAACAACAATAACCTAAATTCAGTTGAAAAAATGCATTATTTGTTAAATGTATTAGACAGGGAGCCTTTAACTTTGGTGAAACATTTGGTGATCTCTTCGGACAATTATGAGGTTGCTTACAAAATTTTAACGGATCGTTATGAAAACAAAAGAATGATTGCTGATAAACATGTTGAGGCTTTGTTGAGCTTACCAGTTTTAAATCAGGTCAATTCCAAGACGCTTGGCAAATTCGTTAATACCTTAAAAGAAAACACACAAGCCTTGAAATATCTGAAATTTAACGTCGATCAATGGTGTTTCCTTTTACTACACATTGTGCTTAAAAAGTTATCAGTGGAACTACGTACAAGGTTTGAATCAACTATAGACTCGGTTGACATTCCCACTTTCAATTCATTATTAAAATTTTTAGAAAATCAACTGCGTATAATTGATGGTTAAACAAACTTACCTCAAGTGAAGTTTGACCGTAATTGTACGAGACCTTGCATCCGAAGAGATTTATATTCACAAGGTAGTCCACTCTTCAATGTACCAGGCATCCAACACATATTAAGAGCTATCTAAAAGAAATTTTATTAAAAAAAACATAAAACGTTACCCATAGTATAGACACAGGCGCCATCTAGTGAATACCAACCGACCGAGTGCAACCCGCGCTGTCATCGTCATTCACTTTTAGAGCTTTTTTGCAAAATTAATTTATATGGGGCCAGCATGTAAGGGAAGGGAGGGATCTTTATATAAATCTCTTCGGATGCAACGTCTCGTACAATTACGGTCAAACTTCACTTCAGGTAAGTTTGTTTAACCATCAATTGTAATTCGACGTTGCATCCTCGAGATTTATATTCACAAGGTAGATGTTTAGAACACAAATTTTGCGAAATAATTTAAGTACCTATATGATTTAATTCAACTATTATAATTGAGTATTTACGAGTATAACCGATTAAATATAATTAGGTACCATATTAATACAAACCAGTATGATATATTATAATGAATGATAGGCTAGAAATTAATCATTGTAAATAGCCGCTGCAACGGCATTGTTACGGCGAAGGGCGTTCGCCGTAACAGCGACGGAATAAAAGATGTGGGTTGGGTAGGTTATGGATAGTGAAGTACTTACAGGGATACACAGGAACCTGGAGACGAGCGGACCACGGTCAGCGAGGTAGGTTGAGTTCCTGGCGCACAGTCACTACACTAAACAATTCACTAGGGGGCACTGGTTCGTTAGGCGTTAGGGGGGAGCTGGTAGTCCGAGCTCCGTAACTGCACACACTGCACACATATGCTATTTCGAGGGCTCGTATTTTGTGGGCGTCTCGCGGTAGCTAGCAGACAGACTGACTCACTCGCCGGCCGCGTCGTTCCTTCACCTGCTGCGCGCCAACTTCGCGATACAACGCTAGATGGCGCTAGGCGTATCTTAATACGCTTACAAGACGTCTTGCCCGTGGCGAGTACAGGCATTATCGTCATTCTCAATGGTAAGTAAGGGGTCGATTGTAAAACTGTGCAAACACCAGAGAATTACCAGTCCATCCTGCAATTATTGAAAGGCCTTTTCTATTTGCTGCCAAGGTGGACGTGGACGCGTGTCTTACACGTGTGTGCTGAGAATAAAGAAGTGTCAATACCGCTTTTAAATAGGGTCTTTTTAAACTAACGACTTAATGTAGAACTACACACATCAAAAGTGTCTAGGGATCAAGCATTTTTATGCGGATTTCTTGAGATTGAGATGTGGCTTTGTAATAAATTTATGATTTTATAAAGGAGAACGCGTATCCACGTACAGCCTCTTAAATATCATGTTTTGGGATCACATATGCATACTTAGTTGTGCTATTTTTTAGCATTATTTTCCAGTAAATACTATATTTTTAGAACTCGGCACAAAAAAGAAATCCTAAAGTAAATCATCTTAAAAAAACGATTAATAAAACGCTTTAGAAAAACGTAGAAACTAAACGGAAAAAAACTATACTGCTATCATACTTGCCATGCGTAAAAAATAAAGGTAAGTAAAATAATCGATTGTGAAATCGATACTTAATAATCTATTTACTTCGCTACAAAATAAATACATTCATGATTATTGTCTCCTCAGCTCTGCTCAATATTATGATTTAATTGGTCAGCATTATTATAGACACGCCACGGGTTTTCTTATTATTATTATTCAACCATTTTTTTGACACTTGATATTATAATCGATTTTTAGAATGAAAAATCGAATGCCAGTTACTTGCAACACTGTCACTGTCATGTCAGTCACATCACATGTCACACACACATTCACATCGCATCTGGATCACCTTTCCCATTGTAAACAATTGGATTGCGTTGCGTTTGTTTTGTGGCTATATCGTTCGATTGCTTTTTGTTATTACGTCGAGTTGAGCTGCTGTGTTCCTCCGTATTCAATTGTGCGTGTTGTTATTTCGCGAAAGGACGCTTGAAGTGTTAGTGAACACAAACAATCTGTGCTTGCGCAGTGTTATACGTAGAGTTGAGCCGCTGTGTTCCGCCATATTCTATTATAAGTGTAATTATTTCGCGAAAGGACGCTTGAGTGCCATAAACACAAACATCTGATTCTGTGCTTGCGCAGTATTCATAACCTGTTTTGCAGTGTCATCAACTGACCGGGCGTACGCACCTTGGTGATACATCACAATGTCAAGCTCGATAGCTTTACAATGCGTGAATTGCAACGTTCGATTGAGTCGCATGCGGCGACATTTGCTGATGAATGAGACTCAAGCCGTAGTCGACATTATCCGTTCGTGGACTTATCCCAGAGAGGTAAGGCATAGTAAATAAGTTAGGTACCTTAAGTTATATCAAATATAACCATAACCCGAGAGCTAACATAAAAATAGGTCAAATATTTGAAGGGTCTGAGTAGATTAAGTACATACAGTTTAATTTCATTGTTCGGATATAGCCAGGCATTAGCACTCTAATAAAGTAAAATGGTTTATGCCAAACTAGCAGAAGCAAGCTTATCAGTATTATTTTTAAACTTCAATTTCTCTTAATGTTTTAGATGACACCTTGCGACCATATATGTCATGCATGCTGGGAATTAGCAATGCATTCGTCTTCATCTGAAAATACAACTGCAAGACACGTCGGTCATCGCCATGTGTGTGTTGCATGTGGGCGCTCAATATTAAGGATGAGTAGACGAAGAGTTGTAATACGAGAGCCAAATGAAGAGGAACAAAGAATGACTGACATTATTTCTAATTGGATTCGACCACGAGAGGTAACATCTTACAGTATTTACCTGGTTATTAATAACAATGAAATAATATATGATTAGGGCTAAATAATTCATAGTATAAAAGTACGAGTGCTGGCTTTATACTATAAATTACACATAAAATACTTTATTTATTCATATCATTAACTTCTGTTTTATTCATTTATTCATATCACTACAACTGCAATTATTAATTTCAGCTTTCTCTAGAAGATGAAGCTTGTGTACCATGTTGGCTTCGAGCTCATAGAGAATCACATAGAAGTGAGCAGCCACGAGAAATGGTCCAGCCTACAAATCCACCAGATGATCATGAAATATCATTATCATGTTGTCTATGTGGAAACATATTTGAGCTTACAGTGAGACCACAATCAACTACTCATGAAAGGCAGATTATGGAAATTATATCTGAATTGTTGGAGCACCAGCAGGTGAGAACGGGGTAATTAATATTAAGTATCTAAAGCAGACAATGTATTAAAAAGGTTCTCTGCACTTTGTTAACTAAATGAGAAAAAAACCTGAATAAATAAATTATAATAATTATCATTTAAGCTGTTAACAGCAATGCTGAGAGCAATAAATAAAAGTGGCATTACATTACCATATCCACAGGGCCCGATTTGCATTACATTGCATTTTGCATTGGGTACTTCAATGGGTCAGTGTAAACTACATTAACAATGTAATGCAAATAGGGCCTCATTGGCATAACAGTTTAGAAAGTCTTTAAGACACAACAATGCCCAGAATATCTACATTTTATGTATTGAATGAAAAAGCAAGGTATCATACTTATCACATTATAACATTTTATCTCATTATTTACAGATGCCATCTATAAATGAAGTCTGCTCTACGTGTTTCGAACGAGCACAACAAATATTGGATTCCCGGATGACAGCTTCAAATGAACCTCAGTATATAACATTACCGAATATACGAAGAGCAGCTGAAACACCTGGACACTGTATTTTCCGTGGATGTACAGGCTCTAAACGCCATACTGTACCTGATGATACACGGCGCCGTATACTACTACAATTTTATTATTTTATTCCTCGAGGTGCACGCATTTGTAACCTTCATTTGCATGAAAATCAATACGAGAATTTGTATGCTGCAGAGTATAGCTTAGACACTTTTAGTTCTCGTCATATTGAGGAAATTGTTTTTATGTTAATGGAAGGCTTAACTAATATCAGTTATGAAAATATACAAAACTACCCCGAAAATCAAGTTCAATATTTTATAGGTCTAACAAAGAGACAACATCAACAGATATTAGAGGCAACACCCAGCCTTAGAAATCTGCATCGGGGTAGTTTTGCTTTAACTGTACTTCTGTGCAAGTTAAGGACAGGAGACTCGGGGGATAGGTTGTCCTGCCTATTCCAAGTCCCCCGAAGGACATTGGAGACTTTGATGTCTGTAGCTAGAGACATATTAATAAGAGATTATGTACCGCAATACTTAGGGTTTGATCATTTAAGAAGGGAGCAAGTAGTAGAAAAAAATTCAATAATTGCAGAAGGCATTTTTGGTGAGCCTGAAGTACCTCTAGAACAAAAACCAGCAATCACCATTGCAGATGCAACATACTTGTATACCCAAAAAAGCTCCAATTATTTGTTCCAAAAGGCTACATACTCACTTCATAAATACAGGAATTTGGTCAAACCCTTTATATTATGCTCTTGTGATGGTTACATTATAGATGTTTGTGGACCATATAGTGCCACTACAAACGACGCCACAATAATGCGTGAATTATTGAATGAAACGAGTTTTAATCGCTTTTACAGGGAAAATGATGTATTCATTCTAGATCGAGGTTTTCGTGACTGCATGGATAGCCTCCATGACAAAGGTTATTTGGGTTTTATGCCAGAAACTAAAGAAGAAGGTCAATCACAGCTTACTACCCTTGAAGCTAATAGAACACGTTGTTTAACAATCAATAGGTGGGTTATAGAAGCTGTGAATGGTCGCTTCAAACGAGATTTCAAAATATTTCGGCACGAATATTTTAACCGAGCATGTTGTCACCTAATGGACGATTTTAAAATAGAAGCCGCACTTTTGAATGCTTTTTGTACCCAATACACCGATTCACCGAATGCAGAGCAGTATCTAAGTATTATTAATGAACGGCTGTTCATGTCAAACTCGATAGCAGGTTTAGTGGCACAGTTAAACTTGAACAGGCGCAGTTCCTTTTTTATACCGATTGATGGTACAACTATGGCATTCCCGAGGCTATCCATGCAGGATTTAATATTATTTGCATGTGGTACATACCAAATACGACAGGCAAGATCTTATGTGGGTGAACATTTTCGTTTTTATGGAGTGTATACATTAGAAGTATGCCGGGAACAAATATCTGGAGTAGAGGGTGTGAATCCTCTGTTGATACGAGCAAAATTAAAGTCTCGCCATTCTTCAGGCAAGACATATTTTGTTTTTATAGTTATAGAAAGAAATGTAAATGGACGTGAAGCAATTCTAAGTTATTGTTGTAACTGCATTGTAGGACTAAGAACTGTTGGGTGCTGCTCGCACGTGATGAGCATTATCTGGTATTTAGGGTATGCTCGCCATGAAGGAATGACACGACCTGCTCCCTTTTTAGATGAAGTTATTTTAAGAGTGCCTTAGAATTACAAATAAATTATTTATCAAACTAAATCATTGTTTTATTTAAGTATGCCTAGTAGACTCCCAAGTAGAGACTAATTCGTTAGGTACTGAAATGAACAGATAAGGTACCTTAGTGACCAGACCCACCCAATTCTCTTTATATGGAAACTAATGGCATTAACTATTAGTAAAGCACGTAATGCACATCCAGCATAGGTTACGATGTTGGTTAACCTGGTTGGTAAAGACTATAGGTAGGTACTTAGGTACCTAACTACCACAAGAGGGATTTTAATCATGGAGAGCTAATGATAGTCATAAAATCTCTTAGTCATTATGCTATTGAATAACAATAAAGTATCATCTATGCGAAATGTGATAAAGTATTGGCGTTAAGCAGACATTAAACTATTCTCTTTGGCGATATGTACGCAGACATTTAATACCATTACTAGATAACCATTTAATCTCTTTGGCGTTACGTAACGATTTTATAGTGTAGCAGTAGCTACCAATGACCACATATAATATCATTGGTAGCTACAAAGAAAGTGGTTAATGTAACTCCTAACTATCATCATAACGCTATTTACTTGTAACTGTGGCAAGGACTCCTGGATGAAGCTTGATAACAATAGAAATTCTATTGTCTGGTATTTCAACAGGTGACTTATTTTAAAACAGATTAGTAATCATTCCCTTTTTATTTTATTCTAAGTTCGAAGCACGTCGTGTCAAATAAATAGTCAACCATAGATTTCACGAGACTTCAAGCGAGAGTACATAGATTAGCTGTCACTGTCAAATCAAATAATGAGAAAATCGTAACCTTTTAATTATGTTTATCTTTTAAACCCCAACTTTAAAAATTCTGCTAATTTATTTAGCGCTTCTTATAAATATTATCTACCAAATGTATAAGTCTTATTGCCAATCATGAAAACTTTATTTCTGTACAAAATTTCCATAGAAGCCTGCCATTCTCCTTTATATGGATCCTTTTTGGTGCATTTCATAATTTGAAACAGGAACTTTCAATCAATTTCTAGTAAAAGATGAAAATCAGCTGTCAATATTTTCCCTATAAAAACATACAACGCATTGAAGACATTATTAGTGCTACTGTTTCCCTACTACTGATTAAAACCAACGTTATTATGGAGCGGCGACGTCATTTAAGCAGGGAAGAAATGCTCAGAGCCGTGGGAATGATAGAAGCTGGTTCCCGGCAACGTACTGTGGCTTTAGCTCTGAATACAAGTCAGAGTGTTATCAGTCGACTTTGGACACGTTACCGAAGCACTGGTACCGTGGCTGAGCGCCATGGAGGACGGTATCGCTGCACCACACGGAGACAAGACCGATACATTCAAATCACAACTCGAAGAGCTCCAACAATAACCGCCATGATGTTAGCCGTGAGGCTTCATCACTCTTCAGGGAACTTAATTAGCGACCAAACAGTCAGAAACCGTTTGCATGAAGTGAACCTTCATTCCCGAAGACCGCTAAGGGTACCACCTATAGCAATGCACAATCGTAGGATTCGATATCAATGGGCTCTTGAACACAGAAATTGGGCAGAAGAACAATGGCGTTTCGTGTGCTTTTCTGATGAGTCTCGTTTTGGTATGAGACCGGATACAAGACGTATACGACACTGGAGAACCCCTGGACGCCAACAGCGATTAAAATCCTGCCAGGAAGTCCATCCTTATAGTAGTGGAACCATCATGGTATGGGCGGGTATTTGGATCGGCGGAAGAACTGAGTTGATTTGGATCAGAGACAACGCTCAAATTTATGCTGAGACGATTGTATCAGACGTCATCGTTCCTCTACAAGTGCAAATCGGTCCCTTATTTCAGTTAATGCATGATAATGCACGACCGCACACCGCAAGAGTTGTAAGACAGACTCTCGCCGCAGCTAACATCAATGTCATGCCCTGGCCTGCTCAGTCGCCAGACTTGAACCCGATTGAGCATGCATGGGATATGCTACAGAGAAGAGCTCTGCCGAATATGGAGGGTATCCAGTCGCAAGAAGACAATTTTTTGTTGTTGCAACGAACATGGGCGGCCATTCCACAGCGTGATTTGGATGAACTCATTTTGAGTATGCCAAACCGATGTTCTTGTGTTGTTAGTGTTCGCGGTAGAAACACGGATTATTAATTGTTTAAGTTACCCAATAAAATTTTAAAGAAAACTGTTATTTCAGTCTTTTTTTCGAACTTTAATGTTAGTGGTTCAAATGTCAAAAATCCCTTTATTAGGAAAATGGCAAATTTCTTTATTAATGCAAAGGTGACTTGGTTTATCGTTACTGTAGACAAACGAAAACACTTTATTTGATGAATCCTTAAAGAAAATTTTAATTAATATCAATCAGGAGAAAAGTTATTGCAAAAATATATGTTGATCCCTAGACACTTTTGATGTGTGTAGTTGCATTATGAATAGGCTTCAGGTGAGCAATAACCTTTCCGTTCTAGGTTTATCTCTGTGAACTTTAGCCATATCTAAGTAGGACTGTAATGTTTTTGCAGGGCAGATCTCAATCTTATTTAGAAAAAATGGTAAAAATAAACAAGGCGGTCGTCGCCCTGGAGCAGATGTTTTAATTAAATCATCCACAATGGTTTCGACATAGTTATTATTTATTTTTAAATTAGAAATTCGAAGATAACGTCTGTACTCGTTGTGCGGTTGACAATGCGAGCAGAGTTACTATTTTTTTAGAAATAAACTCCAGAGCAAGTTCCTCATTTGGATATAAATTACTAAGGTGATCGATTACAATCTTTGGATCTCACGTCTCCGAATATTTTGGATGACTAGGTTTAGTCCTGTAAATACCTATTCATGTTTCATGAATTTCATGAGTTCGATTTTTTAAATACCTTTAAAAAATCGAACAACTAAATCAGCTTTACTATAACGTTTGCCCTAAATAGCTAGAGCAGAACGATGCACATTTAATGAACTACAACCAATTTTTGCTGTTAACAGTTGACCGTAAGGAATTTTGATAGAATTGGAAGTGGGGAGTTATAGAAATCAACTTTATAAATATCACAATAACTCCACCATTTCGTAAAAGCGACATTGTATTGTTTTAGTGAGGATGTAGACAGTGAGGAAATCATCACCTCGATGGTTTCATTACATAACGATTGTCTTTGAAATGCTTTTCTGATAATTTGTATGCTACCAGGATAAGTTTCTTGCAAAGGGGGTGCTGGGTCCTGAAAGGTGATAATAACATATCGTCACTTGGGCCGAAGTATATTGGTGGTGAGCTACTGAGCTAAGTAGGGGATACCATGGTTGACTCGGCCAATACGATACGACTAGTACACCAGTGGCTTCGTCGTTAATTATTTTCCTGAAGCATTTTAATATGAGCGAGAAAGGGGGAAAAGCATAAAAATAAAATATATTCCAATTTAAGGTGAATGCATCTATGTCAAAGGCATAGGGGTCTCGTTGCCATGAGACGTATTTATCGCATTTATAATTTTGGTAGTAGCAAAGAGATGTTTAAGAGGTGTCCAAAACGATTGAACAATTTTTTCGAACACATGTGCCGACATTTGCCATTCTGAATCGATATTCATACGCCGTGACTCCTTATCCGCCTCGAAGTTATCTTTAGATTTTATATAGGATGCAAAGACAAATATTTTGTTTCTCGCACCATTGCCATAGACGAAAAGTGATATTATTTAAATGAACTTATTGTACTCCACCCATTCTATTGATATAGGATATTGCGGTAGTGTTGTCAATTCGAAGTAGAATTTCAGTATTGTCCTGTCTATGGCTGGACAAACAGAAGCTACAGAACCTAAAAACATTGCAAAATCTCGTATTTTTATATGCTTTTTAGTTTCCATGATATTTATTTGTTCAAGAATGCGTTTTCGTTTTCCTATTGGCAATTGCAAACACATATTTTCTGAATTTAATTCAAAACCGAGAAAATTTCTAGTCTTTTGTGGTTCCAAGCTACTCTTTTTGAAGTTTTTATCAAAGCCTAGATTTTGTAATAAACAAACAATTTCGAGAACAAAACTTTTACATTCTTCATAAGAATGGCCAAGGCACAAGTTCTAAATATATTAGAATTAAAAAACCTCTGTTTCAAAGATAAATCCGGTAGATAGACTGGTTTCATGAGTTTCGTAGAGACATAATAAGGTGCTGAACTAAGTCCAAACGGTAAGCACTGAAATTCATACGTATTACTTTTGTTTTTGTGTCCCAAAAATTTGAACCTTAAATACTTTTTGCAGTTTTCATCAATAGGAACTAAAGAAAACTACGCGTCTTCGATATCAACATTGGCCATATAACTGTCTTGGAACAATAATTTGCTTGCTGTCCGTATGTCCTCCATTTTAAAGTGGTATGAGGCGACAGCTTTATTCTATGATTTTAGGTTCAAGATAAATCTGTACGATCCATCACTTTTAGGTGTTAATAATATGGGAGAAATAAATTGGTCTATGACGTCCTCTCATATGCATATTACTCCTGACTGGCACAAGTCAGATATAGCTGTGATTAACTTACTTATTTCAGCCGAAGAAAAGTTAGGAGTGATAGGTTCAGTAGCTTGCTTTACAGTATTATTAAATAGTATTTTGTAACCCGTAACGTACTGTCAGACTACCGAGTCATTTGCGATTGAACACCATGTGTCAACAAAAAAAAAATTTATACGACCAGCGTGTAAGGTTACCTTGGTTGTTATTTACGCAACATCGGTCTGTACGACGGTCTCACTGCTGTCGTGGTGTGATAGCGGGCGGACGTCGGTGCTTGCGCTGATTGCCTCGGAGGTGGATACGTGAATCTTTGCTTGCTCCCACCCGGCCTGGCAACCCATAACCTTGTTGCTTGGATGGGTCTTGCCACTTTCCCTGCTGGGCGACGTAGTTCTTAGTGAAGTTGACGGTCCAATGTTGTTAGTATTCCGTATTTACAAACCAGATTTTACAGCGGCCTTAGCAGCTTCTATCTTTTCTCCCAAATTTTCTCCAAAAGAGTGTGCGTCTCTTTTAACATCTTGTGTCATTGACAAAAAATTTTTATCAAGAGTAGGCAGGTAGTGTAAGCATTTTTCTATTCATGATATTTTCATAATGTAAATGCAGCATAATTTGGCCAACTTCAAACAGGTATCAAAGTTGTTGCTAACTTTTTTTTTTATTATCTTTGTTCATGCCATCTATGAGGATTTCCCTAGCGTTTAGAGACCTCTTCTGGTATTTTGGGTCCCAATGGTACCTCCTTCACTTTAGAAACTCCAAGAACGTCAAGAAAATCCGACGATATTGGATTTACAACTGGCAACTCCTCTGCTGCGCTTGGATTATTATGACTATCCCTAGCGTCCTGGATGGTCTGGGTAAGATCCAGACTGTGTACTTGTGCTACGGTCATGACAGATCGTAAGTCTTTTTCAATATTAGATTTATATACGTCCGTTATTTCCGGTTCTTTATTGAAATCGGAGTCACTAAGCCTTATGGTAGGCGAGAGGCCTCGCGCAAACGAAGTCATTTGAAGGAATGATTAAAGAATAGAATGGCCGTAATCGCGTCACAGCATAGAGTAGGTACCCGTAATATCGATCGTAATCGCGTCACGATACTAGATTTCATATTAGCACTGACCGTAATCACGTCACGGTACTACATAAGGTTAGGTACCCGTAATATCGATCGTAATCGCGTCACGATACTAGATTTCATATTAGCACTAACCGTAATAACGTCATGGTACTACATAAGTATGCAGTATGTAAGGCGGAACTGTAAGATTTTGTAAAAATCACTTGCACAAAAAAAAACACTCCAATAAAAAGATTAGTAAAAGATAAAATAGAATGTAGGTACTGCCTCGCGCAAACAAAGAGTCATTTGGAAGGAATGACCGAAGAATAGAATTACCGTAATCGCGTCACAACATAGGGGTAGGTACCCCTAATATCGATCGTAATCTCGTCACGATACTAGATTTCATACTAGCACTGACCGTAATCACTTCACGGTACTACTTATGTGTTTTTATTTTTTATTATTATTTAAAAAACTAAACGTCTTATGTATTCTTGAAAATCGATAAATAGTGAAAAAGTCAAAAAATGTGGGTAACCACAAAGGCACTAGCGAAAGTATTAATCGAAATTAAGAAGGAAACGTACTATGAAATATATTTCAATAACGTTTCTACTTTGAATGTCTCACTAAGGGTGGATTCGACCAAACTGGAATAAGGTCTTATACCTAGATTAAACACCGAATTTGTATAGACTAATCTCGGAGTAAGTCTTATTCCAGTTTGGTCGAATCCAGCCTAAGAGGTTCTGAGTCGTATATTCGCTAACGAATCACATAGTTTTTAAAAAATCGTTTGTCTTTGTAATTTAATCATAACATCGACAAAATGTAATATTTAAAACACTGACTGACCTGATTTACTTGGCGATCGTCGTTTACGCAGATTTTCCACATGCGTATATAATGATTATCCATGCTTCCTTTTGCACATAGTTTTTTGCTACACAAAACACTTTTAGGGTAACGATGTGCTGATGCCCGAACACGAAAAGCGAATGACGATGACAGCGCGGGTGACAACCTCGTGCACTCGGTCGGTTGGTATTCACTAGATGGCGCCTGTGTCTATAC
This sequence comes from Scoparia ambigualis, assembly GCA_963921215.1. Taxonomy (NCBI): domain Eukaryota; kingdom Metazoa; phylum Arthropoda; class Insecta; order Lepidoptera; family Crambidae; genus Scoparia; species Scoparia ambigualis. The sequence continues at coordinate 3,761,148 of OY992506.1, read as the reverse complement.
TATGGGTAACGTTTTATGTTTTTTTTAATAAAATTTCTTTTAGATAGCTCTTAATATGTGTTGGATGCCTGGTACATTGAAGAGTGGACTACCTTGTGAATATAAATCTCGAGGATGCAACGTCGAAGTACAATTGACAATGTCTCAGGTTGTCACTTAAAGCCCTCAGCCGGCAATTCTCTTGACATAATTGATTACAATAAAATTAACTTTAGGTCTTGCCCATGCTATAAGGAAGCTCATGCAATTTATTATTGTTCAAAATTTGATAACATGACTTCCATGCAACGTAAGGCTTTTGTTATTGAACATAAACTTTGTTTTAATTGTTTGCGCACACATCACATTCAAAAGTGTACTTCTAGAAGTGTATGTCAGGTGTGTCGTGGTAAGCACCACACTAAGTTGCACATATCCACATCCCAGCATAGCGTTATTAAGCCTATCAGTTCAGCGTCTTCAAACGTCAGTGAGGTTACTGTTCAGCCTCAGTCCTTGCATGGTTTCGATGGAAAATCTACCATGATTCTAGGCATTGCCCTTGTAAATGTTCAAGACAATGACGGGTACTTTCATTCTGCTCGTGCTTTAATAGACAGTGGTTCTCAAGTTTCTATCATAAGTGAAAACTTAGCCCGAAAATTGAGACTTCCTCGTACCAGATCTGGTACTATTTTAGGCATAGGCGCTTCGTCTGCTAATGAGACTCGAGGTGTCATAACTTGTAGCATTAAAACAAAATCAAAAATACTTGCTTCAGATTTTATTATTTTAAAACGCATTACTAGTCAGTTACCATCTGTCCATGTGGATCCAGAGGTACTGAAGCAATGTGATAATCTGATTTTAGCTGATAAAAACTTTACTGTTCCTGGACAAATTGATCTCCTTTTAGGTGTTGAATTGTATGACCAAATTTTTGATGGTAGGAGATTCAGTCTAGGCGACAATATGCCTACTGCCTACTCTACTGTTTTCGGCTGGGTCATTATAGGTAAAGCACCGGCAGCATCACCACACTCCCTTTGTGTTGTGTCGATGGCCTGCACCTCTGATCTCAATCTTGCATTATCACGGTTTTGGGAAACTGAAGAGCCACCCAATCAACCTATACAAGATCCTGAGAACATTCGAGGAGTGTCTGTTCAAAAGGTCATATTTCCCTGTAGAAAGAAATTGTTTTTTATTTTTTTTCCCTAAACTGTTACATATATCCTATCCATATTTGATAAAATTCTGATCGAAAAACACGTATTTCCAATATAAAATAAATCTTTAACTTTGACATTCCGACCAAAATGGGCTTATTTCTGTGTATAAAACATATTTCGATCAAAAAGTCTTATTTCTCATACAAAAATATGTTTTATGAAACAATTTTGTTCAAAAGGTAATTAAATCTTGCCATACATTATTGCCTGCCGAAAATCGAGTTTGTTCGATTAATAAAATTGATGTTTTGGATGTATGTATACTCTAAATAGCCATTGCTTTATTGATTGTCAACTGTGAAAGAAAAATAAATGAGATTTAGTAGAAGTTTATTGGTATGTGGAACATTTTAACATTAGGATTTTTTTGTTTTGGGTGTATTATTTGAAAATACACAGTTAAATCGCTTATTTTTTTTAAATGGATGAAGGTTATGGAATTGTACATACATTAAATATAGGAACTAGAACAAAGAAGCGAAAAGACTGTTCTATAAAAAGTCGTATTTCTGGAATATTCTGATCAAAAAGACTTATTTCTGGAATATTCTGACCAAAAAGACTTCTTTTTGGTAATTCCGATCATATAGTCGTATTTCCAAATGAAAATTATTAATAAAAAAAGAAATACAGTAAAAAACTAAAATTAAAATGAACATGTATATCAAAAAGTCTAATTAGCGTTTAATACAATAATAACAATTACCATTATATTTCAATAAAAAATTAAAATACTTTTTGTTGTTTCTTGTAAAATTTGTTTATCATGGAATTATGACCTTTTGAACAGACACTCCTCAGCACCGGCAGCATCACCACACTCCCTTTGTGTTGTGTCGATGGCCTGCACCTCTGATCTCAATCTTGCATTATCACGGTTTTGGGAAACTGAAGAGCCACCCAATCAACCTATACATGATCCTGAGAACATTCAATGTGAAAAACATTTTGCTAACACCTATTCTAGGGATGATCAAGGCCGTTTCATTGTTTGATTGCCCTTCAAGGTCAATCAGCAATCCTTGGGTGATTCTCATCACACAGCGCTAAAACGTTTTCACAATTTGGAGCGTAGGCTGATAGGAGACGCACGATTACGTGAGCTGTATGTAGCGTTCATGCGCGACTACGAGTAATCTGGTCACATGCGTGAAGTGTCTTGTCCTGTGATCAAAGATCGTTACTAAATCCCTCATCATGGAGTGCTCAAGGAGCACAGCAGCACAACGAAACTACGAGCTGTTTTTGATGCATCGGCCACCAGCTCCAATGGGATTTCATTGAATCAAATCTTGATGCCTGGTTCTAAATTACAGCAAAATGTCGAGGACATTATTTTACGCTTTCGGTTACACTTCGTTGTGTTCACATGCGACGTCAAGCAAATGTACCGTCAGTTACGCATGCATGACGACGATTGCAGATACCAAACAATTTTCTGGCGCAAATCTCCTAACGAACCTCTTAAGCAGTTTGAGCTTACTACCGTCACTTATGGTGTTTCGAGTTCGGCTTTTCAAGCTATTCGTGTGCTTCATGAGTTGACGCATCTCAATGCTGAGAAATATCCAGAAGTCTCCAGGGTTTTGCGTGAGGATACGTTTGTCGACGACGTGGTCAGTGGGTCTGCTAACTTAGATTCTGCCAAAGAACTTCAGAAAAGTCTTGTTGGCGTTCTCTTTCAGGATAGGTTTGTGCTGAGAAAATGGTCCAGCAATTCCAAGGTATTTTTAGAATCGCTGCCAGAAGACTATTGCGAAACACCTTACCGTTTCGAAGCAGGCGACAACATCTTCAAGGTTCTAGGCATCGAATGGAATGAAAACTCGGATAGTTTTGTTTGTCATGTATCAGAGATGAGCAAAATTTTAACCAAGTGTGCGGGAATCTTCTTCGGCTTTGCTTCCAGGAGAGTAGAAAATGATAACAGTTTTGATTGTTAACAATATAATGTGAAATTCTGAACTTTACAAAAAAACTGTCTGTTGGTAATAATTTTAAAAAATATGGAATGCGTGCGTGCGTCTGTTGCGGTATCGATGAGGCGAGTAGCGGGGGGTCCGGGGGGCGTCCTTGTGCAGCCAGCGCAGCGTACGGACGCATTTCTTGCGTTAACAGGCTCCCCGGGTTGGAACGTCCAGTTCCAAGGTGTCTTCAGTAGGCAGCAGGCAGAGCCTATTGTAGGCTCTTCTCAGGACTCCTGTAGCGGTGTTGACGTCTGCAACGCGTGTGATGCCATCAGTCCCAGGGTGCAGTCCGACAATGCGTCCAAGATGCCAGCGGTTAGGGGGCAGTCGCTCGTCCTTGATCACCACTAGATCGCCGATGCGTAGCTCTCCTCCACTGGTACGCTTCCATTTCTGTCTCCTTTGCAAATCTGAAATGTATTCCATGTAGTAACGATTCCAGAAATGCTGAGTCAGGATCTGTGCTCTCTGGTAACGAGGCAGTGTGCAGATTCTGGCCGTTTCTTCCACATCGATCTGAGAAGTAGGCAACATCGTAAGTGTGCGTCCGATAAGGAAATGCGATGGGGTCAATGGGACGAAATCATTAGGGTCTGAAGATAGGGGGGTGAGAGGACGAGAATTTAGTATACCTTCTATGCCTACAAGTACGGTATTCATTTCCTCGTAGGTTAAGTTTGCCAGAGATAGAACTCTTTTCAAATGATGTTTAACTGATTTAACGGAGCTCTCGGCTAAGCCGTTGAAGAGAATTTAAAAATAATGGATTGCTCCGCTGATTTCGAACTAATGTCATTACCTCTTGTTTTTAAAAATTTTGAAAGTTCATTAGCCGCTCCTACGAAATTAGTACCATTATCGGAGTAAATAAAGTCAGGCTTACCTCTGCGAGCAACGAATCTGTTTAAGGCGGCTAAGAATGTTTCAGTGCTTAAATCAGTAACTAATTCTAAATGTACAGCCCTTACAGCCAAGCACACAAACACACAGATATAAGACTTTATTAATCTAGCTCCTCTACCTTTTCTGTTCGCCAACATTATCGGTCCAGCGTAATCGACAGCACTATTAGAAAATGGAAATTGACTATAAGTTCTTTCTTTAGGCAGATTACCCATTATAGGCTGAATAGACTTTCCTGTAAACCTGCAACATACATGACACTCATGTGTTATTTTTCTAGCCAGATTGCGACCCCCAACTATCCAAAATTTATGTCTTAATACAGATAGTAATAATTGTGGACCTGCATGCATCAGTGTCTTATGATAATATTTAAATAACAGTTTAGTAACATGGTGCGATGCATGAAGCAAGATTGGATGTTTTGTGTCATAATTGTAGTTTGAATTAGACAATCTGCCGCCAACACGAATCAACCTTTCGTTTGACATAAAGGGATTTAAGTTTAAAATTTTAGATTTAATTGACAATTGTTTATTGTTATGTAAAGTATAGTATTCATTTGAAAAAATATCCAATTGCACTATTCTGCTCAATGCATAAGCAGCAGAGCTCAACTCGGATAATTTTAAATATCCAGAAAATTTATTACGTGGAGTTCGACAATTATTAATAAATCGCAATATATATGCAGTAATCCTATTCAGTTTAGAAAAATTAGAATATTTATGAGTAAAATTAGTCTGTTCAGTTACAAGTTTGCAGTCAGCCTTAGTCTCAGGTAAAGATATCGATACATTTTTGGGTTGAATAGGCCACTGAGATTCTGGCTGCAGCAGAAAAGGTGGACCAGAAAACCACAATAGGGAGTCGCGTAATTGATTAGCATTACATCCTCTAGATCCTAGGTCAGCTGGGTTTGCATGAGTAGGTATGTACCTCCACGACTGCAAATCACTATGTTCGGTTATTTCATTTATTCTGTTAAGTACAAATGTCTTAAGAGAGGCCCTAGGAGTTCGTATCCAACCCAATACGATACCACTATCGTATTGGGTTGGAGTCACACCACATAACACAACGATCGACATTTATTCTTAAAGCAGTTCGAACCTTTTCTGCCAATCGGACAGCCAGCAATGCGCCACAAAGTTCTAGTCGAGGTATAGTCATACCCTTCAATGGGGCCACCTTACTCTTGGCCATGACTAACTGTACGGTGGTGCGGCCATCTACCGACGTGGACCGCAAGTATATGCATGCACTATAAGCCTGTAAAGACGCGTCGCTAAAGGCATGTATTTCTATAAGTATAGGTGAGTTACATAGTGAGTAACGTGGGATTTTAATTTCGTTTAATTGTGGAAGTGTTTATAAAAATGCTAACCAATCCCTTTGTATTTCGGAAGGTAAGGGGTCATCCCATGATACTTTAGATGCCCAGAGCTTTTGTAAAATTATTTTACCCTGGAGTATACATGGATTTACGAGGCCCAAAGGGTCAAATACTTGTCCTATTATGGACAAGACTGTTCGCTTGCTCATTTTATCTAGTGACTCTAACGCAACATTAACTGAAAACTGAAGTGTGTCTGAGTTGCAAGACCACCTCAACCCTAAAGTCTTAGCATCACAATCATCAACTAGCTTGAGCAAATCATCACAGCCATCGGTTTCTTGGATATTACTTAATATTTCAGGACAATTAGAACGCCACTTTCGCAAATGAAACTGACCTTCTTTTAATTGACTAATAACACCCTGTATAATGTGTATAAGAGTAGATTTCGATTGATGGCCACTCAAGTAATCGTCGATATAGAAATCATGTAGTATAGTTTCACGTACCAATGGATCGACACATTCCTGACCCAACTGCACAAGACAACGAGTAGCTAAATAAGGCGCCGACGCTGTGCCGTAAGTCACAGTGTTGAGTTTATAAGTTTTTAGTTCCTCATTAGGGTTAAAGCGCCAGAGTATTTGCTGCAGTCCTCTTTGATGTTCTGCAACAAGTACACATCTGAAAAATTTGTCACAGTCGGAAGTGACTACGTATTTGTGTTGCCTAAAACGGATCAAAATGCTAATTAAATCATCCTGTACTGTCGGCCCAATCATCTGAATATTGTTAAATGACAACCCTGATGTGGTCTTTGCAGAAGCGTCAAATACCACCCTCAGTTTTGTTGTAAGACTAGACTCTTTAAGAATACCGTGATGAGGTAAAATATTTATATGTTTGTCCTGTTTGCTATCAGTATTTAAAGCCATATGACCGAGGTCTATATATTCTTTTATAAAATCGCAATATTTTTGTTTAAATAATGGATAACGGGAAAACTTATGTTCTAAATACTGAAAACGATTAAATGCTTGATCATAAGAATCACCTAATGCTTTCGGTGACTGTTGCAAAGGGATTTGTACCATAAATCGACCATCGTGTTGTCGTGTAGTGGTTGCAGCAAAATGCAACTCGCAATCATTTTCTTGCTTTGTAGTTTTGCGTGATAAAGCCACCGATTCCAACTCAAAAAATCTGTCAAGCTTGTGTTGTAGTTCAACTTCGTTCACAAAATGGCAATGGACTGTATTAATGTGCGTAGATTGTTGAGTAATTGGATTATTCACCCTCTGCAATCGCATTGCACCCGACACTAACCACCCGAATTTACTATTACTAAGAACGGGCTTATTTTTACCTAAAGAAATGCGTTCGGTATCTAGGACGTTCCAGAATACTTCAGCGCTAAGCAACATATCAATATCAGAAGGTGAGTTAAAGGTTGGATCGGCTAACCTTATATTGGTAGGTATATTTAATGATTGTATATTAAAGTGTGTAGTGGGTAACATTTGAGTAATCTGTGGTATGACAAAGCAACTAATGCTTGTCTTGTAATTTTCAATTCGTGAAAATAATGTAACAGACGAACGTAAATTAATGCGAATTGGATCACGACTTAACCCTTCGACCGCTGTCGAAGTAGAATAAATCGGCAATTTTAATTTCTTTCGTAAAGTTTCGGTAATAAAGTTAGATGTACTGCCGTTATCAAGTAAGGCACGGATAGTGTGACGTATGCCATCAATGTCAACCACGTCAACAAGCACTGTGGACAGGAGGACGCAACCGTGATGGGTAGACGACAAGACCACCTCAGTTTGGTGTGCCGTGTCACAGTCACCTGCTGCAGAGTGTGAGTCATCGCATGGCTCTGAGTCAGTAACGCCTTGTGTGGCTAACATGGTGCATTTGTCCATTTTAGAAATAGGAGCACACTCCTTAGATTCAGACAGCAGCCTGTCCTCAGTGTGCAACATCGTGTTGTGCCACTTAGAACAAATCCTACACGGACCAAATCTGCATTTATTTACCTCATGTCCTTGGCGCAAACAATTAAGACAAAGTTTTAATTGTTTTGCCTTATTAATTTTAGCATAAACAGATAACGATTTAAATTTTAAGCATTGATAAATAGCATGATTTTGTTTACAAAAAGGACAGGTGTAAGAAGTAGTTTGTTGCGTTTGCGTATTGTTTACGTTTGCAACAAAGGAGCGTGACCTTGAAGCGGCCGGCTCGCTATGCCTCCGTTTATTATGGGTCAAGTTTAATGTCTCAAGCAAACTTGCACGATCTTTAATGAATTTAACAAATTTTTCTAAGTCGGGATATTTTTCAAAATTATTAGAGTATTCTTTCCATTTTCTATTTGTTACGTTATCCAGTTTGCTTGAGGCCATATGTATCAACAACATGTCCCAATTATGAATACTAATGTTTAGATTTTCAAGTGCCCTAAGATTTTTATTTAAACTGTCGACTAATTTTCTTAACGAAACAGATGATTCCTTTGCAATTATTTCTATGTCAAATAACGCCTGAATATGGTTATATATTAAAACTTTATTATTATGATAACGCTCGCATAACAATTTCCACGCGATATCGTAATTATTGGCCGAAAAATCTAATGAGCCTATAACGTCTGCGGCTTTGTCCTTTAATGACGACTGCAAGTAATGAAACTTGCTTATTGTGGGAATGCTATCATTGGAATGTATTAGTGACGTAAACGTATCGTGAAATCGTAACCAATCCTCAAAATGTCCAGAAAAGGTAGGCAACTGAATAGTGGGCAAAGTTAAAGTCGGTGTGTTAGCTGTGAGGACAGTACCTGCCGCGGATGAGGCTGATGCGCCGCCATCCTTACCGTGCTGCACAGAAGCGAACCTGCTTACCAGCTCGCGCGCAGCGCCAACTACTGCGAAGTACTCGCTCTCGAACTGCTCACGATATTGGTACTCTTTTTCGCAATCGGTTTCTGAAATTTCCAAACAACTTTCGATTTCAATTTGTAACACGTCAAATTCACCGTACCACTCTTCGATTTTTAGCAATCTTAAGTTTAAATCACTAATTTGCGCTGCACTAGGCTTTTCTGAAGAGGATAGGAGTGCAAGAAAAGATTTAAATTGTGTAAGCTTAGACTTATATGAACTGCGTTTTCTTTTTAATTCGGCAAGCTTAGCCATAATAAAATTAGAGTGGGTAGGTAGGTGACGGAAAGAAAATGAATTAGCTAGAAACAAAAGCACAAATTAATTAACTTTTAAATTAATAATATTCGCAAATAAAGGTAATGACAATGGAACGAATACTTAAATTAAAGCGGAAAGTGAAAAATGATGTCAGCGTACGCGGTCTAAGCGTATGTAGATATGCACAGGTAGCTATAGCGGGTAAGCGGGCGATATTATTTGCTGCGCGCTGCGCCGCGTTTACCGTTTTCTGCAAATGGAAAATAAAACCATATGATATATTTTATCGTTAAATTCAATATTACACGTAATTAAGGTCCGTGTAATAATTGCATGAGTGGGTGAATAAAGGAGGACAAAGGATTGAAATGTTGTAAATTTTAAAGCAATTAATTTACTAATTTCAAATGGAAACCTGTAATCCACGTAATTAAAGTCCGTGGATGCAGATATTTTAATGAAATAATTCAAATTTAACGAAAATAGTCAACGGGAAAGAAATATCGCACTTATGTAGGTAGGTACGACAAAATTGTGCACGTAATTAAAGTCCGTGCAAATTACGAAATTACTTGTAAACAAATAAAGGATAAATAGGTAAAGGATATCAGATTTGCACTGTCACTTAGTTGCAACTTGATGACTGCGCCTCTTTCTTGTCCTGGAGCTAGGTCGTCGGTCGCCGCGCCGTCGAGTAACTTTCCCGAAGTCCAAAGGTCGCTCAGCTGCTGAATCCGGTCGGAAGGAACAAATTGTGCGGGAATCTTCTTCGGCTTTGCTTCCAGGAGAGTAGAAAATGATAACAGTTTTGATTGTTAACAATATAATGTGAAATTCTGAACTTTACAAAAAAACTGTCTGTTGGTAATAATTTTAAAAAATATGGAATGCGTGCGTGCGTCTGTTGCGGTATCGATGAGGCGAGTAGCGGGGGGTCCGGGGGGCGTCCTTGTGCAGCCAGCGCAGCGTACGTTTATGAAACCGGTTTTCGGCGTAGACGCATTTCTTGCGTTAACACCAAGCGCGGCATATTGTCTAACATCGCTAGACTTTATGACCCGTGCGGTTTCTTAACGCCTGTCACATTCCTTGTGAAGTTGTTCTTGCAACAGCTTTGGTCAATGGAATCAGGCTGGGACGATCCTCTTCCAGACGACATTCAAAGGTCATGGATTGCTTTTATGTCAGATTTTCCCCAACTCAACAAAGTGTATATTCCTCGTTGCGTGCTCGCTAATCAACCGCTCGATATTCAACTTCACGGTTTTAGCGACGCCTCTGAACGTGGGTACGCTGGTTGCGTCTACCTACGTGTTTTAGGTGCTGACGGTAGCGCCTTGGTTCGACTGCAGCTCGCCAAATCGCGCGTAGCGCCTCTAAAACAGAAATTAACAATTCCCAAAATGGAACTTAACGGAGCCTTTCTCCTAGCTCGCTTGTTAGAGCACGTCTTTAATATTTATAGTAATAAATTCCGACTGGACTCTATAGTAGCCTGGACCGATTCCAGCATCGTATTGTCTTGGCTTGGCACATCTCCGCATAAGTTGCAGACTTATGAGGGGAATCGTGTATCACAAATTCAAGCACTGGTTCCAAATGCTGTTTGGCGACACGTGCCGTCCCACATGAATCCTGCGGACTCGGCAAGTCGTGGTGTCTCACCTTCAGATTTGGCCAATCACCCGCTTTGGTGGCGCCCAGCATGGCTCGAAGAGGAATCTTCAACATGGCCTGAAACCATTTCACCGGTGCCCGAGACGGAACTACCTGGTGTCAAATCTGCGACTGCTTCTTCTTTCGTCACAGCTCACGATGTGGAAGCGCTACCTTTGTTGACGAATATCAGTTCGTTTCCCAAGTTACGAAACGTAGTAGCTTGGTGCAAGCGGTTTCTCCATAACACGCGCCATCCTTCAAACCGTTGCTCTGGACTTCTCACGGTTTCTGAGTTGACTGACAGCATGCTCAGCATTGTTTCGTCGGTTCAGAGGTCTGAGTTTCCAGATGCACTTCGATTGCTGCTTGCGAACCAAGTCGTCAAGGGTACTCTCATGCGCCTCAATCCTTTTCTCGACTCACAAGGTTTAATAAGGGTTGGCGGTAGAATTCACAAATCGGACCTGCGCTATGAAAGCAAGCATCCGTTACTACTTCCGAAGTCACATCACGTAACTCATCTTTTAGTGGATCATTACCATCGGATGTTTCTGCATCCTGGTCTAAACTCCCTTATGAATTGACTACAACGTCGATTTTGGATTTTATCTGCACGCAGAGTGATTCGACATCGCATTTTTCGATGTCATCACTGCTACAGACTGCGTCCAAAATAAATAGAACCGTTTATGGGCGATCTGCCTGCAGATCGAGTAACTATATGCCGACCGTACCAAAAGATAGGCGTCGATTTCGCAGGGCCTTTTCTTTTGAAATCATCTCCTAAGCGGAATTCCAAGAGCGTCAAGTCCTACTTGTGCGTATTCGTTTGTTTTGCTACCAAATGCGTCCATTTGGAATTGGTCTCGGACTTGTCCACTGAAGCTTTTCTGGCATGTCTCGACCGATTTGTGTCTCGCCGAGGATTACCCAGCGATATTTACAGCGACTGTGGCACAAATTTTGTCGGTGCGCGCAATTATCTAAAGGAAATAACATTTTTTTTTTTAACAATCTAATGACGAGATTCATAAATATTTGATCAATCAGCATGTGATTTGGCATTTTAATTCCCCTGCAAATCCGCACATGGGCGGTTTGTGGGAATCAGTTGTTCGATCTGCCAAACTCATCTTAAATCGTGTCATAGGCCAACGTCCTCTCGTCTTTGAGGAGCTCACCACTGTATTTGCTAAGGTTGAGGCTGCACTTAATTCCCGACCCATCTGCCCTTTATCAAACGATCCAAACGATCTCGAGGTCTTGACTCCCGGTCATTTTATTATAGGGCAACCGCTTCAACCCTTACCCGAACACACTCAAGATTCGGACAACATCAGCGTATTAAAGCGTTGGCAGCTTGTTCGGTAAATCAGTCAACAATTCTGGAAGCGTTGGTAGGCTGAATACTTGCACACTTTACAACAACGTCCGAAATGGCTTGCCAAGCCTGCTTACACCCAGGTTGGTGATTTGGTTTTGGTGAAGGAGCGCAATTTACCGCCACTGCTTTGGAAGGAGGCTAGAGTTTCAAAGGTTTGTCCGGGTTCTGACGGAACGGTTAGAGTAGTAGAGTTGCGAACTGCCACTGGTACCTTACCTAGGCCAGTCACTAAACTCTGCCCTTTGCTGCCTCATCCACAGTAATTCTCTTGTAAATTTGTAGCATCATCTTAATTTAACTTAGTTCTTAGTTTACTTAGATTAATTTTCACACTTATCTTTAATTAATTGTAAATCAGCATCCCTTTCTAAAGTGCTTAGAAGCTCTTTGGGGGGCGGTATGTTAGGTAAAAATAATATGATCTGTATCAATTGCAGTGACATTAATAAATATTAAGAAAATATGTAGGTAGGATTACATACTTTCCTATCCCTACCCAATCCTATATGGAATATTCGATTCTTCGTATGCATCGCTGGTGGTCAAGCTGCTCCCCGTTGAGGCTTCCATCCCAGTAACGGTAGAAAATCATCTTAAAACCAATCTATCAAATCATCCGCGGCCGCGGTACTCGCGCGCGTACAAAAACATCGGTTGCGCCAATAAAAAACATCGAAAAAATAACACCCCGAAGAGCGACGCTATTCTACAAGGTCAGTCGATTATTCCATCCCTCAATTAACTCTTTTTTTACTCAACATTTATATTTATAGTAATTAAGTTAAAGGTTCACGATTTGTTCTGTAAGAACGTCTATTAATACTTTTGGTGACAGATGATTCATATTTATGACAGTGAGAGAAGATAAGTTTTTAAAATGATTGTATGAAATCGGTATATATACCTTTTGTTAATAACTTCATTTACGTGAAAGCTAGTGGGAATTCAAAATTACTGTTAGAGTATACATATATTTCTAAGAATTTTCAAGCGCCAGTGCATAAATAAGTTTTTACTACAAATTATACTAAAATAAACACATTTAATCGAAAACATTTCGGGTAAAAATTGATTAATTGTGTCATTATTTTAGTCTGTCACCAATAATCACATTAAAAATATTTATTTGTAATTCCTTACTTTACTAAGTTCGTGTTAAATAAATAAAATTATGTATACCAGTGTAGACATTAAAGATTATACAGAATAAAAAATGGTGGTGAAATTAAAGAGCGATGTGAACCGGTATACTTCAACATTACTGTCGTAGCCCGCGTAATGGGGCACATATGTCTGCTTATTTAAACGTAGCCGTAATAAAGTCTTACATGTGAATCCATATACGGCAATACACTGATTACTGGCTGAATATTCGTTCGAACTAGCAACGATAAAATGTGTGATAAAATACACTTTTAACGATCCGCATAATATAGACTGATTCATTTTAGGGACTTCTTATGTAAATGAATTGATCCGTGACAAGATTCACGGGGATATACTTATTCAGTCATCACCAGATTAAATCAACTGATGTGAACCTCTATTATGCAATATACGTTATAAAATACTCGAAGTGCTCTTCAAGAGTAATAATAACGTTCAGATGAACTTGTAAACAGCCACTATTCAGTCGTAAATAAAAGCAGTATAGATACGGATCAACAGGGAAATTTTTTACCATTTACTTGAATAACACACGAAATGTACTCCTTTATATATATCATATATCTGTGTAACAGTAGACATGTACTCTCTTTTGAATGCAGCGTTTAGAGGTACACATTTACTCTATTATACAGCATATGACATATTTGCTACTACTTAATTGCCCTTATTTAGTAAGTAGGCTTGAAAATTTAAAACGGCTGAATAAAAGCGTAGGTTATATACCAAGTAAACGCATCTTGCTGTTTAAGGGTGAGGAATATCTACCATTATTTAGTTCTTATTCAGAATATAGCTCCTTGTGTACTAATATTCAGCTTAAGGATCACCAGTGAATTATAATAACGGTTTTAATACTCTGTAAGCAGCCATTATGACCACAAGTGATTAAATATACAGCTATCTGTGTTACTTGGGTAGTACATACTGACCAACGGTTTTTAGAACATCCGGACATTATGTCACCTTCATGGACTTAATACTATAACAAAGGTACCTGTGGATGGTTTTACATCTGTTTCTGAAGTTATGAACTTGTAGTTTTATTAAGTGGGACAAATACATATCATATAATCATTACGTTTTATTTCCTAGAACATCATGGTTACCCTAGTGAAACACATGACAGGATTATCAGAGTCACTTAAATCGTAGTGTTATATCGTTAATAATCGTAATATCGTTGTTTGTGTGTACATAGGGTTATCTATAGATGATTTATTTATTATAATAATTTTTTTCTTATTTTTTTTATTTTTTTCGCGTATTTTTGTTCATGCTACGAATATGACAATCATTTAACCCAACATACCCCGGAGTCGCATAATTTGTAACTTTGACGGTATGTTAGCGTTGCTTAGTCAAACCAATGTAGAAATTGACATAATGGTACTGACTGAGTGCTGGTTGTCCACTGATACTTGTATTGCTCAATTACCCGGATATGACGTCTCATACACTACTAACAAAACTGATATTTAAAAAAGTGACGGTGTAACATTGTATATTTAAAGTAATATGAGCATGGTAACTGTAGACGAACCTGACCTAGTAGATGCAAACTGTCTAATTGCAAAAATAAACAATGACACCGCTATCGTAGCTATTTATCGTTCTCCCTCTTATCAGAATATTTCCAACTTTTTACAATCTTTAAGTGTACTTTTAGAACAATCATCATCATTTAAGATTGTGTTTGTCATGGGCGATTTAAACATCGATATTAAACCCGAAAATATAGATCGTTTATTCACCGGAACATTTAACTCACACAGCCTGTTTAGGTTACCTACTCACTCATTTGCATCCTACTAGAAAAAGTAACTGCTTATATCATATTTGAGCTAAGACAAACATCCCTTAAAAAACTTTTATCCTAACATCTACTTTGACAGATCATAAATCCTTATTGTTGTGTTTGCAACAGCGTCTTACGCAAAAGTAAAACGCACGACGACGCTGCAATTTAAGTCAGTGACACATGACCTAGACAACCTAGACTTGTCTAGTATTTACAACTCGGATGACGCTAATAAATCAACCGAATACCATCATAATCATCTTTAACTAAAATTATTGAGTCTAATACACGCACTGTTTTGATAACCCGCCGTTATAAAATCATTTATTTATTTATTGTGATAAAAACGACATACATCCATTACATTTATCACACTATTATTAACAAATGATAATAACAAAATTATATACTTAAAAAAAATTTCATTAAATGATAAAATTATTCGACATCCTCGCTATCCGGGATGCCGGTAAAGCTCCATTGGTCACTCAATTTCTCACAATATTTTAATAATGCATGTATTATTTGTGACCAGTTGTCAAATGAAAAATCAAAATCAGTGTTGGCGTCACGGAGTGCATAGAGGTGGCGCAGAGGTCGAACTAAGGGTGACATCGCGCGTGCCACGGTGCGGCCTCGGTCGTCAAAAAAGAGTTTATGTTGCCGATGAGGGCCGCGTCTACTTTTTAGAGGTTCCAGCACACGAGTAACTACCCTACAGAGTGCAAGCTCCCTAACAACGCGCAAAATTCATACCTATTCTGATAGGGCTGACACCCGTTGCACGTTTAAAAATTTAGGAAGGAAAAATAAAATAAGGTAAGTAGGTAGAGGTACATAATAAAACGTGTATTTCAAAAGGTATAAAATAAGGATTAGTGTAATTTGACACATACTAAATTTAAATTAGTTCAAAGATAACGAAACGTTGAAAAAATTGTCTTCTGTGTTGAATCGAACCCGCGTCCTCCGCAAATAATCAAATATTACGAATCTATAAAGAAGTCTATCTTAGCTAAATGTTTAAAATATTAAAAAAAAAGAAATATCCTTATTTTTTCCGAAATTATTGATACACACGGTGCAAGAGTTGGGAATTGTGTAACTAGCCCGACTTTGTTTTATATATTTAGATTAAACACGAATGTCCCATAATCGATATTATATAAATAATTTACCGTGTCGCGTAGCCATGAAAGAATATACTACCACCCCCTCTCTTCCCTTGGGTGTCGTTAAAGGCGACTAACGGACTAAAGACTGCACATACATCCTACAGCTTAGAGCGGCGATGGGCTCACCACCTGTCATGCTGAGCACATGTGCAGTCTCAATTTGGTGAAAAGTGGACTATGGTAGAGGACTGCTTTTGCTGTCCTCATTGCCTAGTCTCTGACTAATTAGTAATATAATTTTATGTTTCTTAATTTTATGTTTGTTTTTTTAATGTGATTTCTTTTTGTAATTCTTTGTAGTACTGATTCAATTAACTAATGTTCATATAATTTTCCCGAAATTATTTTCGATTATTTTTCATAATTGTCATGTTGTGTTTGCCTATAATGTTGTTGCATTGTAACTATTATTATTCACATTAGATATAAGCTGTAATGTTGGCAGTCCTAATTAAAAAAAAAGTAAAAAATTTTTTTAAAAAAGGAGCTTTGATTTAAATGCGTTAAAAAGAAAAAAATAAACTTTTACTTTAAAACTTTTACTAACAACTTATAGCGTCATTACACAATTTATAATGATATAAAAGGTTGTCGCGAGATTTATGTAGTCGTATTTTCATAGATTGAAAATTTTAATAGAAAAAACAATCGCATCAAGTTATTTAATTTACTTGTTTATATATAGGAAATCTCGGAACAACCTTAATTATCATATAAATTGTTAGTACAAGTTTAAAAGTAAAAGTTTATTTTTTTCTTTTTAGCGCATTTAAATAAAAGCTTGTTTTTTAAAAACGTATTTTACTTTTAATTATTTTTTACTTATAAGTTATCCCTGGGAACGTATCCAGGGATAACTAATTTTCATCTGTTCATCTCACTGAACGTGTACCAAGGTATACTACAGAATTTATTCACGTCTTCTAAACCACCACCACTCACTACCCATCAAAAACGGTTAAAACGAATCAAACTCGACGCGGTTGTGTGCTTAATTACTGAGTTTCTATGGCCACCTTCCAGCTTCATCATCAAACCCTGGTTATCATGTAGCACCAAAGAACTCGTCAAAATGAATCAAACGAGCCCATACTCGATGGGGTTATGTCGTTTAATTACTGAGTTCCTATGGCCACCTTCCAGCTCCATCATCAGACTCTGGTTACCATCTAGCACCAAAGTACTCGTCAAAACAAATCAAACGAGCCCATACTCAATAGGGTTATGTTGTTTAATTACTGAGTTCCTATGGCCATCTTCCTGCTCCATCATCAGACCCTGGTTACCATCTAGCACCAAAGAACTCGTCAAGACGAATCAAACGAGCCGAAACTCGATGGGGTTGCGTCGTTTCTTTACAGAGTTCCTATGACCACCTTCCAGCTCCATCATCAGACCCTGGTTACCATTGAAAGACAAACTACTCGTCAAGACGATTCAAACGAGCCCAAGCTCGATGAGGCTGTGTCGTTTCATTGCGAGGTTCCTATAGCCACCTTCCAGCTCCATCATCAGGTCAGCACCATGTTATCATAATATTGCATTGTCACGCGATTTACAAACGTATGCAAAATTTCAGCTTAATCGGTTGAAGATATCTGCTTCAAAATTGAGTTGCAAAATTCCACCCGAACAAAAGATAAGTACATTCATTACATACATTGCAAGTTAAATAAAAGCTTGTAATAAATAACCCTTCAGGGATAATGATTATGTGTATGTATGTAAATAAATATTTCAACACTGTAATGGTAAAATCCCAAATTCGTCAACAAAATCACTCGAATAACTGAATCTCATCTAATGCGCGCGAACGTGCGGCCCTGTCCGTCATACCACAACTGGACCGGCGCAAACCAGTTTTTACCACGGCGGCGCGTCGGTGAACCTGTATGTGAGAGGTCACGCACACATCGCCGCGCTTATGTATGAGTACACCTACAGCGGGCCGCTTATGGGCAGCTTGCATTCTGTAGGTATTTATTCATGTGGTTCCAGTTCGCGCGGGACAAATAACACACACAATAAATTGTGAAGGAGAAGGCAGTCAATAGATCCTTTTAGGGTTTTGAGGCAAATGGTGAGTTGGTCAATCATTCTTCTTACTTCTAGAGAGTTAAAGCCAAGGTGTCCAAGCAAATATTTTGTAGGGTACATAAATGGGTAACATCCATAGACTTTTTTGTATAGAAACCTCAAAAAAGCCTTTTGAACTCTTTCGAGCATACGTACGTAGGTGACATGATGTGGGTTCCATACACATGAGCGTTATACAAAGTTTTGATAACTTGTGGATTTTAGAAATCATTGACATTTCGCAATACAAAGCCCAAACGCCGATAGGACTCCTTGGCAAGGCCGGCTATATGATCGTGAAAGTTCAGGCCGCGGTCAAACGTTACTCCCAAGTCTTTTATATAGCTAACTCTATTAATGCTTAAGTTGTTCATATTATAATTAAAACTAATTGGATTTCTTTTACGGTCAAAAGTCAAAACATTACATTTACTATGATTAAATTGCATTTTATTTGTCAAACTCCACTCATTAATTCTGTCTATGTCATTTTGTAAATTAAAGCAGTCACTAGGCGTTTTTATTTCAAGGTAGAGCTTCAGATCGCCGGCGTACAAAAGACATTTGGCGGAAGTCAACACTTTAGGAAGATCATGAATCATAATTAAAAACAGGAGTGTACCGAGGCACGAACATTGGCTGACGCCTGATCGAGTTTGATATTGTTCGGACACATAGGTACCGTGCTTTACAAACTGGCGTCGGTCCCTCAAATAGTCCGCGAAAAGACTTATTAAATTTGAAGCAAACCCAATGACAGAAAGCTTTTGCAACAATATGTCGTTGTCAACCCTATCAAACGCCTTTTGAAAGTCAAAGTATACAACGTCGACTTGCAATCCACGGTCTAAGGCATCAGAGACGTAGTCAACTAAACATAGGAGGTTTGTATTTACGGAACGTCCTGGTCTGAAACCATGCTGTTCATCGCCTATTAATTGCTTTACTTGTCGATATATCTCCGTGTGAAGAATGCATTCGAAGACCTTTGCAGGCGCAGTTAACACTGCTATAGGGCGATGTTCATCCACAGTGGTGTTATTGTTGCTTTTAGGAATAGGTGTCACCCTGGAAAGTTTCCACTGGGCAGGGTACTTGCAATTTTTAAAAGAAAGGTTTGTAATATGGTAAAGTGGAAGAGTCATGTGTTTTTTACAAGTATTAAGGACAGAACTAGGTATGTCGTCTGGTCCAGTTGAGCTATTCAACTTTAACTTATTAATACCACCCTCGATATTCTGCGGTGACATGGAAGAAAGAATAACGTGCCCGCCCTGTACGCCTTGGTCATGACATACATTAGGGTTCAACAAAGGCGCTTGGTCTAAGAAGACCGAGGAAAAGTAATTTGCAAACGCTTCGGCTGCCTTTACGCCCGCATGAGAATTTCCATTGTACAAAACACAGGGCTCAAAACCACTCCTGGATCTCATTCTATGTACATGGCTCCAAAAATCTTGTGGGCGCTGCTGTAGGTTGTTTTCGCTGCGAGCTAAGTAAGTTTTGTACGCTTCAGAAATGCCCACTTTTAAGTTAGCTCGTAAATTTGAAAATGCATTGTATGTTACAGCGCATTTCGAGGACAACCAGGCTTTGTGCAGTCGAGCTTTTTGCTTAATATTCTTAATGATATTTGCATCGAACCAAGCAGGATACCTTATTCGTGACGCAGCGTCTCTTTTCTTTTTGGGAACTGAGAGATCGAATAGCTGATATAGAGTATCGTAATAGGCTTTGGTTGCAGCATCGACGTCATCAGATCCAAAGACGGACTCCCAGGACACTTCGTCAAGCAATAATTTAAGTAGATTAATATCTGTTTTTTTAAATTCCAGTCATGGGATGGGTCGATGTTACTAGGCTGCAGTCAATGGCAATTGTTACTGTGCAGTTGAAAACTCACTAATATCTCGAGTGGAGGGTGGTAAAGTTTGTCAGGGGGGACGAAACTCTCAGTGGCTGCATTTACAGATATCTCATATGGCCGTGACTCATTGCACTCCCGCGCCAACACTACGTCAAGAATACCGCCATGATTGTTAACTATGTCATTATGATCAATTAGATTACAGTACGTCAAAAAGTAACAATAATAATTCTTAATATCATTAGATGCACAATTCATATTTAAGTCACCAAGAACAAAACAATTAATCTTTGAATTACATGTCAAGAAAGATTCTATGTTGCTAAATACATTCATATATACAGCATCAGAAGCTGTCGGCTTAACATAAACTACATATGCAATAAAAAAAATTCCCCGGTAAGTGACAGAGGCCCACAGATCTTCACCGAGGTCCGATTCCAGCTCCTTTCGGCGCCGAAGGGTGACACCCGGCTTCGCAGCGAGTAAGACTCCCCCGCAGGGTGTTTGACGATCACGTCGTAGCAGTGTCCAGCCATCTGGCGCCAGTTCAGCATCATTTACCGAGTTGTCAAGAAAAGTCTCCGTCGCAGCCACAAGCAGGTGATCAGATATTAACATGCTAGCATACCAGTGGGCCAATTTCGATTTCAGGCCTCGGACATTTTGATAGAAGATGTTAATTTGTTTTGGTACTGATGAAATAGTGTTTTTATTGTGTTGATGTCGCCCTGCCAGAGGGCCGCTCGCGAAAGTTCGTAGTACCAGGTAAGGGCCCAGCTTTCGGGATAGCGCTTGTACGTTTTACTGACCTGTGATTCACCCAGGGTTTAATTCTGGCGTTAATTGGCCACACATTTTCAGAGTAACATGTATCAAAATATGCAATTGGAACACCTATTTTGTATGATTTATAATCGCCTTTAGCAGTAAGCTCGACCACCGTACAGCAGCCGCTTTGTTTACATACTCGCGGACCTCGTCGATACCCGATAGAATTTTTCAGAGATGTATGTGTTTTCGGGCTTCAACAGCTCTAAGTTCCGTCACTGTAGGTCCCGCCGCACCGCCCTTGGGGGAATGTCTCCGATTCACTTCCTTCCTTTTCACTTCAAACCAGCTGCGAACGCATTTAACGATGACCAGCAGGGTCATCGTTAAATGCGTTCGGAGCTGAAATCTGTTCTAAATTGTTTGTGATGAGACTCCGATTTGGGCTACCGCTATTCGATTTCAGCTTGGGTGTAGACACTTGCAAGCAATTCCACTCTTCTCTGTTTTTGCACCTGGGAACTAGTAAATTTGGTCTGCCTCTTAGGAGAAGATTGAATTGGCAATGTCAGCTTAGAGTCCAGTAGTTTAGTTTGCATGAGCTGTAATGGCTCCGAGTGAGAAGTCTGTGTCGATTCATCTTTTTGACAACGATCTTGGTATGTATTTAGCTTAGCATTGAGTGAACTAACTTCAGAAGCGTAGTATGCCATTTTCACTTCGTATTTCGATATAAGGGCTTCGTGGTTAGCTAGTTTAGAATCATAATTTTTTAACTTCGTCTCGTAAGTAGTGATTGTTGATACAGTACAGCTTAGTTGATTTTTTAGTACCAATACCTCACGTCGCAACTCACGCAACTGCGAAACTAGCTCTCGTCCGAATTGATTTGGTAGTAATTCATTGGTAACATTTGCTTTTTTTCTAAACGTCACATTTGGGTCGCGCTCTTGGCTCGTTTTAGTTGACCCAACACGTGTCATGCTATTATTTCCGCCTTTCTTGGCGGCGCAACAACATTCAGGGCAAATCCAGTTTTCCCGGACATTCTCTGTATTTATCCCACCGCTCGTACATAGAACATGGTATTTTTTCCCACATGTATTTTCTGTGCAGTACAAAGACACCTCATCATCACCAAGAGAACCTTTGCAGGCAGCGCAACTCATTTCGAAGAGCGCGAAAGGGGCTCAGTCCGCACAGCTGCTAATACCGTAGCGGAGCCAATGTTCGTAGCCTGGTAGTAGCTCGGTTTGTAGCTAAGTAAGTTAGGGCCACGCCTTCCGTTGTAGCAACACGACGATACCGATAGCTAGTTTTGAGCGCGCCGGTACCTGTAACCGTGGTCCAACGGATAAACGTGCGCCTCTCACGCCAGAGATTCGTGGTTCAAATCCCAGCTTGTCACAACACTTTCTTCGACTTTTTCACCGCAGCAGCTTCGAATCAGGCTAGGCGAAGCCCCAACTCCGGCAGGGACAAAGCCTGGGGCTCCACACAAATTTAAAAATTGAAATTAATTAACTCAAGAAAGCAGCGACACGTCCGCTCGCGAGAAAGTACGCATGCCGAAAAACAAAACCTTGGATAACTCCTGGACTTTTACGCTGCATTAAGCAACGTCGTAGTACTATTATTTATTCTGTGGCAACGTGATAAACTTCACAGAACACTTAATAAAAACCCAGACAATGAAATTAATAAAATAACCTATTACAGATATCGGAATTATTGTAATATCTTTATTATTTAAATTTTGCATTCACAGTTCTATAAAGATATAAGATAAAATGTTTACTAAAAAAAAATCACAAACAAATTCAATAATAAAGATATTTATAAGCAATTACGACTTACTTTATCGATTGATACTTGCAAAAGTATTTCTTTCGAATGTGAGAGTAGACTTCACAGTGACGTAATACCGCTGGCTTGCAGCGTATCAACTACTAGAAAACAATTAACGAGTCTTCTGGGGTCTCGGTAGCTTAACGATTAGAGCAGTGGACCGGCAATCCAAAGGTCACAGGTTAGAATCCCGTTCGAGCTTTCCTGAGACTCGTTGTTTTTTTCTAGTAAACATTTTATTCATTTTTGTAATTTGTTTCAAAAATTAAAGCGACAGTATGAAAGGAATCAAATTCAAAATGCGAGTCACAACAAGAATAAATTATGGAAAGTCATTAAAAACATTACTTCCACAGCTAAAACCAAACCGCCAGCCCATAAGCTCATTGCAAATTCCGCTACGGCTGCAAATTCACTAAACAGAGTAAACAATTTCTTTGTCAACATCGGGAAAAACCTAGCTGCACATGCAGCGATTTTTTTCTTTATTCGACACTGACGAAACCAACATTGAACAAATTATGACTTTAAGAATAACTGTGCTTGGAATTAATAAAATAAATTGTGCTTTCATTAAAAAAAATTAAACTTACTCCCCCGTCTTTCTTTAATTTATGCTTTGCGAAAGGAATCTTTCATAATGTATTGAAGAAGGCCCATTCACCCTATTTATAAAAATGAAGATAATCGTTGTATAAATAACTATCGTCTCATAGCCACACTGCCATCAATATTCAAGATCCTAGAAATACTCAAATAAAGACTTGTAAAATACTCAGAAAATAACAAACTCTTAGCAGCTACTCAATACGGTTTTAAAGCAGACAGATCGACCGACGATGCAGTACATCAGCTGTGCAATTCTCTAAGCTAAAGCCTTGATAGCTGCGGCTACCGCAGCGCTGACAAATGACTCTGTCTCTTTCATATTCATAGAATTGGAAAGAGACCGCAGATCACAGCCATGCGCGCAGCGTTTATGTGTCGCTTAGAGAATCGCATAGCAGCTCACTGACTATATTGTAAGGCGACAGGACCCACAAAAAAAGAGCTTATTATATTCCTTGATATCGCAAAAGCATTTGACACGATTTCGGTACCTATACTTCTCGAGAAATTATGTGAACTTGGTATAAGGGGTGTCCCACACAACCTCATCAAAGATTATCTCTCTTATCGGACACAACGTGTTATGAAAGATGACAGTATGAGTGATGAACTGACTGTCGAAATATAATAGGACCCTTGCTGTTTCTCGTTTAAATTAAGAGGCCTATTACGTCTCATAAGAAATTTTGATTTTGATTTAATCTACGTCTTTATAAATCTTCGACACGTTGCATACGGTATTCTACTAAAATCAATATATCTGATACTTTGTCGGTCATTATTTGTATATTGTATAACATCATGGGGCGGTGCACACAAAACTATTATGATAAACTTTGGTTCAAACAGACCCTGGACCACCAGGTCACCGATCAGGGCTTGCTTGAAATTAGCTGCGATACGCAGCGGTTAGACTTACTAACTAAAATTATGACTGTTGCCGCGTGAAGCGCGTGCAACATACGACGAGGTTAAGGATGAAGGCGGGAAAAAGGCTACCCTGGGGTCCGCTGAGTAGGCACGCTCACGAGCTGAACGTTGGTCGTGGATGGCGCTAGCGCCGCGGGCTGTTCGCTGTTGAGGGCGGTAGCACACACTCTTCACTTGTTTCACTGTACTGGTCGAGGGCGTTAGGGGCGAGCTGATAGCACTAGCTCTGTGTCACTGTACACTTAACATAGGGCAAAGGCGTTTGGGCTGAGTTCAAAGGCGCGGTACGCGTGGGTTTGCTCTGAAGGTCGATAACACACTGATTCGGCGCCAGTCGGCGCGGGCGATGAGGCCGCGCTTCGCCGGCGGCGGCCCGCTCGCCTCCCATTGGCCGTCGAAGGGGCGGCAGCGATTGGTCGTTGCGGTTGTGGCGCACACATCTTCCCGGGCCCCAGGGGGTAGGAGGGGGGGGGGGGAAGGAACGGAAGTAAAAGGAGACTACAGCCTCGATTCGTGCTGTGTTGAGTTAACGTGTGGGTGTGTACATGATGAGCTGAGAGGAATGCACGTGTGTGATTGTGTGAGAGCTGAATGCCTGCGCGCAAACAATGACTAAATTAAATACTCACCGAATGATGCGACGGGTGACCCGCCTTGCAACCTTAGGAGAAGACAGGGGTGAGGAAGGAATCAGGATGGTTGCAGCCCAGCTGCTGTGATGCGATGTGACGCCTGCCAAGTGGTACCGTGCCTCGCCTGCCGACTCCTCGAAGGCTCGTTCAAATCGCCTCCGTTCACACGTCCGTTCCACGGACCCGTGCACACCCAGTCCTCAGGCCTCCGATGGCATGGTAGTCCCACGAGCACTCACGATAACGCGTGCTAATCCGCCAAGGATTCGCGACATATGCGCTGCCGCCTGAGTTCGTCCGTCCGATAAATTACACCGCAGCCTCCGACGGCTGTTTACAAGGAGATTATTAAGATTTAAGCCGATTAACTGTTAATTCACAATCTCACGCGCCGATGAGAGGTCATTTTTCCGAACTGAACACATCGAATTTACAATAAACGCGAGCGCGGGTCCTGCCGTCAGGACCTCATACGCAACCAATTCTCGCGGGATTTTCTAACCGATTTTCGAAGATTCGATGCTATTTCACCGATAGAATTCAACTAGCGTACCGTAAACCGACCGTCGTCCGCCATTTCCGAAAACAAACCAACAATGAAGTGAATGACATACGAATGTTAATGTCACCTGACAGTTTTATTTTTATACCCTGTTCATTGCAGGTTTGCAGTTTTGCAATTCATTGCTGGTTTTAAACAAACTTAGAAAGAGCACAGAGAGCAGTTCTAAAAGTCAGCACATTCCGACAAATACGCTTTCCGACGGCAGAGCTCCTTACTAAATGCGATGTCCTATCTGTACGCCAGCTGTTCATATTACTAACAATCACTAAAAATCACTCAATAATGCCCTTTAACCCTGCGCTCGAAACCAGTCGAAAACGTGCAGATATTGTCTGTTATACTGATCGATTCAAAAGATCAAACACGCACTGATTCTTTCGTCATCTGAGTAGTTTTCTGTACAACAGAATAAACTTTTCTTTATGTATTTACTCCTTGAACAAAGTACAATGTAAAAAAACCGTACAAGAGTAGCTAAAAGGGACATACGATGATGTAGATAGTCCAGTGGCGATCAGACGTGCGAAATTCATACACGCATTTAAGGAACTCGTGAAAAATTTCTACCATTCCCGTTAACCCTTTCCTGCTGCATAGCTGTCGTGGTCCGCTACTTCCTACCTGAGACTATTATGTTTAAGTATGAATAATTATGTTTTATATATTTATGTATATTTAATATTTATGTGTGTGTATATATCGATGGCTCCTACGTAAACTATCGTATTCAACATTTTGGGCATTTTCATGTTTTAAGCTATTTGAAAGAGAGAGAAAGGAGACGTTGCCAAGCTGAATAACTACCGTCCTATAAGTTTATTGTCACAGATATATAAACTGTTTTCAAAAATAATTACCAACCGTATTACCCGCGAGCTGGACGAATACCAACCCAATGAACAGGCTGGCTTTCGGAGCGGATTTTCGACCATGGACCATCTCCACACCGGCTAACCCCCGGCGCTCTCTGGTACCCGGGTCAGAGAATGTGAAATCTGTTACCGAAGACTCCGCTGGAGTGAGCGACCAGGCTCCAGCGGTAGTGAATGCTACTGGAAAGAAAGTATTAGTGCAGCAAGCATTTCACCCTAGCTTGTTCTTAAGCAGACCTAGAATCTCCTCATTTGGGTCTAAACCATCTTCAAATTCATCACTGGAAATAGAAAATTCACACAATTCCATAACTTTAGATGATTCAGCTCCAGTGCAACCAAGCGCAGTTCAGTCACCAGTAGCACCACCCCCATGGCAACGGGTGCCTGTGTCAAAAAAGCGGAAGGTACGCGAACATTCGCTATCACCTACTGCGACACCAATTGAAAATAGATTTGCCAACATATATAGACTCTAAACTAGACTCCACCTCAGAAACAGTCAATTACCATAAACAGCCTAACAAGCCTCCTCCAATTGTTCTCTATGGGATTGAAGACCTCAACGAACTGACCAAACTCATTGAAACTGTTGTAGGACCCACCGAATTTAAATTCAGGATTACTAATAAAAATCTGTTGCGTGTTATGGTTGAAACTCCGGAAAGTTACAAACAGGTTATAGATGTAATCCGTCAGAAAGGGCTAATCGGCTACACTTTTACCAGGAAGGATACCAAAAGTTACAGAGTTGTGTTAAAAAATCTCCACCACACAACCCTACATAACGCCATAATAGAAGAAATAGAGAAAACCGGCAATAAAGTTAGAGGTGAAATCATCAACTGCCGATATGGTCCTGATAAGATTCCAACCTCAACGTTTTTTGTTAATATAGAACCTGACAGCAACAACAAACTGGTAAAAGGTATACAAAATATTTTCCACCAACGCGTCAAAATAGAAGATCCACGCAGAAGTCAAAATATTGTTCAATGCCACCGTTGCCAACAATATGGTCATTCCAAAAATAACTGCATGAGGCCTTTCAGGTGTGTCAAGTGTGGGGAAGGCCATAAAACTTCCGATTGCCCCAAAAAAGATAGGAACTCTCCAGCTAAATGCGCCCTATGTTCCTGTGATCACCCTGCAAACTATAAGGGGTGTCAAGTTCACAAAGAAATTCTTACAAGAAAGATGAATCCCAAAAAACTTGCACCTAAGACCCCTAGGAGAGCTCCAACAGTCAGTACAGGTAATAGTAACAAAACTATTCCTGGATTCAATGCACCACCTGACTCAATCACTCAAGACAAAACACAACACAAATACTCCGATGTTACAGCAGGTCGTTTTAGAGCACCCCCAATCAACAAGCAGGCTGACGACTCACATAATTGTCAAAGCAAGACAATGGAGCAGATACTAACTAAACAAAATGAAAAAACTGACCAACTCCTTCAACACATCAGTACCCTGATGGGTCTACTGACTACTGTCATTGCCAAACTTACGTAGATGGCTTTACTACGAGTCGCTACATGGAACATTAACGGGTTAACTCCAAACATCACCGATTTAGAGTCGCTTCTAATAGCCAACAAATTGGATGCTGTATTGATATCAGAGTCCCATGCGACAATCAGGAGCTCTTCTTACATAAAAGGCTATTCCATTTATTTCACCCCTCATCCTGATGGTGGTGCCCATGCAGGAACAGCTCTGGTAATCCGGTCCAACCTTAAGCATTCGGTATTAAAACCATTTACTACAGTCCATCTTCAGGCTACCGCGGTCAGACTGGAGGATCGTATTGGCTCTCTTGTTTTGTCTTCGATTTACTGCCCACCAAGACATAAGATAACTGCTAGCATGTTTTCTGCCTACTTCCAGACTTTGGGTCCTAGATTCGTGGCAGGCGATGACTGGAACGCAAAACACCATTACTGGGGATCCCGTTGCACAAATACAAGAGGTCGCGGACTTAAACTATGTATTGATTCGAATTACCTAAAACCTCTTTCAACGGGTGAACCAACGTATTGGCCAACAGACCCAAGAAAATTGCCTGACCTCCTAGACTTCTTCGTAACCAAGGCTATAGCTTCGCTGCACACTGTCACTGAGGTCAGCTTAGTTGGATCCTCAGATCACTCACCTGTAATACTGACAATAAGCACCAACCCGATAAGTCAAGAATCGGCCGAATCATTGACTAGTCACAGAACGGATTGGGATGGGTTTAGGTCTTACATCGACGAAAACCTTTCTCTCGCTGTCTCTCTAAAACACCTGATTGAGGTGGATGAAGCCTGTATGTGACTAAGCCTATATGTGACTAATCTACTGCAGGTGGCAGCTTGGACCAACACTCCCTACCAAGAGGCAAAGACTCATAGCCCTATCCATCCTCTGCACATAAGGCAAAAAATATTAGAAAAACGTCGCCTTAGGAGAATATGGCACCAACCGCGCCATCCCTCAGATAGGGCTGAACTTAATAGAGCAGCTAAAGAACTAAAAAGCATAATCAGAGAATCTTTAAATGACTTAGTTAAAAAGAACCTGCAAAAGATGTCCCCTTCAGGCTCAGGCGAACACTCTCTCTGGAAGGCAACTAAAACCCTAGAAAAACCTCAACAGTCATTTAATCCTATTAGATCTCAGTGTGGAAAATGGGCAAGAACTGACACAGAGAAGGCTGAAGTTTTTGCAAGCCACCTGGCTAACGTTTTTAAACAAAAGGATCAACTCGCGGATGAATCAGATGTGGAGGAGATCCTAAGTCAGGATTTTCAGTTATGCCTGCCTATTAAACCTGTATCACCTAAGGAAATTGCGCAAGAAATAAAAAATTTTGACCTGAAAAAGGCTCCCGGATTTGACCTCATTACGCCCACGTTATTGAAAAACCTGCCAAAAAAATGCATTTCATTCATAGCTTGCCTATTTAATGCTATCCTTAGAACGAGTCACTTTCCGACCCTCTGGAAGATCTCACAGGTGGTTATGATTCATAAATCTGGGAAACCTGAACAAGAAGCCTCGTCTTATAGACCCATAAGTTTGACTCTAGTGCTTTCCAAACTATGGGAGATAATTTTCCTCACTAGACTCACTGCAGCCATGAACGATTGCAGTATCACGCCATCTCGCCAGTTTGGTTTCCGTAAGGCTCACTCAACCATCGAACAAGTCCACCGAGTATACCATACGATTCGTCAGAGTTTTGAACACAAGAAATACTGCTCCTCTGCTTTCCTCGATGTCCAACAGGCATTCGATCGAGTCTGGCACAAGGGACTGCTAGCAAAAGTGAAAGAAAAATTACCACACTCGATGTTTCCTCTGATAGCATCAAGGTACGATGCTGGCCGTTCTTCGACCTTCCAAGTCAAGCAGGGGCATGCCAGATCAAGACTGCACAACATCGAAGCTGGAGTTCCTCAGGGATCGGTTCTCGGTCCTGTACTATATACCATATTCACGTCAGACCTACCCGTATCAAATAACATCACAGTTGCGACCTACGCTGATGATACGGCGTTCCTTTCAGTTGATGCTGACCCCATAATAGCTAGCAACACTCTCCAGCATCAACTTGATGACACACACAAATGGTTCTGCAAATGGCGAATTCGTGCCAGTGCCACTAAATCTCAGCACGTCACTTTTACACTGAGGAAGGGTAATTGCGCCCCTGTAAAACTTGGCAACGACCTTCTACCACACTCTGACTGCGTGAAGTACCTTGGGTTCCACTTAGATAGGCGCCTAACCTGGAAAAACCACATCAAGAAAAAGAGAGATGAAATCAACCTAAAGTTCCGAAACTTGTACTGGCTTATGGGCAGAAACTCAGTACTATCAGTGCATAACAAGCTCCTTATTTACAACTCCGTCCTTAAGCCAGTCTGGACGTATGGCATTCTACTGTGGGGTGTAGCCAGCAAGTCCAACATTCTGTGTCTCCAACGAGTGCAGAATATGATTTTGAGGACGATCGTTGATGCTCCTAGGTTCACGAAGAATGACGAAATTCACGAATACTTAAACATGCCGACCGTGACATCGGAAATCGAGCGGTTCGGGCATCGGCACAGAGAGCGTCTGTCTCACTACCCTAACCATCTGGTTGTTGAGCTGTTAGATCAATCAGCAATAGTGAAGCGCTTAAAAAGAAGCCACATTTTCTAATAAAGCAGGGTCGCGCTGGCGGCTTTGCTAAAAATAATCATTCAATCACCACAAATAATTCGCTTATGGTCTGGCGACCGATCGCAAATAGTTAAATAAAAAAGAAAAAAAAACCGTATTACCCGCGAGCTGGACGAATACCAACCCAATGAACAGGCTGGCTTCCGGAGCGGATTTTCGACCATGGACCATCTCCACACGGTGAAGCAACTGATGGAAAAGTGCCATGAGTACAACCGGCCCCTTGTTATGGCCTTCGTCGATTATGAGAAGGCCTTCGACAGTGTCGAACATTGGGCCGTGTCAACGCTCTACATCGCTGCAACATCGACTCAAGATATGTGGGTGTGCTTCGGGAGCTATACTCATCGGCATCATTACAAGTACGACTGCACGATCTCACCAAACCCGTGCCAATCAAGAGAGGAGTGCGACAGGGAGACGTCATTTCACCCAAACTGTTTACAGCTGTGCATTGGAAGACATTATCAAAACGCTGAATTGGGAAAATTGCGGCATTAACATCAATGGTGTTCACCTGTCTCACTTAAGGTTTGCCGATGATTTGGTTTTATTTGCGGAAAATCTCGAAGATCTCCAAGACATGTTACAACATCTTTATGATGCTTCTTCAGAAGTTGGCTTTAAAATTAATGTGTCCAAGACGAAGGTTATGGCGGATGTCTCTGGCATCACCGATCCAATTGTACAAATTGGATCTGAGAGGTTAGAGATAGTCGACCGATACGTTTATCTTGGAAATGTTCTATCCTTTGGCAAGGAGCATCAAAACAAGGAGATCGCGAGAAGAATACAACTGGGATGGGCCGCGTTCGGCAAATTGGACGACATTCTTAAGTCCGCTGAAATACCACAGTGTCTGAAGACCCGCCTATATAACCAGTGTGTTCTGCCTACCATAACTTACGGTGCCGAGACGTGGACGCTCACACAGGAGGCTGTGTACAGGATGAGAGTTGCACAGAGAGCCATGGAGCGTGCCATGCTCGGCATCAAGCTTATGGACCGTTTTTTTTTATTTTTTTTTTATGCTAAGCCCGGCAAATGACTCCATTCTACCTGATGTTAAGTGGAAATGAAGTCCAGGCGCGAGGACGCAATCTCTACGCAATTGCAAAGGCTCGAGAGTTTTAATGACCTCCGCATTGCCGATAATGCGCACAGCGCGGCGCTGCAATCTGTCCAAGGCATCGAGAAGATACTTTGCGGAGCCGTCCCAAAGGTGAGAGCAATACTCCACGCAAGACCGCACCTGTGTCTTGTATAATAGACACAACTGATCAGGCGTGAAGAATCGCCGCACCTTGTTCAGGACACCGAGTTTACGTGAGGCATTTTTATTACGGTTTCGATGTAATCCTTTTGGTTCAGATCGCAGCGGATATCCATACCGAGCATGTTAATACTGCTCTGCAGGCCTAGAGGTGTACCCTGAAGAGAGGGAAGGGAAAGGAATGGCGACTTTTTCGCTGTGAACGCGCACACCTGTGTTTTCTTGGTATTGAACTCCACCAGATTATCGGAGCCCCATTTAGAAATGAGGTCCAACACCTGATCGAGCTCAATGACAAGATTTGCTCGCTTCATTTCGATGTCTACCCGCCCAGCCGTTGGGTGACCTTTATATCCCCCATGCACTGTGCTATCATCTGCATAGCAATGAATGTTTCCAAGAGGAAGTATGTCATTGATATGCAGAAGGAACAGCGAGGGGGATAGAACGGAGCCCTGAGGAACACCAGCGTTCACTGACATGAACCGCGAAGCGCATCCATCCGAAAGGACACGGATTCGCTTCTCTCCAAGATTCCGGCACACAACCCGAAGAGAGCGAGAGACGGTTCAGACGCGTTAACACAGGGGACAACTCTGCTGCACACATTTTCAGGACTATTGCTGGGATGCCATCAGGACCGTTACCTTTCCGGACATCGATTGACTGCAGCTCCGCACGGACATCACACTGCCTGATTTTGATATCAGACATTGTGTGGCCACAGTGAGGAATTGAGGGTGGCTGTGCATTACAGTCATCGATCCGGGAGTTAGCCGCAAAGAGTTTGGCCAGGAGATCGACCTTTTCCTGCGGCTTGTGAGCTAAACTTCCGTCAGGGCATCTCAGTGGTGGCAGCGAGGGTTGGCAGAAGTTGGATTGCACGGGTTTGGCCAGACGCCAGTAGCTACGGCTGCCCGTAGGATGCGTCAGGAGTTCTTGGCCTACTCGTGCAACGCGCTGGGCATCCGCTCTAATGTAGGCCCTCTTACACGACTTGGTGGCATTATTATAGGCTGCTTTTAGCGAGCGAGTTTCGAGATCCCCATGAGCTTTACCTCTGATCCAAGCGCGGTATGCCGTCTGTTTGCTCTCAACAGCGCTGGCACACTCGCGATTGAACCAGCGGTGGCGTCTGCCTTTGCTGATGACATAGGAGTGTGGAATATAGTATTCCATTCCTAATACTATCTCATCAGCAACGGCAGTGGCGCTAGCGGTCGGGTCCTTCCCACTAAAGCAGCGCTGCTTCCAAGGGACTGATGCAAAATACTCCCGCATCCCGTCCCAGTCTGCCGACGCGTAGTGCCAAATCTGGCGTTACGAAACCGCTGTTGGCGGGCGCGATGCCAAGGGCACTGTGCTGGATATCAAGCAGTGATCCGAGGAACCTAAAGGAGCTCGAATCTCCACCCGGTATCCAGCTGGGCGACTCGTCAGCAGAAGGTCGAGTAAGGAGGGCGCATGGCCAACTATGTCTGGGATCCTGGTGGGCTGGTTCACCAGTTGCGTCAGGTCATGCGTGAGAGCGAATGCGTGGGCAGTTCTACCAGCATGGTCTGTTTTGGAGGAACCTAACCACAACTCATGGTGGGCGTTGAAGTCCCCCAAAAACACCAATTCCGCCGATGGAAACCTCTCCTGCGCATCATCTGCTACCCGACTAAGATGTTCAATTAGTCGAGTTGTCTCCATGTCGCCGTTATGGGATCGGTAGACGCTGACGTAGACACGGCAATGAGAGCCTAAGTCGACGTGTACCACTAGGAGGGAGAAGGAAGGGTCCTCCAGACAGCGCAGACGGCGACAGTAAACATCCGCCCGAACGAATAAGCAAACTCCGGCTTTGGCTTTGAAGGATTCTTCAAGCACAAAGCCGGGATAGTTCAGGTAGGTGGTGTCAGCTGGGCGGATTATTTGCGTCTCCGTCAGGAACAACATTGCTGGCCGTGCCGTCTCAAGATGGTGGTGGACGGCATTGAGGTTTGCAAGGAGTCCGCGGATGTTAGCGAACTCCACCTCAAACGGTAAGGTTGTGGTGGAGGTGTGCACCGCTGTAGTACCAGTTTTGTTGTTAGGCGCTGTCATTTTAGGAGTAGAAAGGGAGAGGCGTGAATCGAGAAAATGATGCCGCGATGCGAATGGTCAAAGTGTGGTGGCCTGTTTCCCCAGGAATTTGCCCACAGACGAGTATTATTAACCTGCCGAACGGAAGGGCCCCCGAACCCCCCTGGGAATGGCCGCCGGGACCCCACCTTCCGGTCACCAACCAGCACGACGGACCACCCCGAGATTATGCGTGGCATGGTGAGGCAGCCTCACGAGCTGGTTAGGCTCGCTTGGGCCCCTGTATTGTGCCACGGGCGGCCAGCGGGACAACCGTTTCTACGGGTCTCCCTATCTACCGACCTCAATAGATAGGGTATCGGAACTGGAACTACGGGTCCGGTTGTGTTTTCAGAGGTACTACGGGGTTCCGGTTCTAGCCCCCCGCTGGTCGTGCCTTTAACCAGGCGCCTCCGGCGGGATCCGGACATGGGTTGGACTCGTAGTGGCGTGTGGTTAGCTGTAGAGCTTGGGAATGTTCGTTTGTCCTGGTATTGTGTGCTAGGACTTCCAAACTCGTGCACAGCGAGCGGGGCCTAGTAGCGGTCTCTGAGGGGCCAGAAGCGAAAAGTCCTGCGGGGAACGTGAGTTTCCCTTATAGTTGGCAGCTTTGTCCGGTGGTTTTCATTGGACATTGGTGTTGACGTCTCCGGTACTAGTCTGGAGAACTAGTAGAGGCGGCCTCCTAGATGCCGTAGCCTCCGGTCCAGCCAGCCGCGTAGGACGTGGGAACTGGCTAGGCGCCCGGATGGGTTCCGAGAAGTGAGTGTGCTTACTACTCCGCTACCAAGGTGGACACTTGGGAGTCGACTTTAGAGTCGACGACCCTAGCAGTGGCAACTGCGAGTTGTGCCCTTCGTGCAACGAGAAGTGAGCGAGCTTGACAGCTCCGGTTACCTATCTGGACAATAGGCAGTGAACTACACGTGTTCACGGGGATACTCTCCTGAGACACTAGTCTTATGAGTACCGAATGAAGAGCGCGCTGCGGCGGGCACTAATTTGGCGTCAAGACCTAACGTTGGTGGTCTCCTGCGCGAGTGTTCTACTGGCGCAGGGACGTCTGGCACTTCTTGCAATAACCTAACGGTTGGTCTCGAGGTGCCAGTACAAATAAACTTAGTGAAGTAAGGAGAGGGGTCTCCCTGGTCGGCAGGTTAACAAAGTCCTCCTGGCACTGGTTTGACGGAAGCCTCCACAGACCAAATACATCGCAGCATCATCCTCTCGAGCTCTGGTTATACGCTGGCTGATCCCAAAACGCGACCGACAAGCAGTCACTTGGCGGGTTTTACACCATGCGTACGGTGGTCACCAACCAGACGGGTCAAGCCCTACCACCAGTGGAGCAGATCATCGCTCGAAAGAGTCCGTTAGTCGCTTCTTACGACACCCACCGGACGGAGAGAGGGGCGGCGATTGGTATTCTTTCTCCGTCACCGCACGGTAAACCGTGTTCCCAACATCGAGATTCGAAGTCGAACAAAGGTCAAAGATGTTGGGAATCGTATAATGGAACTAAAATGGAGCTGGGCAGGACACCTGGCAAGGCAAGGTGATGACAGGTGGAGTAAGGCAAGACCTGGATGAGATTGGCAAGGGACCGTGAACAGTGGCACATACGAAGAGAGGCCTTTACCCAGCAGCGGGTGAAGTCAGGCTGTGGATGATGACGATGAAGCTATTTCAAACTAAGTAATTAGTTGCTATCAATTCCAAAAACAAAAAGTAAAAAATCTTAAAAAACAAGGTTTTTCACGTAAATAATAGTAAGTAATATATTCATGCATCAGGTACTACTTGCATCGTCAGCCATGGACTTACAGGAGATGGTAACTAGTATGCAAAGATCTGTAAAAGGAAAATGAATGAATTAAAATGAGTGAAGGGACGAAAAAGAATGTAAGTAACACGAAAGCTATGGTGCTTGATAAAGACGAGTGTTCGACAGAGTGTGATATTGATTAAAGAAGAAAAAGTGGAGAAAATGAAAGAGTTTTTGTACCTGGGCACGATGTTTACTAGGCATGTAAAGCATGATAAAGATATTAAACAGTGAGTGAATACTGGGAGTATAGTTAATGGGGCACTTAACGCCTTTAAGAGCAGCCGGAAAGTATCCCAAAAAAATGACTG
The DNA here is from genome assembly GCA_963921215.1 of Scoparia ambigualis. Lineage (NCBI taxonomy): Eukaryota > Metazoa > Arthropoda > Insecta > Lepidoptera > Crambidae > Scoparia > Scoparia ambigualis. The sequence continues at coordinate 3,725,430 of OY992506.1, read as the reverse complement.
GCTGTGCGTGGAGGAGTCTTAGTGCCGACATTAATGTACGGAAGTGAAATTGGGTGTGGCAGAAGAAACATGAAAGTCAGTAAGATGGTTTGGTTATGTAGAGAGGATGGATAAAAAGAAATTACAAATAAGGTGCATGAGGCGAGAAAGAATGGGATAGTTAGAAGGGGAAGACCTCAGCGGTAACGTTCTCGTTAAAGGTCAGGTCAAGAGTACCCTAAACCGACGAGCATGTAAATGAAAAACGTTAAGAGAGTAAGTGAAGCAAAAGATGTTTATCAGGATCGTAGCAAATGGAAAACTGTGATCTCTGCCTACCCCTCCAGGAAGCGGTCGTGATTTGGTATATATGTTTGTTAACACATTAACTGCCACACAAACTAACACAATAAAGTTTAATTCTTTTTCGGTCACCGGTGTTTGCCATGGTGCTTTAAGTGTTAATCAACGCAATCTCTATAAATAGACTGTATAATTTAAGCTAGTTTTTGTTCATTTAGTTTCTTTAATAAGTTTAAATCATATACTTAATTACCTGCTGTTCCTATTGTTGATTTCTTATTAAAGTGCATACCATAATTATGTAGGTATGTACAAAATTGGTTATTTAGTGTGCTAGTAATTATAATATTGTGTAATATTCTTTGAACTTCTTTAATATTTTTGTAATAGGTAATTAATTATAAAAATTATGCTGTAAGTTATTGCCTTAATTTAATTTTTATTTAAATCACCCTAACCTAATTTTATTGTTATTAATAATTAATTGGCTTTATAATTTTTTTAATGTTCATTAATTTAATAAAAATATAAAATATTTCGTAGTTTTTTTACTATGTACATAAACCAATATTAAATCTTATTATATTATTGATACGGTAAGTTACGTGTCAATCGACCAAATAAAGTAGAAATACTTGGAAATAATAACACATTTAAACCATTTATTCTACTATAACATTCTAAAAAACCTATTTTATATGTTACTAACCATGAGATACTACATTAACTATAAATTATTTACATAGTGAAAAATGGTATGTGCTACTTGCGTGTAAATAGAGTAACAAAATATCAACTTAAACAATCGTATGCCAAATATACGATATATTTTGCAAATATATTTCAACGTAAGTTATCGTAAGTGCCACTTAAGATTTTAAAAATATTTAACTACCGATGTAAATAATTGTAACAACATTTTTTCGAAAACTAAACCAATTTATGTTATATTAACTAGACCAATGATATGTTATCCTTGGGTAACATTCATTGCTATGCAGACGACAGTACAGTACATCGGCGTTATTTGGGTCACCCTGCGGCAAAGCAGGCCGATGTAGTGGAGTCGAGACGGAAGATTGGCATTGAGCTGGACGAGGAGTTAGACCGCATTTATAAATGGGGCTCTGATAACCTGGTCCAGTTCAATGCCAAAAAAACACAGGTCTGCGCTGTCACTGCTAAAAAGTCCGCATTTCTCCCCCAACCCTCATTCCAGAGCAACCTATTACCCATCCATACTGGTCTCAGTCTCTTAGGTATGGACATACACAGCGACCTCAACCCGAAAAGCTATATTGAGAGCATTATAACCACAGCCTCACGTAAACTCGGAATCCTGAACAAGGTGAAGCGGTTCTTCACGCCGGAGCAACGTTGTCTTTTGTATAAGACTCAGGTGCGCTCCTGCGTGGAGTATTGCTCTCATCTTTGGGACGGATCCGCCAAGTACTTGCTCGAAGCTCTTGACAGGTTGCAAAGACGTGCTGTCCGTATTATCGGTAACGATGACGTTACGACCAGTCTGGAGCCGTTACAGCTACGTAGGGACATTGCTTCCCTTAGTGCTTTTTACCGCCTTTACCACGGTGAATGCTCTGAGGAGCTCTTTGACCTCATCCCTCCCTCTCCTTTCCTTTCCAGATCGACGCGGGCAGGTCTTAGAAGCCACCTCATACCGTGCTGACCATCAAGACACGTACCAAAAAGTTTGGACAATCGTTCTTTTGCCGAACTGCCCGTATGTGGAATGCGCTTCCCGCACACGTGTTTCCTTCCTCTTTCTCTCCCGGGTTATTTAAGCGGAGCGTGAAAAAGCATTTATGCAGGCCGCCATAGTGAGAGCGTTCGGCATAGCGTGGTAGCGCTGTGATGAACGCTTTCACTTCTTGGACATCACTGGCTGCTTTTCATCAGGCAGAGTGAAGCCATTATGGCGTGCCACAATAAAGTAAAAAAATAATAATTCAGATTTTCTTTTAGAAACATACTGAGGCGCCATTCGTTATGTACACAATATGTAAATTTCAAAGTTAAAGCACTAAAATTAAAGTAATTATGAATAAAAATGTCTTTAAAATGCTCTGGTGTAAAATTACCTTTTTGCACATACAATTATTTACTTAGGAGCCATCGATATATTTATTAAACTCTATTATTTATTTATTTTAGGTATAATGTTATTATTCTTATTTTTTGCTTTTAATTTTGTAACTAAGTATGTTTTCAATGTTTGCACCTCCGATCTTAGAGTATATGAGTTCTCTGCATCCGACTGGTTGTCTGGCAGAAATCGCTTTAAGCGATAAGACCGCCAAATTGTAACATTGTTTTTCTTTTCGTTTTCTTTTTTCTTTTGTATGTAAATGCGTTGTAAATGTTTGTGTTATTATGTTACAATAAAAGTATTATCTATCTATCTATCTAAATTGACCCGACCGGGGATCGAAACCGGGACCTCAGAGATGTCGTCACCATGAAAACCGGTGTACAAATTAATAATAATAATGTAATGCTAATTGAGTAGCGCAATAAATAGTATTGTTGGAGTACTTTCTCGTTCCGCATTTGAAATAGTTGGTCATTATTTTTACATTTTTATTGTAACATTACGTAATAGATTGTGTTATGTGCATTAGGGTTGTGTGATGTGAAATTTAATATTGTTTGTTTGTGATAAGTGTTTATGTCCAAAAACTATGCATGCCAGCAGTTAACTGTAAGTTTAAATGTTGTTTTTCCCTGTAAATCAATTATTGTTAAATTCTTAAGAGAAATAAATTCTTTAACCGTTATATTATTGTGTATATGTTTTATTGTAGATTAAGCACTAATATTATAGATAGATACCTAATACACGGGCAATATTGTTTGCTTAGCTTAGGTATTACGTAATACATATTATTAAATACACTAACCTCTATTACTTAACATAAGTCTTTTGTATCTAGGCTATAAACTTATCCATCATCATCAGCCTATAAACGTCCCACTGCTGGACACAGGCCTACCACGTGGACAATATATATATAATAGCACGTGGGGATATTGGCCCATAACCCACCATGCTGGCCCAATGCGGTTTGGTGGTTTTAACGACTGCCATCTTACGACAACAACCGGGACCAACGGCTTAACGTGCCTTCCGAAGCACGGAGGAGCTCCAGATGTTTTTTAATTGATCACCCATCAGGCGACCCGGCATTGCGAAACTTGCTTAGCGGGCAAAATCGCAAGCCAAACACGCTAGCCGCGCACCATCGAGCTCCTCTACCTACCTACCTAAACTTAATATACAGCAATAAATTATCTTATCTTACATGGAAATGTTACATAAACAGGACTCACTGCTCGCAACTAAAAAACAAGCCGAAGGAGATGTCTATTAGTGGAAAAATGAATAGTTTAAAAAACCCTAGAAAAACACGCTTTTATAAATGCACGTAAAAACAAAAAAAAATATGGATCGTTCAAGTTGTCTCTATTTCTGGGCTGAGTGTAAACTATGTGCTTTTAATTTGAATATTTGATTGTAAAAGCGTGGGCGCTGGTAAAGGAAAGACTTTTTGTGTAACTTGCTGAGAAATCAAGTTAAGCGATGTTACGGGAAGCAGGTTACACAGATTGGCGCTCTATCTGAAGTTGCAGCACGACTAGTAGGTGGCTCTACATTAAACAGTCTGTTCAAAGTAACAGTTTGTCGAACTCAGACAAAACATGCGCCAGCAGCGAGAAGAAACGCCTCTTCTTTCAGGAAATTAAGTGCATAAGGGTAATGCGTCAACAGTGGCAAAATGTAGAGTTCTTGTTCGTGGACGAGATATCTTTGGTTCCCTTTGGTAACCCTTTGGCGGCATAAAAGTTATGCTCTTGTGCGACCTCATGCAGCTTCCGTCAGGAAGTTAGTATTAGTATTTGTTATCAAGAAAGTCTTTCCTGTTCCAGCGCCCCACGCTTTTATGCCGGCACTTCACATGGCGTATCGTGTTCGCGTATTTGCATTATTTGTCCGAACACGGCAATGTGTAGACGGCCTATTTGAATATATTTGCTTTATTTGCACGAATAAGGCAAACAACGCAAATAGCGAATATGCGTTTCCGTCCACTTGTCGGTTTTTGATCACACATCAAAGGAATCAAATACGGCAAATATTTGCGTCGGCCGTCCACACTTGGTTCTGTTCAGAAGCGCGCGTGCGGCTGTCCTGTTCAGACGTGTTCAGTTTTTTATACGTAAACATAGTAAAATGGATTGGACAAACGAAACCGTATTGCGATTTATAGAATTATACCAAATGCATCCTAGTGTTTGGGACCCCAAAAATGCCTCTCATAGAAACAAAAACCGAACACGTTGCATTAATCGATAATCAAAATAACTTAGGAGAACCCTGCACAATAAAAAAACAGGTGTTGGCTAGCCGCATTCAGATAAATATAATAAGCTGCTGCCACTGACACGTCCATCACTGTTGCATTCAATTTGTTTGTGAACAAGCAAATATGGTGAATATTTGCGTTGTTTGCCCGTATAGGCCATGTGTGGATGGCTTGTTTGACGCCAAGCGATGTGCCAGATTATTTGGGCAAACACAACGATATCGCCACACGAACACGATACGCCAAGTGAAGTGCCGCCATTACAATCAAATATTATAATTAAAAGCACAAAGTTTACACTTCAGCCCAGAAATAGAGACAACTTAAACGATCCATAATTTATGTTTTGTTTTACGTGCATTTATAAAAGTGTGTTTTTCTAGTGTTTTTTTAAACTATTAATTTATTTTATACTATTTGGTCAAACATTGAAACCTGATCGTGTTCAAAGTCCATTACGTGGCCTTTCTCACTGGTGCAAACACGACTATGATACGATATTCTATCATGGAATGCCAGTGCTTATCTTCCGGCTTCATCATCAGACCTTGAAACCTAATCGTAGTCAAAGTTCATTACAAGACTTTTCTAAGAAATCCAAAACAGCTATGATACGAGTTTCTTTTCAGAATTACTTTTGCGCTCGGTTTGGCGAAAGGTTTTCGTATTCAATATGGTTGTTTAACCGCATTTTGATAGAAGACGGTAAGTTTTTCTTGTCGAAAGCTCTATTTGTGACAATGCAGCCTAGGCCGAACATACGCTAATGTAGCGTTTTCTATTTTCAGCTCACTTGCGATCATTATATCGTTGGAAAAAATAGTTAAAAAAAAATGTACCGGGGTATGTTGGGTCATGTGTCAAAATGTCCAAGGTAACCATGAACTTAATACTATAACAGGACCGAGCACTAATAAAATGACATATTGCTAAAATACACCTTATATTAGTGTAAATACACCTTATACTGTTAAGTAATACTCAATATCGGCTTCCAATACGAATTGTGGGAAACGAGCTAAATTAGGGGTCATAATGCCAGGCTTTTTATCCATTTCTTTTACTTGCCAACCGAAAAAACTAAAGCTGCTGGTAGTAAAGAAGAGTTTGCAGGTTCCTTTTCCAGGTTTTATTATTATTATTGTAACTTAATTAATGGCTTCGCATTTAGCATTAAGCCAATTTCAAGTGGTATTTTTTTTAAGTACATATAATATTGTACGGTACATTTAATTAAAATGGAGTCTCACAATACGTGTTGTTGCTAGAACACGGGAAAAAACTCCCACTTCCAGGTTAACACTATTTTCTAATTCTCTACACTCGATGTTAATTAAAATATATGATCTTATCCCTATTTCCTTTTTAAATGTAAGTAGAAACCAATATTAGCGTTGAAAAATAATTGAAAGAATTCTTCTGCATATGGGCTAATTTTTCAGTTGTCAAATAAAAGTTTTTTGTTTGTTAACGTATTACACTACTATTTTGAAATATATTGTCAAATCACGTGTTTTCTTTTTTGGCAAGTGACATTTGATTTTGGTCGCGTCTTAGGTACTTTATCAGGACCTGACCGCTATTAAAAATTGTAAATTGTAAAAACAGTGTTTGACATCTGCACTGTAAATATTTAAAGAAAAACAAAGTACCTAGTACTTGCTGATTTTATTTTAAGATAACAATTGCATGCCATTGTTATTGGTTGAATAGGCAGCACTTTTAATATTATAATAACTCCAGTGTACCCTAATCAAATGTAAATAAATGGTATTCTATTCTATTCTTAATTATCATTGAATACCAGTTTTGAAACTAGCTCTGACTATTTATGGTTAGAACACGTGTTAAGAGACCTATTGAATTATAGGACTTCAACAAGTTTTTTTGGATAAGAGGATTTTATTGCGATCAATCTAATAGGTTCTCTATTAGATTGATCGCAATTACTTACAGTCTACTAACATTACAGTACAAATGTAAGCCATCGGCATACTTAGCTAATGTACAGGCGGTGCTGAACTTGAGAAGCAAGCGGCAGGGCGGCGGCTGGCGCACCCACGGCCTCGCTGAGTTCATTAATATCAACGATAAACGTAACGAATTAAATTTACAGTTTTTTTTATTTAATTAATTGTCAGTTAATTTAAAAAAATGAATATAATAATTACAAATATTTCGCATCTTGAAAGTTACTTTGTTCAGGTTAGAAAGCTAACCTTCACTTGAATCGAATGAAAAAACCCCAATGGCAGATTCGATAGCGTTTGTTGTTAACCATGACCACATAATTTATAATTATCACTTTCAATTTTAAACATTTATTTTCGGTATTTTTGCGTCTTGGATAACCAACGAACCTGAATAAAATAGAGGTTAGAAGGCTAACCGTCACATTTCAGTTGCTGTAAAATTACCCCAATGGCGAATTCGATAGCATTTTATTGGTATCCACGACAATAATCACCGGCGCCCATGGACACCCGCAAAACCAGAGGAGTCGCAGATACGTTGCAGACCTTGAGCTTGAGGAAGGAATAGGAATTGTGATAGGGGAATGATGGGCCTCCAGTACCTTCAATCACAACAACAACAACAACAAAGTGTGCCATTGCTTCACGCCGATATTCTGTGGTATTACGCCGGGCGAGCCGGCCCAATTCGTGCTGCAACGCAGCTCTACCACTCAGACAGTGTCTCATTTAGCACCACCCAGGGTTCACGTGTAGGTTCTCTAGGGTAAACCTACAGACGCAAGTGATTTTAACCCCCAAAGTTCTTAGTTGCTTGCCCTGCTAGAAGACTTGCATCGCATCACTCCGGAGCTCGGCTTAATACGGCCCGGTCTCGCCAGTATGTACGAGTATACCATCGCTTCATACGAAAATTAAGAATTTAAAATTCAAATTTCAATATAATTTATTGACGTGACAACGTCTTATAAATTGGTTTGCCGGGTGACACTTCAAGAAACTGCGTTACGCTCCGCTCACGTTATGCGCTCACAATGAGAGCGAGTGAGAGGCACGCGTCCCTTCCACTCGGGCATGGTTAGCCCGCCTAAGATTTTGTTAATATGAAATTCAGTGCGAGATTCTTTGTATAAATTAATGTTTTAAATATAATTCTTTGTATAAATAAATGTTTTAAATTGTTACTATTATTTCATCCTTCTTCCTACTATACGAATGAATATTCACATTAAAATTATTTTACCACTCAAAGTCGTTGTCACGTAAAACTTTCGCCCGTATACCGACTTTACAGGCAACCAATTTTTTTCAATTTAGGCTACAATAATTGAGCACTTATGAATGTCGCTATGCCATCGGTTCGTAAGTCCTAACTATGGGGCGGGAGCCTTGTACTGAGAAGAACCGGCAACAAACTCAGCAAGGGCAATTCTTTTCTCCCTTCTTTTACAGCGTCAATACAATTTGGAAAATGCCCTCCATATCATAGAAAGACATTTTCCATTACAAACTTAAAAAAAAACATATAATACGATTACAAGACAACACAACACTTACAAAAAATTATCGAATAAAAAAACAAGTATGGCTCAAACCCGGCGAGATGGGGGTGGAAAATTGTTACACCGAGGTGGGGGCCGGGTAATTATTACCGGAACAGACAATGTCATATATTTCAGTATCTATTAGAGGAAATTAATATTTTTTGTTACAAGAATTATGTTACTGTTATCAAGGTAATAAAACACTAAACAAAACTCAAGAATAAACTTTTAATCAATAGGACCAAGTCTTTAAAACTTAATGTCTAAAAAAATCAACAAACTTGGCTTCTTCCAGCAAAATCAAAGTTAATTATTACAATTATTAGTGTTTAATATTGTAAGTAGTTTTTATATAAATCTACTGATATCAGCAATTAAGGAAACAGTCGAAAATGTTGTAAAGAGGTACAATGTATGCTCTATGGTATCATTTGAATATGGTTTGAATCATGTTCGATTCAAAGCATATTCTGACTGACAGATTTTTTTCTGTTTATGTCAAATAATGTTTGTTATTATTTTTGTCTGAGTAACTGTTTTTCACGTACGTAAAGAAAATATAAACATATTTTATTCAGTACAAACAGTTGTTTTGTCTTGCATTCATTATCAAGTTTTTCCACTCACTCTGCATCAGTGATTTACAACAGAAAACACTAATTAACGTCATTATTATTGATACAATCCTCACAGAAAGGAACAATATGTTGAGGATAATGTTTGAAGCAACTTTCGCACACATGAGTTGTTTTGTGGTCTTTGCTCGCAGGGCACACCTTACACCTCTTGCGAGTGTTTGGTTTTCTTGTTGGAGGCTCCCACGAAAATTCGCCAGCAAATTTGCAGATTTTTTTTACGAAATTTTCCTGGCAATCTTGTAACATTCCGGCGGTTTTTCAAGTAATCACTGACAAGAGCAAGGCCGAGATTTTTCAAATATCGGCGTCGTTTTAGGCTGGATTAATTATGAGCCCTTTAACCGCTGCCATGTTCAGCACAGCCTAAAAAAATGTCAGAGGCCACTTCTTTGAATTACGCCACACGTCATACGTCTTCATCCTCATCAGATTCCCGATCAGACGGCGTCACTTCCAAGTTAGATTCCTCAAGAATCGCTAAAATACGTCACCTATCTTTTTCTTCACGGTCCATTTTTATTAAACCTATGTACAAAATTAAACAAAAACTATAAAACCATAAAAACATGCAGCAATACAATTAATAACCAACAAAAACAACAAAAAATAACATAAACCACGCATAACAAAAAAGGGGAAAAATTGTTACACCGAATACGGGCGTGGGTAATAATTACCTTTTTCAAATTGTGGCAAGTGTAGCTCCCAACGCGGCTAAAGCCCGACTGATTCCGCGCCAGAAATGTGTCGAGGCTCTCAACAACTTCAGCTACTGAGAAAAACGGCAACATTGCATAAATAGTTTGAAAGTTATAGGTAAACTAAAAAGGCGCGGGTAATCTTGACCCAGCCCCCATGACGCCGGGTTTTAAAATAAAATGAACAACAGTATCTTTGAAACAAGAAATAAAAAGTGTTTCTACTTCAAATAAAAATAAGAAAATTTATGCTCAGAGCTCAGCTGTCGTAAAACCGGACAAAAATTCAATTGTTAGATCGTTTTATGAGCCAACGCGGCAGACAAGGGACTAACTGGTAAAGCTACGTGCGATGGTCTATGGTTACCGTGGCGGCGTCGGCACAAGCGGCGTGCGGCGCGGCGAACAGGCAAACTGCGAAAACAGTTGCCTTACTTCACTATACCCGCTAACTAGTTCGAGGGTAATGGCATTAAATTGAGTTCATGCAAACTTTTTACATGGTAACGGTGTACGATGATAAATAAGATGGTGTTTGGCCTAAGAAGAGATAGTACGGCTTTATGTTCTGTAATTTGAAATAACTAATTAAAATTTATGGTGTGTAAAAGTAAGAATAACTTTGTGGAACGATCGACGCGACGACGATTCGCCGCCATCGGAGCGCAACGGCGCTGATCCGTTGGTGATCCGCGCGTGTCGTAGCGCGCATTCTATTGTCTTTACTTCACTCCTAAAGTGCACGAACACAGTCCATATATTATTGATTAAATCATACAATTTACTTGTACAAATAACTGTAATATCGATAAAGCTGCATTACAAATGAACAGGACGAATCGCCTGACCGCGCTCAGGTGTCGATAGGCAGGCGCGTGAATTCACCAATAGAAACAGTTTAATATAGTTTCTACCTGCTGCTTATCGAAGCACCCTTCACCCAATACAGTGCAAATAAGGATTAGCACGATTATCAATTTTATTATAGCCAGGAATCGTTCTAAATCGGTCATCACGAACGATATTACGAGAACGGCGAACAATTGTGCAAATAGTTGCGATTTTTTGCTGTTATACCTTTTGTATTTATTTAATGATATTTTAGATTTGTTTTTTAGGGGGCCAGCACGTGTTTCCATTCGGTTGCGCGTTAGTGGAGCGTTTTTTGCGCGCGTGTAAGTCGACTTGCGTGCGCACACGCTACGATCGCGCGCGGTCGCTACTACGCGCTCGCTACGACCCGATTACCTTAAACGAATGGTTTTAGTAGATTGTGGAAATCAGTTGGGCAATATTTCTGCACTTTTAAACTTTTGCATACTTTTAGAAACAAAATAATGAAACGGTGTTTAACGCAAACTATACTTAGTAAACCTGTCCTAGTTCCTACGCAAACACTTGTACCAAAGTAGACACGATGAGCGACAACGCGGCGGTGTCGTTTCGACCGAGATGCACCCGCCATGGTCACGGCTAACCCCCTAATATAAAAACCCGGTTCAATATTTTGTTCAGGTTTTAAAATATATATCTATGCAAACTTATAAAATTAATCATTATTATTTAGTTAAATTAAGCTCATAGTTAGACCATACTAATTAGAAAAAGATATAATAATATTTATGTAGAATACTAATAGAGGTAGGGGTGCCCCGAGCAACAAACTGTTTTCCAATATTGTTATTTTTAATATTTGTTTGTATTTAAATAAAAGTTAAAATAATTCTCATATTTTAGCTAGAAAAAATGCTATACTCATTTTCTATATTAGTTCTATTGGCATATTATCATTTTTATGTACTTACTTACTTACATTTTTCGATTTTATGTATGGTTTCATAGCATTCATTATTCCACCTTTTTTTCATAACATTATTAAAAATACTTAAAATATGATAAGTATTTAAAAAATTAGCGGAAGCCGGTGAGTAAATATTAAAAATTACTATTATAATCCTGCTAGAAAAGTGCTTTTATGACACTGATGAATCCATAGCAATTTGTTATGATGTACCTACACATTACAAAATCATAATCATCATCAGCCGAAATACGTCCACTGCTGGACAAAGGCTCTCTCAAGGATCTCCACCACGCCCGGTCTTGTGCTGCTCGCATCCAGCGGCTATCTGCTACCTTCACCAGATCGTTGGTCCACCTTATCCACCACTCCGCTCAAGAAGAGCCTTCTTCTATGGTCCACGTTTTAGAACACTTTACGAAAATTACTCATGAATTCAGTGTCATGTGTTCAAATGACGTCTAAATGTGTGTGTCTAAATGACAATAAATTACATTATATTACATTTAAAAAAAATACATTAAGTATAATAAATTATTTTGTTTACATTGATCTTGGTTTGATTAGAGTGATTGTATATAGAGTCAAAACACGTATGTGTATAAAAATGTGCCATGTTTTCAATCAGTAAATAAAGTTCTAATAGTATTCTGATATTTGTTTTATGATGAGAATTGAAATCTCTTCTTTGGGTAGAGAGAGAGAGAGAGAACTGAACCCTTACAATAAATTTTCGCGAATTAGTTTCACAGTGATATTTTTATAGGTTTACAATTCAGAAAGCTTCTTGATCTAGTCAATCAAGGGTAATTAACAAAAAATAATATAGATTGTTATAATCTATATTATAGTTACGCATCTTAGCAAGTTTGAATTTAAGCGGCATTATTTTTTTTCTACTTATCTAACAAAAATTATACGTTTTGGTATTATGTGCGAAATTTTGCTAAACTTAATATGTAGATAAGGATATTCTCATCGCACAGTAATAACTATGAACTAATATGTACAATGTAATACAAATGAAACAATATTGAACTACCTTTATTACGAATTGAAATCAAAGCGCAGCAGTGGCTCATTCGCGAACAATATTACTGTTTGCCCAAAGATACTAAACTATTGCAAAAAATTAATATAACCACTATCTATAGTGGCACCTGACCAGCACTGTAATTTTCTCACCGTATTATCAATAATATATATTTGAAAAGTGCCTTTAATTCGTCCGGACGCGGTTCTCATTCAAAATGAAAATTGTATTACTTCCCATAAGCATAGTTTTTGTATAGTTTTCATTAAACATCAACCATTAAATAGTTGTCATGTCAAACTGTCAAGATAATGTCAGTAATGCAACTGCACCGCACTGGCAAGGGCGACCGCGTTAATATTAAAATATGATAATAATTACACAGGTTCCTAAACACACATTCACGTATGTACTTACAGCGAAATAATAATACACCGGTAGTCAGTTTATAAACTAGTCGACACGATTGGTTTGCTTTTTAGAACGAGTGGGTACTGGTAAAAAAATTGTTAAATTGATAAACATTTTACGACAGAGCAGTAATAAATAACCGGTGCTTTCGCTTGCTAAATCATCTAGGTAACTTAAGAGAAAAAAGCGAAGGACACAAGCAAATGGTCTTTAAAAGAATAATTATTAGTTAGGTAATAGAATCTAAGTATGTGAATTCTATAGCTATAAGTGTTATGGTACCTGTATCTACTCATCGATCGAACAATATAATATCTACATAGGGGTAAAGCCTTCGATCATAAGGGTAAAGTGATTAAAGTCTTTCACCTTGCTACGAAATCTCAAAACATTCAATTAAATTGAAGAATAGCCCCGTGGAAAAGACTCTTGGTATAAAACTGAAGCGACTGACTGCAGATTTCTATTATCTTCTAAAATGTGCGTTTTGTCGAAAATTTTTGTGTAATAATAGTGGATTATTAACCGTTAGGAGTTTATAAACGCGCGTGCATGATTGTTGGCAAATGAAACATAACCATGCAACATCAATTTCCAATTCTATAAAAAAGTCCGTGCGAAACTCAAGGAATTTGGAGTATATAACTGACTATTAAACATTTAGATAAACATCATTATCATCTACTTTAATATAAGACAATATTTAATTATATCTGATTCTCTCGTGCTTGACACTGGCTAAATGGGCAAACCGCACCAACCCATTATAAATTAGAAAAAAAAGCCGCGTTATTTATTTATAGAGCTTTTTAGCATTAAATTTTAAATTGATTTAGAATGAATTTAATATTTTTGTCCAGTAATGCATCATTAAACGCTCTCGAGGCGCGGGCACCGGGTCTGCAACGAGGAACACTCTGTGGAACCGACCCCCTGCACTTTGGGCCATAAAGGCGACCGTTTAGTTTTCCATAAAGAATTGCGCCGTCATTATTTACAACCCTTTGGATAAGCCCTTGACAACAAAGCTTTTTAACATTTTAAAACTGCGACCCACAATGGGTGATGCATTGATTTTTTTTCACCGACAGGATTATAAAGAGGTTGGCTCTGTAAATGTTTTAATATTTAAGAGATTAACGTCATGTCGGCTTTGCGTAGGTACGTAAATATTGTTGGATTTACAATGTTTTTATTTGTTAAAATGCTTTCAGTTTTAGAATTAACTTGGTAAATAGCGTTCTTGTTGTCGAACATTAAAATGTTCGTCAATTAGCAACATTAAATTCACAAAAAATATAATTCGTTTACTATGAGCTAAGTGCTCCCTGACTATGAGCTTAATAAGTTGAGATGTAGTGATATACCCACCTATAGATAGTTCAGACATTATGTGCAATATATAAAAGAAATTGTGTGAAATGTTTTTCAATTAATCTATCTTCAAAATTATAAATATTTTTTATATTTATTTGTAAATTAACATCAGCACTAAGCTTTTTAGTGCAAACTAAAAACGTTGCATGATTGTAAGGTAGTCCATTTCTTCTCCCAATATCGTTTGTCCGAAAATCAAAATCCCTAACGCGTTTGCACAATCATCAAATAACGTTTGCGTGTAAGAAATTTTATTTGACCTAATCGTCTTTAATTCTAATGCTTTTCTGTCATAATATCGGATGTTATAATAATTAGATATCCTGATTTTTTTTGCTATAAAGTCACATGTCCTACGTTTTATATTGTATAATGTATGTTAGTCCGATTGGTTAGTCCTAACAATATTATTATAAACCATCATTCAGATGATGGTTTATACTCCTGTAGGTCACGTGATAGGTTAGAAATTTAAGATAATCGCGAAGCGCAGCGTATTGATTGTCTTGAATTTCGAGGTTATTTATATTAGACAATAGAAATACTAGCTACCCTATTCCTGTAGGTCACGTAATAGGTTAGAAATTTTACACAATCGCGAAGCGCAGCGTAGCAATTGTCTTAAATTTCGAGGTTATTTTATTATTAGACAACAGAAATACTAGCTGCCACTCCTGTAGGTCACGTGGTAGGTTAGAAATTTCATACTATTTAGGACTTATAACCTGTGCTTGTAACTACTATAGCAAAGCGTTTCATGTCTTTAAGTATTATGGATTGTAATAATTATGACAAACAAAAGGACATACTGTATTAAGGGATTTCAATTTAATGCCATGTGATATTATGTAACATTAAATTCGAGCAAGTTATCATACGGACACATGATGATTATGTCACAAAACGTTATGACACGTTAGATTATGGATAAAAGATTTATGAGACAAAATAGGGAACCGATTGTAATGATATGCGTCTGTATGATCCTTAATCAAGCTAAAGCGGATTTGGATGTTTGGCACACAGAACGTAAGTATTTTCATTAAGACATAAAACACTTTTAATCCCCGTAAAAACGTATTTAAAATAATCTTAATGTCACGTTCCGATTTTCACGTGTTCGTGTTAGTTCCTTCATAAATTTTGTTAAAACTAACACTTATTAAAACTTGTTTTGATCTGCTGCTGAAATTGTTTTAATAAAATTAAACTTTTAAAGTAAATGATTCAGTTACAAATTCCTTCGAAGAAATATAGAGATAAAGCGTTCGTTTGTTACAATACAATAAAATAAAAAAATCCAATAATAGAGAAATCATTAGGATAATCTGAAACAAGCCGGTAATGATTATCAGGTCGTAACGGGTAAGTCCGCAGAATTATGCTCGGTGGCGAGCGGTCGGGATGTTTGGGTCGCGAGGGGCGCGCCGCTGAAGGGTTGACCGGGGTAGGGCTGTCACAGACAGTCTGTTGCCCACCAAAATTGTTTTACTGACTACTGACAGACACTACTGAAAATAAAACAAAAAAACTTAATTTAACTAGGTACTCAATATAAAATACTAACTATGAAAACACTAACTAAAAGTAAAAGATTATTAAGCTATTTGAATTGAAACTATTTTTTACGGGTTTAAAAAAACTCGCGTTTAATTTACCACATCACGTAGCTTTTTATTCCTAACGTTTCGAACCTTTTACAGGGTCCGTGGTCACAGGGAGACTCTAAAAGATGTTCAAAAGATCTCCTCGAACTGTGGGTACTTACCTATACAGGCCCATGAATGCTGGCAGAATGCTCTGTGGTTAATAATTTAAACAATTGTTTTCAATGGATTATTATTTTCAATGAGTTAGCAATGTATGATACGAGCTAAGCAAAAGTTTTTGTGATATGAAAATACTTAACGTCCTGATATAAGTACCACGTCATTTATCGTTAAATGCCAAGTTTGTTTATTTCTGATATTTATTTATTTGCACCATCATGATAGAATGGTGTCAACAAAAACAAAATACTTTACAAATATTAATAATATCCAGTTTGTAAATAATAACTTGACGTCTTAAGGATGTTTTAAAAAACGTTTGTTTGTATTAAACATGTTTTTCTCCATGTAACATTGTTGTCTAAGTGATAGTATGCTTAAATTGGTGTTAAAATGATTCGATATGAAACTCTATTTAATATAAGTTGTAAACTATTTGTTTATATAGTGCCATCCCTATTGTTAACTCTTCAATGGCCCGACGCATGTAGGCGCACATTATATAGCATTCATGGTCTCTCGAGCGTGGCAGCGGCAAAGTAACTAAACCAGCACCGAACCTCGGACCCCGGCCCGCGGCCCCGGCTGACACTCGTTATTTATTATTTTAAATGGCACAGTTATAATATTACGATTTGAAAGGGTTGCTGTGTTGCCGCGGGTCTGCACCTGACATGTTTACTTTGGTTTTTTTTTGTATATTTTTGTATATTATTTCGCATATTTTCTTTAGAATATTAGATAAGCTGAGATCATCATGTAGTGGACTCCTGTAAATAGAACGTGGAAGGAGCCAAGAATGGGTTTAAAAATATAATATGATGAACTAGAGAGCTTTTTTGGTAGCTTTTCTTTCTGTAATATGGCTCGTTAAGCACAGGAAGCAAGCAAAGGGAAAATCTTAATTATTACATTATGTATAACCTACCGTTTGAAACAAATTACGAAACAAATGTTTCCAGCCCTTTTTGCAACATATACTTACTAATTTATTTTCTGAGTAATGTTTTTCATGGATGTTAAAAAATTAATACAAGTAAGTAAGTAATTAAAATGTTTGTTTATAATTTATAAATTAATTAAATTAATATTGTATAAATATTTTTTATTAAAGAAAAATCTTGTTTAATAGTCAGCAGTATAAAAAAACCACTTGTCGATCTGCTGGCTAACTATGAAACACTAACTAAAAAATGCTATGTTCACGAACAGCAATAAAAAGTGTCCAAATCAAAATAAAACGACAAACAGTAAGGGCGAGAAAATAATATAAAAAAATCGTGTAAAAAAATAAGCACATTTCTTTGAACCCTTTCGCAGCCCCGCGTGACGCAGTTTGTCAAAGCTGCGCCGATCAACTGGAACCAGGCGGCGTTTGGTGTTAAAACGTTGCTTTGTAAGAGTGTTTGTCAACCAATCACCCGCTAACTACGGTGACGATTCAACGAGAGGGTTGCAGTTTTAATTAACGTAATGCCGGCTGGTAAACGGGTAAAATATTAACACACCATCGCAATCGTGACAATTATTAATCATGACATTCTTAACTAAATGCGGTCTTAATTACAGGTGTTACATAACAGCATAAAACAAATTAATATTAGTTACATAAGAATAAAAAACATCAAATTCATAAAAAAAAATAAAAATCTATTGTGACAATAAAAAGTTATAAAATAAATAATAATAAATAATCGATGTTTTAATCATTAATCGATGTCGGATCTGTTACGGTACTTGCTCATGAGACAGTGTAGCGGGTTGGGTTAGGGTCTCTGTGATCACGTGGTCAAATCATCGGTGTCGAACCCTAAGATCTCGCGTTATATCAGGGGGGTGTCACTCCGCAGTTTAAGTACGTTCGGCCGGCGCGCCTCCCAGGCAGGCCGCCTAGGCGTATGGCAGTAAAGATTGCTGCTCGCGAGTCGCGACGCACGCTCCACGTCGCGCGTCGTCGCTTAACTTGTGATCCCTGCGCGTACGCGTAAACCCTACGCTCTGTGACGTCATGACGTCAAATCGATATCGAGTCAGCGCGGAATATGAACGCTCGGGTCACACGCTGAGTTTCAATTTCGCGTGAAAGTCGTTAGAGAGTGAACCTTCTGTACGTAGTATTGTTAGCTATTCTGTGGTTATATTCCATATGCTGTGGTGCTAGGAAGAGCTCGAGGGCGCAGCGGCTAAGGCGTTTTAAGCAACTTTCGCAATGCCATGCCGGGTCAATTAATGGGTGCCCACCCAAGTAACACAGAAAGCTGTATATTTAATCACTTGTGGTCATAAATGTTGCTTACAGAGTATTAAAACCGTTATTATAATTCACTGGTGATCCTTAAGCTGAATATTAGTACACAAGCAGCTATATTCTGAATAAGAACTTAATAATGGTATATTCTTCACCCTTAAACAGCAAGATGCGTTTATTTGGTAAACAACCTACGCTTTTATTCAGCCGTTTTAAATTTTCAAGCCTACTTACTGATTATGGGCAATTAAGTAGTGGCAAATATGTCATATGCTGTATAATGGAGTAAATGTGTACCTCTAAACGCTGCCTTCTAAAGGGAATACATGTGTACTGTTACACAGATATATGATATATAAAGGAGTACATTTCGTATGTTATTCAGTAAATGGTGTAAAATTTCCCTGTTTATCCGTATCTATACTGCTATTATTTACGACTGAATAGTGGCTGTTTACAAGTTCATCTGAACGTTCTTATTACTCTTGAAGAGCACTTCGAGTATTTTATAACGTATATTGCTTAATAGAGGTTCACATCAGTTGATTTGATCTGGTGATGACTGAATAAGTATATCCCCGTGAATCTTGTCACGGATCAATTCATTTACGTAACAAGTCCCTTAAATGGATCAGTCTATATTATGCGGATCCTTAAAAGTGTATTTTATGACACATTTTATCGATGCTAGTTCGAACGAATATTCAGCCAGTAATCAGTGTATTGCCGTATATGGATTCACATGTAAGACTTTATTACGGCTAAGTTTGAATAAGCAGACATATGTGCCCCATTAAGCGGGCTACGGCAGTAATGTTGAAGTATAACGGTTCACATCGCTCTTTAATTTCACCACCATTTTTTATTCTATATAACCTTTAATATCTACACTGGAATACATAATTTTATTTATTTAACACGAACTTAGTAAAGTAAGGAATTACAAATAAATATTTTTAATGTGCTGTTAACATAATCAGTAAATTTTTACCCGAAATGTTTTTGATTAAATGTGTTTATTTTAGTATAATTTGTAGTAAAAACTTATTTATGCACTGGCGCTTGAAAATTTTCTTAGAAATATATGTATACTCTAACAGTAATTTTGAATTCCCACTAGCTTTCACGTAAAATAATGAAGTTATTAACAAAAGGAACATATACCGATATCATACAATCATTTTAAAAACTTGTCTTCTCTCACTGTCGTAAATATGAATCATCTGTCACTAAAAGTATTAATAGACGTTCTTACAGAGCAAATCGTGAACCTTTAACTTAATAACTGTAAATATAAAAGCGTACATAGACGACATTGTCTAAATAAAGGGTAACTAGTGTTTCCTTAATTTGCTAGTATTTTGCCTTGTTGCCACCTGTTACACCTTATACTGCGATTTTAACGTTACTATAATGATATTATTCAGCAATTGCGAACTAAAGCTGAATAATTTGTGCCCATTTAAGCAGTGTAGTGGCTGAATAGCATGCTACTCTGCTTTTATTCAGTAATTTTATTCAGCGCTAAGTACACAATAATCCATTATTCATCTAGTATTCAGCCTATGTGTGTTACTTGGGCAATTTAGAATACCTCGAGATCCTCTGAGCTTCGAAAGGCACGTTATACAATGTGATAGGGATGGTACTTCTCACCTGTTAAGGCTAAGTACTACATCTAAATTCATCGACAAAAAAATAATATGGAGTAATTTAAGTAATTTAAATCACAAAATAATTAAGTAATGATTTTTTTCTCACCAAAATAATCTCAAACATACGAATCAAAGTAATTTGTTAGTTAGCCAGTGTAAATAGTTCACCTAACTTATGAATTGCTCAAAATGAGACATTACATACAATGAGAAATGCTCATTTTCACGTTTGCACAGACGTATTCTTCGACTGAATTCGTTACGTGTCGCCTTTTGTATCAAGTTATGGTGAATATTTGCAATATATTTTAAATTTATCTTTATGAATGACTCTTTCGGATGGTATCTTAAAATACAGGATGTTTTTTTTCACATTTTACCGGTTCAATTCCCGGCTCAAGCAGGTGATTTTTCAAAAATCTTTAAATGCAGTTTTAATTCTTTTTTAAAATAAAGGAATGTTTCTTGTCAGTTAAATTTGCCACCATAAATACTATGGGTACTTTCCTCCAACCACGGTCTTTTTTTTTTTAAATTTTACTCAAATTAAACATTCCTTCATTTTTAAAAAGTAAGAAAACTGCATTTTAAGATTTTCGAAAATTCGCTTGCCACACCCGAGAATTGAACCGACAAAAATCGTAAAATTTACACCAAATATTTTTACAGCAAGATGGTGCTCCAGTCCATAACTGCAGAATCACTGCCGACATTAATAAATATTTTAATACCTGGATTTTTACAAACGGCACAATCAGATGGCCTGCGGACACAGACCGCTTAAGTCTGTGCCAGCGGATCACCAGATCTCACCCCCTTTACATTTTTTGTGGGGATATGTAAAAAAATCAAATTTACATTAAATCTTATGCGACTGTAAACATGTTAAGAGTTGAAGTTCACAATACGATTTATAATATTCACCAAAACACGTTATTAAAAGAATTAATTTGTGTATCCAAGAAAATGGAGCCCATTTCGAGCAAGTAATTAGTTTAGTTTACCATTTTTTGTAAATAATTAAAATAATTTAACAATTCATAGTTTCCTTTCATTTAATTTATCAAGTTTGTTAAAGAGATTTCATCCTCATAATTGACCCTAACGATCAAAAGCATAGGGTGTATTTTATACAGATTTTAGTCGGTTCGATTACCGGGTGTGGCAAGCAACTTTTAAAAATCTTTGAATGCAGTTTTCTTTCTTTTCAAAAATAAAGGAATGTTTTCTTTAAGTAAAATTTTCTATCTACAGTATTAGGAGCACTTTCTCTTCAGGTGGCATTACAAAATTCCACCCGTATTTATAAAAAACTATATTAATTACATGGCAGGGTCCCTAATATAACTCCTCTGTTTCTTACAGAAAACGTATCTAAAATAGGTTCTAGCGATAAAACCTTTTTGCACAAGATTAGTAACTCTTTAGGTAGCAGTAAAGCAAACTTAAATTCCCCTTTCCAACAACAACTGTATCGAATCCGTGTCTGATCAAATATTTATGTTATTTATTACCCGTCGATACCGACAAAGGGTTATAAATGGCAAATAAAAAATGGTAGATCACGCACTATTAAACCATTAAATAAATTAAAGCGTGCTATTCGCTGGCGTCGTTTGCACACATATGGCGACATACTCTCAAGTACCAATTTGCAATCTTTATGGCATTTCATAAATATATCAGAATAAACAAGAAACTTTACAGGCACTACAAACAATCATCCAAAAAGGTTACAAGAAAATTTACAAACTTTTGTGTTCTGAACCAGAAACCAAAGAATTCAGATCAGTTTCGAGTTCAAATCCCGTTCGTTGCAGTAACAGTAGATTTTTTATATTTTACAGGAGTATTATAATTAAGTTATAAATATCAAACGTAACTTAGATTAAGGTACATCTTATAGAATATGTACACTTACGACTTACTCGAATATGTAAGTTACTAAAAAAAAAAATAGTTTTATCATTATTTTTGTCACTTGAGCTTTACAATTTAGTTTTACTTCCCATCCAATAATATTCAACAAAAAGAAACCCTCGCAAACAATAACACACTTTAGGATAGTCGGCTTTTTTCAAAACTAAACAGTGGGCGTGTCCTATGAAGTGGCTTGCCCACTAGTGTTGGAATAAAACAGGGAGCGGAGCGTTCCTGCCCACAGTGCATAGTACGCAGGCGCGCTGCACTGTGACACGGGATAGTCATGGACAAACCAAATAGGTTATAGTTTATTGTAACACGTGTTGTGACCATAGTGATAAGTGAAACGTTATATTTTTTTATTAATCATCTACAAATTATACATGTAAGTTAAGTTTGAACTACTTTTTGTAAGTTTTAAAGTTAAGTAGTCTGGACTAGTCATTCGGAATGAATGGTGAATGAATTGGTGTGAGCCGTGTAGATTCAATCATTATCTTTCAAGTTAATGTCTATGGTCTTTAGTCCGAGATGCAGGTAGTTTTAGTTTTTTACTGGTTGTTTTATGTAATACGATCTTAAAGCAGTAGAATATACTCGTACTAAATTAAATATAACCAACAAACAATTTAAAATAGCGCTTTACAACGTAACTAATAGTATACATTCCCGAAAGAAAAAATATAATTATTTCTAAAGCTATTATTGAATTATTTCTTAGGACCCAAAGCTATATGCCCAGTGTATAAAGTAATTACTCTATACACTGAGAATATTACGTGTAGGTACATCCAAGTACAAAAGTAACGTTAATTTTAAGACATTTCTAAATTGTTAACTTTACTTCCATACTTTTAATATGTAAATATACTATAATAATATTATTACAGCTGTTACAATAGCAGAAGTCAGCTTTATTATGTGCATGTTAACAATGGTGTTCGACTTATATTTTATTTTGTTAATTAAGAAGTTTATCATTTACGCCTTTAGCACACCGACGCCGCGAACCGCGGTAGCGAAATTGCGGTAATCTGTCTACACACATTAAAATGTATCGCGTATGTTGCGTCTCGCTCTATCGTCTGTGACTACCTATATTTGCGTCTCAGTTTGTATAGTATCGCTGATACTCGCGATACATGTTTCACACGGACGCCGGTGTACCGCCACTTTAGTTTCGCCTATTGTAGAGAAACGACGTGGTTTGTCTTTTTGGACAGAATATCGCTGCGAAACAAGATGGCGGAAGCAGAAACTCAGGAAATTATAATTGAAATTCGAGATTATCCAGAAATATATCTCATAGGGCATATAGATTATAGGAAATCTTATAAAAAAGAGTAGCATGGCGAAAAATTACTTCTTTCTTTTTTGATTAATTTCAAAAACCCATATATTTTGTCTTTTTCTTAATGTTGATACAAGAAGTATAGTTCTTCTTCTTCAGATTCGGAAAGAAACCAGTCTGGCTCAAACGAATTATTATTATTGCATTCGAATGAGTTGAAAATAACAAATTTATACAAGCGATATTCGAGTAGGTGTGAAAACGACCGCTTGAATTTCGCTTATTTACCGCATTTTCGTGTTCGCTAAGTTTTCGCTACCGCGGTTCACGGCGTCGGTGTGCTAAAGGCGTTAGATGTGACTAGTGTTACGGTACCTACACCAACAATATTGTTGTAACGAGTTGACGAGGGTTTTTTCGCTGCATATGCAGTCGCGGTATTCTTTAAACCGAGTTTGCACCGATTTGCTACAAAACGTAGCAGTGTGTAAAGTCAAAGTGAAAATTCCCTTATTTTGATATTTTTTAAATTATATTTCTGTTTACTAATGGTCTAAGATTCAGCCAGATTAGACCACTGTGGCGGCGGCCAGAAAAATGTGGAAAGAAGGAGGGGAGGCCTTTGCCCTGCAGTGGCCCTACAAAATACTCTGACAATAACAATATTATGGGTCTAAGCTTCGTTACCTCTTGTTCAGTAATAAGCGTTCCGTAATATGCAAGCGATTGACTTCCGATTAGACTGCCACGCGCCGCCGCCCGCCTCGGCGCGGCGCCCGCCTTCGCAAACAAAGCTCGCGTGCCGGCCGCGTGCACAGCCACACAGCGCACAGGCGCACAGGTGCTGCCAACACAACACAACACGAACTTAGTAAAATAAAGACCGAACTCTAAATTTTAATTTACAGAAATATCGACTTTAAAGAGCAGAGTTTAAAACTTAGTTTAAAAACAAGAATATTTAAAGTTAGTACAGTATTTTAGTAAGAGTGCGACAATTGCAATTGATATCATTCAATAGCTGTTTAAGTAGTATAATTATGCGCCCTCTTGTGTCCAATTTTAATTTTTACAACGGTATTGGTTTGAATACTACGTTGATTAATGCCACTGCTGTATCAACACTTTAGGTACGTAGTGTAGATGTCGATGTCGTTCGAGCACCCTCTTATTCAATTTTAAAGTTATCAGCGGTTTAGAATCGTATTACACATTGATTAATTTAATTAATATATCTAACTGTAGAGATTATGCTATATTTACACTGCCTACGTAGTGTAAAGATTTGCTGTATCAACACTTTAGGTACGTAGTGTAGATGTCGATGTCGTTCGAGCACCCTCTTATTCAATTTTAAAGTTATCAGCGGTTTAGAATCGTATTACACATTGATTAATTTAATTGATATATCTAAGTGTAGAGATTATGCTATACTTACACTGCCTACGTAGTGTAAAGATTGATCAAGCACCCCGTTGTATTTACTTTTGAAAACAGTTAGCATACACGCTTTCGGCACATTTATACTGTGCTTTTGGTCTGAGTTATACGTTTACTTTTGACCGCCACAATATTTTTGTTACTTAATAAAAATAATTTTCAATCGTCTTTTTAATCGTCTATATCCAGGGCATCTTTTTTTAACTGCAGAGAAGAATAGGCGCAAGAAATTGGTTTTCCATTTGCTTAAATATTTGCGCAGGATTGTCACCACACTCTCTGATAATCCGGCTTAGATGCACTACCACTACTCACACACTACAAATAAGGATAGACTAGCAACGATTCTATAGGATAGGATGTGCAAAATGTAAAATTCACTCAATGTTGAGTTCATACTTTATCGTACTTAGTGAAGAAGTATATCGACAGATTCAATGCTAGGATCAGTTTAATTTCCATGACCAAGGTTTCTTTTCAACAAACTAGAAGCATTTTTTTAAAATTAATTCTGGCACGGAACAGTCATTACATAAAAACACAAATGCAAAAAAATACACAAAAATTTATAGACAAAGAGTGGCCAAACGTAATTATTTTTTGTCGTGTTGTACATACATACAAACATACATATATTCACTATTATCCCCAAAGGGTTGGTCAGACACTAGGCAATGAAGGTCGCTGGAGCAGTCCACAGCCATAGTCCACGTTGTACCAAATTACAACTGAACATGTGCTCAGCGTGATGAGCACATCGGCGCTTTATACTGTTAGATGACTGTATATGCATGTGCAGTCTTTATTCCGTTAGTAGCCCTTCACCAAGTAAGGGAAGAGAGGAGTTGGTATTATTCTTTCAGTGAGCGGCCACTTACACAAACGGCGATATAATTTGCTCACAACGATACAGTTGTTTTAATATCGCAGGGGTATCAACCAGTGCAGTGGTTGTTAAGCAATGACAGTGCTATTGCGTACACGTTACGGACATTACCAACCGCGAGCTAACACAAAGTTACAAGCAATGATATTATAAACTAAACTTGTATATAATATCATTGGTTACAAGCTAATGGCGATCGCGTGCCGAGCGCGTGGCGTCACGCACACTGCGCAGCGGGTAATGGGGGCCCGATTAAACAATTAGACAAATCTCAATGCTACAAGAGCCGTGTGGAATAGCGGCGCACTGAAAGTAAACTACCAACCCCTGTTTTTTCTTGCGTATCGTAAAAGGCGACTAACTGACTAAAGACTGCACATACAACCAACAGCATAGATCGTTAGGCTCACTATCTATCACGACGAGCAAGAAACAATGTAGATTCACTCGGAGCAGTGTCGGAGAGGTCTCGCGGCCGCAGTTCGTTTTTTCCCGCCGCTCAGTAATGCGGAGCTCATCCCGCCTCCAAATTGGCTCAGGTGAATTAAGTCTACTAAACCAGATGTGCAATTGTAATTTGGTGAATGGTGGGCTTTGGCAGAGGACTGTTTATGCGGTCCTCATTGCCTAGTCTGACTAACCGTTAGGGGATAACAGCCGTTTATCTATGGGTGTATTTTATTCAATGTTTCTTTATCTTCAAGTTAATTTGAGCGTTATTAATCAAATTTTATGAATTTACTTGGTCGTTCAAACGACAGCTATGCACCGCACCGCCCCCAATCGAAAACCGTGACCGGAAGTCGGAAGTGATAAAGTTCAACTGACTTTCCGTAACAGACGGCCGCGTCACGCGAGCAGACCGCGGTCACCTGTCGCGGGCTGACGTGGAAATTGTGCTATGCCCTCAGAATAATAACTAAAGCATAATTAAACCAAACAAGGGTGCGCTGGCTATAACAGCAATCACAATAAATATCAAAGAACTTGGCTATGTCTGATGACTGTTTAGAAATGATCTTCTAGTTATTGAAGAAATAAACGTTAATTTTCATAGCTTTGGAAGTTACTAATTTCGATAAAAGTTATATTTTTGTCTAGCCGTAGTATATTTTTACTTTAAAATATTACTTGAATTGCTACTTTGTATTTACGGTTTTTAATCGTATAGGTGCCCAAAATATTATAATGAAAAATTTTGAAAATCGGTATTCCTTTGTTGTTTCCATTTCCATTAGCGTGAATTATTTTATTAACATTTCCTTTTTTTTGTTTCAGATTTTACAAGAAAATGTTCGGCACAAATTTTGAAGACTATTGTGATTTTAACGACAGCATTTGCAGCAATGACTCTGGAATCGATAGGTCCTACACGGACTCTTTAGCCACACCAATGTCTGCCGCTAGCACGCCATTCAAGCATAGTTTAAACGACCTTGGAATATCACTGACACCAAATAAACAGTCTAATGTAAGAAGAAAACTCTTTAGTGACGAATACGAATTTTCCTTACAAGAACCAGCTGACATCAAAGAATTTGAAGATAATCTGAAAACAGAAGACATCACATCAACTCCTGTTAAGGCTAAAAAGACTAAGGATCCTACCAAACCCAAGAGAAAGTATGCTAACGGTAAGAACAGAGTGACACGATGCAAAAGTCCATCGCAAATAATGAGGATAAAACGAAACAGAAGAATGAAGGCAAACGATAGGGAAAGAAATAGAATGCACATGTTGAATGAAGCCTTGGACAAGCTCCGATGTGTTTTACCGACGTTCCCAGAGGATACTAAATTAACAAAAATAGAGACACTACGCTTCGCTCATAACTATATTTTTGCTTTAAGCCAGACACTGGAATCTCTGGATAGCATAAGCTCTGATAATATACCATCAGAAGGATTTTCTTTAAATTATGAGAAGCTACAACAATACGCTATTGCCGGAGAGAAAGTAACGAAAGATGCCTTCAGAGATATGTTTTTGGTACCCAACAAAAGCGAGGATTATAAAAATGATGGCAGCTATAGAAGTTTCCAAGGATTTAGTAAGCCATTTCCAAACGGATCAAATTTTATGCAGACAACTGAAGGGGTTCTTATAAATGTAGGTAATGTTACAGTGTCTGTTAATAATGATGGAGGCAACTGTATAACCTCAACTACGGGAAGCGGCTTCTTTACTCACCCTTCAAGTTTTGGTGACGATGTTAACCAGCAAAATGTTTACCAACAAGACAGGAGCTTTGGATCTTATAATAATCTTCACGATAACTACGAATCCAACATGCCTCACAACAGTGAAGGATATTTCAATCAAGCCAATTATGAACTTTTCAAAAACGCCTTTGAAACTGCTCGGAATAGAAAGTTTCCAAGGACAAATGAATGGGCTTCAAATTATAGTAACTTTAATAATAACGCTTACCCGCCGACTGACAAAAACTACTATAGTGCAGATGCAAACTATAGTCAAACTAATATTTATTATAACCAAAGATACCATAAAGATTTTTATAATCGATCTTCTACTATTATAAATGCTCAAATATGAGTAAAAACCCTTCCATCATCTAAACACTAGATGATCGAAGAAAAACCAGTCAATTGTAGTCATAGCTAATATTTTGTATAATAAATACTAGTCACATTATGTACAATAAGTTGTAGATAGAATTTTAATGATAAAACTTTACAAGACAATAAAACTATAAAATTGTATAATTTTAAGTTGGGATTTCCAAAGTTTATGAACTAGTCATTTTTGTACCGCTCAAAATAAAGAGATATGTTTTATATACAACAAACGTTTTTCTTCCTGCTGACTTTTATGTAGACACATTTGCAAAAATGAAAATTAAAGTAATAATCACTATTTTATCTCAGACTTAATAAAAGGTGTACTTACTCCTCGCAAATCAAGAAATTAAATTTTAACATGGTGTGCTAAACTGAAAATTCGCTATCAACCAACTGTTCGGGGCACATAACAAACCCTTGGGCGAGCGACGTCGTTAGTAATTAACATTGTGTTGTTGTTAAAGTATCAAAGCTATAGCTCAACAAAAACCGTTTTATATTCTTCTTACTATTATAATAATTACTAAGATACATCTCAGTCCATGCAAATTCTACGAGATCAAATAAATGGGTTATAAACTTTGACCTCAACAATTTACAATCGAACTAAATTCGCACTTGATTTACCAACGAGTAATAATAAAAGCAAGAATCATGAATATAAATCAAATTGGAACAATGGTGGCTAAAGAGCGAAAAGTTGTGAATGCCAGTGCGCACCCCTGTGCAAGCGCATTGTTCAAAGTCTTTTCAAAAGTTACCGCTCTCAATTCGCACTTCATTTTATGTGATTTTGTATGTTCGACCGATGCAATAAAGTTCAATTTGCTACAAAAATGAGAACTGGTAGTAAATTATAGGGGCACCCGTTTTGGGTCGAGTTACGAAAACTAATGTTTGCTTTGGAAATTCGTAACGGCCTGTTTTGTTGGACGTCTGTGTTTGCTCCAATGATTCGGGTGTCATGTACTTTGTATGGAAGTCATTACGGGACATCAAACCGGTGAGTGATTATGGCTTTAAATATGATTTTGGGAATTTGGTAATATTATTATTTATTTTCTACTTAGTGAACTTACTACACAAAGTCTAAAACAATTACAAAGGTGCATTATGAAACGAATGAGAGTTAGTGATAGGATCTAAAAATAATAGAAAGTAAAAAGATACAAGTAAATAAGATAATTGTTTTTAACTTAGCCTAAAGGTTCATTAAAGTTATAAAATAGTATTTGTTCACAATATAATGAACAAGCAATTACAAGTCAAGCTTACATTGTAAAGTTTTAAAATTAAGGTTAATTCTGAAAATAATCGAAGTACTTATATATTATTTATTCTTTGGTGATACCTTAACTAGTAAACCCCTAAAGTCAATTGCTATACTGTCCCACTGCTGGGAAAAGGCCGCCATCATTTATTCAAGTCTTGCTACAATGCATAAAAATATAGGAACACGTTTTACCCTGCCTGCAAATTGAACTAAGGACCCGCTTTGCCACTCGGCCACCTCATAGCAAAGAAAGAATAAAGTACTTAGTTATTATTTCCTTTAACTTAATAAGAAGAATTCGTCTACCATCTTTGTTAACTTTTTTATCGGTACCCTTCGATCAATAACAACTTAAGTAAACAATAGATGCACATCAGTCTCATACAAAATCAACCTCAGATAATGTCCCCGCGTAAAATTACGTACTATCCAAAGATAAACATCAGAAATGAAACGAGATATATGGAGAAACATTTATTGTTAAGTAAACCTTAAACTTTAAGCACTAAAGTACAAATCAAATTCACAATTAGATATTAAAAGTGATACGCACAATCTCCGATACAAAAACAAACTTAAATTAATTACACATAGGACTAACTATGGGAAAAAGACAATCCTGTTTGAGGGAGCACAGCTGTTCAATAGGCTACCAGATGAAGTGAAAACCTGTGAGACTTTGTATATGTTTAAAAATAAACTTATACTGCATATTGCAAAGAGTACCAGATAAAGATAAATTGTACTATCATTTATTTTTTAAGTAATATTTATATCTCATTATAAGTGAAATGTAATTTCGTATGAGAATAAAGATCTTTAAACCTAAACCTAAATTCTTAAAAATATTATGGGAGTTAAATCACTTTGGAACTAGGCTCTCTAGATTCAAGCCAGTTGGAACAAAGTTCTAAATTCGAAATTTTGATAGAAAAACAAGGCACGTTTTTGATTTGTGCCTTGTTTCGTGGTGCCGTTTTTCAAGCAGCAATCGTGTATCTCTAGCACATCTATAGTTTATACGATCGAAGTACCTAGGTACTTAATGATTTTATTACCTAATGAACAGATTCCAACATCAATTGTGTAAAATTACAAAGTAACCTACCCCTATACCAAAATCACATCATCACATCACATTCCAAACACTCCAGCTTAAAAATGTCTAAATAATTATAAAACGATTTGTATAAATCCGTGCTTTGGTCACGCACCATTGTGCCTATCGGTGCATATGCCCTAAATGAGCAGGAAATTAACTTCCGTCAAAAAGCAAAATTATACAAAATAAACACCACAGTTTAATAATTATAGTGTTTACAAAAAAAACCAAAATATTTTTACCGTTTTAAAGGAGCACCTTTAAACGTTTAAAGGTAACAATATTTTCTAGCAGAATTTCTGCAAAGAGCACCCTGGCCCGGATTGCCAGAAAGGTGCGTGTTCGAATCCTTTGCTCGTGGAATTTTTTCAACCCTTTTCATTTTGTAATATTTTCTAGTTGGATTTAATGATGTGAATAATGATATACTTAATGCAATATTTGGTTTAACAAGCTATCTCTTTAGAAGATTTTATCACCAATCATCATAATATTAAAAACATTCAAGTATATTATATTCTTATCTAGCACTAGCGTACCGCTCGCGACTTTGTCCGCGTGGATCCCGTACCCCGTGACGAATTTTTGAAAATATTTTAAAGCCTATGTCACCCAGAGAAAGTGTACCTTCCCAACGGTGAAAGAATTTTTCAAATCGGTTTAGTAGTTTTGGAGCCTATTTAATCCAAACAAACAAATAATCAAATCTTTCCTCTTTTTAATATTAGTAAAGAAGATCCGATTACGCCGATACCGCTCAATTAGAGGGGAAATCATGATAAAGAATTAGATAAGATTTTGATAATCAATTCCGAGTTAAGTGCACTTTCATCTACCTGGCCTACATGGCCTTATCGTCATCTACATACTATCACGTGTTATGGAATTACTTTGTAAAAAAATATATTTTTTAAATGACTTTGTGCAGTTCGCACATTTAGCCAATGTCAAGTTAGTGAGTTAGAATTGTTCATTGGTAAATGATATATTCTACAACACATTTGCCAACAACCATGTTTACGATAACGGTAAGGCCACCATTATTAGTAATAAGGCCTAACAAGGTGGACCAACGATTTGATAAAAGACGCAGATAGCCGCTAGATGCGAGCAGCTCAACACCGGACGTAGTAGAGATCCTTGGGAGAGGCCTTTGCCGAGCAGTGAACGTCTTTCGGCTGATGATGATGATGATTAGTAATTATTAGACGTACATATTTTACTAACCGTGTCGCGTGGCGGTGAAAGAATACTACCACCCCCTCTCTTCCCTTGGCTATCGTAAAAGGCGACTAACGGACTAAAGACTGCACATACATCCAACAGCAAAAAGTGGCGATGGGCTCACCACCTGTCACGCTGAGCAGACGTGCAGTCGCTATTTGGTGAATATAGTGGACCATGGTAGAGGACTGTTTCTGATGTCCCTATCTACTGACCCCTATATAGATAGAGTATCGCAGCTGGAACTACGGGTCCGGCTGTGTTTCTCAGGGGTATTACGGGGTACCGGTTCAAGCCCCCCGCTGGTTGTGCCTTGACCGGCGCCTCCAGCGGGATCCGGACGTGGGTTGGACTCGTAGTGGTTTGTGGTTAGCTGTAGAGTTTGGGAATGTTCGTTTGTCCTGGTATTGTGTGCCAGGACTTCCAACTCGCGCACAGCGATCGGGGCCTAGTAGCGGTCTCTGTGGAACCAGAAGCGAAAAGTCCTGCGGGAAACGTGAGTTTTCCTTATAGTTGGCATCTTTGTCCGGTGGTTCTCATTGGACATTGGTGTTGACATCTCCGGTACTAGTCTGGACAACTAGTAGAGGCGGCCCCTAGATGCCGTAGCCTCCGGTCCAGCCAGCCGCGTAGAACGTGGGAACTGGCTAGGCGCCCGGATAGGTTCCGAGAAGTGAGTGTGCTTACTACTCCGCGACCAAGGTGGACACTTGGGAGTTGACTTTAGAGTCGACGACCCGAGCAATGGCAACTGCAAGTTGTGCCCTTCGTGCAACTAGAAGTGAGCATGCTTGACTGCTCCGGTTACCTATCTGGACAATAGGCAGTGAACTACACGTGTTCACGGGGAAGCTCTCCCGAGACACTAGTCTTATGAGTACCGAATGAAGAGCGCGCTTCGGCGGGCACTGATTCGGCGTCAAGAGCTAACGCAGATGGTCTCCTGCGCGAGTAGTTTACTGGCGCAGGGACGTCTGGAACTTCCTGCATAACCTAACGGTTGGTCTCGAGGTGCAGTGCAAATAAAACTTACACAGAAAAAACAGTTTTCTTTGAATAAGACCAATTGCTTTGCATCAAAGCAAATTTATTAACTCCAAGAAAACGGTTTCCTCCCTATACACGCTAGAGAATATTTACTTGTTAGCAGCAAAAAAATATCTTAAAATTGTTTATTTGTAACCAGACAATATTTTTTAAAGCAATAAAAAATTGATTCACTCAAAAGTTACAGTTATATTGAGAGCCAATAAAATAAATTCTTCAAGTTAATGTATTTGTTATTACCTTAAAAACACAAATTACTTAAAATAAAATATATTATTCTAGTTTCAAGAAAATATTTCATTGTTACTTGCATTTATTGACTAAGGTTGAGAATGCGCAATGTTAAACGAAGAGATCATTTATTGGATTTATATTTATTTTCTCTTGACTCAATAATTGAGAATCTAAAACTAAGATAATATTTATTTACACTGAAACGGAATTTCTTAATCAGTTGTTGTAAATTTCATTAGGCTTAGATGGTTATGTCTTAAACCAAGATATTTTTTACTTAAAATTAACAAGACTATAAAATTAAAATAAGATTTTACTGTCTTAGTTACAGCATGGAGTTTACTTAATTCAAGTTATATATTTTCTTTGAGACAAGGATTTTTTTAAATTATTATGATTATGTTATTAAAGTAAGATTTTACTGTCTTAGGTAATGCGTTGGGTTTATTTAATTCAAGTCATGTCATTTCTTTGAAATAAGTACTTAATATACGGGTGTAACTAACAGGAATGTGCATCACTTTTTGGAGTGAATATACACATTTACCTATTATGAACATCACTTTCGTACAATTTGGTCACTAAGCTCTGCCAAAATATATAAAAATCAAAAAAAAATGTAAGTATGAAACAAGAAATGTTTAAGTTAGTAAAAGTAGTTCGTATAGATAAGTACATTCACCTCCTAAAATAATGCACATTCCTGTTACACCCAAATAATAAGTACTTATTTCAAAGAAATGACATGAAATGAATTAAATAAACCCAACGCTTTACCTAAGACAGTAAAATCGAACTTTAATAACATATTCGTA
The DNA here is from genome assembly GCA_963921215.1 of Scoparia ambigualis. Classification (NCBI taxonomy): domain Eukaryota; kingdom Metazoa; phylum Arthropoda; class Insecta; order Lepidoptera; family Crambidae; genus Scoparia; species Scoparia ambigualis. The sequence continues at coordinate 3,691,801 of OY992506.1, read as the reverse complement.
ATAATATATATTTTTTAAATCCTTGTCTCAAAGTATTAATTCTGTTACGTCCTCACAGTGCATGAAGAAAACCCACATTCCGTGGAAAGGTGACTATAAGAGTAACACGAGATGTACATACTTTATGTAATAAAAAGCAAATTTTCAAATAATATGTAATATATTTTCATAGAAATAGACAAATTCTTAATTACACATAATGTTAATTTATTTATAATAAGATTTACATCATATGTATTATTTAGTTTTTTTATTATTATAAAACGAAAATGGACAAACATCAACTCCCTAACCTAAACGTATAATATCTTTATTTTAATATAATGTCCTATGTTCATATTATAATTGATAATGCATATTACAATAAAAATTTAGTTCACAAGTAGGTATTCAACTCTTTGGAATCACAATCTAATATTTGGGATTAAAATAAACAATAAGAGTTCAATTAAACATAGGAATCAAAATTAACTTCAGCAGAAATTATAATTGATACTCTAAAAGATAACTTTAAAAACAGGCAGCATTTAACATTTTCTAATTTAAGGTTTCTTACCAATACGTCATTCCGTGAGTTTGACAAAATTTTCCAATCCTGTCTTCGACATTATGTAGAAACTCATGAAGACTTTACGTTCCCCTTCCCTTCTGAGGCTATATGCGGCCTTTTATTTTTGTTGCACATGGTCCATGGTTCCGAGTTGGAGTTCAGCCACAGTTTATCTCGAAATTGTATAATATCTTTAAAAAAAAGAACTTTGTTAACTTTTAGTGCAACATAGACTTCATCGACAACCTTAGATAGTACTGTACTGGACATAGGCCATAGGATGGTTAAATAGACCATAGTATTAAAACATAAAAAAATAAAAACATTCTAAATTACTTTGCAATTCCTGAGTCGTTTTTCATCTAATTGCTGGTGATTAATTTTCGCAGTCGCATTGTCTCTTCTAATTTTCCTTGTGCATCGTCCATTTACAAAATTATTTTTTCTTATTGGCTTTGAAAAGTATTTGCCTGTAGTCTCCTTTGGGAACAATGTTATTATTTTTGCTGCAATCACATTGTATTTTTCATAAATTATTCGACTGAAAGAAAAAAAATGTTTTGTTATTCAGCCAGTATTAACCTAAATAAATAAAATCGATTAGAATATTGAATATAATTTACTGCCAATACTGTGTACAGTAAATTAATAAATAAAATACAATAATTAATCCTCGGCGCCGGTGCGGCGTAACGGGGCACTAGATAGATGAGCGAATACTTACCCAAAATAAAATTTATTACATATTCACGTATTCCCTCCCCACAATGTAAGCATAACAACAACAGAATCCACGTTTCCTTTTGACAGATTATACTTTAACTCCAATAACATATTATGTTAAAACAAAGCTCTGTGTTCAATTTGACTACTTGTAAGTACAGAACACCTCGAACAAAAGTGAAAAAAATAAACAGATTGCGAAAAAAATCTTAAATCTCAAAACAAAGTATTTTGGTTAAAACAAAGTTAATTCGTGTTGATATAAGACTCCGATATTCTTGTATAATAATAAATTAAATTCTCTAAATCCAACAAGACAAAAAACAAAATGAGAAAAAATATTTCATAGTAATATTGTACGTCTTTAAAAACTAGAAATTTATGACACAAACATAAATAAAATGTTATTTTGGACCAACGTAAAATATTTCTAAACATTAATAATGCATATTTTGACTTAAGAAAATATTTAATAAACAATAATTAAAATATTCTGGAACTGAATGAAACATTTTTACATTTCAGAAAGCCATATTTTCTTAGACAGAAAATATTTTCCTTCTTACTGTACTACACAATTCTTATTTCAAGATAAAAGACTTGAATCATTAATTGAGAATACTTACATCTTAACCAAAGATGTTATTTATTGTTTCAAGTGCATTTAAAGTTCTTCATTCAAGTAAAGTTTAGTATATCAATCAAATTATACATGAATCTTGAAACAAAAATATTTCTCTTAATAAAACAAAAACTTTGAGAGCAAAGTTGTATCAGAAAGAGATAAGCAGTTTTTTCATAACAACAATATATTTTTGATCCTAGAAAATATTTTATCGAAATTACGAAATATCCTGAGAAAGTGCTTTGTCTTATTCAAAGAAATCCTTTTTACCTGTGTAGTTATGTACGTAAAGGGGATGTCCTCGTTGCCTAGTCTCTGGTACAAATAAAACTTAGTGATGTACGTAGAGGGAATGTCCTTATTGCCTAGTCTCTGACTATCTCTTCGGGGATAATAGTCGTGATTATGTAGGTATATTGTATATAATTTTACAAAACACAGTAGAGTAAAGTACTGCTTGTATAGTTTTAAACTTTCATGGTCACTACAATAACGTTTAGACAAAACGGTATTTATAAAAGCTTCTATAGTGTCCCACTGTATGCAAAGGCCTCCATCATTAAAATCATGTCATCCAAATGCGGGTTGGTGATCACAAACCCGGGTTATGCATATATAGGAAAATCCGAAAATACACTTTTCCCGACCTGGGAATTGAACGCAGGATCTCCGGATGTTTAGCCGAGCACATACTTGGCAACCGAGACAAAACAAACAATTTAGAAAATTTATCAAAACTGCAAACACCGTTATTTTCCTAACTTAAACCAAAAAGTAAACTTTGTAAAAAGTTTTAAGTTTGTATTTTTATAATTATTTGTTAATCAATTTAGTCCCCCTTATGTAAGTGGACACTACAGCCGTGCCTGATGTCAGTGTAGATGCGACCAATGAATTATCACGGCTCGACACTAAACAACAAAAGCTTGGTAACTCTTATTACATGGTCTATATTATTTTAAGTAAAATTGTATGAAAGCTGCATCTCTAGAAAGTAAGTAACATTTGTTTTAATCTCAAGGGTTTTAACGCTAGCATTGAAATTGTTAGAAACTCAATCTACGGATTTTTTAAAACCAACAATAACTTTGCACAGGCCATGCGTAGTCGTATGTAGCAGCAAAACAGTACAACGGCCAAAAACATTAATTTAAACATTAAGCACAAAAAGCACCATTAACAGCTTTAGTTAAGTACTGCAGATTTAATACAAGTATCAATTTCTTTTGAGGGAAATCAGAATTTGTATGATGTTTTTTTAATTTTAAAATTTAGAATCAATAATGATTTAGGTGCGTTTTAAAATTTTGAAAACACCATTGGACAAGAATCTTTGAATTATTTTTGTGGTAAAGATATACCAGTAACATGAATGAACAGACTTACTATACCTACTGTTTAAGTAATACATTGTTTTTTTAACAGGCTGAACTCTTGATTAGAATATTGGACTTTCAATTATACATGAAATATAACGGCGTAGTAATGAAGCATCGCATTAGCGGTATCTCCCCACAGATCGCGACCATTAGGTGCCACCACTAATCCTACACATTTAGCAAATTTCGGCTTACTCCCCTATTCGAAGGAATCCAATCACGATGACGCATGTAATAATAATAAGCTACCCACTGCCGAATAAAAGGAAATATTAAACAACCTGCTGTGTTACTTGTAAAGATGAAGAGCCAATAAATATATTGAAGGAACCTTCGATCAACAAGTTGTATTGTTGGTCGAAGGAAGAAACGTAAATTACAATGTTATGGAACTTATATGAAAAGGAAAACATTCATGACATTTGTTTTTTATCAAGATGGCTCTATTTGAAATCACAATGAGGTGAGATGACATTGAATCAATTTCCAACATTGTAACGAGAAACATGATTACCTTTAAGTACAATTAATTCTACTTCTGATGGAAAATACTTACTTCAACGAATTAAAATTAATTTTTTTCTTGAGTTTGATAATTTATGTTACCGAAACCGGTATCTGCATTACTTGAAGCGGTTTTTAACTGATAAAATAAACCGCATGTTCTGTGTATCGAATGTCCAGAATCCTAGCCGCGGGCTAATTGCCTCGCTGTCTGTTTGTCTGTTCGTCTGTTTGCGGAGTCTTGTTTAAAATTCATCACGTAACCCGGGGGCAGTCGCTAGTGTTTGTTTAGTTCACAAAGTCAATAAAACAGTTTGTTTGCTTTAACTTTTAAAGGAAACAAATAAGGGTGTTTTTATTGAGGTCTTATTTGCTGTGATTTTTAACTCAATTTTAATGAACTTATATAATTGAAAAGTTTAAAAGGCTCGCCTTATTTCTGGCACGTGCTGTGTTATTGGTATTACATATTTGTTTTAGTTTCGACAAGATAACGATTTAAATTTACCTATACTTCCTACAATATAGTTACCTACATTATCAACTTTATTTTTGATACATATTATATGAGCTACTTTAAAGTAATATAAATTGCAGACAATATAGAATCTTTTATACCCGACAAATACGTGTGCTTAATGAAACGCGAAACTTTAAAAGTGTATATTAGAGAACCTGTATATATACACAGAGAGTAAATACTTATACATCAATAAAATTATTATTATTGATTTAGAAGTCGTACCTACTACCAGAACAGTTAAGTCGTTGTTTCTGTAGCCTCATTTATGTAAAAAAAACTAACTTAACCTTAATAATGTTATTACAATAACTTTACGGCTTTATTAAGGCAAAGAAATAAAATCTACGAAAAGGATTTTATAAGTCCACAAAAAAAAATTGTAGAAGCTTTTCAATGAAAGCATTTCGTTAAATTATGGTTAGTCTCCGAAGCTTAAGCTACCCTATCCAGTGTGAACGTATGTATGGAGCTAATAAAATTGAATGACATTTTCCTAGTTTAGCACCAAAAGATGAATCGACAAAACCATAAATTGGCTTCACAGCTGACATTGTGTTTGCTGAGATATAAAATAAAAGAAATCCAACCGTACGCAGTTGGCATTGGATTTATTTTCATGGATTTGACTGTGCATGTAGCAAATATTTGGTGACACCCGTCAGTGTATGAAGGAACATATTATTTGAAGTCCTTTAGGGCTCTACCTATGATTGTGGATCAAAGTACAAAAGGGATAGAATTTTTCGATATTCGCTACTGCGCAAATATTATAAATTATTGTTATTGTGATTCTGTTGGAAGCTGACAAATATTGATTTTGGTGATTTATATTTTATTAAATGATAAATGTCTTCATAATATCATTATTTTTCTGTTTAAAACTGTCCCTTTTAAGATTCTCACTAAAGAAATGATTCGCTAAGCGGCTCTCTTTTTCTTGTCTGGCCTATGCCAAAACTAAAATCAGTACATAATATACGAGTAATAATGTTATTTTAAATTAATATCAAACGTACTATTATAATTATCAAATATTTTGTACATTAATTAAAAGTTATATCAAGCGTTTGTAAACTTATTATGTTCATTTAAATGGTTGGCAAGTACCTAGGTTGGCAATATTTATTGTGGTCAATACGTAAAAAATAATTATTACATTACGCAATCTAATATTTCTCACTACTAAAACTAACCAGATGGAATATCGCTTAATTTTTATTTTATTTAATTAATGACCACATAAAAGTTATGCAATAATTTATTTATTCACATATACACAATGAACAAACTTTACCCTTACTACACACAGTTCTCTCAGTTACGAGGTTCAATATTATTAAACTTCTACTACATTTGAAATGAAATTTGAACTCTAACAGTATAGATATTATGCTTATTTTTGTGTTTTTATCTGTTGTTTTGTTCTATTCTGCAACATTTGGTGTGGTACCACCACCGGCCGTACCGAATGCCTCTTGAGGTTGATTGAAAACCAACTAGAGCTTTGTGCGTGTGCTTGTTGAGATAACAACGGTGTCGGCATTTGAGTCGAGAGTGCATCTGTACTCGCTTTCATCTGCGTATTGTACATTTTTTTAAATATATTGTACAAAACTTTATATCAACTTGCAGAATCCACTGCTGAACAAGAGCTCAAGGGTTTTTACATCGACCGGTCTATCCATATTCAGCAAACCACTGCTTCTTTCAGGTCCAAGGTCCAAAGGAAAAAAAATCTTGCAAAATCAAACAAGCTTCGATAAGATGTACTTAAGTAATTGTAAAAAATAAATAAAGTTATTAAAGTAAAAAATGAGTTTTTTTTTTTCTTTCTATTAAGAAAATATTTAAGGCTTGTGCATTTTTATATTATGATGTTTTGCTATGCGCAGATATCAGTTAAAGTTGTAACCACTTGTTGGTTAAGTGTGAAAGCGTGCGGTCCACGCGCCAGTCGCGTGCCGCAAAAATGTAAATCTATTAGGGTTTAACGAGGGGGCAAATTAACCATAATGATGACACACACCCGTTACGAATAAAGGACAGCAAGAAACGAAACGCTGTGAGGTGGCGGTTCATTGTTATAAGAATACTACCAACCCTTCTCTTAGGTGTCCTAAAAGGCAACTATCGGCCTAAAGACTACTCATACATTCAACATCATAGAGCCGCGATGTGCTCATCAACTGTCAAGTTAATCACATGATGTTACTTGGTGTGCCGTAGAGCGCGACAAATGTACCTACTGCTTTTGCAGTCCTCATTGCCCAGTCTCTGACTAAACCCTTGAGGATAATTGTCATAAGTGTATGTATGTATGTGTATGTTTGTATGTAAGGTGGTAATCAGTCATACGTCACGCCCCGCCGAGTTATTCGTCAACTCGCACACACGTGCGAGATATCACCTTTTGATTTTACCTATTATTTGTGTTGTCAACTCGCACATAATTACGTACAAAGTATAGTCGAATAAAAAAATTGGAAACCAGAAATTTTGTTTTATTTTGTACTCATAACTCATAACTGTATTAAACATAATATAATTATATGGATTATAACTTTTTCCAAACCTTTTTGTAATTGACTGTACATGACTACCTCAGATTTTAACTGTTGTGCGAGTGATGACACAGATAATAGGTAAAATCAAATGGTGCCATCTCGCACATGTGTGCGACTTTAAAGTGTGCGAGTTGACGAATAACTCGCCCCGCCCGCCGCGCCGATGGTAAGCGGTTACCGTGGCAGGACGTTTGATAGTCCTACTACGGACACTTCGCGAAGATTTACATATTTACGCGGATGTAGAGTAACGATAAACGAGACAAATTGTTCTCAACAGAGTTCAATCAGTTCAATCAATCAGTTCTAAATAGCGCACACTTGTAAGTAATCTCACTTGCATGTTATTATTATTGTTTCCGGCTACGATATCCTAATATCGTTTTTATTTTAATTTAAAATTAATTCTAGTTTTGCATCCTGTAAATAATTGGTCACTAATATGTTACTTCAAAAATAATTGAATAAATGAATCACATTTTTTTAGTATTCATATTATCAAAATAAATAAAAGAATATTCTCACGGGTTTCGCTCTTAAATAGCACTTAGGTACCAACTTATCCTATTATAATGTAAATACTTAATACGTACCACTTGAAAAATTACAAAAAATATTATCCACACTTTCACACGATATCCTTTTATGAAATTAACCCTGTCGTTGCGACCACTAAATATTATGTAATTGTTGGTATTATCCCACTTGAGGTGGTCCGTGCCGCTTTTTGTGACAACGCGACAGACAACCGACAGAAAAAATGGTCAAGTGTGTGATTTTAGGCGCGGATTTGCAAACAGATTAAGTGTCATGAGAAACTCACACGGCTAATGATGGCCCCGCTCGTGAGTGTTAATGATAGTATTAAATGTGAAGCGTAAAAATTGGAGTACTCGTACTTTTGTTATGTCGAGAGTGAGTTTAGGTTTTAATGTGAATTCACTTTCGTATTAGAGAGACATTATTTTATTCCACAATGGGGGGAAGAGCTTCGTTCGAAGAGTTCTTATTTCACACGGTATCCTCGACCACAAAAGAATAAGGAAAACTATATCTGAGTGATAGAACACAACAATGCTGGTTTAGTTTTACGATCATAGTCCGTATTACCTTCTGTTCAACATACAGAAATTTCACATATTCAATGGGACATTGTTTCTCTCTATTCTTTTCTTCATCAGCCAATAAAATGGTCCAAATGGGGAAAGAAACACTAAATAGTATATATATACATCATGCTTGTTTAACGGCGCGGCCGGGGCAGGCAAAAACCACAGCTTCCCATTGGCTACGAATATTATTATTTAGTTTCTTAGTTTTAAGTTAAGTCTCAGCATGAGCTTCCATGTCATTGGTGGATGTTTAGAATAACACAGAAGCGCTGTTATTCTGACAGGGCCTATTTCTATTATATTCTTTATAACGAATGAAAGTCTGTTTATTGAAACTACTCTGTCAAGAAAGTAACCGGGAAAAGATCAATAATACAGAAAATGTTAGTTATTCATCCACATTTATTTTATCGCCTTCAAAGTATGCTCAGAAATGATACACTTACGCCAACGAATAATCCAATCATCAAAACATTTTTTAAACGCTTTTTCCGGAATTGAGTTCAGTTCTCGCCGCAAATTCTCCTTTATGTCTTCTACCGAATGAAAACGGGTGCCACGAAGTGGTTATTTGAGTTAAGGAAAAAGAAAGAAGTCGGCTGGAGTCATATCTGGTGAATAAGGTGGTTGCTCGATGGTACGTGGGACGTGGGGCGCACTAAAAGTTTCCGGAATGAATAAGAAAAATAATACTATTAAAGGTCAAAAATGAATTTATTGTTTCTCAAAATATTCTCCCTTTGCGTAAATGCACTTTTTCATTTGATTAAACCAATTTTGAAAACTTTTGTGCTACTCCTCCGTGGTGACCTCAGAAACGTGTTTTTCATACTCTTCAACAGCCTCTTCTGGTGATGATAATCGGTGACCGCGTAATTGGTTCTTAATTTTTGGGAAACAGAATAAAGTCACACGGTGCCAGATCGGGACTGTATGCAGGATGGCTCATAAGTTCTACGTTTTACACCTTCAAAAATTTGTTTGTCTGTCTGGCCGTGTGGGAACTAGCATTGTCGTGGTGCAAGATGACACGGCGTTTACGGTTATTTTTACGGAGCTCGTCAATAATTTCTGGCAAACAAATCGTGTACTAGTCACTATCCACGGTACGACGATTTCAGCCACGTGTCCAGTTTTATTAAAAAAAAAAGAAGCAATTATCCGCTTAGGTAGATGCACTTTTCACGCGCGCCGCTTTAGTCGGTTTCGGCTTATCTTGAAAGACCCATACGCTCGATTGCTGCTTTGTTTTGGGATCGTAGCAATAAATCCATGTTTCATCGCCTGTTACTATGTCCCACACCAAATTTTACGCAACTTAGTTGAATCTGGTAAGCATGGCACTGCACCAAGTGACGCGGTCCGTTTTTTGAGCCTCGGTCAAATTGTGTGGGATCCACCGCGAGCACAGCTTTCTCACACCCAAATCTTTGTGTAGGATTGATTGTATTTGACTCATGCCTATGTCTAAGGATGCGCGAATCCTCCTCCTCCGACGACCTCCTTGGTCGAGTGGTTTGTACACCGGTTTTCATGGTGTCACCATCTCTGAGGTCCCGGGTTCGATCCCCGGTCGGGTCAATTTAGAAAAAAACTGTTTTTCTAAATTGATTTCGGGTCTGGGTGTTTTTTCTATATTTATGTATATTTATCCGTTATCTTACCATATAAACGAGTTTCACAAGAATACTCATCTTGGTCTAGATAGTTGGTGTGAGCGTAAAACTAAATTTATTATTTATTATTATTATTTTTAATCTCATGGTAGGTCACATACCTTTCTGTTTCAATCATACGGCGCACAGCATCGATGTTTTTGGTGTTCACAGCGTGGACGGGCGACCATCGCGAGATTCGTCACTGAGATTGACACGACCGCGCTTGAATTCTGCAAACCAGCTATAAATAATTGTCTTGCATGGTGCTTCATCGCTAAAAGCAGATTGAAGCCGAGCGATGCTCTGTTCAGCTGTCAATATACACTTAAAATCGTAGAAAATCATACCTCCAAAATGTTCCCAAATTAAATCATGGTAATGTAGACACGCAATTTTTAAATGGCGCCACAGTGTAAAAGCTATAGACAGTCAGATGAAACAAACTGCATTCTACAGCCAAAGAGTTCCATTTTCAAATGTTGTAATTACTTTTTAAATATTGTTTATGTAAGTGGCCAGTGCCGGAAACTTTTAGTGTGACCTATGTATTTGTTGAGTATTGGTCAAAAATTCGTTCACAATGGTAGCCTTGTACGAAGGCGCATAGTCGTGGTGCAAAATTCAAGAATTTTATATCCACAAATTTGGCCTTTTTCGTTGAATTTGCTCTCTTAAACGCCTCATAACGCTCAAATCAAATAATATTCTTTATTTACCGTTTGACCTTCCGGCAAGAATTCCGAGTGCACAACTTGGTGATAGTCAAAGAAAACAGTCAACATGACTTTGAATTTTGATCGACTTTGGCGTGGTTTTTTCGGTTTCGGTTCAGACTGAAAGCCACTCCGAAGCTTGTTGACTAGTTTGCATGTCAAACTCGTAAACCCACGTCTCGTCACCAGTTACAAAGCGTTGCATGAATGTTGGGTCGGAATTGACTCGTTCTAGCATGTCCTCAGCGATTCTTACGCGATTGAGTTTTTGGAGAAAATTCATTTCTTTTGGGACTAGCCGAGCGGCAACATGTTTCATACCCAAGTGATTACTTATAATGGTACGGATCGACTCGTGAGAAACAAAAAGTTCAGTGGATATCTCTCTCAAACTTGAATGAGGATTTTCGGTCACCATTTCCTTCACATTTGAAGACGTTGATGGCCTACCAGAGCGAACAAATCTTGCATCACATGTCGACCGTTTTTGAACGCTTTGTACCACTCATAAGCACGTGTTTTTGATAAGGTCGATTCACCGTAAGCCTTCTGTAACATTTTCAGTGACTCCGAACACGAAATTCCATTGGCGACGCAAAATTTAAGACAAACTCTTTGTTCGATGTTTTTATCCATTGTGAAATTCGCAATACACACTAGTTAAAAACTAACTAAAACAGCAGTGTATTTAATCTAATTAACAGATGCAACTCAAACTCCGCGCCTAAATGGATAACAGTTGTGCTAATCTAACAAACAAAAATAAACAAAAAATTGAATTTGGAATCAAAATTAAATCATCCGTTTCCGAAACTTTTTTGACAGAATGTATACATTCTGTCAAAAAAGTTTTGTCAAAAAAATCAAAAAACTGTCAAACAAACTGTCAAAAATGATGATCTATAGATCATCATTCACTTGCCCTGTTCCCAAGTTAGTTGGGGTCGGCGCAGTAGGTATGTCTTTTTCTTACATGCAAATTGGTTTAATTGTTTGTTAGTTTATATATAGATACAATCAGTAAAAGGTAGCATTTGCCGAGTGTGCTAATAACCGTATAATGTCCTGGCGTCCGCACGCGCCGCCAAGTGCTGAAACGTGCTAGGCGCGTGTCGCATATTTACAACATCACAGAAGGGGCAAAACCAAATTTTGATATCAGATTATTTATATATGATTTTAGAGGTAACATATCTTAATAAATAACCGAAGGCAGTCAGGCGGAAGTGTCACGGTCATTACGACCGGGTTGAGGTATTTATTAGTGATCGTGATCATTGTTAACGGCCGCGGGTTGGAATTTTGTACGTAATGTTTGATAGAAAATCAGACTGAACAGTCTTTATGACCCGAAACAAATCGAACTTTGTTATATTTTGTATGCTTTTCTGGATATTAGTATAATTTTTATATTTAAGCTTCACCTTCAGAAACTAACATACGAGGATCGTCGGAAATGCTAGGCTACAATTAAATCTAATATTGCGAAAACATCCCTTTCTATAGGTACTTTCCTACTTCTATAACTTTAAAGAGAAACGTACAATTCATCTTATTAATATACATTAAAATAGTTGTCAAACCCTAACGAATCTACAATAACTTGTTAATAGGCGTAAAATGAGACAAAGTAAATAAATCAATATGCTATGCTCGTTACCACATGAAGAGCACCTCCCACGCGTGGCCAATGCGAATGTCACGCCTGTCGCTGGCTAATTGGATAAACTTATTCATTTTAGCGTGAAATTAGCTTTTAAATACCGTTTGACTGTAATCGCGGCATAGTGATAATTTTATAGCAGTTTTATAGAGTTCAGTTGAGCATGCATTAGCAAGATAAACAGCACTTGCGTAAGGAAGTCCGTCTGGAAACCCTCGGATTTAAGTCATTCTATCAGCTTTAAAGACAAAGACTTTTTATTTAGAATTTATAATTTTCATAAGTCATAATCCTAATTCAGAAAAACGCTCTAAAGAATACGACGAAGAAGAAGAAAACGCTCTATATAAAATGTAATTATAAACAATGGTGGTGATATAGACTGGTTTTGCTTAATTATTTCAACAACAAACGACCATCGGTCCTCATTAGTCTTTTTTTTTCTACTAAAATTTTGTGAATGTAAATATAATGCCATCAACAACATACTTGTAAAAGAAACCAAGTCTGCCAACTCAGTTCTTCTACCGTAAAAAGTTGTGAGATCCATGTAATACCAAGTCGATTGACTTTGCCATCTCATGAAAACACAATGTGTCTCACAAGTATTACATAATAATTTTATTAAATAACATTGTTTAGTGCGATTGCCAAGTCAACCGACTTGGTAGGTATTACACGGATCTCACAACTTTTTACGGTAGAAGAACTGATCGAGTTGCGAGACTTGGTTTCTTTCACAAGTAGATACCTACTTATGTTTTTAATGGCATCTCATTTATTTTTGTAGATAGTCCTACTTTTTTCCTTTCCGGTACCTTCTACTTCTTGAATACCAACAACGGATATTCCATTATATTATTATAGTATATTATTATACAGGTTACCTGATTCATCCACTGCAAATGTAACTTTGTTATCCTATATGTTTATATAACATTACAAAGTTATTTATTAGTTAGTTGTATGTATAGAAATCTGGCCGAAATTACAAAATATTTTATTTTTTCCTTGATTTATGCACTATATAAACACTATTTGTATTCTAAATTTGAAGCTTCTATGTTTGCTAGAAGTGCCTTAGAGTTTAGATGATCGGTCAGTCAGTGAGTGACAAAATTAAGAAACATTGACTAGTTATAATTCATAAATTACTAAAATATACCGTGTTTATACAATGCCTGCTTGGTAACTAAAAATTCAGGTTTCTACTTTTATCCACAACGAAGTTATAGGGGGTCGAAAATGGCCTGAACTGCTACGAGAAAAGGATGTACGGCCGTGCCGCTTTTTTTGCTCGACTTGGCGGGGGCACTGCCGTGCCCCAGATCTAAATTAACTTCTACAGACCTGGGGTACACACATGTTGACCTCATTAAATTATTTTTTTTACTACTAGCGACTTCTGTTATCGTCTTTTGATACTATTTATGCATTCACTAATCATGTTAGTTCGTAATAAATCCGTCAACAAAGCGTTGCAATCGGGACAAGTGGATAATTATTATTTTTTAAGTTCCTTAAGTTCACCGATTTTATCGCGGCACGCGCGTAGTACTTTTGAAAAACAGGTAAATATGGAAAAACATAGTAACTTATTTATATTTTTGTGTAATTTATGATATTTTTATTTTTTACAATAAATGTTTCATTCGATCCGTAATTAACCCTATTTTAGCATAAAATATCTTTGATTTTGTTTTTTTTTAAGTTTCAGATCTGAAGAGGTTAACTTTCGTTATATTTTAAAGAAAAAATAATAAAGAAAATTCAAAATATGCATGAAATACGATTTGATAGATATTACTTCGATAGTCTTGGTAAGTTAGAAGTTACGGATTATTCGATTTCTATTATGTGCCTTCTATGTTAAAGTCACTCCCTTATTCGATCTTTCTATAATCGTACAGCCGAATTGACAAGGCCCTAGTTAAACAGTCTGACCGATTGTGCCGGTGTCAAACCGTTTGCCCTTATCTCGCCACATCTGTCGCGATGCACCGCTGCACCGAGCACAATGCATTCCATTCATAAGCACTGCATTTTTTTTATCGAAAAAATTGGATTTTTGTTCCACCAAAAAATGGGAAAAAATAAAAACGGTGTCAATTCTAAGCGAGGTACAGTCGATGTAAAAATGTTCGTTCGATGTTTATTTGCCGCAATAAAAAGGCACTTTAATTTATAAAATTCTCCAATTTTAATTGAACGAAAATGCATTTTAATAAATACTGATATGCAGTATTGATTGTGGCACTGTTTATTTTATTATGTTATCTATTTGTGTAGTTGGTAGTTAGTAGCGTACAATGATTTGGTAGCGTAGCATGTAGTTTACATATCTTGCCGGTGCGGTAAACATTTATACAAGTTTTTATATTGTGTTCGTGGATTGTTTTCTTTGCTCTCGTGCCATACAGAGTATGGCACGAGAGTTGTGTAACAAAAGTAAATATGTATCTCAGTAAATAAAATTTACCGTTGTAATTGTGACACACTGAAATGCATAATGTTTAATGTCATAATTTTAATTGACATACTTACATCATATTATTATGGCATACAATTCAATAAGCACAATAGCTTGTAGCCAATTTTTTATTACGCATAATAAAATAACGCAGAATCATTGAAGACATGTTAATACCATTGAACCATAATCGTTAAAATTAAAATCTATGTTATTGTTTGTTATAATTTTATTAAGCATACTTTCAAGTATGCTTTTTAAGTAAGTAAGTCATAGTTTAATATTATGTGCTATGATGAATACCTACTTATATACGTTAAGCAGTAAGGTTGTGCTACAAAACTCAGTGACAGAAACGAATCGCGGCAAAACCGACTCCACGTAGTCTTGTCTGGCCTAATTTAAGCCCGCGTAGGCGCGTAGGGGCGAAGCGGCCCGTGAGCGCTTGCCAGTGGAGCCGGCCAGCAAGCCGAAGCTGCGGTGGTGAGTGAAAGCCCTCTGCGACGATAAGCTCACGTGGGACCGCCGCGCGCCAAACCATGCCTGTTGCATGCTTGCCTGCATGCATAGCTTTTTATCATGTCTACCAACGATATTTGTTTCTAGAGTTTACACGAATTTATTTATTTAGTTCAAAGAATTCCCTTTTCACAATGCTTTCGTTCTATGGCGCACTAGCGAGGCCTAAGCGAAGCCAAAGCGAGACAGAGTAGCAAGCACCTGGCGCAGCTCGCACCCCAGAGTCGCAGCCCTCAGCTCTAAGATTTAATTACTGCCTTTATGGCTGGCCACCGATTTATTGCTACCGTTTGCTTTTATGGCGCCCTATAGAAACTCGGTGCGTTACGTTGTATCGATTTATTGTTACCACGAATTATTATAACTTGGAATGTTAGTCCATGGATGTAAGAATTTAAGTTGCAAAGCAACATAAATTTCAGTTACTTAAGTATTACAAATATTACAAGGTAACCTTAGATGTTTGGGAAAATAGGGACTTTGTTATGTGTTCGGAGGAATTATGAAAATAATATAATAACGGTCTGGTAATCCTTAAGATAAAATAACTTAAATTAAATTATCTTTATGAATTGGTTACAATTGCACACCTGAACAGAAAAGCAATCATCAATCAGACATAATAACAGATTATGTACTTGTATATGTTCCTATTATACTACTACCGATTTTTTCCGTTCTTTGCTTGTGTATTATTTGCACAAAAAATAAATTAATAAAACTTAAATACAGCTTAAGATACATTTGAGTGTTACACGAGACACGTCTTTTAAAACATATCATCCATTAATGAAACATCAAATAACTAGACCCTAATTTAGTTACTGCACCAAAATCCCCGGCGATCCGCAGGGAATGATCATGAATATCAAACGGACATCGCATGGGGTTCAGCTATCTGATCCGGATTAGGCCGGTAAAAAGCGGTCGTTATTCCGCCTCCGTAGGCAGAATGAGATTTTTTATTTTGCCCACACCTCTGGGCATTGTGCCACCGGATTGTCACTGGCCTGGATAATTTAGTCTATCTCATAATAAAAATGTAATCAGGACTTTAACATCGGTTGCAAAAAAAATAGACCATGGGTTGCCATCGAAAGCGTTCGATGCCATATAAGTACGGAACCAAACACGAGGCCTCTATATCTATTTCACTAAATGTACCTAATTTAAAATGTGCCAGTAGGTAGCTAGATGTCGTCCAAAAGTAAATAAGAACGTTTGTGGTTATATTTGAAACAAAGCTCAGAACTCACAATTAATTATTGTTTCGACACGCAGTAATTGACGACACTGAACAACTTTTACATAATACAAAAATTTAATTTTTTTACAACTTTAATTAATATCTTATAATTCGAAAATAGACTCCTTAGGAAAACCAACTGCCTTTCAATTTTGTCACATTTTAGGTTGCAATGGAAATTACTACTTTGAATGCAATACACGAAGAAGATGTTTAATACAAAAGTTGTAGTGTGGATACTGTGGATATTAGTGATTTATCATTTTCATTCGGATTAAATGGCAGAATGGTGTTGCAAATGGCTCTACGATTTATGCCACTACCTCTGCTGTTGAAAGGAAAAATTTCGTTTGTAATCAGAACCCCCAGAAGATGGTATCGGTGCACATTAGTGATTGTATACCAGATAAATATCACATATCCAGCAGTTATCGAGTGCTCCGATCTACCCCTCAATATTCGGTGACAGTTATTTGTCACAGTGCTGTAATCGCAATGGCTTTGATTACTTTACACCTGCTTGAAGGTTAATTTGTTTTAATACTTTTTTGTTTGAAATGCTATCACAAACGAGGCCAGTGATATGGTACTCAGATTTTAACGCTCACTGTAAACTTAGTAGAATTTTACAAAATATTATTGAATTTTGTAAATATAGACTTGAGTCTATATTTACTAAAGCCAATAATTAAAAATATAGACTTGAGTCTATATTTACCAACACACAATACAAAAAAGCTGGTATTAAATACATTCAAAGCAAACACGTCCAATAAATCAAATGGCATTGTCTTGCAACACACAAGTTGGTTACACTCAACCAAAACCAATTAACAACAGTTCCACTAAAATAAATCCTTTGTGACGCAAGCCCGCAAGTGACGAGTCGCCAGCTCTTTTTTCGTTTTGAATATTTAATTGCGTGACATTGTGTGCGCGGCGCGTTAAACAAACTGGAAGACACGTGACATCGATTCGATACACCACTGCAGCAGCAGTGGAGAGGATTAAAATAATGATACGCTTATTTAGCTGTAGTCGATCGCGCTGCGGTTTGCAGATTCGTATTCCGATATCGCAAGATACGCAATTTTAGGCGTGCCAAGTCATAAGATGGCTGACCGAATAGAATATCTTGATGTCCTCCGAGCTCCAGAAGGTAAAGCGGGCGCATCGGCTCGTGATTGTGATATTAAGACACTTCTATTACCGGTATTGACCGGACCATTCGATGGGTACCTAATGATAACATGAGAAATCTTGAGCTCCTTCGTGTTTTAGAAGGCACGGTAAGATATTGGAGCTGGTTGTTGTCGTAAGATGGCAGTCGATGAAGAAAGATAAAAGCTATAGGTAACGGTAAGAGCTCATGTGGGAAGGTCTGAGTCCCCCAGAGTGACGTTTATGGGTTGATGCTGGTGATGACAAAGATGATGATGAAGTTGCTTGCCACCGGCGGCGCTGTGCACATGTAGACACGTTTTATGTGGCCGACAAGGCACGCGGTTGCTGAGTCTGGTAGCGGCCACTGAACGCACTACAAACCCTTTTTTGTTTTAATCTAAGACTACAAATCGAGTTTTTGTATGATAGTGTCCCGTATATACACCGAGACATCCTTTACCTTTAGTAGTACTATCGAAACATGCAAGTTATTTTTTGAAAATAAAAATATTTTTGTTCTCAGCTAAGTAATCAAAGAAATACTCTCGAAAGCGTGAGAAACGATAGTTTCTTATGCGAGATGTGATATATTTGGGTACTGCCTGCCGCACGAAATCAATGTTTAAAGTAAAAGAAGCTCCCGCACTAAGTAATATTCTCACGCTTTCGAGTTGATGATTATTTTTTTGATTAATTGAGAACAAAAATATATTTATTTTCAAAAAATAACTCGCATGATTCGATAGTACGTTCTGCCGCGGGAAAACAACCACTAAAATGTCTCGGTGTATACCCGTCTTATATTACTCGAAGGACCAATTGTTATTTTGTGTAATTTACAACTTGTTGCTAAATATCTGACCACCAACCAAGTACGATGAATCGTCATCGCCATAAGCCAAACTTAATTGACACTTAGTAAAACATGGTGATACGTTTATCGTTATGAGAAGATGACCTTTAAAATTAAAAATAATAATAATGTTGTGTTTAATTAGGACGGGCTTAACCACAGATAACCTATAGGTATTCAATAAATTTCGTTTTATAAACATTGAAGACCTTTTAGCAGCAGTTATTAAATAATAGAAGAGCCTAAAATATAGCAATTATAAAGCACCCGCCAAATCTTTAGAAATAAAGATTTCAACGCGCCAGTGAAACTTACAATACATATTCGGTTAACAAGAGTCGTACTAAAATGCAAATTAACTTACCAAGTACCGCGCGATCGAGGGTCCTACTCCGCCCAACGGTGGCCCCATCGATCCGCCATTGTCCCCTAATAGCCCCGAGTTAGGGTCCACCCCCGTCTCAGTGCCCCACTTGCAATGTACTTGTCACCCTACAAAAAGAACTGGTCATACAACACATTTTTAAAGATGAAATCTCCAAATTGTTGTACGAACATAGTACGAAACTCTAGTGAAATAACATAAATAATTTGACTTCCTAAAACTCGAATTTTATGTTCAGTCTTCTAAGTTTATGCAAAAATCAGGTGACCCGCTTGCTCGTTTGCCTGCTTCTGCTATTAAAAAAATTTTTTAAAAAAAATTACAACAACTTTGGGCATTTTATATAGGGTTTGTTTTAAGTCCGTCTTCCAAGTTACCACTACCTCACCACAATCGTATCTATGACGCCATAACGTCAACATTATCTAATATTCCTTTAAGAATAATTCGTAGCTGTGTAATGCGAATAATAAAATAATACTACCAAAATTAAACTCTAACCCTTTTATCAGTAAACGTTGATTAAAGTAATACCTAGGATTAAATTGACGCTGTCTCTATCTGTCTTCTTTAACAAAAACGAGACAGCGTCACTTAAACCGAGGTGTAATATTTGGCCATTTTTTATTATTAATAAGACTGTCAGCTACCAAACCATATTTTTTCTTGGGTGGCGTAAAAGGCGACCAACGGGCTAGCTAAAGACTGCAGTAAAGACATTTCTCAGACACAGAGGTCCCAGGTTCGATTCCCAGCGGGGGTTAGATCTTTGTGTACTTGATTTGGTTGGTGGTAGGCTGTTAAATCCAACTGGCTAGCTATTACCATTTATCTAAGTCTGTAGCCATAACAAGATGAACAATCAAAAAATCACATTGTAATAAATAAAACCACAAAACTGAATTACCTACTTACTACTTAATTATCTAAATTCTAATCATTAAAGGATGATGGGCAATCCTGTATGAAAACTGGACGTAGAACCAACAGAGATGCAATATCCATAAATGTTTAGGTCTCCATGCTTAGATAACGTGATTATGAATTTTATTTTGATAAACGACGGGGTTGTGGAGAAAAGATGCCCTAAAGGTGAATAAAATAAAACGTATAAGTATTATTATTAATTAAATATATTTACTTTGCTTCAAAAACAAGTATACGTAGTTTTTTTATACTTAACTATTTCTTAACTTTTAATACCCTGTATGTTCATAATGCCGCCACTATACAGTCGGCGAGGTTCGCTAATCGTGAGTTCGTCTATATTCGCCTCGATCACCGGCACGGCCATCGTGCAAGCGTCTACACATTCGTCTGTAGTAGTCGTCGAACGGCAAGCGTACAAGATGGACGTGGAGTGTGTTGCTGCTGCACCATTTATTTAATAGCTGCATAGAACCATCATGTAAAAGTGGTTCAACAAAAATTGTGAAAAAAAAAGCTTTTGTGGTCCTCATTGCCTGTCTCATACATACATATAATCACTTTATCCCCAAAGGGTTAGTCAGAGACTAGAAAATGAGGACCGCAAAAGCAGCCCTCTGCTATATAGTCCACATTTCACCAAACAGTGACTGCACATGTAGGTACTCAGCGTGACAGGTGGTGAGCCCATCGCCGATCTACGCTGTCTAATGTATATGCAGTCTTTAGTCCGTTAGTCACTTTTTACGACTCCCAAGGGAAGAGAGGTAGTATTCTTTCACCGCTACGCGACACAGTATAATAGTCGTAATTATATGTATATGTATGTATGCAAGCATTATGTACTGAACCTGCAGTTGAGTTTGCTTTAAACATATTGTTCCTACTAAGTAAAAGGAGAATTGGGAAGTTTCTGGGTATGAAAAATCTTATTATGATTAATCCTTCAAGTACCTAGTTACCATATCAAAAAATATTGTGCACTTGTTTTTTCTTTTGTCAATAAAGCAAAGTTATTTAATTATATTAGGTAGGTACTAGCTAAAACGGGTAGGTTACCTATTTTCTGAATGAAAGGTTTCTCTTTTGAACTACATCTATTTTATGAACTTGAAAGTCTCTTTATTTGACCACCCACTACCCTACTAGCCATTTTAGTGCGTAGTTTTAAGTGGGTAAACTATGGACGCACGTATGCAACGCTTCACTGCCTAAAGACGAATGAATTCGGCGATTGTGTGGGCACCTCCGCAAACACCAGGCGCGAATCCCTTTGACGCGTGCCCGAAAAACCAACAATTCACGGGTCGATAGGCGAATGCAGGTGAATGCAGACGAATGCGGCGAGTATGCCCTCCACACAATCGCCGAACTCAGACGAATACTGGCATTCGTCTTAGTTTGGCGAGTGTGAAGAGGAGCCATAATGGTTTTAGCCGCCTCTGTGGTCTAGTGGCTAAGCCACCGGTTTCAGACCCAGAGGTCACGGGTTCGTTTCCCAGCGGGGGGTACATCTTTGTGTGCTCGGTTAGGTTGGTGGTAGGGCCGTTAAGTCCGCCTGGCTAGCTACCACCATCTTATCTAAGTCTGTCGCCATAACAACGATGGTTATAGCATTGTTGTGTTCCGGTAGTTTGAGATAAGATAGCCAGTTCCTCAGTGGTTGATGATTCCGGGTTAGCGCGTTTCCACCTTCGGCCTTATCGTGACTTACCATCAGGTGAGATGAAGGCCAGTTGACGAATAAAATTTTTTTTTTTTAAAACACAAATCATACGCACACATATTTAGACGGGATTTAACGCAAAACTACTTAGTAAAGGCATTCAGTCCACCCGTGACCACGGCCGGTGCAACTCGGTCGAAACGTCGGGTATAAAAAGGTATGCGTATAGAATGCCTTTACTAAGTAGTTTTGCGTTAAATCCCGTCTAAATATGTGTGCATAATGGAACGCGAAAGTTTAAAAGTGTATATAACAAATCATACGTTTTTAATATAGGTAAGTACCTATTATTTAAACATCCGTTTGCTTCCAGTTTGTAGTGGACGTCAGTTTTGATGTAACCACCCACAAGTATACCTAAATAGACTATACAGTAAGCGACATATCAAGTAACTATACGAAATGACCTTCAATGGTTTTACCTACTTGGTCGAGTGGTTTGTACACCGGTTTTCATGGTGTCGCCATCTCTGAGGTCCCGGGTTCGATCCCCGGTCACGTAAATTTAGAAATTATTGTTTTTCTAAATTGTCTCGGGTCTGGGTGTTTTCTATGTATAATAAGTATGTATTTAAGTATTTTAAGTATGTTTATCCGTTGTCTAGTAACCATTTAACGAGTTTCTTCGAAGCTTCTCTTGGGCTAGATAATTGGTGTGATTGTAGGAAAGATTTATTAATTTATTTATTTATATATTTTAGTCTATGACAAATTATAAGCTCTATTATATGATGAGCTGGAGCAACAAAAGGCTCATATCTTCCTTAGCCCAGGTAGGTACCATTAACCCTCGGCATGCCTGGTGGAAAAAAGTTACATGGCATGCCTGGTGGGTCTGTGAGACCCTAAATTTGAAAATTTTTTTCCTACAAATTGGTATCAATTAGTAAAATTTATAATTTTAAAATAAAATTAAAGATGTTCATCTTATGTTTCTAAACATGCAAAGTCAACTATAACAAAAGAGACCTCAATCAGAATTTGGAGAACATTAGGCACATATGGTATCTTATATTCTAAGCTAAAATAATTAGTCTTCTTCATTTCCGAGATCATTTTCAAGAGCTTTGTTATGGAAGCAATTTTCGCTCTGGAAAATTGCATGATCTAAGCATGCGTGGCTTTTGCACATCTCACAGAGTATTGCGTTTTGCGATCTTTCTTTGATGGACAAACGTGACATCTACCCCTTACACCTGGAGCTGTTTTTTTACAGATGGGCCTTCTTGGAGAGCAATGCTGTTGGCAATTCGTTTGCGGAGATCTGTAGAAAGGCTAGTGTTTTTTTGTCTTGATTTTAGATGTTTTTCTATTAGCGCTAAACCCAGATCTTTGATGAAACTTCTGCGATTGTTTTTGATGTCAGGGTAGTTGAGCATTTGAATATTTTTTGCATTTATTCCTGCAGAGTTCAGCAACCAGAAGAACAGCGTGAGCGGCCATCTTTGAGAGTTTCTTAATACATCATAAGATCTAATAAGCTTATCAACGTTGTCAACACCACTTTTCGTGTTGTTATTGAATGTAATAACTGCTGGTTTTTGCTTCTCGCCTGACTGAAGATCGATTTCCTTATCATGATGGAAAGATGACAGCATGAACACATTTTTTTTGTTTTGGGACGTATAATACCAAAGTCATATTTTTTTGAAATCCGAACAGTGATGAGTTCATTTCTAGTTCATTTCTCGTTTACTCACCATTTTGAACTGTAATAGAATACGATACCATAAGTTGAATTCAAAATAATATAAAGACCTTCATATATAAAACCCATCAAATTCGTAAAATTTTTAATACACCAAATTAAAACAATAAAAATATAGCGTATTATATAAAAAATCGAGTTTCCAGTTATATATTAATGTTTATTTTTAATAAATTAGACACAAAATCACAAAAAGCAACAAATTAATACTTACATGAAAACGTCACGCCGTATGCCTGGTAGGGTCTGTGAGACCCGAGAACACTTTACACATGTCCTATCACTACAGGAGCGCGCCCCGGACTGAGGTAGCAAGCGGAGGGCGTCAATTAGTTCACTACGGTCAGAGCGGTTACGCGCGACATTCAAATTACAATGAATTGTAACGGTCTAACTGCTGCGGTGGGTCTCTCAGACCCAACCAGGCATGCTGAGGGTTAAACGGAAACGATATGAGCACAGCTTCCTACTGTCCTTCTGACTGTTAAACAAGTAAGGTAATGGTGAGAAATTACATTTCTGCCAATTTGAGCCCTGTCAGTTAAAATGTAACAATAATATACAGGGTAGGTATTTCTTGTAAAGTGTGAAGCCGATGTGTGGTGATAGGGAACTACCATAGGTACCTATCTATTGAACCCCCATGTATGTTCAGCGATTTTTGGTAGTTTTCGAGCTATAATTTTTTTTCTTTTCTAAGTACTTATGACGAATGACTTTATTTTTTTAAGTATCTTTTGGTAAACATTTCTAAGCACTTTTTTCTTTAACTACTTAGTTATCGATATAAGGAAGAAGAATACTTAATCATCTTCCAAACATTAAAAAAATAATTTAAACTGATGTCGTATTAAAGTACTTAGAAAATAAAAAAATTATAGCTCGAAAACTACCAAAAATCGATAAACATACATGGGGGTTCAATAGATAGGTATGTTAGTCCCCTACCACCACGCATCGGCTTGACAACTTACAAGAAACACCCTGTATACGTGCCTTCACATGTCGTGACTGGAAAAAACCACACGTTACTGCTTTGCTTAATGTTATATTATTATTATTATTAAACTTAATTGATGGCCTCTCGTTTAGCATTGAGCCAATTTCAAGTAGTATATATTTTAAAATTCTATTTAGTTTTGTACGGTAGATTGAGTTAAAATGAAGTCTCACAACACGTGTTGTTGCTAAAAGAACACGGGAGAAACTCCCCTTGCTTAATGTTATATTGATTTAAGTCATTTATTGACTCTTCTCTACACATTTCAATCACAGTCGTCAGTTAAACGAGGAAAATCTTTCGTTGGCGTTGCCTATTAAACTTTCAAATGATGTATTGTGTATTTCAATTCTGTTGGTTCAACGTCCAATTTGACAAAGATCCTTTGTTACGGTTTCTCATAACGATAAGTTTCACTATGATCTACTAAGTGTCATTTAGTTTATATAAATGTTTAAAGCATTGTTGTGTTCCTGTCAGCTGACAGTTTAGTTTAGCGGTAAGTTTCAGCGGTAATTTTGGTGGCTCACTCACGAGACGCTAGTGCCGTATCTTCCCTTTTTGTTTTAATTTAAGCTTAAATTGTATGAAATATAATTGCGTATGACATGTGTTAAAAATTATAACTTTTAGAAGTTTAAAAATTAACAAACAAGGACAATTGAAGAGCGTTGTTGTAAATTGCAACTTGTCCAACAAACACAATAGGTACTTACTGAAAAATTTAGCAAAAACCTGTAATGGAAAAAGTTCTCATAAAAATCAAATAAGTACTTATGCAGGTTTTGGCATAATTACTACTATCGTTTGAATGAAATTCAACCAAAATATTAATATGATTATGTTTTTAAAACATTGGTTTGGTTGGTTTTGGTTTGGTTTGGTTGCGTTTTCAGACAACATAGTTCCTGTCTAACTTTCGTTTTGAAACAAACCTTATTTTTGACATGACTTTTATTTTCGTGCTTTTTTATATTAGAAGGAGGCAAACTAGCAGGCAGGTCACCTGAAGGCTTAGATTCAGGGAAGGGGGAAGGGGCCTCCGAAACTCTCACTGGCCGGACGAAACACAACAGCACCAAGTGCCATTATTTCACGCCGGATATACGCGAGAGGGTGGTATTACCCCGGGCGGGCCGGCCCAATGCGTGCTGCAACGCAGCGTGGCTCTACCACTCAGTCAGTGTCATTTAGTCATTTCGTCACCCAGGGATCACGTGTAGGGTCTCAAGGGTGAAACCTACGGACGCGAGTAACTATAACCCCCAAAACTTCTATACGTTTTAAAAGCATTTTGAAGCAAATAGCGTTTTGCTGTTGTAAAGTATTGCTATTTGACAGTTGTAAAAATAAAATATAAAATGTGTCGGAAATGGTAGTTTATGATTTAACGAAAATTATCCAATAGTTTTGACGTGACAACGTCTTATAAATTGGTTTGCCGGGTGACACTTCAAGAAACTGCGTTACGCTCCGCTCACGTTATGCGCTCACAATGAGAGCGAGTGAGAGGCACGCGTCCCTTCCACTCGGGCATGGTTAGCCCGCCTAAGATTTTGTTAATATGAAATTCAGTGCGAGATTCTTTGTATAAATTAATGTTTTAAATATAATTCTTTGTATAAATAAATGTTTTAAATTGTTACTATTATTTCATCCTTCTTCCTACTATACGAATGAATATTCACATTAAAATTATTTTACCACTCAAAGTCGTTGTCACGTAAAACTTTCGCCCGTATACCGACTTTACAGGCAACCAATTTTTTTTTTAATTAAGATAATTTGTAAATATTTTATTTTTACAAAATAAATTTGCGATTTTTTATCTGTGGATTACAAGACCCGAAACACGGGCGGCAAGGGGCGGCCATGGTTGAGCTCTCGGACCAAATATCACAATGGACAGAGTCTTTGGATTTTTAGCATGTCCGTATTTTGTTAGTGTGCAGCTTTCTATCTGTACATGTATGTGTGACTAAGGATGTGACATATCGATATAATCACTTTAATGTGGTGTGTATCTAGTTCGTTATTATAATTGGGGGTTAAAGTTACTCACGTCCGTAGGTTTACCCTTTAGACCCTACACGTGGCCCCTGGGTGGTGCTAAATGAGTGACACTGACTGAGTGGTAGAGCCACGCTGCGTTGCAGCACGCATTGGGCCGGCTCGCCCGGCGTAAATACCACCCTCTCCTAAGGGTCTTACCAGACCAATCGATCGATCGTCGATCGACGGCATCGATCAATGTCAATCGAAGTTGATCGACTGGTCTGGTAGCTTTAATCTATCGACGGATACCGTTTGACTAACCAATCGATCGACAACGGTCGGTACAGGGGGTACAGTAATAGTAACTTAGTAGAATATTTGTTTTTTTTTTCCTAAAAATAACCTAAAATAACCTCAAAATAAAATTATCTTGAAAACTATGCATTTTCGCACTTTGGCTTCCCCGCCCCCCCTTTTTCGGTATTGCTTAATCTTAAGTGCTTCCCAAGGTATTTGGGGGAAATATAATTTAGTATTTAAACGTTCATATTATCATCACCCATTATCATCAACTTTAAGCATAATCAAACTGATTATGCTTAAAGAACTCTATTATTACGACTAGTATCCATGGGTACGAAATAATTTTTTAAAAAAAGTGAAGCGGCCGGCGCGTCTAATCAAACAGCTCGATCTAACACCCAATCCATTCTACCGGTCGATTGTCGATAAACATCGATCGATTGGTCTGGTAGAAACTATCGATCGACGTCGACTAATTCATTTTACCATCGATCGATGTCGTCGATCGACGATCAATCGCTAGGTCTGGTAGATACTATCGATCGACGTCGACTAATCCATTCCACCATCGATCGACGCCGTCGATCGACGATCGATGGATTGGTCTGGTAACACCCTAATCTCCGGCGTGAAATAATAGCCCTTGGTGCTGTTGTGTTTCGATCGGCCAGTGAAGGTTCCGGAGGCCTTCCCCCCCCCCCCCCTCACAATTCCTATTCCTTTCTAAAACCTATTCCTTCCTTAAAGGCCGGCAACGCATCTGCGATTCCTCTGGTGTAGCGGGTGTCTATGGGCGGCGGAGATTACTCTCCATCAGGTGACCCGCCTGCTCGTTTGCCTCCTTCTATTATAACAAAGAAATAAAAAATAATAATTTGTGTAGTAAAGTGAAGAGCAATACTTTTTACTATTCATATTCCCGCCCATATTATTGTAAGGTTCATTTTAAATTATTTGCATAATTCAATTTTAGTCTATTCGTAAATCTATAGAACGATTGACAATCTATGATTTGACACATGTCATGCGTCGGGGACTCGGGGGGGAAAAGTAGGGCGGCAGTCGGTGACTCGGTGAGTGAGGCATTCACGGCTGGGCGCTTGTACTGGAGGGACTAGTAATGTAACCGAAACGGACGGATGACGGGAGTACTGGTTGTATATTGAAGAAGAATAAATGCTATCTGATATTGGCTACGTGTTTTACTACATTATTAAGATTCAAATTTGAACTACGACTGTAAAATTTTTACTGTAAAAAAAGATTTTTCAAAATGTTTGGAACAGAGCCTTGGATATTTTGTAGGCTCCCAGTTATCACGTCTAATAGCTTTAACCCATTCAAGTCTTATTTCCGGGCATTTTGGGAACCTAAAAAAAGAATAATAAAAAGAATATTAGTAATATTGATAAAGCTTCGATACACAAATACGTACATCACTAATCTTTATGCCAAAAACAAAGCCTTTAAATTGCATTTAATTAAGGTTTAAAACCTGATCGTTATGAAAAGTGTACGATATAGTATCATTTAGAATTAGCAAAAATTAATGCTTTGCCGTTTTAATTATAAAAAAAACTCATAGTAAAGCATACATATTATGAGAAATCAATAACGTATGAAATGATAATTCCTGGTCTTTCACACCTCCTTTCGTTGTTCTTGACGAACAATAAACAGACAGAGACAAACATTATGTCAATTGTATATTACACAAATAACACAAACACTAAGATTTCTTAATATTTCACTATTATTTCGCACAATTCAGCAATGTTTTGACCGAGCAGTCGGTCATGAAATGACACGTCTCACACCGACAGTGCGTCGCTGCCAAACGTACATTCACTATCTCTTTTACTCATATCACACTACTGTCATACAGACAGAGATACAAATACTTTACTTTGATACACGTATGTAAGAGCGGCAACGTCGTAAGACTCTGTCCATGTAATATTTGGTCCGAGGTTGAGCTTCATGTGACGTCGCATTTCACAAAATTATTAAAAACTATCTGTCAGTTTTCAAGATAAGTTTCTATATTTATTGAAATGTGACGTCACAGAGCTAAATGTCACGTGACCAACCGTTTTCGCACGAAATTTGAAATCAATAAAGAAAAATATGATTTTTCTGTTAAGTAAAGGTTTTTTTCGAGAAAGCAAATATTATAGGGGGTATAAAATAAGCGTTTGTAACTTTTTACATACTTTTTCAAAAACTGTCAAGTAGCCAATTGAAGTCGTACCCAGTGGCGTGCCTAGGGCTTCAGATTGGGGCAAGCCACGAAACCTGAAGTTCCTAATCTTGCTACCTAGGTACAATGTTGGTACCCATTTGTGTCATAGGCCGTGGCATTCCAAACGTTCTTGTCGTTTGTAAAAAAACAGCCTATTACCTTCTATTACATCTTGATGTGATTTTTGCGAGAAATTTTTGAAAAACAAAAATAACTGCGGCCAATTTTGGCGTTCTTTATCTCAGAAACAAAAATACATTAACAGTATTTACTTATTGAATAGTGTAGAATAGCTATTGGCATAGTACGTAGCGGCCTCGCTTTTTGTAAAATTTGCTTAACTATTTATTTAAACCCAAAATTGCAGAGAAAGATTTTTTATAAATTGCGCGAGGGCACTTTTTTGAGCTCCTGGATTGAACTACTGTTCTAAACAAATAAAATAAAAAAATGAGAATGTTATTTTGTCGTATTATGCGTAGCGGCCACGGAATTTTTAAATATTATTGATTTTATATAAGTAGAAAAAAATAGTTTTCAAAACCAAAAAAACTTCGAAAATCGCGTTAAGTTAACTGTGAATTTCTCTTATCTACGATAATATTATTGAGTAAAATTTATACCAGAATAATTGTTACTTCATGAGGAATAAAAATGTTATACTTAATGAATTTATTATCCTATTTCGATGAAAACTATAAATACTTACAACTAAGTACAAAATACGATGCGCCGGCCGGGCCGTCCGAACTCAGCTTATTCTCGCAGAGTGGAGATTCATAATATTAAGCATGCATTTATTATCCTATTTCGATAAAAACGATAAATACAACTGGAAAATTACTACAAAATGCGAAAATGGGCATTTTGCGCGGGAATCACAGTCGATATGTAGGCAGGCCTCTACACTTAATTTACTAATTATTAGTTAATTATTTTGAATGGAAGCAACCAACAATCCAAAGAGTTTTTTACATAGACCTATTTTAATTAATGCCCTAGATGACTTTTAATAGTTTGCGAAATACATAAATCATGTATGATGTTCAAAGAATTTATTTACTTACCTCTGCCTTTCGTATGCCACTCATCAACACGTTTAAGTACACATTTGTTTGCAACACACAGCGATATATAACACATCACATGCCCAATACATCTAAGTTCGTCACAGAGACCAATAAAGCGACGAAATGAACTCAGAACACATTTCTTTTATCACAAATTACGAAAACACTTGTTACATAAAAACAATCGCTCAAACAAAGTGAAGTGTGACAATAACAAAGAATAAAAAATGGCTGGCTGCAGCCTGTGGCTGCTGCACAGCACAATCGCGTATTAACGCTCGCCTCTGATTGGTTCGCCCGAGCTCGAGCTGTCGTCGGTCGCCTCTGATTGGTTCGCCCGCGTTGAAGTTGCACGTGATTCGGTAGAAATAAAGCCTGATTTGGAGAAGGCCTTACTTGCGAACTTCATAACGCAAGCTGGCTTTGAAGAAGAGTATGAATTTCTCATAGAATCTATACATACTTACGCAGTATTATGTTGATAGAGTAGCAATTTTGTTAAAGTTAGAAGAGAGCGGATATACTTTAAATCCGAAGCCCGGTTGCAAGCCAACTTGTGCGAGAGAGATGTAAAGCATCGCACGATTTATAAGCAGCTTTATGCGATTTGTTTGGTGATTCTTAATATGAGAAACTTATAAAATTGATAATTTGAATGCTGATGAAAGAAAATTAACAATGGTAAAAAATATTTGGTGATTTTAATAATTGCGTTTTACCAGTAGTGATATTGAGTTTTTGTTAGGGCAAGCCGGGCTTTTCGGCTTGTATGAAGGTACCGCCACTGGTCGTACCTAGCAAAATTGTCCTTGATGTGACAACTTGCGTTTTGTGTGAGACGACGACGCTCTTCAATTATTATACTAATGCCAATTTAAATGTTAGTAAAATTACACATACAATACAATAAACAAATTGTAATCAAACCAAAAAAGAAATAAAAAAATATTAAACTTAATCTTTGGAAGTAAAATTAATTAAAATCACAGACGTAAAAATACGTCTGTGATTAAAATAGATTTAAGTACTAGTTTTTCTAAAAAAGGTGTAAAACTCTTTTCGGAAAGTATACAACCTATTTTCAAAAGACTGGCAACCTATAATTTCTTCCGCAAGCCACATTGAAATTCGAAAATGGAAAAATAATTACTTTCGATCCAACCGGCCCATCAGACGGGCTTTGATTCGCAATTTTTTTTCCAAATTTCAGTCCGGACAAAATTTTTGTACTTTAAATCTTTTGATTTTATAGTTTTTTTGTGTTTATTTTTACACCGGATTATTCAAAATTACCAGTGAACATTATGGTAAGTGTTTTTTCTATATTGAACGTAACCTTGCATGATAGCTCAACTCGGTAGGTAGGTAGTAGGTATTCATGTATCTATACTCCAGCCAAATTCGATGACGAATGTTTATAAACAGATTAGGTACTGTCATTTATTTGTGCAAATATCAAGTTTCACTACAATTTTTACTGTTTTTTTTGGAAGAAAGACACAATAGTTAACTGTTTTCTTGTGAATCTCTCTCAAGAGAAAGTAAAAATCCGAGTGAAACTAGATATTTGCACAAAGAAATGACAGTAATCTGTTTACAAACATTCGTCATCGAATGGCTGGAGTATAGTTATCACTGTTGCCGAAGGTATTATCTGGTATAGAAAATTAAATAGTACCCAACCAATGATATAATATCATTGTACCCAACGTTTTTAGTTCGGACATAGAATAAATAATGTTTGGGTAATACCCACGTTTGATTTTTTGCTAAAAGTCTGGTTACCAGCTCCTTGATATGGTCCCGTCATCCTGTTTTTCAATCCCACTTTTTAAACACCGTAATACACCATTTTTTATTTATCTCATCGATTTGTTTTCATTGTGGTTCTTGTAAATTTATTTCTTTAGTGTCATGTTTAATGGTCAGTGGAAAGTGTTGTAATGTAAAATTGAAATTACAATAACTGGTACAGGTGGTGGCCATTTTGTTGTCAAACATTCTTTTAAAATGACAACGTCAATCATTTGCCGACTTTTGTAAGTAGGTACCTAGGTACCTAGGTATTTAGGTTTATTGATTTACAAATCTTACCGACATAACCCGAAGGTTTGCTAAGCTCAAGTGGAAATACTCGGGGCAGGCACAGGTTTTATCTCCAAAAGCATTGCAATGTTTTTATGTTTATCAATTTTCTTCAGTGAGAATGAGAAGATTGTTTGTTTACGATGACCAGCCTCTTTAAACCCAAACCTACTCTTTCCTAGCATTAATCCGTGCTAGGAGCTAGTACTGGGTCCAAATTCTTGCTTCCTCTAAATTATGTTAAATAACGGCAAAAGGCTTGATGCGAGAGTGAATAGGATAGCTGTTGGAAAGAGAAAGACGTTCTCGTTTGAAAGTCGGGTCAAGTACTCTTGACCCGACTTTCAAACCGACGATCATGTATGAAGAAAGTTATAAGAATAAAATTAAATGAAGCAAAGATGTTGTGCTTTTGTACTCTACCAAGCCCGCATAGGTCCAGTCTCCCCATATGCTGTTTGCTGTCCATGCGGGTAGGCGTACCCAGCAGTGAGACTTAGGCTGATGATAAAATGTTCCCGTGTGTTTTTCTACATTCTATCAGAGGGAGTGCATCTCGGTGCACGTCGGCCAGGCGGGAGTGCAGATGGGGGTGGCCTGCTGGCAGCTCTACTGCCTGGAGCACGGCATCCGACCTGATGGTACGCTGCCGGCCTGCGATGCCGACCCGAACGGCACCGACTCGTGCTTCAACACGTTCTTCTCTGAGGCTGATCGGGGGAAGATGGTGCCGCGGGTCGTGATGGTCGACTTGGAAGAGACCGTTATTGGTAAGTCTGCTTTCTCCTTTTTTGCAGCTGAAAGGGAACCGTTCTTTCTTTGTTCCTTTTTTTTTCTTTTACTTTCTATTGACCTGATACTTTAACCCTTTATAGGACAATGGTATATACCTTTATTACCTCCATTTTTTAATCTTTATACAATTCAGATAAGGTCGAAAACCAATAAAAACTTAAACATGCTGTGCTCGTTTAAGGGTTAAAACCTGACAACCTACATTGGGGAAGCCAAAAACCCACCAGATTTCAGTCCAATGTCCCCATGTGCTATTCATGTGGGGCCGACCGTTTTGAAATGATGTGCAAACAAATATTTGAAGCACGTTTTAAGTCCACAATGCAAGCTAACGTCAATTAAGTCCCACTATCTTCCTAGCTAAATTCTAAGAGCTATTTTCTATTTGTGAAACCGCGACCGTAACTCAAAAAATCTCCAATGACAGACGAGGTCCGCTCCGGCGAGTACCGGCAGCTGTACCACCCGGAGCAGCTGATCACTGGCAAGGAGGACGCGGCCAACAACTACGCGCGCGGCCACTACTCCACCGGCCGCGAGGTGCTCGGCCCCGTCATGGAGCGGGTGCGCAAGCTGGCGGACCAGTGCACGGGACTACAGGTGACTTGTAACCCGTTGATGGAATGGTGAAAAAATGACAAACTCGCGTCAGAGGAGCACGATAACGCAACGGCTAAGGCGTTCAATTTGCGATCTTGCCATGTTGAGCAACTTTCTTAATGCCAGGTCACTGGGTGGGTGACCAAATTAAAAACATGTTGACCTCCGTGCTTCGTAACGCCCGTAAAGCCGTTTGGTCCCAATTGTTGTAAGACGGCATTCGTTAAAACCCACCAACCCGGATTATGGCCCACCCTCCCCATGTGATGTTGTTCATGTGGGAAGGCCTGTGCCCAGCAGTGGGACGTTTATAGGCTGATGATAATAGGTATGTTGGAAATTGGAGCGACGATCTGTTAAAGATCGCAGGTAGCCGCTCGATGCGAGCAGCGCAAGACCTGATGATTGTGATGGGAGATTCTTGAGAGAGGCCTTTTGTACATCAAACTATATTTGAAATCTAACAGTCAATCTGGTGATTAACGCCGTAAACTGGATGATAGCGGCAGTGGAGGCGGGCAATAGCGCAGCGACTTGACTATTTTCGTAGGCACTCCGCTTCGAGCAAGCAAGCTACAGACGTAGTACCTACTATTATTTATTCTGTGGCTACAGCAAGCTGCGACCGCTGTCATCCAAATAGGTCCGGCTACCAATACCTACAATGCGAAAAACCTACGTAGCAAATAATCCATATCTCATATTACCTACTTCTTGAAAATAGGTACAGTTAGATACGGAACTATTTACACGCTAGCCACTTCACTCAAGCAATAGAATATTACAGTTTTACAGTTTTTGCAGAATATGATAAGAATACGGACAAAAAATTATTCACCAATCGTGAATTATTTACTAACAGTCTTTTACCGTTCTTTTAATATGTAAAATGATAATAATTATGTAGACTTTAAATATGAATTAAAATTATATGTGTCAAAGTGGTTTTTTTCTCGACTGTAACTTTGAAAAAGTAAGCATTTCGCTACTATGTCATTACGCGATTTAGTCATAATACGAAATAGGTATAATGAGATGTGGATTATTTGCTACGTAGGTTTTTTGCATTGTAGGTATTGACAGCCGGACCCATCCAAATTAAGACCTGCAGTGCGATTCTGCATAGGCTCGATCCAAAACTCTACTTTAAATTCATAGTGAGTTAAATCAGCCTTATCTAAATTTGACTCTACACAAACATAGGTCAGTCTTTACCTTCGGAATCGGAACGTGAGAATCGAATTGAGAAGCGATTGTACGATCGAGTTTCTGAGAACTGCTTTGAAACACATTGACGTTCCAGGGCTTCTTCGTGTTCCACTCGTTCGGCGGCGGCACTGGCTCCGGCTTCACATCGCTGCTGATGGAGAAACTATCCGATGAGTTTGGCAAAAAGAGCAAACTGGAGTTCGCCATTTACCCAGCACCACAAGTGAGTAGCCAACACGTTGCATTGTATTTGCGCAGCAAATAGTCTGTTTACCAACGGCCGAAATTAATAACCGATCCTGAGATAGAGATATGCCTATTTTGGTTTTGTTACTGTGCAACTGTTGTTATTTTCCGTCATATAACAGAAATATCTAGCCAACAAATCTAAAGGCCTATCTCTATCTCGGGATCGGTTATTAATTTCGTCCGTTAGAGTTCTAGCTCTAGATACTAGTCCAAGACTATCGTGTTCATTTTGCGACTTGCTATCTTGCAATTTAAGCATCTTTTTCTTCAGGAGACTGACGTTTACTAAATTTAAAGTAAGTAGTCAACGACTATCGCGTTCAGTTTGCGATTTGCTATCTTGCAATTAATTTAAGCATCTTTTTCTTCAAGAGACTGACGTTTACTAAATTTAAAGTAACTCCTTCGTCCTTCAGAAGGCACGTTAAGCCCGTTGGTCCTGATCGTTGCCGTAAGATCGCAGTTCGTTCTAACGCACTAATCCGCATTAGGCCAGCAGCGTGGTAGATTGCCAAATCTGAGTGCTATTGAAAATATTGAGATAACTTTGCTAATAATACATTGTGACGGGTCTCTGATATAGCTGATTTTAGTAAAGGGTGTTTTTTTAGAGGTTTGGTTTTTCAATTAGCAACACCCTTTTTAGTGATTGTCAATTTGACAGCTGGCGGTATATTTGTGGCCTGTACGTTTTGCCATTTCACAATGAATAGACTTACTTTAGAACAAAGTTTGCAAGTTGTGAAAAATTATTTTGAAAATCGTGGTTCAGTTCGCCAAACTTATCGTGCACTACGTCCATTTTACGGTTGAAATAATCGTCAATCTGAGCAAGTTATTCGAAAAACCATGGATTGTTTTCGTACCACACACACTCTAGTTTATAATACGCATACACAAAGACGCCATACAGTGCGCACAAAAGAAGTTATTACTGCTTTGGAGCGTAGTGTTGAAGAGTACCCGAATAAGTCGATTCGCCATCGTGCACAGCAATTGGAGCTGTGCCCATCCACTTTGTGGAAGATTTTGCGGAAAGATCTTGGCTTGCGAGTTTACAAGATCCAACTTGTTCTAAAGTTGAAACCGCGTTACTATAATGCGCGCCGTATATTCGGAGAATGGGCCGAACCATCAATAAACCATTTATTGCGGGAAACATTCGATGATCGCATAATTTCGCGTGATGGACCTGTGAGTTGGCCTCCACAATCGTGTGATCTCACACCTATGGATTACTTTCTTTGAGGATATGTGAAGTCACACGTCTACGCAGACAAACTACAGACGTTGGACCACTTGGAAGCCAACATTCGCCGCGTTATTGCCGATATACGGCACAGTTGCTCGAAAAAGTGGCCGAAAATTGGACTTCCCGATTACGCTTCATTCAAACCAGCCGTGGCGCCCCTAAGTCCGAAATCATTTTAAAGCACTAATGGCATAAGAAAATATTTTAAATAAAACCAATACCACATTAATAATTTTATTTTTACGTGTCATATTTCGTTTTAAATTTGTTCACTTACCTCTAAAAAACATCCTTTATAATTTTGCAGCTGTTAATGCCTGCCTTTGGTATCGGACTAACTTCAGCAGCAGGCTTTAGCGTTATAGGCCTTGTTAACTCTGATAATGATGTCTATCCACGGTATAAATCGTTGTGGTACGAGGGGCGTTCAAAATATTCTCGGTATTGATACGTTACAACCTCTTTTATATATATATTTGTTACTGGCCGCTAAGATTCATCCAATGACATTAAAAAAAAGTAAAATTGGAACCGAGATGTTCTTTTGTTTTTCTGCAATTGCCGAACAAACATGAACACCATGAGCGAATTAACAATTTTAACGAAATTAGAGCACCGATCCGTCATAAAATTCTTGACAAAACAGGGTTAAAATCAAAAAACCATAAAAGAGGAAATGGATTGTGTTTACCGTGAGTCTGCTCCTTCTTTATCTACTATTCAAAAATGGTCAAGCGAATTTAAGCGTGGAAGGGAGAGTATTGAAGATGACCCTAGACCTGGCCGGCCTGTAGTGGCTACCTCACAAGAAAATATTGATAAAGTGGAAAAACTTATATTGGAAGACGGCCGAGTGAAGGTAAAATCTATAGCTCAAGTAACCAATCTCTCTATTGGTACCGTACATGACATTATACATGACCATCTTAATATGTCAAAAGTAAGTGCAAGATGGGTTCCGCGAATGCTGACGCTTCTTCAAAAGGATATGCGTGTGGCTTGCTGTTCAGATTTTATCGACCTGTGTGGTGAAAATCCCGATGAGGTGCTGCAAAAAATAGTTACTGGAGATGAAACCTGGGTTCATCATTATGACCCAGAGAGCAAACAGGAGTCCATGCAGTGGCATATTAAGGGTTC
Source organism: Scoparia ambigualis (assembly GCA_963921215.1). NCBI lineage: Eukaryota > Metazoa > Arthropoda > Insecta > Lepidoptera > Crambidae > Scoparia > Scoparia ambigualis. Next base: position 3,654,849 of record OY992506.1, on the reverse strand, counting down.
AGCTCATCCCAAGAAGTTCAAGGTAATCCCGTCAGCTGGCAAGGTCATGGCACAATATTTTGGGATTGTGAAGGAGTTTTGCTTATCGATTATAAAGAAAAAGGTGTAAATATCACAGGGCAGTACTACGCTAACGTTATACGTCAATTAAGAGATGCGATCAAAGAAAAGAGGCGAGGAAAGTTAACCAAAGGTGTTCTGCTTCTGCATGACAACGCCCCTGTCCATACTGCTCATATTGCCAAGGCAGCTATTGTTGAATGTGGGTTTGAAACTGTTACTCATCCACCCTATAGTCCGGACTTAGCCCCAAGCGACTTCTTTTTGTTCCCCAATCTTAAAAAGGATCTGCGTGGAAATAAATTTTCTGACGATGAAGCGTTGAAGACGGCCGTGGAGGAGCATTTTTACACCAAAGATAAAAAATATTTTTATGAGGGATTAAAAAAAATAATTGATCGATCTTATAAGTGTATGAACATAGGGGGGGAGTATATTGAAAAATAAAAATATCAAACTTTTCGTACTTGTTTGTTTTTATCCACATACCGAGAATATTTTGAACGCCCCTCGTAGGTGTCAACAGCAGTGGTGGAGCCGTACAACGCGGTGCTGACGACGCACGCGACCATCGGCCACTCCGACTGCGCCTTCATGGTGGACAACGAGGCCATCTACGACATCTGCCGGCGGCGGCTCTCCATCGAGCGGCCCTCGTACGCCAACCTTAACAGGCTCATCTCACAGGTAAGATTATTGGTCTACAATTTTCATTTTACAGGTGAAAACGTATCTACTTTCAGCTTTAGGCCTCTAGCCGTACTGCGTCACAGCACTAACGTCAAAGCCGAAGCTATAACAACCAAGCTCTTCTAAAGGCCCATAATGTATGAAAACGAAGATTGACAGAAAGCAGGGATGATTACCTATATAAATCAAATCAGTCGTTTTCGACACATCTCCTCACTTCTTTACCCATCCTGCCCTCTTTTCTACCTATTCCTCCTTTCCACCCTATCTGCTTTGGTGAATACCAGACGCTATTGTCACTGACTGTCAGGTAGACCGGATTTTAGAGAGGATTCAATCAGTATAAAACCTTTATTATCAAGTTTAGATTACAACACATCGAGAATCTGTAAATTCATTGATTACCTATTGCCCACAACTGGCTTCTAGCTAAATAATAAAACTATTTGTGCATTCGTCGTCATAATAATATACCGAAAAGCATACAGCCACGAAGCTAAGTATGAGGCAAGGCCCTAAAACAAGTACCGAACATAACTTATCAGTGCGTTCGCTCCAGGTGGTTTCCTCCATCACGGCGTCGCTGCGGTTTGACGGCGCGCTCAACGTGGACCTGACAGAGTTCCAGACCAACCTGGTGCCGTACCCGCGCATACACTTCCCGCTCGCCGCCTACGCGCCCGTCGTCTCCGCGGACAAGGTGACCACTGCCTTATGAGAATTACACTGGTGGCATGTGAAGTAGCACTAAATTTCTTTTTTCAAGTTTTCAGGCAGAAGACATGGTGACACCTAGGCTTGCCAACCGTCCCGGATTTTCCGGGACGTCCCGCTTCTGGGTCAATTTTGGGCCGTCTTGCCGTGACCCCTTGCGGGAGACGCTTTTTGTCCCGGAAATCAGTGATAATTTTAATATAAATATCTAAGTATGTCGTACCAACTACCCTCGGGTTAAGAGGCCTATTACATGTCGACTGCGATTTTTGCGTAAAATGTCCATTTTCGCATTTAGTAGTAATTTTGCAGTAGTATTTATCGTTTATAATGAAATAGGATAATAAATTAATGATAAAATCTTTATTCCTCATGCCATGAAGTACTTAACAATGATTGTGGTATAAATTTTGCTCAATAATAATTTCGTAGATAGGAGAAATTAACTTAAGGTGATTTTCGAAGTTTTTTGGTTTAGAATAAGATATTTTTTCTATAAAAAATAAATGATATCTAAAAATTCCGTGGCCGCTACGAACTATACGACTATCTATACATTTATAAAATAACATTCCATTTTTTTATATTTCATTTGTTTAGAACAGTAGGTAGTTAAATGTAGGAGCTCAAAAAAGTGCCTTCGGGCATTTTATGAAAATCATTCTCTGCAATTTTGGGTTTAATTAAAAAGTTTTTAAGCAAATTTTACAAAAAGCAGTCCGCTACGAACTATGCCAATAGCTATTCTACACTATTCAATAAGTCAAAATTGTAAATTTTTTTTTCTGCGATCAAGAACGCCAAAATTGGCCATTTTACGCAAAAATCACAGTCGAGATTTAGGCCTCTTAAGCATTTGTATTGATTTTTTTATTAAATGATAAAAATATATGTATTTTTACCAACCATTTTATATGTGGTACCTATTTTGTGTCCCTCGTAATATACCCAAGTCCCGGATATCGAGCTGGGTAATCCCGGAAATGCCTTCTTTGGAGTTGGCAAGCCTAGTGACACCTCAATTTTCAGCAATGTACATTACTATTTGGCTCTCCATCCATCACGCTAAACACCATGTGCTGTTGTCATTTAGCGAAACTAGGCTAGACTAGGCGGCTTATTCGTCTTAGGACATATTCCGGTTTTGACAGATCCTAGTTACGACAGATTTTTGTTACGGCAGATTCTTGTTATGGCAGAATTAGTACTGTGGCGCATAAAAAAATATGGTGGACCATGAAAACTATATTTAAAAATAAATTAATAATGATATAATAAAACAACTAAGTCTAACGAAATCAGTGTAGGTACTATAATGTCTTCAACGTTTGGCAACCCTAAAAAAATAAGTGGCAACAACATTGACTGGTGAAAGTCTTACTTTCACCAGTCAGTGTTGTTGTGGGTTTTTAGTTTGATATTGTTTTTTTTTAAATATTGCATTACTTACAAGATTTTAAGTTCTAATTTTTTTGATATAGCAATACATAAGTTGTGTGGTTATTACTTTTGTTGGCAATGTTACTTCTGCCATAACAAGAATATGCCGTAACAAGAATCTGTCGTAACCATAATCTGTCCAAACCAGAATCTGTCCTAAGACAAATAAGGGGACTAGGCTAGTTGTAGTTGCCTAGTCTGACTAACCTTTTGGGAAAAATTGTCGTGATTGTATGTGTACCTTTCTCAATAAAGTCTTAAGGATAATAAACTTGAACGTTTTTCAATGAAGTCATAGGGATAATGCTGGAGGAACGAGTGAACAGAGGTGACTGCCGGCCATCGCAACACCTTTCCAGACCCAACCCAAAAACCTAGATGTTTCTCCCTACAGAGGAAACTCTGGCTCCGCCTCAATAGAATCCGCACGGGACATAGCAAGTGTAATTTCATGAAACAAGTGAGGACGGATAGAGAATCCGCTATGTGATTGCGGCCTTGAGGACCAGACTACCCAACATATTATGGAACGATGTCCAAAGCGTCATTTCTTAGGTGATATACGGGAACTCTACGACGACCTCACACCAGCACTGCAGCTCCTATAGATTGGTTGCGTGACCTGGATGTGGACCTATAGTATTAACCAACCTTCAATTTATAGCGATACGCCATACGATTAAATAAATAAATAGGGATAATAATGATCAGGAGCTCGATGGCGCAGCGGCTGAGGAGCTCGATGGCGCAGCGGCTAGCGCGTTCGGCTTGCGATCTTGTTCGTTAAGCAAATTTCGCAATGCCGGGTCGCTGGATGAGTGACCAAATTAAAAACATCTCGAGCTCTTCCGTACTTCGGAAGGCACGTTAAGCCGTTGGTCCCGGTTGTTGTCGTAAGATGATGAATAGTGGTGAATGTATATGAAGCTTTTTCAATGAAGTATCCCACCCAGGCGTACCACGAGGGCATGTCGGTGTCCGAGATCACCGCAGAGCTGTTCGAGCCGCAGAACCAGATGGTGAAGTGCGACCCGCGCGACGGCAAGTACATGGCGTGCTGCCTGCTGTACCGCGGCGACGTGGTACCGAAAGACGTCAACGCCGCCATCGCCGCCATGAAGGGCCGCGCCGGGATACGCTTTGTGGACTGGTGCCCCACAGGCTTTAAGGTTTGTCAACCGTATTTTGTTTGTGATAATGTGTGTGTGCTCATTAATAGAATACTACCGCCCCATCTCATCCCTTGGATGCCGTAAAAGGCTACTAACGGACCAAAGACTGCACATACATCTAACAGCATATAGCGGTGGGCTTACAACTTGTCACGTTCAGCACATGTGCAGTTGTAATTTGGTGAAACGTGAACTGTGGCAGTGGACTGCTTTTGCGGTCCTCATTGCCTGGTCTCTGACTAAACCTTCTTGAATAATAGTCTTAAAATTAAAAAAATATTAAAAAATTAAAAATATTTGTAAAATGTTAACGAAACTATATTTTTTTTGTTTCTGGTCTATAGTTTAAAGTGTTCGGATTAGGTTCGGATACACTCACGTAAAAATTTTGAACAGACGATAATTATTGTCGTATGTAGCTCGTAGGGTTAGCACTCTTTATGAGTTACTGACTAAAGATATTTACTGTGGTTAGCTCGAGCTGCGCTACACAGCTGGCGGCGGCGCGGTGGGCGGCGCGGGTCTGATACTCTAGTTCGAATGACGTTACCTCTTAAGTCATTACCGCGATGATTATGGCGATGGTCAGATTCCAAGTAGGTCAGATTCCAAGTAGGTCAGATTCCAAGTAGGTCAGATTCCAAGTAGGTCAGATTCCAAGTAGGTCAGATTCCAAGTAAGTCAGATTCCAAGTAGGTCAGATTCTAACTAGGTCAGATTTTGAGTTAGTAATGGTTTTTGGTACACTTACTCACATTATAGTCTCTGCAAAACCCACTTTTTACATTTCATAAATTATTTTTTATTAAAATGCTGTCTTTTAATAAACTTCTCCCAGTTCTCTGAACAAGTAATTAAAAAAAAACAAAGCTCGATATTATACAAATGCAGAGTCAAAAAAGTTAGGACTCATAACAATAAGAATAAGAATAAGAATATTTATTTGTCAATAACATGTGTGGTTACATAATAAAAGTTGGTACCGTAAAACGGGGGGACTAGGGATGCAGGGCAGGGGGCAGTAGGGACAAACTCGGGATTTTTTTTTATTTGACTTCATTCATAAACTATAAAAGGTCATAGAGAGATTTTTTTCTACTTAGTTAATAGAATATTTCTTTTCTTTATACTGGCAACATAGACTTTCTAAGGCGTCAAAATGACAATGAAAAAGTAAATCAAAGTCAAGACTAAGAGCGCGCAAAATTATTGTCTTGAAAACATTTTAGCTTACGCGGGTGAAATCAGTGTTTGTGTGGTATTAGGGCTTTATTTTGACGGATTATTTACATAGGACCCCAAAAAATTAATGAGGTAAGTGAATTAATAAATATTTTTACTGAAATCATCATATTTGTAAGTTCCTGCATTTGCCGATATTTTTGGGGAGAAATGGGTCAGGTGAGGGGAGAATTGGGACGTTGAATGGGGCGTCTTGGGACAAGAATGGGGTAACTTAGGATGCCTTGGAGCTGACTTGAGACGACTGAGAGGTGAAATGGGACTATATAATAGGGTTGTCAAAACAATTTTAAAGCAATATATTAATTAATTAATAATATTGTGCTATTTAAGTCGATGATTTTTAGGCAGTTTTTTTTTAAATGATACAGTTTCTCCATGAAAATAATTTATTTTTTTATTTACAGAACATGCCACGCACAGACGAGCCTACAACAGGGGCAAAAAAAAATCTTATTTAGTTGTAAGCATTATTTAGAAGGAATGGTCTTTGATTTATGTTAATTAGTTTTAAATTGTCACTTTTAGATAAAAACGTCTCAATTAGATAAGAAAGAATTTATAATTTGTTTGTTTCATTTAATTTTATAATAGCTAGGTAGGTACTTACTATTATTCTTAGGAAAATTGTTTTTTTTTTTTGCTAGTACGTAAATAATAATTAAAGCAATACTATTTGATTTGATATCATATCAATGTATATTTCATTATAAAAAAAATAATATCCAAAAAGACATTTTTTTATTAAAACTGTATTTCTTGTTCTACTTATTCTTTGATATCCTACCTACCTACCTAGCTTTAAAGTGTAGGTTGCCGCAATATAGTATATAGTATATAGTTGTAGTTACCTACATACGAACATCATTAAACTTTAATTAGTCGTAAAATTTTGCTAAGTTCATATGAAATAAACACTACCTACTTTTCTTTAAAATTGCTTAAAATAAATGGCAGCCCTACTGGAATTCCCGATTCTCCCCTCAACTGGTTCTACTGACCTCGGCTACGAGGTGAATAGGGATCGACAATATTTTTGCCTATAACTCGTTAAACCTGTAGATATATGAATATTAGCTGCTAAATATTTATATATTTATTCACCGGAAAGTAAATAGAAGCTACCATAAGTTACACAGAAGTCGTTTTAATGGTAAAAATCTATTGTAAAGTTCAAAATTGTCCCTATTAACCCCGTTTTACGGTACCTATAAATTTTAATTGCATCAACATGTTTTGCCAGTTTGGCGTACAAATTTTATTTATAAAAAGCGTCTATTGTCAATTAGTCAAAAGAATTAAATATCAACGTAAAAAGTGCAAGTCAAATAGCAAATACAAATAATAATTTAAAAAAAAACAATGTCGTATACATTACATTACTACAAAATACAAATGTCAAAATAAAAATATCGTAATGAATAAATTAAATTAAATAAGTTTATCATTTAAATAATCAATAATATTGTAGTAGCATTTGTCAATCAATAAGCATTTCATTTTATTTTAAAAGTGGTTTAATGGCAGTTCTCTGTACATCTTGGGAATTTTGTTATAAATTTTAGGTCCCATGCAAAATACACTTTAAGACATCAATGTAGTATTAGCTGTATGAAGTTGTAACCGGTCATTGTTGCGTCTATTACGGACAACACCATCTGACATTTTAGGGAACAGTTCAGGGTGTAATTTTATGAATACCTACAGCAGTTTCATAGATGTACATGGATGGCAACGTAAGAATTTTGTGTTTTAAAAATAGAGGCTTACAACTTTCTAAGCTCTTAAGACCAAACATAAACCTCAAACAGCGTTTTTGCATTTTAAATGCCAATACTACGTCAGTGGAGTTACCCCAAAACATTATGCCGTATCTAATAATGGAGGCAACCAATCCATGGTATGCAGTAAGCAAAGCGTTAGTGCCTAAAACTTGGGCAAGTTTATACAATGCGTACGAAGAGCTGCTGATTCTTTTACATAAATAGTCAATGTGCTCTTTCCAATTTAATTTACTATCAATAATTAATCCTAAAAATTTTGTTGAGTTTGTCTCAGTTATTAATAATTTAATATTATCTAGTGGCATTCCCGGTTGTCTTTGTCTTATCTGCATAAATTGAGTTTTATTTAAATTTATTTTTAAATTATTATTTTCCAACCAAGATATTACTAATGTCAAAGAGTTCATAATGTCAAATTCATAGGTATCTAGATTATTACATGGTATTGTCCCTTTCGGTCCATCTAGTCTGTCATCTGCGAAAAGTGTCAAAGGGTAGGGGATTTTTTTAGGCAAATAATTAATGTACATAATAAATAATAAAGGACCCAAAACACTTCCTTGAGGTACTCCAAATTTTACCAAACGTTCGCTGGAAGTGAAGGCTTCATCTATGTTTGTCTGTTTATTGATTTTTGATACCACTGTGTACTGTTTTCTATTTGTTAAATATGATTGTAACAACTTGAGCACATTTCCTCTAATACCATACAATTCCATTTTTTTTAATAATATATCGTGGTCAACGTTATCAAAAGCCTGTGTCATATCACAATACACAACGCAGACGGGATTTTTTCTATCAACATTTGACATCACTGTCTGTAAAAATTCAAATATTACCAAATTAACAGTTTTACATTTTCGAAAACCTTTTTGTTCATCGCATAATATTTTATTTTTTTCGAGATACGTATAAATTTCATTAAATATAAACTTTTCAAAAAGTTTTGATAAAATTGGTACGAGTGTAATAGGTCTAAAGTTTATAATATCATTCTTATCTCCCCTTTTGAACAACGGCTTGACAACAGATAATTTTAAGTAATCTGGATACACGCCAGTTTCTATACAAATATTAATTATATGTGATAATGGAACACATACTTCGTCACTTACAGCTTTTATTACTTTGGTTGATATGCCATCGAAACCCTCGCTTTTTGTGTTTTTTAGACTAGCGATAGTTTTTTTTATGTCACAAGGTATGCACGGTGGCATAAACATCGACCGCTGCTTTGAAGGAAAACTCGACGTTGCAGATTTATTAGAATCTTTTGTACAAGTAACCCTATCAATAAAATAGTTATTAAACTTATTAGCTATTGCTTTCGGATCAGTAATAACTTTGTCATCAACCTTAATTTGAGATATGTCATTTTTTGGTAGGTTAAATTTAGATTTGTTTATTATTTCCCATGTCGTTTTCTGTTTGTTGTCCGATAATTTAATATTGTAATTATTTTGTGCCTTTTGTGTCAAATTTATAATTCTTTTAAATAATCTGGTATATTTCAAGTAGATCTGTTTATTATTTTCAGTCGGTTTATGTCTATAGTTCCATAATAGTTGTCTTTTTTTCTTACTGCAGCATTTTATACCCCGCGATATCCATCTAAGTTTTTTTATGATAGGTATAGATTTAGTAATTATAGGGAAGCATAAATTGTAGAATAATTTAAAGTCTTCTATAAATTCATTGAATGCTGAATTGGCGTCGTTTGCCCTAAAAACATCAACAAATGAAAGACGTTTCAAGCATTCTTTAAATTGGGTTGTTCCGTATTCAACCCACATGAACTCAACCCACTAATTAATTTTTCCTTACTCAACCCATTTCTATTCCTTACTCAACCCACACCAATTTTTTAATTTTTAATTCCTAACTCAACCCACATGTATTCCTTACTCAACCCACATCGAAATTATAAAGAAAACACCTATTTGTGGGTACGGTCTGACCAAAAACTAATAGTGCCTGTTACTATTTTGTTTTCAATACATTAATTACGGTTCATAAAATAGATCATGTGTATACTATATTCCGCTTTGAAATAAAACTTCTAAAAGTGGGACATAGCCATATATTATTATAAATATCAACAATTAAGTTAAAATATTTCTCTGTAAATCATATCATCAATCAGAAATAAATCTTCTATAAATTAAGCTCTTAGAACTTGCCGGTGTTTATTGTTACCACTCACCTGAATAAGAGGCGCACTCTCCAAAAATAATAATAAAAGTTAAATCAATTGTTATGGACCTTAATAGGTCAAGGGTCATAAGACCGCCGGCGGTCGCGAAACAATTGATTTTCTATTTTGTCTGGTTTTACGGTGTTCTAAGGGTTAAGGAGGTCTCTGGACAGGTAAAGAGTAAGAGCGAAATAGCATTATCTTTCTTTCATCTTCAGTTCTAGTATTCAACAATGGTGATAGAGATAGGTATTTTTTTTTTGTTTGTTTGTTCTGAAAGGGCAAACCTTAAGATGGTCACATAATCAGTTGCTCCTTAACTGACCGACCAAGCGCCATCTTATTAGATTTAAGATGCACCAAGAGCGAGAAAGTGACTTACGCTATGTGGAATCACAACGAGACCGTCAAGTTTTGTTGTATAAAGGATTCCAATTTATTATAGAAGAACAAATAAGATGGAAGTATAATCTGGCGTTGTGTGAAGTCACCGGAATGCTTTGGCACTGTAACTACTCTACTCTACTCTATTTATTGACAATCACTAGTCTTAATCTGTGATTTTTTTATGTACACGGCTTGATAATAATGATTTTACTCTTTGTCTTAGACTAAGTCTTAAATTTATGTTTGTCATAATCAAAGTAAATTTATATTTTATTAGAGAAAGAACCCGCGCTAACTTTTTAGGAAAATATTGCCTGAATGCATTTATGTTCATAAAAGGTGTCCGTGGGTTTTGCTCATTCCATTTTATTTTTGTTGATTTTATACAAATTTTGTTGATTTTTATAATAATATATGGCTATGTCCCACTTTTAGAAGTTTTATTTTATAGCAGAATTGATCTATTTTTTGAACCGTAATTAATGTATTGAAAACAAAATAGTAACAGGCACTGTTCGTTTTTGGTCAGACCGTACCCACAAATAGGTGTTTCTTTATAATTTCGATGTGGGTTGAGTAAGGAATACATGTGGGTTGAGTAAAGAATTAAAAATTAAAAAATTGCTGTGGGTTGAGTAAGGAATAGAAATGGGTTGAGTAAGGAAAAAATAATTAGTGGGTTGAGTTCATGTGGGTTGAATACGGAACAACCCTTTAAAGGGTTTTAGTAATATTTTCGAGGCTATAATCCCTGTGTTTTTTTTTCCAATGTTTAATCAGTGGTAGACCCTTTATTTTACATCGCATGAGCTGCGCAGTGTGATCTGACAAGGCTAGTTCAAGGACTTCCGGTTTACAGCCTTTTTTAAGGTTATGTGCAAAGTTGTCAATACATGTTCGGCTTGCCATTCTAGTTGGTTGTCTCAATGCTAGTTTTAAATTATAATTCAGTAGTATACATTCAAATTCCATAGCAATATTATTATTTGTCAAAATGTCAATATTAAAGTCACCAGCTACTACAATGTGGTCAAATCTATTAAGTTTATGTATTTTTAAAAGCAATTGATCCAATTTAGCAAAAAATATGATTATATTTGCTACATTTGGTACCCTATATACACACACAACAACAAGTTTATAATTAATTAATTCTATAGCACAGCATTCGAATAAATTTGGCACTGACAGTTCTGCGATTTCTGAGACAGGTTTCCACATGTGACCCTTGCGTAATAAAATGCAAGCACCACCTCTCTTTGACTTCTTTCTTGAAAAGCATGCGGCGAGATAATAATTTTGTATTGAAAGTTGAGATTCTTGCCCTGCCATCATGAAGTGTTCAGTAATACATAACACATCGACAGATTTACCATTTTCCGTAAGATCTTCCAAGTGTACCTCCAGTGTATTCGATTTGTTAATAAGACCGGCGATGTTCTGATGAAGTATGTTAATGTTATTGCTCGAGAAAAAACAAGTCATTGGTTAGGCTTGATTCATAAACAGCTGTTTCATACTTTATTATCTCGCTTATGCGAGTACTGAGATCTTTAAATATTTGCTGTAAGCCACGGGTGCTTATAACGCCGGTTCTTTTATTAAACATACTGTTATTATAAGACAAATTTCTGTTGGAATCAAGAAGATAAGCATGTTCATGAGTCAGAATATCCAAGTTTAGTAGATTGTTAAAACTTTCAATTCTTGAGTTATACATGTTTGCATATTTTTCACAGTTAAAAGTTGGTAAACATAGGATAATATTAGTGTGCTTAATCTGCTGCAGGACCTCTCTGAGCCATATAATGAGATTAAAGTAATCATTTGTATTTTTAAAGTCATCTTCGCCTATAAGAACAACGCAAAAGTCGTTCATTGTAAACTTTTGGACTTTTGAGTTTATACCACAAATGAGTTGTTTCAAATTACAGTGCGGAGTCAAGTAGTGGCATAATTCAGAGCTAGGAAATGTCCTTCTAGCTATTGAAAGTATGTTAGATTTATTATTTGTGCTCAGTATGCTTATTTTTGACATCTTTTTTTGTCCTAGTTTTTTGTGTGTTGTGTCCAAAGTATTTTTTCTCTGATTAGAATCAGTTGATAAGTGTTCATTTAATGTAATTTTGTAGGACTGGGTTTCATTATTTTTCGAATATACTTTGTCGCTGTTTTCTGTCTGTTTACTCTTCTTTTGTCTTCTTTCCATTGGTGTTATACATTTATCATTGCACTTTGAATAAACTGAGCTGTTGCATTCTTTTGTCAACACATCATTACCTTTTGACAACTCACTATATGTCTTTAATTCAAAGTTCTGTTGTTTCAGTGAATCTATTTCTATATGGGCACTTGGTAATTCATTTTTTAATATTTCTATCTGTTCTCTCAATTTCGCTAGCTCGTCAGATTGTATTGAATAAGGATCGTCATCATTGGAAATGTCCGGTAAACTCTCCATGGTTTCGTTTAAAGAATCAGTCGTCTGACCTTCTTCTATAGTATTTGCCGCATCTGTATTGTAACGTTTGGAACGAAACGTAATATTGTCTAGGAAATTCATATTTGTTGCAGATCAAATTGTATTGTAATATTTTATGTAACTTTTTATTAAATTCCTGGAATCGAGCTATGGACACGATGCAATGTTTGATATATTTATGATTATTTTAAAAAATATTTTTCTTATCAAAAATTCTGCATTGACCCGGGGGTTTGAACCACGGATTCTAAGGTCCGTAGTCCGGTCGAGCGCTGTCGCGGACACCGGCTCTTATTATTAAGCGTCGAATATTTGGGTATGGCTGCTGCGAGGTGTCGAAATATAATGGATGATAGTGGTCAGTTATTGCAAGATAATTTTTGGATCACCTTCTTAAGCAACAAATCACAAAATATGTTGTAGTGATTGTATTCTTGACTATTTTTTGTGAATTGTTAACAGTTATCGCCACTCACCCACAGTATTCATCAATGTACTTATTGTTCCTTTTGTCGCTTTTTGTTTCTTCAACTGAAGTGCTTAGCAACACCAACACTGTAAGTAGGTACACCGTAGCACTATTTCCAATTATTACACTTTCCGATGTTATTATAGTTTAATAACGATAGTACTTAAGATTAATAAGTTGTTTTTATTAACGAACTAATCAAATGTCCAAATAACATAGAATTAATATTTTTTTTCAATTAAGATTTACGGAGCTCTTTGTTTACGTGACAAGTGGCGCCACCTCTCACTAAGAATTTTTTTGAACAATATATTTAAAAATAAAATAATTGTTACTTATGATCATATATTATTATAAAAACGCGAATACGAATATTACAATAATGCATAAAATATATGAGCTGTTGTCGTTTAGAAGGTCTTGGCTAAGGTTCTTTGGTGGCGTTGGGTCCCGGCGCATGTTCTGGTTGTTCCATTGTCAGCGTCAGGGGTCGTTCTTTTGGAAAATAAAAGAGGTGGTAAGAAAACTACTTGTGATCATTTCTCAAGGATTGCAAAATAGATTGTGAGATTAAACATACCTTCCGCATTGTGCTGAGGTTTTTCGATGGCATCGGGTCCTGGCTCAGGGTCTATTTCAAATAGGTGCCTAACCCTTTATTTCATGTCGGAAAAATATGACACTGACTGTATTGTACATAACCAACTCAAAATCTGACCTAGTTGGACTCTGACCTAATTGTAATCTGACTTACTTGGAATCTGACCTTCTTGGAATCTGACCTTCATCGTCATAATCACCGCGATGTCTCTACCTCGACGGTACACTTCACCGATGGATCTCTTCCTCGAGGGGTCTTTTCTTCGATGGTACATTTGATCGATGGGTTGTTACCTCGAAAAAATCATCAAAAGTACAGTAAATGTAAAGTATATGTGTGTGTAACTGAAAGGTGTAAAAATACTAGTGAATTAAAATGAATATCGATATAATCATAGAGGCAACATTTATTATCACTCTGCATCACCATCGAAGAAAAGACCCGTCGAGGAAGAGATCCTTCGCGGTATTGACCTTTCGAGGTAACGTCATTCGAACTAGAGTATCAGACCCGGGCGGCGCGGCGTGTACAACAATAGTCGCAAAAGTTGTTCTCGAAGTGCAAAGTGTTTATGTATGTACTCGTATTAATAAGTATTAAAACGAATGGTGGTGCTGGCCGTGCAGGTGGGCATCAACTACCAGCCGCCGTCGGTGGTGGCGGGCGGCGACCTGGCGCAGGTGAAGCGCGCCGCGTCGATGCTCAGCAACACCACCGCCATCGCGGAGGCCTGGGGCAAGCTCGACCACAAGTTCGACCTCATGTATTCCAAGCGCGCGTTCGTGCACTGGTTAGTGTTATTGTCTTAGATAAATGTTTGGTCTCGCTGCGCTCGACTAGATACCGCCCTATTTAAAAACCACAGCTCCGTAAATGCGGCAACTCATCTATGACAGTTTGCAAGGATGCTGTCCTTCTTTTTTTTGTAGTATTATTTTTACACTACGCAAACTGGCATTTTACTTTGAATTATGCCCAAAATTTAATAAAGAATTCGGTACGTACACTTTACACACAGCTAACAGCGTGACTGGCTCTCGGGTACGCCGATTTCGACGTAGTATTGGTTGCCGCATTTTACAAGTACGACGGAGGTATCTAGTCGAGCGCAGCGAGACCAATCATTCATCTAAGGTTATTGTATTGTATTTTGGTTGAGCGTAGGGCTGTTAAGGGGGGTTAGGCGGTGAAAACGGAAAAAATTGGTGGTTTTCTATTAGCTGTTATTCAAAATATTAATAAATATAAATATTTCGCACTGAAAATTTCAATTTTATGTTCTGTGGAACGTATGTGTGAGGGGGATGACTGTTTCTAAAACACGATTGGAAACATTTTGCTCGTCAGAAAAAATCCTGAAGTTACTTCTATAATTTCATATAAATGCACATTTTGGATTACCATAAAACTAAACATTTTTATTAACTTTTTAATAAAAATGTGAATGGCGCTAACGAATTACCGCGGACCCCGCACCGTGCAACACCCGCGAGGGCCCGGAATTTGCGCTGACCGCGTAACCCCCTTAAGTCTGCTTGGCTTATCTAATCTAAGTTTGTCGCCGTAACAATGATGTTTTTTTTAACATGGTTGTGTTTGCCAATACCTCAGTGGTTCAGAATTCCGGGTGAATCGCGCTTCCACCTTCGGCCTTTATTAGTCACTTACCATCAGTTGAAATAAGGGCTTAGCGCTTACCCGTTATTGGGATAAAAAAGTATAAGGCTAAGCGTACGTTGGGATAAAAAAGTATAAGGCTAAGCGTACGTTGGGATAAAAAAGTATAAGGCTAAGCGTACGTTGGGATAAAAAAGTATAAGGCTAAGCGTATGCTGAGGTGCAGGCGACGCAGTTCCGCGCAGTGCAGAGCAGAGGGCCTACTCTCTTTCTCCGAAACGAAATTTCGGCCGATTTTCGTTTGTATTTATAGCGTTTACCATTCCTTTCGAAATTTCGTTCATACAAAAGGATCCGGTCACTTACGGCCAATTCCCTGAACGACCACTTTGTAAATTCCTACATCGGCCATTTCCTTGATAGAGCTTTTCTTACTTCGGCCATTTCCCTGAAAGACCACTATGCAAATTCCCACTTCGGCCATTCCCTGAAAGACCACTATGCAAATTCCCACTTCGGCCACTTCCCCGAAAGACCACTGTGCGAATCCTATTTAAGAAATTTCTCCGAGTGACCGCTACGTGAATTCCTAGTATAGTGGTTAATGTAAGTGGTCATATGGGGAAGTGGCCGCTGGGGGAAGCGATCGCTCACAGATTGTGGCCGTTCAAGGAATGTGGCTGTAGCCAATAGGAAGTGGCCGTTCAAGGGAAGTGGCCGATGGGTGAAGTGGACGATCACGGGAAGTGGCCGTTCAAGGGAAGTGGCTGATGGGTGAAGTGGCCGATCACGGGAAGTGGCCGTTCAAGGGAAGTGGCTGATGGGTGAAGTGGCCGATCACGGGAAGTGACCGTTTAAAAAATGTGGCCGTAGCTGACCGGATCCATAGAAAATAGGTTTGACATTTAGATTTTTTTAATTTATAAAATAATTCAAAGCGCTATAAGTAGCAAACGAAAATCGGCCGAAATGTCGTTTCGACAATCTTTCTTCCCTAATAAATTAATTTAAAAAATTGAAAAAGGTAATTCCTCCCACAGGTACGTCGGCGAAGGTATGGAAGAAGGTGAGTTTTCTGAAGCGCGCGAGGACTTGGCGGCGCTCGAGCGAGACTACGACGAGGTGGGCATCGAGACGTCGGACATGCAGCCCGGCTGCGACGACGAGATATGACTCGCGCACCCGCGCGCGCCCAACCGCCCCGCGCCCGCGCCGCTCGCCACCCGCGCCTACAGCACTGGCAAGTTTGCTTGACTCCTCGTCTTCCCCTCTGAGGCTACTGATCTATCCCGCTCTGGCAAAAACAGAGTCGTCCGTGTACTTTTACATTACTAAATTTTGAACAATCCGAAATTTAAACGAGCTGTAAAGTCAAGCTTGAGTCTTTAAGTTATCGTTATTTAGAAAGCGCAGATTGCATTAAGAGTAATACAATAAATAGAAATTATAATTTTTATTTAAATGGACGACTCTAAGTATCAACAAACGTTGCACTGAGAATACAGTTTTTAACAATCTGAGAACAAACTCGACAAACAATACTCACTTGCTGTCAGCCATGTTGGTTGCATGCACAAAATGGCGGCTGCAGCGTCGCCGCCGAAGCGGACGCCACAAAACCGCGGCCGCATTGATAATGTTGAATATGGCAGTTCAGTGGAAAATTTTTAAAGGTTCGAAAATGTCCGCCGAGGTCGGGCGATGCGAGTTGCCTTCCCGTGACCCGACGATAGAGAACCGTGTATTGGACTTCCAACTAGCGTTTTAGCCGGGTTATTAGACACCTTGATGAAAACGTTAAGAATTCGTATTCAGTGTCACAAATAGGAAGATTTGATGCATACACGGGACAAGACGGCGGTGTGCTAAGAGTCTCCCGCCGCTGTTTCTTCGTCGAGCAATCTTGCGACGTTTTTTTTCTTTGGATTTTTTATTGCTAAATTTTTCTTAGCAAATACTGGACGGAGAAATACAATTTTAGAATTATTTTTTATTTTTTATCTTCTTTTTTTTTATTTATTTTGGACGTGTTTTGTGGCGAATCGCGCAGTGTGCGGAGAGTTTGCGGCTTTTCTTTAATGTAAGTGTAAATGTATAGTTTTTGTGTCCGTACGTTTGTGTCGTGAAAACTATTTGAAAAAGTTATACAATGTACCGTCTGATGTTCGCGTTTAATAAATGATATCTTTTGAACATGATTGTATTTCTTTTGTAAAGCAGATTAGTAGATTTAATTCGAAATAGATAAATATGCTAACATTTATTTCATGGATGGATTTATTTGTATTTATTTGAATAATGTCCAATAGTAAAAATGTCCAATACGAAAGATGTCCAATAGTAAAAATGTCCAATAATAAAAATTACGAAAAATGTCCAATAATAAAAATGTCCAAATGTCTAATAATAAAAATATCCAATACGAAAAAAGGGCGTTTCGCAGTTTGTCTGGTTCGCGATTTGTCTGGCAGACGAACTGCGAATTTTTGTTCTCAATTCGTCCGGCCTATGATTTTTGAAATTTTCGAATTCGCAATTTGTCTGGTAATAATATAAAACTCACAGTACGTCTGGACAAAAGGTGCAGTGATTCTAGTAAATAAAGTAAAGAATTATCCGTTTTATGCGATCTGTGACAACTTCTTAAAATGTCCTTTCTGGATATGACTAATTCTGTATTTGACCACTTCTTGTTACGCCCAGTTCTTGTAATGCCCGCTTCTGTTTTTGACCATTTCGTGTTATGACTATAGTCTGACCGCTACCGCTGTACCACGCCTTAGGTAAGCTGCGGGGAGGTGGGGAATGGGAAGTAAAGAGCATGAACTCACATGAGATTCGTAGTGTCAGACAGATCTTACGATATCGAAGCACAGTTTTATATTTACGAGTATCATTACATCCAATCCGTTTTGGTCCAATATGATTAACCAATATAAATAAAATAAATCTTTAATTCTTGGAAATATAAATCAAAATCATCAATTACATGTTTTTTCTTTATAATTTTCTGTTTTTTTGGTGAACTAAATTTCAGTCGGCCCAAATTAGTTGATGAAGTTCCTGCAGTTGTTACATTTCCGCAGTATCCCGTAGCCTCCGCAACGATTTTGGCAATATTTGCATAACTTTCATTTCTTCGTTTGCTTTTCTTTCCTTAAAATATTCGGCCACTTTGAAAATGACAGTCTTGATATCTCGAGATAATAATGATAATGATAATGCACGAACCATTTTTACATCTGACACAGACAGTCAACAGCAACTGTTTCGCCCCCCCGCCTCGCCGCTCGCATACCCAAGGCGCGGTACAGCGGTAGCGGTCAGACTAGTATAAGTACAGGGAGAGCAAAAATCCTTAATACAATTCCATAACGACGACCTCCGTAACGAAGTGGCTCGCACACCGGTTTCAAGGTGTCGCCATCTCTGAGGTCCTGGGTTCGAATCCCGGTAGGGGCAAAATGTTTGTGTGATGAATACAAGCACATTTGTACCTGAGTCATGGCTGTTTGTATAATTATTATGTATTTTTCAATAAAAATATACTTAGATATGTATGTTTGACTATGTTTGTTTGTTTGTTTGTTTGTTTGTTTCTAGTATCCGTAGACAACTTAGAGCATTAAACCAACTGCTCTAAGGTAAACAAGCCTTACCTCGGACCAAATATCACAATGGACAGAGTCTGGATTTTTAGCATGTCCGTATTTTGTTAGTGTGCAGCTTTCTATCTGTACATGTGTGCATGACTAAAGATGTGACTAGTATATCGATATAATCACTTTAATGTGGTGTGTACCTAGTTCGTTATTATAATTGGGGGTTAAAGTTACTCACGTCCGTAGGTTTACCGTTTAGACCCTACACGTGACCCTTGGGTGGTGCTAAATGAGTGACACTGATAGTGGTAGAGCCACGCTGCGTTGCAGCACGCCGGGCACGCTGGGCCGGCTCGCCCGCCGTAAATACCAACCTCTCACTAAGGGTGTTACCCGACCAATCGATCGATCGTCGATCGACGGCATCGATCAACGTCGATCGAAGTTGATCGACTGGTCTGGTAGCTTTAATCGATCGACGGATACCTACCGTTTGACTAACCAATCGATCGACGACGGTCGGTCGACGTTGATCGATAGGTGTGGTAGCTTTAATCAATCGGCGGATACCGTTCGTCTAACCCATCGATCGACGGTCGGTCGACGTTGATCGATTAACCCTGGCTAAATTCCATCAGTTTCTTTCGAAATGTATTCAGAAAAGGACTCGTTGTTCTTGGCCAGTACGATGTTGCTCGTACTATTATTACGGAGACGCAAACGCAGAAGAATCTGGATGCGGCCGTTTTTTAAAGCCAACGATCGCTTATTTTATCCAAATGACATTTTAAGCAGCGGTTTTTGTTTTTGTTTTTTTTTTGCGTAGCGATTGTCATGAATTTCGAGGTTAGTAGTTTCGAGGGAGGTAGAGAGGAGGGGGATGGAGGGGGTACGGTAATGGTAACTTAGTAGAATATTTGTTTTTTTTTTCCTAAAAATAACCTAAAATAACCTCAAAATAAAAATATCTTGGCTCCCCCTCCCCCTCCCCTTCCCCGCTTTTTCGGTGTTGCTTAATCTAAAGTGCTTCCCAAGGTGTTTGGGGGAATATCATTTAGTATTTAAACGTTCATATTATCATCACTCATTATTATCAACATAAACATAATCTAATATTACGATTATTATCCATGGGCACGAAATATATTTTTTTTTTATAAAAGAGGGAGGCAAACGAGCAGGTGGGTCACCTGATGGAGAGTAATCACCGCCGCCCATGGACACCCGCAAAACCAGAGGAATCGCAGACGCGTTGCCGGCCTTTAGGGGAGGAATAGGTTTAAGGAAGGAATAGGAATTGGGAGGAGGGGGGGGGGGGAAGGGGCCTCCGGAACCCTCACTAGTCGGACGAAACACAACAGCACCAAGTACCATTATTTCATATTAGAGAGGGTGGTATTACGCCGGGCGAACCGGCCCAATGCGTGCTGCAACGCAGCGTGGCTCTACCACTCAGAAAAGTGAAGCGGCCGATGCGTCCAATCAAACAGCTCGATTTAACACCCAATCCATTTTACCGGTCGATTGTCGATCGACATCGATCGACGTCGACTAATCCATTCTACCATCGATCGATGCCGTCGATCGACGATCGATCGATTGGTCTGGTAACACCCTAATATCCGGCGTGAAATAATAGCCCTTGGTGCTGTTGTGTTTCGTTCGGGCAGTGAGGGTTCCGGAGGCCTCCCCCCCCCCCCCCCGCTCACAATTCCTATTCCTTCCTTAAATGCCGGCAACGCATCTGCGATTCCTCTGGTGTTGCGGGTGTCTATGGGCGGCGGAGATTACTCTCCATCAGGTGACCCGCCTGCTCGTTTGCCTCCTTCTATTATAACAAACAAATAAAAAATAATAATTTGTGTAGTAAAGTGAAGAGCAATACTTTTTACTATTCATATTCCCGCCCATATTATTAAGATTCAATTTTGAACTAAGGCTAAAATTTTTACTGTAAAAAAAGATTTTTCAAAATGTTTGAAACAGAGCCTTGAATATTTTGTAGGCTCTCAGTTATCACGTCTAATAGCTTTAACCCATTCACGTCTTATTTCCGGGCATTTTGGAAACCTAAAAAAGAATAATAAAAAGAATATTAGTAATATCGATAAAGCTTCGATACAGAAATACGTACATCACTAATCATTATGCCAAAAACAAAGCCTTTAAATTACATTTAATTATGGTTTAAAACCTGATTCTTATGAATAGTGTACGATATAGTATGATTTGGAATTAGCAAAAATTAATGCTTTGCCGTTTTAATTATTAAAAAACTCATAGTAAAGCATACATATTATGAGAAATCACTAACGTATGAAATGATAATTCCTGGTCTTTCACACCTCCTTTTGTTGTTCTTGACGTACAATAAACAGCTGAACAAGACATTATGTCAATTGTATATTACACAAATAACACAAACACTAAGATTTCTTAATATTTCACTATTATTTCGCACAATCCAGCAATGTTTTGACCTAGTAGTCGGTCATGAAATGACACGTCACACACCGACAGTGCGTCGTTGCCAAACGTACATTAACTATCTCTTTTACTCATATCACACTACAGTCATACAAACAGAGATACAAATACTTTACTTTGATACACGTATGTAAAAGCGGCAACGTCGTAAGACTCTGTCCATGTAATATTTGGTCCGAGAGCCTTACAGTGCTTATTTCGGGCTAGGTTATTATTGGTGTGAATGTAAGAAGTATTTATTTTATTATTTATATGTAACAACACCTAGATAGTTATTCAATCTCTTTGGTATGCTGGCCACTAATTATTACATTTAATTTTAATTGACGTTTTCCTGTCAGTTTAATGCATTGCGCATTTTATGTAATTGCATAAGGACTTCTTGGCGGGAAAGTGAAGCGTCATGTCTGCAGTTTTGTTTTATTTTCTAACATTTGTGTTTTTTCGAATATTAATGTGAAATAATAGTGGATTATTAACCGTTAAGTGTTTGTGAACGTGCATGAGTGTTGGCAAATGAAACAAAACAGTGCAACATCACTTTTCAAATTCTCTCAAGTAGTCCGCGTGAGACCTCAGTAAAGTCCCACATCTTTACTGAGGACTCAAGGGGTTTGGGGAACATCATTTATCATTCATCTTAATCACCACTCATTATCATCAAGGGAAAAAAACAAATAAAAAACTAATGACTAGGCAGTATGGCTCAGACCTTAGCCTGTTCCTTCATGGAACAAATATTAAAAAAAAAAAAGTAATTGCTTAATCAGTACATCATTAAAATGGCAACAGCAAATTTTGAGTTCATCAAAAATAAAAAAGGCCAAGAGACTTTACTACTTGGGAAATACAGATATAATCTAAGTTCTAATAACAAAAATGGCACGTCTCGATGGTGGTGTGTTCAGCGAGAGGTTTGTAGCGCTACCATTACAATTAATAATGAGAAATGTAATATTCTAAGGAGCTCAATGCCTTTGACTATATAGGTACATGTCTAGACGGAGCATCGCGGTACAAACGCTTCTCAAAATACGCCCGGTTTTTGTATTGAATTTGAAGTGTGCGTGACAGCCGCGTAGCTGACACTAGCGCGAATGGTTGCCAGCGAATGCCTAAAGCTGGGGATACACATGCTGGTAAATCTGGAAAGTAGCTGGTATAAAAGTTACTGGCATGTACGAGTAACTGGCACACTGCGGATACATTTTCAAGTAATACTGGCATGCATACTGTGCCCTTGCATGCCAGTATTACCATCGCGTATACACAGGACAGTTCGTGAGAGTATTTCGTACCTACCTATTCTTGCGCGCTAAACATGGATAACAATCGAAGTGAATTAAACAAAATAGTGTTGTTATTAGCAATTGAATGTGTAGCTAAATTAATGAGAGATAAAAAGAAAAAACGAAGACGGGTTTGGGTAAGAGATTGGATTAGTAGAAGGGAAGATTTTGGAGCAAGGTGTTGTCTGCTTAAAGAAATGCGTCAAGAAGATCATGATGGTTACAGAAACCATTTGAGAATTCTCCCAGAGAAATTTGATGAATTGTTAGGAAGAATTGGGGACAAAATAACAAAGAATGATACTCACATGCGAAATGCCATCCCGGCAATAACCAAATTGGAAATAACACTGAGATTTTTAGCTACAGGTGATTCATTTGTATCTCTAGAAGCATTGTACAGAGTAGGAAGATCGACGATTTCAAAGTTCGTTCCAGTTGTTTGTAGTGAAATAGCTACTGCACTAAAGGATTTTATTAAAGTGAGTAAAACAATTGTGAATATCTTTCCTGTTTTTTATTTATTTCAGCATAGACATTAGGCATTATTCCAAGCTTAAGAAAAAATATTCTGTCCTGATTCTTGACCAAAAGTTGTAGTGTTAGTGTTTGACTGCGTGGGTATTGTGAGTATGAATCGATCATCAGGAGATGCTGCTATTTCTTCAGTATAAATAGTTGTGTTAGAATATGGAGTGGATGGCTGAGAATATAAAGTGGACAATCGAGACCTTTCTGTACTTAGCAAAACTTGAATTTTGGATTGCATATCCAG
The DNA here is from genome assembly GCA_963921215.1 of Scoparia ambigualis. Lineage (NCBI taxonomy): Eukaryota > Metazoa > Arthropoda > Insecta > Lepidoptera > Crambidae > Scoparia > Scoparia ambigualis. The sequence continues at coordinate 3,631,841 of OY992506.1, read as the reverse complement.
AGCGTTATTTATTGGCAATGATCTTAACTGAGCAGCAACACTTTGTCCGAAATAATAAAACTCATCCTTTTGTTTTTCATTTGATCCAGGATTATTGATTGCAGTAGCAATATTTTCCAGGCGTTCAAGTGCAGTTAAGGTTTCGTTTTGCTCTACACGTTTTCTCTTAGTCTGACTAGTTTTATGTGGTCGGTTGACTGCTGCATCGCGAGAGGAGGATCTTTGGTCCTGGAGAGCGGGTGATGGTGCTTGCTCGTTTGTAGTGCTTGCTTCAGCGGATGAGTGTGATTGGTCGACTGCGACAGTGAATGTTTCGTTGTTTGGTGGGTTGACTGTTTAAGAGGAGGATTGCTGGAATGTTTGAGAGGCGGATTGCCTTTGTGAGTCTGATGGTGGTGTTTCTGTTTCAGTGCTCGATTGAGAGGACTGTTGTACCTACAAAAAATTTTTTTAAATCAAGTGTTGCAGATAGTATTAGTTTTTTATGTTTATATGTATTAACAGACATTTTGTTTTCAGATTCCTACGAGGCAGGAATGGAAGGAGTTAGAAAATGGCTTTCGAACCAAATGGAACTTTCCAGGCTGTATTGGAGCTATCGATGGCAAACACATAAATATAATGGCTCCTGAAGATAGTTCTAATTATTTTAATTATAAAGGAAATAATAGCATAGTACTACTAGCATTAGTGGATGATGACTACTGTTTTGCTTACGTTGATATAGGATGCAACGGCAGAGCTTCAGATGGAGGAGTGTTTGAAAGATCAGGCTTGAAACAAGCACTAGAAAATAATTATTTAGATATTCCTGAACATTCTGTTATAGTTGGAGATGCAGCTTTCCATTAAAAAAATATCTCATGAAACCGTTTCCTACCAGAGCCACCAGAAGAGAAAAAGTTTTTAATTATTGTTTGTCGAGGGCTAGGCGAATTGTCGAAAATGCGTTCGGTATCCTTGTATCAAGATTCCGCATTTTTGAATCATTTATATCTCTAAAACCAGAAAAAGTTGATGTCATAGTATTAGCGGCATGTTCTTTGCACAATTGGTTGCGGAAAACCACTAATACTTATATCACACAAAGGTGTGTGGATTATGAAGATATTCAACTAGGTACTATTATTAACGGCTCCTGGCGTGATCAATTACGAACATGTTTACGGAATTTACCACAAACACGAAATAATCGATCATCTAGAGAAGCGATACTTATTAGAAATAAATATGCAGATCTCTTCATTACAACAGAAGCAGTGCCTTGGCAAGACCGTTTAATTAATATTTTAAATGAATAAGTAAATGTAATTGTATAAGTAGGTACCTACTTTTGTTTAATAAAACTTTTGTGTGAACTTTTTTTACATCTATACCTCCAAACCTAAATTATAAATGTGACAGTGTGTTTGTTGTTTCGCTCATCAAGCCTTTTCATTTGAGACCCATATCATTAAAAAGTTCCATGGAACATGTCCTGACTCCATCATCAGATCTGCTCGCTGTCATCCTATTAATTACATTGTATAGTTGGAACTTGTAGTTGGAGCTAATAATAGTACATTGCATTGACGGCCTCGGTGGTGTAATGGTTAACATGCCGGCTCATCAACCAGAGGTTCCGGGTTCGAATCCCGGTGCGGGCAGTGTCGGTACTCACCATGGTACTGACATTAGTGCGTGGTCTTGGATGTTAGTGTTCGTTAATTCAATGTCTGTTGTCCATTGGACCCACAACACAGGATTGTACTATGCTTACCGTGGGCCTTTGAGTGTTGTCCATTTATTATTATTATTGCACAACTAGGGTGGTAATATAAAGAAAGGCCGAGATCGCAGAAGTTTGCGGCCCGAGCTGCAAGCGAGGGACGTAAATATGCGATCGAAGGTGTTGTGTACATCATTTTATGTCTATACTTGGCCAGAAAGCGGCTTTTTCCGTACGCGCAGCGTGTGGAAAAAGCCACTTTATTGCCAGGTGTGGCATAAACGCATGTTAAAAAGAAAGAGTAGGTACTTACAATAGCTGTTTGGATTGAGTTTCTATATTCGAAACTTTCATTTATAAAATCCATTTCCTTAAACCAAATCAAACTGGGTTTGTAAATGTCACTGGATCCAGCTCCGAATCGTTTTGAATTTTCCACTTTATTCCTCTCTTGATGATAGGTACTTCGCAGACTTATGATTTTATTTTTAATTTCTTTATCAGTCAGATTTAATTCTTCTTGTATTTTGCTGTAGGCATTGGTACGTGCTATTTTGTTTTTGTAAAGCGAGCTAGTCGGCTTCCAAAGACATTCGTATTCTCTGTACAAATGAATGAACTGTATAGTTCTCTCATCTCCCCATCGTGCCATGTTGAATACAAAAACCAACAAAAGAAAAACTTGAGCTTCGAAATCAAAACAAAAAACGTGCACCTACGGCCACAATGAGTCGGCTACTGGCATGCCCGTAGCTGTCGCGTCTGTTCACACGTGCCAGGTTAGCAGCCCCCCGCGTCCCCTCCCTCAACGGGCATGCAAGAAAATCAAATGTTGTGCTAGCTACTCGCAACTAGCTAGCTTCCAGTTACAGGCATGCCAGTTAGTGAATACACATGACTGTAGCTGGCACTTGGAAGGAGCTGGTATGCTAGTGTGCAAGCTACGGGCATGTGTAACCCCGGCTTAATTTCCAATAAAGTAGGGAAAAAATATTTATACACAATATAATTTTAAAATGATTCATAACATAACTTTTTAAATTAGGTATGTCTATCGTAATTATGTGGTACCTTAGAGCATTCAACCAACAGGAGACGACACGCGCACTAATTTCTATGCAAAAAGTCTGTCATTTCCTGCGGGGGGAAGGAAACACACATAGAAATTGTTAACACACTAATGCATTTTTAAATGACGTCGCTACGCACGCAAATGACAACATTGTTGAACACTAGCATAAAATAGACGCACACTATTATATTCACACACAGAGATTACCTGTCCGTGCCTCGGACCAAATATCACAATGGACAGAGTCTTTGGATTTTTAGCATGTCCGTCTTTTGTTAGTGTGCAGCTTTCTATCTGTACATGTGTGCGTGACTAAGGATGTGACTAGTATATCGATTTAATCACTTTAATGTGGTGTGTACCTAGTTCGTTATTATAATTGGGGGTTAAAGTTACTCACGTCCGTAGGTTTACCCTTTAGACCCTACACGTGACCCCTGGGTGATGCTAAATGAGTGACACTGACTGAGTGGTAGAACCACGCTGCGTTGCAGCACGCATTGGGCCGGCTCGCCCAGCGTAAATACCACCCTCTCCAATGATATTATAAACTATAGATACGTTACGTTCATAGTAATTTGCGTTTAAAATCTGTTCCGAGCAATCCAAAACTACACACACTGACAAGTAGATACGCAACGCGGCAAGACCGGCTCTCCACACGCACGAGAGGTTAGAGTAACATTTAGTCGTAGAGTGGACACTTGATTGAAAAGTCAGTACATAGGTAAGAAATAAAACTTCTTACAAAAGTAAATCATATTTATTGGAAATTTGAAAAATGAAATAATTAATAATAAAAGAAACGAAATAAAATACATATTTTAAATACCTTGAAAAATATTTAATTTATTTCTTCTTTGTATTTTAGAAAGTTTTTGTATTTCGGGGTTATTTTTATGTGCAGAATGGCGACGAATATTTATGTATTTATCAAATATGGTTTTAATGAGATGTAATCGATGATTGAAAATTCTATGAATGTTCGAAAAATGAGTCAAAACATTAGAATACAAACGTTTTTTAAAATGCGGCACTTTAATTATTTCTCTACGTCTTCATTGCTAGCAAAAGGTAACTCTATTTCATTTAAATGAGATTTTATGGCAAATTCGCTTATTTGTTTACGAACTGACCTAATCACTCAGAAACCTAATTCATTAAAAGAAAAAACATTAATAATCCTTAATTATCAGTAAAATGTACCTATTATATATTTAGTAGAAAAACAAATTGGCTACTTGACAGTTTTCGGAAAAGTATTTTGAAAATTACAAACGCTTATTTTATACCACGCAATGATATTATAGTTATTATGATAATATTATTGACACCACGTACAATATTTTTTTTTAAAAAGCTTTATTTAATAAAAAAAGACATATTTTTCTTTATTAATTTAAAGTTTCTGCGGACCAACCGTTTGGTTGGTCATCTGAAAATTGGCTAAATGTCTGTGACGTCACGATACAATAAACATTTATCTTGAAACCTAAAAGATAGTTTTTGTTTATTTTGTGAAATGTGGAGTTACACGAAGCTCAATTATGGCCCGTGTTTCTGGTCTTGTAATCCACAGACAAATAATCGCAAATTTATTTTGTAATAATAAAATATTTACAAATTATCTTAATAAAAAAAACTATTGGATAATTATCGTTAAATTATAAACTGCCATAATCGACATATTTTATTGTTACAACAGCCAAATAGCCAATTCAGTGAAACCATTTTAATGTTTATTCACATATACATCGATTGATTGGTCTTGTAGAAACTATCGATCGACGTCGACTAATCCATTTTACCATCGATCGATGTCGCCGATCTATATCGAAATATTTTACAAGCTACATTTAAGCGAAAAAAGAACAACAATGAAAGTTGATAATTCTAATTTTGATAATACCAACGAAGTTCAGTACGAGTCAGAAAAGGAGATCTCCATTCGTAATGATACTCCGGTCGTTAGTAAGCGAAAGCGAAACTCTATACCTCAATTGAGAGCGTCGTCTTCTGCGGGAGGATCCAGTGGTAGTAAGGCTAAGAAATTATCTAAATCCCGTCAACGTTCCAAACATTGTGGATTTGACATGGAGCCGCCTTTTTCTCCTTCTCATTCTGTAGCGGCGTCCATTTTCAGATGTGATAGTGTCTACCAGACCTATCGATCGACGTCGACTAATCCATTCTACCATCGATCGATGCCGTCGATGGACGATTAATCGATTGGTCTAGTAACACCCTAATATCCGGCGTGAAATAATAGCCCTTGGTACTGTTTTGTTTCGTTCGGCTAGTGAGGGTTCCGGAGGCCTCCCCCCCCCCCTCACAATTCCTATTCCTTCCTTAAAGGCCGGCAACGCATCTGCGATTCCTCTGGTGTTGGGGGTGTCTATGGGCGGCGGAGATTACTCTCCATCAGGTGACCCGTCTGCTTGTTTGCCTCCTTCTATTGTTTTAAAAAAAATGTGTAGTAAAGTGAAGTGAAGAGCAATACTTTTTACTATTCATATTCCCGCCCATATTATTAAGATTCAAATTTGAACTACGACTGTAAATTTTTTACTGTAAAAAAAGATTTTTCAAAATGTTTGGAACAGAGCCTTGAATATTTTGTAGGCTCCCAGTTATCACGTCTAATAGCTTTAACCCATTTATGTCTTATTTCCGGGCATTTTAGAAACATAAAAAAAGAATTATAAAGAGAATATTAGTAATATCGATAAAGCTTCGATACACAAATACGTACATCACTAATCATTATGTCAAAAACAAAGCCTTTAAATTACATTTAATTAAGGTTTAAAACCTGATTCTTATGAATAGTGTACGATATAGTATGATTTAGAATTAGCAAAAATTAATGCTTTGCCGTTTTAATCGTTAAAAAACTCATAGTAAAGCATACATATTATGAGAAATCACTAACGTATGAAATGATAATTCCTGGTCTTTCACACCTCCTTTTGTTGTTCTTGACGAACAATAAACAGCTGAACAAGAAATTATGTCAATTCTATATTACACAAATAAAACAAACACTAAGATTTCTTATTATTTCACTATTATTTCGCACCATACAGCAATGTTTTGACCGAGCAGTCAATGGAGCAGTCGGTCATGAAATGACACGTCTCACACCGACAGTGCGGCGCTGCCAAACGTACATTCACTATCTCTTTTACTCATATCACACTACAGTCATACAGACAGAGATACAAATACTTTACTTTGATACACGTACGTAAAAGCGGCAACGTCGTAAGAGTCTGTCCATGTAATATTTGGTCCGAGGTCCGTGCACAAGACTAACGTCATATTTATGTAAACGTCTATAGAGGTTGTCACTATCGATTAAATTTTTTCGATGTCGATTCAATTTAATTCAATTCAATTCAATGTCAAAATACAAGAAAAGATTTTGTTTAATTTAGGCTCCTGACTATTTTTAATTAACTGTACAAAGCGCGCGTGCTGCTGTACCTACTTTTCACTAGAAATTTGATTTCCTGTAATTGTGACAATATTTAATTAGACACGTATTACCTACTTTATTAGCTCTGTAATGGTAACCATTGGTTAAGATCACCAACGTGACATAGATGTCATGTTGGTGATCCTTAAATATAGGTAAATATCGCCCGCAGTGCCAATGGAAAAATAAGAAAGGTTCTTTGCAACCGAAACCTTATAATCGCCTTCCGAATACATCTTCTCCAATGTTATATCAGGGGGGCGATCGCGCTGAACAATCTCAACCAAACTACAATTGAACCTCAGCCGTTATAGTGCTATCGCGTTTGACACATGCGAAGGCGCTATACGAATTACGAAGTCGGCAGAACGGCTGCGGTTCAGTTGTGGTTTGGTTGTAATTATTTAGCGCCCCCCTGGCCGATACGGATGTGAGTTTTGGACTATAAAGTAAGATCTCAGGATCTCAGACGTATAGAAGCTTTTGAAATGTGGGCATACAGACGCATGATGTGATCCTGGACTCAAAAAGTCACCAATGAGGAAGTTCTGCGACGGGTCAGCCAGAAACGTGAGCTTTTGCTAGCTATCTAGCAAAGAAAAGTTGCATAATATGGGCCATGTGCTTAGACACGACAGATACGAGTTCTTGGAACCGATAATGATGGGAAAAGTTGCAGGAAAACGGATACCCTTTAGGGTGGCTCTACAACTAGTAAATTTTGTAGTACTAGTGAATAACCTTCTTCATAAAGAAGAAGAAATATAAATTAATAAATTACACAGTACAAATCAGTTTACGAGGAATTACGAATAGACATGGAGTGAGCATTTGCCACTGGTCTATAGGGGCCGTATGGTTAGACAAGATAGACACTTTGCTTTTCGTTATAGTTAAAATCGCAAGAGGATAGACTGATAGGTGGGTAGTTGTATTTTAAAAATGCTGCAATATTATTTAAAAAAAATACTTGGCTACCTAACCTTACGACTCTTAAACAGGAGGAACTGATAAACTGAAAAACATGTATTTTCATGGTTCTAAACGCCGATCAATTATTTTTATGTGGTTAGTGTAGGTAGGGTCCTCTAAGAAGAGTACTGAGTATGAAAGTAGACTAACAAAATGAAAATGAACCTTCTACATTAACTGCTCCTATTTCAAATAATTGTAAAATATACCTATTATTTATCTGAATAAAGGTTTATCATCTTTAAGGAAAACAAAATGAGAAAACCAAACAACAATTTCAATAATCTTAATTTGTAATGGAAGTATTTCAAAGAAGTAATGTTTAGTACTTTATCATAATAAAAATTTCAAACACTATATAAAAATAGATTCACAATCCTACTAAATCGTAGCGGATAGTGGCAGCTTTGACATATACATTAATTGACGTAAGTATATATGTTTAGGCAGAGTTTTTGAAGAAGCTCTTCTTCATGTTGACATTTAGCTTACTAAACAAAATAAGTATCTAAACATCTCACTATATAACAAACTCTTTTGTGCAGATGTTTTGAGAGCCTTGATTGTGCATCTAGTTTTACTAAGTGATCGAAGAATAAAAAGCTTAAATTCTGAAAACGGGAGTAGGCACGACACGCTTTTTCAATCTTCTCTTGTTATTGGATTGCATAAGTTTGAAAATGCTGTGAGCAAGTGTACTAGTGCGCTTAGGAGTCCACGAAACATGATTTCCACAAACTCGGATCCAAACATCTCGAATAATTACATCTTTTGGTTGGAAATCTGAAAAATTAATAACAAGAATAAACATTATGATGAAGTCGATATCGATATTTTGTACTGTCGTAGCTCTAGAACTGTTTCAGTGTGCCAATGTAATGAAATAAAATTTTCCTAATTTCGGGATAAATGATAGGCTGTAAATATAATATATTAATGAAGTAGACTGATCATAAACATACAGTTTAATAGTATTGATAATTTTTGAAGCAATTTAGTTAAAAAAGACTGAAGAGAATGAAAATAAGTATCAATTAATAAATAGTTATCTATCATTCATTTAATTAGCATCCATCCATCTATTGTCAAATTGTCCTGGTGTGGGTAAGTTGGATGAGGACCCTAAAAGGAAATGGTTAGGGGTTAGAGTTTCCTTGCTTCCAGGTTCCACGGATACGTGGGTTAAGGGACGGCTGTTGACGATGTTCTCGACCTTTGTCATCAGTTTACTGAGAACTTCGTCCTGGGGGGCACGTTCCTTCAGAATAAATTTAAGCGAGGTCTTTACGCTTCTTTAATTAACTTTTCCCACGCCCCACCCCAGTGTGGGCTAGCAGGAGGTATAAAAGACCATCCAGCGTAATTGTTTGCTGCTTCTATTCGAAGTGCTTCTTCGTTCAGTTCTTTTATAGAACGTTTGAGCTCATTATCACCACCCCTCAGGTTGGTTCCATTATCAGACATCAAATGTCGCGGCCAACCACATCTTGCCGCCATACGACGGAGTGCCATGATCATTGAATCGGTGCTAATGGAGTGCACAATCTCCAAATGTATAGCACTAGCAGTGAGACAAGTAAAGATCACTCCGTATCTTTTTAGGTGGCGTCGTCCAACCGTCACGCTCATCGGACCAAACAGATCAATCCCGCAATGAGTAAAGGGCCGCTGATGATGTGCCATGCGCGCTTTCCTTATTCTGCATAGCATGCATCTTGAAGCCACGTATTTAATCGTCGGTCTCATTTTTAATAACCAATATTTTTGTTTCATGTTGTTCACCATCAGCTCTTGGTACCCGTGTGCAGCTTTTTCGTGGTAGTGTTTCACTATTAAGCGAGCGACGTGGTGTTTTCCATCTAAAATAATTGGGTTTTTAATTTTAGGTGAGATCCCGGTTGCAGCGTTGATCCGACTGCCACAACGTAGTAAGCCCTGGTCGTCGAGGAATGGTGATAAGGTAAGTAGCCGACTACAGCGTTCAATACACTTTCCTTTTTTAAATGCAGCTATCTCGGCGGCGAAGCTGTCCATCTGTACTTGTTTCATTAGCAAGCGTTCAGCTAGTTCCATTACGGTGAACGTGCTCACCGAGGTAACCCTTTTGCAACAATTGATAAATTTTAAAACAGTGGCCATTACTTTCCGTAACCTCAACCAGGAAGAGAACCTAGTCACATCGGGAACAGATAAATTAGTTAAATCTTGTTGAATGAAACTTACGCGTTCCGAATTGTTGTCATTTTTATAATTGACGTAACGACACCGCCATAAAGCTTCGTCGTTATGTAGAAACGATGGACTTTTGAACCATTCATTTCTGAACACTGTGGCATCATAAACTTCCCGCGTACCAGTATCAGCGATATTTAACTTAGTAGGCACGTACCTCCACTCACTGGACCGCGTCAGTTCGTCTATTTCACCCAATCGTCGTTATTTATCCACTGTAACACAGTCGTAGAATCGCACCAAAAACATCTGTTATTTGTTTTTAGTTTGTGTTCACGCGTAATTGTATTCGCAAGCCTGGCACCTAGTAATGCAGCTTGAAGCTCCAGTCTTGGAATCGTAGTAGGTTTCAAAGGTGCGACCCGGCTTTTGCTAGATATAAATACAATATTTACATTACCATTATTGACCCAACGCCAATAAGCCACAGCACACATAGCCTTTGAAGACGCGTCACAAAATATATGCAGTTGTAAATCGTTATAGCTATGTTCAATTCTAGTGGTCGTAGCTGATGCCGTAGACGTAGACGCCTGTTGTCGTAGCGGCGTCACAGCTGTCTCACTCGTAGTCACGTTTGCATACCAACGGGGGATGCGAATATTAGGTATTTGTTTTAAAACCTCGATCCATTTGCACCATTTTAAGAAAACTTCATCCGAAATAACTTCGTCCCAATTAATGTTACCCTTCCATGTATCTTGAAGTATCATTTTCCCCTGTATGGTAAACGGTGTTGAGAAACCAAGTACATCAAATCGGGAATGCGCTTCAACGATACGTCAAAACCAAGTACATCTTCAGCAGGATACCAAATCATGCCAAGTGTTCGCTCACGTTGGTTCTGCTGATCAATTTAAAATTTTACAGCCGTATCACCCAAAGTCTGTTTTGGCACGCTATCCAACATTGCCAGACTGTTACTTGTCCAGTTACGAATTTCGAAACCTCCTGTTTTGTGAATTTTAGCGACATTCCTTACCATTTCTAAGCGGCTGAGTCGTCCGGGAGGCTATCTATGTAATCGTTTACTCAGAACGCACACCGTTTGGCACCGTTAGGTGATGTGACGTTTTGAGCCGCGGTCCGCCCGCGTTAGCACTTGTTGCAAAAGACAAGTGGTGTGGTTACAATACGTTGGTGGTTACGTAGATCTTCTATCTTCAAATGGACGAAGGCTTCAGTTCTTCAAATCCGGCTCCGAAGGTCCAAAGAAATTGTTCCCGACGGGTGTAGTCGCCGAACAGTTTAGCCGTTGTGCTTCGATGTGGACTGTAGGTTCTTCAATAAAAACTCGGTTCTTGATTAGTGCTTCTTTATTCTTCTAGGTGGGGTCCCGGAGAGCTTACAAATTCTGCTCTGACCGGCCGTGACTTAAACACATTATGGGTTGGCAACTAGCAGCCTTGTGGGACAGCTGCCGGCTCATGTGGGCAGTTTTACATTTTACCATAACTAACTACCCACATGAACCGTCGCAATTTGTGCAGCTGTCCCTTTCGTTCGGACCTCTCTTTTTATCTTAAATTTGTTACCTACCCTACGGTATCACACGTAATCTGGATACCCTACATATATTTATTTTCCTAGTTACATTGATATTCCTAACAATAGAAACCTATAATTACGAAAGCTAATCTCTTACTTTCCTAACTTTAATTACCTTAGAGAGGCGTAAGGCCCCTGGGCACGTATACCTGGCCCTTACCGTTGTCAAAACCATTACCTTTTTAATAAAACGCAAAAAAATAATTATTTATTATCAAAAAACCTTTACACATATGAGACTTAATCTACTTATGCAAATACATATACCTAAATTTAGCCGTATTATATCTAACTATATTGTTGTGGCGTGCGGCTGAATAATTGAGTAATTACCTATTACTTATTAGAATTGGATGTAGTAAAGAATAGCGCTGCGTCGTAGGTAGTCAGGATGGAAGTCTTGTCCGTTGTAGAAAGGAAACAGACAAGTAAAGGACTCACCAAACTCTGGAACTGCAGATGACCCGACCAGCAATGGCCTGGGCTGATCTCCTCTTCCTTTTGCGCACAAATTCACTTCGCGGGCAGTTTGACTTAATGAGCGGGTTATTATGATTATTAGTAATTGAAGTTTAAGCTGATTTTATGATTATATTCGGGAGCGGCGCGTTCGCGGTGTCTTTTCAGAAAACGTTACTTTTTAGTACTCGAGAAAAATGCAGAGAGCTGTCCGTCGCGGGCGCCCGTCGGGTCGTTGATTGGCGGTGGTGCTTTCTCGCTCACACCAGCGGTTAAGTATGGCGAAGGAAAGGGATATTAGGAAAGGATGTGCGGACGCAACGCTTTTCACATTTCGCGGTGTTATTTAAAAATTCGAACATGAATTAACGACTAAGTCGTAGATGGCCAAAACATCCTCCGCGGCCTTAAGAACACGTAGGGTTCTTAATAAAGTGTAGTTAATATAGAGCATATCACAATATGAATGTAAAGAATAATATACAATTAATGCGTTTAAAATAAAATAATGTTATCAAGTATGTATGTAATGTGTTAATATAGTTTATAATGCGGTTAGGTAATTTATTGTGATGGTAATGGACAAAGTTTTACGATAGGTCGTTTAAATGTACCATTTGGGGTCTTAACAAGGGCTACACGAACAGTACCATCACTACCGGGATAGATCTGTTGAATGATTCCCATTGGCCAACGTAAAGGCGGGACCTCGTCCTGATGAATTAAGACCACAGTACCGATCGTGATGTTCGCCTTATCTGTAAGCCATTTTTGTCGCACTTGCAAACTATGTAGGTATTCTAATCGCCATCTTTTCCAGTAGCTATTAACCATTTGGTCAAGTAATTGTTTGCGGTTACATAATGTTTTCGTTTCATCGGAAATATTTCTTATAGGTAATTGAGTGAGTGGTGAAGCCATTATAAAGTGTGCGGGAGTTAGCGGTTCTGGATAAGGGTCCTCACTGAGAATACAGAGAGGTCGCGAATTTAGAATACCTTCAATTTGAACTAGAACGGTTAAAAGTTCTTCATATGTAAGCAATTGGGACCCAATAATGCGTTTAAGATGTGTTTTTACACTTTTTATATTTGACTCCCATAGGCCGCCAAAATGTGGGGCGCGAGGAGGTATCATACGCCATTCAATGCGTTGATGTGCAACAAGCTCTTGGAGCTGAGTTTTAGCTCCAATAAAATTCGTTCCATTATCGGAAAAAAGACATGATACTGGTCCACAGCGGGAAATGAACCTATTAAAAGCGGATAAAAATGTGTTTGATGACAAGTCAGACGCTATCTCAATGTGAACTGCCTTGGTCACAAGACACACAAAAAGGCAAATGTAAACCTTTATACTTCTTTGACCTCTTCGCCTACATGCTGTAATATTTATATGTCCTCCGTAGTCAACTCCAGTATGGACAAACGCTTTTGTCTCCTGTACACGACACGCGGGTAAATCGGCCATTTTAGGGTTAATATGCGAAGGTGCGGTTTTAAAACAGTGATTACAAGAATGAACTATTTTTCGTATTATATTTCTAGATGAAATAATCCAGTATCTTTGTCGTAATAAAGATGATAGAAGATTAGCGCCTGCATGGCAGTGTATGCGGTGATAATGTTGTATAATAAGATAAGTAATATGATCATGTTTAGGTAACAAAGCCGGGTGCTGTGATTCAAAAGGTAGGTTAGCTCTCGATAGCCTTCCTCCTATCCTTAATATTCCAACCTCATCTACAGAGATCAAGATTTCTGAGCGGGGTAGCAGGTAAATTATCTTTATATAAACCACGAATAATTTGTTTAAAGTGAACATGTTGTAATGAGCGAATTAAGTATATTTCAGCGGTATTTAAATGAGAAGCTTGAATGCCTTTATAGCGCGGTATAATGCATAGAAATCTAAGTATATAGACTATGATGCGTAAAATTTTATTCCATGACGAAAACCTTGTCGCAAGTGTATGAAGTAGTTTCGGAATTACAGATAAAGCAGTAAAGGTGAGTGTTTTGTTGTGATACTCGGGTAATTCCTCGCATGATGTGGGTTCAAATTTAGTGATTGGCCACTCAGCAGTAGGAAGCTGAAGCCATTCGGGGCCTTGCCACCATAACTCATGGTTAATTAATTGTTGAGGTAATATACCACGAGAGAGACAATCACTCGGGTTGCTTACACCACTAACATGGTAAAAGTGTTGTGGGTCGAGATTCTCTTGACATTTAGCGATGCGGTTACTGATAAATATACTCCATTTATGAGGCGAAGATTGTATCCATGAAAGGGCTATTTTGGAATCTGAGAAAGCGAATATATTATTAATAGCGGTACGTTTACTGTATGTATCATTAACTAATTTGATTAATTTTGACATAAGAAGCGCGGCACATAGCTCTAACCGAGCTAGTGTAGCTACCTTCACCGGAGCCACTTTAGATTAGGCACACACCAAGCTAACGTGAATATTTCCGTGCGGATCTGTGACATGTAAATAAATAACGCAACCATAAGCTTTGAGACTAGCGTCCGCAAACCCAACAATGTTTAATATACAGCCTTCAGAAACGGCTAAAGTACTCGGTATTTTTAATGAAGATAGTAGCGGCAATTGATGCGCAAATGTATTAAATAAAGAAATAATTAAGGTGGGTGGTTTATCATCCCAACCAATGTTTTCTTTCCATAACTCCTTTATGAGTAATTTGGCACAAAGGATTACAGGTGCGACGAAACCTAATACGTCCCATAAGCGTGCGATTGTGGAAAGCATTGTTCTTTTAGTACACTCTACGTTTATAGGAGACGTGGTGTAAATAAATATATCCTGAGCGGGAAGCTATTTAAGACCTAGTATTTTTATATTGTCATTATATGAAAATTCCTGAGCGGTGCGGTTGGACTCGGGTACAATAGAGAGAAGCTCCTGAGAATTACTGGCCCATTTGGTTAAATTAAAATCACCAGATTTAAATAAGTGTATCAATTCTTTAGATAATTGTATACCTTCTTCTACCGTGAGAACTGACGTCGTCAAATCGTCCGTGTACATTTCCTGCGAGGCCACTTTGACGGCAAGAGGAAACCGTTCACGCTCGTCATTTGCTAGCTGACGAACAGTACGCATAGCCAAAAAGGGACTACATTTTAAACCAAAGGCAACCCTATCGAATTGAAATTCACGAATTTGACTATTAGAGTCAAATCTAAATAATATTTTTTCATATTTTCTATGCTCAGGAGATAATGCGATGCGAAGGTACATTTGTTTTATGTCAGCGGTAATTGCAATAGGGAACAAACGAAAGTTGAGCAATAATATAAATAAATCAGCTTGAAGATTGGGACCAACGTGTAAAATGTCATTGAGTGACAAACCATTATGACATTTAGCGCTTGCGTCTAAAACTACACGTACTTGAGTAGTCGGTTTATCGCGGCGTACGACTGGATGATGAGGTATGAAGTAGCCCTGTCCATAGTAGGGGTCGTCGGGTAATACTTCGCTTAAGTAACCATTAGTAATATATTCATTAATAATTTTGTTATAACTAGTTCGTAGTTCTGCGTTTGCTAGTTGCTTTTCTAGCGATATCAAACGGCGGTGAGCGACAGAGCGAGAGTCACCGAGCCTACTAGGGTCGTCGCGAAAAGGTAACGCCACACAATATTGACCAGTAATAGCGTCACGTGACACGGTGGAGCTGTACATACGCTCGTAATCACTGTCTGCGGGACTAATGTACTTTTTTACGGGGACTTCTTCTAACTCCCAAAATTTGGTAAGCAAGTCGTCTGCGTTGCGGTTATTGTAACACGTTAAAAAGGTCGCGGTAGATGTAATATGTTGGTTGTCAGATTTGACGCGGGCGGGTACTTCTCCCATTAAAATAAAACCAAACACGGTCTCAATCGCGGGCGGTGCAGGAGGCATAATAATTTTTCTATCTAACAATAAGTATGGAAACAGCTGAGCACCTAACAATAAGTTGATCTCCCCTGGCATATGCCACTGAGGATCTGCGAGCGGAATATCAATAAAAATTTTTATGACAGAAGTGTCAACATAATCGGTTGGTAATCGGTCAGTTATACAATCTAAAACCAATGCGGTAAGCGTGAAAGAACAAGTATTTAGTTTGGACTCTATATGTACCTACACCTTTAATAGTGGAGTTGGCAAGTGGTACAATATTTATAGCCTTTTACAACAGGCGGCGGTTATTAAATTATTTTGAGACCATTGTCAATCAAACATCTTATAGAAACATTGTGATTATTGTTATCACGCACGAGTATTTGAGCGGTCGATAATAAATCGTATTAGGCGTCTTACTAGACGACACACGAGCGCATAGCGATACCTGTGGGCCTAGCGAAGCATGTGTGGTAGCAGGCGGCCGTGATGGCAACTGATGCGATATTAGAGCATGAGATGGCGCTGCTGTGCTGCTGTTTGTATGATTATTAGAAAAGTCATTATAATTGTTTTTATTATTAGAGGATTCTAAATGCAACAACGAATGGTGTCTTTTATTACATATTTTACACGAATGGTGCGAATTAAAATAAGATGCAGTATGAGTTAAACTTATACAATTTACACAACTTCGTTTCATTTTTATGAAATCCAGACGGCGGGATGCGGGCAATGATTTAAATTTTTCACAACTGTCTACATGATAATGATCGGACACATTGCACATTGGACACTGGGCATTATTATTAGCATTGTCGCGGGAATCGCGGGTAACGAAAGAGTGGTGGAACTGGTGGACTGTATCACGCGGCTGTGAGCGGTTGTTATTGTTATCATTACGCGAGTTATGCAAATTAGTAGATCCTCGTACAGTGCTCACTGGCAACGAAGTGCGTTCGAGTATTTTAATTTGACTTTTAATAAATTCGGATAATTCGCTATAAGAAGGAATTCCTTGGTTTATTACAGACATTTCAAAAGCTTGAGCTGTACTAGAATCTAATTTGCGAAGAGCTAAATTAAGCAATATAAAATCTTTTAAATCATTTATTTTTAATTGTTCCATTGCGGACACAGCGGCATGAAAAGTTTCTATGAAAGTGTTTAGTGAAGTAGAAGTCAATTTAGAGAAAACTGTTTTTCTGAATTGATTTCGGGTCTGGGTGGGTTATCTATGTTTATGTATATTTATCCGTTATCTAGTTTAACCATAATAACGAGTTTCAATAGAAACTTATCTTGGGCTAAGATAATTGGTGTGAGCGTAAACAAATTTTATTTATTTTATTACTGTCTTATTATAATTATTTTTGGGAGGTAGGTTGGTACATTGAAGGCAGATTTCGTTGGTACCTAAAAGGTAGGTAACCTTATGTGTGATATCTATTAGGTATAAGTACCTACTTACATTATCACTATCAGTATAAAGCCGTCATTTTGACCGTCATGCGTCATTCAGGTCCGCGGCCGCGGCACACTTACCATAATACCTATTAAAATTGTTTTTGTAGGTATACATTGAATTTAGGAGGACAGACATCCTATTATCATTTTTCTAAGTACAAACTCGGGTGCTAGGATAGGTACTTACCTTACCTAGGGACCTACTGTGGTATTATGTGTCGATGCATGTAAACTCTTTATTCTCTTATTTATTTCTTAAAATCTAAACATCGAACACTGTTAATCGCGTTGTAGTATGTTTTGGTCTAGAACATTCCGTCTCTGAAGCTGAAGTAGCGTAGTTCTGTCAGCTCTAGGCCGCAAAGTAAAAAGAGATTTCATCAAGTTGTTCATCTTTTTTCTTTTCTGCGCCGACTTTAGACACGACTTTGTGGAGGCGCTACCAACCCAAAGAGATTATAGTTTAATGTCTTTGTACCAACCTAACTTGGGATAGGTAGGTACATCCTTTCAATGTTATCAAAAAACTTTTTCCAGCAATTACAAATATTTGATTCCAGCAATATTTCTAAGCCAACCTTGCAGAAAGAACACTTTGTACGTTGTCAATAAATGAAACAAGTAATATTACAAAAGACATTTTGATGCAATTTCATTAATGACCATTTCAGTAGCTTTCACCAGCAAGGTAGAGGCAAATATTAAATAATGATGTTTATAAAGTAACGTTGCGGCAACATGTATTTAGGAACGTTACAAATAAATGATTGTAGCAACTTTATAATTTAACGTTTTACAAATTTGAGTGCCTTAAGTTGTTGCAAAATGAAAATTAAAACTTTCAATTGTAATTTAATAGTTACATTAAAAGTATAAATTCCAATAAGTTTCGAAAATAAGGTTTTATCTAGTATTTGGAAATTACCTTAATATTATCGGTACATTTGTTTTGTAACTTCCAAATGCGTGATAAACAAACTTAATGAAACTTCTTGTAAGTTTCATGTTTAGTGGGCAGGTTTAATGTTAAATAAAATATTCATGTAATATGAGCCAAGTGCTCGTTTATCTTGATACTTCTGAACTAAGCTATCCCAAATGGAACTATAATTTTCCCCAGACGAGATAACCCCTGCGGTTAATTTTAATGCACTCCCAGTCAATTTACCCATTAGGTATTGTATTCGTTGCGAGTTTGTTAATTCGGTATTGTCGTGAATGTTTGCCTTAAACGACTCGTAAAAGACGGGCCAATTTTCAAATTTGCCATCAAATAATGGTATGTTAATGGGCGGTAACTTTATAGAAGCAAGTTTAGGTTGTATCTGAGCGTTATTTGTATTGCATATAACGCTCAGATACCTAATTCGCATAATTTTAGTAAACAAATCTTCGAACTGAGTGAGGCTCGAATAATCCGGTTCAAATTTATCGTTATTATTTAGATAAATTTCGTTAATTGTATCTAAATTCTGGATATACTCATCGCGAACAATATTTAGCGACTCCGAGTCGGCCATAAATGTTTCCGATGAACGAAGATCCATTCCAACAGCGGTGGAAATCTTTTTACCACTATCGTAAATAGCAGAAAGCCTATTTATTATGGCTTTGTTTTTAGCTTGTAACAATTTAATTTTATTAGCGTCCATAGTTAAGATAGCGGTTACGGTTGCAATAGGTAGATTGCGCGGAAAAGAAAAGTAGGTAGGTAGCTAATAATAAGCGACCGGCGCGTGCGAGCGGTTAAATTATGGTAGTTTATGACTACAAATAAGGCGAAAATCATAAGCGGAGTAGTTTGAATATGCGAGAAAACAATTTATTCTCATAAAAAACGAAGCGGCAAATAACATTCAGTGTGTTTGTAACAATTAAGTACGATTGCGAAACGACAAAATAAAATGGTTTAGTGTAGGCAAAGAGATTTAAATACACTCGGCGTCAAAAAAATCGCACCTCTTAGAAAATCACTTTCAAATGTCATTTACTCTTGATATGCACATGCAGTCGCATTAATTATGATTTTATTTACAAGGTTACTTAATTAACTTAATAAAAAACATTACTTTTCATTATCAAATAAAACCTAATGCAACAAATAAAGTGTCACAAAAATTCGATGCAAATTTTGCTACCCGTGAGAGTTGCTAGTTGCGCTTCCTTTGTGGGTATAAAACGGTCAACACGGGTTCAATGTGGGTCATTCGCTATTCAACCGTTGAAGAGGACACACGCACAGATTTTGATGGATACCACAGCTGATAAAGCCGCTCAAGTGGTTGCACTACTGCAATCAGGGGTGCGGCAGTGTGATGTCGCCCGGCAACTGAACCTGAGCCGTTATTCCGTTCGAAGAGTGTACCAGCGCTTCATAGAGACCGGTGGCTATATCCGCAGACACGGTTCGGGTAGACGTCGCTGCACTTCGGAAAGAGACGACCGGTTCGTTGTGTCGAACTCTTTGAGAAATCGTTTCTCCAACGCTGTTGAGTTGCAACAGCAGCTCCAGGCAGTTTGCAGACGCACCGTAAGCGTATCTACGGTTAGAAGAAGATTGAAGGAGAAGAAGATAGCGGCCCACAGAGCTGCTACGGGTCCAAAATTGACTGCAGCGCATCGGCGAGCCCGCTTGCAGTTTGCTCGTGACCACGTCGATTGGACCCTTGAGCAGTGGAGAGCTGTTCTCTTCTCAGACGAGACGCGAGTGTGTCTTTTCTGCAACGACCGACGGAGAAGAGTATACCGGAGGCAGGGTGAACGTTTCGCCCAAGCCTGCATCCAGGAGACGGTGGAATATGGTGGCGGATCCTGCATGTTCTGGGGCGGTATGTCTGCTGCCGGCAAAACCGACCTTGTCTGCGTCTCCCGGACTGGAGGTGCTCGCGGACAAGGGTCGCTGACTGCTCGCCGCTATGTCACTGAGGTCCTGGAAGTGCATGTGGTCCCCTTTGCCGAATCTTTTGGCGAGGGGTTCACATTAATGCACGACAACGCTCGCGCTCACACTGCAGGCATCGTGAGCGACTTCTTGCAGAGGTCCCAAATCTCTGTGATGCAGTGGCCAGAAGTCCGGATCTGAATCCTATAGAGCACCTCTGGGACCATCTTAAACGTAAGGTTCGATCTCGGGATCCAGCTCCTTCGACTCTACAGGAGCTCCAAGACGCGGTGATTGAAGAATGGGGGCTTATCCCTCAAGAAGAGCTCCTGAAGTTGGTGAGGTCCATGAGGGACCGTATGGAAGCCGTGATCAGGGCAAGGGGGGGTAACACTAGATTTTAAGTTAATTTTAAGACACTTTTTGTACATTTTTCTTTGTAAATTATCTGTTGTTAATTAGGACTTAATTAAGGATTTTTATTATTTTATTAATTTTAATGTTGTTTGTATAATTATAATTAAACAGAAAGTTAAATTTAATTGTTTTTTGATACTCCTTTTTGTTACCTTTCTAATGATACCCAACACTATCCTCTACATAAGGTTTAAGAATTTTTAAAGATGATTTTTAAAAGGTGCGATTTTTTTGACGCCGAGTGTAGTTTAATGTCTTTGAGTGTAGGTAAACCAATATGGTTGCTCTGCGCTGTGTAGGTAGGTTCCTACGCGTGGGAACGAAATACTGCGGTGTAATAAATGATGCGGTGTATGTTATATTAATAAATGAGTGAATTTGTGCAATAAATATGCGGTGTACAGGTTAATAGGTTATTATATGTATAAGGGTCAGAAACAATATTACAGCGAACAGTGCTATCGGAAATCCATAATAAGTTTGTCCAGTGCAAGTGTAACAAAACATTTTAGAAGTGAAATAATCTTGATTGTGTTTTCATGGATAACAAAAAGAACGGTATATAACGTGAGCAGTGAAAAATTTAAACAATTATTGAATAATTATAGAATAACAGTGGTAAATGAGCGATTTTTTTGGTTTACTCAGTGTCTCAGTGGTAGTTGGAAAAAGTTTTAAATCCAAATACACTCGAACCAACTCCTTATACTCAAACCACTTGTTAACACGCGTAACCGTACGCTTAATTTGGTCGCTGTCAGTAAGAACTGATTGGTGTTGCGGCGCGTGTTACGGCTTAAGCCCGCGGTAGAAATCGTGCGGCCTGCGGTTCGATCCTGTGGAGGAAGAATTATTTTGGAAGTTTTATTTTCAACATTTATTTCAAACTTTTGAGAAGTCTGGTATTTGGGCGTTTATTGTTACACAGGCGCATAACTGACTAAGGCCTAAGGTACGATGGCAAAGAAATGTACAGAGTGTAATAAAAATATTATTGATAGACAGTTTCTCACCTGCTCTAAATGCAAAAATACATATCATCTTAAGTGCACTACTACATCAGAGAAACTATTTTATTTAATGAAACAAACGAAAAGTGATAAATGGACATGTAAGAAGTGTATAAGTGAACTTCAACGTGAACTACAACAGTCAAGCAATTCCTTATCTGAATCGTCGGTTTGCACGAATATTACATCTACGCCTATAACATTTGTTACTAATCGTTTGAAAAAGAAAATAGATATTTCTACAAGAAAATCCAATGAATCACTTAATTTGGATGATTCAGATGATAGCTATTACTGCCCTGACTTAGAAACGACTCAATCCAATAGAAGCTGTCCAGAGGCTGGATACAATTCAAAAGAAGATATAGATGAATTAAAAATGAAAATTGTGGAACTAGAGGTAAGACTGAAATCAGCGGATCTGGAAATTGAAAATTTGTTATCAGAAAATAGTTCTCTTAAAAAACAAGTAATGATTTATGAAAGAAAAACTAGCCATTTATCGCAAATATGTCGGTCAACACCTAAAAAAGATAGAAATAAAAAAGTTGTCGGAGAAAAAGGACAGAATAGTCTCTTCACAGATAATTCGGCACCAAACCAAACAACTAATGAAAACTCTCAATCAAGCAATGTAAAAAGTGAAATTCAACCTCAACAATCATCGGTAACGTGTCTTCCGGAAACAAACCTAGTAAATATGGAAAATACTGAGAAATACGTGGAATCGACATGTGAAGTGCCTGTTACCAGCAGCAACACGGTGTCTAGAAACATCACAAGTACTCATTTAAAAAACAGAGTCATGATTATAAGCGACCAAAATGGCAAAGGTATTTGTAATATCCTGCAAAAATTGCTTGGTACTGAATATCATGTGACCGCTTTAATAAAACCGAATGCTCAAATAGATCAAATTTTGAAATCTTGCAATGTTTTATGTAAAGATTTTACTACCTCTGATTATGTTATTGTTATGGCGGGATCAAATGACCGAAACCCACATGGATTTCGATCGTTTCTTTATTATTATATATCACTACTCTCAAACACAAATGTATTGATTCCCGAAATAAATGAAAATGATGTTTTGAATGTACACAAGCAGAATGAAGAAATACGTCTGGTGTGTTCTCAATTTCATTATACAAGATTTGTACCTTTAGATAATTATGATTCAATAATTGATTATAAACTATTCACGTGTAGACTATTATTAAGGGAAATACTTGCAATTGCCTATAAAAATAATCTATTAAACTACAAAAAAGACAAAAGTCTAAAAATATGTAATAAAATAAAAATAACAGTACAAAAGCAAATTACTGAATATTTTAATATTAAACCTGCGAAAAGAAGGAAATTATCAAACAATATAAAAATAACGCGCAAATCACAGCATAGAATAACAGATTTTTTTAAACAAACAAAATATGTACAAGCTAGGCATTCGACGAGACAAAATATAGCGAATAATGATCAAAAGTTTTTTCGTTGCTAAGGATAAAAATTGTCTTAACTTATTTCATTCAAATACGCAAGGTATAAAATCGAAACGTGATCAATTGGAAATATTATTGCATGAAAAAGATATACATATATGTTGTTTTAGTGAGACTTTCTTAAAAAATTATGAAGTTGACACTTTTCAAATCGAGGGATATAAGAAGGTAACTCATTTTTGTCGGAAACGTAAATCGAAGGGTGGAGTAATAATTTTTTCTAAATACTCTATTGATTGCTGCGAACTGCAATGGATATCAAAAATGTCTATTGAATGTCACTTTGAATGCTGCGGTATTGTATTGAGCGGTTTAAATTATTTAATATTATGCGTCTATAGAACACCGAACAGTGATTTAACCATATTCTTAAATAATATGGAATATCTACTGAATAAGGTTATGGTAAGGACACGAAATAGATACAATAATATATTTATATTAGGAGATTTTAACGTAGATATACTGGTAAAGAATTGTAAAACGGAATCATTCTTAAACATGTTTGAATCATATAAATTGTTTCCAGCCATTTTAACACCTACCAGAATCACCACTCACTCTCAAACATGTATTGATAATATAATCACCAATAAGAAACAATTTAAAGCTAATGTATTACATATTGGTTTATCAGATCACTCATCTCAAATGATTTCAATTCCGTCAAGTCGCGGTTTTAATGAAAAATATTGGTATATTTACAAAAGAAATCCAGATGCTTACTTGGAAATATTCGTTAAATACCTCTCACAAACCAATTTCAAAGATGTTTATTCTCATACTAACCCTAACCAGGCGTATAAAGCATTTATAGATAAATTTAAACTTATTTTTGAACTTTGTGTTCCTGTCAAGAAAATTAAAATAACCTATAAGAAAGCCCCTAATTGGAAAACTAAAGGTATACTTACTGCCAGTAGAACTAAGAGACGATTATATTTACAAAATAGAAACATGAATTGCTTAGCTACAAAAAATAAATACAAAAAATACTGTAAAATTATGAAATCAGTTATAAGACAATCTAAAAGGAACACAAATTTAAATTATATAAATGAATGTGATAATAAAAGCAAGGCTACATGGCAAATTATAAAACAAAATACAACAAAATCAAATAGCATAAAAGAAACAATAGAAAATATAATAAAAGATGACATTTTAATTGACAATCCACTAGATATAGCTGAATTAATGAATAACTATTTTATAAATTTAAATAATCCATTACAGAATATAAATCATATTTTGTACCAACCAGTAAGTCGATCAAATATTAATAGCATTTTTATGACCCCAGTAACAATTTCGGAATTAAAGACAATCTTAAAACAATAAAAAAATAAAAAAAGTGTAGGTCATGATAATATTCCAATGACTTTAATAAAATCAAGTATACAATTTATAGTTGAACCTTTATTGTACATTATAAATTTGTCAATAGAAACAGGTATATTCCCGGATGACTTAAAAAAAGGGCTTATAAAACCTCTCTTTAAAAAAGGTAATAAGAGTGATATGAACAATTATAGGCCAATTGCATTACTATCAAATTTTTCCAAAATTTTTGAAAAAGTTATTTTTAATAGGATTACATCATTTGTGAACAAAAATAACATAATTCATTCGAATCAATTTGGTTTTCAAAAAGGAAAAAATACGACATTGGCTATATTTAAAATTTTAAAGCAAGTTTGGGCAGATATAGATAAAAAGAAGACATGCATAGGCCTTTTTTTAGATTTATCAAAGGCTTTTGATTGTGTTGTACATAAAATATTGTTTAAGCAGCTAGAACATATAGGAATTCGCGGCATAGCGCTGAAACTAATTGAATCTTATTTGGCACATAGGTCTCAAGCGACAATTTTAGATTCTTTTGATAAAACAACAAAAACAATAATAAGTGTCCAATCAAATTTTGAAGAAAATGTCTTAGGTGTTCCTCAAGGAAGCGTGTTGGGACCATTGTTGTTTTTGACTTACATCAATGACCTTCCACTAATTATTAGTCATACTTGTGTCATGTTTGCTGACGATGCTACAGTATTCATATCAAATGAGAATATAGAGGATAGGGTTTTTGTTGGTGAAATTAATAAAACATTCCAAATTATCGATAGTTGGCTGACTTCAATTAATTTAAAAGTAAATCTAGATAAAACAAAGCTAATAGAGTTTAGGAACTATAAGAAAACCCCTTTTGATTTTAAAGTTAGGATTGACAACAAAGAGATTGAGAAAGTACCAGATATAAAATTTCTAGGTGTTACTATTGACACCCATATGAATTGGAAGTCGCACATTGATAACATAAATAAAAGGCTCTCTAGTAGTTGTTATGCAATATCGATCTTGATGAACGTAGCCTCAATCAATGTAGCAAAAAATGCATATTATGGATACGTCTATCCTCTTTTGACGTATGGAATAATATTCTGGGGTAACTCAGTAAATAGTCAATCCACCTTTATAATACAAAAAAAATGCCTCAGAATTATGTATAATATTAAAAATTGTGGATCATTAAGAAATACTTTTAAAGATTTCAAATATCTAACTCTGATGTGTATTTATATTCTAGAAATTTGTGTATTTGTAAAGGAGAATAAAAAATATTTTTGTCCAAAAAATCAATCCAAAAAGAATATACGCTCACAATATGCTTATGATGTGTGTATCATAAAACATTATAGTTATATTTATGGCAAAAGTACCGTGATTATGGGGATAAAATTTTTTAATCATTTACCGCTTCATATCAAATGTGTTGAAAACCCCTATTTTAAAAGAACTCTAAAAGAGTGGTTAATCGAAAAATGTTTTTATAATTTGGATGAATTTTTTAACTATTTTTAGTTTTATATTAATTATTAATATTTTACAATTTTATATCCTGACCTGCGAAATGGTTTTATTGTTATTTTATTAATATTTTGTTTGAATGCATTATTTTTAATTTAAATTTATGATTATTAAAAATTATTATTATTTTATACAATTCTATTTGCTGATATGTGAAATGATTATTTTGTAATTTAAGGCAGCCGCCCGGAATGCGGAAGATGCGTGGTTCGATTCCCGCCTGAGGTTGTCGTCTTTTTTCAGTGTTTGAAATTTTACTTAAGTATATTTAAGCGTTAATAGGACGCTAAAATATAAATCATTAATGAATATGGTTTAAATGTATTGAATTTTGTAATTTTTTTTTTTTTTTAAATGGCATTTGTTTAATATTGTACGTCCGAAATGGACAGACTGTTGACACCATTTTAATTGTAACAACCAATGCACACAGTTATGACAATAAATTTTATCTTATCTTATCTTATATAAATAGGTATTTATCCGGTTCGAAGGCGTACTAAAATGTTGTGGCGTGCAGTTGCAGAATCGGGAGTAGAAAGGAAACAGACAAGTAAAGGACTCACCAAACTCTGGAACTGCAGATGACCCGACCAGCAATGGCCTGGGCTGATCTCCTCTTCCTTTTGCGCACAAATTCACTTCGCGGGCAGTTTGACTTAATGAGCGGGTTATTATGATTATTAGTAATTGAAGTTTAACCTGATTTTATGATTATTTTCGGGAGCGGCGCGTTCGCGGTGTCTTTTCAGAAAACGTTACTTTTTAGTACTCGAGAAAAATGCAGAGAGCTGTCCGTCGCGGGCGCCCGTCGGGTCGTTGATTGGCGGTGGTGCTTTCTCGCTCACACCAGCGGTTAAGTATGGCGAAGGAAAGGGATATTAGGAAAGGATGTGCGGACGCAACGCTTTTCACATTTCGCGGTGTTATTTAAAAATTCGAACATGAATTAACGACTAAGTCGTAGATTGGCAAAACATATATAATATTATAAAGTCGAGACTTCTGTCCGTGTCCGAGTGTAGCCTTCGCAAATTGGCTAAAAAGATAGTTCCGTCTGTGACAACTGATGATCATAACAAATATGTTATTTGGGGTAACAGACACCCACATCAAATTGATAAATACCTAGAGTTATGTAACTCTAAACTCAGAAAAATTGACTTTCCGCCAGATCTGGGTCATTGTTGTGGTGCATCTTGTCACAATCCTGACCACCTACTGATATTGGATAAAATGTATTCTGGTATTATTGATGTTTTGTCTAATGCAGCTATAGAGAGTTACGATTATAAAGTAAATCACAAAAAACCAAAGTATGTAATTTGGTTGGAATAAGCACGTCGCCGGCGCTCACCGGGAAGCCAGACTTAAATTTAAAACATGGCTTTTAGCGGGCAAGCCCACAAGTGGTATAATATGTAGTGAAATGAAAGAAACAAGAAAGATTTTTAAATCAAAATTAAAATGGTGTCAGAAAGGCAAGATCAATTAAAAATGTATAGGTTAGCGTCAAATTACGCAGATAATCATTTTAAAAGTTATTGGAAAAATACAAAAAATCATAATATTAGAATGAGGCTACCGGCGAGCGTTGACGGACGGCAAGATCATAGGGCTATTGCTAACTTGTTTAGGGAACATTTCGTTGTCAGGTCACGACTGGGTCCGTCATCCGGCCAGGTGAGCGTTGCTGAGACCGAAATAACAAAACAGCCTGTGCAGTTTTCCGCAAAAAACATCTCAACAATTATAAAACATATGCAAAGAGGAAAATCACCAGGTTATGACGGTCTCAGCATCGAGCACTTTAAGCACGCCGGTGTGCATTTGCCGCGCGTGTTGGCGATGCTGTTTAATCTGTGCATGATACATTCGTATCTGCCCGAGTTGATGATGCGCACTGTCGTTGTACCAATTTTGAAAAATAAAACGGGCGATGCATCCGATAAAGCTAATTATCGGCCTATCTCCCTTGCAACAACCACTGCGAAGGTGCTTGACAGTTTACTTAATTGTAATCTCACACAATATGTGAACATAAACGACGCTCAGTTTGGTTTCATGGCTGGACTCTCAACCGAGAGTGCAATCCTGACTCTAAAACACACTGTCAAATACTACACAATGAGGAGGACACCGGTATACGCGTGCTTCCTGGACTTGTCAAGAGCTTTTGACCTTGTAAATTATGACCTTTTGTGGGATAAGCTGGGCAGCGCGGGTGTGCCGGTGGAGTGTGTGTCCCTCCTTAAGTACTGGTATTCACATCAAAAAAACCAGGTGAGATGGGCGGGTAAGCTGTCGGATGAATACCGTTTGGAATGCGGGGTAAGACAGGGGGGCTGACCTCACCCCTGTTATTTAACCTAAATATTAACCAGCTGATCGAGAAGTCAAGTCAAGTCAAGTCAAAGTCAAATTATTTATTCAATGTAAACCTTTACAGGCACTTATTGACGTCAATACTAATAATAATAAAAAAACAGTTAACTAACTTATAGTTAAGACTTAATAACTAATCTAACGAGCTATTATAGTCTGTGCCAGACAAATGCGCATTGCTACCCCCAGTACCACTGCACGCCGAAACAGAATCGCGTCGAACCGTGGTCATAGAATTGTGTAATATGATTTCCAATTATCGTATTGATACTGTGGTAAGTAATATAAATTGGAGTTATTGAAGTAAAATAAAGTAGCGGCTGAAATGAGTTTTGGAAAACATTAGTACCTAACCAATAAGGTTGACATTTTTAATCATTCAAATATCTTTTTTATAAAAACTTAAGCATAAAAAAACGTCAAAAATTAATAAGCATAAACTTGTGTGTTTTAAAATTGTTTCGTTATTCGTCTTGGTACAAGCACAGAATAACTAATACTACTACCGTACAGAAGGTTCACCCTCCAACGACCCCCACGCAAAACTGAAACCTATCTCGTGACCCGAGACGAGATAAGTTTCAGTTTCCCTGACGTCCGTCAGGAGCGCAGGGTTTACGCGCGCGCGTAGGGATTACGAGTTAAGAGGAAACACCACGCCGACGCGGCACCCAAAACTCCCACACCAAACACAGAAAAACGACGCCCCGCAGCCCCCTTCCAAAACCGGACCAACCCCCACCACCCCTTCAGCAACGGTTAAAGAAAGAGACCCTTCACGTCCGTATGCTTGATTCCTTTGCATTAAGTCATTTATTTAATAACCAGGAGCCTTCAAAATTAAGCGAAATCACTTCGTTTTAAGGCGTCTTCAGAAACATTAGGTAACTCGTTTAAAAAAAAAATCAAACACAGACACAGAAAACCTCCTCCCCCAACCGACGCTTAAATAAAAATTGGTCCACCTCTGAAGGAGGAAACAGGGGACCACGAAACGCCGCTCCCCCGCGCCCCGCATGAGAATCCCAAACGCCACGCCGACGCAGTGTTTCCTCTCAAGGCCAGATAGATCGCGCTTTAAGTTTTTTCAAACCATCTGAGACATAGAAAATAATGGTTTAAATTCTGGAAAAAAAAAACTATGTATTAGTTAAGGATCCAATCTATTCAAAGTCTCATTCAGTTACAAAATCCAATAAACATCACTCGATAAAAAAAATAAAAAATAATAATAATAATAATAAATAAGTGGTAGATTTAGATCAATCACACTCAACCACACTCACATCACCATCAATCGAACTAGACCCGCACCGACGCCACGTCCCCAACCCAACCCCCACCACCCCCACCACTCCCCATCCCCGATCCTACGGGGGCAAACCAACATCGCGTCGCGTCGCGTCGGCCATATTCACTTCCGATCCAGCCTGCCTACGCGACACGACGCGACACCGGTTCACCCCCACAGGACCGAGGACAAAAAATGACGAGGGTAGCAGAAGCCAGGCTAGGGACGCAGCATCGGCACAAGTCCAACTCGATCGACAGTGATGCGAATGCAACCGAATACGACTGATCCAAATCCACCAAATAAGATGTAAAATTATTTTAAAATATAATATATATACATGCATACATATATATACACACATACAATACATTCATACACACTATACACATATATAAATACGATACTGATACTTTACATTTAATTTTTGTACTCAACGAAAGACAAATAATTCGCAGATAAATTAGCAGAGAATCCTATATATAAAGTCTATAAATATAGGCAATAAAACCTATAAAACGCGCCGCTTCGCTGTTATACCCGTCCCGTACCGTCGTACCATCGAGAGAGCGAGAGAGAAGCCGCGAGAGAGAAATACCTGGCCTTAAGCGACGACGCGCGACGTGGAGCGTGAGAGCCGAGCGGCAACCTTTACTGTCATACGCCTAGGCGGCCTTCCTGGGAGGCACGCCGGCCGAACGTACCTAAACTGCAGCACCCCACTGGTACAAATGGGTAAATGACCCTTCATGCACATCTAGCTGGCACAGACCATAACCTACTCTACCTACCTAACCAATCTACCACCAGTTCGGATTTTGGGAGAGCCTTCGACCGAGAAGAGCTGGCAAGAAACTCAGGAGGCCTTACTTTTTTCTCCCTCTAAGTAACAATGTTACTTTACAGTGTCATAGATCTAATTAAGTAGGTACAAATTATTAAACATAATTAAGTACAATTTGTACGCATCAATAAAATTAATAATAACTAAACTAAATAATTTCAACAATTCATAATAATTGAATGAAAGAATAGTTAATAATAGACTAAAAATACTAATAATAAACACTAGTACAGAGTAAACTTTTGTTATAAAAACGAATTGAGTTGCATATAAAAGATTTACTACTTTTGCTAAGTCTGAACTTCGGAGCACACAGTTTGTTCCTGTTCCTTGTGTTATATCCGTGAACCTCATTGTTTCTGGTATAAAGGTGTAGATTTTTACGAGCGTACATAATATTTACAAATATGTACAAGGACGGTAAAGTAATGATATCTATATCTTTAAATAATTCCTTCAACGAATCACGTGCTTTTAACTGATATATAAACCGAACTGCTCTTTTCTGGAGAATGAAAATTCTACTAACGTCTGCTGCCGTTCCCCATAGTAGTAATCCATATGACATAACGCTATGGAAATAAGCAAAATAAACCAGCCTAGCAGTAGACTGATTTGTAATTTTTCTTATATTTTTAACAGCAAAAGCAGCCGAACTGAGCCTCTTTGCCAGACCCTCGATATGAGAACCCCACTGTAATTTAGAGTCTATCCTAATACCAAGAAAAGACGTTTCATTAACAATTTCTAACGTTTCCGAATCTAATTCAATATTTAAATGACTGAGCCGTGTATTAGGTGGAGAAAATTTAAGAAATTTAGTTTTATTAGCATTCAGTGCTAAGTTATTAACAGAAAACCATTGTGATACTCTGTTAAGTGTTTCGTTAATTTTTCCTTCTCCAACCTTTGGGTCTTTCCTATCTAAAGAAAATATTAAAGAAGTGTCGTCAGCGAATAACGCTATTTCCGACATTTCCTTAACCATGAATGGAAGGTCATTAAGATAAACAAGAAACAGAAAGGGACCGAGAATAGATCCCTGGGGTACCCCCATTTTGACTATCGAACCTCCTGATACTACATTATTTATACCTACTTTCTGACTTCTATTGTGCAGATAAGATTTTATTAATTCTAGTGCATTACCACGAACGCCATATTGAAATAATTTACCAACTAAAGTTGAATGATCAACACAATCAAAGGCTTTAGAGAGGTCGCAGAAAATACCTACTGTATCCTGCGAAGATTCCCAAGTGTCAAGTATGTTTTTGACCAGTTTTGCTCCAGCATCTATAGTTGACCGTCCTTTCGTGAAACCAAACTGATCACAGTGTAAAATTTTATTCATTCTAAAGTGTGCATTCATTTGCGTATAGATTATAGATTCGAAAATTTTACTAAGTGCCGGAAGAACAGAAACCGGTCTATAGTTAGCAGCGTTAAATTTATCACCTGATTTATAAATGGGAGTTACTTTACTATTTTTCATTAAATCTGGAAATGAACCTACTTCGATACATTTATTAAATATTCCTGCTAAAAACGGTGCGATTACTTCTATAATAGGCTCCAAAACTGTCACAGAGAGACCCCATAAATCTTCCGTTCTTTTCTTATTCAAGCTTTTGTACGTTTTTATTATGTCTAAATATGTTATATCTCTAAAATTAATGATCGGTACTTTTTTCTTAAAATTAAGTTTTAATAAACTTTGTGCTACAGTAGAGGACGATTCTAAATGTCTAGTTGTTTCAATAGGTATATTGGCAAAAAAGGAATCAAAAATGTCAGCAACTTTAAGATTATCTTTAATAAGCTCATCATTCAACTTAAGCAGAAAGCCTGACTCATTTTTACTCACTTTGCCAGTCTCTGAATTAATAATTTTCCAAGTAGTCTTGACTTTATCTTTAGACTTTATAATTTTGTTGCTAATAAATTTAGACTTTGCAATAAAACATACATTTTTAAATACTTTGGAATATCGTCTAATATAATCATGAAAAGCTGGATTAGAATTGAAAGATTTCTTGTCATACAGATCATAAAGAAAATCCCTACTTTTTCTTATTCCCTTCGTAGCCCAGTCACTAAACACTGTCTTTTCCTTTACATTAACTTTTTGACGTGACAACGTCTTATAAATTGGTTTGCCGGGTGACACTTCAAGAAACTGCGTTACGCTCCGCTCACGTTATGCGCTCACAATGAGAGCGAGTGAGAGGCACGCGTCCCTTCCACTCGGGCATGGTTAGCCCGCCTAAGAGCGAGAGAGACAGACATAAAAAGTGAAAGGCACGCGTCCCTTCCATATTATTTCATCCTTCTTCCTACTATACGAATGAATATTCACATTAAAATTATTTTACCACTCAAAGTCGTTGTCACTTTACAGGCAACCAATTTTTTTTTTTGTATATATTTTGTCAAATTCTTTAGTAATCACACCAAATAATTTATTGTAATATTTATTTGGTTCATTAACATTGCAATCAAATAACGAGAGTCTCTCAATAATTTTATCTTTAAATATTGCAGATCTACTACAAGTTAAGGGCCTATAAGTAATTACTTTATTTTTCGACAATTTTTCCTTGCAAAATAACTCTATCTTTTGAGCTTTATGGTCAGAGGGTACCCCATTTATCAGTTCCTTGCTTTTGATTTTACAATTTACAAAAATATTATCAATACATGTCTCTGATTGAGGTGTAATTCGAGTTGGCTCATTGAAAACATAATCTAAGTCATAACATTTTAGCAATGAAATAAAGTTTTCCTTATCCCCAGACTCAGCAAGTAAATCTATGTTAAAATCTCCACATACAACAATGGATTTATTGCAGGCAAATATCTTGTCAAGTAAATTTTCTAATATTCTAATGAAAGACATAAAATTGCCTGAAGGCGGTCGATAAATACATACTATAAGAAAAGCGTCTATCTCTGCACTAGCTATCTCGCAAACGCGTTCAACGGAATAACTTACTATATCTTTTCGTTCTTTACATTTAATGGAGTCTTTGACCAGAATTATGCAACCGCCCCCCATAGCAGAGTTTCTGTTGAACACACTAGCGACTTTACAATTATTTACTGAAAAGCACATAGTTTCAGATTTCAACCAGGTTTCTGTTAAACATAATATGTCCACATTATATTTGTCTAGCATTAATTCAACATGTAATATTTTGCCAGAGAATCGATTTACATTTTGGTGAACTAAAGTAAAATTATTATTACACTTCTCTTTAGTCAACCTTACATTCCTAAAAAAGAGTTTGCCTCAGTGCCTTTAGTGGTACTACTATTGGTCACTGTCTTGTCATTGCATTCTATGTTGATATTATTTGCTAATAGAGTAGCTATATTATGTTTACATCGTCTAGACAGATACATATTATCTTTAGTCAAGAAAAAGTTTTTAATAAATAAATTGCTATCAAATAGCTGGAAGTCACCACTGTGACGACTGATCATGTGATGTAACATATTGTTAAGTTTGAACAGCAGTACTCATGTCGGATGCCATGTAGACGGAACCTGTGTCAACAATATAAGTTACGCGGATGACATGGTTCTGCTGAGCCCCTCGATCAATGGTATGAGACAGCTGTTAGCTTTATGTGAGACGTACGCGGAGGCACATGGGCTGCAGTATAACACTACAAAGACTCAGTTGTTAGTTTTTAAGTCATGTAGGTCAAATAAACATCATAACACCCATGTGCCTCCCGTAGTTCTGAACGGCACGGAGCTGCAAATTGTAGACAAATGTAAATACCTAGGACACGTGGTGACAAGTGATCTTAAGGATGATGAAGACCTAGAGAGGGAGCGTAGGGCGTTGGCGGTAAGAAGCAACATGCTCGCCCGCAGGTTCGCTCGAT
Organism: Scoparia ambigualis; assembly: GCA_963921215.1. Taxonomy (NCBI): domain Eukaryota; kingdom Metazoa; phylum Arthropoda; class Insecta; order Lepidoptera; family Crambidae; genus Scoparia; species Scoparia ambigualis. The sequence continues at coordinate 3,597,889 of OY992506.1, read as the reverse complement.
GTACAGAAAAAGTTAAAATAGTGCTTTTTAAAGCCTACTGTCAATCATTTTACTCGAGCGGGCTGTGGGTGAGTTATACGCGGCGAGCCTTCAATACCCTACGTGTCCAGTACAACAATGCGTTCAGGATGTTGATGGGACTGCCACGGAGCTGTAGTGCATCGGGTATGTTTGCGGAAGCACGAACAGACTCCTTTAGCGCCATTATGCGCAAAAAAGCTGGCTCCATGCTACGGCGCTTACGAAGCAGTGGAAACAGCATCCTGAACGTTATTGCTGAAAGACGAGACTGTCCTATCCAGAAACACTGGGTGGAGTTAGTGATAGGTCTAAAATAAAAAAAAATATATAATGATTAATCTGTAATTTTATGAGTACTAACAGTATTAACATAGTATAAGTAAAATTGTTACTAACTACTCTACTAACAAAATATTATGGATTAATTTTATGGATCAATGTTTATTTAATTGCAATTAATTATTTATTTTTTAAAGTGTATTATTATGTTACTTATATGGATTTTCTGTCTGAAATAAATGATTATTATTACTATTATAGTAACACATCTCTTTCCCCTTTTTCTTCCCCTCTGGACCCTAATTTCCCCTCAAAGGGGGAAGTTCCCCTCATTGTGGAAGCACTGGCTCCATGGTCCGTCGGCCGTCGAAATGGCCGGCCGAGCGCAGCGAACGTTGCCAGTTTTGTCGCGTGCGTGTTCCCCGCCCGCGATATGTGCGTGTGGATTGAGTGTTCCTTTTAAAAAGTTAATCCAAACATTACGAAATCCAAGAATATTTTAGGAAATAATTGTGAAAAGTCAATGACGAAGATAAAAAAGTCAATTGTTTTTAACGGTTTATTTTGATTTTAAAAAGGTGAAGGTGGGATATAAAATCCGAAAGTGCTTATGTTTATTTTTATATATACATGGTCACCCTAATCAATTTCCTAGCTTATAAATATGATAAAGTTAATTATTGTTGTAAATTAAACGTTCACAAAAACAGAAGATGTCTTCAATTTTAGTAAAAACATTTTCACAATTTCTGATGTAGTCTCGGTTTGCATACAAGTTCGGGTTAATTCGACGTCCCCAACGAACACTATGATAATAGCTATTACGATAGATTCCGTTTTATCGCAGATTCGCTATGATGAGACCCTAACACATTATTGTAATTTTTTTAAGACGTTGCTCTTGATACTTTTAGACTTAGACATTTTGTAAAGATCTTTAAGTTTATATTCAATGAAGAACATCAATAAAAAATTTACACGAATAATAACGCACTGATATATTACCAAACATTCAGGTACCATATCTTTTAGTGTAAGCTTCCATTACAATATTGTTCGAGTGAAAAATGTTTGAACCGATTTCTGTAATCGCCAATACAATATTGTTCAGGTAATTGTTTGCTGTGTTGTTTATCGCAAGATGCAATACTCTCTCTTTAACCTTATATCAGAGATAGTGATAGCACCATACCTCGTACCAGGAACGCATCGCTTGTTGTTGCATTCACTCGTACCTACCTTAGGTGAGAGACAGTGATAGCACGCTGCCCAGGCTCCGCACTTGTACCTACGTTGGCAATGTGTAATATTCAACTGACATATGTATAATAAGTTAGATTTTGTTGACAATAATAAATTGTGCAAGGTTTGCCTTAACATTCACAACAAAAAATATAAGTTTTTTTTAAATGTGGGATATGCAAAAGCAAGTCTTTCATAACAGTACAACATTCAGAACTGTTAGTATTATGTGGAATGAAACGCAACCATTTCGTTACCTTTATAGGCCGTGTGTGGCGCTACTGTCGCCTCCTAATGTCACGTTTTGCCGCGTCATTAATCCTTGTACGAGTGAACTTGTCGATAGAATATAAAGTTTGAAATAATTAAACTGCCTAATTATTTTACCACAACCACGTATTTTTCCTTTATGGTAGCAGAGCGTGGTTCCGTTGTGGTACAGTTGGAAAACAGTGAGAAGCAAAGTCGTACTCAGTCAGTGAAATTGTCGTTGCGATTTTGGATCTGAGGTTAGTGGACGACGCTTACTCTTTTCGTCATGATATTCGAAGACATCAAGGAAAATGGGTTCAAATATGTTCAATTTAGAAAAGTTGACGGGCAGAGAAAACTTTTCTACGTGGAAATTTAGTATGAAAACGTACTTAGAACATGAAGATTTGTGGTGTTGTATAGAGTACCTTGAGGGCAAACCAGTGGATCCTAGTAAGGATGTCAAGGCGAAGTCAAAGCTTATTTTGCTATTGGACCCGCAAAATTACGTCCACGTTCAGGAATGTAAGACAGCAAAAGAAGTGTGGGACAGTTTACAGAAAGCCTTTGATGACAATGGTTTGACGAGAAGAGTGGGATTGCTCAAAGATTTAATCAACACAACATTGGAATCGAGTAACAGCATTGAAGACTACGTCAGTAAGATATTGAACACTGCCCACAAACTCCGGAATATAGGTTTTAAAGTCGATGATGAGTGGCTTGGAACTTTGATGCTCGCAGGCTTGCCAGATAAATACAAACCTATGATAATGGCGCTGGAGAGTTCTGGCATGCAAATCAATGCTGATTGCATTAAATCTAAGCTTATACAAGAAGTCAGTACATCAAATTCCAGTGCTTTTTATACAAACTATAAAAAAAACTATACTAATATTCAGCCGGTGAAACCAAAAGGTCCAAGGTGTTACAAATGCAATAAAAAGGGCCATTTTGCAAAATACTGTAAGCAGCCGAAGAAACAATCAGAAAACAAAGGTGAAAGTTCTAGTTTTGTAGCAGCCTTTTCGGCAATTGTAAAATAGAACAAAAATGATCGATGGTTTGTAGACTCCGGTGCATCCATGCACATGACAAGCAGAGATGATTGGCTGTATAATGTCACAGAGCCAACGGTGAAGAGTATTACAGTGGCTAATAGAAAACCATTACCTGTGAAAGGAGTCGGTTGTGTGGATATTCAAGTAAATGAAGCAAAAATACAGGTCAGAAATGTTTTATTAGTGCCCGGATTAGCTGCAAATCTACTTTCAGTTAGCACTATTGTGAGAAATGGCCACAAAGTCACATTTGATGAGAAAGGGTGTCAGGTCCGAAATGGAAGTGGTGAGGTGGTGTGTACTGCTACACTGAACAACAATTTATACATTATGGACTCTAGTAAGGAAGTTGCTCACTATACTTCAAGTTCTATGAGTAGTAACAGCAGCCCCTACCTGTAGCATTTGCGGATGGGCCATTTGAACATTTCAGATGTAAAAAAGTTGCCAGTTTGTACTGACGGTGTGACGCTGACTCAGGATACAAGAAATGTCACCTGCACTCACTGTATGGAAGGAAGGCAAGTCAGGCTACCATTTAACAATATTGGTTCAAGAGCTACTAGACCACTTGAATTAATACATTCAGACTTGTGCGGTCCTATGGGAAACTCCTCATTTGGAGGTATGCGATACTTCATTACCTTCATAGACGACTTCACTAGAATGGTTTATGTATATTTTCTTAAAGACAAGTTGAATGTTTTAAATGTTTTTAAAGATTTCAAACTAAAAGTAGAGAATGAATTAAATCGGAAAATTTTAAAATTTCGAACAGATAATGGTAAAGAATACTGCAACTATAATTTTGCAAAGTTTTTATCCAACCATGGTATAATTCATCAGACCTCTACTCCGTACACTCCTCAGCATAACGCCCTAGCCGAGAGGATGAATAGAACTTTAGTTGAACGTGCACGATGCATGATATTTTATGCTAATCTGGAAAAAAATATTGGGCTGAAGCATTAGCTACTGCTGCATATGTTGTGAACAGATCCCCGACAAAGTCATTAGAAGGTAAAACTCCATATGAGCTGTGGAAAGGTAAAAAGCCAAATCTGTCACATATGAGAATATTTGGCACTGAAGCTATGGTCCATATACCTAAAGAGAGACGGCAAAAATGGGATAAAAAATCAGTAAAAATGTTATTTGTTGGTTATTGTGAAACATCAAAGGGATATCGTTTGATGGACCCTAAAACACATAAAGTGATCAAAAGTAGAGATGTCGCTTTTATGGAAGCAAAATATGAGAATGGCACAGTATCTTTACCATATGATGTCCATGTTTCAGTTAAAGACAACCAGTTATCTACTGCAAGTTCTGACCCAAAAAGAAAGGAAATGTCCAAGAGTACAGTATGTGTCATACAGAAACCAGATATATGCACTCAGGAGCCGTCCACTTCAGTACCTTTTCAAATAATGTCAAATAAAGACTCTGATGCACAAAGAGGTAATAGTGAAGACTCAAGTGAGTATGACACTGACACTGGAGAAATGGATGACAGTTATCATCCACCTTACCCCATAAGACAGGACTACAGCAGTAATGTAACATTGAGGTCTCGCAGTAAACAAAATGATACACAGAATGATAAGCAAGGTTTATTGTGTCTATTCACAGATTCAACTGATCCACAGACTGTAGACGAAGCACTGACATCACCGCAAGCTACAGAGTGGAAAAAAGCCATGGATGAGGAGTACAATGCCCTGATGAAAAATAACACTTGGTCATTGACTGAACTTCCCCCAGGTAAAAGAGCATTACCATGCAAATGGGTATTCAAAACAAAAACTGATCAAAATGGAAACATTCTCCGGTACAAAGCAAGGCTTGTTATAAAAGGATATGCACAAAGAAGAGGCATAGACTACGAAGAAATATATTCACCAGTTGTCAGGTATACAACTATACGATACCTATTTGCTTTGGCAGCTAAGTATGGATTGCAAATAGACCAGATGGATGCTGTATCAGCTTTTCTCCAAGGAGAAATCGATAAAAATATTTACATGCAGCAGCCTGAAGAGTATAAACAAGGATCACAAGTATGTATGTTACATAAATCTATATATGGTCTCAAACAGGCTAGTAGGCTGTGGAATTTGAAATTAAATTGTGTTTTACATGAGCTGGGAATGCAACAGTCAAAAACAGATCCTTGTGTATATTACAATATGGAAAGAAATACATTTATAGCTATCTGGGTAGATGATATAATTTTAATTACTGCAAAAAACTGTACCAAAACTTTATTGAAAGAAAAATTAAAAGAAAAGTTAGAAATGAAAGATATGGGGCCAGCAAGCCAATTGTTTACATATTACGAGAGAAGGTGACGATGTGATGATTGATCAACAAAAATATATAGAAGAAATTTTGTCAAAATTCAGAATGTCAGAATGTAAGCCTGTGAAGACACCAATTGAAGTTGGTGTAAAATTCAGTGAAAAGTCAGAGGAGAACTCATTATCTTGTCCGTATCAACAAGCCATTGGGTCATTGCTCTATGTGGCCCAGGGTACACGTCCAGATATAGCCTTCGCAGTAAATATACTAAGTAGATACAACAACAATCCAACTACTTTACATTGGACTGCAGTTAAAAGAATATTTAGATATTTACAGGGCACAAAGGATTTGAAATTAACATACACCAAAGATGGCATTGAGAAGATCACAGGATATTGTGATGCTGATTGGGCGAGCGATGTGCGCGATCGCAAATCGTGCACTGGTTACATCTTTATGTTACAGGGTGGTGCTATATCATGGCGGTCACAGAAGCAGCAGACTGTCGCGCTATCAACAGCCGAGGCCGAGTACATGTCGATGTCGTCAGCAGCGCAAGAGGCTTTGTGGCTCCAACAACTGCATGCTGAACTTGGTCAACAGCAGACGGACCCACTCATCATCTACAGTGACAACCAAAGTGCCATAAGATTGTCTAACAATGATTGTTATTTGCCTAGATCAAAACATATTGATATACGCTATCATTTTCTTAAAGATCATGTCCGTAATTTAAAGATAAAATTTTGTTATGTTAAAGGTGAAGAAATGATAGCTGATAATTTGACTAAGGGTACTACTGCAGATAAGCACCTATATTGTACAAATAAAATGGGGTTACGTTTCAGGGGAGGATGTTAGTATTATGTGGAATGAAACGCAACCATTTCGTTACCTTTATAGGCCGTGTGTGGCGCTACTGTCGCCTCCTAATGTCACGTTTTGCCGCGTCATTAATCCTTGTACGAGTGAACTTGTCGATAGAATATAACGTTTGAAATAATTAAACTGCCTAATTATTTTACCACAACCACGTATTTTTCCTTTAAGAACAAATACAACAAATAAGTTGTAAAATTAGCACTGCTTCTTCTACATGGTACTCTTGCCTACTAACAAGGTAAAGATTTATGACAAAAATGGTTCCTTTGTTGTTGCAAAAGGGTTGTTAGACACAGGAAGCCAAACTTCTTTTATAACCTCCAATTTAATGTGCATGCTAGGTTTGAAGGTGGGCACCTTCAAACACGAGGTAAAATATAAAAAATATCACCCATGGTGCTTGGCTGCAAATGTAATTCTCAATTCATTGCACGATTATTCTCTATGGTAGACAACATTATTTACATCATTTATACCACAGTCTTAGTTTCATTTAAATAATATTGATCTTCTCAATAATATAAATTTAGTCGACAATGAGTTTTAAATTCCAAGCCAAATTTATTTTTAGTTTTCTTCTGAAGTATTTTTCAGAATATTATTACAAACAAAAATTGATCTATCTGGAGGAAGCTGTTATCAACAAAATTCGGCTACATATTATCTAGCAATATATAAATAAAATATTTGTCTCTGTAGTAGTTAGTACTCTGCCGTACTTAAGCTAGAAAAGGGTTAACCCCAAGTAGTCGATTTTGAGATATCGTCAAAAAACGTGGGAAATGATGTCTCTAAAAAACTATATTAGATAGAGAAAACGTTCTTCTTCACAAAAATAGGTCATATTGTACACTACCTTAGGGTATTATTCCCATTTTAAAATATTGACAGTAAAATGCCTAAAAATGTTTTTTTTTAATTAAGCTAAGTATTTTTTTCTAAAGTTAAAATAATTACGGCACTAAAACAGGGTTAACCATACCGTAACTTACTTTTAGCGTAGTAATTTCGGGTAACTGTCACAATCAATAATTTACTTCAAAGTTATTCAGAAATGCTTAGCTATAAGATAGCTAAGCTTCTTAACTGGTTTATAACTAAGCTTTCTATATAAAAACAGCAGCACAATCCTAAATAAGATAATGGCTAAGGTATTGTAACCTTTATGTAACTAAGAAAAGGAAATATTCTATAAAGTATAGCAAGAATTTACAAGACATTACTTAGCTAAAATAAAGTTATGTATATATTATTCGTGGTTAACCCTGTTATAGTTAAGCAAAGATCATTGATAAATTGAAAAAATAAAACCATTAATTCAAAGAAAATGTGTTATAAAAACATAAAACTTAAATTTAAAAAAATAAAAGCTCTCTTCAAGCAAATTATACAACATCATAAAATTTTACCTTATCGTAGTTACATCGTATCTTCCACGTCGTATTTTAAAGTAATAAAATTTCTCGAAAACGTTTAACATGAGATCACTAAAATTTTGCAAAAGCTTAAAATAATTCTGTTTTAAAATTGTTTCAATTATACATTATAAAATTAAAAATCTGTAAGTACTTAGCATAATAATTATCAAAATTAGATCCATAACATTTCACGTAGTCACACAACATTACATACTTAATACTTCTGAACATGAAAGCATAAGGTCGTATCTAGAAAAAGTCAGGTTTTCAAGAGAGCCAAACAAAATTTTGAAATATTTTTGTCAAATCTTAATACAAAATCAATTATATGTAACAGTTTTTTGAGTCTTACTTATGGTAACCATTCTTACCTTTAATATTTTTAAAGACTCATTTAAATCTTTAAATAATAAAAATATGTTTTTTAATTTTTTTTGCCTAAATCCGACTTTATATCTGAAATAATATATTAGTAGTAGTAGTTTATGAAGTACTTTGTTTACGTTATATTATTGTACGATTAATGCTGACAATGTATATGACTGCACAATAATTTTATGTTTCAATGCAGCTTTATGGTTTTAACTTCTAACGATGATAAACGTCTGATATAAGTATGTTCTTGGTGACTTAAAAGTAAATTATGCATGAACAATGAGCTTTGAGCATACGACTCCCTACATCATCAGGTTTCTTTTTGGCCATTGTAGAATGATACGGAGATCCTTGCAATCTCGCTAACTTGCTTTTCCATTTAGCTGGAGTCACAACTTTCTTTTATACTTTTTGCGACATTTCTGACTCATAGCTGTTATTTGTACCTGTCTCCTGAGTGTTATTGCTGTTTATTGAATTTGGCAAATTAATTGTCCCATTAAGCCATGATACCATAAGTAGGTATATTTGAATCGCGATTCAAGCTGTCAACTCCCCTCGAATCAACAACATTTTTGGGTGAAGCATCAAATATTAGGCACAGATATTTTTGTCATAAATCTTTACCTTGTTAGTAGGCAAGAGTACCATGTAGAAGAAGCAGTGCTAATTTTACAACTTATTTGTTGTATTTGTTCTTAAAGGAAAAATACGTGGTTGTGGTAAAATAATTAGGCAGTTTAATTATTTCAAACGTTATATTCTATCGACAAGTTCACTCGTACAAGGATTAATGACGCGGCAAAACGTGACATTAGGAGGCGACAGTAGCGCCACACACGGCCTATAAAGGTAACGAAATGGTTGCGTTTCATTCCACATAATACTAACATCCTCCCCTGAAACGTAACCCCATTTTATTTGTACAATATAGGTGCTTATCTGCAGTAGTACCCTTAGTCAAATTATCAGCTATCATTTCTTCACCTTTAACATAACAAAATTTTATCTTTAAATTACGGACATGATCTTTAAGAAAATGATAGCGTATATCAATATGTTTTGATCTAGGCAAATAACAATCATTGTTAGACAATCTTATGGCACTTTGGTTGTCACTGTAGATGATGAGTGGGTCCGTCTGCTGTTGACCAAGTTCAGCATGCAGTTGTTGGAGCCACAAAGCCTCTTGCGCTGCTGACGACATCGACATGTACTCGGCCTCGGCTGTTGATAGCGCGACAGTCTGCTGCTTCTGTGACCGCCATGATATAGCACCACCCTGTAACATAAAGATGTAACCAGTGCACGATTTGCGATCGCGCACATCGCTCGCCCAATCAGCATCACAATATTCTGTGATCTTCTCAATGCCATCTTTGGTGTATGTTAATTTCAAATCCTTTGTGCCCTGTAAATATCTAAATATTCTTTTAACTGCAGTCCAATGTAAAGTAGTTGGATTGTTGTTGTATCTACTTAGTATATTTACTGCGAAGGCTATATCTGGACGTGTACCCTGGGCCACATAGAGCAATGACCCAATGGCTTGTTGATACGGACAAGATAATGAGTTCTCCTCTGACTTTTCACTGAATTTTACACCAACTTCAATTGGTGTCTTCACAGGCTTACATTCTGACATTCTGAATTTTGACAAAATTTCTTCTATATATTTTTGTTGATCAATCATCACATCGTCACCTTCTCTCGTAATATGTAAACAATTGGCTTGCTGGCCCCATATCTTTCATTTCTAACTTTTCTTTTAATTTTTCTTTCAATAAAGTTTTGGTACAGTTTTTTGCAGTAATTAAAATTATATCATCTACCCAGATAGCTATAAATGTATTTCTTTCCATATTGTAATATACACAAGGATCTGTTTTTGACTGTTGCATTCCCAGCTCATGTAAAACACAATTTAATTTCAAATTCCACAGCCTACTAGCCTGTTTGAGACCATATATAGATTTATGTAACATACATACTTGTGATCCTTGTTTATACTCTTCAGGCTGCTGCATGTAAATATTTTTATCGATTTCTCCTTGGAGAAAAGCTGATACAGCATCCATCTGGTCTATTTGCAATCCATACTTAGCTGCCAAAGCAAATAGGTATCGTATAGTTGTATACCTGACAACTGGTGAATATATTTCTTCGTAGTCTATGCCTCTTCTTTGTGCATATCCTTTTATAACAAGCCTTGCTTTGTACCGGAGAATGTTTCCATTTTGATCAGTTTTTGTTTTGAATACCCATTTGCATGGTAATGCTCTTTTACCTGGGGGAAGTTCAGTCAATGACCAAGTGTTATTTTTCATCAGGGCATTGTACTCCTCATCCATGGCTTTTTTCCACTCTGTAGCTTGTGGTGATGTCAGTGCTTCGTCTACAGTCTGTGGATCAGTTGAATCTGTGAATAGACACAATAAACCTTGCTTATCATTCTGTGTATCATTTTGTTTACTGCGAGACCTCAATGTTACATTACTGCTGTAGTCCTGTCTTATGGGGTAAGGTGGATGATAACTGTCATCCATTTCTCCAGTGTCAGTGTCATACTCACTTGAGTCTTCACTATTACCTCTTTGTGCATCAGAGTCTTTATTTGACATTATTTGAAAAGGTACTGAAGTGGACGGCTCCTGAGTGCATATATCTGGTTTCTGTATGACACATACTGTACTCTTGGACATTTCCTTTCTTTTTGGGTACGAACTTGCAGTAGATAACTGGTTGTCTTTAACTGAAACATGGACATTCAATAACTACTTTTATTTGGATTTTGAAATAATCTTTCATTGTAAGCACTTTTTTCTTCTAAATGATAAAATATAGGTTTTAATTAAATTTGTAAAAAAGTGGGCCTTGTCACCCGATAGTACCTTAATAAGCAGGCAGGCCCCACTACGATGATAATAACATAGACAATTACATAATATTAAATAGCTATTAGATAGGTATCATCCTTGATATTACTTTTGCGAGTGATAGTAAGATGTTATCAAAGTTTAAAGTCCAACAACTTTAGACTTTGCTCCCATGAAACGGTTTAATTATTTATTACGACGCGACGTGAATAAAGATAAAGTTTAACTAAAGTTCAAGAACATTGGACTTTGCTCTAATAAAAAACTAGTCCATTTCAACGATAATTGTATTTTAAACGCAAAAGGCATGCAGCCTCGTCTTCGTTCAGTAACATTTTAGTTTAGTCTGATTTCTAATTAAATGGACTAAAGTGACATTAATAATGATACCACCGGAAAATAAAATAATAGTGTTGTACCCTTACTCAAACAAAGTTCAGTTGTTGGTTCAATTTCGCTTTTTGGTAAATGCATAACACTCGAACTGTGATATCTTGATATAGAAGCTACATAAATAGGAAACATAAATAAAACCCAGTTATCACTCTACTTATAATTTCAGAAAAATAATTTTCGCATTTTAATTGGTTCAAATTAATTTCATTGTGTTTTATTCGGTTTTGTTTGATTACATTTGTGCCAAAATACTTGTAATTGAAAATAATCAAATGATGCAGTGACCACACTGTTTCAATAATTTTCATAATTGGTTGTCTTGTAAATTCTGAAACCGTCATGTGACTTAAAATACTTTCGGACTTTAAAATACTGGCTCAAAAGGACAAGCACCCAGAGCCATAGATAAATTCCCATATAAGAAAGGCATCCGCCATTTTGTGTTTAACAGAGAATAATATGTCAAAGCTCAGACCAAATATCTTGGTCCGAGTGTCAAAGTCAAACGACGCGCGCGCGTCATTTGTCTCCCTTCTTCGCTCGCAATTGGTTGTACGAATGAATATTCGATCTGGTCCAAAGTGGATGATCAAAGACAAATTGGATGAAAGAAAGCAACAGTGATTATTCAAAAATAAATAGTGATTAAGAAGTTTGACTTTTTTTATTTTTCCATTTACCTACTCATTTAATTCAAAAAGTTTCGGAAAAAGAAAAATTAGCATATTACCCATTGTACCGCACCTTAGGATAAAAATTTAAACTACACAATTTGAAATTGTATTTTAAGTTGTTGTGGTCCATAATCGCTAAAAGTAGTTAACATTAGCGTTTATGAGTCACTATTCTTCAAATGTCAAAACGGTTAAGTACAGTTAGTAACTTACTGAATGTCAGTTTAGTATGTAATCTAATAAAAATCAGAGTACAAAGGAAAATATAACAAAACAACAAAATCGACCAACCATAAGAGCGCAAGAAATATGTAGGTACAACATATCGGCCCAATCGCGTGATGAAAGGGGGACAAAATTAAATTACGTGTACGACACTTTGGCCATCGACAAGGATCCTAGTGCGCGTCACTCGTATAGAAATCATGTGGTTTCTATGTACGAGGATTCATTAAAAACTTCTACATATCACGTAAACGTGCGAATTACACGTACTTTTTTATAATATTTCGTTAAATACTTAGTTACAGTCATGACGATGATTCAATAATTCAATTTAATCGGTAAAATCACTCGCATCCAACACTTTGCTCTTCAGTTGGAAAAAAAATAAAGTACGCCGGCAGCTGTCACTTTAGTCCATTTAATTAAAAATCAGAGAGTAGGTTATTATTACCAACTACCCAGCCGTAATATAAATAAATAATAGTAAATAGTTAGTATTTAACGATTTATAAGTTGTAGTAAATATGGGAGAAGAAGGATGTTCCTAGGACGCAAACTTCTTCCTTAAGTTTTGAATTATTTCACATTGATATCCACAAAACACGAATAGAAAACAAAACAAAACTGCAAATTATTTAATAGTTAACTCTTTCCATTGGCGCCAAAAAGCTTGTCATGCTCATTTTTTTTTCTTGACCATGGATACTATTAGTCCTTCAGTCGTAATATTAAAGTTCATTGATAAGGTATGCTTAAATTATAGACTAAGTCCATGGTTGCATAAACTGAGGAGGGTCATATCAAAAGGGGATATGAGCAGGATAACAAATTTTTCAGAAAATGGAAAAAACTGATTGTATGAAAACTCTTTAGTACACAGAAATTTACTGTTACTAAATATGAACTAGATAATAAAAAACTAGGAATTATACCTTTTTTTTCATTAAATTTCCCTTTGGTTTATTAATATTAGGGTCATGAATATTGAAAATACCCCCATTTTGTCAGGATAAAATCGAAATATCCCCTTTTGCTCCACCTTTCATGAAAATATCCCCTTTTGTAATGTACAGTTTATACATTTATCCCCTTTTGACATGTCATGTACATTAAAATTAGGAATAAAATAAATCTGGTTCGGCCACTTCTATTGTTTTATTAAAGAAAGGACCATGCGTCTTTTTGGACCTTTTTTTGGACTTTTCAGCTTTATTCAACAGTGATGAATTATATGTTATATGAAAGCTCTTAGCGTGTACTTTATTTTATTATAATGGCAACTAATTTCAAATCCAGCGCGAAAACGGTATTTGGTGCGTTCTTGAAAATAAGTTTTGTTTTGATATTAAATTATGATTAGCTATCAGTCAGTAGCTAGGACTATAAATAGACTTACTATACTCAACTCACTATTAAAAAAATCTACTCGCTGAATCTTTTGTTAAATTATGTTACACTCAAAGTGGTACTTGTTTAGAAATCCCTAAAACTGTATAGTTTTAGAGTGTATACTCTTAATTATGGTTTTAGTCTGCCTTAAGAGTAGTCTTAAGTCTTAACTCTGTCTTAGTGATTTCCTAAAGAATGTGCCCTTTTAGACTTTCTTGTGAATTACTACTATTATTATGAGCTATGAACGTTATAATTAATCTCTATTATTATATGAGCTCAAAATACCTGTGTCACACTGTTTCTTATTTAAAAGATAAAAGAACACGTCGTCAAATGTTGAAATAATATCAAAAAACAACTCGTCTTTTATTTTATAAAAACACACACATCATAATCACATCTAAAAACAATTGTACAAGACCAAGTCGATATTTATCATAACTTAAATAATTAATTATTACTTTTAATTGAATGAGAAAATGTGCACTACATAATATGTCATGCGAATTTTTCTTTTGCACGACCTAAGTCTAAAAATAAAAACGTCCATCGTTTCAAAATAGTCCAATCAGTTATTTGACTAGCTATAAAAATGTCCAACTGTAGAAACGACTGACCAGATACATGACCAGCTATAATAACGTCCAACCAAAAAAATGTCCAACTATAGAAACAACCGTCCAGATACATGACCAGCTATAATAACGTCCAACCATAAAAATGTCCAACTATAGAAACAACCAACCTTTAACATGACCAACTATAATATCGTACAGCCATAAAAATGTCCAATTGTACTTGTACTATTTCTATAGACTCGAATCTACTTTCGTTAAATATCAAAACTCTTTAGAATGACACTGACAGTGATAGCTAGATACTGGTCACTTGTATGAAGTATTGCTTGGTTTTATTGAATATTATTCATTTACAATAATTTTTGAATGTACCAAAACGCCATTTTGGCGCTGGATTCGAACTTGGCTGTAAATTGAAATAAAGTACACGTCAAGAGCTTTCATATGACTTACGTTTCATCACTGTTGCGCAATTTTGAAAGGTGGGTGCAGTGTTCATACGAAAATGGCCAATTTTTAAATCGGGTAAGTATTTAAGTAAGTACCTATATTTGTAACAAAAGTACACAATGTTTTTTTTGTTATATCTACAATAAACGCTTATCTTATCCAAATAGCTTTTTATTTATCATTTCAACCTTAGATGAGAAATATATATACACAAACCTATGTATATCCAAATGTGTGTGTAAATTATTATAACTAAGGAGTAAACTCGGTGGGTTTATTTTGGCTCTTAAAAGTGGGTAAAAAACACGAAGTAAAAAGCCGATAGAAACAGTTTTATAGTTTACATTTTTTTTAAAGTTTTAACACCTATAACTCCGCTCGGACTGAGTTTAGACGTATAATTTACTAATAAATCTTGTTGGTTACATTACTTGAACTAAATTGAATATGTTTGGTTGATGTAACAGCGAAAAAAAAGGCGCCACTGGTCCATACAAATCCGACTTTGCCCTTGGCCCCAACGTCAATGGCCCCACTTAATTCTATAAAAAACATTAAATAACGTCTAGTGATTGTGATTCTTTTACAAAAAAAATAATTTTAAATCGTTTTGAATCGAAATCTAAAGAAACGATTCACAAAAAAATCGAGTTTAAGGATTGATCTCTTATAAAATGATTTATTTTATAGTTTGTATTGACAATACTATCAAATCAAAGATTACAAACGTAACTTTTTTTTGTTGCTTTTATTTATTAAAAAGAGGCGTAGAAAACTAATCTAACCGCCTCTTTGGTCTAGTGGCTAAGCCACCGGTTTCGGACCCAGAGGTCCCGGGTTCGATTCCCAGCAGGGGCTGTTAAGTCCGCCTGGCTAGCTACCACCATCTTATCTAAGTCTGTCGCCATAACAACGATGTTTATAGCATTGTTGTGTTACGATAGTTTGAGATGAGACAGGCAGTTCCTCAGTGGTTGAGCATTCCGGGTGAAGCGCGCTTCCACCTTCGGCCTTATCGTCACTTACCATCAGGTGAGGTTAAGGCCAAGCGCTTACCCGTTGCCGAATAAAAAAAACTATCTCGAGAGTTTTTAAGTAATTTAGCGGAAAACTATTATTTCTGTACATGTTTGAGTACGTTCAACTAACTGTAGGTAAAACATTTTATGGTCCACAAACTAAAAAAATCGAATTTCGATTTCTATTTTGAAATATCGATTCCATGGTTCAAATCAATAATATTGATCAAAATAATCGATTTTTTGAACCAGTGAAATAGATTCTTTGATTGATCTCAGATCGCTATCCTTTATCAATCAACATCAGTTTCATAGTTTCTTTCGCTTTAAAATAAGAATGAATATTTCGCGTTTTTATTAATGATAAATGGATTAGTTATCAACTTTTTATTTTATTTAGAAATGTAGCTTTGACAAGATTTCGGTAGGATTACGGTTAGCAGGATTTCTAATTTCGAGTTGGTCATACTGTTCTGTTCGTTTGGTGATGTCATGTTTTGCTATAATTTACACATATTTTTAATTAGATGGACTAAAATGACATTAGTAATGATACTATTAAGGACTTAAGACATATATCAAGATTACAGGACCGATCTCTCGCGATTAAAACTCAGACCGAACGAGAGGTACCTTTGCGTGGTTTTACATCTCTTTCTAAAGTTATGACCTTGTGGTTTTATTACGTTGACAAATACGTATCATTTAATCATTACGTTTTATTTCCTACAACATCATGGTTACCCTTGTGAAACACATGACAGAAGGGTAATCAGAGTCACTATAGTAAATATTACTATATAGGAAGAAATACAAGTAAAGTTACTAAAAATAAAAACATGAATTTGCTAAAGAAAAAATGAGTTAGTCGAGTCCGTTAGTCGCCTTTTACGACACCCAAAGGAAGGGAGGAGTTGGTGGTATTATTTTGATGAGCCCATCGCCGGTCTATGTTGTTAGATGTATGTGCAGTCTTTAGTCCGTTAGTCGCCTTTTACGACACCGAAAAGAAGAGAGGGGTTGGTAGTATTATTTTTATGAGCGCATCGCCGCTCATGCCGTTGGTTGTATGTGCAGTATTAAGTCCGTTAGTCGCCTTATACGACACCCAAGAGAAGAGAGGGGTTGGTATAAAATGGCTTAATGCTAAACGCGAAGCCATTAATTAAGGTATAATAATAATAATATTAGAACCAGGAAATGGAACCTGCAAACTCTTATTTACTACCAACAGCTTTATTTTTATCGGTTGGCAAATAAAAGAAAGGTATAAAAAGCCTGGCATGTAACCTCTAATTTTGCTCGTTTCCCACTATTCGAATTGGTAGCCGATATTGAGTATTACTGAGACATAAGGTGTATTTTAGCAATGTATCATTTTGATTGAGCTCGGTTACAGTATTATATTTATACTGTGGCTCGGTCCTCCTGATAGATGTAATAGATCCATGGATACCACATAAATAGGATAATAAAAATAGTGTTGTACTCTTACTCAAACGAAGTTCAATTGTTGGTTCATTTTTGCATATTGGTAAATGCAAAACACTCGTACTGTGTTATTTTTATATATAGAAGCTACTTAATTAGGAAACTTATATAAAATCCAGTTATTTTTTTACTAAGAATTTCAGACAAATAATTTTTAAAATTTAAAAAATGTCTAAAAAGGTTACAGTTAGTAATTTACAAAATGTCGGTTTGGTATGTAATCTAATAAAAATCAGAGTAGGTACAAGGAAAATTATAATATAACATAAATAACGTGGTTTCAAAAAAAAATTGTAAAAAATTGTGGTTTCTTTGTACGCGGAAAATTGTGGTTTCTTTGTAATAAAAACGTCTACATATCACGTAAACTTTCGAATTACACGTACTTTTTATTAATATTTTGTTAAATACTTATTTACAGCCATGGCGATGACTCAATAATTCAATTTAATCGATAAAATCACTCGCGTCACTCACAACACTTTGCTCTTCAGTTGGCAACATTAAAAAAAATAAGTACACCGGCTGCTGTCACTTTAATGACTTTAGAGTTTATCCATAACTTTTGTGGACAATAGAAAACAGATAGAAATCAAAATAGAGGTACAATCTACATAAACTTTTAGTTAATTATTAAGCACAAACCTAAACACTACGTAACAGACATTCTACCACATACATTAAATTCACTAGTTACCTAGGGCTTAAGTGTAATTTACTTATCTTTCGGTACATAACCTAAATTGTTTATTTACTTTCATATTTTTGGTTTATTTTGAATAACAAAGCTGGGTAGGACAGGTATAATAGGCGGTATTTACAGGACCCAAGAAGATACATTTTTCCTAGTCTAGACGTGTGTACTTTGTACCCACTCATAGAAGGAAGAGTTTGTGGCACTAACTCATAAATAAACAGCAGCCGGACGACAACTGAATTGGATGCAATCGAGCTAAGCAAGTATGTTCATGCTTCGCAAGTTAGAGAGCTTCCTAAGTCGGACAAAACACTACACTTTCTCAACCACCGCTAAAACTATGGTAAGTTAGTTTCGTTTTTGTTTTATAAATTTTGTTTGGTTGGTGGATGTACCTGTGTTGATGCGATTGCCAAGTAGTGGGACATTAGCTAATATATTAAAATATAATAATATTCATTATATTTTTTATATTCCCAGCAGTGGCCAACATTGAATTCTATTCAATTCTTGTTTATCGGCTTGCCATGACTCAGCCAGCCATTACCTATTTAAGCAGCTAGTTTATTTGTATTGTCATTAGCCTTTATGTACATCCCACTACTGTTCACGAGCCTCCCCACATGGATAACAGCATTTAGCCAATCTATTATGATTATGATGGTTCCATCTAGGTAGTATTAAAATTTGGTACTTATTGAGTTTTTTACATTAGGACACATTTTTTTTCTATCAATGCTAATGATGATGTGAAGCTCAGTGCCAAATGTTAAAATCGTGATCTTGTTTTTTTAACCTAAGAATAATCTAGACATTAAAGGCCTTACATTAAAAGACTACCCACCTACTTAAATATAGTTTTGTTTTTTTGCTCATATTCATAGTAACATAGACAGAACAATGTTTAACTTAATTATGCTTAAATTGCCGCAAGCCTTTAAATACCTATGTAATCATTTAACAACTTTTCATGGCCATCACACAATTTATTATTTTCTAAATGTAATATACATTCAGATAAGTTGTGATAAGAAAAATTTATGGCTGTGTAAAACTTAGCCTAGATATAAAAACACAAATATGTTAAATACTTAATTAAAGTGTATAATATAATAATAAAAGCAAAGCAGTCATATATTTCATTTGTTTAATATTTTTGTTAAGAAATACTGTCATAATATAGGCAAGTACTAGGTACCTACTCAACTTTGAACTGTTAAAATATTTTAAAGTAAGTAAGTATTAAATATTTAGAATAATGTTTTTTTATATGAACACAAAAGTTTAAAATTAAAAATAAACAGAAATGTACTTACCTAGTTACTTTTATTTAAAATGAAGCTGCTTTCTCATGAGATTCTGGATGTTAACTCTTTAACGGGCACATCAAGTTTTTCATTGGTTTTCGAACTTATCTTAATTGTATAAAGTTCAAAATATGGTGGTAATATACATCCCTCTGCCCGTTAAAGGGTTAACCTATATTTTTCCGTAATATCAGACACAATATAAATTCTATTGTGTATGACATATAAATGTGTCATGCGGTAAACAGAAGGTTAAGCGACTGTGGGTTGGTGACAATATTAAGTTAGGTTGAGCTCTTCTGTACTTTGGAAGGTTAAGTTACATTAACCCGTTGATCCCAGTTGTTGCGATATTAAAACCTATCAACCACACACACACACACATTGGACCAGTGTGGTGGGTAATGAATGGCCCAATCTCCCCATGCACTGTTGTCCATGTGGGGGAAGACTGTGCCCAGCAGTGGGACGTTTATAGGCTGATGATGGTCCTTTATGAGGTATGCCATTGTAGTGGGTCAATCTCTTTTGCTCTTGTTGGTAGGCATTATTTACTTATGTTAAGGGGGTGCCGCGCGATCGCAAAAACTGAGATAAGAATGATAATGAACTTCAAAGTCTTTTTCAAAAAACTGACTCTCAGAGAGAGATTTAAGGATATAAGTATAATGACAGTTGCATCACAATACATTTATGAAAATCTGATGTTATGTATGTATAAAAATATAGAAATGTTTTCAAAAAACAGTGATATTCACAAATTAAACACTAGACGTAAGAACAAATTAGCAGTACCTTATACTGGGCTCCATAAAATAAATAATTCTTTTAAGGGTCTGTGTGTACGATTATACAACAAAGTACCAAATGATATTCAGAAATTAGATCTTGATAAATTTAAAACCAAAATCAAAGAAAAGCTTTATAAAAAAAGCTTATTATAAAGTGTCAGATTATACAGAAGACAAAACAGCTTGGGTCTGAAATGCTCCAAGTATTCCAACAGCTATTTCTTATTGTCTATAATTAATTTATATAGAGCACCATAATTAAATAAACTATTTACATTCAAATTCATATTTTGTATTTAGTGACCTGGATAACGACATATAATATATATATTTTTTGTAAATGTCGTTGCTTCTGTGCGCTGTGGTTTCTTGCGCCCGTTCTTTGCCACAGTTAAAAAATGATGTCCTGAATGGGTGGTAGGTTAAAAAAGATTTGGAAGATTCAAAGTACCTACTTATTGATTGAGTTTATTGAATAAATATATTTTGACTATTGACTATAAAGCAAAATCAATCATAATGATATTTAAGATTAGAACAATTCTGCTTTGAAGTTTCAGACCTAGTAATTTGATTAGAGCAATGTTTTTATTCTCCGAAATGTACAAAACCATCACTTTTGGTTTCGTTTGGTTTAAAATATAAAATTTACTTTTTTAAGAGGGGGGGTGACCTGCAGAATATCTATACAAATATTTTCATGTAAGAATTATTGTTTCATGCGTAAAATGAAGAAAGTTGTCGAAAATGAAATATTTTTAGAAGTCATTATATTTATGTATTGTTTGTTATTGTTTAAAGAATCTGTTTCAAATTTCAACAAGGCCACGACCTTGTGCTATGATCAGGCTACCTTACGTAAGTTCTTTTAATTTCGTGCAGGATCCCCTTAACATATTTTTTCTACATACATACATACCTTATCACGACTATCATACCCGAAGGGTTAGTCAGAGACTAGGCAAAGAGGACAGCAAAAGCAGTCCTCTACCATAGTCCACTTTTCACCAAATAGCGACTGCACGTGTGCACAGTGTGACAGGTGGTGAGCCCATCGCCGCTCTATGCTGTTGGATGTATGTGATCTTTAGTCTGTTAGTCGCCTTTTACGAGGCACAGGAGAAGAGAAGGGGTGGTAGTATTCTTTCACCACTACCCTACATGGTTGATTTTCTAGTACTTTTTTTTTCAAATACTTACCAACATACATTTTACTTTGGGAATTTACTGTTGCTGCGCTTGTTATTTCTACTACTTGGTTTTGTGTAACATGCCATGGTGAGAATATATTTAAAATATCTGAACAAGTTAATTGCTTAAATAAATGTATGCATGTTAACAAATAAATTTACATATTAAGTACCTAGGTATATGCATAATAGTAATTAAGTGATCTCTTAATTTTCTTTGTAAGTAAAGACTGTTGTCTAAGGATTGTAGTCACAGAATAATATTACTAGTTGTAGTGCCTTTTATGTAGGTAGATAGATAGATAGTACTTTTATTGTAACATAATAACACCAACATTTAGACATAAAAGAGCAAAAATACAAAGTTACAATTTGGCGGTCTTATCGCTTAAAAGCGATTTCTGCCAGACAACCAATAGGTAATAGGTAGGTAAGTACTTATTACTTTTGCTTGTATGAAATAGCCAAATGAACATTTACTTAACATTAGTACTGGTGTTGTTTGGAACCAAAATAAAGTTTAATAATGAATAAAGGAGTAATTTACTACTTACCTACCTACTGGTAGGTATTAGAATAGGTGGTAACAGTTGTTTTTTTGTAAAATGCAATATTTGGTCTCTTTTTATTATTATGTAACTCAACAGTGCTTTTCAAGCATACAATTACAAAACTTAAATAACACACTGAGCCAATTTGCTCAACATGATAAACATTATAAATTATAATAATTAATTATGCAATAATCAATATTTGATTATTTACAGAACAATCCTATTGTGTCAGTAAAGCAAGGCAAATTAAAGGGCTCGACAGAAGTACTCTTTGATGGATCTCCATACTACAGTTTCAAAGGCATTCCATATGCCCAACCACCAGTTGGAGAACTAAGGTTCAAGGTAAATATGTAAAAATATTGTGTGTTAAAAAATAATATTTCAAAAAAAAAGTAAGTAGGGTAGGTAGGTAGGTAGGTAGGGTAGGTAGGGTAGTAAGGAACTAGAACAAATGCTTCAAGATCTTAGCACGGCAAGCCTTGAGGTGGGACTTTTGATGAACCGATCTAACACGCAACTGATGACCAATGGTACGAAACGTAAGGTAGAGGTAGATGGGCATATAATACACTATGTCGACGAGTACGTTTGTTTGGGCCAGCTAGTTTCTTTCGACAACAGGCAGGATCGCCGAATTGAGAACGCCTGGAAAAGTTACTTGTCCAAGAAGACGCTATTGAAGGGAGACTTTCCAATCTCTCTGAAGTGCAGACTCGTCGACATGTGTATCTTGCCCATCCTTACCTACGGTGCATAAACCTAGTCGCTGACCGAATCACGAAAGTCCCGACTCAAGGTTTGTCAAAGAGCCATGGAACGCAGCATTCTCGGCATCAAGAGAACCGATCATGTCCGAAACACCACACGATTCCATGACAGGTGTTGCCGATATTGGACATAAATCTGCAAAGCTCAAGTGGGACGGCGCACGGTGAGCTGATATAAAGCCGTAGAAGACTTAGAGAACGAAATTTTTTTGGCTTATTTTTTAAAATAAAAAAGACAAATAAAATCTACTAATCAATACAAACTTGAATGTTATATGACTTTCCGTTTTACCTTTTACTTTTGCTGTTATAAATTATTGAAAAACATTATGTATGAAAAAATTAAAAAAGTAATGATTTTCTCGTAATTCTCAAACTTTCTCAAAGAATGACATATAGATGTCAATAGCAAAATTATTTACCTATTTTAGCACCTTATTTGGTACTGCAATTTTATGCGATTTTGGAGATATAGTTTTTTTTATTATTCTCTATTCCACACCACCCTAGAGGTAGAGAACTTGGCGCGTTTTTTTATCAGTGGTCTCTCCAATAGGCCTATTCCACTATAGTACTATACGTTGAGCTTCATTTACGACAAGCATAAATTAAAAAAAAAGATTGTTTAATATTTAACGAATTCGGTTTCTCAATCTACACTGACAAATTCAAAATCCTCTTGTTCGTCATCGTCAATAGATGTTTCCGTAGAAATCAACAAAGATTTTGCTTCTTCAGACAGGGCTTTGTGTTTCCGCAAAAGCTTAGGACGAATTTTTGAAATAGACGTGGATCGGAGCTTATTAATAAATTATTTAAAATGTTTTCGTTGGTAGCCTTTCTACAGAATTTCCTGGAATGATGCTGTCGATATCTTCTAAAATCTTTATTACGAGCTTCTGCAGCTTCTTCTGATAACTTGCCGATTGGTACAACACCAAAATTTTCAATAATAGCTGCCCCGTGAGCAAGGACTTTATTTTTTTTTATTTTTTATTGTGGCACGCCATAATGGCTTCACTCTGCCTGATGCAAAGCAGCCAGTGAAGCTCAAGAAGTAAAGAACGATTGTCCATACTTTTTGGTACGTGTCTTGATGGTCAGCACGGTATGCGGTACGGAAGCCACCCTGGCTTCTAAGACCTGCACACGTCGATCTGGAAAGGAAAGGAGAGGGAGGGATGAGGTCTAAGAGCTTCTCAGAGCATTCACCGTGGTAAAGGCGGTAGAAAGCACTAAGGGAGCAACGTCCCTACGTAGCTGTAACGGCTCCAGACTGGTCGTAACGTCATCGTTACCGATAATACGGACAGCACGTCTTTGCAACCTGTCAAGAGCTTCGAGCAAGTACTTGGCGGATCCGTCCCAAAGATGAGAGCAATACTCCACGCAGGAGCGCACCTGAGTCTTATACAAAAGACAACGTTGCTCCGGCGTGAAGAACCGCTTCACCTTGTTCAGGATTCTGAGTTTACGTGAAGCTGTGGTTATAATGCTCTCAATATAGCTCTTCGGGTTGAGGTCGCTGTGTATGTCCATACCTAAGAGACTGAGACCAGTCTGGATGGGTAATAGGTTGCTCTGGAAGGAGAGTTGGGGGAGAAATGCGGACTTTTTAGCAGTGACAGCGCAGACCTGTGTTTTTTTGGCATTGAACTGGACCAGGTTATCAGAGCCCCATTTATAAATGCGGTCTAACTCCTCGTCCAGCTCAATGACAATCTTCCGTCTCGACTCCATTGCATCGCCCTGCTTTGCCGCAGGTAGTGATGGGTCGCGAGAAAATTCTCCAAGTGAGAATATTCTCCAATCGGGAATATTCTAGAATTTTCCTTTTAATTGAGAATATTCTCAGAACAAGGAGAATTTAAGAGAATTGAAAATTGGATAAAGATTTTCTTATTTTTAGGAAAAAATATGTATTCTTTTAGAGGTTTTGAACAACAATGGCAGTATTGTATAAAATAAGTAGGTATCTCAGTTTATTTAGCTAATAATGCTAATAATTATCACATCAACATCTTTTTTGCCGATAACCTTGCGAATAAAAATTGATTTTTTGTTTACACCGCAATATTTTTTATGTACCGCTTCTGTGGTCTAGTGGCCAAGCCACCGGTTTCAGACCCAGAGGTCCCGAGTTCGATTCCCAGCGGGGGGTACATCTTTGTGAGCTCGGTTTGGTTGGTGGTAGGGCTGTTAAGTCCACCTGGCTAGCTACCACCATCGTATCTAAGTCTGTCGCCATAACAACGATGTTTATAGCATTGTTGTGTTCAGGCAGTTTGAGATAAGATAGCCAGTACCTCAGTGGTTGAGGATTCCGGGTGAAGCGCGCTTCCACCTTCGGCCTTATCACCACATACTATCAGGTCAGTTGAAGGCCAAGCGCTTACCCGTTGTAGAATAATAAAATAAAAAAACAAACGTTTTGTTTAGTCGCGCTAATAGCGTAGCATGTCCACGCCCCGGCCGGCCAGCCACGCACCGCCGGCCGCCATTTTGTTTACATCAGTTGCTTCCCTGCGGTCTTCTGTTTTTCGTATTTCAGATTACATGTTATTAAAATTTCTTGTCAGGTCAGGATTAGTCTTTTTCATGTTGATTTTGAAGAATTTTAATTATTTAGAGTTGTTAAATCTTGAAATCTCTATTAAAGCTTATAGTTTGAAAATACTGATGTGTCTATTTAATCGCCAAAATGATATATTAAACTTTGCAGGAAATTTAAAAAGAACTTACGAGAATTTTCTTCGAAATATTCTCGCTTAGAAGAATTTAACCTCAGGAAAGACAATAATTTAAATTTTCCATGTGAAATATTTATAAATAAAGCAGAAATACAATCGCAGTTCCATTAATTTAAATAGGTTATTGAGATAGCCATCTAATTTATAGATTCTCTTAAATTCTCTTCCAAAAGAATATTCTCGAGAACTTAACAGCAAAGTTCTCACTGAAAGAATGTTCTCGGGAATTTCCCATCACAAGCCGCAGGGTGACCCAAATAACGCCGAAGTTCTGTACTGTCGTCTGCATAGCAATGAATGTTACCCAAGGATAACATAATATCATTGATATGCAGAAGGAACAGCGTGGGCGATATTATAGAACCCTGCGGCACTCCGGCGTTCACCTGCAGAAACTGAGGCACTGCTTTCGCAGAGTACGCGAATGCTGCGCTCATGCAGGAACCCTCGACCCAATTGCATAGGCGAGGTGGCAAGCCGTATGACGAAAGCTTGGAGAGAAGCGAACGATGCCAAACTCGATCGAAAGCCTTGGAGATGTCCAGGCTAACAGCCAGTGCTTCTCCGTGCTTGTCCATTGCTTCACCCCACAGGTGTGTTATGAACGCCAGGAGATCACCCGTTGATCGTTTCGGTCTGAACACGTATTGTCGATCATGAATCAGGGAGTGATCTTCTAGGTAGCGAATGAGTTGCCTGTTTATGATTCGCTCAAAAACCTTGTAAAGGACAGGGGTGACAGCATTAGGTCGATAGTTGGCTGGGTCGGACCTATCCCCTTTTTTGGGGACCGGCTAGACGTTCGCCTTTCTCCAAGCCTCTGGCACAATTCCAGTAGAGTACGAGAGGTGGTATAGGCCTGTCAGTACTGGAGACAACTCGGGAGCACATCTTTTAAGGACAACTGCCGGTATACCGTCAGGACCGCTAGCCTTCCGCACATCAAGTGACTGCAGCACGGCACGGACGTCACGTTGTCTGATTTGGACGTCAGGCATTGAGGAACCACAGTGAAGGATGGTAGGAGGTTCCGCGCCGCAGTCATCGATACGCGAATTCGCCGCAAAGAGCTTCGCTAAGAGGTTAGCCTTGTCTAGCGGCCGATGGGCCAACGAGCCATCAGGGTACCGCAGTGGGGGCAGAGAAAACGCGCAAAAGTTGGTTTGCACCGCTTTGGCCAGTCGCCAATAACTTCGGCTACCCGTTGGGTGCGACAACAGCTCTTGGCCAACGCGAGCAACGCGCTGGGCATTCACTCTCGAGAGAGCTCTCTTGCAGACTTTGGTAGCCTTGTTGAAGACTACCTTGAGGGAAGAGACGTTACGATCGTTGAGCGTGCGAGCCTTGGTCCAAGCGCGATACGCCGCCTGTTTAAGTTCAACAGCTTTGGCGCATTCGCGATTGAACCAAGGGCGCGCCTTACTTCCGCTGACGACATCAGTGTAGGAAATGTAATATTCCATCCCCAACATGACCTCGTCAGCGACAGCAGAGGCACTCTCCGATGGGTCCCTACCCACAAAGTGGCGCTGGTCCCACGGGATGGACGCAAAATAGTCACGCATACCATCCCAACGAGCCGACGAGTAGTGCCATAAACGCCGTTTAGACTCCACTGAGGGAGAGCTTTTACGGCGCAGTACGGTGGCACCAACCAGGCAATAGTCAGAAGTGCCCAACGGAGCACTTATCGACACTCTGTACCCGGCTGGTCGACTCGTCACCAGTAAGTCTAGCAGGGAAGGCGCTTGACCCGATATATCTGGAATCCTGGTGGGCTGGAGAACCAGTTGAGTCAGATCATGCGTGAGAGCGAATGCGTGGGCAGTTCGGCCTGCGTGATCTGTTTTGGAAGAGCACAACCAGGTCTCATGGTGGGCATTAAAATCTCCCAAAAGTACCACATCGGCAGACGGACCTGTACGTCGTCAACTGCTTGGCTCAGGTAATCGAATAGCCGAGTTGTCTCGTGGTCTCCGGAGTGGGAACGGTATAGGCAAGCGTAGACATGGCTCTCGGAACCAAGATCCACGTCTACCCATAGGATGGAGAAGGAGGGGTCCTCCAAGCAGCGCAAACGTCGACTGAACAATGCGTTCACAAAGACTCCCACCGGACCTTGACCCTGCCGCCACCGCACCTCCCCAAGCTCCGGTATTACGGTTCTGAACCCGGAACGCGTCCTGTGTCGAGCACCGAACACTTGGCGGGTTTTACGAGTCCGCATGGTGGTAGCACCGGACGAGCAAAGCTCTCCAACCAGCAAAATCCCTTTAGTCGCCTCTTACGACACCCGCTAAGATAAAGGGGGACGGGGTGGTGCAATTCTGACTCGGCACCACACGGGGGAATGTACACTTGCAGGCATATAATACTAATTATACAATTCTACATATAATTTCATCGTCGCTTCAGTGTAAGCTAGTTGTTTGTATATGGCAACATGAAGAAATCGTCTCTAATAGGGTTTTAAACCGTTTTATTAAATCCTCGCTGACTCCTGTGATCGTAGCAGCAATTTCGGTGTATTCAAAAAATCTCCTAGCGGTATTCCCATCATTCGTAGTCCTATGACCCTGTTTTACAATATCAATCAAAAGTCCTTTTTGCGATTTAAACGCATCATGAATATATTTTTTTCTATTCTCCATGATCGCCTTCCCTTCTTCTCCCGTTACAGACCATGTCTTCAAATCTAATCGGTATGCTATGTGAAGAATGCATTCCATGCATCGTATCCAAATGTGTAACGATGATAAACCATATCTGTACACGTTGCAATCAACATTCTTTGTCGATATCAAAGGCAAGTTTTTCATCTCCTATGGAGTAGCTTTGCAGACATCACATCTCTGAGACGATGTTTCGCAAAGAATAGCTGATGCTTTACCATCTATCATGGTTAGAAGTAAGTTATGTGTTATTGTCAAGTTTCCAATAACTGTGTGTACCAAGTTATCAATTTCTGTCTCTATTGCATTTTTTTCTGTAAAATGCTCGTCTTATTTTCTTTTGTAAATTTGAAAAAAATCGGACGAAACCAATACGAAGAGTTGGGGCTATCATTTTCCCAAACAATACCATCACTAGAAACCAGTTTGATGGGCATCAAACTACCCATAAAAACACTAGAATCATAATCATCCCCCTCTGTGCTATCTGTGCACAATCTTTGCCTATAATTGGATTGATTCGAAGCCCCGTCAAAACCCCATTTACTTGTCAGGTCCGTACACGCCTCGTCAATTGCGATTGACGTAATTAGTCTTTTCACAGTAATATCCAAAACTGCTTGCAATCGTATTTTAGCTGATGTATCTGTTATAGTAATAGTATCTTTAGGTGGACAACATTTCAGTTTTTCATTTTGTTACGCGTAGTAAGAGGGAAATATGTTTTGATTACAAACTTCGTGGGTACTTTTCCGTAGCGTATTATACTGCCACTTCGTTAATTTTAGAGATAACAATAAGCCCAACGCAGCATCTGGTGCAAATTCAGATTTTTGTTTTGTAGTAAATAAACAATCTTTTACTTTCTGTACATCTTGTGGGTTCTTAAGCAAGTAATCTAGTATTTTAGCAAGATCTTCATTTCCTTCAGCTTTTAATTTCGAAGAATGGGCGTATGATAGTTCGTCTAAGGACGCAGTGGTGCTGATATTTTCAGACCGTCTCTTTTTTTGTTTAGGACCTAATTCAACGAAAGGTTTTCTAGGACTTACATCTGTCGACGTGCCAACACACACTTTCACTGGAGATGGGGTCATAAACTGTGTAGATATACTGGGCAGAGGTTCGTCTTCTTCCATAAAATGTGGCCAGACTATTTCGGACTCCAACCACCACCACTATATACTTATTTCTAAACACTTCTTCCTTACGATGAGCACTTTCCCACTTTCTATTAACATTATAACAATATTTTGCACAGAATTCTTTTAATTTTTTGTCACTCTCTTCACTTAAGGAAGAAGAAAGTTTTGATTTAATATCATTGTACAAAAAAATATTATCTTTTATACTGCCAGCTACTCGTAACTTCACAAATAAATCAAGATTAGTGACTAAATCACGTAACATTTTTGTGAAACTTTCGGAAATCGTTTTTTCTTGAAAGTCAAATAAGTGGTAGTCCGTGTGTTATGGTGGTTAACAACGAACTGAGGCCATCGCAAAATATTTCTTACCCTCTCGATTTATTTACCTGGTACCCTCTGACTTGCACACGTCACTAATGGCCGCGCCAGATAAGAAAACCGGTTTAGTCTTGTTTCGAATAAAAGCAAATTTTAATGACGTCACGAAATTTCTTTACCTGCTTCGCAGCGCTACCCTTTGATTGGCATACCTCGCTAATGGCCGCGCTTTATAGATAAGAAAACTTGCGGAAGAACGTTTTGAAAAAAACGATTGGCCAACAGTAAGGTCCACAGTCCCTATCTACCGACCTGTCCCTATCTACCGACCTCAATAGATAGGGTATCGCAACTGGAACTACGGGTCCGGTTGTGTTTTCAGAGGTACTACGGGGTTCCGGTTCTAGCCCCCCGCTGGTCGTGCCTTTAACCAGGCGCCTCCGGCGGGATCCGGACATGGGTTGGACTCGTAGTGGCGTGTGG
The DNA here is from genome assembly GCA_963921215.1 of Scoparia ambigualis. NCBI lineage: Eukaryota > Metazoa > Arthropoda > Insecta > Lepidoptera > Crambidae > Scoparia > Scoparia ambigualis. The sequence continues at coordinate 3,568,274 of OY992506.1, read as the reverse complement.
TTAGCTGTAGAGCTTGGGAATGTTCGTTTGTCCTGGTATTGTGTGCCAGGACTTCCAAACTCGTGCACAGCGAGCGGGGCCTAGTAGCGGTCTCTGAGGGGCCAGAAGCGAAAAGTCCTGCGGGGAACGTGAGTTTCCCTTATAGTTGGCAGCTTTGTCCGGTGGTTTTCATTGGACATTGGTGTTGACATCTCCGGTACTAGTCTGGAGAACTAGTAGAGGCGGCCTCCTATATGCCGTAGCCTCCGGTCCAGCCAGCCGCGTAGGACGTGGGAACTGGCTAGGCGCCCGGATGGGTTCCGAGAAGTGAGTGTGCTTACTATTCCGCTACCAAGGTGGACACTTGGGAGTCGACTTTAGAGTCGACGACCCTAGCAGTGGCAACTGCGAGTTGTGCCCTTCGTGCAACGAGAAGTGAGCGAGCTTGACAGCTCCGGTTACCTATCTGGACAATAGGCAGTGAACTACACGTGTTCACGGGGATACTCTCCTGAGACACTAGTCTTATGAGTACCGAATGAAGAGCGCGCTGCGGCGGGCACTAATTTGGCGTCAAGACCTAACGTTGGTGGTCTCCTGCGCGAGTGTTCTACTGGCGCAGGGACGTCTGGCACTTCTTGTATAACCTAACGGTTGGTCTCGAGGTGCCAGTACAAATAAACTTAGTGAAATTAGGAGAGGGGATGGCCAACAGTAAGGTGGTATGGAATAGCTTCTAAATTGGTATCTAAATGTGATATAGGTCAACAATGTCTAAAGTTGATTATATTTTGCAACAATGACCCTGTTACGACGAGTTACAGACTCAAAATAGATTTTTTTTTATTACATATTAAAATTGGTATAACTCTGAAAGTAATGGATTGCTAAAAAAAGTCATATAACATAAAATAATTGTATTAGTATGTAGATATCAAAAATACACATATGAATCCCTAAGTCCACACTTCGCGACTTCGTTCCACTGTGCGGCGGGGCGTGGTAAGAATGAATCCAGAGAGGTGGGCGAACATCAGCACGCGTTGTGTACCTTAAGACCGACGTCGGCGTCGGGGCCGTCTTCGGGAGCGGTGGCGCGACGACCTCGATGCCTTCTACGGAAATTGGTTAGAGCTGGCTATGGAGAGAGATAGAGCTGGAAGGAAGTGGTGGAAACCTTTGCCCAGCAGTGTAACATTATAGGTTAATAAAAAGGAAATAAGTAAGTATTACAAATATTTAAGTAAAGGTCTTCGATCATATAAATGACTGAAGGTAAAGGTTAAGGTAAAGGTTTAATGGTATAAAATTATTGTAGATATAAAATTCACAAATCGGTCTTACAACAGCCCGGAAGGCTTTCATGTGTATAGAATCACTGTTCTTTAGCGTACACTCGTCATCCGGACGTAGTTACTCTGTTTATGATTCATTCATTACATTATCCCTTCTGGGCTGTTTGAAACTAATTTCGAAATACCCCATTCCTCAATACGCTAAAGAACAGTGATTCTATACACATGAAAGCAATGTTCTAGCATTGTGAGGAATGTATGTAAAATTTAAAACAATGTGCTTTTATAAAACTAGAATTATATCAGTAAGTTAGTGAGCCGCCAGCTTGATATCAGAATGGCGGGTGTATTTTTAATGTGAGCAAATTACTTACTATCTTAGTATGAAAACATTACCGTAGCAATGTTCCGGCAATGTGCTCGAATGTACCAAAAGCAGAATCAGATGCGGCAAAAGGTTTAAAAGTTATTTTAAAAATAAAAATTCTGAATTTTAACGCCTGCTAATTTTGTACTTGCAATCACGACGAAATGTATAAAAGGCAATTTAAACTACAAGGGTTTCATGTCATCTTTCGTTTATATTATATAATACATAATATGTAATTCCTTAGATTCTAAGTTAATTTTTATTGGGTTCTCATCTAAACAACCGTTCACAGTGTCGCGTAGCGGTGAAAGAATACCACCACCCCCTCTCTTCCCTTGGGTGTCGTAAAAGGCGACTAACGGACTAAAGACTGCACATACATCCAACAGCTTACAGCTTCGATGGGCTCACCGCCTGTCACGCTGAGCACATTCCGTTGCAGTTATTGCGACGGCACGTGGCAACCATTTTATTTTCTTTTAGCATAGATGCTGCAGCTTCAGAGATGTCGGTCTTATTAGTATCAAATTCAAATTATTTTATTTGTAATAAATGTGGTACATTACATAGGTGGAACAGGTTAGGTTGAGCATCGCACATTTAGCTAAAGTATTAGCATACACATATTCAATCAATATAATATAATTACTTATTCATTACACATTACAATCATTGTTAATAATTTCATCAATTGTATGAAAAACATTAGATATTAACCATTTTCTGAGCGTAAGCTTAAACCTAGTATATGGGAGCTCTGTTATAAATCATAGGATTTTATTATAAATTTTTATGCTCCTTGCATAACAATTATTTAAATAACGCGTTGTTTTGGGAATAGTGTTCAATACCAACCTACTTTTTTTTTTTTTTTTTTTATTGACAACGGGTAAGCGCTTGGCCTTCATCTCACCTGATGGTAAGTGACGATAAGGCCGAAGGTGGAAGCGCGCTTCACCCGGAATCCTCAACCACTGAGGAACTGGCTATCTTATCTCAAACTGCCGGAACACAACAATGCTATAAACATCGTTGTTATGGCGACAGACTTAGATAAGATGGTGGTAGCTAGCCAGGCGGACTTAACAGCCCTACCACCAACCAAACCGAGCACACAAAGATGTACCCCCCGCTGGGAATCGAACCCGGGACCTCTGGGTCTGAAACAGGTAGCTTAGCCACTAGACCACAGAGGCGGTTAAAACTACTTAACCCTACGTGGGTTCCTCGAATTTCTATTATTTCTATTTTATTTTCTCTCCATTATCTAGTGGTAGAAAAGCAATATTTCTTTCTACATTATTTATAGGGCAAAATTCATTTGTACACGTTTCTTTGACATCTGCATGTAGGCATGATAACATTATTTCAATAAAATTGGAGTCTAATTATTTAAAAATAATATATAAATGGATACTTCGTATCTAGTTTTATACGTTTAATGCTAAATATCTTTGTAGGCTCCTCTACCGCCACAACCATGGACTGGAGTGTTAGAAGCCACCGAGCACGGGCCCGTCTGCCCCCAGTGGGACATGTCGACAACCACCATAGTGGAGGGCAGCGAGGACTGCCTGTTCCTGAACGTGTATACCAAGTCGCTGCAGCCGACCGTCAAGCGGCCCGTCATGGTGTTCATACACGGCGGCGCGTTCATGTCTGGTTCGGGCAACGACGACGTCCTAGGCCCGCGATTTCTAGTTCAGCATGACGTCATCCTTGTCACCGTCAACTACAGGCTCGAGATGTTAGGGTTTCTGTGCCTCGACACGCCCGAGGTCCCCGGCAACGCGGGCATGAAGGACCAGGTGGCGGCTCTGCGCTGGGTCCAAGCTAACATCGAACAGTTCGGTGGGGACCCCAACAATGTGTGCTTGTACGGCGAGAGCGCCGGCGGCACGTCCGTGACTTACCACATGCTGTCGCCGCTGTCCAAGGGCCTGTTCCACAAGGCCATTGCGCAGAGCGGCGTGTGCTTGGAGGAGTGGGCCTGCGCGCCGCAAGCCCGCGACCGCGCCTTCCGCGCCGGCAAGATCCTCGGCAAAGACACCGATGACCCTCACGAGCTGCTCAAGTATCTGCAGAGCATCCCCGCGGTCGACTTCGCCACCATGACGAACAAAGTTAAAACCAAAGATGAGGCGTACAGGGGTCTGCCGATACTGTTCACTCCGGTGGTCGAGAAAAGGTTCGACCACGGGGAACCCTTCGTCGAGCAACATCCGCTCGATATGGTTTTGGCGAAAAAGTTCCACCAGGTGCCCCTGTTGATCGGCTACAATTCACAGGAAGGCTTGATGGGTGTCAAAGATAGATTGAGGAAAGTCGACTTTTACAAAAACAATGCGCAATATTTGGTGCCGAGAGACGTCGCACAGAAAGTGTCGGAGGAGAAAATGCTCGAATTGGGGCAGCGCATAAAGCGTTTCTACGTGGGCGACGGCGAGTTCGAGAAGGGAACCACGCAGGAGATTATAAACTATTTGTCGGACATCTACTTCGTGGTGGACGCGCATCGGTTCGCTTACTTGTATAGTGCCGCGAAGCAGCCTGTTTACATGTTCAGGTTCGGCTGCGACTCGGAGCTGAACATGATCAAGACCGTCCTGGGCTGGGGGCACTGGCGCGGCGCGTGCCACGCCGACGACTTGTTCTACTTCTTCAGCAATATGGTGAACGAGTCGGCTTACGAAGAGAAGGAGCAAGCTAGACAAATGGTCGATACGGTGACGAAGCTGTGGACTAACTTTGCCAAAACTGGGTAAGTACATCACTCAATCAGTTTTAATTTTTATTATTGAAACTGAGCATATGTTGTTATTCACCACACTGCACATAGCCAGCGTGGTGAGTTTGGCCCAATGTTCCCGTGTGGTGTACTGCTGGTGTCCGTGTGGGCAGGCTTGCGCCCAGCAGTGGGACGTTTATAGGCTGATGGTAAATCAGATGACAAAATTCAAAAAAAATTAAATTAATTTTTTTTTATCAATAAACTTAAAATAAGCATTTTGAATAGTCTTAATTTAAATTTACTTGTTTTTTGGATGGATGGGCACCCGAATTCAGGAAGTCTTTTAGCTGTGGAGAAGAACGGGCGCAAGAAACTCACAGATTTATAATATTTAATATAGAAGTAACGACATTTACAAAACAATATATCATTACCAAATTACACAATACTTATACCTACAAATTACTAATATGTTGTGCTCGTACATGCACTATATCCATACATATTTGTCATTTACATAATCTTTCACTTTATAATAGATAACCTTTACTCATGAGGGTTTTTAACATGTGCTTTAAATGTATGTAAAGGCATTTCAGTAATATTTAGTGGAAGTATGTTATAAAACGTTACACATTTACCCGAGAAAGAGCTACCTGTTTTATGAAGTCTAAAACTAGGGACGGCAAGCTTATTTTTCCTACGAGTGTGTAAGTTATGAAGATCACAATTAAAAAAAAATGTCTTTTCATACTTCTTGACATACTACTCTGTCAAGAAAGTACCGGGAAAAGATCAATAATACACAAAATGTTAGTTATTCATCCAAATTTATTTTATCGCTTTCAAAGTATGCTCCTTCAGAAACGACACGACTTACGCCAACGAATAATCCAATCATCAAAACATTTTACACACGTTAAGGCCGAAGGTAGCCTAATGTATGTACCCGGAATCATCCCCAAAGAGTTAGTCGGAGACTAGCCAATAAGTGCCGCAAAAGCAGTCTACTGCCACAGTTCACGTTTCTCCAAATTACAACTGCACATGTGCTCAGTTTGATAGGTGGTGAGCCCATCGCCGCTTTATGCTGTTGTATGTATGTGGTGCAGCCTTTAGTTCGTTAGTCGCCTTATAAGTGTTGTGTTCGTTCTAGAAACCCGACGCCTGACAACCATTTCGAGATCCAGTGGCCACAGTACACGAAGAGCGAGAAGGAATACTTGGACATTGGCTCTCAGCTGGTGCCTGGCGTGTACGCGGATCGAGACAGGATCGAGTTCTGGATTAACATTTACAACGAAGTCGGCATTCCGAGTTTCACTAAGAGTAGTCTTTAGCATGATCATGATCGTCGCTCTTTAGGTAGAGATCGCCTAATCTAGAACTGAACGCCCTTCCACTAAACGTAATTTGTTTTAAGATGTGAGAGTAAATACTTATTGCAATACTCTTTATGTGTGCGCGCGGCGATTTTGCTGTGCATTGACTGGCCCGTGCACTAATAAGTCAACTAATCGCCCATATACAGCTACTTTGCATGTGAGCGCAAACATAGGCGTCCAGTTGTAGATTAGACGATCTCTACACTATTCTCTAAATACTATCACTTGTTTCAAATAGTTGATGAATTATAGTATCCACACTATTCCACACATAAACTAGTCAACGACCTCGTCGAAGTCGAGTGGTTAGCGCGCCGGGTCTGGCGTTGCGCCATCTCTGCGGTCCCGGTTTAAATCCCGGTCGCGTCAATTTAGAGAAACACTGTTTTTCTAAATTGATTTTGGGTCTGGGTGTTTTTTCTAAGTTTATGTATATTTATCCGTTATCTTACCATATTAACATTGGTCTAGATAATTGGTTTGAGCCTAAACAAATTTAATTTAATATAATTATTAACAGTCATTTTATTAATTCTATACTCAGCAGCTATAATCATTTGAGTCTATTTCTGCCTGTATAATTTATGTTTTTAAAAGTTTTGATTTAGGTAATGTTGTTCCTTGTTATAAGTATTGCTTCTTACTTACTTCCGTGTCTAGAATGATTAACGTTTTGTAATGGCCATCTAATTCTTATTGTCGTATTGTGAGATTCTGAAAATTACAAGGGGCCCGAAATAGAAAAAAAAACGCTTGTAAAGTTGATTCTTTGAATTAATTTTGCCATTGAAATAAGTAATAACTTAATGATCGTTCATGCGTCAAAAGTCTAAAAAATAATTTGTGTTGCATTTTCAAGTAGGTAAGTAATAACTTAATGACCGTTCATGCATCGAAACTCTAAAAAATAATTTGTGTTGCATTTTCAAAGTTTAATCCGTCCGTGTAAGCACCACATGTGGTACTAGAACCGTCCAATATCGACCCACGATACCCACAAAATTGCCAGAGAACACCTTAGAGTAGGTATAATGTATAACCAAGGCAAAATCATTGAAAGTCACCCGAATAAGTTACGCAAGCACAATCATTGAGGTATTACAGAGCAAATATAAAGAGTATTACAACTACATACGATGAGACGAGACACCGCGCAGCAAGTTTTTGCGCTCTGCGTGTATAGACGCGCTCATGGGCTGTAAACGCTAAACGACTGCTCAAGTAACACACATAGGCTGAATACTAGATGAATAATGGATTATTGTGTACTAAGCGCTGAATAAAATTACTGAACAAAAGCATAGTAGCATGCTATTCAGACACTACACTGCATAAATGGGCACGAATTATTCTGGTTTAGTTCACAATTGCTGAGTAATATTATTATAGTAACGTTATAATCGCAGTATTAGGTGTAACAGGTGGTAACAAGGTAAAATACTAGCAAATTAAGAAAACACTAATTACACTTTATTTAAAAAATTGTCGTCCATGTTCGCTTTTATATAATTATAGTAATTAAGTTAAAGGTGCACGATTTGTTATTTAGTTCTTATTCAGTGTACTAATATTCAGCTCAAGGATCACTAGTGAATTATAAATAACGGTTGTAATAATCTGTAAGCAGCCATTATGACCACAAGTGATTAAATATTACAGCTTTCTGTGTTACTTGGGTGATAATAAAACTCTGCCTCGTACCCAACGCTTTGCCCGCTGTCAAATTTTTGGTATGGAATCATCATCATCATCAGCCTATAAACGTCCCACTGCTGGGCACAGGCCTCCCACGTGGACAATAGCACGTGGGGATATTGGGCCATAACCCACCACTCTGGCCCAATGCGGGTTGGTAAGTTTTTACGACGTCATCTTACGACAACAATCGGGACCAACGGCTGAACGTGCCTTCCGAAGCACGGAGGAGCTCGAGATGTTTTTAAGTGGTCACCCATCCATCGACCCGGCATTGCGAAAGTTGCTTAGCGAGCAAGATCGCAAGCCGAACGCGCTAGCCGCCGCGCCATCGAGCTCCTCGTTCATCTTTGTATGAATAGCCTGGTGATCTTAATATCTCGTTGAGCACAATAGAATAACATTGTTAAAAAGCGGAATTCTCTCATTTATATGAACAGTTTAAGAGGCCTAAGTAGTACATCTCAACTGTGATTTTTGCGTAAAATGCCCATTTTTATATTTTGTGGTAATTTTACGGTTGTATTTATCGTTTTTATCGAAAAAGAATACTAATATTAGAAATCTACACTCTGCGAAGATAAGCTGAGTTCGGACGGCCGGCGCATCGCATTTTGTAGTAATTTTGCAGTTGTATTTGTCGTTTTTATGGAAATAGGATAATAAATTAAATAAAAAATCTTTATTCCTCATGAAGTAACAATATTCTAGTATATATTTTGCTCAATAATATTATCGTAGATAGGAGAAATTCACAGTTAACTTAAAGCGACTTTCGAAGTTTTTTGGTATAAAATAAGATTTTATTTCTATATAAAATCAATAATATTTAAAAATTCCGAGGCCGCTACTAACTATACGACTATTTAAGATATAATATTCTAATGTTATTATTTCATTTAGAACAGTAGTTCAATCTAGGAGCTTAAAAAAGTGCCTTCGCGCTTTTTATGAAAATCTTTCTCTGCAATTTTGGGTTTGATTAAAAAGTTAAGCAAAATTTACAAAAAGCCGCTACGCACTATGCCAATAGCTATTTTACATTATTCAATAAGTCAAAATTGTAAATGTATTTTTGTTTCTAAGATCAAGAACGCCAAAATTAGCCATTTTGCGCAAAAATTACGGTCGAGATGTAATCAAGTTTTTATTTTTTTTATATGAGAAGGAGGCAAACGTGCAGGCGGGTCACCTGATGGAAAGCAATCACCGCCGCCCATGGACACCCGCAAAACCAGAGGAGTCGCAGATGCGTTGCCGACCTTTAAGAAAGGAATAGGGTTAGGGGAAGGAATAGGAATTGTGAGGAGGGGTGGGAGGGGAAGGGGCAATTCGTATTCGTTAGTTCAATTCACAATATTATTGTTATTTAATATTGTGATTTTCTATTGTAATAACATTGTATTCAAAAATCAGCTACAGGCTGCTACTGCCATCTAGTGACACTTAGCACAAACATTAAATCATTTCGAACTATGACGCCTAGCTTCTGTTATTTTAATATATTAACGTTTAAAGTCGTATGTAAGTAATAAAAATGTTTAAGTAGTTATTGTATAAATGTATTAAATACATATTTTTTTTACAAGAATAATAAAAAAGTTCTACTAAAATTATTAAATATGAATAGTTTTATTTGAGCCGTGAGAAAATAACCAACCCCCCGGATGTCTTCAAATGCGACTAGGTAACATACTAAAGACTACACATACATCCAACAGCATACAGCAGCGATCGATGGGCTCACCACCTGTCATGCTGAGCACGTGACATTGTTATTTATTTATTTATTTATTCAGAACACCAACGTATTTTACATCAGCTATTATACATAGGGACATCATTTAAAAAAAAACTAGATGCAAATACAATTATAGGTGAAGACCGCACGCAATTGCACAATAAAAACTTAATCTAAAATTTTACCGACATTTATAAAATATAATAAAATAACATTAGAATTTAATTAAGGCGAAAAATTAATTGATAATAAAAATACGCAACAAAGAATTAAAATACCGCTATTGAATTTAAATTGATATTAAATTGAATTAAATAAAATAAAATAAAATATATGAAACACTTCCACTAAATTATGATAGGAGAGACCTTTTGAAGCTGCGAATGCCACCCCCGAATAAATCCAGGTCCTTGGTTTTCGCTAAAACGTTAAACTCTCGTATCATACGGTTAATAGGCGCGTTCTGACCGAGGTTGGACTTGCAAGGTCGGCCTACAAGCACCTTCCCTTTCGATGCCCTAGGGAGTTTTAGTGGAGCTGAGAAAGAAAGCGAACCCAGTAAGCCTGGCGCGTCAAGGATGCCATTCGCTAGCTTGTAAAGGAAAAGCATATCATGCAGACGTCTTCGATCCAGAAGAGAATCCATTTTAAAATGGTCTAACCTATCAGCATATTTTATTATATTCTTGCCTAAATGGCACGAGTATGCTAGGTGCCATAAGAATCGCTTTTGGATGCTTTCAATTATTTTTGAGTGCACTTCATAAAAAGGACTCCATACCACACCGCAGTACTCCAGACCACTACGAACAAACGAATTATATAAAAGAATTTTAGTTCTGGGAGACTTAAAATTCTTGCAATGACGAAGGACAAAGCCAAGGCTTTTGAAGCTCCTGCAACAAATATCATTAATGTGAGGATTAAAGTTAAGTTTCTCGCCCATGCGAACTCCGAGATCTCTTGCAGTAACAACATAACCAAAGTATCCTCACCAATTCCATATTCATGTTCAGAGACTTCTTTTTTTCGTAAGAATTTCATGCAGCAACACTTGGAAACATTTAAGTCCATATGGTTCACCTCGCACCAGTCCACTAAGTTGTCGATGTCGTTCTGCAATAAATTTGCGTCTGACTGGGTGTCTACTTTTCTGAAAAACTTAAGGTCGTCTGCAAATAATAAGTACTCGGAATTTCTGAAGCACTCTCCAATATCATTATTAAAACATTAAACATCAAAGGACCCAGGTGTGACCCTTGCGGGACACCAGATGCAACAGGGAAAGAATCCGAGGAAAAACAATTTACCACCACATTGGAAGATCTGTCCGATAAATACGACCGGCACCAGCCCAGCAAGGGCTCGCCAATGCCGTACGCGCAGAGCTTGGAAAGCAACACTTCATGATTGACCCGATCAAAGGCCTTACTAAAGTCCGTGTAAATTGTATGCACTGAAGAACGATCGTCGAGTTTGTGAGAGACGGATTCTATAAATGAAGTGAGGTTAGTTGCTGTCGACCTGCTCCTTACAAAGCCATGCTGACGGGAGTCTATGAGGTTCTTGAAATGCCAAAATAGGATTGGGTGTAGCAGCTGCTCGAACGCCTTATCAAAGACAGACAAGATGGAAATTGGTCTGTAATTCTGTATAAAATGTTTTTCGCCATTTTTAAATAGTGGAACCACCAGAGCAACCTTCCAAGCAGATGGAAATGTGCCCGTGACTAGTGATCTATTCAGTATTAGGCATAGAGGTTTTGCCAAGGCGGTCGCACAACGTGCAACGAAAAGTGACGGCAGACCGTCAGAGCCCGAGCCCTTGCTGACATCCAATCTCTTTAATATTTTTAAAATGATCATCTTTAAACTTAACGGTGGTAAGAAAGTTGCTGGTTGAAGATGGGACCCTGATATTATGAGAAATGTTTGGCGGGTGTTTGGTTGCTTGATAAATAGAAGAAAAGCTCTTGGCAAATAGATTGCAAATGTCGACACCATTAGAAGCCGCGTTATTCTCCAGAACCATTCGTGAAGGATAGTGACTGTCATTTTTTCGCTTGCTTTTGGTGAAAGACCAGAACAGTTTGGGATTAGAGCGCAAACTTTGCTCTAGTCTAGAAATGTACTGATTATAGCAACTAGTAATCAGTCGTTCCGAACGCGTTCTAAGTAACTCAAAAGACAGTTGATCGAGTGGCTTATGATTAAATTTACGCAGTTTATATTTTTCTCGTAGTAGACTGATTAATTCCCGTGTGAACCATATGGGGTATTTCTTAGATTTAGCTTTGTATTTAGGGACGTGCTTAACGATCGCAGTTTGTATATGTTTGTAGAAAACAGACAGCATGTCATCAACCGCTAGGCAGTTTTTAAATTCTTCCTCCCAGCATATTTCTTCCAGGTCTTTAATAATTGACTCATAGTCAGGGCAGACCCTATGGAAACAAAATCTGCTGCTTTCGTTATAATGTAGGGAACTTTGAGCTCGCGTATTCGACTTAAACAGCAATGGAGGGTGTAGTGGATCGATCTTGGTAATCGGATCGTCCGTGGTTTTAGCATCGGTAATGTGAATGTTGCTTGAAACTAAATCCAAGAAGTTTCCATTGCCGTTTGGAGCCTTGTTGTACTGCCTAAAATCATGAAACACAGCGAAGTCCAAGAGTGAAGTTGTGAGACTGCCGCTATTTCCATCAGCAAGGGAATCTGAACTGTCATCAAATCTCCACTTGATAGAGCTCATATTGAAATCTCCCTCAAGTGCAAGCATTTTGATGTTATTTTCTTCAACCACTCTATTGCAATTATGAAGATACTCATCGAGAACATATTCTGAACAGGTGGAGGCAAGTAAATTGCATTTAAATATAAGTGCTCTGTTTCGCCGCCGGCGTTCTGACAATCAAGTCTGACCCATAGGTCCTCACATTTGGACTCGAAGCACTGCAGGCGTATGGAAGAAACAGCGATAAGCACACCCCCTCCATCTTTTTTACTATGGAAGCCGCTGGTCTCTCTATCGCGCCTGTAAACTACGTAACGGTTGTCAAAAAGTTCTGAATCGAAAACTAAAAAAAAAATACTCTATGAAACGCTGAATAATATATAGCAGGCTTACATTTTTTGTTAGTTATTTGAAAAAGACAAAAATATAATAATTTCGGCTTGAAAAAATACGCTATTTTAGACCATGTCTATGTTAAATAATCTGTGACAAGATTATGAATGTAATCTGTTTTCGGGATCAGAGTGTCAACAGGAAGCAAATCACAAGGAAAAACGGAATACCACAGGGAATAGCCGAGATTATATAAAAATACGAATCGCAAACGAAATTATCGAAGCACCCCGAAACGAAACAAACGCCGAAACGAAACGAACGGAATGACATTTATGACATTTTGTTGTATTTTGACATTTTGTAGCGTTTTGTTACTTGCAGAGAGACAATTATTTGCTAATTTTAATATTATATTTTCTATTTTTTATTGTTTTACGCCCATTAAATTATCTTTAGATAAAAAAAGACGACAAGTAGATGCATTAGCAATAATTAACAGCAAATAAAATATTTTTTTAACACTACAGGTTTTGGAGAAGTCTGATACTAAACGCAATTGAACATCCAATGTTACCACACGATAAAAATGTGTTACAAGTAATTCACAACTTTATTAATTTATTATCTAGTTTTATCTAAATATATAAGCAAAATGATACGTTTTTCGGAATCCTAGAATTTTTCTTTACATTTTGGTATCTATGTACCTCAAGGTACAAACATGGCCAAAGTTGTATGGACTATTAGTGACCTCTTTTCACTAATATCGACCTAGGGCGAGGACTGCTGGTGTTGAATTTAGCGATCCGACCGCAGTACTGTATGTCGGAGTCGGTTACAGGACACTTGATGGTATTACCCAATTGCTTGACGGTGCTTAGAAGGTTTTCGCTTTTGTGTTCTGGGACACACTGTATTTCTAAATTGTGCGCGCGAGACAACTGTTCTATCTGCTGTAGCCGGTGAGATAAATCACGAGTTGTAGAGAGGAGAGCCGCGTTGTCGTTTTTTAACTTTTCTATAGTTGTATTCTGTGTCTTAATTTCATTTGCGACTTTTTCTTGCTCGGTATTGAGAAAGTTGATATATTCGTCGATATCTGTGAGTTTTGTTTGAATGTCGGTAATTGCGGAGTTAAATTTACGATCCAGTTCCTCCCTTATAATGTCGCGGACGATGTCGGCTGTTAGGCATCCACAGCTGCTATTACTCGTTTTTGCAGTGGCGCTAAGAGCGGGTGTACTGGGACGCGTTTTTGAGCGTAATGTTACGTTGTCGTGGTGAGATCCGATAGAGTGATCGATATTTTTATTGGCAGAAGTTTGTAGCTGAGAGCGTATCGGTGTATTAGAATTGTCCTGTTTGGGTTCCTTGCAGCGACAAGACGGGCAAACCCACGACTTTTTGACCTCCTCAGACAATTTAGCGAAGTCGTCTTTGATAAAGTTCATACACGTGTAATGATACTTGTCTTGACATCGGCAACAGTGTAAGAAACTCATTCCTTTTAGGACATTAGGGCATCCGGCACATTTTTGGGTATTCATTTCAATAACTCAGTAAAAATATATATATATGTCGGCGCCAGGAAAAATAAAGCGCTCATTTGATTAGAACAAGGCACAAGCGCGCGAGCACATGACAGCGTCACAAGATGGCGCAGCTGTTTCGCGCGCTTTCGGAACGTCGGAGCGGGGCGTGTAGGCTGCCGCGCGTTTCGAGCGGCACTTTGCTTCCGGCACGCACCGCGCGAACATCGCCTTGTCTGACGGACCGTCGTGCCTTTAATTTTGCTGTTATTTAATTGTTATAATTTGTGATTAAAATAAATTGTTTCTAATTGTTGTAATAAGTCATTTCTATTCCGTAACCTACTATGTCTGAGTCACACGAGGAGCATAGCTCTGGCCATCTGCCGACATCAGAAGTGGGATACGAAGGAAATGACGAAAATGACAATGGTTCCGTGAGTACGCCGGGAATGAATAAAGACATGGACGTTTTTATTCGGGTGCTTCGAAGTATGTCGAGTGGAGTACAATGTCAAGCAACACCTTCGCTGATCAAATTCGACCCAGATGACCCGGACGCTGACATCGAGGGATGGTGTTCCATCAATGAGGTTATAATAAAACAAAAGGATGTCAAAGGTACCGATTTATTACTTGCTCTTACTCAGGCCTTGAAGGGCCGCGCTGCCACGTGCTTAACGAAAATTAAGGCTGATTGCATTACATGGAAAAATGTAAAGGAGTTACTCATAGCAAAATTTTCAAAACCAATGCTTATGCAGGACTATTTTGATCGAATAATTAACTTTCAAATTAGCCCAAAAGAAACGGCAGCAGATGCCGCCATGCGCCTGTGGCAATTAATCGAGACTATACCTAAAGTTGAATTCGCAGATGAAGTATTGACTGGTTTTGTAATATCTGTTTTGTCTCATTGTGACTACAGTATCAGACGCGAACTGAGTGCCTATATTATAACCTCCAAGTCTCAGCTATGTCGTGTTTTACGAGGCGTCACTTTAAAAAGGCGTGCAGATGATGTGGATACTCGTTCAGATTTTAAACGCACACGATTGCATGATGCACGCGGACTACCCTCTTTTCGCGGAAATTGCCACCGTTGTGGCTTGGCTGGTCATAAGTTCTATAGCTGCCCTCAAAATCGTATTGAAAGTTTACAGCCCTACAAATCTGCACCCCGCCTTGAAGAGAAGCAACCAGTCATCTGCTATGCGTGCGGAAAGCCGGGTCACATTTCCACCAAGTGTACGGCTGCTAAAGAAACTGCTGGGATCAAGAAGGACGTAAAGCTGTGTACCAAGCGAGCGGTAACCGGTGAGCTTGAGATTGAAGGTATGTGTTGCCATTTTCTTCTAGATACTGGGTCAGAGTGTTCATTAATCAAAGGCAGTTTCGCTCAAAGGATTCAGGGAATACAATATCAGAAACCGGTAGTTCTTGTAGGATTAGGAAATGTCGATGTAAAATGTTTTAAACAAATTTTATGCAATATTAATATTAAGGGGTTGCTGATAGAGATTCTGTTTCACGTAGTTGCTGATGAACTCTTAGTGGAGCCTATTTTGTTGGGACGTGATTTGATTGAAAAAGGAATCCATATAGAAATTAACTCCATGGGGGTTTCTGTGTTAAAAGCCCGTCAAAGTTTAATTTGTGCCAAGGTTAATATAGCGGAACCTCAACTAAATACAGACTTAAGCGCTAGTGATAAGAAAGCGTTTTTCTGTGTTCTTAATAAATTCACTGACAGCTTTGTTGAAGGGACACCAAGTAGACGCGTAACTACGGGTGCTATAAAAATAGATTTAGTGGACCCAAACAAAATAGTTCAGAGGCGCCCGTATAGGCTGTCAGCTTCTGAAAGACAAATCGTACGTGACAAAGTTGCAGAGTTACTAGCAGCAGGTGTCATAAGAGAAAGTAGCTCACCTTTTGCAAGCCCTATCCTACTTGTAAAAAAAAAGGATGGTAGTGAGCGTATGGTAGTCGACTATAGAGAATTAAATTCAAATACGCGTTCTGATAATTATCCTCTCCCACGTATAAGTGACCAAATCGATAGACTTCACGGAGCTCAATATTTCACGTCTCTAGACATGACATCAGGTTTTCATTGTATTCCTATAGAGTCAGACTCTATAGAGCGCACTGCCTTTGTGACGCCTGATGGGCAATTTGAATACGCTGCCATGCCATTTGGTTTAAAAAATGCACCATCCGTTTTTCAACGTTGCATAAATAAGGCTCTGAAAAACTGTGATTTCGCTCTAGTGTATTTAGATGACGTTTTGATCCCATCTGTCTCTATAAAACAAGGTTTAGATCGTTTAGAACTGGTACTTAAAGACCTTAGTAGAGCAGGGTTTTCTCTTAATATGAAAAAATGCAGTTTTTTGAAAATTCAAGTCACTTATTTGGGTTATGTTATTAAGTCCGGGGAGTTAAGACCTAATCCTAATAAAATAGAAGCTCTTATAGGTATTCCTGTGCCTCGCACTGCCACTCAGGTACGGCAGTTCATAGGACTTGCTTCTTATTTTAGACAGTTCATTCCCAAATTTTCTATTCTAATAGCACCACTTTACCCTCTAGTTCAACACAAAGGTGAAATAAAATGGACCCCAGAGCATGATAAGGTTCACAAGCGCGTTGTAGAAATCCTAGTTTCGGAACCAGTATTATCTATATTCGATCCGGATAAAGATATTGAGCTCCATACTGACGCAAGTTCCCTGGGCTACGGAGCCATTTTGATACAACGCTTTGAGAATGCACCTCACGTGGTAGAGTATTTCAGCCGACGCACCAGTGACATAGAATCACGTTATCATTCATACGAGCTGGAAACTCTTGCTGTGGTTCGTGCAGTAGAACATTTTAGGCACTACTTGTACGGGCGTCATTTCACGGTGCGTACGGACTGTAACGCATTAAAATCTTCCAGCACTAAACGAGACTTGACTCCACGTGTGCATAGGTGGTGGGCCATTCTACAAAGCTATGATTTTAAAATAGAGTATAAGGAAGGTCGATTTATGTCTCATGCTGATTTCTTTTCGAGAAATCCTCTACCGAATACAGAAAATAAGTCCGAAATAACTAAACGTGTTAATATTTTAAATTTACATGATGATTGGTTAAAGGTAGAACAAAAACGCGATAGTAATATTGTCGACATTATAACCAAATTAAGAGCAGGCGATCTTGCTGCGGATTTAGCTCAGTCTTATGATGTTAGAAAAGGGCTTTTGTTTCGAAAGGTCCAACGCTCTAAGCGCAGCAAATGGTTACCTATTGTCCCGATATCTTTGGCATGGTCCCTCATCAATCACGTTCACGTAGAGTTAAAACATCTCGGTTATGAGAAGACGTTAGATAAGTTATATGACATTTACTGGTTCCCGGGTATGGCTAAGGCTGTTAAGAAATTTGTTGATGCGTGTATAGTGTGCAAAGCTTGCAAGGGTCCGTCAGGTGCTCAACAAATCAGATTACATCCCGTAACTAAGTTGGCTGTACCCTGGCATACATTGCATGTAGATATTAGTGGTAAACTTAGTAGGAAAAGTCAAAGAAAAGAGTACGTTTTCGTACTAATCGACGCTTTCACTAAATATGTTTTGTTGCGTCATACTTTAAGCTTAGACGCTAACAGTGCTGTTGAAACATTAAGACAAGGTGTTCAACTGTTTGGAGCTCCAAAAAGAATTATTGCTGATCAAGGTCGATGCTTTATAAGTACAGAGTTTAAGAAGTTTTGTTTTGAAAATAATATAGACCTTCATATAATAGCAACTGGTGCATGTAGAGCAAACGGGCAGGTCGAAAGAACAATGCAGACTCTTAAAAATTTGCTAACCATAATTGAGAACAGCACCGATAGCGTTTGGAGAGAAGAGTTAGGAGAAGTCCAGTTAGTTCT
The DNA here is from genome assembly GCA_963921215.1 of Scoparia ambigualis. Classification (NCBI taxonomy): domain Eukaryota; kingdom Metazoa; phylum Arthropoda; class Insecta; order Lepidoptera; family Crambidae; genus Scoparia; species Scoparia ambigualis. Next base: position 3,550,555 of record OY992506.1, on the reverse strand, counting down.
TAATACCACTAAATGTAGAGTCACAGGATATTCACCCATTGAACTAATGTTTGGTATTAATACTCAACCTTTAGAAATTTCTAAAATTTCTGTAGATGATGAACTTCCTAGTAGGTCCAATGTTAATGAAGTCCGACAGTCGGCTCATGAAAACATTCAAAAACTTTCAGAGGCTGAAGTTGATCGTTTTAACAAAACTAAGGCTAGAGTTAGGTTATTTTCTGAAGGTGATTTTGTTTCCTTAAATGTTGTGAGCGAAACCAAACTAAACTGGACCGCAAGTTTAGAGGACCTTTTATAATTACAAAGGTCTTAGAAAATGACAGATACGAATTGCAAAATATTGATGGTACGAACAGGACTTACAAATATCCTCACGAAAGCTTACGCCTAGTTCCTCAAGGCAGAGCCGGACTGACCGAGGTTGCTGGGGCTTTATGTGATGAAGCTTGTGGTGATGATGATGATAATGCTGGTAAAGAAGTAAGCAATAACGTTGAGACCGTGTCGGCGGGTGATTGTGTACAACCAGATGGTGGCAGAGAGATGGTTGGCAGTGGTAATAATGAAAACGGTAAAGGGAGTACAGGGTCGTTTCAAAAAGTTACTGTTTCAACGTGTGCCAGTGTACATCGGTTGAGTGATGGTAGTGTTCCGGTAGTCCACAGGACTAGCCGAACGCTAAGTGAAGTTGGATCATTAAGTGACGGTGGTGCTGAGCGAGGATGGCGTTCCGGTAGTCCAAGGGACTAGCCGAACACCAGGTGATGTAGTACTTTGGTGATCCAATGGATCAGTACTTCAAAGCGTAACAAAGTATGCTAATCCTGTTCATAGGATTGTAAGCGTCTCGTCCCATATATAGCTGAGGTTCATGATACATTTGCCGCACTAAGATTCAAACTATGTGGTTCGATGTTTTATGAATGTCGCCGTTCTTTATATAAACTCCCAATGACGCTAGTATTCATTTACTATGCGGATTATGCGTTAATGCTACTAAATAGATCATTATTTTGCTTTGAATTGTTTTGCTCACAATTATTTCTTTACAGATTACTAACGCCCGAGGACGCGCGTATGTCAGGAAGGCCGTGTCGGCGCCAGGAAAAATAAAGCGCTCATTTGATTAGAACAAGGCACAAGCGCGCGAGCACATGACAGCGTCACAAGATGGCGCAGCTGTTTCGCGCGCTTTCGGAACGTCGGAGCGGGGCGTGTAGGCTGCCGCGCGTTTCGAGCGGCACTTTGCTTCCGGCACGCACCGCGCGAACATCGCCTTGTCTGACGGACCGTCGTGCCTTTAATTTTGCTGTTATTTAATTGTTATAATTTGTGATTAAAATAAATTGTTTCTAATTGTTGTAATAAGTCATTTCTATTCCGTAACCTACTATGTCTGAGTCACACGAGGAGCATAGCTCTGGCCATCTGCCGACATATATATTTTTTTTTAATGCCAAGGTTAATAAAAGTTCATGTTTTAAGTCATAGTTCCTTAAAAAAATCAAAACGTGTCGGAAATCAAAGTAAAAAAGTTTATGAGGATGCCGAGGTTTGAACTGCAAACTGCTGTGATTTTGTGCGGCAATAGCAACTTGGCCACTCCACCGTAGAAGCTTACTAAGCGAGGGCGAAATAAGCGTACACTTTGTAATAATAGAAGTTTTTCAAGGTCGGTTATTGACCTGTTTGCATTGTCTGTTTCACTGTTTACAACATCGACACTTCACTATTCTTGATTTTAACGGCAGATTGAAATTGTAATTTGAAATTATTATCACTTAGACTACACCTATGTTATTTTTATTACGTTTTTCAGAGAGCTTGTAACGCGAACTTTTTATTTAAGTATATAATTTTTTTCACGGAATGGACACTTTTACAACATTTTAGGAATATTCAAGACGGACCAAAATAAAACGTACGTGCTCGGTAAAGCGCTTACGCACCAAATTATTTGGTGGAACGTGGACTATGACAAAGGACTGATTTTGCGTTCCACATTGCCTAGTCTGACTAACCCTTAGGCGATAATAGTCTTGAATGTATGTATGTTGTGGCGGCCTGCGTCGCCACATAATTTATTATCATCACGTATTGGTTAAAGAGTTTGTAAGCACATTCCTAAACGCGTGCAGATCCGATAAAGATATGACACGACAACATCCCTCTAACATCTACGTAGTTATTATTGTATAAATAGTCTTGTAAGGTTTAGATAATAAGTTAGTCACAATGTAGTCACTGTAAATATACAACATCACTTTAAGAGACGCAGTCGTTATTTACTATCGCCATGGAACCCATCATCAACATCCCCCGACGGAACACTGGTGACCCCGACGTGATCGTCCCTCCACCATCACTACCTCGCACTCGCCCGACGGCTACTGGTGACCCCGCTCAAGCAACAAGCAACCTTCCAACGGAGTACCACGAAAAGATCAAGTGAGTCATTTGCAATATCTCCACATGAACCATGGCAGTGACACTCTGTTAAGCGACGGACGCAACAAGATTTTCAAAATAAAATCACTACGCCGAGTCATACCGAGCTGCGACTGCGTCATTTAACATCATTCTTAAGGCTCCCACAACTTTGGCTTCCTTTCCGGCACATCGTATCAAGAACGTTTCATCGACCAAGGCAAAGAAATAAAGTACCCAGAAAAACAATGCGAAATAGAATATACTATGCTCCTAGCTATTCCAGGCGAATTGATTTCTCCGGTTATCTGATAAAGAGCCAAGGAATACGCCAGTTTGAGGATAAATATGAAGCTATAATGCTTAAAATACTTTGATTGTGCAATAAGAACACAGTAGAATAAATAAGCACAAAAATGAACCATGTTAGGGTAACTAATGTAATAATAAGATTTTAGTCAATTTTAATTATTTTTTTTGTTATTTACGTATTTCCTTCTAAGTAATATATTGAATGCAACATGTCTTATCTCTATGTAATGTTTAATCTTAGTCAATTCTGATTTAAATTTTTTGGTATTATTTCTGTTTCTTATCAATTTATTATTAACGTGTCTATTGTTAATTTGTTCGAATATGCGTAATTTTAAGAGTACTTATGTCATTTAAAAATTTAATTTGTGTGTATAGTCTTGGTACTTATAATGTGATAAAAAATATTAGTAACAATATTAGGATGTTGAGAGGAATTTTATACATACATTTTTAAAATCAAGTTTCTTTAAAAAAATATTCGTGTAATCGATCGTTTTTAAAAGGTATATAAGTATTTTGTATATTTATCGAAGAATACAAGGAAACAGCTCTCCTTAGCAGCATTCAGCAAGCCAGCCAGCCTTAAGGTTCCATCGCAGCAACGTAACGCTTTCTGGATCCTCGGCATCACTTTTTTAGATCGCGCCAAACTTGTGTGCGTCAAGTTGGCAGGCACACCACTGAATTAGATGGTTTTGACTATGTCAAAAAATTGTGTATAAATAGTGATAAATAGTGATAATATGGTTCAAAAGATATTTGAGTATCTTGGTGAGGCTGCTAACTTGACGTCAAGATAGCAGGCACCTTAAGAAATACAGTTCGTATCAATGTCATTTATATGTCAAAAAACTGTGCATAAATAGTGAATCGTATACGCAAAATATCAACAATTGTACTTCAATACAAATCGAGTTATTATGGTCTCTAAGTAGGCTGCCAACTTGACGTTTCTTGCGATGGCGATTCCAGAGAAACGGGTTAAAGTTTTAAACAAATAAATACATGAAAAAATTGTGTGTGAAATTATGAATCTTTCAATATCAATAAAAAAAGAATTCTTCTTTGCTATTTTCCAAGTAAATGTAAGCTTCTACCATACATTAGATTTTAAGTACAATCGTGCACAATTATATTTATTGACTAAAGATAATGACAAAGTCTAATTATTTTTAATTCAAGTCATAAAATTAAACTTAAATCTACCGTTGTAATGTCAGTTTGACGTTATTTCTATGGAAACTTATGTCAAGCAATTTGTAATTTTAGTGACTCGAATTAAAAGTCTCGGATAGTGGTGGATGAGCGAGTGTTGCGAACGACCGAGAGATGGCGTGATTTTGTTTACGTGCGGTGAGCCGGTGATACGAGAATGGTGCGCGAAAAGTTTTATTTGTTTGTGTTGAAATTGGTAAGCAGTGAGTACATTTGCATCAGAAGTGAAAGTGTTCAAATCGTTTAATAACAACCTACATTTTTATAGGTACGCCGCTTATTTACACTAGGGCTAATTAACCATAGGGACAAGCCGATGATGGCCTATTTTAATTTCTTCTTTAAATTTTAGATATATTTATTTATTTATTCCTTCAAAAGCTTGTACAATGGTTCTTTACAACAATTTGTAGTTTCTTAAATAGGTTACCTACTAACATTAATATTCACTACATTTCCACTTACTACATAACATTTATAAATTTATATTTAACAATGTCTTTCAAACCACAAACAGATTGTAAGAAGAACCACTGAGTATGAAATATGTACCCTCCGTATTAGTAATATTTTTACTGGGCAACGGTAGGATATTCATTCCCCGCACTCAGATAGTTTTACAAAACATAACCGAGTATTAGCATAAAAATCAGATGTTACTTATTCTGAAGCAATAGGAGTCAAAATGTAATGGTTTCCCAGGTATCGAAAGCAAAGTTAAACTGGCCTTGTCGGTAAACTTTACAAAGATAACCGATATAGGTTCTGATTAAGGTGCTATTGCACCTTACCCTATTTAGTCTAAGTGTTTTAACTGCATTCCCTATTGGGAGTGCGTATTATATTGTGACACATCCCCCGACATGGCCATGGTCAAGACCCCGGGAGCTCCGACCAAAAGCGACCCTAAGGGCAAGGCTGTTTCCCCTAGGAAGATTTATGCCGCACCTTCTACATCCGGTATAAGAAAAAGTGTGGGAGAGACGGTAGACGAACTGGAGGACAGGCCGGCTCATGGGGCCAAATTAGTCAGAAGGAGCCCAGTGAAGACTTCGACGACTTTGGTGAAGATTCCAGCGAATCGTTACCAGGCAGCAGCCGAGTATCTTAAATGTGGATCAACCTGCCTGGAAGAATCGCGGAATCTAAAGAAGGAAGTCAATTACGGAGTAAATTTGGTACTCAGGAAGCTATGTGACCTAGTCCAAGAGTCCGAGATGGAACTGGCCAGGGTCAAGCATGAAAACATGGAGAGTACAGTCAGATAGAAAGAATGATGAAGGATAATGAAAGAAGAGATAGGGAACAGATAAAAAGACAGAATGAAACGACTGAGAGAATAGAAAGATTGATAAGAGGGAATGAAAGAAGAGGTAGGGAACAGGAAGAATGGAGGAAAACAGAAAGGGACATCATAGAGGAACTCAAAAGGACCATCTCCGATCACAAAGAAGTGGTCAGGGGAGTGTCGTATGCGAGCGTAGTGGCCGGTAGGCCGCAGAAACCTGCCCCGGCCAGTGAGCCGCTGCACTCCATCATCGTCACAGCCAGGGATGAAACCAAGAGCGGGGATCAGGTCATCGAGCGGGTCAGGAGAGCAGTGAAAGCAAAAGAAGGGACAGTGGAAATCGAGAGAATAAGAAAAACCAAAGAAAGAAAGGTGCTCATTAGCTGCAGTAGCAAGTAGGCAAGACAGGGAGTGAAGGAACGTTTAGAAGGAGATGAAGGAGGATTATGTGTGGAGGAGGTGCGAAACATGGACCCCCTCCTGGTTCTGAAGGATGTTCTCCAGTCCAATACGAACGAGGAAATTATTAAATCCCTTAGGAACCAGAACGGGGACCTGTTTCTTGACCTGGGAGAGGAGGATAGGATGGTAATCAAGTTCCGTAGGAGGGCACGCAACCCGCACCTCGCGCACATCGTACTGATGGTCTCCCCACAGATTTGGCGGAGAGTATTGGATAGAGGGTCCGTACAGCTGGACATACAGAGGGTGATAGTGGAATACCAGTCGCCACTCATACAGTGCTCTGTGTGTCTAGGGTACGGACATGGAAAGCGATATTGTAAAGAGAAATAGCCAAAGTGTAGCCACTGTGGGGAGGCACACATGCGCGCGGAGTGCGAGGATGTGTTGGCGGGATTACCCGCGTCCTGTACGAACTGCACCAGAGCAGGGAAAGGCAATGTCCAGCATAACGCTTTTGATGCTGAGTGCCAGGTAAGAAAGAGGTGGGATGCCCTGGCGCGAGCAAAGGTTGCGTACTGCTAAGGGCGACCCGGCAGTCACGCAGCCGCTAAACAGACCCAGCCAAAGCAGGAAATACACCGTGGCGCAGGCCAATCTCCAGCGAAGCAACCTAGCGACCACAGACTTGGTCCTGGAAGCTTCGAGGAGGGGATTGGCCTTTGCACTGGTGCAGGAACCGTACGTGGGCTGTGGGGGCAGGGTGAGGCCGGCGAGGGTCTACCAAAGCGCTGAACAGGAAGAGGGTGCTGTTAAGGCGGCGATAATCGTCTTCGACGCGAGCCTTGACGTTGAGCAGCACCGAGAACTCACGACTAATAACATCATAGTCGTAAGGATCCGAACCAGCGCTTGGTCGATAAACGCCGTCTCGTTCTACCTCGAGCCCAACGCCCCTATTGAGCCCTACGTCGCCCAGATAACGAGGATTATTGCGAAGATAGGTACGGCAGGACTTGTTATCGGGGGCGACGCAAATGCTAAAAGCGTATGGTGGGGCAGTGCACGGACGGATCTGAGAGGAAGGGAATTCGCGGGGGCACTACACCAATGACGGTTGCATGTGATAAACATAGGAGACACGCCAACCTTTGAGGTAGAAAGAAATGGGAGGACCTGCACGAGCATAGTCGATGTAACAGCGGCGTCAGCGGATCTCCTAGATAAGATCATGGACTGGAGAGTGGATAGAAAAATGATAGGATCGGACCACACGGCACGGCTGTCCTCTTCGACCTAGACCTTACATTAGGGAAATGCATTACACTAAACAGAACTACACGCAAATACAACACAAAGAAAGCAAGCTGGAGTGAGTTTGATGACAAACTCACCCAGCTCTTACATGCAGACAACACAGACACACAAAACATAAACAGAATAACTAACACTACACAATTAGAAGAAACACTACACAAATACACAGAAGCAATCACACAAGCATGCACACTACACATTCCAGCGAAGAGGGCTACACAGAAACTTACCATCCCATAGTAGTCCGATGAGCTGTGCCTCTTGAAGAGACGCGTAGTGACGATAAAGAGGAGAATCCGCTGCGCCGCGCCGGTCCGACGGGAGAGAGTCGTGCAGGAGTACCTGAGGGAAGGAGAAAATTATCACAAAGCCGCAAAAGACGCCCAGACCGCCAGTTGGAAGGAGTTTTGCCAAAGACAGCAAAAGGAAACGGTCTGGGACGGTATTTACCGTGTTATCGGCAGACCGAGCGAAGAAAAGAGGACTTGCCTCTGAAGAAAGAAGGGACCATACTTAAACCAGAAGAGTCAGTACACTGGATCGCAGAAAGGTTTTATCCTGAAGACAGGGAAGAGGACGACACAAATGAACACCGGAGTGTACGGGAGTTGGCGAAGGTGGTCAACAGCAGAGGCCACATTAAAAACCATGACCCTGACTTTGCTCTGCATGAACTGATGGGCGTTATTAGGACATTCAACCCAAAAAAGGCCCCGGGGGATGATGGATTCACATCAGATATCTGCAGTAGAGCGATAGCCCGCCATCCGCAAACTTTTCTGGCCATCGCAAATAAGTGTTTGGAGCTGGGATACTTGCCGGAGAAATGGAAGAGAGCAGTCGTAGTAGTCTTGCGCAAACCCGGGAGGGAGGACTATAGAGACGTCAAGTCGTATAGACCCATAGGACTCCTCCCGGTTTTGGGCAAGATTTATGAGAAGCTCCTAATAAATAGAGTGAAGTGGTATCTCATCCCTAAACTTAGCCATCATCAGTATGGGTTCGTGCCTCAAAAAAGCACCGAGGACTCCCTCTATGCCCTAATGAACCTAATCAGAAGTAATCTAAAAAATAAAAAGATTATCACAATTGTATCATTGGACATAGAGGGAGCCTTCGATGCGGCTTGGTGGCCCAGGATTAGAACAAGGCTAGCAGAAGTAGGCTGTCCCGTAAATTTAAGACGAGTAGTAGATATAGTTACTTGGAAAATAGATCAGTAGAGGTAAGATACGGGGGCAGAAAATCGGTTAGGAACACCCAGAAAGGATGCGTACAGGGATCGGTAGGAGGACCAGTTCTGTGGAACTTGCTGCTGGACCCTTTATTACACCAACTTAGCGAGAAGGGCCACCATGTGCAGGCGTTCGCGGACGATGAATGGTGTTAAATTAGATTTGGTAGACTCGACAGTTTTCCTAGGGATGACCCTTGACTCAAAACTCCAATGGAATCGGCATATATCGTATTTGGCCGGCAAACTCAGTTCAGCAGCATATGCGATTAGAAAAATTAGACAACTAACAGATGTTGAAACTGCTAGGACTGTTTACTTTAGTTATTTTCATAGTGTCATGTCGTATGGCGTCCTTTTGTGGGGAACAGCGGCTGATGTTAAAACTGTATTTATTTTACGGAAACGAGCAATAAGAACCATTTATAGACTGGGATCGCGAACTTCTTTGAGAAATATTTTTAAGGAAGTTGGTGTTCTTACTGTTCGGCTGTCCCAAAAACTAACACAGTAAGAGACAAAACACCTTTTTTACAGTAGAGCCAAAAAACATATTTTTGGCCAGCCGTACGTTATTACATAATATTGCACCAAAGTAACTATTATATGTCATAGTGAAGATTATTGCCTATGTTTATGAGTATAAAGTATTCAATTTAATGTACGTGTGCATGCTTTATGCGACTTACTAAATTTCAGATGGTTATTTTGACCTTATAAAAACCAACATACCAAATAAAAACACAGCAAGATACCTTACTAACTTGTGTTATGGGTACTAAATAACGGATAAACATGCTTAAATATACTTTTTTAAAATACCTAAGTATACCTAATTAACACAGCAAACTTACACCAAGACCAAGACAAATAGACACGTTCATGCAATCAAATATTAATTTGTCTTTTACGGGAATCGAACCCGAGATCTCTGCGCAGAAGAGAATTAGTATCCCAACCAATCCGCCAAACAGTTCAATTAAGATAACACTTAGAATAACGAAAATCAAAAGCTATAGGTATTTATTATGTAGTACATAATAAAAAAGGGACAATTTGAGGGTGGCAGAAGAATTATATCTTTAACCCCGCCCGAAGTAAGTACTTATGTCTTACTTCGGGTGAGCAAATATCGCGTTTGAGTCTCGTTATTAACAATATATGTATAATAGAAACGAAAGTTTAAAATCTAATTTTACTATGAATTGGTTAACGTGTAACAAATAACCCAAAGAAGAAATAAAAATAATTATAGGTGTGTAATCTTTAAAAACAGATGTTTTTATGGAAATCCATTATCTGCATTTCGGTTAACACCTACACCCAAGGCAGCTTCTAAAATCTTTCTATTTCGACTTATAATATTATAAAAAGATAAAAAAACAATCTGCGAGACCGCTTCACAATTGTATTCGGTTCACACCACAGGTTTAAAACGCGCTCTTACGCCGAAGTTATGACCGGCAGACGCTTGCTATCTTCATCCCTCGACACCCCGCACCCTTCTCCAATAAACGGCGCGCACTCTGCAGTTTCCCGCCAAATACGAAACACAAAATCTCATTGTTGAATGACGATGCGCGTGTGCCTTGCCGTGAAAAACGTGGTTGTAATGTTCTTTTGTCAATTATAATCCCCAAATAAGAAACCCAGCAAGTGTCAATTACCAACAAAAAACACAGTAAGTCATGCGAATTACTGTTTTTCATATTGGTAGCTGTCCCTAACTGTGATTTTGTTATGGGAATCTTGTGTCAGTCCGTGCTGACTGCTTGCGTGCTTACTGTGTTTTGTGATTTTGTAATTCCGAAACTACGGCCTCCTTTTGAACAAGGATCTTTGCATATTGTAGGGAATTACTGTGTTAGAAGCATGGTGTCAAAATCTTGATTTTGAGTAATTGTCCCTTACTGTGTTTATTTTTGAGACAGCCGTGTTGCATCGCAGTATATTTATAATTGTATAGTTTTTGTGCGTTGCAATATTAACACTATTTCTAAACACGGTGATGTACACAATTTCAATACTAGAAATAAGTCAAAACTAGTAGTGCCACTGTTTAGGTTACAAAAGGTTCTCGGCTCTTTCTTGGGGCAAGGTATACACTATTATAATAAAATACCAAGTACTATACTAGATTTACCTTTAGATAAGTTTAAGAATCATGTAAAATCTTGTTTACTTAGGAAAGGTTATTACACAGTCAAGGAATATTTAGAAGACAAAACAGCCTGGTTATAATAATATATTTACATTGTTTTTTTCTTAATTCATTATCTTTATAACAGATTGTATAATTTGGTGTTGGAATATACGAAAATACTCTATTCAATTGTATCTATTGATTATACTATACGATTACTTTGTGTAACATCCCTACTTTTATATTATATTTATAATTCTTAAAAATTTAGTTGATGATAAATTAATGATTCGTTACATTAATCTACTGACGGCATATTATTATCTAAGCCATGCATAATAGGTAATCAGTCGATATCGCGACTTCTTTTTGCAAAAAAAAAAGAGGAAAGTCTGTTCATAATAGACCATTTTTATCATTTATTCGGATTCATGCAGTCCGATCAGCCCGACTACCGGCGACGACAAACATTATTTTGTTACTTTTATTGAGCATTTTAACCACTATACTTTCACATATTTAATGAATTTAAAAGTGGAAGTCTTAAAATGTTTTATTGGTTTTGTTAATAAAATGTGACAATTTATTTAATGCGAAGCTCGTTAATTTACTTTTATTGAGAAAATGGTTGAGAATATTTATAATGAATTTAAGCAGTTTTGTGTTTCTAAGGGAATAAGTTGCCATTTGACAATTCCGTACACTCCACAACAAAATGGTTTCTCAGTGCGCATGAATCGTACATTGACCGAAATGGCACGAACCATGGTCGCAAGTGCGAAGTTAGATAAAATATTTTGGGGTGAAGCCGCTTTAACGGCTACATATCTAACAAAATAACTACCCACTAAAGCGCTGCGAAACAAAAACCATACGAATGTGGCATGGTACGAACCCTAAAATTAATCACTTAAAAATATTTGGCTCTGCTTAAGTAACTATGTACATGATAAAAAAATAAATAACAACTAGTCGATATAGACGGTTATAGCAAAAATGGATACATATTGTTTAATGTCGAAAATAAGCAATTTTTTCCTTGCAAGAGATGTAATATTTGACAAATGTAATTTTTGAAAATTCTTGGCCAATATTTAAAAGTGATGAGCAATATCAAGTATAAATTCCCGCCAAAATTAGTCAGTCCGTTGAAGTCTCTGAACAACTAATAGGCAAGAAACACAAAATTCCAACCGACGAGACAATAGTAATTGACGATACTAGTCAATCAAAATTGTCAGACAGATTAGCAATCTAACCCCGAAAATTTATAAGAAAATGACTGACCCCGATTTGTATTTCTCTTTTGAATACTTCTCATTCCTTACCACTATGTTACAGTGGTGTTTTTAATGGTGTGATACTGATAAATGGTTTTCCGCCATACATTGTGAAATCGAATCTCTGAACAATAATCAGACATGAACATTTGTTGATAGACCTAAAAATATGAATATTGTCAGTAGTAAATGGGTTTTTAAAGTAAACAATAACGGAAACGGGGAATCGGTGCGATAACAGGCCCGTCTAGTGTCCGTTTTTTTTACCCAAACATACTTACAAGATTACGACGAAACGTTTGCACCTGTTGCGCGAATTAATTATTACTAGTATCATTACTTTTAGATTTATTCTAACTTTTGCTATTCAGTTTGACCTCTAAGTCCACCACATGGACGTAAAAAAGGCCTTTTTTAAATGGCGTAGTTAAAGAGGATATTTGTATGAAAATACCTGGAGGTATTACCTATTGTTGGTATACCAAACCAAGTTTGTTAATTAAGCAAAACATAATATTGACTGAAGCAATCCTCGCGATGTTGTTTGTTTTCGATCGTAACCTTAAAGGTATGAGTTTTCATAATTCTGAGATCCATGTCTTTATTGACTAGATAAAAATTCTATACATAACAACGTACATAGTGTACCTAGTATGTAGTACCTAGTGCTATATGTTGATGGATTAGTGATTTGACAAACCTTACAATATTATTAAAATTGTGAATGAGTTAATAAAACTGACATGATTCTGACATGACTGATTTATTTAAATAAAGTAAAAATTGGTTGCCTGTAAAGTCGGTATACGGGCGAAAGTTTTACGTGACAACGACTTTGAGTGGTAAAATAATTTTAATGTGAATATTCATTCGTATAGTAGGAAGAAGGATGAAATAATAGTAACAATTTAAAACATTTATTTATACAAAGAATTATATGGAAGGGACGCGTGCTTTTCACTTTTTATGTCTGTCTCTCTCGCTCTTAGGCGGGCTAACCATGCCCGAGTGGAAGGGACGCGTGCCTCTCACTCGCTCTCATTGTGAGCGCATAACGTGAGCGGAGCGTAACGCAGTTTCTTGAAGTGTCACCCGGCAAACCAATTTATAAGACGTTGTCACGTCAAAATGTTTTTAGGTATTAAAATTGAAAGACAAGAACACAATAACTTTAGATCAATTTATTTATTTACCAAATGTTTTACAAAAACAAAATATCCATGAAAGATTGCAATTCTTCAAAATCATCATTTCCTTCTACATTAAATTACTTAGATTTGAACTCCGACGAATATTGTGATGCATCTTGTCATATTGTAATAGATTGTTTAATGTACGCTATGCTTTGTACACGACTGAAATAGACGAGTCATCTGTGCAGCTATCAGTATTTGAAATCGTTTTTTTTTAAGTAAAATTAATGAGGAGGAAATGTTTAAAGCATTAAAGGAACTATACATTTAAAATAGTATTATGATTCTAATAACAAAACCGATATTTATATTTCAATATAATAACGGTTGTATCGATATCGGTTGTATCGTAAACGGTTGTATGTATTGCTAACAATCCCACAGATCATAAAAAGTCTAAACAGATAGAAATTAGAGGTACCACTCAAGAGAGCAAATTACTAATAAAGTAATAAAGCTTGAATATTATCTCCACAGGAGACCAACAAGCTGAAATTTTCTCGAAAGTGATGTCCTCTCCAAAGTTCCAGGAATTGAGAAATAAACTAATATTCTTTGATTCCTAATTGGTGCAAAAATCTTAAACTTTAAACAATAAGATGTTAATATAACAAAGAATATATTAAATTACTTATTAAGTTGAACATACATAATTTAATATGTTAATAACATGTAATAACATGTGATGTACCCACGTAACTTAAGATGTTAATTAATCCAAGAATGAATTAAATTACTTATTTAGTTGAACATACATAACATAGATGTTAATAGCAAACATGTAATGACATGTGATGTACCTACTTAACATAAGATGTTAATTTATCAAAGAATGTATTAAATTACTTATTAAATTGAACATACAGAACTTATGTTGTTAATAACATGTAATAACTTATGATGTACCTACATAACATAAGATGTTAATTTATCAAAGAATGCATTAACTTACTTATTAAGTTGAATATTATTTTATGTTATATTGTAATTAGTATGGAAAGAGTACCTCAGTCTATTTTTAACAGCTATTTGCTATTTTTGTTAAAGTTAGTATATCCTATTTTCGAGGGGGACTGTTGGAATATACGAAAATACTCTATTCAATTGTATCTATTGATTATACTATACGATTAGTTTGTGTAACATCCCTACTTTTATATTAGTCTCTCAAACGACTTTTCATTATAAAACCATTGTGCCAACGGAGCGACATTTACTTTAATAAAAGCATTCGTTCAGACAACTACGAAGTTTTACTTTGCCGTCACTGCGTCCCTGCCAACATTTGGTAACGACATGTTGTTTTGTAAATATCGTTACTCCTATATTATTTTAAAGCTGTGGAGTTTCTTGTGCCCTTCTCCACAGCTAAAAGACTTTCTGAATGGGTGGGGTGGGTGGGTGGGTTCCTATGCCTATCCATCCATTCATAAAAAAATAAATTTAGACGATTCAAAATGCTTAATTTAAGTAAACTGAATAAAAATATATTGATTTTGATTTTGTTTTTTCGATTTTTGATTTTGATTTTGACGTAGTGATGGCGTTTGTGGGAGACTCAGGACTGGAAATCTCGATGAAGGCTAACGGCGAGCGCTCTCGGATGTTTGGGATTGGGGTGTTGGAAACAAGTTGAAGCTTGCGACCAATAAAACGGTCGCTATTACAGTAACTAGAAAATTGAAGTACGACACACCAGTGGCGAAGCGTGAAATATTGAGAGGTAAGCCGGAGCAAAAAAAAAATGCTTACCTACTCCGAGCGCGGGCACGCAGTCTTAAGTCCTTACCGAAAATCTGTGATTGGCATCCTGGCTTCAGTCTTGTATAGGCAGAAGTATCTTCAGTCCACTTTTACTATACGTGTAAGCACTGAGATATTGAAACAGTGTCTTGCAAGCATAATAGAAGTGTCTTTGTGGCTTTGATAAAAGCCGTTTGTGGTGAAATTAGGATATGATGTAAATTAAACAAAACTTAATCGACTAAGTACTAATAATACTACTTACTTATACTTAAAACTTAACTATGCAAAGCATGTTACCTCACAAAGCAAATAGGTAATCTGTCAAACAACGAAAATCTGTGATTGGCATCCTGGCTTCAGTCTTGTATAGGCAGAAGTATCTTCAGTCCACTTTTACTATACGTGTAAGCACTGAGATATTGAAACAGTGTCTTGCAAGCATAATAGAAGTGTCTTTGTGGCTTTGATAAAAGCCGTTTGTGGTGAAATTAGGATATGATGTAAATTAAACAAAACTTAATCGACTAAGTACTAATAATACTACTTATACTTAAAACTTAACTATGCAAAGCATGTTACCTCACAAAGCAAATAGGTAATCTGTCAAACAACAATCTAAAGCTACTAATGCCGACATCTTACAATTCTACCGATTACTTTGCAAATCTACTTACTCTAAATACCTACGTAATTTCAACTTATTACAATATCTACTTGGCGCAAATTTATTTATTTATTTATTTATTTATTTATTTATTGCACTTATGTTTACAGTATCACTATCATACAATACATTAATTATAGAAATATATGATGGCCTGTTACATACCCTGTTAGGGCGTCGCAAAACTAACTTATCAACTTAACTAACTTTTATAATAATAATTATTATCATATTGCCAAATTATATTATTATACAAAATAACAAAATATATACTAAATAAAAGTTGCAAGGGTGAGCTTTCCGTGGATAACGTTTTTATATATTTTTTATTTATTTATTTATTATCTTTGTCAGACATGAACTCCTGTATTGAATAGTAACATTTTTGTGATAAGTACTGTTTTAGTTTAATTTTAAATAATTTTTCATTTATTTCCTTTTTTAAAGTTTGTGGGATTTTATTATAAATGAGAATGGATCTGTAGTATGGGCTGTTTCTATACATTTCTAGTTTGGGTTCAGGAAGAATGAGTTTATTTTGATGTCGGGGGTTTTTAGTGAATTCGAAGTATGTGAGATTTTTCTTTACAAAAGAGGCTGTTTCTAGTTAATGTTACTGTAATACCTAATTACAACGTACGTCTTCGTAACTACACACACATCACTACACTACACACAACACAAATAAACAAAGTCTAACTAGGTACAATACTAACACTATTTTATACCAAGAAATAAATTCTAATAGGTGATAGAGTCAATGTTCCATTCGTACACCAGTTATGACATTTTAAACTTTTAAATTTTAAATGATCACTTGATGATTTACCAACTTTAGATTTAGGTGTTTTTTATGAATATTTGGGCTTTACTCTGATGACTTATATACATCGTTGTGTTTACCATAAAGCATTTATTAGTACATGCACCATAAAAAACAAAAGACCGCAATGTACCAACCCTCGACCATCACAAACCAATACCTAACCAGGCAATGCTCTATTAGCTGACCACTATTAAAAACTTAAATAACGGCAATAAATAGAAAGTTAAAACTATTATTAGTAATGAATTGTGTATTAAAGGAGATGTTTAATTTTGTATGGAGAAAATGCCAACACCATGTACACAATACCAAAATGTAGCTAATTAATGGAATAAGCTTTTTCGAAATGATTTTCTTCAAATAAATGAATAGTTTTCATGTAGAATTTATTTTAATTAACAAATTATAGCAACTTTCGTGATCGCAGGCGGTAATCTGTCAACGTCATGTGACATGTCAAGTAGCTGTCAAAACAAAAGTACTTTTCTTTTTCGTAGTAGCGTAAATTGTTTTCTGTAATTTTGGTCCTAATAACAACTCTATATTCCAATACTGACATTGATAATGTTACTTAAAAATTAACTTACTCTTGGCCAGGTCAAATCCAGGTATTTTTACTAGCAAAGCATGTATTTCTATAACATACATCTGCCTGCTGCTCTGCACAACAATGCAGTTTTCTGAGGCATTCATTCCATCTGTAGACCTCTTAGATTAAAACAAAAAGGGAAGATACGGCATTAGCGTCTAGTAAGTGTTTTCAGCATCCGCTGGAAGCTGAAAACACAAAATTGTTACCACATCTATCTATACTATTATAAAACACTGAAGATATTTATAAAAAACTAAATGAGATTGACTATTTAGTGAATTGTGAGCTCAAAATATTTTTTTTGTCATCCCCCCGTACAGTAGAACGAAGATATGGGGCATAGTGTTTCAGGGCAATTATATAAAAAGATTTTTGATAAATAAGACTACTTACTTCTCTTGAAAACATTATTTCTGAGATTATATTTCTCTCAGGACCATCTCCCTACATATGTGTCCGTCTGTGGAGCAAAGAGGATCTGCACCCCACGCAAACCTTTCTATCATACGTGATTGCTTGATCCTCGTTCCTATCAACAATTACATTCTCTATTTGCCTCACAGCATTGTTTGCAGCTTGTCTGCGAATATTTCGCTGAGCAGCCACCCAACAAGCATAGTAAACACATCCACTATTAGGTATCTGTAAACAAAGAAATCATAAAATGTGAGGAATGTAAAGTAATTTTTTTACATTAGATCACTCACTTGTGTCTCTTGAAAATGAAACTATAATAAGATACCTGTCTTGGACTAATTCTTTCCGCGAGTTTATTTCTTTCGGGGCCTTCTAACAATGCATGTGATCTTCTGCACCATACACAGACATTTGAGTCCTGTGATGCCAAAGTTCTAGGAGGCCTGGGATTTTGACTAATGAGCCCCTAAAGTAGACCCAGCATGAGTAACGTACTAATCCTCCTTCAGGAATCTACAAAAAAAGACCATAATTTAAATCAGTAAGTAATTCATAAAAAAATCTAGGTAAGTACTTCAATTATTATTATTTGAACATGAATTTATACTAAGTATTAAAAAAGTTAATCAATACCTGTCTAAAATAAATTCTAGCAGCAATCAGTTCTCTCTAAGGTCCTTCTGAGATAGAATGTGATCGTCTTTGAAACAATGCTGATCTGCACCAAACGCAAACATGTTCTTGATGGCTAGAAGCTTCATTTTCATTTAATGACGTTCCTACACCTAGTCCTGAGAAACATGGATGACAAACTATTCCATCAGTGTCAACCTAAAATTCAGAAGTTTGTTAATAAACTAATATTTATTTTGTCTTGTGAAGAATGTGTTAGGTTCTAAATAATAGGAAAATAAAAATGCAATAAAAATAGTTTTTCATAAATACTACATGTTTAATGTAAACTGTTACATTAAAAGTATTATCTATCTATCTACATGCACTACTAACCTCATGTCCAACATGTTGTTCCAAGATTAGTAGGTACCTAGTAATTCTATCCCCAGATGCCAGATAATGGTCTACCGAACACATCTATCTGTCCATCACACACAAAGAAGACATTGTTTGCTGCCTGAAATAGATATTATAATGTATTTCACTTTGATTATAGTTACTGTTATTTCAATAGAGCAGTGTTCGGAATCTATTTCCTTGTAAAGAAGTGATAATAAGTATTTTATTAATTCTCTCGTAAATGCCTAATTAAAATACGAAAAACTCACCTGAAAACAACGAATGTAGGTAGTAGCAACAATGGTATTAACAATCTAACAGGTCAATCAAATGCAAATCCAAGTCCGGGATAGCAGGCCGAAGTCAACAAGTGAGGCAGCAAACGAAAGTCCAGGATAGCAGGCAGAAGTCAAGAAGTGAGGCAGTAAACGGTTATCTATCAGGTTATCAGGTAATCGCTCCAAATCAGAAATACCTCAATGAAATCAGCATAGAAAAACAGCACAGCACAAAACCACACCACAACTACTCAGAATCCACCACCAAAAAACCGGAATGAAAAAAAAACGCCGGTTTATTTTTTTTAATTGGTGACAGTTACACTTTTTATTACCTTCTTTACAGCTTTGGACACTTGATTTTAACTCAGGAAGGCATATCAAGTTGCCAGGTTATTGAAAATTATGTTTTCATTTTTATTTTTCTACACGAAAATGGTAAAGCATATCGGAATATTACTTTTACTAACTAAATACATGTATTTTATACTATTTTTTGAGTAGGTGTACATGGTCTTGGCATAAAATTAAACATCTCCTTTGTTTCTCTGTAACAAACACTATTTTTTATAATTTTTTCACGGTATCGACTAAGGATTGTCTTTTTAGTGGAATGTCTTTTTGGGCATTTAGGTAGCTTTAATGTATGAAACTAAAAGTTTTTCCTATTTATTGGTTAAATATGTCTCACGTCACGACCCATTTTTCTTTCCTCATGCACCACACCTTTTAATTTATTACTGAGTGTGTTGTGTGGCACACCATAATGTATTGTCGTCCTGCTTCTCTTAACTTGAAACGACTGCTTTTATAGCGGATTTCATAGCTGACTCTGGGTAGCGCAGATTTCTAGCATTTCCTTCTTCTTCTTGACTGTGTTAAAACAGCAATCATTGTTACAGCAATCACCTAAACTAAGTGGTCGAGCATTAGGTAAGCCAATTTTCTCTCAGTACTAATAGATGAACACCCTGGTCGAGTATTGGAAAACGACCAAATATAGAATTATGGATTCTTAATAATAATACCTACGCAATAACTTATGCTGAAAATCAAAGATATTCAGCACTTCGGTATATTTTCCCATAGTCGACCACTGTGGTCGGAGTTAGGGAAATGATTCAAAATTGAGTTTCAAATTGTCGACCAGCCTCCCAAAACCATACCACTATCGAAAATGCGAAAATAATGCTTCTAATAGTTGATTAGTACATCCTTAATACCGCTGTTATGTTTAAATAATAAACATATGCAACACTTTCAATATTCATAAAGATTACGCAAGATATCAATAAAATATATTCTTAGTTAAATTGATAAGCACTTACCGGGAGCCATCTTGACCTCAAAAAAACGTCAAATATTACGACTAATAGGATGCACCCGTTTAGGTCAGGTGACAGATATGGAGTTGCCATATTAATTAACATCAAAACTACTACTTGGTGTTGTCAGTTTTTCTTACTTTGGGCGTTTTTATACCTTTTGGTCGGCTGTTGGGACATGGTCGACGAGTAGAATAGTAACCCTACTAACTAATAAATTCAAATATTAATTTAAAAACACAGTCTTGCATTCAAAGATGGATGGGATGGTGAATTGCAATTACGTCAAATTATCTGTCAACAGAACGACCGAAAACGATATTTCTCCATCTCGCTCACACCCGCACGCAAATTGTATTACTTTCTCTATCAAGTAACTCGGTTAGAGCCGGCTTACCGGGAGCTGCCAATACGCGGGTGGGTTTATTGACCTATGTGACGTCATGACGTGTATTTTGTATTAGAAGTTTAGCTGCCAAAAAGCCGATCGCGCCTGCGGCTTATTTTATAGCAATATGTTGTTGAAAAGCAAATGTTGTTGATAAGCAAATGTTGTCGATTTAATGTCCATAGTGTAGGCGTTTTGTAATGTTTATCTACTTTTATAATTACTGGTTGTGCCATTTCTCAATTACGGTAGAGAGTGGTTGTGTTCTAAACTTCTGAAGGGAAGCCGGTGGGAATCGAGTTGTATGGAACCTTCGTCACTGCGACACACCAATTCTAAGCATGAGGGGGCGCGATATCGTTATGCAGAGAGAAATGAAGGTCCTGGGTCTCACCATAGACGATAAGCTCACGTTCAATACACACGTCGCGAATGTCTGCAGGAAGGCCCTTAATATCTTTAAACAGTTAAGGACAGCAGCAAGGGTCAGTTGGGGACTAAACCCAGAGGTAATAAGACAAATCTACACTATGGCAGTAGAGCCGATTATCACCTACGCAGCGGCGGCATGGGCCCCCGCGGCCACAAAGATAGGGACGCGCAAGGAACTAGCAGCAGTGCAGAGAGGATTCGCACAGAAGCTCTGTGGCGTAGCGTACCGGACAGTCTCTCTGAACTCGGCACTTTTGCTGTCCTGGATACTGCCTCTTGATCTCCGCATTCTAGCCTTGGCCCGCTTCGGCCTTGTATGACGCGAGGAGAGGCAGATCCCGGGCATTGCTGGACGACAGGGAGATGGAGGCGCCTGTTGGCTTCTGGGAGATCCCGCACCCCGCCCTGGATGTGGGGAGTGAGTTTGTGGCCCTCGGGGACCAGGAGGCCCTAGATAGGTATGCCGTGCAGGAGGTTCAGATCTTCACCGACGGGAGTAAGATCGACGGTGGCGTCGAAGCCTCTCTTTCTATTTGGAGGGGGAGGGCTGAGGTCCGAGCTACTGTACGGTGTACCAAGCCGAAACTTCGCCATATACAGGGCGACTGCCGAGATCCTGTAAAGGGGTGAAGCGAGCTACGGTATCTACAGTGACTCCAGATCTGCGCTGGAAACTGTGACAAACCGTAGCTCGCTTCACCGCTTAGCACTCGATTCACGGGAGAATCTGCAAAAGGCCTTCACGCAGAACAAACTTGTCACTTTGTTCTGGGTGAAAGCTCATGCGGGGCTGCCCGGAAATAAGCGGGCGGATGAGGTCGCGAAGGAGGCGGCTTCGTCACGGAGGAAGCCGGAGTACGATCGGTGTCCGATCTCATTCGCCAAGCGTTTCATCCGGGATGAGACGATTGGTGAATGGGCCCGGAGATACGATGCTGGAACGACGGCCTCGTTACGAAGGTGTTCTTCCCGGACGCGATATCTGCGTATAGGCTGGTTCGTAAGATCAAACCTACCGGAATCCTGACACAGGTAATGACAGGGCACGGTGGATTCTCCTCGTACTTGCACCGTTTCAAGTGCAAGGTGAGTCCATCGTGCATCTGCGACCCTGAAAAAGACGAGTCTATCATGCACGCGATCACGGAATGCCATACTCACGATTACCAACGAATGAAATTTGAAAGAATGATAGGAACTGCAGTCACCGAAGACAGTATTAATGAAATTATAATTAGCAAACGAAACAGGCCATTACTTTTGGAATTTTGCACTAACATTGCCAAAATTGTAATAGATAGAAATAAGAGATAGACAATAAATATGTTCTCACAAATATAGTGAATATATTAGGAGCAACATATTAACATAGGAATAAACAAAATTGCAGTTGCAAGATTACTTAGTAATAATGTATGTAATAATATGTAGAAATAAGTAAATAATTTTAAGAACCTTTGGAACTATTAAAACTGTAAAGCAGAGTTGTTAAAAAAATAATAGTATATAAGATAGAATAAGCATAGTAATAAGATATAGCGCAAAAAATGTGATAAAAATGGAACCAGGTAACCGGAGCATAGATGTAAGAGAAAAAATAGGTAATAAAATAAATAAATAAATAAATCTTTCCTACAATCACACAAATTATCTAGCCCAAGAGAAGCTTCGAAGAAACTCGTTAAATGGTTACTAGAGAACGGATACACATACTTAAAATACTTAAATACATACTTATTATACATAGAAAACACGCAGACCCGAGACAATTTAGAAAAACAATAATTTCTATAAACTAAATTGACCCGACCGGGGATCGAACCCGGGACCTCAGAGATGGCGACACCATGAAAACCGGTGTACAAACCACTCGACCAAGGAGGTCGTCTAATCCTAAATCGTAGGGCATCCTAAAAGATGCAACAAAAATGTATAGACATAAGCAATAAATAGATTAATAGTAAGTAAGAATAAGAGTAGATAAGGCACGAACGTGCGATAAAAATGGAATGAGAAACTAGATATAATTATATAGATGAGAATAGGGAATAGAACAGAGCAGGATAGGGCACCCTTGAAGTGCCAAGAAAATGTAGGCGTATGCCAAAGTCGTACAGGAAGCCGCAGTAGAGCGGATTAGTTAGCATTAAATACCACCTAGTTTTTACCAAATCTGCGACATAACCCACGTCGGGGGAGAAAAATAATTTAAAAAAAACTGAAATAATAAAATGTAACAAAGATTGAATTCTAATGAAAGGTAGGTGGAAGACATGCACAACAACTATGTCCGTTCTGCAGTGTAAAATCTACTAGCTGTTGCACTACGTTGAACAAAACGCGTAAGGCGCCGTGCAAATAGCGGCGCTTTTGACCTATTGGCCGCGAGAAAACAACACTCTAGAAGCGGTCTAACGCTGGCTGTAAGTTTAGATTGTTCAGAAATACGATAAATTATTGTTTTAGCGCTGCAACCTTACATTTTGTTTTAATCTAAGACTGCAACGCACTTATGTTTTAACTTTTAAAAAAATAGAACAAGACTTTTGCTTGGGATAGCTCCTCTAGTACGTAGAACTCGTACATTATAACTCAATGTTTATGACTACCTTTTCAGGCATGCTATCCTGTATTTATATGGTTAAAGAGTAGTATGTTGTCAAATAATACACAATTTCACTCCCATTGTCTGTCACGAAAACTCGTAGATGTTACTAACCATTAAGGTACAATAAACTAGGAAGACCTGTTTAGTCTTTACCTGCTGCACTTTGTTTAGTCACTTCCCAGCGATTGCGGTGACAAGACATAGACGACTCAGATTTAAAAAAAAATGCCTTCTTTTTCACAGAAAAGTGCTTTTCAATCACTCAAGAAAGATTACGTTGCTGATATAATTGTGAATAATATGAGTCAAGGATAATTTTTCCAAAAAGTCGTGTCCTAATTTGAAATAAAAAATTGGAACGCGAATTTTTATTTTTTGTGCTGTGAGTACCTAATTTAACTAATATTCGTAAAATAAGTAACTCAGATGAAGCGGGCAGGACTCAAATACGATTTTTAATCTTATCTCAATAATGCTTGAAATATTTGAGCATCTGAATATTTGATACTCAGTAATATTTTTATACGTAGAGTACCTAGTTACTTAAATATTTTTTTTTCTAACATAATTGAAAAAGATTATTATTATTCTCTTTATTAAATATAGGTACATCTTAAGAAAAATATTATATTATATTATATTTTGAGTTTTTTCTCTACTCGAGCTGTAAGCTCGGATTACTGACCACCGCCCCGAGACCCTCAGGGAAAGGATGGTTCAGTTGCACCACTATTTGTAATAAAAACTGTGTCTCCTAAAAATTTACTTATGATTGTGGTTGTGTGTTATTCTCGTATTTTTTTATTTTCTTAAGTCTAGGTTTTTTATAATATTCCATATAAAAATAATAAACAAAACTACTATAAAAAATAAAACATTTAACATTATAAAAAAACCTAAACCTAGGGTGCCGCCGGCAGCGGGGCAGGGCCCAAGCTACCGGTGGTTAGGGCTGCAGAGAGAGGAACCTCCTGACGATGCGTGCCGTGTTAAGAAGTACCGCCTTATTATTATTATTATTATGAAATGTTTTAACTAAATTATTTACTTACTTTTTTTTTGGCATTAATTTTCTTATTTTCATTTAAATATTACAATTAACAACAATCAATAAATATAAAAACTTACAACAAATACTTTCCCCACTAAGAGGTAATACAACAGCTTATGTGAAGGATTGTTACCAGTTTGTCAGTGATATTAAACCAACATCTTGCTGACAATGAAACCATGGTTAGTTTTGATGTCCAGTCCCTATTTACATGTCTACCAGTACAGGACTGCATTGAAATTACCAAGAAAAATACTAGTTGAACAAAATATGCCCAACGAATATGCAGTACTATTTGAGCATTGTCTAACATCTGGCTACCTTTTGTGGAATGAAGTTTACTACTTGCAAATAGAGGATGTTGCTATGGGGTCCCCTGTATTACCCGTTGTCGCCGATATTTTCATGGAAGACTTCGAGGAGCGGGCCCTAAGCACAGCACCCGTAACCCCAAGGTTCCATAAGCGGTACGTAGATGACACTTTCACTATCTTACCAACTGATAAAGTATCTGCTTTTCTAAGTCATCTTAACTCCATACACCCTAAAATACAGTTCACAATGGAGTTAGAGGCAGACAACAAGTTAGCTTTCTTGGACACTTTAATCATCAGGAATCCTGACCATAGTTTGAGCCACACTGTGTTTCGTAAAGTAACCCATATAGATAGGTACCTCAATGGTGATTCTCACCACCATCCTAGACAGTTGGCTACTGTAGGGAAATCTTTGTTTCAGAGAGCACGCGGCATCTGTGACACCCAACACCTGGCTGCTGAACTTCAGCATGTCAAGCATGTACTACAGGATAACAAACTGCAAGTACCGCGGCTTCGTCACAAAAAACGCAAAAAACCAACCACAGTAAATGAAAGGCGTCACTGACAAGATTGGTCACATCTTGAAGCGAGCTTCAATCAATACTTACTTAGCCACCAAAGAAGATCAACCACTTCTTACGACATGTCAAGTGCAATATACCCCTTCAAGATGGAGGCGTGTACAAACTGGACTGCAACTGTGGGCTCTCGTACATCGGGCAAACAAAGAGAAGTGTAGGAACCCGCGTAAAAGAACATATAGCCGACGTCAAGCATAGGCGCGAAAATAAGTCTGCAGTGTGTGAACATGCTCTCGAGGGACCCAACCATTACATCAGATTTGACAAACCTCAAATACTCGCCAAGGAACAACGATTCATCCCTAGGATGATACGCGAGGCTATTGAAATTAAAAAACATCGTAATTTCAATAGAGAGGATGGTTAGAATTTACCACCTGCCTGGGACCCCATCATACAGGTCATCAAATCCCAGCCCCAACAGCAACACATTGCCAGACCTAAAAATATGGTTAGCTCGTATTGTGTAAACTTGAACGCACCCGGTTAAATATAAAAATTATTGACGGTAGGCAAATAACTTCTAACAATGAGACGACCAACACCTCAGTCTCCCTGTGATCACGGACCCTGTAAAGGGTTCAAAACGTCAGGATAATATAAAAACTATGTACATAGTAAATTAAACGCGAGTTAATCCGTAAAAAAGCGTTTCATTTCAATTAGTTAGGTACTTTAAGAGCGTTTTAACATGTTTCGTTCGTAAATCGAGAACTTGAGAGTTTTTGAAGTGATTTTAGTCATATAATTTATTGCTTTAGCTTCTTTTAACTTCGATAATTGGAATAATCATGTATTTTTATTGTAACTCTATTAACCAAAACTCGATTTAATTGGATAATTTACTACGAAAACAGCGGATTTCGAAGGCGCTCAACTTGAAGTCATTTTACACCAATTATTATTACTAAATAAGAACGTAAAAATATACATTAAAAGGAACATATCCTTAAATTGAAAATGTATTAAGAAAATTTCTATTTTTATTTCCTTAACTTGTATTTTTCTCACGTTTAAGAAAGTGAAAAATTGACAAATTTACCACAAGAAAACAAGTTATATCTCATAATTTAGAAGTCTTTAGGCAACATAAATAATTTTATACGTAAGAAGAAAGATTGTACTATAAATGTGTCAAAAATAAAAAATATCCCTCTTCAATCTTTTAAGAGTTAGCGTTAGTTAGTTATTCGTTCAAAGTTAGCATATAAACGGGTCGATCGCACGCACGGCCTCAATCAGTCGCGCTCAGGTACTCGTCGACGTAGGACCTATGTCGGTTGACCTTCCGGCCGCCTCAAAAATGCCAAGCGTAAATTTACGTCGTTTAAAGTGCAACGAAATCATTTTGATCCGTGGATATTTTATTCGTGAATCTGAATGAGGTTGTTCATTTAGGCAACATTTTAATGAATAGTGGGGATCTTATAACTATTTTCTCTACAAACTTGTTATCATTAAAAGCTTTAATTTAACTTGCAATGTTTGTATGTACAGTCAGCAACAAAAGTAGATACACACTTTCGACAGCTATTAACACTCTTATGTCTTTAGGAATAGGAACTACGAACTGTCATATATGTATGTGTATCTACTTATGTGCGTTCGGGTCAAATCTTGCAAAGAAGATTTGGACCCCTTCCGGGAACCGATCGAGCTGAAATTTAGTATACCTACGAAAATTCGATGACAATATAATGATATGGCACCATGGAGCTGGTATGACGATGCAGCCATAGGGACTCTGCAATGAAACAATATAACTCCGCAGTGTTTGAGTTTGTCTGATTTGTCTTGACTAAAACCATAACCTTGTGTGGTGCGGCACCACCCAGGGTCTGATTATGAAGGTGGTTATAGGAACTTCTGAACTATATAGTTTATGAATCTTTAATTAAGTCGGTACTTATACAAATAAACAAATAGAAATAGGCTTAAATACTAAAATTTGACGACGGAAAAAATGTCACTGAAAAGTACGAAATAAGAAAATATCATAGTGATGTCAGAATATAGCCGTGATCGCATGCCACCTTGCCTTATTAAAGTGGCATGCGACCCATGCGACCACGACTATAGTCTCTGAACATAACTATGCTACTCTCTTGTTTCGTACTTTTTATATGCATTATATTTCGTCGCTTCATTCTTCATTAACATTTACAACGTAATCCCTTTTCCTACCAAGCAACACTCGCACGCTTTAGAGGGTATACTTTTTTTTTATACTCCCTCCCTACACTACACGGTCCGGTCCCCGCCATTCGAAGTCTCATTTTTTTTCTGTGCGAGGCAGCGATCGCACGCGCATTACGCTTTAATAGTTTTCTTTAAAATTTGTGTTAATTTATTTTCAGTAAGTAAAGTATTTAGTTATGCCTAAACGAAGTGCAGAAGAAAAAATGGAACGTTATCGCAAAAAGCTTCAAAAACTTGAACAACGGCAAATCAGTAATCGATCTAGGCTTGTAATTAATTCATCGGAATCCGATGTTGAAAACCACGATTCTGGTAAGTGCCTACATTTATGTTAATTTGAAAAGTGTTAACGTGAATATTTTTTCGAGCCAGGGGGTTGGCCGTGAGTCAACACGATGGTATTATGCAGTAAAATGGTGTTCCTCTAATGGGAATCACTTTTGTAATCTGCAAATTATACATAAAACCTGGGGGTTGGCCGTGAGTGAACACGATGGTATTACAGCAGAAAAGTTAATATCCCTACAACGGGAATTACTTTTGTATTCTGCAAATCATACATAAACCTGGGGGTTGGCCGTGAGTCAACACGATGGTGCAAAACAAAAAATGTGTATTTTTTCAAGGAAAAATATTTTTTATATTTTACAAGTTACACATGAACTGCCCGTGAATCTACCCGACAAATACAAATCTATAAAGATTGATACCGTTACGGACAAAACCTTATGATCGTTTTTTAAAAATCATAATTATTAATAAATAATTAGTTATTCTTTTAAAATTTTTCGTCTATTGTCCGTAGATCGAGATTACACAGGAGTACCAGTAGTAGCTGAGGAATCGATTTCAAACATCGAAACACTAGAGGCACCGTGTCTGCCGTGGAAGTGATAACGGAACCTCAAGCCCTGGAATTGGACCCCGAAATATTGTCGGCGCTAGGCGAGCCCACGTATGACATCCAAATGAGAATTTGGCCCAAATATGGGGACCTATATTAAAAAAGGGCGTTACAAAGGAATCAAAGGAAGCTTTATTTAAATCTTACCTTATCCCTGAAAATTGCCCTTTGCTTCACGCGCCTAAACTGCGGCAATTACTGTTAATGTTACATTTGAGATTTTGTCCCCTTTGGGGAAAATGAAGAAAATCCCAAACGTAAGCTTCAGTGGGTTGTTGTAAAATGAAACCATAAAATGTTCAACAGTAGTAGTAGCAGTATATTGTAAAAGAACACACTAATACACCCTAAATTTCGTTCAATATCAATAAAATAAAATTATAAATTTTAAGTCACTTCTCTTATCTAAATAGGGGGTTAGTAACAATTCTTTCTTATATTATGCGCTGTAGTAAGGCTTATCTCGCACGTGGCGGCCTGGCTGCAAGCGGCGTCAGGAACTGTCGATGTGAGCACGGATCCTGCAATTACAACACATTGTAGACCACAACACTCTCTCTAAAAAAAACTTTTTACTTCTCTGATATCACTTCACAATAAAATCCCACCTCGTTAAAATATTTTCTCATCGTCAACAACCTTCAAAGAATGCCTTCATTTCGGCCGGTGACCTATTCCGGAAGTGTCAGAAATTGAAGGGCATCCTCGAAATTTTCCTGCTAAATGTGGTAAAATCATGAGCCTTAAGTGACGAAATCAAAATTAAGAAAAACAACCAAAACGTCAAATATGAAGCCTTCCCAACTGGTCCTGGAAATAAAAGAATCTGTCAACAATCAAACTCCATGCATTCTAACAAAAACAAATAATGTTTAGCTATGTGAAATCCATTATTTAATAGGTTTGCGCACAATTTACAGTATCCATTCTGGCAACACCTGTATTCCATTTTACGTGACTCTCACCCATTCTATCTATAATAGAATGTTTTAGTTCCTGTCATGTTTGAATTTAATTTAATTACCGAAAGTAAATATTATAAATATTAATGTATTTAGTAGTTTATAATCTGAACTGTTTCGGCTACTATTTAATTTAAGTTTTTTATGTGAAACGAAAAGCTGACTGCAACTTCGCTCCGCCACCGCTAGCTGTCGCTACTGTGGCTGTCATTTCGTCTTTGGTGTTATGTCAAATATCAAAATGTAAACACAACATCATAAATTATCTCAATTTATTCAAACCTAATGAAAAGTCTTGCCAAAACTGATTTAGAAAGGTGTATTAATTGAAAACGCAAGAAAAAGTTGTCTAGTTTTGCGTCAGCCAAAGCTGTCTATATTATGAAGAACTAATGGATTTCAATTCAAGCAAGCTACAATTATTAATGTTTTTGGAAACCCGCTAATTTAACAACAATGATTACAGGTAACTATTTTTCAATTATTGCAAACCTTTTTGTAGATTAGCAAAGGCAGACAGGGACCTGAATTTACAACGTAACAATATGGCGAGGAACCGAGATAAAAAAATGGAAAAAAGCAACTTGGCTGCGGGATCACAGCCATGAGCAGAGCTTTATCTCTTCTCCTTACGAGTGATGATAAAATCGAAGCCATAAAATTACTCAGCGATGGCTGTCGTATATTAACGGACTTCCATCATATGAATTCTCAGGCTCGCTTAAAATTACTTACGCCAGTATTAGATAAGTCTTTTCTAAATATTATAAAAGATACTGCTCTCAGTATACGTAGACGAGACCTTGTTCGGATCTAAGCTTTGTGAAAAAATAAAGACTTCTAGAGCAATTGAACGACAAGGGCTTCAGATAAAAAAGGCTGCCACAGCCCCGAAGACCGTAACGCCTACTGTTCAATCGACGGTAACGAGATCCCGCTACCAGAAAAACTAGGCAGGCCCCTTACGCTTCCCGTCGAACAGGGGTGGGAGGGGGGGGGGGGGGGGGTCCAGGAAGCTGAACTATGCAGTTCGCCGAGCTCCACCACCACCTCAATACAGGGCTGCGAACCCGAGCAAGCCGCGTGACCCAACGCAACAGTAAACGAGGTACAACTTCATGCTGGACGATTACAGCATTTTTATGATTGTTGGTTTAAAGTCACAAACAATAAAACTGTTCTGGATTTCATCCAATATGGTTTCCCAATACTATTTACGACAAAACCTAGACAAAATTATCAACCTTTAAACAGGATGTCTCAATTTGAAGAAAGGAACATGTCAATAGCCATACATAATCTTTTAGAGTTGGGGGCAATAAAACCTCGTTCCCCAAAAGCTAGTCAATTTTTATCGAGTATTTTTCTTACATCAAAATCAAACGGGGGACATCGCTTTATCCTAAACCTTAAACCACTTAACAAATTTGTACAAAAAAGTAATTTTAAAATGGAAGACTTTAGAACGGCGTCTAAATTGATTCCTTCTAATGGCTACATGGCCACAATTGATTTAAAATCGTATTTGATTTATTTGTAATTGATTTTAGAATCGTATTTAGTCATTCCCATTGTCCCCAGAGACCGTAAATACTTACGTTTTCAAAACAAAAATAAAAATTCACAAATTACAACTTATGAATTTTCCGCCCTTCCTTATGGTTTATCAATTGTACTTAGAACATCCACTAAGGTTATGAAAGAAGTTATTTCATACCTCAGATGCCAAGGCATTAAATCAGTTCAATATCTTGATGACATTTTGTGTCTCGGCGATACTTACCAAATGTGTGACGAAAATGTGAACGAAACCCTTAAAACTCTTAAATGTTTAGGTTTTGTCGTAAACTACGAAAAAAGCTCTTTAGAACCAAGACAAACATGTAAATTTTTAGGATTTATTTATGATTCAGTAAACCTTACGTTATCATTACCATCTGAAAAACGGAATAATTTTGCACAATTAGTTCAAAAATAGTCTTCGCTTCCCTCATGCTCAATCAGAGATTTTGCCCAATTGATCGGAGTTCTCATCGCAGCATGCCCTACCGTAAAATACGGATGGCTATATACAAAATTCTTGGAAAGGCAAAATTCTTAGCCCTTAGAGAGCATAACAATTATAGCCGAAAAATTAAATTACACGAAGTAATTTTAAGCGACCTTTATTGGTGGAGCCTAAACATTGACACAACATTTACTTACTTAACAATTCCGGAATTTTCTTTGGAAATTTTTACAGATGCCTCAAAAACCGGTTGGGGCGCTTATTGTAATGATGCAAGGGCAAGTGGATATTGGACAAAAGATAAACTAGATTATCACATCAATTATCTAGAACTGCTAGCAGTATTCTTCGCACTAAAATGCTTTGCTCGCGATTCTTACAACTGTGCAATATTATTGCGTGTCGATAATACAACCGCAATAAGTTACATTAATAGGATGGGTGGAATCCAATTTCCACACCTAAATACCTTGTCAAGGCACATTTGGCAGTGGTGTAAGAGGCGGAAGATCTGGCTTTTTGCATCCTATATTAATACAAAGGAGAATGTTGAGGCAGATCAAGAGTCAAGGAAAATAAATCCTGACATAGAATGGGAGTTAAGTGATTTCACCTTCAAATTGATAACTCATAAATTTGGACATCCAGAGGTCGATCTTTTCGCTTCTCGATCTAACGCCAAATGTGTACGGTACGTATCATGGCAACGAGATCCTGATGCCATGACGATAGACGTATTTACTATGGAGTGGTCAGAGATGTTTTTTTAAGCATTTCCCCCAATCTCATTAATTTTAAAATGCTTACAAAAGATTAGAAATGACAAGGCTGTAGGAATTGTAGTTTTTACAAAGCATGATAAAATCAGAAATATTAATTCTGAAACTTTACAAATACCTTTTGCACTCCTATTTTAGAGCGTTTCACCCTCTTCACAAGAAGCTTACCCTGGGTGCCGCGGTGCTCTCCGGCTCGCGTTCAGCCAATGTGGTATACCTTCCTGTGCCCTCGACCTTATGTTAGCTTCACTAGCACAAAATACCATCAAGCAGTATGATGTAACATTAAAACTTTGGTGGTCATTTTGCAAAAATAATAACGTTGAAATGTTTAGCACCTCCATTCCACCTATATCATTTCTTACCGAACAGTTCTATAAGGGAGCATCCTACAGTTCATTTAATTCTCATCGTTGTGTCCACTCGTTACTTCTCGGAAATAACATAGGATCAGACGATAGCATAAAAATATTAATTATAGGGGCATTTAAAGTTAGACCCAGTGTTCCCAAATATACGAGCACTTGGGACCCACAGATAGTTCTTAATACTGTTTCAGAATGGTTTCCAAATAGAGAACAATCTATCGAAAAAATTACCAATTTTACTTGCTCTGTGGACAGCACATAGGGTGCAAACCCTCTCGCTTATTAGGACATCTAATATATCTATAGGTAATAATGGCGCTGAAATAGTGATTACGGACATTATTAAAACATCCGCTCCGGGTCGGAATCTGCCAATATTGATTCTCCTTATTTTAAAAATCAAATCAGTATCTGTCCAAGCACGAGCTTTTTGTAACTAATAAGGCGATACTTGTTGGCAGCCCGCGGTTGACAAGTAAAGTGGGGATTACCTCTCTTCCCCCTATAGTGTTTGACGGAACGGTCATACCGTTTAGCACGACCGTCAAAAATCTTGGCCTACATCTCGATTCTATACTCAGCTATCATTCTCAGGTTGCTAGTGTTAGCCAAAAAGTTACCTGGACTTTGCGCTCCTTAAACCGTCTGAGGAACTTTTTACCGTTCAAGACGAAGGTAATGCTTGCGCAAACTTTAATATTTCCTATGGTTGACTATGGTGACGTGTGTTATTACGGCCTTAACTCAGACCTGCTTGATAAGCTCGACAGACTGCTCCGTACAACGGTATTAGATTTATATTCAATCTGAAGAAGTATGACCACATATCAGTGTATAGGTCCGAGCTGAAATGGTTGCCCATTCGCCAGCGGAGACGTTTACGAGCTCTGACCACACTCTTTTCGATACTAAACTCTCCTAATGCTCCTTCTTATCTAACTCCCTATTTCCAGTATATTTGCTCTTCTCATAGTAGGTATCTCCGGTCCTCTAACAATCTTCTCCTTCTCTCTCCTTCCCATACTTCTGAATTTGTACACTCCTCCTTTCTTATTCAGTCCATTCTTCTTTGGAACGCGCTGCCTCTCAAAATCAGGATGACCACTAGTCGCGAAGCATTTAAAAAGAAAGTCCGCTTGCTCTTCTCTGAAAAAACCATGGCAGAATCATCTCAAAAACTTCATATTTATAAATTATGTATTGTATGTTTATTTATATATTTATATTATACTTATAGATATATATATTTAAGGTAATGTGTACTTTTAAAATATGGTGTGTTTATAGATTATACTTACTTGTTTTTGTATTTAGTATGTTTAAAATATTTAAAACTATACCTACGCTTCCACTTTTATTATCGCACCTAAATGCACCTACCATATCATCTCTGCACCACCCTATGGTTGACTGGTAGAGAATGACTCAGGCATTAAGTCCGCCATGTAATGTTATGTTGCAAAAGTTTAAATAAATAAAGTTGTTGAAACGGCTTTATCTGATCACACAGCTCATGGATCAGCATAATGGAACGCGAAAGTTTAAAAGTGTACACACAGCTCAATTGCTAAAATGCCCTGTTAAAAACTCGTGTGCTATAAATTCATGGTATATCAAGCGTCGAGATATCAGTGACGAAAACCTCAAAAAATTTAAAAAGTGCTTAGAGAGCTTAACTTTCTGCGACACACTGATCTCTGATGATCCTAACATAGCTTACGACAAATTTATGGACATTTTTAATTTTTTTTATAATCAATGTTTTCCTTATAAGTTTATTAAAAAAACCACTGAATCAAAGCAAAAATAGATATCGCGGGGATTGAGATCTTGCTGTAGAAAAAAGAGGGAACTACTATGGCAATATAGGATTAAAAAAAACTTGAGAGGTGTCAAGGGACACCAGGGAGGGATGGAACGAAGTTCCTTTCGATTAATTAGTGAAGGAATTGTAATAAAATTTTATTTTTTTAAGTTATAATAATATTTTTTTATTATAAACAAATATAATGTTATATAAACTTAATCAGTAGGCTCAATTTTCGTAATAATTGGCTTGTGGTAACTGAAGTAGGAAACATGTTTGGGATTCTATTTTACTTCGTAAACACAACAGCGTATAGGTTAGAACACGCACGGCTTGCTAAATACATACGTTCTGATATTGTAATATTAAAATATGATTTGAGGGGACTACGAAACGTCGTTTTTCTGTGTTGTCGTGCGGTCACACGCCACGCCGCGGCTGATGACAATCAAAAAAGCTTTGTTCCAAATTACAAGTAGATAATAAAAAATAAAGTTAACAAAAAAAGTGTAAGTATTTATTTAAATGTGTGTGTACCTTTAACTGTGTTCTTAATAATATACAACTAAAAAATAAAAAAATTATGATGAACAAAAAATCAACTCGTGGTAGGATTTGATCTCAGGATCCACGGCGCTCATACGGGTGAGTCCGATGCGCGAACCACTACGCCAACCAGGCGATAAGTTGAGCGACGAAATAATGATTTACGTTTGCCGCACAGCTTACTAGCAAAAAGTGTCGTGACAACTTTTCGTAAGAATTTTTTCCGTCTAGCCCCCTTTCACAACGCGCGATAAGGAACTTCGTTCCAAAAAACAATGACTCTAGAACCGTGCTAAAGACGTATACTATGAGGCTACGTAAAATAATCAGATTAACACTCCGTTACACGCGGGGCACAGGCGTGCATATTATTTCCTGTAAATTACAAAACTTAACAACCAGTATTTTGATTTTTTGAGTAGCTGTTGCAAATCTGTTCGCGTGATGTTCAGTATCGCGTCGACTGCACCGGCCCTCGGATGTGTCCTGTGTAAGTATTTTCCCATCCGTGGGGCACACCAGTGCCCCACGCGTGTAATTACGTAACTGGTGGCACGCGGTCTATTTTGGTATTAATTATGTATGTAGAAATGTCAGAAGACTCAGAAGCCAGTGTGCAATGACCATAAATATGCTGTATGCCTTAGTTGTTATAATAATTATATGTCGGCGCAAAGCATCTTAGCGTCGCCGGTTTAGCCAGCGCGTAGTTATCGGCGCCTGTGCGGGCGCCTCGCATTCCTAGTCCAATGTTTATATTAACAACATTAACTCTTATCAGAGTTTGGGAACAAAGGATGTGTTTGTTTCTTAGAAACGGGGCAGAGTGTATTACTGCCGAACGTAGCCGTGGCTCCGGGTACCTAGTGAATTAAACTTATTTTGGTTAAGAGCATTATATTCTGAGAGGCGGTCGAGACTGGGTGCGTCCCGTGACCTGTGTCCCGCGAACCACGGATTCGTTACCGTTTTAGTCTATGTTAAGTTTTATATCGGGCTTGTGTGTGACTGATTGTTTAGTTTAATTTTCATGATAGTTTAGTTTAAAGGATAATTATTCCAAGCTCATATTGTGTTGTGACTCTTTTATTAATTAAGTGACTTTTATAAAATGAACGTAGTATAATAAACAATTGTTAAACTTTGTACTTGTGTGAGTGATTGTACCTAAGACGCCCATAGCACGAACACGACACGATGAACCCAATACGCGCCTCTTATGTTGGTCAAATAGAGCATTCTGACTCTGCCTTCCCGACATATATAACCGAGCCCAAAGAATATTCGGATTATGACGAAAACCTTAACTATAATAAGTGCCATTTTTCTTTAGTTTTTTCGATATGAAGCCAAATGCTTTTTTTTTCGATTTAGTTCAGACGTGACTATTTTTTTGTTTTATTTTGATATGTCAATAAAGACTGAATATGTATAAAAAAACTAAATTATTTTATTTCTATACTGTTACATTTGAGGTTTTGTCCCTTTTGGGGAAAAGGAAGAAAATCCCAAACGAAAGCGTCAGTGGGATGTTATCAAATAAAACCATAAAATGTTCAACAGCTAGGCAGTATATTGTAAAAGAACACACTAAAATTTTGTCCAACAACAATAAAATAAAATTATAAATTTTATTTCACTCTTATTATTTAAAAGAGGGGGTTAGTCACAATTTTTCCTTATAGTATGTTAGGTACTTATCATCTACGTTACTCCTTTTTTTTATTGAGCCGAAAATAACAAAAAAAAACTATCAGTCGAAACTGACCCTAGGGTCAATCTCAAATGAAAGTCCAACAAACTTTCTATTAATTTTGCCAACTATAATTTACTGTTTAAAGTACTCTAAACCTTATTATCAAGCTATATCACCCCCTAAAACACACTAAAATCCTAAGATTCAAAAGTGACCAAGCGGGTCGGTGATAATTTTAATTTCAAATAAATCTTATAATTCTGTTCCTACTACTACCTACAACCAGCCAGCTAATATTTCAGTGGGACGAGCTATGGTCGTGGGGGGTTGGGATAACGCCAGTACCGTTCGGAGTATGAAGTTGAAATTAAAATTAAATTACTCCGTCTATAAAAATATTAAATTAAATGTTCTAATCCGTTTAACCGTATCAAAACTCTCACACGTTTAAAGCCGATACACTAGAGAACCGTGGGGTTATACCGATATAAAATTAATAATTATGGGCGCCAGGATCTTAATGTAGACCCGAATCTGGAGACGATGTCACCATACAACTTCACACAGGTCGAACTCGCAGATCCTCAAATTTTTCACAACTTCACCAACGCTTGGTGTAGTTGGATATAAAAGGAAAATAAAGCTTAAGGTGTCAAAACCCTAATTCAATAAATGTTTCAGTTTAAAAAAAACAATTGTCCCCTAGTAAGGGGTAGAAAAAAAAACCGTCAACGCTTGCTCATCCGCTAGGCGGCGACAGCTCGACTGGCAGCAGGTGGCCGCTGGTACCCCGACGAAGCAGGTCTCGCGTCCAGGCTTTAGGGCCTAGCTCTAAATCCTGGCGGCGAGACGGGCCTCTCGAAGTATCTGAAATTATCAACACGGGGCCTATTTATAACACTACACGCCTAGTTCAGATCTGTTACATAAATTAGGGTCCCGCAGTACGCTATCGGTGTATCTGGGGCTGCAATCCATCATAATCAGGGACTCGCAGCGCTAAGGGTTATCAAAAGCTTCCCAACGCTGTTGCACAACCATAAACTAACCCCATATCACTAATATTTAACACCATGTTTTGATTTTAGTGTTGTTTCACATTTAACTAGTACACAAGGCACTACACGGCTACGATATTCCAATAAACAAAACCAAACAATGCTAGAATATTGTGGGATAATGCAATATCCACTCCTAAAGGGATTTGACACGTCTGCCACATGGCCAAGAGCCTTGCGTCGCCTGGCGACAAGGCATGATTCGGACACCATGAAAAATCGATTTGAATTCCTAGGATGACGGCTTATTATACTTAACAATGTTACATTTGGGATACTTACGCGCTGGGAGATTTTAACTGTGCGCGTGGCTGCCAGCGACCGGAACTTCGTTTCGGGCACGGATCCCTGTAAATAAACCACACACTTGTTGACTATATTCTCAAGCTAATGACGCCTCAAATCCACTACATTGTTACGACCTCAGATTAAAACAAAAGGTTACCAGCCAGCACTCATGCCTACCTTAGTGAATTGATCTCAACACATCACACCACGTCACGCCAGAGATTGAAATCGTTTCGACGTCAACAGACCCGGCTGCTTTCCTTCGCCGGAAGTCTTATAAATCGAAGGCCAGCTTATGACTTCAACTCGTAAAGTGGGGTAATCTCTAAAAACGCAGTTCCTTTAGAATTTTTCCTTCAAACTATCAAAACGTCAAATATGACGTTTTCATCTCTCGTTCTGACACTGAAAGAATCTGTCAATTAGAAAACTACTTGAACTAGAGACAAGTTAACGTTTAGCAATCTGAATTTTGTCCTTTTTTAAATTTGGAAATCAATTCCACTCGAGTTAATACCCTGTCTAAATATTAGGCAGTATTAGTTTCCTCTCTGGTGACCCCTACGGGCAGAGACAATATCCATATAAAAAATATTTCTCCCGTTCGAATGTTCTAGATAAAAGTCCTTATAGAAAAAATAGTTCTATTTCCGGATTTGCTTGAATTAAATTTAATTACTTAAAGTAATTATTATACATTTTAATTTATTATGTAATTTATTATTGGAACTGTTTCGGCTATTTTTAGAATTGCATCTTTTATGTGAAACTTAAAAGCTGACAGCCACTTCGCCCCGCTACCGCTAGGCGTCGCTACGGTGGCTGTCATTTTGTCTATGGTGTTATGTCAAATACAAAACGTAAACAAAGGAACTTAATTTTCTTCAAATCCAACGCAAAGTCTTGCTAAAACTGATTTAGAAATATGTTTTAATTGAAAATGCAAGAAAAGTGTGTCTTGTAATGTGTCAGCCAAGGCTCCATGTCTTTAATGTGAAGAAAAATGGATTTAATTCAAACAAGCTACAAGGACTAATGTTTTTTGGACATTTGATCATTCAAAAACAATGATTTCAGGTAAGTACTATTCAACCATTGCGAACCTCTTTTGTAGATTAGTAAAGGCAGACAGGGCCCTGAATTTACAACGTAACAATACCTATGTTACTAAAAAGTCATGATATTTTGGGCCACAAATGTGCCCCGCGCGTGGAATCGTGTAACTATATAGAGCGCGTGTAATGGAGTGTTAACACAAAAATCACAAAATGATCATTACATTAAAACATCAAAAAATAAATCGAAGGCTACATGGTCCGTTATAAATGGGTAATTCTCCTAGGGAAGTGTCCTCTTCTCAGAAACGTGTCAATTTTTTATTTTAAGTATTTAGCAAAAATAACCATGTCACATGAAAGTTTACTCAATTTGAAACATAATGAATGCCATGGCCCAGTTTTTTAACCAGTACTTTCGGAGTTATTTCAGTCCCACTATTTGTATCCATGTATCAGAGAGTATCGTTTTTCAAATAACGTGACTTATACTTTTTCGTTAATTATGTCTATTTGTATTAATAATCTAAAAAACAGTAATATACATACCTAGGATCATAAAATACAATTGCGTATTTAGCAAAATATACCATAATATTACTGCCTAAAATTGATAAAAATGAATCCTTCTATTTTTTGCAAGTATTTGTGACTCAAACTACAGTTTAAAGATTGTCAGAGAGTTGTTATGGCAAAAAAATGCATAGATAATTAATTTACTGAAACCAGTTACAGTATACAAAACTTACAGCTGCTGCTACAGCGAATTGAGAGATTGCAGAGAGCAAAGTATTTGGCATTAAGCTATATATTATTTAATTATAATTATTTAAATTCGTAAACTAGTTACTAAAGCACTATGAATTAATAAAATATTACTGAAGGTTATAATATAATGTGAAATACTTATACAACCTCAGGCGGAAATCGAACCACGCACCTTCCGCATTCCGGGCGGCTGCCTTAACCACTTGGCTACCGAGGTCTGGCTTTCAACCGTCGAAATTTGTCAGTGCTTGATGCTTATGTTTTCAGTGTTTAAAATTTTACTTAAGTATATTTAAGCGTTAATAAAACGCTAAAATATAAAACATTAATACTTATACAAGTTAGGTAGGACAAGATATGAAATAAAAAATTAAATAATTTTAAGTTTTCATTTTGATCACAGGAAGTTTTCGGTATATCATTAAATTATACCCTCATCACAATTTTAAAATAATCAGTCTTATATTAATTAGTCTTAAAATTAGCCTAACGAAGTCATGTTTTTTTTTCATTATTATTAAAAATTTAACAAACATTTAATAATAAGTGTGAAAACCGAAAATGATCTTGCCCCGAGGAACTTTACCTCTTTCAGATGATTCGTTCAAACACCCTATACAAATTGTTAAGATATTTAACCCAATCCCAACAGTGTACTCCCACATTAGATGATTCTCTCAAAAACATGAGTATCTTCTAAGAAACATGGCATGCAAGTGCCACGGCAGCTACGTATATGAGGCAAGGTATTTGAGGACAAAGACTTATTTTACAGTTTAAGAAAAAACTAATGAATAAAAAATAAATATATAATGCTCATTATTTATGGGATAGCAAAAGCAACTAACAAAAAAATATAGAAACCATTACCATGGTTATAAAGTTGATAAAACGATACCATGTATTTGAGAGTTGCACCGAATAAATACGTGGCTGTAATAATACTAACCTTCGTGAGCAAACACCAAACGTCGAGCAGCTTGTCCTTCCCACAAGATGTCAGCGACGGCACTGGCCCTACCGATGTGCGGGGAAAGGAGGAAGGTTGCACTCACCGTTTACGAATACAAGCGATCTGAGTAAGCGCAACAAAATCTGAGATAACTTGTTGGCTCACGTACTAATAACGGATTTTAAAAAAAACCGTTGTGGTTTTTTATGTACAAAACATAGGATAAGATACAAAAAATCATTACTCACTAGAAACAAACTTTATGAATCATTTACATTGGAGATTCGGTCTCTCAGAGATACTTTTTGTCACGAAGATAGAAAGTCCCACGCCATGTATTTGAGAAAATGCTTGTTTGACAGGCATTTTACAGAAATATGTTTACATAATCAATACATTTAAAGTTTGACCATATGTAAAAAATGTTTAGGTATCGAACAGTAGCAAACTTTTAATGCTCTTCCCAATGAAAGTATTATTTTTTCAAAGGAATATCCGAAAAACCTGGTAAATGAGAATGTGCCAAATATATCAAAAGCTAATCTACCTAAAGAGCCCATACAAAGGATAAAAGTCGATGATAAATACATCACATGCCCTGTAGAAATTGCTAACACGTTAAATAATTATTTTATTGATGATATACGCAACTATAATTATTCAAATAACAATAGATCTATCAATATGAAAAGTATCTTAAAGTCAATATTTCTAAGCCCTGTTACTCCAGACAAGGTGCTCCAAATAATAAATTGTTTGAAAAATACAAATAGTGTTGGTTTTGACGATATATGTACAAAGGTAATAAAACATTCTGGTAGTGCAATTTCACATGCATTGAGCCACATAATTAACTTATGTTTTACTACAGGGACTTATCCAAGTAATTTAAAGCCAGCCATTGTAAAGCCAGTATACAAAAAGGGAGATAAAGAATGCTCTCAAAATTACCGCCCTATTTCCTTATTATCAGTGTTTTAGAAAATTTTTAAAAGGATTATTTATGATCTTTTCTATGATTTTTTTGAGAAGCATGAAATATTTACTAAGGAACAAAAAGGATTTCAAGGGTTTTCAAGGAGAAGAAGCACAGCAATTTATGACTTGGTAAAAAGGACTGTCCATAGTCTGGATAACAGAACACCGTCATGTGCCATATTCATGGACATGTCAAAAGCGTTTGATCACGTAGACCATGAGATCTTACTTGAAAAATTGTACGGCTATGGTATCCGCGGTAATGCCCATAACCTTATAAAATCTTACTTAAAGGATAGGGAGCAATGTACTGAACTAACTCAAATTTGCATGTCTACTAAGGAAGAACAGAAATATACATCCAAACGTAGAACAATAAAATACGGAGTCCCACAGGTAAGTAATCTGGGTACATTGCTGTTCATTATATACATCAACGACATAGTGGAATCCAGTAAACATCCTATGATATTATTTGCCGACGATAGAACTGTTTTTATCGAATGTATAAATATTTCTGATTATGAAAATAATATTAACACTACAATCAGAGATATTGTTAAATGGTTAAAGAGAAAGAAGGGTCTGTTAGAACGAGTCTCGCGATTAGGGTTTTAAAAATAAGGAAATAGAAATAAAACTAATATTAAAATGATTTGAATGAAATTGGCAGCCGTCGCGGAGGTTGGAATAAGACGGGCGCTCGAGAAGCGGGCGCGTCTGGCTGGATAGCAATATGCTGATGCAGCAGTAAGTTAGGGCTGTAAGCATATATACTAACATCATAGGGATGTAACACCTCCCCCTTTAAAAAGGAAACTTCTAGGAGTAAAAAGAAGTTTCTGTACTAAATTCTAGATCTAATGATTGGTAATGGAATAGTCTCAGAGTTTGAACTTTGTATGTCTGGTTTTAAGTTATCTGAGTCTTTAATTCTAGATTTAATGGTCAAAAAAAACGGCTGTCAGAAACGCAAGCTTACAATATTTATTAATTAAAAATAAAATTTCATCGCCTGTTGGCTCATAAAGTGGTCTGGTGTTTTCCCTGAGAAGTGTGGCACATGTGCTTGAATAGGCAGACCCGCGCTGTGCTTTACAGCAGTTTACAGAAAGATTTCTATAATGCCATAAATTTGGTGGAGTGGACATTGTTGCGTCAGTAACCATGGTTACCCGATGCTTTCCTAGACGACGATGGCCACTGTTTGCCGCCGGCGTAACCAAGACTACCATAATGTTCCTTGAGACGACTTGAGATAGACAGAGTATCTGTCTACGGTCGGCAACGGTCGGCAGCGATTCGTGACAGATTCAAAAGACACTTTTCGACTTGCAGCAAACACAAACTGTCAGTGTTTATGTGTATGAAACTTGCGAGTGAAAATCTTTTGCAGCTATCTTTATTTTTTGCTATAATCAATTATTTTGCAATCAATGTACATATATTGTATAAGTTTTGTGTGCGTCTTTACGAATGGAATATCAAAGCCAAGATGCAG
This sequence comes from Scoparia ambigualis, assembly GCA_963921215.1. Classification (NCBI taxonomy): domain Eukaryota; kingdom Metazoa; phylum Arthropoda; class Insecta; order Lepidoptera; family Crambidae; genus Scoparia; species Scoparia ambigualis. Next base: position 3,507,627 of record OY992506.1, on the reverse strand, counting down.
GGTCTTCCACCGATAACGCGATCGTGTCCTTAGAAAATCTTGTACAGTGCTTACAATGCCCCCAAGCCTGTTTAAAAGTGAAAGAGGCCTGCGCATTCACATTGGCAAATGCCACAAATAAGCCTCGGTACCGGCTCCAACACCCACGCCACCTGCTTCTCTCCCCAACCCCACCGCTCCTCATTAACCTTTTTGGCAAAAAATATCTATTTTAAAACATTCCGTACCAGTTTTAAAGCGTATACCGCGAGGTGCGAGAGTGGCAGTGTCCCATAAGCTCGCCGAAACTGTTCGCAAGACCGTGCGTGAGAACACAAGACAGACTTGGGAGCACCTATTGACGTTTGCTTACCGCGTCCTGCATGTTTCTAGGGATCCACATAATAATGGCTCCCTCACTTCTCGTGTCAAGCAAAATTGCATTTCGGACAGCTTAAATGGCAATAGTAGTATATATTCCGCCTCTCCAAATTATAATATTTATAAGTATGTAGAAAATAAGATAAGTGAGGGAGACATTAAGGGGGCAGTGCGGCTCCTATTTTCTAATGACACGATCGCTCCTGACTGCCCAGAAACCCTCACCGCCTTACATAGTAAGCACCCTTCATCTTCCCTTGCTCACAACTCTGCTCACTCCACCACCGATGGCATATCAACTTCACCTTTACAAGCGTCAGCAGACACAGTTCGCGCAGCCATCATTTCTTTTCTTCCAGGCTCTGCAGGCGGTCTCGATGGCTTGACCCCACAGCATCTCAAAGATCTCACCAGTGGCTGTTGCGGTGAGGCTGGCGATTCCCTACTTCAGGCGTTGACAAGCATGTGTAATCTGATGCTGCGGGGTGAGGTAGCACCAGATGTTGTTGAAATTTTATACGGAGCAAACCTCTGCGCTCTGAAGAAGAGGGATGGTGGTATTCGGCCCATTGCCGTTGGCTCTACATACCGGCGCCTCACTGCTAAAATTTGTTGCCAATCGGTAAATTTTCTCACCAACTACTTTCAACCGAAGCAGGTAGGATTTGGCAGCAAAGGAGGCTGTGAGGCAGCTGTCCACTCACTCCGATCATTTTTATTAAACCAGGGCGGTGAGGTGGTATTGAAAGTCGACGTTAAAAACGCTTTTAACTCTGTCGACAGGGTCGTCATGTTGGATCAAATAAAATCAAAAGCTCCTGCAATATTACCATTTATGATGCAGTGTTACAACAACCCATCCAATCTTTTGTATAAGAAACACCTCATCTCATCTGCCGTAGGATGCCAACAGGGCGACCCTCTGGGCCCAGCTATTTTTAGTCTCGCTATTCACCCAGTCATCGAGCTACTAAATTCCAAATTTAACGTGTGGTATCTGGATGATGGGACTCTAGGCGGCGACGCATCAACTGTCCTTTCGGACCTCCTAATCCTTGTCCGCGAGTTCCAAGCCATAGGATTGGAGCTTAATATTGCTAAGTGTGAGCTTTTCATAGCGGACAGTTGCGTCGACAGGCACGATATAATATCCCGCTTTAGAGACGTAGCTCCTCTTTTAAAAGTAATAGATAAAGGTTCCCTTCACCTTCTGGGGTCCCCTATTCTGGAAGATTCCTTCGAAAATTTTATAACATCAAAATTACAAAATTTTAGTGATACATTAGACCGCCTTTTCAAAATGAATTGCCACATGGCTTTCACTTTAATTCGGTATTCCCTTTTTGTTCCAAAGTTCACGTATGTCTTGCGGTGTTGTCAGCTGTGGAAGTATCCTGATCTCCTTGCAAGCCTAGATAGCACCATAAAACATACACTCTCTTCAATTTTAAATATAAACTTCAGCGACCGCTCTTGGACCCAAGCATCACTTCCAATTAGATTCGGTGGCCTGGGTATCCTTAAAACTACTGACGTGTCCCTCCCGGCGTTCTTGTCCTCAGTCCATGCTTCCCTGCCACTCACGAATAAAATACTAGAAGCAACATCTAATTCCTTTTTGACACCTTACATGGACGAGGCCAAGGCCGCCTGGAGAGCAGCTTGCCCGTATTCTGATCTTCCAAACAAAACCTCCTCCCAAAGGCTTTGGGACGGGCCCCTCTGCGAACTGTTGCGAAATAACCTTATCAACACATCTTCTAGTTCCGCAGAGCGTGCCCGCCTTTTAGCTGTAGGGAGATGGGAGTCGGGTCTTTGGTTGCACGCACTACCCTCAACGAATACGGGTACTCTGCTAGACCGCAGTACTTTTCGCCTAGCAACTGCCCTGCGTCTTGGTGCCCCCAGTATCGTCCCCCATCAATGTCGTTGTGGCGCACCGGTAAACACCCTCGGCCACCACGGGCTGTCCTGTGCATGGAGTGCTGGCCGCATTGCCCGCCATCATTCCTTGAATGACATCATTCGTCGGGCTCTAGTCACGGCTGGTGTGCCAGCAGTACTAGAGCCCGCCGGCCTGGCGCGCGATGATGGCAAGAGGCCAGACGGCATGACCCTGGTACCTTGGAGGGTGGGACGGGCACTTGTGTGGGATGCTACATGTGTTGACACGCTTGCCCCGTCCCACCTTTCAAGTACATGTATCAACGCTGGCTCTGCTGCCAATACTGCGGAGAACCTCAAACGGCGCAAGTATGGGAATCTGACTGGAGATCTCATATTTGAGCCGTTTGGGGTAGAGACGTTGGGACCATGGGGTTTAGGTGCCCACCAGTTTTTTAAAGATATTTCAAATAAGCTGGTGGAAGCCACCCGAGACCCCAGAGCCAGCAACTATCTGGGTCAACGCCTAAGTTTCGCCATCCAGCGCGGCAATGCGGCTAGTGTACTGGGTACTCTGCCTGATGGGGATGATCTGGGGCAATTCTTTTATTTATAGTTTTTATAGTTTTTATTGTAATTAAGTTTTTTTTTCTTTTTAAATTGTAAATATTTTAAAATCTAGCTTAAATTAATGTGTAAGATAACTTTGAAGGATTATTAATTCATGATATACATTGCATTAGTACACATTATAAACACCATAACTTGTATTATATTAATAAACTTCGCGGCTGATTTAATGGTCGGTAGTGGGATAGATTCCGAGTTTGAACTTTGTATATCTGTTTGTAAATTATCTGAATTAGGTAATAAATGTTGTAGTATAGTAAGTAGTTATTTAAGGCATAATTTAATATCTATTATTTGTCGCACTCTAGGTATGTGCATCGACGAATGTATGTAGGTCGATGACATACGCGACCTCACGCGCATGACGTAGTTTTAAGTTATTATATATATTAATTAGAAATGTAATGTTTTGCTCTCTGAATACACGACCATCAAAGAAACAACACCTTTATTTTTGCCCTTCACGATCCTCATACTTCATGGCGACCCTGCCACTTTGACATTCTGGAATATACTGCCAACGTTAGTAAGATTCAAACAAAACAACCCTTCAGAAGAAACAATATGAAGAAAGAAGAACCCTCATTTACGAAGAAGGAAGAATCCTTATGAAGAGGGATCATTAAGAAGAGAGAGAGAGACTCGAAACAAGAACAAGGAAGGAGGAAGCAGACGAGTCAAGGATGGTGTCCAGTAGCAGCCAGCCAGCCAGCAGGAGCCAGTAGGAGTCCAGAGAACGGCCCAGTTCCTGTGCAAGCGGAAGAAATGCAGGCGGGAATGCTCGTAGCAGTGATGACGACGCTCATCATATTCATGGCCACGCTGATGTATATATCCTTTTTATTTAAAAATTAGTTGTAAGTCCTTAAATAATAATTATTTAGTATATTGACGGATTTAAAAATAGGTAAAGATTTAGTCTGGTTTAAGGTTCGATTCCTTATCCAATTATGTAAAAATACATATTTTTGCTATTTAATATATTATATACAAGTAACTTGATATATAATTATTTTGTAATTAGATTTAAATTATTTTTCATAATGGGGAACAAAAACTCCAAAGATAGTGAGGTAATCATTGCGCAAACAGCGTCAGGTGACGCACAAGCAACCCAAAGAATTAGTGAGGGTCTTAATACTACCGAAATATTACTGATTGTGTTAATTATAATTGTGTTGGGGTGTATTGCCTTTTATGGGATTAAAAAATACAAGAAAAATAATCTTAAGACTCTTAGACGCGAGCTAAATAGTCTGGCCCTTAAGGCCGCGCCCATCGTGGAATTGAGACAGACCTCTTGTAATGTTTAAGTAATTAGTTAAAAAAAAAAAAAAAAAATCCTTTTGGCACTTGTTTTTCTCATTTTTTTTTTGTATGATTTTGTAATGCTTTTACGTAGTATGGACTATGCAATTAATTACTGATTTAACAAATTTACATAGTAGTCTATTTGCAATAAGAGAATATATTAGTAAGCTAGGACCGGAAAGGAGGAGGTCAGCTTTAGGAATTAAAAAGTACGAGGAAGCGTGTACTGTTTATGGAAAATTGGACTGTATTTTGTCTCATATTAAGAGTCTTATAGAAAAGTCGGAAATAAGCACAAGTGACGTAACTTTAATTAATGGTTTGGTGACACAAATTCATTGCATTTTTAATAAAATTACCACTTTATCGTGCTCCAGTTCAAGTAATTTAAAAAGTACGGTTAGTATAGGAAAATCGTTAAAAATGGCAACTGAAAAATTCGATATTAAAACAGCCATTTCCCTGTTACCCGTAATGACGGGCCAGGAGCACATTTCCAAGAGTTTAATTGATGGTATTGAGCTGTACAGTAGTATGATATCAGTTGATTCGCACCCACAACTTATTAATTTTGTGCTTAAAACAAGATTATCGTCAAGTGCTAAGTTGCGATTAAGGTCAAGTTATGATAATGTAGCTAATTTAGTTTCGGATTTAAATAAGTATATTTTACCCAAGAGGTCCCCGGTTGCTATGCAGTCGAAACTACAGTCTTGCAAACAAGGAAGTCGTTCCATTGAGGCTTTCGGTACAGAATTGGAAGACATTTTTGTAAACTTAACAATAGCGCAAGCCGATAATGATAGCACTAAATATGACATTTTACGCCCTCTCAATGAGAAGGTCGCTATAAAGCGTTTCGCCGATGGGTTGTCTAACCCGCGGCTCAGTACTATTATTGCTTCCAGACAGTTCGAATCTTTACCAGAGGCAATCCGAACCGCCAAGGACGAACAGTCGTTGTCCACTGAAAATAATGTCATGTCCTTTAACAGATCATTTCCACAACGTTCGATTTTTTACCGCGGGAACTATCATAGAAATAATTATAATAATCATGGTAGTTATTTGAGACCGTCGTATTCGCCTCGGAATAGTAGGCAAGGCAACGCGAGACCGCCGCAATCGCATAGTCAACGCGGTCACGTGCGCCATGGTCGCGGCGCCGCCGCCGCCGCCGGCGCTAGCCGTGCACGCCGCGAACCCGCGTATCCTCGTCAAAAAGGGTCACACTATGTCCGTCATGTGACACAAGACGAAACTGCAAACCCACAAGGCGATGGTTACGACGACGACGAAGTGTTGAACCAGTTTTTTCGTCCCTAAAGACGAAAGCTGTCATTATGTCCTTAATTATAATAATTGTAGCACGGTTACTTTTAGCGTAGATAATAAAACTATTGATCTTTTAGTTGATAGTGGTGCCAGCCTTTGCGTACTTAAATATGAATGGATACAGAATGATCCACATTTAAGGAATAAACTGCATTTTCATACGATTACTATTAAAGGAGTTAGTGGAAAATTAGAGTCGACAGGATATATTTTTTTAGATTTATTATCTAACGGGGTAGTTTTTAAGCAAAAATTTTATGTTTTCAAGAACTTAGCTTGCTCAGCAAACGGGATATTAGGAGACAATTTCTTAGAATATTATAAGGCTATAATAGACTATAAGCGTAATGTTTTGCAATTAACGAATGACTCACGATCAGTTAGTGTAAACATAAACTGTAAAGGTAGGTACAGACACTCGATACCACCGCGATGTGAGGTAATTAAGTTTATACCGACTTCAATAAATGAGGATTGTGTTGTTTTATCTAGTGAAGTACAAGAAGGTGTTTTTGTTGCCGGTTTAATTTCGAAGCCTAGTCAGGGTAGTATTCCCGTTAGGATTTTGAATACAACGAATAAGGAAATTAATCTCGATTTTTCTGGATTAAATATTTTCTCTTTGTCCAATTTTGATATATGTAATTTTATGGACGAGAACAATACACCTAATCGTGTTAAGACATTATTTAAATTACTTAACGTATCTGATTTAAATAAAGAGGAACGAGAATGTATAGTGAATATATGCGCCAAATATGCGGATGTATTTCATTTACCTGGCGACAAATTAAGCGTAACCAATTTAATGTCGCATAGCATAACTCTTAAAGATAATGTTGCGCCAGTGTATACCAAACCTTATAGGTTACCGCACGCGCAAAGAGCAGAAATTCAAAAACAAATTGATGAAATGCTCGCTAACGATATCATAGAGGAGACCTCGTCTGAATGGTCCAGTCCTGTTTTGCTCGTCCCGAAAAAGGCAGACAAGTCTAATGAGAAAAAGTGGAGATTAGTTATCGATTATCGCAGATTAAATAATTGCATTCAAGATGACAAATTTCCGTTACCTAATATCACGGATATTTTAGATTCACTTTCGGGAAGCATTTATTTTTCGAAATTAGATCTTTCTCAAAGTTATTACCAATTAAGTTTAGACAGTAAATCAAGAAAATATACCGCTTTTAGTGTTGATAAAATGTATTCTATTTCTTTAGACAAGCAGTCGCGTAAGCTTACAGCATTCACAGCTGACAACAAAATGTACCAAATGAAGCGCTGCCCCATGGGGTTAAAAACTTCCCCAAGCGTTTTTTCTCGTTTAATGACTATTGCTATGTCGGGTATTAATTACAAACAAGCTTTCATATATTTGGATGATTGCGTTGTTATTGGAAATTCAATGGAAAATCATAATAAAAATCTTATTACCGTATTAGAACGTTTTCGAAAAGTCAATTTAAAATTAAATCCGCTTAAATGCGAATTTTTGCGTACTGAAATAGTTTATCTGGGCCATAAAATTACATCGAACGGAATTTTTCCTGACGAAGATAAAATCAAAACATTGCAAAACTATCCGACCCCAGTCAACAGCGATGACGTAAAACGTTTTGTTGCCTTCGCTAATTATTATAGAAGATTCATACCGAATTTTGCTAGCATTGTATTTCCATTAAACAAGTTGTGTAAGAAAAATATAAATTTTGAATGGAATTCACAGCATGAATCAGCTTTTCAAAAATTAAAATTAGCTTTAATGAACCCTCCAGTGTTGCAGTATCCTGATTTTTCTTCCAATAATATTTTTAGATTGCAAACTGATGCCAGTAAGACAGGTTTAGGCGCTGTACTATCGAATAAAAATGGTCAAGTTATAGCATACGCGAGCCGTAATTTAAAACCTGCGGAGACTAGGTACCCAATTATTGAATTAGAACTTTTAGCTATTGTGTGGGGCGTAAGGCATTTTCGACCTTATTTGTATGGAAGGAAATTTATAATTAAAACCGACCATAAACCACTCATTTACTTGTTCGGTTTAAAAGACCCATCTAGCCGACTTACGAAATTTAGGCTTTATCTCGAGGAATATGATTTTGAAATAGAATACGTCCCGGGTCGAGACAATGCAGCTGCAGACGCATTGAGTCGATTACCGATGACGTCTTCCGATTTAAAATCAATTCAAGAAAATGTAGTTTCTGTTTTAACTCGAGCGCAAAGTAGGAAATTAAGTAATCATACTCCTCTCCTAACTGATTCCACTGAGAACTCTAGTCAATGTGGGCCTGATCAACCTGCAGCGGTAGAGGTACTCAAAAAACCTAAGAATATCGTTGAATTACTTATAACGGCAAACTTAAACGAGTTTGCAAGTTCAAATAATATATTATCGAATGCGGGTTATTGTGTGTATGTGCCGAATAAGGCCGCGATTTATCTATGTGCCCGATCGTTATCGACCCCAGAGGTGTTAGCGAGGGACTTAGAAGCCTTGTGTCATAGGTTAAATATCGCTGAATTATTAATAGTTAAATGTAATAACATTTTAAAAGATATAAAAAGTCTCGTACGAGTGAAGAAAAAGTTAAAAATAACTTTCCCGCAATTTCTTATCACTAAGAATGTAAAGAAAATTACAGATCCGGAAGAAAAAAGAGTTTTGTTAAACGATTTTCACTTGCTTCCCACTAGTGGACACGCTGGTATTAATAGAATGTTTAATAACCTAAAAAAGTATTTTCACTGGCCAGGAATGAGTAATGACGTCATTGATTTTGTAAAGGAATGTAAACAATGTCAATTATACAAACATGCCAACAGACAAGTTAAGGAACTAATGGTTATTACCAATACAGCCACTTCGGCTTTTGAACAAATAAGCTTAGATATTATGGGCCCACTAGATGTAGATGACTTTAATAATAAGTATATATTAACTTTACAGTGTAGTTTAAGTAAGTACGTAGAAGCTTATCCTTTGCAGTCGAAAGATTCTGTAACTGTAGCTCAAAACTTCGTAAATAACTTTATTTTACGTTATGGCATTCCCAAGGATATTTTAACAGATCAGGGAACAGAATTTATGTGTTCTGTGTTATCTGAAGTCTGTAGTTTGCTAAAAATTAATAAGTTACATTCGACAGCTTATCACCACCAAACTCTTGGTTCTCTTGAAAATACACACAAATCATTAGGCGCTTTTCTTAGGATTCAATGTCACCAAAACAAATCTAATTGGAGTACATGGTTACCGTACTGGTGTTTTTCTTTCAATACTACGGTACACACAGAGACAAAATACAGCCCATTTGAATTAGTTTTTGGTAAACAATGTACGCTGCCAAGTAATTTACAAAGTAATATAATAGATCCACTTTATAATTATGATAGTTACCCCAAAGAATTAAAATACAGGTTACAGAAAGCTCAGGCAGATGCGAGGGAAAATTTAATTGTAAACAAATTGCAAAGAAAATCATTGTATGATAGAAAAATGAATCATATTCTTTATAAAAAAGGTGATCTTGTACTTTTGAAAAATCAAACAGGAAATAAGTTAGAATGTACATATCTTGGTCCTTATGTAGTTATAGAAGATCTCTCGCCTAATGTAAAAATATTAAAGAACGGAAAAGAATATATTGTTCATAAAAACAATACTAAATTGTTTATTAATAAGTAATACCTATGTTATTATTTTGTCTCAAAATTAATTTAATAATTTCACATACTTATATAAGTTTTTACTTTAGTAATATATAATATATAAATAATATATAATAGTGTGTAAGAAAAAAAAAATTAAAAAATTAATGTTTTAATTTTTTTTAATTTTTCTGAAGGGGTTATGTAGTATAGTAAGTAGTTATTTAAGGCATAATTTAATATCTATTATTTGTCGCACTCTAGGTATGTGCATCGACGAATGTATGTAGGTCGATGACATACGCGACCTCACGCGCATGACGTAGTTTTAAGTTATTATATATATTAATTAGAAATGTAATGTTTTGCTCTCTGAATACACGACCATCAAAGAAACAACACCTTTATTTTTGCCCTTCACGATCCTCATACTTCAATGTTTAGTTCTAAATATGTTAAAGCGCGAGCGACTGCCGAATATATATTTATAAAATTTATAAAAAATACAAGAAATTACAATAAAACTTATAACAAGTACTAAAATTGAATAATGTGTCCCATATTGAATTATATGTGGTTTATCTTTGATTTTATCAATCTCGGAAGTAGCGTACATTAAAATTCTCTTTTGTAAATCTAAATTATCCAAATCTATATTGGTTAGTTCAACAGGAGCCACATTATTTATTTTCATATTAAATTTACTTATATTACAGCAAGCATCATTAATAAGATTGAAATCGATGATTTGAATGGGTGAAGTAATATTAATAACATTATTTTTAGGTCAAAGTGTCGTACTTCTACAATATGCAATACAACCTCTGGGAATGGTAATTATGCCAGTCCCCATAATACTATTTTCATACAATTTATTACTTATACAATCAATAGATATTTTGTTTGGTTCTGTTTGTTTATAAATCCATCTGTTATTACTTATCGGTTTCCAAATATCTTCTTTTCCATATATAAAATTGGTTTTACATTGTATTGGAATCTTATTTACTATTCTTAACATTAATTCACTAGCGCAAGTGGGTTTAGCATCGGTTGCATATACATTGGTTACATCACATATATAATTACTGGAAGTAATGGTTTTACAATGTTCAATACTATCTAAATTACAAAAATGGAGTTTGTCTTTGGTCATTGCAATAAACTTGGAATCTGGTAAGATTAAAGAAAAAGTGTTAGGCTTATTAAAATCATGCGGTGTAGGTAATGCAATGTTATGATATAACATGAATTCATCAGGGGAAACTAAAGGAATTTGTAATACGAATACAATTTTCTTATTAACATAAAAACAAATTAGCTTAGATATATTTAAAACAAAATGAATAGTACTAAAATCTAATATTACTTGTAATTTCGAATTATCAGGTAAGTGTCTATAACTATTGGTAAGTTCAAGGTAAAGTTGTTGCGGGCTTAATATAAATGGATGTAATACATTTTGGTTACGAAACAGTATGGCATCTACTATATCTTCCACTTGTAGAGATACTGCTAATATTGCAGTTTCTAGACTATTTAAAATCTGATTTTGTTATGATTGTATCAATAGCTCATCAGTTTGTATCGACACATTCTTCAAACCAATTGAGTCTGTCGATAGCATCATTTAATTTAGCTTCATTACTTTTTAACTTGATTAAGGTAATATTAAATGCTGATATTACGGAAGTAGTTACTAGAATATTTTGTTTCAATAAAGAAGCTAATTTTTCCTGATCGTTTTCTACAGCTTCTATAGCTTCATTATATCTAATGCCATCTGCTTCATCTAATATATATTTAAACGCGGAGCCAATTCCTCCTATTATTGCATTACGTCTGTTTCTATTATCAAGCACGTGCGAGATGGAGGTGTATTTTTGAATAGTACTATTAAACATTATTATCAGAGGTTCCAGTACCTTATGACATTCCGAGGATTCAACTGTTCTGTAAACACAATTTTACGGTATTGCATAAGGCAGATTTTATGTTTTCCACGTGAGGTTTTAGGTGTGCGATGTCTATTGGTATTAAAACGTCTAACTGACCATTTTTAATTTTAAGTGTTCCAAGATAATCAAAGTATAATCCAGGGCTTGATTTGATCTGTTTCACGTATTCCTGTTGACAGTGGATCCCGGGTAAGATGCTGAAAGTAATTAAGGTAAGTTCATTTATAATATCTACTTTGCTTTATGATACTTGCTTATCTACATGCTATTTTCTATATTACTAACGCTTAACAATTACAGTTATATTACTCGTATATACCTATATATTTTATTTTAATATATGAATATGATGTGATCATATATATCTCTATATCTATCTATATCTATATCCCTTAATAATTTCTAAACTACTATTGTTGTTGATTTATTTACAAATAAGTTTTTAGATATCCTCTAAAAGTTTTCCTATGTTAAATATATTGGACTACAATATTTTATGGATTACTAGGGAAGACGCCCGCTAACTTGATTTCATCAAAGTGGTGTCTTACGTGGCGCCTATTTATTAATAATGTTACGGTATTGTTACCGTGAACAGAGAGGATTTTGTAGGGACCTTTCCAAATAATATAATAATTAAATTAATCCTTTCCTTAATTATTGTTGAATACATGTTTAGACCCTATTTTTATCTCCATGTTCAATAACTACTTTTATGATGGCACTCAGGATATCAAAAGGATTACTTACAGAGTAATCCTTTTGAGATCCTGAGTAGAGTTTTAACTTTTCTAAATGTATAACTTAATTGTTAACTATATTGTTGAATACCTACCTGTTTAGACCCTATGTAGTAATTACATTAAAATGTTGAATACAGAAGGTATTCGGTATTTTAATGTAATTACTACATGCTTTTTGATAGCACTCAATCTGATGAATGTTTATTATATTTTCTAAATGACAATGTTAAAAATGTATGTAATTTGTTATTTACTTATTTTGATCCTATTCACATTAACTGTTTTCGCACTAGAACATTGTAAACTATTTATTTTTCCAAAATGTCATAACTTAAGTAAAAAATTGTTAATACCACCTATTTCGACCCCATTTACATTAACTTTATAGTCTTTGTTGGCACTCAAGGTCTAGATTAGATTATAGTTATATTACTACTAATTGTATAATACATGACTGTTTGTTGTCCAAAATAAAGTAAATAAAAAATAAAATAAACAAATAAGGGAAAGCGCTTTCCGGAGCCTTAGGTGATTTTTCAGGTAAACGTAATCACCGACTTTGTATCGAATGGGTTGAGTTCTTGAATCGTAATAGGTTTTTGACCTTTGCTTTGAATGCTGTATATTTTGGAATGCTTTTTCCTAGGATAGTTTAAGGCGATGTTGGAGCATTCTGACGTAGGCAGGATATGTGGTAAGGTCTTGGCTGTATAAGGAATCGGGAATAAAAGATTTATGTCCGAACAATAGTTCGTATGGTGAAAAGTTTTTAGTGCTATGTATAGCTGTGTTATAGGCTAGGATCGCAGTGTATACATATCGGGGCCAGTCGTCTTGATTCTCATTCACGGAGGACTTAAGATATTCCTTGAGAGTGGAGTGGCTCCTTTCGAGGGCTCCTTGTGTTTGCGGATGATAAGGAGTGAACCACAGCTGTTTGATTTTCAGGAAGCTACAGGTTTTTATAAATAGATCAGCTGTGAAGTTGGTACCTTGGTCGGTGAGAATAGTCTGAGGGATACCGAACAGGGAAATAAAGTGCACGAGGCAATCGGTGGTCTCTTCTGACGAGACACTGCGTAGAGGATAGGCTGCAGAGAACTTGGTAAGGTCGTCCTGAAGGGTCATGATATATTTTAATTTGGCAGGGCCGGATTCAGGTAAAGGTCCAACAATATCTAATGCTACTCTTTGAAAAGGACTGGTAGAGGTAGTAGTTATTTTCATTGGTGCGCGATTGAGTCGTCTGAGGGCTTTGTTCTCTTGGCATGAAGGCCATGCTTTAATGTAATTTTCTACGTCACCTACGTAGAAAATTACATTAAAGCATGGCCTTCATGCTCTTCCAGTAGAATTTTTCATTGATACGGCTAAGCATTCTGTTACAACCTAAATGCCCTGCAATTGGGAGATCGTGGTTATCTTTTAGGATTTTCTTTATTTCACTAAGAGTTGGAAATGTGATATTATCATGATATATATTTACTTGTATATTTGTGTTGTGAAAGACGTAAACTAGTATGTTATATAATTTAACAAACGATAGCTTTTCGAATCGATTTCTTAAATCTGAAATGGCAATTTCTGAGATATTTTCTCCAGTTGTCATCAGATGCGTTTTAATGTTTTTAAGGGTTTGATATATTTCTGGATAAGTGCACTCATCAAAATAATGCACCTTTGTAAATATAAGATAGATATTTTTGTTAGCAGCTGTGTGAATGAATACAATTGTTTATCTTTGTAACGAAGTTCATCTGTTATTATTTCTAGAAATCCTGGCAAGAACGGATTTGATTCATCTAGATCTAAAGAAATGGGAATGATAATATTTTTACATTGAGTTTTAGTTAGGGATTGGTTATGTTCGATGATGGTAGTATTAAATTGGTTCTTTTTGTCATTGATTTCTTTTAGGAATTTAGAGTATTCGTCATTGATGTAAGTATCATCAGGGGCTGGAAGAGAGTTGCGTGCTTGCGTTGGTGAGTTAGGATCTTGAGTTGGATTTTGTAAAGGTAAGTTTTCAGGACTCAGTGGAGCTTGCAAATTTTCGTGATGCAGTGAAGGTTGTTCAGGTAAGTGGTCTTGGGTTTCAGAGTTTGGAGTAGTAGGTATAGCAGGGTCTCTGGTTGAAGTGGAAGGAGTTGGCTCAGGTGAGTTTTCCGGATTTGTAGACGCTAAAGGCTCATTAGACTTAGAAGATTTTATTTTATCGACTCTAGTAAGATCAGTGGGGCTATAGTTGAATGGGAATTCATCGGTATCATCTAACAGATTTATGCAAGGCAGGCTACTGCTGTCATAGTCAGGTGTTGTAGGAATAGTGACACCTAAATCATCAAGTGTCATAGGGCTAAATGGACGGGGTCTACCATCGTTATTAGCATCTGTAGAATCGGAATTAGAAGTTTCATATTCATATTCTTCGAGTTTTAATCGCCATCGTTGCATTTTACTACTCGGGTATTCGTGATTGAAGAGCCACTTTAGTGGTCGATGATCTGTGATAATTTGGAATTTTCGACCATACAATTATGGTCGAAATGTTTTGCAACCGAATATGATTGCAAGAAGTTCTTTTTCTGTAGTGCTGTAGTTCATTTCGCTTTTGTTTAGAGTACGAGATGCGTATGCGATAGGACGATCTTTGCCGACAGTACCCCTGGGATAGGACAGCGCCAACGGCGTAATTAGAGGCATCACACGTGAGTATGAATGGTTTAGTGAAGTCGGGATAGCAAAGAACAGGAGCAGTAATTAATTTTTGTTTTAGAATATCGAAGGCAACCTGTTGTTGGTTTTCCCAGTTAAAATTAGTGTCCTTTTTCAGAAGTAGGGTTAGAGGTTTGGCAACTTTAGAGAAGTCAGGAATGAATCGGCGATAGTATGAGACAAGGCCAAGGAAGGATTTTATATCCTTTGCTGACTTAGGAGTCGGGAAGCTTTGAACAGCTTTAATCTTGTCGGGATTAGGTTTGACTCCGTCAGAAGATATGGTGTGACCGAGATAAGCGACCTCACGCCTAAAGAATTCGCATTTGTCAGGTTGCAGTTTAAGGTTGAATTGACGAAGTCTCTGGAATATAGAAGTTAGATTTAGGATCATAGTTTTTAGATCAAATGAATAGAAATCGATATCATCTAGAAACACGAAGAAGCGGATGCCTTGTAGGCCAGATAGGGCGGTATTCATTAACCGTTGAAATGTAGAAGGCGCGTTCTTTAAGCCGAATGGCATACGCTTGAACTGGAAATGCCCTAGAGGTACACTAAAGGCAGTTTTTTCGGCATTATTGACAGGAATTTGATGAAAGCCGGAAGCTAGGTCAAGCGTAGAGAAGTATTTACTGTTGCCCAGTTGATCTAGAATTTCGGTAATCTGTGGAATAGGATAAGTATCACCAATTGTGACATCATTTATTTTTCGGTAGTCGATAACTACACGCCATTTTTGTTCGTTTGAGGCGTCCAGTTTTTTAGGTACAATCCATATAGGGGAAGACCAGGGAGATATGGATGGTTCTATTATTTCTTGCTCAAGCATCTTTTTTATTTGTTTATCGACTTCCTTTTTATGAACTTCGGGAAATCGGTAGGATTTAGTATTAATAGGTTGTTCTGTGGTTGTCTTAATGCCATGTTTAATGGCATTAGTGTGAGTCAGCTTTTCATCAGGAAGATGGAAGATGTCAGAGTAATCGGCGCAGAGTTGAAGGAGAGCATCGGCTTTCTCATTGTTAAGATGGTCTATACGAAGAAGATCTAGGACTTGACGGGTTATTTCAGCAGAGTTTTTACTTCCAGGACAAGGATCGGAGTGGTTTACGGAAGTTGTTTCATTAAGATTGATGGGTATCATTGTAGAAGGTTTTAAGGTTGAGATTAGTTTTGATTATCATTGGAGATTCAGAGAGATTAGCAACTGTTAAATTAATTTTATTATTTTCTTTTACCTTAACTAGGCAATTGGCAATAAGAAGGTTTTCATGTGGTATTTGGTCGAGAACAAGTCCTTCTTTAAGTTGAGGATTTGAGACAGTGGTTTCTATTACTTTCTCAGTGCGTGCAGGAATTACGTAATAAGGTTCTGAGAAATGAATATGTTGTGTATGTGTGTGTGCGCGCTGCGTCCACGCCTATTGTATTTGCCAATAAACAGTGTGCTATTAGCAGTCGTGTGTATCACTCGTACAACGTAGCTAACTAACTAACTAACTGAGCGTAGCAGTTTTTAAGTTTTAATATGCTAAATGTAAAATCGATATTTCCTTGAGATTCCATGAGGAAGTCATTACCAATGATACCATCGTATGGGAATTCTAAATTGCTTACCACGTGAAACTTATGAGTAACGTGGTATTTGGGATTTTTGTCGCTAAGGAATAATTGTAAATTGAAGGACCCTGAAGTGGGGATAGTGTCGCTTTGTGATATGGTAGATGTGAGACCTTTTAGGTTGAGGATTCATTTTTGAAGTGGAATATTGGGTTTGAGAACTGTGTCTTTGACAAGACTAATAGAAGAGCCGGTGTCTATGAGAAGTGTCAGCGGAAGTTCTGTCGCTGTACTGTTAACTATTATGTACGGTAATGACTTTTCTGGGTGGAAGGAGATTTCATAAACCTCCTTGGGTTAGTAGGTTCGGCAATGAGTTCGATAGGATTAGTATTGGATTCAGAGGATATTGTAAAAGGTTTGGTATCGGATTTAGTGGATTTAATAATGGACTTGATAGGTTTGGTATTAGGTTCAGTGGGTTTAGTAACGGAGTTGGTAGGTTTAGTATTGGATTCAGTGGGTTTGGTAACGAATTTAGTAGGATTAGTATTAAATTCAGTGGGTTTGGTAACGAATTTGGTAGGATTAGTATTAAATTCAGTGGGTTTGGTAACGAATTTGGTAGGCTTAGTATTAAATTCAGTGGGTTTAGTAATCGGGTTTGTAGGTTTGGTATTGGATTTAGTGGATTTAGCAAAGGAAATGGTAGGTTTGGTATTGGATTCAGCGGATTTAGCAATAGATTTGGTATTGAATTCAGTGGATTTAGCAAAGGAAATGGTAGGTTTGGTATTGGATTCAGCGGATTTAGCAATAGATTTGGTATTAAATTCAGTGGATTTATTAATCGAGTTTGTAGGTTTGGTATTGAATTCAGTGGATTAAGTAATCGAGTTTGTAGGTTTGGTATTGGATTCAGTGGATTTAGCAACGGATTTGGTATTGAATTCAGTGGATTTAGCAACGGATTTGGTATTGAATTCAGTGGATTTAGCAACGGATTTGGTATTGAATTCAGTGGATTTAGCAACGGATTTGGTAAAAGATTTAGTAGGTTTTTTATTAGATACAGTGAATTTGGTAAAGGATTTAGTAGATTTGGTGTCTATATTATGGAGGCGCCTCGCGTGACACCCAAGCGAGACGGTTTCTAGTTTAAATTATTATCGTCATGGTTAACGACGTTATAATCAGTTTCGTCAAGACCTTCCTCTTGATCCTGAGTATAAGTGATTGGCCGCAATCTGCTAGGATTGGAAGTTGACGGTTGAGGCCCGAACTGGGTCTTAAACCGGTTGTTATATTCTCTCTTACGGCACTGTTCAATACTGTGCCCTGGGAATTTGCAATATCTGCAGATTATAGGCGAGTTGGCATAACCGCGGGATACAGGAATTTGAACGTTAGGATTATTCTTTTGCGGAAACGTGAAATGATTTTGTGTGGTAGGATTAGAAGCTCTTTGATTTCTACTGAAAGATTTATTATCGATAGGAATATTTGTTTTGTACAGAGTTTTTTGAATTCTTTCCTCTGAAATGGAAAAGCTAATAGCTTCGTTTAAAGTTTTCGGTGTTTTACATCTTATAATGTTTGATACGCGTGGATGGAGACCAATGAGAAAATGATGTAAAGCTAATTCTTCCATCGCGGCACAGCGACCTGGTAACTCTTTTATTTTGCTGTTGCTAAGTGAGATTTCAGTGAGCAGTTGTGACAACAATGTTTCAATTCTAAGAGCGAATTGGCTTACGTTTTCAGTGGAGAGTTGCTTGCTTTCTTGCAACTCCATTAGGAGGTGCGAGGAATGTTTGCGGTCACTGAATTGAGTTTTGAGGAAGTCTTTGAGTTGTTCCCAGTTTGAGAATTCTTTAATTGAGCAAGCAACTTCCGCCTTTCCTTGAAGTTGGCATAATATGTATTTAAAAAGGTTAGTCTTTTGTTGATTAGATGCTAACTCATAAGCATTATTGCAATTTATAATAAAAGAGTTAAGTGTTTCTCTACTGCCATCATAGGACTTAATAAATTTTAAGAGAATGTTTAGATCTAGCATATCAGTGGATTGAAGAGTGGGAGTCTTTTTCCCTTTTCCCTTCTGTTTTTCAAGAGGGCTCGTGGCCCTTTCATCATCTGCATCGAATGGCAAGTCAGTGTTTAAAGGTATTTGTAAACTTGGATTAGACATCTTAGAACTTAGAACTTAGAAATTAGAACTTTAACAATTAAGCTAAAACAACATGCAATACGAAGTTTAACAAACTTAATTAAGTTATTACAACAATTAGTTCGCACTCGTAGTCACAGTAGATATGGAATAAAACGACAAAGTAATAGCACAATGAAATAACAAAGGATAGTTCATAGCACGACTCACAGTACGCAGGATACGACGGAGGCTACGGCTGCGATAAGGTTCATTACGGTTGGATGTAATGATTTCTTAGTAACGCTGCAACAATGTTGCGGGCTCTCGGAGATGAATTCGGCGGACGACTGTGAAGAGTGTTGATTGTGAATTCTCGTAATTCAATGTTCAGCCGTATGAATTATTTCGTGGATTTCGAATGTCGATGGGACTTTTCTTCCTGAATTTTAGGATAACGACAGCTTCGACGATGTAAATGTAGACGTGGTACGGAGTATCTTGAGGGTTTTGGATGTCGATCTCTTACTTCTTATTCTTCCTCTTCTTCTTCTTCTTTTTTTTCAGGTGAGGCTAAGCTCGCACTGGACACAGAGTTATGTTTACACTGGACGCAGAGGTAAGTTTGTACTGGATACAGGGGTGAGTTTACACTTGACGTAGAAGAAAGTTAGCACTGGATGCAGAGGTAAGTTCACACTTGACGTAGAAGAAAGTTAGCACTGGATACAGAGGTAAATTCTCACTTGACGTAAAAGTACGATAGCACTGGGTACAGAGGTAAGTTCACACTTGACGTAGAAGTACGATTGCACTAAATATAGTTATATATATATATATATATATTTATATAGATATAGTAATTTCACTTTTGTAAAAGTTTTTCGGAACTTTGGAACTGAGACGGACCGAGGATCCTATTTTTTGGATCCCTTTACGCTGCCACCAAATGTTAAAACGAGTCTCGCGATTAGGGTTTTAAAAAAAAGGAAATCGAAATAAAACTAATATTAAAATGATTTGAATGAAATTGGCAGCCGTCGCGGAGGTTGGAATAAGACTGGCGCGCTCGAGAAGCGGGCGCGTCTGGCTGGATAGCAATATGCTGATGCAGCAGTAAGTTAAGGCTGTAGTCTTAATCCAACCTTCGCGACGGCTGCCAATTTCAATTAAATCATTTTAATATTAGTTTTTTTTCTATTTCCTTTTTTTTAAAACCATAATAACCAATAAGGTTGACATTTTTAATCATTCAAATATCTTTTTTTATAAAAACTTAAGCATAAAAAAACGTCAAAAATGAATAAGCATAAACTTGTGTGTTTTAAAATTGTTTCGTTTTTCGTCTTGGTACAAGCACAGAATAACTAATACTACTACCGTACAGAAGGTTCACCCTCCAACGACCCCCACGCGTAACTGATACCTATCTCGTGACCCGAGCGTTCATATTCCGATAAGCACAGCCGACTCGATATCGATTTGACGTCCGTCAGGAGCGCAGGGTTTACGCGCGCGCGTAGGGATTACGAGTTAAGAGGAAACACCACGCCGACGCGGCACCCAAAACTCCCACACAAAACACAGAAAAACGACGCCCCGCAGCCCCCTTCCAAAACCGGACCAACCCCCACCACCCCTTCAGCAACGGTTAAAGAAAGAGACCCTTCACGTCCGTATGCTTGATTCCTTTGCATTAAGTCAATTATTTAATAACCAGGAGCCTTCAAAATTAAGCGAAATCACTTCGTTTTAAGGCGTCTTCAGAAACATTAAGTAACTCGTTTAAAAAAAAATCAAACATACAGACACAGAAAACCTTCTCCCCCAACCGACGCTTAAATAAAAATTGATCCACCTCTGAAGGAGGAAACAGGGGACCACGAAACGCCGCTCCCCCGCGCCCCGCATGAGAATCCCGAACGCCACGCCGACGCAGTGTTTCCTCTCAAGGCTTGATAGATCGCGCTTTAAGTTTTTTCAAACCATTTGAGACATAGAAAATATTGGTTTAAATTCTGGAAAAAAAAAAAACTATGTATTAGTTAAGGATCCAATCTATTCAAAGTCCGTTAACAAAATAACCGTTGAAATGTAGAAGGCGCGTTTTAAGCCGAATGGCATACGCTTGAACTGGAAATGCCCTTGAGGTACACTAAAGGCAGTTTTTCGGCATTACTGACAGGAATTTGATGAAATCAAGTTATTTATTATTTTTTTATTTATTTATTTATTACAAACATTATAAACTTACATTAGGTAAGGTCCCACAAAACCGATTAATTCGGTTTGACTGTGAGATCAACAGTCTCATTATCAAAACAATAGTATATAATTACACCTATCTAAGTATAACTTTAAACATGATATGCCTTTATGATATATTTACATACCTATATGATATTATTGTACTTTACTAACTAACATAAACTTAAAAAGTATTTTTTTAATTTTACCTTAAATTTAGCCTTGTCAGGCTCAAGCCTGATATCCTGCGGCAGGCTATTTAACAAATATGGCAAGCGCTTTTCAAGTGTCCTATCACCATAGTAGTTGTGGACACTGGGTACATTGTATTTGCCAGCAGACACTGACCTCATACTATGGTCGCTACTTACAGGACTCAGGTTGTAATCTTGACTGCCATGGTGATTTAATAATATTAAAAATTTATGTTTTAGACCGATGGGAAGAATTTTACATATTTTAAATATTTTTTGTAGTCACCTTTGCAACTGTTTTTAACTTTTTTATTAACCAAAAATTTTAAAAATCTAATTTGTAATGCTTCTAATTTATCTATGTTAGTTTTAAATGTTAATCTATAGCAGTCAAGAGCATAACAAAAAATGGAATCTACCAATGCCATGTAAATACACCTCAGCGTACTAAGCGGAACTCTAAAACTTAAATGATACATTTTACCTAAGAGAATTCTTAATTTGTTACAAATATGATCTATATGACTAGTCCACGAAAACTTTTCATCAATTTTTACACCAAGATAAGTGATACTTGTGACTCGTTCGATAGGTTTACACTTACAGTTAATTAGTTGGTTGTGGAAACATGAGAATTCATGAGAAATTAATGGTGGCGATGAGCTAGCTGTAGACAAATAAGGTGAATGAATAATTAATAATTTGGTTTTGTCTGTATTTAAAATAATGCCATTGTCATGTGACCACTTTACAACGGCGTCGATGTCTTGCTGTACAAGTCGGCATGTGTCAACGAGGTCGGTGCCGGCACGCAGGGCACACAGGTCGTCCGCGAACATATGTGCTGAACAATGCTGCAGCACGTTGCATAAGCTGTTAACATGCATGAGGTAGCACATAGGTCCACACCCGGAGCCCTGCGGTACCCCGCACCTCACCTCCATACTGTCACTGAGTTCATCGCCGACTTTAACCCGATAAGAACGCGCTGTGAGATAATCACTAAACCATTGGTTCAGTGGTTCTCCCACACCACATTCTACCATAGCGTTTAAAAGGGTTGAGGTCTCCAAAGTTTCGAACGCCTTTTTAAAATCAAAGAAAATGGCTACTACAATTTTTTTGTTATTCAAATTATTATTAATTTCATTAGTAAAATTTTGTAATAAGGTGTTTGTACTTTTCCCTTTTAAAAACCCATGTTGACAGTTATTTATAATATTGTAGTTTTGTAAATAATTTCCTAATTGATTGACGATACATTTTTCCATAACTTTATCTAAACTGGATAAAATTGCTATAGGCCTATAATTAGATACATTTTTACGGTCACCTTTTTTATGAATTGGACGGATTAGTGCTTCTTTGAGTTTACAAGGAATTTTATGTTTTTTTACTGACGAGTTTATAAGTTTTGCTAAAACTGGGCTCACCTTATTAGCTATAAATTTTAAATCACACATGCGCAAGAGATCATTGCCGGGTGATTTGTTTATGCTCATTTTTTTAACTAAAATACTTTTAATTTCTGCACTTGTAACAGGTCGCCACCTCATGCACACAGGCGAGGCATGTACATAGCTATTTCTATCTAACCATATATCGTTACATGTATGTTTTATATTATCAATGTCTTTTGTAAAATTTATTGCAAATTCGTTACATATATCCTTAATACTTTTTTGCCTTCCTTTAATTGATAATATTGACGAATCTAAAGACTGTTTGGTAGTTCCCATCATTATATTTATTTTTTCCCATACTTTTTTAATATTCTTGTTACACTTTAATATACTTTCCTTTTCATAAACTTGTTTACTCTTATTAATAGCCTTTTGACACTTATTTCTAAACCTAGTATAATTAAGACGCTTCAACATTTATTTATTTATTTATTGAGCATAACACTTACAACTATCATTACAGGGAGTACCTAATGCGATAGCAGAGTTAGATTATCAAATAGAAATTAATAATATAACACTTACAAAAATTTTGAAAACATTCAATAAAAATCACATTCATAACATAATATAACAAAAAATAATAATAATAAAAAGATAAATTGATTAGAAATTGAAATATAAAATTTTTGCATTAAAATAATATATAAAATAAATTAAATTTACAAATAACACAAGACAAACAGTGTTGCCTTAGTAAATTCGGTCAAAGTGCAACAGAATACGTCAACTGCGTTAGATATCTCGTTAAAAGTGCGCAACGTTCGGGTGAAAGGCGCCTCCTTCAAAATATTAGTTCGCGCACGCGGAATTGCGAATAAAGGCGGCCGTCGCCGCCGCCACACGTACCGGTCCGGCACGCACAGCCCTATCGCCTGCAACACAGCTTGGTTGAACACTCGCCCTCTCAATAATTTGAACACATAAGTAGCTAGGCTGAGTCCTCGTACCACTTCTATCCTATTGTATCCCACCATACCGAGTACAAATAGTGATGGATACATCAATGGATAAAAAGGGTAGACGCCATACAACTTAAGATACAGAAACCTAGTAAATTTGTTTTGTATTCGCTCTACCATCAACTTATACTTAGCTTCGTGAGGTGACCAAATACATGCATTGCATGCCAAGTGGCTTTTCACTAATGCCTCATATAAAGCTCTTACGGCGCTTAAATTGGTGAATCCTTGAGATTGGCGAAGCACAAATCCCAAACTCCGGTACGCTTTTTTGCAAACTTTGACTATGTGTCCTCGAAAATTGAGATCGGAAGCGAAATGAACTCCAAGGTCTTTTATGTCCTTTACTCGTTGCATTGGAGTGCCACTCAGACAATATTGAAATTCTGAAGGCTCTCTTGACAACGTGAACGACATTACCGAACATTTGGAATCATTAAATTGAAGCCGGTTAGTTTGACTCCATTTGACCACTCTGTCAATATCCGCTTGCAGCCTTTCGCAGTCCGCCTGGCTTCCAATTTCCAGTACCAATTTCAGGTCATCCGCAAAAAGGAGGCAAGTTGATTCCAAAACGACGTCAGGTAAATCATTTATCATTAAATTAAATTCTAATGGTCCTAAATTGCTTCCTTGACTGACCCCTGACCTAGTGAAGTATGTAACATATTCTTTGGTCCGTTACTCCACACCTCAAATAACCTATCTTTTTCTTCTATCATGTTTTTTAAATTTTTATTTATCCAAATTTTATTATTTCTATTACTAAAATTTATTTTTATATTTTTATAACATCTAGAATATATATCTGTAAATAAATTGCTTAATTCGGTATATAATACTATTGGGCAATCAATAGCTAACAAACTATTAAAGTCAGCGCGTAATAGCTCTTCTCTAATCATGTTATTATCGAGCACCCGTTTCGTAACTTTATTATTGGGTTTTGATTGCTCGCACGAGTGCGACGACAATTGCAACGGAGCCCGTTTCCATTCCACCACGGCTGATACAAAGTAATGATCGGATATCTTGTGTTTCACCACCGCTGAATTAATAGACATAATATCACCCGCTCTAATAAATATGTGATCTAAGCAAGATTTAACCACTTTCCCCATTAAAATTTCTTTCCGTGTTACGTCATCAATGCATTTTGAAAATCCGTATTCTGATAATAAATTTTCATACAAAATTACATGCTTGTCGTTTTTATTCAATAAATTGATATTAATGTCGCCACTTTGGAGTTAGAAGGTATACTATCTAATAAAATCCGGAATTCAGTAAGGAACTGAATAATTTTGTCATGTCTATTAATTTTTGGCGGTCTGTAAATAGATATCAAATATATAATTTCACTATTATAATTTAGTGTAATGGCAACGCACTCCGCTGAGCGCATTCCAGCGATCGCCGATGACTCAAACACATTCGCACCCAGACGATTGCGCGTGTAAACCAATACGCCTCCACCGCTCCGGCCCGTTCGTGTATACGTATTTAAAGAATACCCACTTATATTATATAATGACAACAACGAGTAATTTATATTAGGTTCAGTTAAAACTATAATATCTAATTGTTCCACACATGTATGAATGGCTACCTGCAGCTCACAGAAATGTTTTTTTACGGAGCGGATATTTACATGCAATATTGTAAGGACTTTATTGTTTTTATATGAACTTAACCAACTATGTAATTCGTTAACACACGTATAATTAACGGTGTTATCAATAATGGATTCTAAATCATTTAGATCTGCCATTTTAAAAGTAATGAACTAATAATCAAAAATCTACCTTAATTATTTATTTTGCCTTAAGCAAGTCCTTTATTTCACATTCCGCACGTAACCAAATTGATTTTTCACCTTCAGCTTTCTTCACTAGCACTTTCCCATTAGTAACCCATACAAATCTGTAAAGACCATGAAGCTCTTTTTTTGCGTTCCATAATAAAGCCTTGGTGCTGTTGATCAAGTCCTCGTTTATGTAGATCTTCGAGTTCATTGATCCGCCAGTTACACCGCTACTTGTCACTTCTGTGAGCTTACGACGCTTGGCCAGCCAGTTTTCCCGTGATTCCATACCCGACTTTTTGAAACCAACAATGATGGACGGTGGCTTCATGCCTTGTTTTAGTAGTCGGCTTCTTTTTACCCATTCAACTTCGCTGCTGCTTGCCCCGATTATATTACCAATGTTAGTGACAATTTTTTTCCACATTTTCGTTAGGTAGGTATTCAATTCCTGTTATTTCCAGGTTATTTTTACGCGATGTTTGCTTAAACTCGGTTACCTTTTGCTCAAGGGCAAGGTTGCATTTTTCCAAATAAACACATTTGTTACTCATGCCAACCACAGTATTTTCAAGCTTTGATACTTTTTCTTTAGTTTGCTCATGCTCGTATAACAAAGTGTCATATTTATCAGAGAGCAAACTAAGACTTTGTTGAATTGTGTCCAAGTGTTTTTTTAACCCAGGTATGGCACTAACTTTCTTTTGAATGTCTTTAAGGATTTTTTCATGGTTATAATCTTCTTCTTCTGGCTCTTCATCTTCCGAACCCTCTTCTTCACAGTTATTGCAGTAAATTCTGTTTTTCCCGGCTTTTATATCGGCAGCTAGACCCTTGACACAGCTCCTATGGAAAGTTCCTTGACATGTCCCCTGGCACAGAAAATGTGATCCTTTTTTGGATAATATTTTTTTACATTTTTGGCACTCCATTATTTAAGTAGGTACGTAAGCAATCCTTTCAAGTACGACTTGATACGCATGCAGACCGTTTGACGTTCCGCGCGAGACTGAGTATGACTATAATATTTTATGGACTACTAGGGAAGAAGTTAGCGGGCGTCTTCCCTAGTAGTCCATAAAATATTATAGTCTAATATATATAACATAGGAAAACTTTTAGAGGATATCTAAAATTTCATTTGTAAATAAATCAACAACAATAGTAGTTTAGAAATTATTTAGGGATATAGATATAGATAGATATAGAGATATATATGATCACATCATATTCATATAATTTGGGAATAAATCAAAGACACTCGCCCACTTTTTAATAATTTTGTCAGCGCCGCTGTACGAGCAGTAGCATAAGCGCTTACCATTTCTGCAACTGCGCCACCTAGCGGCGCCGACTCATACCTGACCACTGCCATACAGAGGGACAAAGCATCGCAGCGCCATCTCTTGACGTTCTCCTAAACTACGGCGTAATAGCGAGCAATGCTGAACTGTGGCGCTTGTGGTAAATTTTTATCGCCGGTAGGTGCCGCGTCTTGCAGCGTTTGTCCAAGCAAATTCCACAGGGCTTGCCTGGCATTAGCAGAAAAAACCTCAATTAGTAAGGACTGGCTTTGCCCTAATTGTAAAAGGAGCGCACGCAGGGGCGACAACAGCCAGACGCCTGTAAAAGGAGTCGGCGAAGCGTCAGAATCTGAGCCCCTGCCAGCGCAGCCTGACGCGGGCTCTGCGGCTGGGCGGACAACCGTCGCTGGTTTGGATGATTTTAGACGTGAGTTCGCCGAATGCATGGCCGAAATGCGGGAATTCCGGCGAGAGATGGCGCAACTGCGGCATTCTTTTACAGCCATAACAACGCGACTGGATGGCGTCGAGCAGAGGCTGGAGGCGCTGGAGCAGCGGCAATCGGGGGAGGGGCTAGGCAAGGTCATGGAGCTAGAGCGAACCATCTCGGAGCTCAAGCTGGAGCTCGACGACCGCGATCAGGAGGCTCTGCTCGCGGACCTGGAGATCGGCCACTGTGATATAGTGAATTACACTATCAGCACGTACTCAATAGTACGTGATAATTAAGGTCTTCCTGATTGACAAGGCGTCCTTCCTCTAGTCACGTATAGATGTGATGTTAATTAGTATTTAAAATGATACACTAGAGGATAAAGAGAATTGATTCAACGCAAGACATTGTTTCATTTCGGGTCTCCGTCCCAACGCCATTACATGGCGACCGTGACATGGTGTCACAAGTCCGCGCATAGCATCAACTCCCTTGGCCGTTGGGATGCAACTTTCAGAGATCTTTTTACTGACCATCGTCGTTGTACTAGCGGGCTATATAGTACTTAGGCTGCTACGTTACTTCAACGCACGACTATTAGAAGAGGTAGAACGCAGAGCGGTTCGACGGGCAATTGGACCAGCACAGAACGTGTAAGCCAGCACGAATTAATATAACTATGCTACCAAGAATTTATGTGTGTGTGAGTGATTTTTTTTTTTTTCCTTTCTAAAGTGTGTTCATGGCAAACCTGTCAGAACTCTTGAGTGAGCTTAAGTCTTATGTGTCTGTGGCAGACCTAATAAAAGATATAAAAAATGTTTTAATTCCGATTAAATCATACACAGCCATTTTAGACCGAATGCTACGATGTAGGCAAGGAAACAAGACCATAGAAGTGTTTGGTAGTGAAATCGAAAAAATGTCCAACGATTTAAGTACAGCACAGGCTAATGGAGACGAGTCGGCATATAATTTATTAAAGCCGATTAATGAAAAAATGGCTATCAAGCGTTTCGCTGACGGCCTAAACAATGCTCGTACAAGCATTATAGTTACGTCTAGGTCCGTAAGCACAGTTAGGCAGGCAATAACTATAGCCTTAGAACAAGAAGACTCGGTAGTGAAACCACCAATAAACAATTATGTTAACTATGTTTCGAACCAGCGATTTGAAAAGATAAATAAAAACTATCATCAACAATATAATAAGTCACGTAACAACAACGCGACGAGTCAGCAAGGTCGGGGTCGTGCCTACTATAACTCGAATAGGTTTCAGGGTCAGCGCAACACCAGGTTTACGTCACCTCATAATAAACGTAGGAATGTACATTTCTTAGTTGACTCAGCAGAACAGTCTAATGACGAGAACGAAAGTGAACGTCAGAGTATACGTCAGAACGAACATCATAGCGATGATTTTTTTCGTTCTGAATAGCGCTGAGGTAGATATTTGTAGTTATGGTAGTGGTAATTACGTTTGTTTTACTTGTAGTCAAACTCAAATTTCTCTATTAGTAGACACAGGAGCAAGCATTTCAATTTTAAAGTTAGATTGGTTAAATAAACTCCGTAGCGTGTCCCGCGACGCAAAGCTAGTAAGGGATGAAATTAAGATTAAAGGAGTATGTGGGGATTTAGTATCAATAGGTTATGTTTATCTAGACTTATGTGTTAACAATTATAATTTTAGGCATAAGTTTTATGTGTTTAGCAACTTCCACTGTAAAAATGATGGAATTTTAGGAGAAGATTTTTTATTAAAATATAGTTGTAAAATTAACTATGAAAATAAGCTGGTTACATTACAGGATAAGATAAGTCTAGAATTAGGCTTAGGTAAAAACATAATAACGACTATTCCAGGGAGATGTGAGGTCGTAAAATATGTTTCGTCAGAGATAAAGGGCGAATGTGTCATTTTAGGGGAGGAAGTTATTGCAGGCGTATTTGTAGCAGGCGCCGTGGTAGTAGGAGACGGGAAAAAGATTCCTTTGATTTGAGATAGACTTTGTTTAGAAGAATATGATTTCGATATTGAATACATAAAAGGTTCCGAAAATGTAACGGCAGATGCCTTATCGAGAGTCATTATAACATCAGACGAGTTAAAAAATCTAAATTCAAATTTTTTGGGGGTAGTAACCCGTTCAATGAAAAGAACCATGGAGCAAAATAATGAACCCGCTACCTCTGGAAGTAGCAGGGTTGAGCCCCCTGTTGATCATAGGCAACCAAGAGTGGTAGATATTATGCAGAAATCACAAAATGATGTAAGGTTAGATATTTGTTCGTATGAAAACTTCGTGAAGTTGAGGAAAAAGAAAAGATACGTCTCACAGACGGGTGATATGTTATTTAGTGACTCTACTATTTACATAAATCGGGAATCTCTACTAACGGAGGCGCGCCGAGACGCAACGATAGGAGAACTGAGTGCATTATGTAAAAAAATATAATATTGTAGAAGTCGTTGTGATTAAAAATGGGTTTAATAAAAAGTTTATTAAAATTTTGACCCAAACTTTCATGAAACATAAAGAATTACCGCGGTTATGTATTATTAATAACCAAGTTGAACATGTTACAAATAAAGACTTGATACGTGTTATACTAAATGATTATCATTTATTGCCGACAAGGGGTCATGTAGGCATAAATAAAATGACTAAGAATATTCGAAAAAACTATTTTTGGAGTAATATGCAAAAAGACATAACTGAATATGTGACTCGCTGTAAAGATTGCCAAAAGCAGAAATTTTGTAATAAAAATAATAAAGAGAAAATGGTAATAACCACTACAGCATCTACTTCTTTTGAAAAATTATATTTAGATATTGTGGGGCCGTTGGAGGTCGATAATTTGGGTAATAAATACATATTAACAATACAATGCGAATTGACAAAGTTTGTAGAAGCTTACCCAATACTTGATAAGTCAGCTGAAACTGTTGCTAGGGTTTTTACTGAAAATTTTATTTTACGATATGGTACTCCCAGGGTTATTGCGACTGACTGTGGAACGGAATTTATTAATTCCACGTTAGAAACAGTATGTAAATTGCTAAATATTGATAAGTTAAATTCAACACCCTATCATCATGAGAGTATAGGTTCGCTAGAAAACTGGCACAAACATCTCGGATGTTACTTGAGAATACAAACACAGAATCAGTCGGCAAATTGGAGTACCTGGATACCATATTGGTGCTTTGCTTATAATAATTCTGTAAATACTAGTACCAAATACTCCCCTTATGAACTAGTTTTTGGGAAAACATGTAACGTACCTAGTAATTTAGTTAGTAAAGTTGATCCCTTATATGTATACGACAATTATCCATCGGAGTTAAAATTTAGATTGCAAAAAGCTCATAATGATGCCAGGAACAACTTATTAATATCAAAACAAAGTAGAAAAACTAATTATGATTTAGATTGTAAGGAAGTACACTATAAAAAAGGTGATCTACTCTTGTATAAGAATGAAAATTATAATAAATTGAATGACTTGTATTTAGGTCCATTTGAAGTTTTAGAAGAGCTAGGTACTAATGTAAAAATATTAAAGAATAATTAAGAATATATAGTTCATAAGAATAGGACTAAGATATTTAGAAGATAAGAGTTTACTTTTCAGGGAAGGGATGCCTAGCCTTTTCAGGGGAGGTGTGATATAGTGAATTACACTATCAGCACGTACTCAATAGTACGTGATAATTAAGGTCTTCCTGATTGACAAGGCGTCCTTCCTCTAGTCACGTATAGATGTGATGTTAATTAGTATTTAAGATGATACACTAGAGGATAAAGAGAATTGATTCAACGCAAGACATTGTTTCATTTCGGGTCTCCGTCCCAACGCCATTACACCACCTCCCGGAGGAGAAGGGGGTGAGCGTGTTCCACGCCGTGGCTGTGCTTGCCGGGCAGATGGGCGTAAAGCTGGAGGAGCGCGACGTAGTGTTCGCGGAGCGCGTGGGCGCGCCGCCGGCGGAGGCGGGGGGCCGCGCGCGCCGCGTGGTGGTGCGGCTGGCTTTCTGGCAGCTGCGCGACGAGCTGCTACAGGCCGCGCGCGTGCGCCGCGCGGGCCAACGCGCCGCGGCCGGGCCCCGCGTGTTTATCAACGAGCGGCTGACCCGCGCGCACCGACAGCTGTTCCATCGGGTGCGGGAGGAATGTCGCAGGCTGGGATGGCGGTACACCTGGACCAAGCGAGGTCGCATATTCGCTCGCCAGGCGGAAGGGAAACCTGCCTACCAGTTTTGTTCAGAGGAGGATTTTATCAAAACCTTTGGGCCTCCAGCAGTAGCCTCCGAGTAATTCCCGGATGGCAGTTTCTCGTTGCAATTGGATTCTATGTACAACATAACAAAATTTATTTGTCAAAGTGTATGTCTTTATATTTGTTTACAGTCTTTATTTTGATACTTTATTTGTTGAAGTGTATGTGTTTGTCTTTGTTTGCAGTCCTCATAGCGTTTGTTTACAGTCTTTATTTTGATACTTTATTTGTTGAAGTGTATGTGTTTGTCTTTGTTTGCAGTCCTCATAGCGTTCTTTGTCTATTTGTTTGCCACACATAATAAATGTATAGTAATAACGTTATGTGCTGATAACTGTGCTGTCACTCGTGTTCTAAAATAAATTAAAGCCCCTCTCGGTTATTTGTACACTGGTTATTTTAAGGTCTCAAAACTCAAAACTTGTGCGTATCTTTTTAATTTTTTAAATTTTTTATATACATAATGAATATTACACACTAATGTTAATCAAACATGGATGCTATGATAAAACACATAAAATGTATACAATGGGTATGATCTTGAATAGACCACACATTAATTTGATGATGAGGCTAATTAAACACTGCAGTTCTGAATTAACAATAACTGTTACAAATGATTAAAAGCACGAACTTAAAAGTTGGTCTCTTTAATGCTGGGTCTTTAAGCACAGGGCATGAGGAGATCATTGTGGCTGCGGGGGATCTAGCTCCTTATGTACTGGCCATAAATGAAACGTGGCTAAGAACGGGACAGAGTGACAAGGCGCCAAAACTGGCAAACTACAGGTTTTGTCCTATACCAAGGCCTGATAGCATTCGTGGTGGGCGTGGCGGTGGAGTAGGATTCTACATTCGCAGAGGAACGAACGCGCGTGTTTGCTCGCACCCTGTTGCTTCAGCTGTGGAGCAGATGTGGCTGAAGGTACGGCTTTGCAGTTTGGACATAAATATCGGAACTGCTTACCGACCACCATGGCAAGACGTGAACGTTTTCCTAGATGCTATTTCAGAGTCAATAGCTTTATGGGAGTCATGACGAGCCGAAACGTATTTATGCTACGGTTGGAGCGAGAGGGGCCATCGTGTCTCGCTCACACACCGCCGGCCGCCGCTGTAGAGGGAAGGGACGGAATAATCATGCCCGCGGAATAACAAGATACGCACTGGCGCGCCGCACCGAGTCGAAACGTATTTACGCTGCGATTGGAGCGAGAGGAGTCATCGTGTCTCGCTCCCACACCGAAGGCCGCCGCTGCCGAGGGCAGGGAAAGAACAATTATACGGTGCGAGTGGAAGACACTATTAGCTACTCCTCTAACAGAGCTTTAAATACAACCCGTGTTTCGAAATAAAAGCCATTAATCAGCTGACCGTTGTTTTCATTACTTTCTCTGCGCCTAAGCCTCCACATCTGGTGACCCCGACGTGATTTTATGAAGTCATCTGATACACGCTCAACAAGGACTGTGTGGAGCTCCTAACAATGGCAGAAGGACAGCAAGCAAAAATCTATGCTGAGGCAAATCTAGACGTCAGCGCTGTCTCCGTACAATCACGACTTCTCCCCTTCTGGCGCGAAATTCCCCGCGCCTGGTTCATCCAATTCGAAGCCGTGATCGACCCGCTGAAGACCTCAGAAGACCAAAAATTTCGGTACCTACTACAACAGCTGCAGGCGGTGGACCTACAACATTTAACAGACATCCTCTACAACCCACCCTCCTCCGGAATATATGAAAAGGTGAAGCAGCGCCTACTAGAAGCTTACGACCAGTCGGACGTGAAAAACTTTCAAAAACTCATCAGCGGCCTGGAACTGGGTGACCAAAAGCCCTCCCAGCTGTTAAGGAAGATGCGAGAATTAGCGAGCGGGATGATAACGGAGGAAGGCCTAAGAATAGAGTGGCTGAACCACCTACCCGCGCAAGTCCGAGTTGTGCTGTGGGTGAACAAGGAGTCGTCACTAGATACCCTCGCAGCAATGGCTGACAAGATGGTGGAGTATGCGGAAGGTCCCAGCGTCGCTGCAGTCACAATTTCAAACTCGCCTACGACGCCCACGACACAAATTGAAGCCCTGGCTAGACAGGTAGAAAAGTTAACACTGGAGATCGCCGAACTACGAAGAGGCCGGCCGCAACAAAGAAATCGTCGCCGTCCATTCCACTCGCGATTCCGCTCACGCTCGCAGTCAACACAGCGTGGGCCAGCGCCAAAACCTGGAGACGCCCACTGGGAGTGCCGTTATCACTTTCGTTTCGGTGATAAAGCAAAGAGATGCGAGTCGCCCTGCTGCAGGCGGAACAAGACCACGGAAAACTAAAATCGACATCGACCGTGGCGGACGTCGGTATCATATGTACCAGTCATCGCCTGTGTGTCTTCGACCGAAACACTCGTGAACGTTTCCTCGTCGACACGGGTGCCGACATCTCAGTGTTAGCCGCCACACAAAGAAAAAACAACAATAACATCGCAAGCGCCTACAAGTTATCCGCAGCGAATAACTCACCGATCAACACGTATGGCGGAAAAACTGTTAAATTGAATTTCGGACTACGCCGCAGTTTTTTATGGACGTTTGTGGTAGCTGATGTGAAGACCTCTATCTTGGGCGCCGATTTTCTGCAACATTTCAAGCTAATGGTCGATTTAGACAAGAAAAGGCAAGTGGACAAAGTCACCGAGTTATCCATCGACGCGTTTGAAGTAATAACGAATACCGAGTCAGTCCACGTCGTCAGCAGTCAGCAAGCCTACCACAAGATCTTGATGCAATATGCTGATGTACTCCGGCCAATGTCACTGAAGCAGCCGAGCAAGCATTGTATCGTTCACCACATCGAAACGACGCCCCCCCCCCTCTCCACCCGCCCGCGCCCGTTACCACCGGACAAGTATCAAGCCGCGAAACAAGAATTCGAACGCATGCTTGAGATGGGCATCTGCAAGCCATCGAAGAGCCCCTGGGCAAGCCCATTGCACGTCGTGAAGAAGAAAGACGGTGGATTACGAGTATGTGGCGACTACAGACGGCTGAATGCGGTCACGCAACCCGACCGCTACCCAATCCCGCGCATACAAGATTTCACATACCAACTTTACAATAAGAAAATCTTCTCAAAACTCGACTTAAAAATGGCGTACTATTGGATCCCCATCGCCAAAGAAGACGCAGCGAAAACAGCCATCACTACTCCGTTTGGGCTGTTTGAATTCAATTGCATGACGTTCGGTCTGCGTAACGCAAGCCAGACCTTCCAACGATTCATGCATCAAGTGCTGAGAGGGATAAATGGATGCTTTTGCTTCGTTGATGACATACTCCTGTGCGAAGAGAATGAAGAGCAGCACCAGCAACTTCTACACCAGGTACTCCAACGCCTAGAACAGTACGGCGTCACAATAAACACAGAGAAGTGTGAATTTGGGAAAACATCCATAAACTTCCTGGGATACGTGGTATCGACGGACGGCATCAAACCTAGTGAAGAGCGCACCAAGGCCATCGCTTCGTACCCCAAGCCGAAGACTGTGATTGAGCTGCGCCGTTTCCTCGGCATGATAAATTTCTACCGAGACTGCCTGCCGCGTCAAGCCCAGCTACAAATCGAACTTAACCAATACCTTCACAACAAAAAGAAAAATGACAAGACGCTTATCAACTGGACACAGCAAGCAGAAGAAGCTTTCGAAAAATGCCGCCAAAGCATCTCGGAAGCGACTATTCTTAGTCATCCAGTCGCCGGCAGCGCCCTTGCCATCATGACCGACGCCTCTGACCGCAGCCTCGGTGCTGTCATTCAGCAGAAAATAGACGGCGCATGGAAACCTCTCGCCTTCTTCTCCAAGTCTATGAGCGATACTCAACGCCGCTACAGTACGTACGACCGCGAACTACTTGCAATGTACGCAGCTGTAAAACACTTCCGAAGACTCATAGAGGGCTGCGAGGTGGTCATCTACGCGGATCATAAGTCGCTCACTTATGCACTCACAAAATCAGCGAGCAATTGCGACACACCCCGGCGAGAACGACAAATACACTTTATAAGCCAATTCTGCTCGAAGATCTTATATATCAAGGGAGAAGAGAACACGGTCGCCGACGCATTATCACGCCTGGATGAGATACAGTGCCCCACAACTATCGACTACAGACAGCTGAGCACTGACCAAGACAATGACGAAGAGCTAAAGAAACTAAAGACGCAAACCAACTTGAAATTCGGAGAGATAACGCTGCCCGGTCTACCTCGGCCCATCACGTGCGAGCTCTCAACCTCAACGCCGCGACCCTACCTCCCTACGACATACCGCTACGCAGCCTACAAAGCGCAACACGAGTTATGTCACCCGGGCGTCAGAACAACAAGAAAGCTGATGACAAGTAAATTTTTCTGGCCTGCTATAAACAAAGATGTAGGGCAGTGGGCCCAAGCTTGTACAGGGTGCCAGCGTGCCAAAGTTCATCGGCATGTAACCACACCGCTAGAGAAGTTCCCGCCGTCGCAGAGGTTTGAACACCTAAATTTGGATTTGGTGGGCCCCCTATGAGTATCAAACGACTACCGCTACTGTCTCACCATAATCGACCGGTGTACGAAGTGGCCCGAGGCAATTCCGGTGCGTGACATCACAACTGAGATCGTCGCGCAAGCATTCTACGAAACCTGGATAGTGAGGTTCGGCTGCCCGCTACGCATCACCACAGACCAAGGACGTCAATTTGAGTCCTCTCTGTTCAACGCGCTCATGAAAAGATTCGGCATCACTAGACTGCGCACTACGGCTTACCATCCGCAGTCAAACGGCCAAGTTGAACGGTGGCACCGCACTATGAAAGCCGCGCTAATGGCTCGCGGCGCAACAACGAAGTGGACAGAGGAGCTTCCTAGCGTACTACTAGGACTACGGACCGCGCTACGGCAAGACAACAACCTCAGTCCTGCCCTAATGACATACGGCACAACCCTTCGTGTACCCTCTGACTTCTTTGCGACTCAATACTCACCAATCGAGGACGCCGAGCTAGTGCGCCGCCTAGCTCGCACGATGACGTCACTCACACCGACGCCTCACCGTGCACCGTCGATGACGCAACGGCCGTTTGTTTACAAAGACTTAGCGACGTGCACGCATATATTTATTCGCAACGACACAGTTAAACCGTCGCTTACACCACCCTACGACGGCCCGTATGAAGTACTCAAGAGATATGACAAGTGCTACAAAATCCAGTTACCACTACGGACAGCTGTTGTGTCACTGGATCGATTAAAACCGGCCTACATCTTGAAGGAAGACGTAGATACCGCGACCAGCAGTTCGAGCACCCAGACATCGGCAGCAACCTCTCACTCGCCGACGACACACCATGACTCAACCACTGCATCTGCACATCAATCCTACATTACGAGAAGCGGTCGTGTAGTGAAGAGAACCGTACGCTTCTCTTGAGGGGGAGTGATATGGGAGTCATGACGAGCCGAAACGTATTTATGCTACGGTTGGAGCGAGAGGGGCCATCGTGTCTCGCTCACACACCGCCGGCCGCCGCTGCAGAGGGTAGGGACGGAACAATCATGCCCGCGGAATTACAAGATACGCACTGGCGCGCCGCACCGAGTCGAAACGTATTTACGCTGCGGTTGGAGCGAGAGGAGTCATCGTGTCTCGCTCCCACACCGAAGGCCGCCGCTGCCGAGGGCAGGGAAAAAACAATTATACGGTGCGAGTGGGAGACACTATTAGCTACTCCTCTAACAGAGCTTTAAATACAACCCGTGTTTCGAAATAAAAGCCATTAATCAGCTGACCGTTGTTTTCATTACTTTCTCTGCGCCTAAGCCTCCACAGCTTCCTTTCCAAAACAGGATGGTCTGATACTGGTTGGGGACTTCACAGTCACAGCCTAATTGATGTAATCTGTTCTGATATAACGGTTCTCAATTTTACAATCACGCATACCCCAGAATTGGGTGGACACGCAATGTTGACAGCTGTTTTTAAAATAAAAAAAGAAAAACCATTCCCTCAGCTGGTAACCTATAGACCTTATAAGAGCATTATTGTGGAACGGTTTAACGCTGATCTGGAATGCGTTAATTGGGATTATTTAAGCGGTCTCGGGAGGATGTCGATGCTTTGGTGGACAATTTTGCGTCTGCTGTCACAGCGCTATTTCATCTGCATGCTCCAGTCACAACTAGAAAATTTAAGTCTTCCCCTCACCCCTGGATTACAGACACAGTAAAGTCTATGATGCGCCACCAAAAATACAAAAGGAACAAAGATCAAGCTCACAAAAGCAGCTATATCTTCATGAAGCACCTCGTGATTGAAGCTGTTGAACGTGAGAAGACTAGCTTTTTTGCTAATAACATAAATGACAATATAGGTAATTCTAAACAGTTATGGAGGAACCTTAAACAGAATATACTGCCTAGTAGAAAAGCCGAATATGAATTACCACCGTCTTTTAACAACCCTGATGCTATTAAGAGACATTTCCTTGATGTGCCGGGGGAGGACCGCATATCGATTTCCCATCTCACGTTCTTCGAACATCATAAACATAGCGCAGCGACTTTTAGGCTGCAGCCGGTCAGTGAGGATATAGTACTTAAAGCCATTAGAAGACTTAAGTCTAACGCTCAAGGGGATGACCTCATTTTACTGGAGATGTTGCAGTTGACCTTGCCGCAGTCGCTGGAGGCTATCATTAACATAGTAAACGGCTC
The DNA here is from genome assembly GCA_963921215.1 of Scoparia ambigualis. Taxonomy (NCBI): domain Eukaryota; kingdom Metazoa; phylum Arthropoda; class Insecta; order Lepidoptera; family Crambidae; genus Scoparia; species Scoparia ambigualis. The sequence goes on along the minus strand of OY992506.1, from coordinate 3,469,879 downwards.
TATAGTCGAAAGCACATTCCCAAGAGCCTGGAAGAGGGCAGTGGTAAAACCTCTGCCCAAAATTTCTAATCCCACAGCGATGAAGGACCTAAGACCAATTAGCCTACTTCCTTGTATCTCAAAGATATTGGAAAGAATAGTCTGTGATCAACTCACCAAGTACCTCGAGGATAATGACATGCTCCCACTGTGGCAATCTGGATTTCGCAAAGGTCGTGGTACCGCAACTGCTCTGGCAGATGTTGTGGATAACCTCCTGGCTGCACAGGACCATGGAATGGTCAGTGCGCTGCTGCTGCTGGACTACTCCCGTGCTTTCGACTGCATAAACACAACACTTTTACTATCTAAGATGGCCTACTATGGCTTCGACACAAGTGCTGTAAAATGGTTTCATAGCTATTGTTCGGTGCAAAACCGAACACTTAGGTTTTCTATATACCTACCTACATCGTCACCGGCGCCGCGTGCCTTAAACTCGGTCATTGGCCGCGGTCGCCGTGTATGTATTGTCATCAAAATAACAATTCAATAATTTAGTGTCTATTTCTCCGTTATTGCAATCGGATGCACTCATCAACATTCATTATCATCTAACATTATCATAGACTTTTAAGAACATTTTTGTAAACATTTGATAAATCAGTAGTTTCGTAAACATTTTATCATTTCAACAATTCCACCAAGCTCAGGCTCCAACATATGGTCCTTCGAGCGACACCTCGCGCGCGTTAATTTTGTGATTTTGAGGTGATAGAACAGTGAATAGTGGAAAACAGTGGTGCGTGAATTTGGTGGACTATCAGAGCTACTGGACCTGTTTGTTAGCGATCGCTGCAAAAGGATTAGTAGCCCACTTTCAACAACAACAACTTGGCTTGGTAGCCGGGTGACTTCAGCTTTAACATCTTACAAGTAAGGTCGTTTATTTTTATTAATCATCATGGAAGACTACACCGCAATCATCGAAACCCAAAGCGACATCATAAGCGCTTTGCAAAAGTTATTAACAAATTTCAAAAAAGATTCATCAGAACGGAAGTCGCCCGTTCACATCAAGAGGCGGCTGGAAACTTTTGACCAGTACTGGTCAGAATTTCAGGATAATCATGTTAAGTTGGACAAAGTTACTGACAAATTATCGTATTCTTATTTTACTGAGGGCTATCATGAACAAACAAAGAAATTTTATATTGAAACTAAGGCCTATATCGAAAACTTTTCTTCAATGTTAAGCAATTTAGAGAACCCAATACAGCCAAGTACAAGTAAAGCTACAGAGCCAAAACCGGAAGTTAGGAGCTCTACGCCGGTTTGTGTAGAAATGCAATCTGCGCCGACTATTAACAATAACATGTTACTTATGCTAAGAAAACAGGAAGCGAACTTTAAAGCTTTTCAAAGAACAGTAGGGCTTATTGACGTCGAATCCATAACAGAAAAATGGGAGTTTGAAGACGCTTTAAAGTCTTTACAAACACGTTGGTCTGTGGTAGATAATTTACACTGGGAAATAGTTTATGAAGCGTGTGAAGAAAACATTCAATATGAGAAAAAATTTGACTTTTATCAAATTTCATTAATAACCGAAAATGCAGCACAGCGATTAGGTTTAAAAAGACAAAAATGTAAGGGCACCATTTTTGGAGTAGGCCAGCAGGAAAATTCATGTAAGGGTGTCATAAACATCGAATGTGCCTCGCTATACAGTGAATTTACTTTCAATGCGGAGGTCCTTATTATGAACAATTTAATAAAAAATTTGCCAAACAAAACATTCAAAAGGCCATCATGGAGTTTCTTAGCAAACATAAATTTAGCTGATCCGAACTTCTATACGAGTCGCCCAGTAGATATCCTGCTGGGAGCAGACGTCTACTCTAAAATCCTTTTGAGTGGAATTATAAAGGTTGAAGGCGAAGCTGTACCAATTGCTCAACAGACCGAGCTGGGATGGTTGCTATGCGGGCATGCGAAAACACATTATCACTGTAACGTAATTATAAACAACACTGAAAACATTGAACGGTTTTGGGAGATTGAAGAGATAACGGAATCCGCCAGTCTTTCGGTGGAAGATCAGGAATGCATAAATTTCTTTAACAAAACAACAGTAAGAAAGGAAGATAGCCGCTACGAAGTCCGGTTACCCCTTAAACCAAATATTCAGGAAAAACTGGGTGCGTCAAAACAAATGGCAATAGCTCAATTCCGAAACTTAGAAAAAAGGTTTGAGAAACATCAACAATTAGAACAGGATTACAAGGAATTTATGCGCCAATACGAAACATTAGAACACATGAAACCTGACTCTGATACCGATTCCAGCTTAGAGTGTTATTTGCCGCACCATGGAGTTCATCGATTAGAGTCAAGCACAACAAAATACAGAGTAGTGTTCAATGCATCTGCTCCTTAATGTACGCAGGCCCTAACCTCCAACAAGATTTACAAACATTATTAATAAAATGGAGACAATATCAGTATGCATTTACTGCTGATATAGAGAAAATGTTTCGCTAATTAGGTATAAATAAACAAGATCAGAGTTTACAAAAAATAATATGGCGCGAGTCCCCTCAACAAACATTAAAATCTTATAAGTTAGCAACAGTTACTTACGGCACCAAGGCCGCTCCCTATTTAGCAATGATGGCATTACGAAGATTAGCCGCCGACGAACAAGAAAATTTTCCTACAGCATCAAAGGTGCTAGCATCAGCATTTTACATGGATGATCTTGTCCATGGCTCATTTTCTATATCCGAAGGTCAACAACTTATTTCCGACCTTATTGTTCTGTTAAAAAAGGGCGGAATGAACTTGAGAAAATGGGCGGCAAATAACAACAATTTATTATCACATGTGGAAAAAAAAATAAACAAAGGTGAAAACACCGTATTTAATTTCAAAACTGATGACACATCTAAAACATTGGGATTATGCTGGAATTCATCAGCTGATCAATTTACGTTTAATTATCAAGTCGCTAAAGAAAACATTAAACCTACAAAACGCAGTTTATTGTCCGACATATCTAAGTTATTTGATCCGCTAGGTTGGCTCGCTCCACTATCAACAAAACTCAAATTACTTTTTCAATCCTTGTGGAAACTAAATTTAAAGTGGGATGATGTGGTTCCAGATGACATCTACAAGGAATGGTCAAAAGTAAAAGCTGATTTACATTTAATAAGTAATTTTAAAATACCAAGATGGTTATCATGCGGCCAGACTGACGTCATACAATTACATGGCTTTTGTGACGCGTCAAAAAAAGGTTATGCTTGTGTTGTTTACGCGCGGGTCCACAATAATGAAAGATATGTTATAGTGGCCGCCAAAGGCAAGCTCGTACCGCACAAGAAAGCCTTATCATTAGCAAAATTAGAACTTAGCGGAGCTTTATTGTTATCGAAGTTAATAGATAAAATTCAATCAGCGTTAAACCAACATAAAATTGAACTCCATTGCTGGACTGACTCCATGGCAGTATTGGGTTGGATCCAAGGAGAACCGAGCCGTTGGAAACCATTCGTCGCGAACAGAGTTGAGAAAATAGCCAACATTATGTCTATTAAGAGGTGGCGTTACATCAAGTCGAGTGACAACCCAGCAGATGCAGCTAGTAGAGGACTCTACGCATCTCAATTAAGAGATAATTTGCTGTGGTGGGAGGGACTCTCCTGACTCCCAAATCATGACCAATGCCAATTAGAGCCAAGAAAGTATGATACAAATTTAGAAACCAGATCTAAAAACATTAAACAATCAAATATCGTGCAAAAAGAAAATAAAAACGATTTAATTGATAATATGTTAAATAACTACAGTAACATAACAAAAATCATACGTATCATTGCATGGCTTCAGCGAGCATTGAACCCGCAGCGTAAGCAAATGCCACACTATATCACATTGCAAGAGTTGAATAAAGCTAAATTAACAATAATTAAATATATACAGGCAAACGAATTTATTGAGGACATTGAACAGTTACGTAAACATTCTGTGGTGAAATCAAAATCAAATATTATCAACTTAAATACATTTATTGATTCGGACAACATCTTACGAGTGGGTGGCCGCTTAAGAAACGGAGATTTGAGTTTGAACAATAAACATCCCATTATTATTCCTGCGAACAGTCGTCTAGCTAGTCTACTGATTGGACAAGCTCACCTACTAACATTCCACGGCGGGCCGTCGCTCACCTTAGCACATCTGAGGAAACAATATTGGATAACAGGCGGACTTCGTGTTATCAAAAAACATTTAAAGGACTGCGTTACATGTCAAAGAATTCTCTCATTAAAGCAACATCAAATAATGGGTGACCTTCCAGAAGCAAGAGTGAACCCAGCTCCACCTTTTCATCACACTGGAGTGGACTACAGTGGGTTTATGGAAGTGAAGCTTAACAAAGGCCGCGGGGCGAGAACTACAAAGGGTTACGTAGCCGTTTTCATCTGCATGGTTACGAAAGCTGTGCATTTAGAGATCGTGTCCGACCTCACCAGCTCTGCTTTTCTCGCAGCCCTTCGGAGGGTGGCTGCCAGGCGTGGAACACCAGCCCATATCTATAGTGATAACGGCACTAATTTCCACGGAGCAAATAACATCTTAAAACAATAATATCAGCAAATTATAAAAACATTTAACAACAGCCTTTTAACAGAAGTAGCCGAAATGGGTATCGAGTGGCACTTCAATGCGCCATCGTGGCCAAGTGCAGGTGATATATGGGAACGTGCCGTACGCAGCCTTAAACATCATTTAAAGCGCGTGGTGGGAGAGCAGAAGCTCACGTTTGAGGAGTTTGGTACCATCCTGTCACAAGTGGAAGCCTGTCTAAACAGCAGGCCCCTTTGCGCTCTAACGGAAGATACGGAGAGTTTAGATGTGTTACGCCTGCCCGTTTCTTAACAGGAAGGCCGGGAGGTACCATCTTAGAAACCACTGAAGACGCAAGGAGTAGGTGGTACTTAACAAACAAAATTTTCCAAGAAATTTGGAAGAAATGGAAGGCAGAGTACCTATCTCAATTACAAGCACGAAGAAAGTGGACAAGTCCTCAACAAAAATTTAAAATTAAATGATATTGTAGCGATTCACGAGGTTAACTTACCTGCTGGAAAATGGGCAATCGGGCGAATAATTGAAACCCACCCGGGATCAGATGGCTACGTGCGCGTAGTGACTTTGAAAACTCAAAATGGTCATATCAAGAGGCCCGTATTAAAATTAAGTCTTCTACCAATCGCCAACAAAACAAACATAGAATCAAAAACAAATGTACAAAAGCCAACCCAGCAAGTCAAACAAAAACGAACGACTCGTAACCTGGGGGTAACGTTATCCAATGTGGTCATGACACTCTATTTTCTAACATTATTTACACACATATTTGGAGCCACCACTATCACGGAGCTGCGACAAAATCAAACATTATATTTTGATCATAGATCAAAATTACAACTAAGCAGAGACCAGTGGACCCTCGTAGTGTACTATAACATGGACCCCTATTGGGAAGGCAACACAGCATTTGAAAAAATATACAAAAATTTAGAAAATTTATGCACTCCAACAAATGGAAACGATCAATGTGAAATTATAATGAATCATCTTAATCACCAGTTCTTAGAAGTAAAATACTACAATCAACTATTGTTAAGTCAGCTTTTCCACGGCCACTCCAGACAGCGTCGGGGCCTTATCGACGGGGTTGGCTATCTAGCGAATAGCCTTTTCGGCGTCCTGGACGAGCGATTTGCTGCACACTATTCTAAGGATATAAGTAAAATAAAACAAGATCAAACTCATCTATTCAATCTTTGGAAAAATCAAACATCGCTTGTTGAGTCAGAATATAATTTATTAAAAAGGACAGAGAACATCATATCGAAACATCATAAAGTTATCAACAAACAATTCAACAACATTGAGAAAGCTCTCACGAATGTAGAAAAACAAGTAACGGGACAAGCGCTATCAATCAACTTTGTTTTATCAGCCATAACTGCACAAAACATGTTGCAAACATTAAAGGATATTCAAGAGACGTTATTGGACACCGCAACCGATTTGTATTAAGGACATATCAACCTGCATCTATTAACACCTGAACAGTTGAAAAAGGAACTTAACTCTATCTCTGGACTATTGGCTGCTGACGTCACTCTACCCATTCAAAACATACAATCAGATATGGGAAAATTATATAAGTTGTTAAGAGTAAAGGCACGAATGACGAAAGAATACTTTATATTTGAAATAAAAATCCCGCTAATCAGTAGAGACACATATGACTTATATCAAGTTATTCCGATCCCACAGCGGATGGAAAACTATACTATCAACATTATACCTATATCAAGTTTAATCGCCATCAGCTTACAAAAGGACTCATTTATTCCAGTGTCTCAGGATGATTTCACAGACTGTTTACCTAGAGACAGATTAACTGTCATCTGTATCCTTCAGAGCCCCGTTTATAAAATGAAAAATGATTTGGATCTTTGTATGAAAAATGAAGAAAGAATAAATGAGTGCAAAACAAACAAAGTAACTTGTCAAAACAATTGGTATAGTTTAGCAACAGTGAATACCTACTTGTACTTGTGTTGCGGCCAGTGTCAAATTCGAACGATATGTAAGGATCTGATTACTGCTTACCAACTGTCTAGCCCAAGTCTAATAAATGCAGATAGTAATTGCATTATGAAAACAGATAATTTTACCGTATTTACACACTTAAGCCACAGAAGTGCACTTAACATCAAAGAAAAAATTGAAACAAATTATATTGCTCCAATTAACCATATAATTAACATCAGTTTGGAACAATTCACTACGGAAGAATTGGACATAGATGACAAATTATCAAAACAGATTGAACAAAAGATAAAATCTTTGAAGGAAGCAGAATTCTCAGTAGAGACTAATGATATGTCACTAAATGATATCTACCAATATACTTTAATATATATCATAATAGCAGTCATCATAATAGTCGGCATTGTGTTATTGTGCCGACGCGTACGACGCAGCAGGAACGAGGCAGCAGCGGCAGCGGTGACGTCATCACCGGGTACCCCGTAGGCGCCGGCGGCGGACTCGAAGCCCGGGACGGCTGGACAGCCCGTCGCCCGCGCCTCCCGCTCCATCAGCATGTGCCAAGTGAATGATATAAGTGAATGTGGCAGTGCGCGAGTGCGTAAGTTTAATAGTGAAACAGAGCTTAAAGTGTTAAAGGGTTATGTGCCGAAAAAATTAGTGTTTAGTGAAGACTGACTATAAAAACTATTTTTGGTTTGAAAAGTATAGAATAGTAATTCATCAATTGATCATTGTTTTAACCCAAAATTAGTATAATTATTATATTGTATCATCTTGTCTCATCAACATAAGTAACCCACATCTATTGTATCACTTTTTGTTTTTATTTTTCTCGCCCGGGAATATGTTCGGTGCAAAACCGAACACTTAGGTTTTCTATATACCTACCTACATCGTCACCGGCGCCGCGTGCCTTAAACTCGGTCATTGGCTGCGGTCGCCGTGTATGTATTGTCATCAAAATAACAATTTAATAATTTAGTGTCTATTTCACCGTTATTGCAATCGGATGCACTCATCAACATTCATTATCATCTAACATTATCATAGACTTTTAAGAACATTTTTGTAAACATTTAATAAATCAGTAGTTTCGTAAACATTTTATCATTTCAACAATTCCACCAAGCTCAGGCTCCAACAGCTATCTTTCAGACCGCCAACAATATGTGGAGATAACGGCAGCTGATGGGACTAAGCTGCGGTCTCGCTCTCTCCCGGTCACTAGAGGCGTTCCGCAGGGCTCGTTGCTGGGTCCTGTTCTTTTTATCCTGTATAATGCAGATGTAGTGGGCAGCATACGTGAGTGTCGCTATCATATGTATGCTGATGACATACAGCTTTACTACTCATTCAAACCAACTGACACCATCGCTGCTGTAGCCAAAGTGAACGATGATTTGGCGGGGTAGCGGCATGGTCTCGATCTAACTGTCTAGCACTGAATCCACAAAAATCCAAACTCCTGCTTATTGGTAGCAGAAAGAATATGATAAGGCTCAGCGACTGCACACTTAATATGCACATAGATGGTGTAGTCATAGAGAGAGTCCAAAAGCCAAGAGTTTGGGATTGACCTTTGACAGCAGTCTAAATTTTGAAAACCACATTGCTGAGTGTGCGCGCAACTGTTTTTATAGGTTGAAACTGCTGTACAAAATAAGAAAATACTTGTCAGAACAACTCAAAATTGTGCTTTGCGAGTCACTAGTTCTATCGAAGCTCAATTACTGTGACACAGTTTATGGCCCATGCATACTAGCAAGAACAGCTCGGCTCATACAGAGAGTGCAGAATGCTTGCGCACGCTTTTGTTTCCACATACCACCACGAACACATGTCACCCCCTTCCTAAACTCCGCCAATATTTTGAAAATGGAAGCGCGTAGGCGTGTGCATCTGGTGTCTTTGTTGTTTGGGATCATTCACACGGGTAAGCCACAGTATCTTTTAGAAAAGCTTGAGCAAGTACAAGTTCACTATAAGTAACCCAAAAGGTCTTGCACTCATGTATTCTCAACTCCAAAACACCATTCTGCCGCATTTCGTGGATCCTTCAGATTTGCCGCCTCTAAGTGCTGGAATGATCTTCCTCCCCCGCTGCGAGATCTAGGGACAAGGAAAGCGCTAATAAGTAAACTGAAGTGCTACTTAATGTCGTCGCAAAATATGCAGCTTTAATTATTTTGTTTTTTTTACATACCTGTGAATTGTTATTTTGTTATTATTGTTTTATGGAACTTTTGTATGGAATTTCTTTTCCCGAGCGGCGAGACCTAAAATAAACAACCGGTTTAAATGGCTGTGGAACGGGCTAGTTTTTCATACGTGTCTGTACTGTTTAGGCATAAATTCATAGTTTTGTAAGAGTAATTATGTACTTTACTTACTTCATGGTGGCTCTCGACGGGCGTGGGAAATGTCTGCTGTTTCGTATAACGCGTTCTTCCCATTTGCGTCGCTGCTTTAATCTCTAGCTTCACCAAGTTTTGTCAACATTAAAACCAAGGAACAAGTACCTATGAAAATTGAGTGGAATTGTTGTTTTTTTGGTTTTGTATGGAACGCTTCGATCATCTGAACAAGCTGAGAGGATGTAATCACTACTACGTTAATTAAATTGTAAAGATAACACTTTTATAACTGCGTACCTAATAATAACATAACTTTGGCTTGGCATCAAATGTAAGATCAAATCAAATGAAATGATGACATCAATTCATAGGGCAGGGCATCAATTTCAACAATGAATGACATGGTCAAGCAGAACAAGACTTTTAAACATCAGTTGTCTAAGTTGCTAAGGAGTCAAGGTCATTCTGCCCATAATTTTTTTATTTTTATTGTCTGTTAGTATTGTCTATGTCTATGTATAGTTTATTGTAATGTATATGTGTTTCATGTAAATCTGTATGTTGTTCGTGTACCGTGCACCGACAGGCCCCGCCAGAATACCAGCGTTGTTGCGATACGTTCTGGTCGCAACAACACAAGCTGAGGCGGGGTCCTGATTGACAATTTTTTTTTGTATGTGATCTTTTGTTATTATTCTTTTTTTTTCGTTGTCAATAAATGTTTCTCTCTCTCTCTCTCTCTCTCATATATTAAAATAAAATATATAGGTATATAATATAACTGTAATTGTTAAGCGTTAGTAATATAGAAAATAGCATGTAGATAAGCAAGTATCATAAAGCAAAGTAGATATTATTATAAATGAACTTACCTTAATTACTTTCAGCATCTTACCCGGGATCCACTGTCAACAGGAATACGTGAAACAGATCAAATCAAGCCCTGGATTATACTTTGCATATCTTGGAAAACTTAAAATTAAAAATGGTCAGTTAGACGTTTTAATACCAATAGACATCGCACACCTAAAACCTCACGTGGAAAACATAAAATCTGCCTTAAGCAATACCGTAAAATTGTGTTTACAAACCCAAACAGTTGAATCTTCGGAATGTCATAAGGTACTGGAATCTCTGATAATAATGTTTAATAGTACTATTCAAAAATACACCTCCATCTCGCACGTGCTTGATAATAGAAACAGACGTAATGCAATAATAGGAGGAATTGGCTCCGCGTTTAAATATATATTAGATGAAGCAGATAGCATTAGATATAATGAAGCTATAGCAGCTGTAGAAAACGATCAGGAAAAATTAGCTACTTTATTGAAACAAAATATTCTAGTAACTACTTCCGTAATATCAGCATTTAATAATACCTTAATCAAGTTAAAAAGTAATGAAGCTAAATTGAATGATGCTATCGACAGACTCAATTGGTTTGAAGAATGTGTCGATACAAACTGATGAGCTATTGATACAATCATATCAAAATCAGATTTTAAATAGTCTAGAAACTGCAATATTAGCAGTATCTCTACAAGTGGAAGATATAGTAAATGACATACTGTTGTGTAACCAAAATGTATTACATCCATTTATATTAAGCCCGCAACAACTTTATCTTGAACTTACCAATAGTGATAGACACTTACCTGATAATTCGAAATTACCAGTAATATTAGATTTTAGTACTATTCATTTTGTTTTAAATATATCTAAGCTAATTTGTTATTATGTAAATAAGAAAATTGTATTCGTATTACAAATTCCTTTAGTTTCCCCTGATGAATTCATGTTATATCATAACATTGCATTACCTACACCGCATGATTTTAATAAGCCTAACACTTTTTCTTTAATCTTACCAGATTCCAAGTTTATTGCAATGACCAAAGACAAACTCCATTTTTGTAATTTAGATAGTATTGAACATTGTAAAACCATTACTTCCAGCAATTTTTTATTTATTTATTTTTTATTTATTAGTACACAAACAGAATTACAACTAAGATCAACATACAGCAACAAGTGGAAAAACACACAGGATAAGTTGCAGCTCCAAAAAAAGTGTACATTTACATGCATTATCAATAAATAGTTGATATAAAGTTAAATTAAATTAGATTACAATAAATTAAATTAAGTTATTGAATCGATCAAGTGCTGTTTAAAAATTTACGAAGATAACAATACATAAACTCATAAAAAAAATGTATGACAATAAAATCAAAAAAGTTTTTATGACAATCAATGAGAAATCAATAAATAAAGGTAATTACATAAAAAAAAAATATTACACGAGTATTTAACAAATAAGTATGATATAAAAAGAAGGAATGGGCTAACCTATTGACAGTAATTTGCAAACATCCGTCTTAAATTTGTAAAGTGATAGGTTATGGATGTCAGGCACGTCGCCAATATCTGACGCTAAATCATTAAAGTCGCGACAAATACGATGTATGGTAATTATATATGTGATGTAACCAATGTATATGCAACCGATGCTAAACCCACTTGCGCTAGTGAATTAATGTCAAGAATAGTAAATAAGATCCCAATACAATGTAAAACTAATTTTATATATGGAAAAGTAGATATTTGGAAACCGATAAGTAATAACAGATGGATTTATATACAAACAGAACCAAACAAAATATCTATTGATTGTATAAGTAATAAATTGTATGAAAATAGTATTATGGGGACTGGCATAATTACCATTCCCAGAGGTTGTATTGCATATTGTAGAAGTACGACACTTTTACCTAAAAATAATGTTATTAATATTACTTCACCCATTCAAATCACAGATTTCAATCTTATTAATGATGCTTGCTGTAATATAAGTAAATTTAATATGATAATAAATAATGTGGCTCCTGTTGAACTAACCAATATAGATTTGGATAATTTAGATTTACAAAAGAGAATTTTAATGTACGCTACTTCCGAGATTGATAAAATCAAAGATAAACCACATATAATAAAAAACGATCAGTTATAATTCCTCAAGTTATCTATGAACTTATTTGAGTATAATTAATACAGATGTTACTGTAAATAAATAAGTAAATTTAGTAACATCTGTATTAATTATACTAAAATAAGTTCATAGATAACTTGAGGAATTATAACCACATATAATTCAATATGGGACACATTATTCCATTTTAGTACTTGTTATAAGTTTTATTGTAATTTCCTGTATTTATTATAAATTTTATAAATATATAACCGGCAGTCGCTCGCGCTTTAACATATTTAGAACTAAACATTTATTACCTAATTCAGATAATTTACAAACAGACATACAAAGTTCAAACTCGGAATCTATCCCACTACCAACCATTAAATCTAGAATTAAAGACTTAGATAACTTACAACCAGACATACAAAGTTCAAACTCTGAGACTATTCCATAACCAATCATTAGATCTAGAATTTAGTACAGAAACTTCTTTTTTCTCCTAGAAGTTTCCTTTTTAAAGGGGAAGGTGTTACATCCCTATGATGTTAGTATATAAGGTGACTGCCAGAAACCGCAAGAAACGTTAAGGGCTGGTCAGGTCAAGTGTTTTAAACATGACAAAAATGACAAAAAAGGAATTCGTGTTTTTCATTTTTAATGAAATAATTCATTTTGTGAATTTTAATTGGATAGTCTTTGAGTATCTCATTTATTTTAAAGCATACGGCCGTCTGTTGAGCGAAAAGTACCTACGTTGACGTGTCAACAGACGGCCGGCCGGCCGTTGCCCCCGTCAGCTGGGCGATAAGTACCTACGAAAAAACACGAATTTCTTTTTTGTCATTTTTGTCATGTATAAAACACTTGACCTGACCAGCCCTTGAAGTTTCTTGCAGTTTCTAGCAGTCATCTTATATATGCTTACAGCCCTAACTTACTGCTGCATCAGCATATTGCTATCCAGCCAGACGCGCCCGCTTCTCGAGCGCGCCAGTCTTATTCCAACCTCCGTGACGGCTGCCAATTTCATTCAAATCATTTTAATATTAGTTTTATTTCTATTTCCTTTTTTTAAAACCCTAATCGCGAGACTCGTTCTAACATTTAAAGTCTTATTCCAACCTCCGCGACGGCTGCCGATTTCATTCAAATCATTTTAATATTACTTTTATTTCTATTTCTTTTTTTTTAAAACGATAATCGCGAGACTCGTTCTAACATTCATCCCTATGATGTTAGTATATATGCTTACAGCCTTAACTTACTGCTGCATCAGCATATTGCTATCCAGCCAGACGCGCCCGCTTCTCGAGCGCGCCAGTCTTATTCCAACCTCCGCGACGGCTGCCAATTACATTCAAATCATTTTAATATTAGTTTTATTTCTATTTCCTTTTTTAATGTTGATAATTCGACCCTCCATTTACAATCAATGAGCTGAAGCACGCAGTCGAGTCCTTTAACTCCAAAGAGGCTCCGGGAAGGAGTGGTCTTACGGCGGACATATGTCGCGCTGCCATCTGTGCAGACCCACAGCTGTTTTTGGAGTTGATTAATAAATGCTTGGAGCAAGGTTCCTTCCCAGCGGTCTGGAAGCAGGCCACAGTAGTCATCCTGAAGAAGCCGGGAAAGGAATCACCTACTCCCAAAGATGAGCCCCAACCAATATGGGTTCATGCCGCAAAAAAGCACCGAAGACTCCCTCTATGTCCTTATTAACAACATCAGAACGCAACTTAAATGTAAGAAAATAATATCGCTCATATCACTGGACATAGAGGGAGCTTTCAACATTGCTTGGTGGCCTGCCATAAAGGTCCGCCTAGCTGAGGAGGGATGCCCGATAAACGTCCGAAGGGTTTTTGATGACTACATGTGCGAGAAGAGGGTCGCTGTGCGGTATGCTGGTGAGGAAGTAGTCAGGCAGACCAACAAAGGATGCGTCCAAGGGTCCATTGCAGGGCCCATTTTGTGGAACCTGCTCTTGGACCCTCTGCTAAAGGACTTGGAGAAGCGACAGGTCACACCCCAAGCCTCTGCAGATGACGTCATCCTGGTCTTCGTAGGAGAGACCGGGAAGGAGATTCAGGACCGGGCAAATACTATTCTTGTGCATGTTGAGGAGTGGGGAGTCAAAAATCTTAATCTTAAATTTGCTCCACACAAAACAAACTGCTTAACCTTCACCAACAAACTTAAATTTGACTCCCCACGCCTCAACATGGGCGGAATAGCGATCAAATAGCAGAAACGAATTAAACTTCTCGGACTCACAATTGACGCAAAACTTACATTCAATGATCACTTGGCTAATGTATGTAAAAAGGCGGAAAACATTTTCAAACACTTATCTCGGGCCGCGAAGGTGAGCTAGGGACTTAACCTGGAGGTGACTAGGTCAATTTACATCACTGCAGTGGAACCCGTTGTGACGTATGCGGCTGCGACCTGGTCCACGGCCGCGGATAAGGTCATGACGCACAAGTAGCTAAATGCGTTGCAACGGGGATTCGCACAGAAAATGTGCAGGACATATCGAACTGTCTCGCTCAACTCTGCGCTGATTCTGACTGGGACACTCCCTCTTGACCTCCGGACTAAAGAGGCTGCAGCTCTTTATGAAGTGAGGAGGGGGGTGCCCTGGCCGGAATTACGCGGCAGACACGTTGAGACACCACACCCTGCACTGAACCTACCACACCCGGCTGAACACACAACACTGGAGCTCACGCCTATCACACAAGACACTCAGATACACGAACATACGCATGACATCCGCATATACACAGACGGCAGCAAGATCGAGGGTAAGGTTGGGGCGGCGCTATCCTTGTGGAATAGCGCCGGTGAAACCAGAGCCATCAAACTTGTACTGCCGTCCTACAGCACCGTGTATCAGGCTGAGCTCCTTGCACTACACAAAGCCTCGGAAGTATTGCTTAGTAGGAAAGAAACAACTTTTGGAATTTATAGCAACTCTATGGCAGCTCTCCAAACCGTAACCAACGTGGCTTCTCTCCATCCACTTGCAGTAGAAATGCGCAGTAATCTACGATTATCAACTGAAAAATGCAAATGTGTCCATTTGTATTGGATTAAGGCGCATGCAGGATTGGAGGGCAATGAGAGAGCCGACCAACTTGCCAAGGAGGCCGCTATAAAATCCAAAAAGAAGCCGGACTACGACTTGTGCCCGGTTTCACTTGTGAAAGTGATGGAAAGTCACACAGAAATGGAACGAAAGGTACAGGTCTAGCGACACTGACGCGGTAACCAAGATCTTCTTCCCAGACGCCACAATAGCTTACCAGACCACCCGGAAGCTAAAGCATACTCCCCTGCCATTCCTGGCATCGCAGCAAAGCATGGCCCGATCGGCCACACTGTAGACAGGCCGGGTCTCCGCCGGCCGCTAACGTGAGCGCCGCCAGTCGCGCGGTAGTGCGTCCTCGTTGCGGCTGTACAGTGGGAGGCGCCCGGCGCCCCTGCGAATTGCCGCACCTACAGGCCTGCGCTCCTGATGGCGGCAGGTCAGGTTGGGAGGTCTCCACGACCCTAGCCTCGTATTCCAGGAACTTCATGAGGTCTCCCAACCCAGGCAGAGTAGTTCCCTCCTTCTCTGCTGCTTCCCGCTCGAACCGGGAGCGAATGTCCGTGGGCAGCTTGGTCAGTAGGATGTGGACCAGTAGGAATGACCACTCCTCTACTGGCAACCCCAACGTTCGCAACGCGTTGCATGCAACGGTGACCGGCGTCAACAGCTGCATCCGTAACTCAGCCCGGTTAGTTACCCTAGGGACCGACAACAATTGTCGGGCATGTGCATCGGCTAATAGCCGGACGTTGTGGTACCGGTTTGTGAGAAGCTCCCACGCTGTCTCATAATGGTCGTCCTCGACCCGTAGGTGCTGGACCTGGCAGCCTACCAGTTATCGCGGGTCCTGCCGTTGGTGATGGTTTGGACGGTACAACTTCCCCCATTCGTCGCCTCTTGATGTCGCAGGCCGCCTGCTCGACATTGTCATGGATTTCCATGATCTGGGCAAAGTCCTCCTCGTATGCCGACCACACCTCTTTGCTGGGCGGCGGCGCAGTCTCCGACAAAGCCTCCATGGCCGTCTCAGCCAAAGAGACCCGCAATCTCAGCTGTTCCGCCCGCTCCAAAATGGCGTCGTCTCGGTCACTCCGGGACAGCAGACCTTGCACGGACACGAACCATCGCAGCTCCTTGGCCAGGACTGCCTTCGCCATCGCGTTATCACCAAAAAACTAAATGTACGAGAGATGAGAATAATTCTCCAACAATAGCACAAACCCGGGGTAAGATTCCCTAAACACAATTTAATTACAATGCAGCAACAAAAAAAATTAATAGGTACAAAAAAAACTTGTACGGGTTTGTAACGAGAAGCGCACTTACAAATAAGATGTGCAATTATTATTACATAAACGATGATTTTTTTATTTTTCAAAGACAATAATTTAAAACAACAAAATAACTTAAATACTTAAACAAAATTAAACTACTTACCTAAACATCAAACTATAGAAAATAAAACTATAAATAAAAGATGTCCTCCAACTGTGGGCTCATGGGGACGGTACCAAGAATGCTGGCAACGTTACCTCTTTGGATTGCCAGGCTGATACGCTGGCAGAGGTAGATGCCAGCTTTCTTGTCACCGGAGGCTTCAATAAGTCGAGTACTTAACTCTTTAACGAGCTGTTTTGCCTCCGGCCCCCATGGACCCAATGTCTCCACCGCAAACGGAACAAATATATAATTGCGGCCTAGATTCGCGTACTTGTTCCGTTTGCGACTTTCAGCACTTACCGCAGCAGCTCCGACATGATGCGAGGTTGCGCGTACATGTGAGGGAGCCACGGTGTCTGCACAGGTCGCATCCCACACCAACGGCCTGCCAAGTTTCCAAGGTCCAATGGTCATACCGTCAGGTCTTTTGCCATCGCTGCGAGAGATACCAGCTGGTTCTAAGACAGCCGGTACACCAACGGTGGCAAAAGCACTGCGGATGATGCTGTTGAGTGAGGAGTGCCGTAACATACGGCCAGCACTGCGAGTGCATGAGAGGCCGTGGTGGCCAAGCTCGTCAACAGCCTCCCCACACACACAACGATGAGGGTGGACTACCCTGGCGCCAAGACGGAGGCAAACCGCTATAGTGAGGGACGGCCCGTCCAACAAGGTACCGACATTAGCAGATGGTAATGCCTGGAGCCAGTGGCCTGACTCTCTCTCGGAGACGGCAGTGAGACGAGCATGTTCTGCTGTATTAGCAGAAGTGGATATAAGCTCCTTAAAAACTAGTTTGCAAAGTAGCTCGTCCCATTGCCTCTGCGACTGTGGCATCAAAGGGAGGTCTGAATTTTGACAGATGGATTGCCAGGCGTTTTTGGCATCCGACACACACGACAACTCTACGGAACCCAAGGATGGGTTGATAATCTTCCGGTAGAGATTGTACGTGCTATGCGCAGAAGACAAAAATGCTGGCAGGGCCACACTGCTTAAATTTCTAATGCCTAGGCCCCCGAAGCTCATATTTATAGAATTGGAAAGAGACAGCAGATCACAGCCATGCGCACAGCGTCTACGTGTCGCTCGCTCGCATCTCGCATCTTTGATTTTTTCGGCAGTCAACTTATGCTTTCTGTCTGGTTCATTCGCGTCGCGTGTGCGTAAAAATGCCTAAAGCACGCCGAATTAGTGTAATAATAATTATGTGCCGATCACAAAAGTTGTTCTAGTTTATCCTTTAATAAATTTTAATTTATTTACGAAATTTTAGCACAGGTTTTCACTTTTATTTAATTATTATTACATTAGTTTGACAGTGGGAAGCTTATCACCTTTCCTGTGCGCTAATGTAATAAACTGGAATGCTCTATAACACCATGTAAGTACCTGCCTACCTATTAATTACGCAGCAGTTTAGGTATCAACGTTGCCTTTAATGCGATACATTAGTTTAACTTAATTTAGTGTAAGTAGGTAAGACTAAATAGTGAAATAACGCTTGACTAACAACAACACAAAATAGGTAATACATACTTATTTTAGTTTAGTTGTCGAAGACATGAAAGGTCATCGTTCGGTCGTTGGTCGTACCTTAGATAACTACCTACATTTGAGGAGCGTCTGTTCAAAAGGTTATATTTACACTTCTGGAAAAAAAAAATATTTTTTTTGTTTCTGAATCTCTAGATAAAAATGAATCAACTCATACAGGTAATCTTGTCCAAAACGCTATAATTGTCCTTAAAAACGTCTCTAAAAATCGTAGTCCCAATCAAAAAGTTATATTTACATTACATCTACACACACAGGGTTCTGGTCAATGCTGTTGTAAACAAAAGGTTATATTTTTCATACAGCAACGCTATATGAAAAAAAGTTTCATTCAAAAGGCTATATTTGTTATATTTCACTAAATGTAAAGAAATTATGTTATAAAAATGTTATTACTTTCAATGGTTAAATTAATGTACTCTATGGCGATCGATGACTCAACGATTACTCTGTCGGAATGCACCCAGTTTTTTTAGCTGTGTTAGCTGTCAACGTCAAACGTCTTTTTTCTTTGCAATTTAGTGATACCTGGTCTCAGAACAATAACTAAAGCTATTGTTCTGAGTACCTGGTAATGTGCCAACATTGAGGCTTTTTTGTGACGGTTGCGGAGGCCAAAACAAAAACAGTAACTTGATACATATTTTAATGTACTGGTTGGTTAATTCTCAGAGCAGTCTTCAAAACATCCATCTTTTCTTTCCTATCAGAGGGCACAGTTTTCTCCCAGCAGACCGCGTGTTTGAAAGGTTGGAAAAGGATACTAGACAAAAACCGGTCATTATAAACAAAGAGGAATATTACAACATCTTTTCAAGACATGAGAGCTTAAGATTCTGGGAAAAGACTGGGTCCTTTATGATATAAAGAGTTTAGAGGCTTATTATAAAAAGCTTACAGCAATACAGTATTTAAAAAGTATTCAATTAAAAAAAATAACAAGCTCGGGGAGGCTTAATTGCAAAGTTAAATCAATGGAAAATTATAGGTTCGAAGCATCAGAGGAATTTATGAGCTTATGCAAGAGAGGCAAGAGACATCCCTTGTCTATTGACCAACTCCAAGATTGTCATCATCAACTGCTCAATGAGAATAAAAGAAAGACGTCACCAACCTGCTAGTAAAGCAGTTTGGTGACAACTGGTTAGAATTATCAGAGTTGGAGTGGTACCGAAGCATATTATTTAATGATGTTGATGACAGTGAAATAAATGAGAATAATCAACACTAACCAGAAAATGATGAGTCTTGTCAATGCTTGGAAATGGATATTGGTCAAGTCAGAATTTGATATTTTAGCTTTTTTTTTAGGTTTTGTTGAAACAAAACAGTCACTTAATAAAAACTCTAATTCTGACTAATGGTTGGCTTACTTATGTATGATAAGCAGGATAGAGAGTTATTATTTTTAATAATAATAAAAATTTCAATATATCCAAAGTGTTTCATTCAAAAAGCTATATTTGCAGCACTGTCTGATCAAAAGGTTATATTTTCCAAGTGACTGACCAAAAGGTTACATTTACAAATTTATTTTTTTAATATCTTTTTTTCATTATTTTTTAAAATTAAAAATCTACGCTAGTTATAACCTAAGTTAGTTTATGCTACTTTTGGAAAACAAAACTAACAAAAATCTCCTACAAAAAAATTGAAAACCGTTTTTTCCAGTTTCCCTAAATTTATTTAGAGTGTAATTATAACCTTTTGAACAGACGCTCCTCATTTGATCTTTCATTTGTAAGGAAAGGTAGCTGTACCTATCTTCTCTTATTGTGTGATAGATTTTTTTTTGTAATACGTAGGGTAGGATTGAATTGAAATTACGCTCATACATAACACTTATCATACTTACAGTTAAAATGTGGCCATAACTTGATGTAATCGATAGTCGTTGGACTTAACTGTACCTTATACCTACGCACATTTCAATTAAAGGAAAATAAATGGGATCTCATGATTGCAGACTAACGTAGGTACTTAACGCCCAGCTGGCGACGTGGACGTGTCAACCGACGGCCGGCCGGCAGTTCGTTGAACTTCTTTGCTCGCGCGTTGTAAATAATCGTTATTTTTAATTGCCTTTCATTTTATTTTTCTTATGTTATTGCTTTAAAATAAATAAGATACTCAAAGACAATCTAATTAAAAGGACAATGTTCTGCGCCCATACATTGTTAGCCTAAGAACCAACAATTATGAAATATTCTTTTCTAGGTTCGAAATTGCAAGTAAATGACTATAAAAAGAAAGATTTTTGACGGACACTCCTGAGAACCTAAATATCAGGAAAACTTGAGGTTATGTTTAATTACAGAATTTGAGAAGTGATGTTGCAATCTTTTGTTTTATTTGAAAACACTCATGCACGTTCACTAACACTTAAATAATCCATCATTATTTCACATTAATATTCGACAAAACACAAATTATAGAAAATAAAACAAAACTGCGGACATGACTTCACTTTCCCGCCAAGAAGTCCAGAACGTCAACTTTTTTTTCTAGACCATGGATACTAGTCCATCAGTCGTATTATTAGAGTTCATTGATTAATGTTTAAACTGATGATAATGATGAGTGATGTGATGATAATATTATGAACGTTTAATGCTAAATGATATTCCCCCCAAACCTCTTGAGTTCCAGTAAAGATGTGGCACTTTACTGAGATCTCGCAAGGACTTCTTGACATAATTTAAAAAGTGATGCTGCACTGTTTTGTTTTATTTGCCAAAGAACGTCTACTGCACAACCAGTGTTGCCAGATCTTAGAGCCAGTCTTCCGTAATAACTGCCAAATTGCGTATGAAATCCGTGTATGGGAAGTTTTATTTTATTTTAATGCACAAAACTGTTGTAAATCACTGATGCAGAGTGAGTGGAATAACTTGATAATGGATGCAAGACAAAAACAACTGTTTGTACTGAATAAAATATGTTTATAATTTCTATACGTGCGTGAAAAACAGATAGTCAGACAAAAATCAAAACAAACATTATTTGACATAAACAGAAAAAATTCTGTCAGTCAGAATATGCTTTGAATCGAACATGATTCAAACCATATTCAAATGATACCATAGAGCATACATTGTACCTCTTTACAACACTCCTCCTCAAGTGGATAGCTCTATGTATTCAGCAGCAGGCTCACAACATAGAAAACAAACATCATTATAAAAACCTTAAACGTTACCAAAGTATACACAACAAACACAATCGCTCAAGCATAGCCTTCTAACATTCAGGCTCTAAGATTCATCTGATCTACGCAGAACTCGTGCTTGCATTTCGGTAAAGCTTTAGTAAAGATATCTGCAGTCATTAGCTCTGTTTGCAGGTATTCTAACGACACAATGTTATCATTAAGTTTCTCTCTGATGTAGTGACATCTAACATCAATGTGTTTTGTTGTCTGATGATGAACTGGATTCTTAGCAATCTGAATCGCTGACTGACTGTCACTCAACAGCTTGACAGTTTCATCCTTTCGTGAGATCTCTCTCATCAATGTCTTTAGGAACGTAGCTTCTCTACTCGCTTCGGACATCGCTACATATTCCGCTTCTGCACTTGAAAGTGCAACGGTGCGTTGCTTCTTGCTTTTCCAAGACACGGGTGCTCCTCCTAAAATGAATACAAATCCCGTAAACGATTTCCGATCACAGTGATCTCCTGCATGATCGGCATCGACATATCCAGTAAAACTTAGTCCAGTTTTCACAAATGTCAACTTGTAGTCGATGGTAACCTTTAGGTATCTCAAGAGTCTCTTAGCTGCATTCCAATGCTCACTCGTATAGTAGCTATTGAACTGGCTGAGGTACGAAACTGCATAACTAATGTCAGGTCTTGAGCATACAGCTAAGTACATCACCGATCCAATAAAATTTTGGTAAGGCATCTCTGTGGGTGCGATATGATCACTACTGGGCTTCTCTAGTTTTAGTCCAGTTGGCAGAGGTGTCTTAACTGGTTTGCAGTCAAACATTTCCAATTTCTTCAGAACCATTTGTATGTAATCACTCTGATTGACACTGACCTCCTCCTTAAGCCGATTTATATTCATACCCAAAAAAGTATTCACTTTCCCCAAGTCCTTCATATCGAATTTCTTCATTAGTTCTTTCTTTACTGTGTCTCTCTCTTTCTCATTTTTGTAGAATATCAGAATGTCATCGACATAAACGGCAATAATAATCATATTCCTAATGTAGACACATGGCTCGTTACCCGATCGCTTGAACTTCATCTCAGTCAAAGCATCATGGAGTTTCTTGTTCCAGGCTCGAGGAGCTTGCTTTAGTCCGTATAGAGCTTTCTTGAGCAAGCATATATGATCCTCTTTGCCTTTCTCCACACAGAGTCTAGGCTGCTTCATATAAACTCGCTCCATTAAATCTCCATTAAGGAATGCAGTGACCACGTCCATTTGATCTATTGATAAATCATTTTCAGCTGCAAACGCGAATAGTAATCTAAGGGTACTATGTCTGATCACAGGAGAAAAAGTCTCGTTGAAGTCTAGTCCATGCCTCTGTGTAAAGCCGCGCGCTACAAGCCTGGCTTTATACCTAATTTTCCCCCAGGTTCTTTTTGTTGGTTTGGTTCTCAACCAGTTTTTTAAATTCGACAATCTTTGAAAATACTTCACTTTTCTCTCGCAAGAAGTAAATAAACGTGTACCGGGTTTTGTCGTCAATAAGTAAAAGAAAATATCTCTTCCAGCTGTGCGACTCTACGCTCACAGGACCGCAGACATCTGAATGTACGAGCTCTAGTACTTCAGTTGCGCTGGTCGCGCCACTCTTTTTAAAAGGTATATGTGTTTGCTTACCTTTAAGGCACGGCTCACATTGTAGGCTATCAGGAATTTGGTACCTCACTCCTTCTGCTAAACCATTTCTAAGCAGCTTCATGTTTGATGCTCCAAGATGTGCCAATCTCCTATGCCACAGCTCAAATTCATCAGATATCGTTGCTGAAAAAACAGACTGGTTAGTATTTGAAATAGCTTTGAATTTGTAAACTCCTTTTACCTTCTCGCAGCTATGGAGTACATTTTTTTTTATACAACAATCACTCCTGTTAATATATCTCACAACCATTCTTTAAAAATACTACACTAAAAACTCTGTCTACAAGTGTACTTACACTAAGTAGGTTTGCAGTCAGTCCAGGAACATACATCACATCATTTACTCCAAATTGCATTCTCTCAGCCTTCTGCACATCTCCTGATCCAATTGCACTTAACTTCTGACCATTAGCTACTACACACTAATATTTACAGCACTACACTAATATTTACAGCACTATCTAACACTCTATAGTCTGTAAGCCAGTCTTTGCGATGGGTCATATGAGATGACGCTCCAGAATCAACGATCCATTCGTTATTATCTTTCGTCATGGCAGTGAACGCAGTCAGCAATGATGATACTTTGTTATGCTTTTTATTTGGGTTCTTTGGACATTTCATAGCTTTATTAGGTCCACCGCAAATAAAGCACTTGACTGTCTTCTCTTTGTTAAACTGTTTTTTGTTCTTTTTGCCTTCCTTTGCTCTTACATTGCTACTCTTAGCTTTGTTGTGCATAGTTAAAGCAATCTCATCAGAGGACGTCGATGGTTTTACATCGTCCTGCTGTAACAGCTTGGTTTTGGCGTAATCTGACGTCAGGGTAATGTTTGAGTTCTCAATGGCCATCTTCATTGGATTATAGACCTCTGTCAATCATTGTAACATTAGCGCTGCCAACATTTCATCATCGACCTCTTTACCAATGTCTCGTAGCTGCTGTGCTACTTTCATTATCGCCGTAATGTAGTCTTTGACGTTACTAAATTGTTCCAGCTTGAAACTAATGAGTCGGCAAACGGCATCGGTTGGTGACACCCTTGTCTTCAAAAGCATTTACCAGCGCTTCCCAACACTCTTTCGTCGATTTCGCTTGTCTCACATGTACCAATAACTCCGGATTAATCATAAGACAAATTTGTGCCCTTGCTTTGGAATCTTTTTTAGTACCGGTTAGATCTGTTTCTGGGGGCGTAGTTGATACATATTCCCAAAGATCTTCGTGAGTCAAACAAAGTTCCATTTGGAATTTCCATGTCGAAAAATTAATCGACCCCTCTAATCGTTCGAAAGTAGGAAGGTTAGTACTCATCTTATTTGTTTGATTGTAGCTGTTTCCGTGTTCAGAACTATCTCCAGCTCCGAAATCTCTAGTCCACATCCACTGTTCAAATTTCGATGTTGGTGCACATAACCTGTTGTAAATCACTGATGCAGAGTGAGTGGAATAACTTGATAATGGATGCAAGACAAAAACAACTGTTTGTACTGAATAAAATATGTTTATATTTTCTTTACGAACGTGAAAAACAGTTACTCAGACAAAAATCAAAACAAACATTATTTGACATAAACAGAAAAAGTTCTGTCAGTCAGAATATGCTTTGAATCGAACATGATTCAAACCATATTCAAATGATACCATAGAGCATACATTGTACCTCTTTACAACAAAAACAGGTTATAGACATGTTAAATACAAACAAAAATATTTTATCTTAAGGTCTAAAGCTGAAACTCTAAGGTATGTATGTACATACTTACAACTATGTATAACTATATCAATGAAAGTAATATGATGATTAATAACGCAAAACAATATTAAAACAATATGGATGTCAGACAGACACAATAATGATTCATAACAAAGTGTTTTACGTCTTGCTTGCACTACACTAATTAACACCATTAACTCTCTCTGGCCCTCATTCTCATATTAGCCGACCAAGAAAATATATCAATCGGAATCCTCAAAGCCATAGTTTTTACTATGCAGTTTGCTGGTTCAGTTCTGTAAAAATCTAGGAAAATAAAATAAGACTCGCTAGTTTACGCATAATCAAATAAAATGTAATATTTCTTAGGAATAATAAAAGCTATTAGTAGGTACTACTTATTAAAAGTTATTACTCATTAAAAGCATTTGCCTGAAAATTCCGTAAATAAATCCGTGTGCATTCATTGTCCGGTTTGAACATTGACATTATTTTACGGACAAATCCGTATATATGGCAACACTGTGTACAGCAGACTACAATAACGCCAGTCAGTGAGTGACACAGCACCGCAGATTAGTAAAATTGTCTTCATTGGAAAAGCAAAAGAATCTTATGTCGACTAACGTTTACTATATTATGCGTGGAGTATTTGGCAGTTATATTTGGAGTCAGCCATGCATGCATAATATTATTAGGTTTGTTTGTACATATTATAAATGTTTTGGTCACAAACCTTTAATTCACTGGCTGAATGCACTGAACTCTCAATACCCACCCTTTAATAAAAAAATGATACTCAATATAATGTCCAAAAAGTTATTTTTATTATTGGTTACTTTTCTAAAAGTGTCCGCCAAAATCTAAATACTGTTATCTGTCGTAAAAAATAAGCTAAGAATTATCATGTATGACATGTTTGTGTTGGTTCTTAGGCTAACTTCAACAATGTCCTTTACAGAATGAATTATTTAATTAAAAATGAAAAAACACGAATTTCATTATTGTCATGTTTGGAACACTTGACCTGACCAGCCCTTGAAATTTCTTGCGGTTTCTAGCAGTCACTTTATATAGCATTGTGAATGCAAAATTTCAACAATAAAGATATTTATAAACAATTACGTCTTTATCGATTGTTAAAAACTTGCAATAGTATTTCTTTCGAATGTGAGGGTAGACTTCACAGTGATGTAATACCGCTGGCTTGCAGCGTAAATCAAAACTACTAGGATAAATTCAACGAGTCTTCTGGGGTCTCGGTAGCTCAGCGGTTAGAACACTGGACCGGCAATCCAAAGGTCGTGGGTTCGAATCCCACTCGAGCTTCCTGAGACTGGTTGATTTTTTTCTAGTAAACATTTTATCCTATAACTATATAGCATTGTGAATGCAAAATTTCAACAATAAAGATATTTATAAACAATTACGTCTTTATCGATTGTTAAATACTTGCAATAGTATTTCTTTCGAATGTGAGGGTAGACTTCACAGTGACGTAATACCGCTGGCTTGCAGCGTAAATCAAAACTACTAGGAAAAATTTAAAGAGTCTTCTGGGGTCTCGGTAGCTCAGCGGTTAGAGCAGTGGACCGGCAATCCAAAGGTCGTGGGTTCGAATCCCACTCGAGCTTCCTGAGACTGGTTGATTTTTTTCTAGTAAACATTTTATCCTATAACTATATAACATTGTGAATGCAAAATTTCAACAATAA
This sequence comes from Scoparia ambigualis, assembly GCA_963921215.1. Classification (NCBI taxonomy): domain Eukaryota; kingdom Metazoa; phylum Arthropoda; class Insecta; order Lepidoptera; family Crambidae; genus Scoparia; species Scoparia ambigualis. The sequence goes on along the minus strand of OY992506.1, from coordinate 3,443,542 downwards.
AGATATTTATAAACAATTACGTCTTTATCGATTGTTAAATACTTGCAATAGTATTTCTTTCGAATGTGAGGGTAGACTTCACAGTGACGTAATACCGCTGGCTTGCAGCGTAAATCAAAACTACTAGGAAAAATTTAAAGAGTCTTCTGGGGTCTCGGTAGCTCAGCGGTTAGAGCAGTGGACCGGCAATCCAAAGGTCGTGGGTTCGAATCCCACTCGAGCTTCCTGAGACTGGTTGGTTTTTTTTTCAAGTAAACATTTTATCCTATATCTATATAGCATTGTGAATGCAAAATTTCAACAAAAAAGATAGCTATAAAATCACTTGGCGTGGACATCATGACTTGGAATCCTTTAGTGGTTCATATACTGTCTCATAAATTAGACTCTGAAACACATAAAGATTACATAGAGTCCCTAAAAAACCCGAGAGAATTACCATCATTAGCCAAATTTTTGAATTCCTAGAAAAACAAGTTTACTTCTCTAGAAGCTTCTAAAAGAAAACAAGGCAGTATTACGCAACGACCTACGTCACAAAACCAGCAATTCATAACAAAAAAGCCTTACCAACAAAATAATTATAATTACAATATATATTCTGTAAATAGCGGGTGCCCTTCGGTTCGCCTAAAATTTTTGGTTCTAATTTCATATGGCCGAACTATGTTGGCTTCAACTTTTAACGCACAATAATTGTCTAGCCTAACAGTTGTTTTCGCACCATTATAGTTTTGCCAAAAATTGAAAACCCTAATTTTAGAATCCCTAATATTAAATGCACTAAAATGTATCGGCATAACATTCTTCCGGCATTACGAAGATTACGCTTTAGTGTTGAAAGCCCTAATTTATTATTATAATTAAGTACCTAAGTTCAAAGTTTAATTAATATTTTTAATATTTTTTTTATTAGACGACAGAAATGGGTGCGTATCATTTCATATAATAACAAATGAACTAATTTCAAAGGACATAACGTTCATTGGATATAATTTTTACTTGTTCTAAATACACTTCCTATAATAACATTACCTATTATCATTCTCACATTCAACGAATGTCAATGTAGACAGTGTCATTTGCACTCGCAATAAATTATTATTTTTTGTTTAATTACGAAGCGTATTTTGCCTCAAAATAGTGGTCTTGTGATCAGGATTGCTGAACACGCCTGCGCTGTTGTTTGTGACTGCGTGCACCGCCGCTGTAGCGCCTGAAGAGCATCCGTTGCTTGGTGGTGTTCCGTCAAGAAAACCTGACACCGGGTACAAACAATATGCTGCCCATCGTTGCCTGGACAACGGCTCCGCAGCTATCAATTAGCGTCAAGCCCGTACGTCCCAGCCAACGAGCGGTGTGTTTACATTCATATTATTTGTAGTGGTGAAGTTTCGCGCCAGCGCCGTACGCCGCGAACTGCTAACTGTCAGCTTGTTTTTTTACATCATTTTAAAATTATTTTAGGGTTTATTTTTCGTATAATTTTATAATGTAACTACCAAAGTATAGTATATTATATACTATAATAAATAGCCGTCACCTTAATACATAATTGCTCAAGATGGCGCGATATTGCAAGACATGTAACAGAGAAATTTTAAATAGACAATATTTGGCTTGTAATTCTTGTAAACAAACCTTTGACTTAGATTGTGCAAATGTTTCCATAAAATTATTTTACATAATGGAACCAGGAAGAAGATTAACCTGGAAATGCACACCTTGCTTAAAACAATCATCATCAAAGGACATGATATTTAATAATGTGGGAAATAAAAACATTAACTTGTCGACAGACAATAATATTACACATAGGAAGAAGATCCAAATTAATATGCCTTTGTCCAATTCTTTTGAATCCTTAGATGACACCTTTTGTGATATTGATGATGATAATGATGATGTAAGTGTTATGTCAAATGATTCCACCAACAATCTCAACATGAGTTGTTCACAAATATCTACAAGGTTAATTGAGAAAAACAAAGAACTACAAAACATTATTAATACTCTTCAAGAAAAAATATTGGCAGCAGAATATCAGATTGAAAAAATGTTCGAAGAAAATAAATGTCTAAAACAGTCGTCTAGCAGTAATAAAAGTATTAACAATCAACACCAAGATATAAATTATCAGTCTACACCGAAAAATGTAACAGGAAGCAAATTTAACTTGCCTAAAACTGCCTCACTGTCTGGAAAAAATGACATTAAGAAAAATACACATATACAGTTACATAAATGTTCATTGCCTATACGAAGACAGATATCTCCATCTAATGGCAGAATTGAGAAACATAATAAAAACCTGTCTTCACTTTCAGAAAACATACGTACAAAAAAAATTGTAATTGTTGGTGATCAGAAGGGTTTGAACCTTTCTTCATATGTAATGCATATGGACCCGGGTATGTCCTAAAACTACGACCAGCCACCGGAGGACGGGCCGCAGCGTCCTCTAGCTAAACGGTGACCCGCTGCGATCCCCAAGCCGCCTGCCAAGCGTGGGGATTATGGCAAACCCCCCCCCCCCCCCCCATGACAGACAATATTGGCCCACGGCCCCCAGTCCCCGGCAGCTCCTTTATCCCTGGCCCAACGGGTAGCTGGTCAGGTAACGGAGGAGCAGGGGGTGCGAAGAATCACCGGCAGTTGCTCGGCTACCCACACACCCACCAACGAACCTTGGCCCTGGCAACACACAACATCCGCACGTTGAGGACCGATGCAAAGATTGTAGAGCTGGAGGAAGAATTGAGCAGATTGCGGTGGGACATCATGGGACTATCAGAAATCCGACGAGAGGGGCAGGATATGGTAGTCCTTGATTCTGGCAACATGCTCTTCTTCCGGGAAGGAGAACGAAAATCCCAGGGTGGTGTTGGGTTTCTCGTCCGCAAGTCCCTTGTTAACAACGTTATCAAGGTCGATAGTGTGTCAGGTAGAGTTGCGTACCTTATACTCAGAATCACCGATCGGTATTCGCTGAAGGTCATACAGGTATATGCACCAACCTCGACACACCCTGACGAAGAAGTAGAGGCTCTGTATGAGGAGATATCTGAAGCCATACATTCCTCCGAAACGTACTTCACCGTTGTTATGGGGGACTTCAATGCAAAGGTGGGCACAAGGAACGGCGATGAGTTGAGAGTGGGGCAATATGGATATGGACAGCGGAACCAAAGGGGCCAACGGTTGGTCGACTTTATGGAGAAGGAGGAACTCTTTTTGATGAACTCTTTCTTCCGGAAGCGACCAACCAGGAAGTGGACGTGGATAAGCCCCGATGGTTCAACCAGAAATGAGATCGACTTCATCATGACGACCAAGAAGCGTATATTCAGTGATGTCTCCGTGATCAGTAGGGTGAAAACCGGTAGCGATCACCGGATTGTTAGAGGCACACTGAATATCAACATCAAGCTCGAGAGGTCACGTCTGGTGAAGTCCACACTCCGTCCTGGCCCTGCCCAGATCCAGAGCCCGGAACACTTTCAACTCGAACTCCAAAATCGCTTCCAGTGCCTAGCCGAGTGCGAAACTGTGGACGAGATCAGCAGCGGGCTTGTGGAAACTGTCCAAGCTGTGGGGTCTAAGTTCTTTAAGACCCCACGCCGGAAAAAGCCTCAAAAGCTCTCAGACGGAACCATTAAGTTAATGGAAGACCGGAAAGAAATGATACTGCAATCTTCAGCTGATATGTCGGAATATGGCAAACTCAATAGACGAATCTCGAAATCTGTGCGACACGACCTGCGCTCCTATAGTGCTAAATGCATTAGGGACGCAATTGCGCGGAACCAAGGCGCCAAAGTGTTCGCAAAGAATTCGTCTATTGGTCAGAGCCAAATGACTAAGCTGAAGATCGAGGACGGCAGTGTCATTTCGTCGAAGCCGGAGATTCTGAGAGAGCTCGAGAGGTTTTATGGACAGTTGTACACCTCAACACAAGAGCCCGCTGTTGGTACAGCTCAGGACACCAGAGCTAAGTTAACCCGACACTATACCGAAGATATCCCTGACATCAGCCTGTATGAGATTAGTATGGCTCTTAAACAGCTTAAAAACAACAAGGCGCCGGGTGATGACGGAATTACCACTGAACTTCTGCGAGCGGGTGGAAAACCGATACTCGTAGTCCTCCAGAAGTTGTTTAATTCCGTCATGCTCGAAGGTACTACGCCAGAAGCATGGCACAGGAGTGCGGTGGTGCTCTTCTTCAAGAAAGGCGATAACACCTTATTGAAGAATTATAGACCCATCTCACTCCTGAGCCATGTGTACAAGCTGTTTTCGAGAGTCATTACGAACCGTCTCGAACGCAGGTTTGACGACTTCCAGCCTCCCGAACAAGCCGGTTTCCGAAAAGGCTTTAGTACCATAGACCACATACATACGCTCCGCCAGATTATACAGAAGACTGAGGAGTATAATCGGCCCTTATGTTTAGCGTTTGTGGACTACGAGAAAGCCTTCGATTCTATCGAAACCTGGGCTGTGTTGCAGTCCCTCCAGCGTTGCCATATCGACTATAGGTATATCGAAGTGTTGAAATGTTTGTATAGAAACGCTACTATGTCGATCCGATTACAAGACGAGAGTACGAAACCAATCCAATTGCAGAAAGGTGTGAGACAGGGAGACGTCATATCTCCGAAACTGTTCACAAATGCGTTGGAGGACGTTTTCAAGCTCTTGAATTGGAACGGATTCGGCATCAACATTAATGGCGAATACATCACTCACCTTCGTTTTGCCGATGATATAGTCATAATGGCGGAGTCGCTGGAGAACCTCAACACCATGCTCAGCGACCTCAATATCGTATCCCAACAGGTGGGTCTTAAAATGAACATGGACAAGACGAAGATCATGTCGAATGTCCATGTTGAACCCGTACCGGTAATTGTTGGGAGCGATACTATCGAAGTTGTCGACCACTACACCTACTTAGGACAAATTGTTCAGTTAGGTAGGTCCAACCTCGACAAAGAGGTCGCCCGGAGAATCCAACTCGGATGGGCAGCGTTCGGGAAATTACGAGATATCTTTGCATCGAAGATTCCGCAGTGCCTAAAGACAAAGGTCTTTAACCAATGTGTGTTGCCGGTGATGACATATGGCACCGAAACGTGGTCCTTAACTGTTGGCCTTTTAGAAAAGCTCAGAGTCACACAGCGAGCAATGGAGAGAGCTATGCTCGGAGTTTCTTTGCGCGATAGAATCCGAAACGAGGATATTCGCCAAAGAACCGGAGTTGCCGACATAGCTCGTAAGATTTGCAAGCTGAAGTGGCAATGGGCAGGCCACATCGCTCGACGAACCGACAACCGTTGGGGAAGAAAGGTTCTCGAGTGGAGACCACGCACTGGAAGACGCAGTGTTGGTAGGCCTCCCACTAGGTGGACCGACGACATCGTGAGAGTCGCAGGCAACCGGTGGATGCGAGTGGCGAGTTGTCGGTCAGGATGGAGGTCAAAGGGGGAGGCCTATGTTCAGCAGTGGACGTCTTCAGGCTGGTGATGATGATGATGAATGCATATGAGATCCTGTTTTAGGACTCCAAGACAATATGCAATCTCTGGATTCATGTATCCCAACGCGCCTACAAGTTACATTCTTGAGAAATCTAATTTGATAAACATGGATCTGGAAGAAGATGATTGGGTGGTATTATGCATCGGTGCTAATGATGTTAACCCATCAAAGTTATTTGCAGAAAGTGAAATTTTAAAAATTGTTAATAATCCAAGGTTATTCAATATTGACAATTTGAATTCTCAATTGAAAACTGTAGTAACTTGTTTTGGAAATTTTACTTATCTAGAAACTGATTCAAATAATATTATGAAGAAAAGATTAACATTAAAGAAAAAAATAGCAACAAAGATTAATTTATGTATTGATAAAAATGATTATGATGCTGATTTTTTTTTTTTTTTTTATAATTGGTTTGATTCTCAGGGCTATATTGAGGCAAATGTTTCCTTTAAGAGGTACAGTATGGAACTTAGGTATTTTTCTAACATAATCAGAAATATGACAATTTGGGCGATATTTTTCTAACATAATCAGAACTATAACGAAATGGGAATTTTAAGGATCAATTTTGGATAAGGGAATTTTTGGGGATATTGGGACATTTTAGGGAACATTTAGGGAAAAACGGAAAATTTTGAAATGTAATGCTAAAGCTAAAGTGCTAAAGTTTTGAGTGGACTTGAAGTCCTATTATATTATAATTTAAGTGGACATAAGGTCCACTTCTAGTTAATTGCTGGGCGCTCAGTAAGGAAAATATAATAGATTATTTACACATTACCAAAAAAAGCAATGATACTATAATCAGCTCAATCAAAAGTAATAATACTAAAAGCTGCTCATTAAAGCCAGGTTCAGTTCCTTACTTGTCCATTAATAAAAACAATTCTAGCTCTATGTTGCCAAAACGTGGTACTATTCCCTTTTATTTCAATAAAATTAAAACACAAGAATCGAGCACGCTTTTGTCTTCTCAACATAATTTGTGTAATGATAATGTTAGTCACTGTCAGCAATTAAATCCAGAGTCAATTACAAAGTCAATTAAAACACCAAAAAAAGGAACAATACCATATTACTTCACACATCAAAGTGGTAATAACTTAGAATTGAATAAGTTTTTTCTCTAAAAAAAGTAAACATTCCTTGAAAGTGCTACATCTAAATATCCAGGGTATTAGATCTAAATTAAGTCAAATAGAAGTACTTATGAACGCACTACAACATGATGTATTATGTTTTAGTGAAACCTTTCTAAAAAATTTATATGTGAATACTCTACAGATTCCAGGGTACCAATTAGCTGTATACTTTTCTCGAAACAAGTCAAGAGGGGGAGTATGTATATATATTTAATGTGGTATTAACTACAAAAAACTTTTACTACGACGACTACTACGATTGTGTAAATACTTTAACTATGGAACAAAATTTTGAATGTTGCGGTGTTCTACTTCAAGAGTCGAATCTTGTGGTCATATGTATTTACCGAATACCTAATTCAAACTTCGATTTGTTTATAAAAACACTAGAGTTACTTTTACATAGAGTAACACTTAGATCTAGTTATGCGAAGAGAAAAATAGTTATAGGAGGTGATTTCAATATAAATACCCTAGAAAATGATAGGAAGAGTGAAATATTTAAAAATACGCTGTCGAAATTTAATGTCAAATTAACAATTCATGAACCTACAAGAATAACTTCAAAGTCACAAACGTGTATAGATAATATTTTAACAAATCTAAAATCATTTAATTCAAAGGTTGAGCACTTTGGAATCTCTGACCATTCAGCCCAAATTATAGAAATACCCTGCAGTAAAGGTTTTGAAGTAAAATATTGGTATATTTATAAAAGGAATTTTGAAAAGTATGTAGATCAATTTCTACATCATATTTCAAAATTAAGCTTTGCTGAAGTGTATCTTCATAATGATGTTAACAAAGCATATGAATCATTCATAAAACTTTATGAAATGGTTTTCAATTTGTGTATTCCTATTGAAAGGATAAAAATTACCCATAAGAGATTTGCAAATTGGCAAAGTAAAGGCATACGTATAGCGTGTAAAAATAAAAGAGCAGTATATAATAGAATTATAAAAAATTGCAAACATATACATCTTATTTCATATTATAAAAAGTACTGTAAAATATTAAAATCTGTTACTCGTCTTGCAAAAAAAATCAAACATCAAATATATTGAACAGAGCACTAACAAAGCCAGATTTACTTGGAATTTCATAAAACGGCAAACTACGTCTGTGAATGATATGAAAAATTCTATCATAAATATTAAAGTAAATAATAACATTATTAAGGACCCTAAAACTATAGCTGAGACGCAATTATAAAAAGGGAAACTTTAAGCCATCCCCTGTACTAAATTGTAAAAGCATTTACCTACTTAAAACCTGTGAATGCTGAAGAGTTAATGAATATTGTAAAAAGGATTAAAAACAAAATTAGCTGCGGCCATGACAGCATACCTATGTATCTTATTAAAAAGTCAATTTCAGTTATAATTGAACCTCTTATCTATGTTATAAATTTAATGCTAGAAACAGGAACTTTTTCAGATGAACTAAAAAAAGCCAAAAATAAACCATTATTCAAAAAAGGATCAAAAGCAAACGTTGGTGATTATAGACCAATAACATTACTTCCTTCTTTTTCAAAAATATTTGAGAAAGTTATTCATACTCGGCTTTACAACTTTTTCATTTCAAATGGGCTACTAAATAAAAATCAATTCGGATTTCAAAAGAAAAAATTTACAGTTTTAGCAAAATTTAATATTCTCAAGATGGTATGGAAATCTATCAACAATAAAACTGCATGCATCGGCCTATTCATTGATATGTCGAAAGCTTTCGACTGTGTAATACATGATTTAATCTTGACTCAACTTGAAAATCTAGGCGTACGTGGTATTGCATTAAAACTATTTGAAAGTTACCTAAAAATAGAGAACAATATACAGTGATTGACATTTTCAATAACGCCAATAAAACTTTTAAGGAAGTGTCATCTACATATGGTAAAGTAATTCTCGGAGTACCTCAAGATAGCGTTCTTGGCCCTCTTCTTTTCTTAGTGTATCGATGGCTCCTAAGTAAATAATCGTATGTGCAAAAAGGTAATTTTACACCAGAGCATTTTCAAGACATTTTCATTCATAATTACTTTAATTTTAGTGCTTTATCTTTGAAATTTACATATTATATACAACATGTCCCAAAATTCAAGGATAAGCTGGTACCAGAGGATGAACCTTTTCTTGACTATTAAAGAAAAAAAAAAGAAAAAAATAAATCTCAACATTCTATGAAAATACAAAAAAAAATTGAAATCCTTAGAAAATTTACACCCCTTAACATATTTTTAACTACCATAACCACAACTTTTCTAAAATTTCAGTTTTTTTTTTGTATCGGCAACTTACATAGCACTGCTATACACCACAATCCTTAAAAATCCTAAAACTACAGTAATTTTTATTCAAAAATCAATCATAATATTTTATTTCCCTAAAAATTTGAAAGTTTTATACTTTCAGTCTACTTTCACTCCTCGTAGCGTAAAAAAAACGTATGGTAACTACTATGGCAAGTTTTTTTAAAAATTAACGCAACTAACTATGATTCTAAAATGGTATAAGACTCTACGAAAACTAGCCACGAAAGAAAGTGCGTTCTATTTCTAAAGAATAACCAAATTTAATAAATTGTTGTTGTTGCTAGTAATCATTTTTAGTGTGGGCCCAAGATAGGTTTATTGTTGCAAATTCTTGGAATTTGAATATGACGCGTGCGTGTCAATAAAATTTAGACGTCAGAGAGAGATAGATAGAGAGAGATTATGCGTTAGAGAGAGTTAGATGGTATGTTCCTTATTAAATTACAAGAGCAAGTCAGTACGCTTTACTCCTTTGTTTACTGTGCACCATTCTGTATTCAATTGACGTGGCTCTCGTACTAACGACTTTTGGCTTGGCTTTTTGGACCCGATTAAGTGACCCACTAATTAAACTGACCTGGCATTATTTTGGACTGTGATTGTGTCTTTTGTGAATTGGACTTTTGGCGTATTGTGGACTATTTAGTATTTATAATGCCGCTACCATACACACCGCTGGAATACGCTAATATGCACCTCATCTATGGAGAATGCCGATGCAATGCTAGCGCTGCTAGCAGATTGTATCGAGAAAGGTACCCGAATGCTCAAAGATACCCGGGTTACCGAGTATTTACTAATGTGCATCAAGCGTTTTCGGAGGGTCGTTTACCTTCTGACAGGAGAAACGCTGGAAGACCTAGAATGGAACGCGATGAAGAAGTTCTCAATGAAATAGAAGATGATTCAACTACCTCGGTACGTGCCATAGAAGCGGTAACTGGTATTCCCAAAAGTTCTGCACATCGAATTCTAAAACGTCACAGGCTTCACCCATATCACTAAAGGCGTGTGCAGACATTATTACCGCGGGACTATCCGCTACGTGTTGCATTTTGCCGTGTGATGCTGCAAAAGCACAGAGAAGATCCCCAATTTTTAGATAAAATTCTATGGTCGGATGAAACAACCTGCAAGAAAGATGGTTATTTAAATCTTCACAACTTACATAGCTGGAGCAATGAGAATCCACAACTGATGAGACAAGACAAATCCCAATATCAATTTAAAGTTAACCTATGGTCGGGCATATTAAATGGAAAAGTGATTGGGCCCTTTGAGTTACAAGGAAACTTAAATGGCAATAGTTATTTAAACTTTTTACAAAATGACTTGCCAGATTTATTAGAAGATGTGCCCATAAATGATTTACAAAACATGTGGTTTCAAAATGATGGTTGCCCAGCTCACTACGCTCATTCAGTGCGAGAATACTTAAACCAAGAGTATCCAGGACGTTGGATCGGGCGACTTGGTCCTATCTTATGGCCACCACGTTCACCCGATCTAAATCCCCTAGATTTCTTTTATTGGGGTTGTCTCAAAGACAGGGTCTACTCAAAACCCATTGCAACATTGGACGAGCTTCGCCAAAAATCGCTGAGGCTGTGGATCATATCAACGGTAGAAGATATGCACGACGAATAAAACGATCCTTTTTAAGGCGATGTCGTGCCTGTATTAATGCCGGTGGCAAACAATTTGAACATGTACTCTGATGTTAACAATAAATTAATAAAATAATTGTAAAAATGTTTCTACTATTTGTTTTAATTCATTCAACATTTTTGAACAACTAGAAACCTATTTTGGGCCTAACTAAAAATGATTACTATCAACAGCAAAAAATCATTAAATTTGGTTCTTCTTTAGAAATAGAACGCACTTTCTTTCGTGGCTAGTTTTCGTAGAGTCTTATACCATTTTAGAATCATAGTTAGTTGCGTTAATTTTTAAAAAAACTTGCCATAGGTTTTTACCATACGTTTTTTTTACGCTACGAGGAGTGAAAGTAGACTGAAAGTATAAAACTTTCAAATTTTTAGGGAAATAAAATATTATGATTGATTTTTGAATAAAAATTACTGTAGTTTTATGATTTTTAAGGATTGTGGTGTATAGCAGTGCTATGTAAGTTGCCGATACAAAAAAAAAACTGAAATTTTAGAAAAGTTGTGGTTATGGTAGTTAAAAATATGTTAAGGGGTGTAAATTTTCTAAGGATTTCAATTTTTTTTTGTATTTTCATAGAATGTTGAGATTTATTTTTTTCTTTTTTTTTTCTTTAATAGTCAAGAAAAGGTTCATCCTCTGGTACCAGCTTATCCTTGAATTTTGGGACATGTTGTATAACGAATGGCGCCTCAATATGTTTCCAAAAGTAAATCTGAAATTGGTTTAGTTTTCGAAATAATGTTATTACAATTATTTACATCGGTAGTTAAATATTTTTAAAATCTTAAGTGGCACTTACGATAACTTACATTGAAATATATCTGCAAAATATATCGTATATTTGGCATACGATTGTTTACGTTTGTATTTTGTTACTCTATTTACACGCAAGTAGCACATTCCATTTTTAACTATGTGAATAATTTATAGTTAATGTAGTATCTCATGGTTAGTAACCTATAAAATAGTTTTTTTAGAATGTTATAGTAGAATAAATTGTTTAAATGTGTTATTATTTCCAAGTATTTCTACTTTATTTGGTCGATTAACACGAAACTTACCATATCAATAATATAATAAGATTAAATATTGGTTTATGTACATAGTAAAAAAACTACGAAATATAATTTATATTTTTATTAAATTAATGAACATTTAAAAAAAGTTGTAAACCCAATTAATTATTAATAGCAATAAAATTAGGTGAGGGCGTTTAAAATAAAAATTAAATTAAGGCAATAACTTACCAGCATATTTTTTATAATTAATTACCTATTACAAAAATATTAAAGAAGTTCAAAGAATATTACAAAATATTATAATTACTAGCATACTAAATAACCAATTTTGAACATACCTACATAATTATGGTATGCACTTTAATAATAAATCAACAATAGGAACAACAGGTAAGAAAGTTTTTATTTTTTTTAATTTATTAACAAAGAAGAAAATACAGGTAAATATTCATTTTGTATCACAAAAACCTTGACAGTTTGTCCGGATACAAATCACACTTGAGTGTCGCATAACAACACTAACCAAGAAAAGTTTTATAAAATAGTATAATATAAAGACAAAGAAGACAAATTTTGCAACTTAGCCTAAATATAATTATTGTAAATAAACATAATGTTAAGTACGCGCGGGTAGTAAGCATGTTCAAATGGAGTCGGCCACGAAACGGCTACATTCTCCGCGGCTAGCTATCTTCACATTGGTATTTGGAGATATTTTTTTTCCATAGTTGATGCGTGGTGCGCTCGTAAACAACTACAACATACAGGCTGATGCGTGATGCTGACATTTATTTGTAATAAGTTATTTTTCCTTTATTTATAACTTTTGTAGCACAGTTTTAAAGTAGATTTTAAGTTTATTTTTATAGTTTCCATCTGTCATTTCTGTTAATATTTTTGGTGGTATTTCATTTAAGAGTGTTGGTACTAAATATTTATATGAGCGTTTGCCGTAGTAATTTTTTATTTGTGGTATCTTAAGCTTAGATTGTGTGACTTTTCTGGTTATAGTTTTATGGCTGACATTTACTTGTAAGTATTTATTTAAGTATTGTTCGATTAATATTTGCATTTTAAATCTATTTTTTACTGGCAGTATTTCACAAAATTTAAATACTTCTATATTATTGTCACTGTTGCATAGCTTTTGTTTGATTTTATTCGCAAGTAGCAGTAGTTTTTAGGACTCTTAATTGTAAGTAATATATTTTGTCTAGTTAAGTTTTAAACGTTGTTCCATAACTGGTAGTACCATAGGATATTATAGACTCAACCAGCGTCCTACACAAATTTAACAGTACCGGGAAAGGCATTTTGTATTTTATTATTGCGAATTTGGCCAACGTGGCCCTTAATTTTTCGCAATTACTGTCTATATGATGGCTCCAGTTGAATCTATTGTCAATGATTAGACCGAGGTATTTGAAATGAGTAACTTGCTCCAGCATATTACAGTCACATTTACTCATTGTTTGATTGGTTCTATGTAGACAGAGGCATGTCAACATTAAGCAAATGGTTTGATCGAACGTGCATGATTTTGGTTTTTGTGTAATTTATTACAAGTCCGACATCATGTGACCATTTGCACAAGTTTGTGAAATCTTTTTGAATGCACAATTCAGCCTTCGAAATATCTTTATTAGCAGCGATAATACAAGTGTCATCTGCATATTGATAAACAGAGCAGTTTTTAATTACGTTCTCTATGTCATTAACGTATGCTAGATAATGCAAGGGCCCTAAGACAGAGCCTTGTGCCGTGCCGGTACTCACTGTAATTTCGTCACTAAATTCATTTTCAAATTTAACTCGGTATTTTCTATTTTTTAAATAATCTACGCACCATTCGAGCAAAGGGCTGCGGACCCCCGTATCATTCAGTTTTTTAATAAGTATGTCGTGACGGAGCGTATCGAATGCTTTGCTGAAATCTATAAACAAAAGAATAACATGGTTTTTACGATCAAGGTATGTATTTATTTCATCGGTAAATTTGGAGAGTAGGAGAGAGGTTGATTTTTTAGGTTGAAAGCCAAACTGAGTATTTGATATGATATCATGTTCATTGTAGTTATGAATTTGCTTACATATATATATTTTTCGACGACTTTGTCGATTACTGGGAGTATAGTGATTGGTCTATATTTGTCATATTCACTGTGAGATCCGTTTTTGTGAATTGGCTTGACAATTCCAGTTTTTAGCTCTTGGGGATATTTGCTATTTTTTATACTTGTGTTAATAAGTTTTGCTATTACGTAGGCTAGGTTATTACTGAGCGATATTACATCTATGCATCTAATCCCATCAATGCCAGGGGCTTTGTTTACATTTAAGCTTCTAATAATGTTTAACACCTGTCTAGACGTAGCTGGTTTGAAAAGCATTGATTTGTTTGCCGGAAATTCATAGTCAGACTCAGCAATGAGGTGTTCGCTACATTTTAGTAGAATTTTTCTTACATTCTTGTCGAATTCTTTCCCGAAAACATTAGCCAGTTCTTTTACTGTATGGTTATTTTTTTTAAATGCGCTCAAAATAGCACTGTCTACAGATTTCGACACGCGACCGGATAAGGAACTTAATACACCCCAAAGTTTTCTTGGGTCGTTTTTATATTTATTTATTTCATTATTATAATAATTATTTCTTGCTTTTTCTATAACTTTGCGAGTTTTATTTCTACATTTGTTAAATTCTAGCCTTATGATTTTATTGTTAATATCTTTTTTCCACTGCCAATATAGTATATCTCTTTTTTTACACATATTGTTTATTTTGTTATCTATCCACGGCTGTTTATTTCTCTAGCTCGTCGTACATTTTTTTTTTGTGTATTTAGACTGTTCATAGCAATCACTGAAGTTGTTTTTAATAAAATTATAAATGTCAATTGGACATTGCATGTTTTTAACCATATTCCATTCTATTTTATTTAATAAATTTAATAGTTTATCATTGTCGTATAATATTTTATACCGATAATCACCTGTATGCAGCCGCTTGCCTCGATCCCTGCGCACGAAAGTACAATCATGCGGTGGTCTGCTAATACAGTGCCGAGCGCGGCCGAGTAAATGTCTAATGAGCGCGATCTCACAAAAATGTGATCTATGCAACTGCGAGTAACAACTTCGTTTCGCATTTCTATTCTTGTGTAATCTGATATCGCGCTCATTAGGCCACACTCGGCCATGCAGCTTAAATAGTATTCGCGTATGTTATCATGGCATTTTAGGTCGATATTTATGTCGCCTAGTAAGTACATATCAATGTTTTTGAAAATATCTTTACGAAGTAGCTGTTTTAGCTCCGTGATAAACAAGTGTTTACTACCGTTAGGCGGTCTATATAATACGCAGATGTGTGACGTGTAGTGATATGAGGTTTTTAGAACTCCAATTATTGATTCACAGTGTTTTAAAGATGTGTTCGTTACCGTTTGAAAGTCGTGTGTGTTTTTAATATACATTATAATTCCACCACCTCTTTGCTGCTCACGTAGCACATTGCACATTTCGTAGCCGCTCAGGCAAAACATCTGTATTAACCCACTCGATGATGAAATACCCACTTCTGTTAGGATAATAGGTTCTCTAAATAATTTCTGCCACACAAACACTAATTGCAATAACAGCTAGGTACTACAAGACCAGTTACGAAAGTTTACAATAAATATAAAAATGTAGTATCGTCTACCATACATCAACAGTATTCATCAATGCTATGATGATCTACCCAACAAAACAATGTAAATAACGTCTATCAAGTCGTCCTTCCCTCGCTGTGATCAAATGGTATTTAGATACGTAAGTGGGAGGGAGATAGCCCGATTGCAGCAGTGTCCCTGCGAGTACACGCTAGGCTCGAGGAGTCTAGTCGCACGCAGGCGCCGCGCGCCGCATGCATTGTTTGTTTATCTAGGTCTATACTACAGGCTGTTTATAAAATGTGACTTTAAGTTTTTTTAATGTTATTTACGGTGATGCTGTTTTTAAATGTTAGGTCTAAATCGTTTAGCAAACGAGGGACGATATATTGTGTGGTTCTTTTACCGTAAGTGTTATTTGTAGCTGTTGGTTTTATCAGTTTTTGCTTAGTTAATTGTCGCGTATTTATTTTGTGCTGAATTTTATGTTGTAAATCCTTATTGAAGAAGTGTTCTTTTAATAAGTTATATTTAATTTTATGTTGTATAGGTAGAACATTGCAATTTTTGAAAAGTTTGTTATCGTCATTTTTATGTTGTTCTTTTATTTTGGGAGACACGATTAATTTTAAAATTCTTATCTGCAGGGTTTGTATGCTGTCTAAGTAGGTTTTGAATGTTCTTCCATAGCTAGTAATACCGTAATTTATGATTGAGTCAGCTAGTGCATTGTATAACATAAGTAAAATTTTGTAGGGTATTCTATTTTTAATAATGATAATGTTAGCTAAAAATGCTCTTAGTTTGTCACACACAGCAGTGACATGAGGCTGCCAATTAAAATTGCAGTCAATAATTAGTCCAAGATAAGTATGCTTATCAACTGTTTCTATACCCGGACATTTACATTGGTATATATTTACGTGTAAACAATTGTGGTCGTGTGCTTTTAACCTATTGTTGGTTTCACAGTATGTCTTTGTATATGGCGACCGTATGTGGACCAGTTTTGTCTTAGATGCATTAAGGACAAGTCCGTTGTCGTGGCACCACTTATTTAAAGAGTTAAAGTCCTCTTGTAGTCTTACAAGCGCCCTGTTCACATCTTTGTCTGCTATAACGAGGCAAGTGTCATCGGCATAATGATAAGATGAACAGTGTTTCGATACATTGTTCATGTCATTGACGTATGCTATAAAGTGAAGGGGGCCAAGCACTGATCCTTGTGCTGTTCCTTCAGTAACAGGTATTACATCGCTTATAGTATTACATATTTTGACATAGTACGATCTATTCTTTAGATATTCTTCGCACCATCTCAGAACGGGTCCTCTAATACCAGTATTACAAAACTTTTCCAACAGACATTTATGGTCTAGGGTGTCGAATGCCCTAGAAAAATCAATAAAGAGAATTAGGACATGTTTTCTATCATGTAGGTAGCCATTCACTTCATCAGAAAACCTCGACAGCAGGGACGCAGTACTTTTCATAGGTTGAAAGCCATATTGATTTGCACTTATTATTTTATGTTGATTATAAAAAGTATAAATTTGATCGCTAAAAAATTTTTCGACAATTTTGTTTAGAGACGGTAAAAGGGAAATAGGGCGATAATTACTTACATCATTCTGTTTACCCTTCTTATGAATAGGACGTATGCAACTTTGTTTAAGGTCGTCCGGGTACACTCCACATTTCAAACTAGTGTTAATCAATTTGGCAACAGCATAAGACATTTCTTTGGCAATTAATTTTATATCTGCAACTTTCATTCCATCGTTTCCGGGTGCTTTCCTGCTGTTGAGGCCCCTAATAATAGTTTCAATTTTTTTGGGTTCTGCTCTTTTTATATGTAGACTAACATCGGCCGGTTTACTGTAGTCGTTCTTATTCAAAAGTTTTGATGAACATGTGGGGATAATGGATTGTACAGCATTTTTAAATTCTAGAGCGAATGCATTAGCAATTGCATTGTAATTTTGTCTATGTGTGTCAAAAGCTTTTGAAATTATATCATCAATTGACTTAGTTACCCTGCCGCATATTTTATTAATTATTTGCCATAGATAACGAGGGTTCCTGATGTTTTCACTGATTTCGTTTTGATAATATGTATCCCTACTGTATTCCAGAATTTTATTAATTTTATTACGTAATGTATTATAATCTAGTCTAAGGCAGCTATTTGATGTGTCTTTTTTCAATTTATTGTATATGTCATCTCTTTTGTCTGCTAATTTTAACATGTATTCTTTAACCCAGGGCTGTTTTATTTGTTTTTTTATACATCGCTTTTTATGTTTTAATGATTTGTCATATGCCGAATCGAAGTTTTATTTAATAAATTTATATATTTTTTGTGGGCACGACATATGGCTTACACTCGACCAATTGATGTTATTTAGCTCCTCACTCAAGATAACTTTGTCATGATAATTAATTTTATTTTTTTTGAGATCACCCTGTATGCGAGTTGTGTGCATTCCTTCGCAGGCTACCAGTATTAAGCGGTGATCTGCCAGTACAGTATCGATTGCCGCCGTGCACGGATTCATAGTGGTCAAACGTGTAAACAGATGGTCAATACATGATTTAGTTACCTTGTTATGTCTCATCTCAATGCGAGTGTAGTCCGTTATACCCACCATGAATCCGAACTCGGAAAGCATGTCGATGTATTTATTTTTTATAGCAGTATTTGTTTTAAGGTCAATATTCGCGTCCCCAAGTATGATCGTATTATCTGTTACATGTTTACTTATAAGCTGCGAAAGTTCAGATATAAATTCAGTTTTGTCATTAGAAGGAGGTCTATAGAATGCACACAGTGTCACAGCGTTGTTATTCGTGGTGTTTAATGTACCAAGTATTGTTTCAAATTGCGTTGTTTTAATTGTTTTTGGTGTAAATTTGAGGTAGTTCTTTACGAAAATTATAATACCGCCTCCTTTTCTATTGGGGCGTAGCTCAGTGTGCATTGTATAGCCTGGTATGTTATATAGTCTACTATTAATATGAGAAATATTAGCTTCTGTGAGTACTATGACATCAATAGGAACTTTTGAAGAGTCTATAACAATAAGAAGTTTGTTAAAATTTTTGATTATAGACCGGATATTAACGTGTATACAGAATATTTCAATTTTTTTGACGTTAAATGGTATACATTTAATAAACGACTTTACTGTAGGGCAGTCTACTATTTCATGAGATTGTATGTGATCGTAAGTTTTAATATTAGCCATTTAAATGAAATTAATTTACAAATACTACTATACAAATACTATCAATTTACAAACTACCTGCTATAAAAATAGCCAAAACAACTAACTTACTGCTGCTTAGGAACTAATGCTTCAATATCTAACATCGAGCGTACTATGTGAGGCCGGCTTTGGTCTTCGGTCTTCTTTACGTAGATAACTCCAGATTTGCACCACACATATTTATAAGAATCCTTGAGCTTTTGTTGAGCATTATATAATAAGGTTTTTGTGCGGTGTGTGAGAGCTTCGCGTATGTAAACCCGACGTGTGCTTTGTTCTGTAGGTAACTGAGGAAGGATATTTCTGGCAATAATTTCCTTCTTTTTAGCTGCAAAAAGCCATTTATTGCGCACCGCATTAGATTTAACATCTACCACTATGAGCCCCGGTTGAGGCCTATCCTTAGGCTTAGGCATCCAGCGTACCGTTGCGATGTCGTTGACGTCGACGCCCAGATTCTCCGCAATTTTTAACATCACCTGCTCAATGTCTTGGTTAGGTGTTTCAGGGATTCCAGCTACTTCCATTGTACCGGACAGCATTTTTTGCTCTAATTCATTGAGTTGTTGTTCCGTAGCTGACATTCGAAGCTCAAGATTTTTATTCTTGTTACTTAGTTCGGTATTTTTGTTTACCAGCAATTTTATAGTGAACTCCAGCTTTTTGACGATGTCCTCAAGGTCAGCTACTTGCCCGCTTATATGTTCCATGGCTGCTGTGAGGTCACCTATCTCTGATTTTATTATCTTTTGCATCTCCCGAGTGATGCTAGAAATTAATTTCTTTTGGTTAAAACCGGAGGGACGGTCTTCGTCATCAGAACTATCATCCTGCGGCACAAAGAAGGAAGAGCGTCTGGATACGTTGTTGAGACATTCCTCACAGCTCCACTCTAGTCCCTTCGGAGTTTCGCAGGGCTGCCATCTGTTTGCTGGTTAACTTAGGGCAGCTGGTGGAGGCATGAACCGATTTGTTGCATCTACTGCATTCAAGACCTGGAGACTTTTGAGTTATGTTTTTGTTACAACAAGCACATTTCTTAGGTGCCATCACTGGTGCGATCGCGGGTAGTCAGAAAAAACTTAGAGATTGAAAAAACTTTACAATCGATCTTATATTTATGTTGACAATATTTAGTTTATACTTTTCGTTATTGGGAAGGTAATTACTGAAATTATTTAAGTTTGGGGAGTCAATTATTTCTAGTACATCCGTAGAAGTAACCGTGGTGGGGACTAAGATAAAAGCACACTATTACCGCTTATCACTATTACTCGTAGCGATCAGCCTGTCTATGTCTGCGATGTTTCTAATATTCCTCGGCTTGTCGTTATCATTCTTGCGGGCTAGAATATTACCTTCTTGGAACCATATTATTAAGGTTCGGAAGAGAAACACCGGACTGTACTTACAAAGAGCCGTTTATTTTCCAAGGTAGCCTCCAATGGTACAGTATAACACGACGACAGAGATGTTGACGCCTCGGCGGTTGCAGCAAAAAAGTGTCCCCTTCAAGATGGCGGACCCCAGTGGTGTCATCACTTTAGTGATGTTACGTTTCGATTAATATTCGATGTTTTAGAATTTATTAATCAATTGAATAATTGTTAACAGTCGGCCATCCTGAAAAGGTGTCTGTCCCAGACATCAACCCTCTGTACGTTGATTAATATGAGTTCACTAATATAAATATTAACAATATTAGTAAGTGGTTATTTCCAGTTTTCTTTATAATAATAATTGTTATTATTGTTTACATTTGAGGAGCGTCTGTTCAAAAGGTTATAATTACACTCTAAATAAATTTAGGGAAACTGGAAAAAACGGTTTTCAATTTTTTTGTAGGAGATTTTTGTTAGTTTTGTTTTCCAAAAGTAGCATAAACTAACTTAGGTTATAACTAGCGTAGATTTTTAATTTTAAAAAATAATGAAAAAAAGATATTAAAAAAATAAATTTGTAAATGTAACCTTTTGGTCAGTCACTTGGAAAATATAACCTTTTGATCAGACAGTGCTGCAAATATAGCTTTTTGAATGAAACACTTTGGATATATTGAAATTTTTATTATTATTAAAAATAATAACTCTCTATCCTGCTTATCATACATAAGTAAGCCAACCATTAGTCAGAATTAGAGTTTTTATTAAGTGACTGTTTTGTTTCAACAAAACCTAAAAAAAAAGCTAAAATATCAAATTCTGACTTGACCAATATCCATTTCCAAGCATTGACAAGACTCATCATTTTCTGGTTAGTGTTGATTATTCTCATTTATTTCACTGTCATCAACATCATTAAATAATATGCTTCGGTACCACTCCAACTCTGATAATTCTAACCAGTTGTCACCAAACTGCTTTACTAGCAGGTTGGTGACGTCTTTCTTTTATTCTCATTGAGCAGTTGATGATGACAATCTTGGAGTTGGTCAATAGACAAGGGATGTCTCTTGCCTCTCTTGCATAAGCTCATAAATTCCTCTGATGCTTCGAACCTATAATTTTCCATTGATTTAACTTTGCAATTAAGCCTCCCCGAGCTTGTTATTTTTTTTAATTGAATACTTTTTAAATACTGTATTGCTGTAAGCTTTTTATAATAAGCCTCTAAACTCTTTATATCATAAAGGACCCAGTCTTTTCCCAGAATCTTAAGCTCTCATGTCTTGAAAAGATGTTGTAATATTCCTCTTTGTTTATAATGACCGGTTTTTGTCTAGTATCCTTTTCCAACCTTTCAAACACGCGGTCTGCTGGGAGAAAACTGTGCCCTCTGATAGGAAAGAAAAGATGGATGTTTTGAAGACTGCTCTGAGAATTAACCAACCAGTACATTAAAATATGTATCAAGTTACTGTTTTTGTTTTGGCCTCCGCAACCGTCACAAAAAAGCCTCAATGTTGGCACATTACCAGGTACTCAGAACAATAGCTTTAGTTATTGTTCTGAGACCAGGTATCACTAAATTGCAAAGAAAAAAGACGTTTGACGTTGACAGCTAACACAGCTAAAAAAACTGGGTGCATTCCGACAGAGTAATCGTTGAGTCATCGATCGCCATAGAGTACATTAATTTAACCATTGAAAGTAATAACATTTTTATAACATAATTTCTTTACATTTAGTGAAATATAACAAATATAGCCTTTTGAATGAAACTTTTTTTCATATAGCGTTGCTGTATGAAAAATATAACCTTTTGTTTACAACAGCATTGACCAGAACCCTGTGTGTGTAGATGTAATGTAAATATAACTTTTTGATTGGGACTACGATTTTTAGAGACGTTTTTAAGGACAATTATAGCGTTTTGGACAAGATTACCTGTATGAGTTGATTCATTTTTATCTAGAGATTCAGAAACAAAAAAAATATTTTTTTTTTCCAGAAGTGTTAATATAACCTTTTGAACAGACGCTCCTCATTTGTCATCAGTGGAGTCGAATTTTATACATTTTCTCATAAAAGAGATTCAAGAACACTAAAATAATTTTTTTTTTTATAAAATAAAAGCAAAGGATGATTTATTTTAGATTTAAAACAATAATGTTGTGTGTAGTATACCTTTAAATTAAAGAAGTTCAAAATTTAATATTGGTTAATTAATTATTTCAAATATTAAGTTTGTAAATATTCTCGGCCATCCTACACTAAAGAATGACCTCATTCATGTAGCTAAGAGAACAAAATAATATCTATTCGACCATTTTCATTTAAATAACATCTTTCAAGAGTAGTAGAGTAAAGAGTGAAAAGTTAATTAGAGTCATTAAACCTGGATCATCTTTAGACACCATTCACTAACGCGCACTTTTCACAATTTTATGTAAGTAACACACACAACACTTAAACGTGGGTTTATATACGGAGCTACGATTCTTCGAGATGAGGTACCACAGCTTTGTTAGGTACTGCCTTCTTGTATTATGAAGCCGCGGCTCTCCCCAGAGGGAAAGGACAGAGCCTTACCAGGAACTGCGGCGTTTCTCACGAACAAGTGGGCGCCGCTTGCCCGCACAAGGAGCTACGGTCTCAACCCACCTAAGCTATTACCTCTTGCTCGCACAAGGAGCTTCGGCCTTAACCCACCTGAGCTGTTACCGCTTGCCCACACAAGGAGCTACGGCCTCAACTCCCCGACTGTTACCGCTTGCCCACACAAGGAGCTACGGCCTCAGCCAATCTGAACTGTTACCGCTTGCCCACACAAGGAGCTACGGCCTCAGCCAATCCAAACTGTTACCGCTTGCCCACACAAGGAGCTACGGCCTCAGCTCGTCGAGTATTTACCGCTTGCCCACACAAGGAGCTACGGCCTCAATCCGTTTTGGTCACGTACCGCAAGCCCACACAAGGAGTCACGGCCTCAATCTCTGCTTGGCGGATCTAGTAAGTTGACTTGCGCGTTGTGACGTCGTTTTTTAATGAGCAGCCATTCAAGCAGCCAATCATGTCTTAGTTTAATTAAGGGATAGGATCAAAGAGGAACATAAATCACTTTTCATTTGTTAACTCGTAACATACTAAATAAAGAGATATATTAATTATCTTTATAATTAAAATATGATTCTTTTAATAATTTCATTTCATTTCATAGTAAAACGAATCCCATAACTAATTTATTATACCACTAATTTTATTAGATCATTGCATCAACCTTTATATAAACAATATCCTTATCACTCGCTATCACCATAATCGCTCTCGGATTCTGTATCCCCAAATCTCATCCAAGGTTTCAATTTGTCAACTGAAAAAACATTTGTATATTTCTTTTTTGAGTAACCTTCGACGCTACTGATTTCATATCGGTCATGACCTAACACCGCGGTAACTCTGTACGGGCCACTAAAGGCTGGAACCAACTTATGACTTTCACCCGGAGTCTTACTACTCTTTTGGGCCATTACTAGATCACCTTCCTTATAAGTTCGCGCTTTAGATCTTTTCCTATCGAATCGAGTTTTCATTTTCTCCTGTCTTTCTTGAACATTTGTACATACCTCCTCACGGATTTTCTCTACGGTTTCCGTTAAAGATTCCTCAGAACAGTTGATCTCATGTAACTGAGCCTCTACAGTATTTACCGTAGGTCTCCCAAATATTACCTCTGATGGACATTTGCCTGTGCCTTGGTTTATAGTATTATTTAAGCTCCATTGAACTTGTCCGAGCCTAACGTCCCAATCCCGATCATCCTCGTTATGACCAAGAGCAGTAAGTGATGCCAGAATTGAACGATTATAACGTTCGATTTGGCCATTTGCTCGTGGTGTTGCCACAGCGTTTAAGGTGTGTTTCACTCCAACAGATTCTATATAAGCCTTGAACTCATTGGATGTAAAACTCGTCCCGCGATCCGAAATAAGATGTGCCGGTATACCAAATAGAGCGAATACGTCCCTAAGTACGGATATTGATGTTTTACTTTTAGTATTTTTCACAGCGCGAAGTATTATAAACTTAGTAAAACTATCTATGATTCCTAATACATATAAGTTACCGCGTTTACTCTTAACGAAAGGGCCCAAGTGATCGATGTGAAGACATTGGAATGGTAAATTCGGCTTAGGAATAGGGTTCAAGAGACCTTGTTTCTTGCCCCCGGGCATTTTAGCGTGAGCACAGGGTATACACGCACGGACATACTTTTTAGTAAATTGCGCTAGTTTAGGAAACCAGTAATCTCGTCGAACTTTTTCCAATGTCTTCTCATATGCAAAATGCCCGGCCTCGTCGTGACATTGTTGCATGATTTTCCACCTAGCGTCTCTTGGAACTGCCCAACGTAGCTCGCCTTTTACCTTTCTGTAAATTTTTCCTTCCTTCAGTTCGTAATTGTCACGGATATCTTTCGCTTCTTGACTCTTTGTATCTAATACAGCCTTTATATGGCATAACCGGGGATCGCTCAGCTGTACTGATTGTAACCAGTTTACTTCACTAATCTGCATAACCGTGAGCGGTTGTTCATCTTGGTCAGGGAGTGAGTTACGGCTAAGAGCGTCTGCATGCGTCATCTGAGAGCCTGGCTTATATTCGACCACAAAAGAGAATTCCTGAACGAGAAGCCACCATCGTGCTATTCTCGGTATGAGATCCCTTTTTGTTAAAGTGGTACGGAGCGCATTGCAATCCGTAACGATTTTGAACTCTATACCGAGAAGGTACACCCTGAATCGGTTCAGCGATGCAACGACAGCTAGAGTTTCTAATTCATATGAATGAAAACGCTGTTCCTCTGCTGTCGTCTGTCTGCTAAAATATGCAACGGGCCGTAGTGGCGTGTCTTTATTCGGGCGTTGTAATAGTATACCTCCCAGACCCGATAAACTGGCATCGGTATGCAGCTCTGTGTCAAACTCTGGATTATATATGGCTAAGACTGGGCGTGTTGTCAAAATTTCCTTCAGTCTAGTAAAGGCTTGATCTTGATCTACACCCCATACCCATGCGGTGGCAGCTTTTGTAAGAATCGTCAATGGTCTTGCAATAGTTGCAAATCCTTGGACAAAACGCCGAAAGAAACTCGACAATCCAATGAATTGCCGAACTTCGTGAACGTTCTTTGGCGTTTTGAAGTTAGTGACAGCCTTCGTCTTTTCTTGGCCTGGCCGTACTCCCTCGGAGGAGATCTCAAAACCCAAGTAGTGTATCGTCGTTTGAAAGAAATTGCACTTGGCAAGATTTAGAGTTAAGTTAGCTTCCCTCAAAAGGTTGAGTACTTCACGTAGCTTAGACATTCCTTCAGGTATTGATTTCGAAGGTATAATAATATCGTCCATATATGCTAGGACACCCGGAATACGACGCAGCTTTAATAGCTTAAGAATGAGTCTTTGAAATACCGCTGGTGCGTTCGTTAGTCCGAAGGGCATACGATTATATTCGTAGTGGCCATCCGGGGTCACGAACGCAGTTAGGTGCTTTGATTCTTCCGCCATAGCTACCTGGTGGTAGCCAGATGTGAGATCAAGCGAGGTAAAGAAAACCTGTCCAGAAAGACTGTCAATCTGGTCATCGATAAGAGGCATTGGAAATTTTTCTTTGACAGTCTTCCTATTCAGTGCCCGATAATCCACGCACAACCTCACATCTCCGTTTTTCTTCGCTACCAATATAATAGGGCTAGCGTATTCCGATGTAGACTCCTGAATAATTCCGTTCGCCAACAAATTGTTAATAATATCATTGACTTTATCGCGTTCTGATAATGACAGCCTATATGGTCTATAAGTAACAGGTACGTGGTCCTTCAACTCTATATGCATTTCCGTACATTTTGTTTTGCCAAGTTCGTCTAGACTAAATGCAAAACAATCACGATATTCATTTAGAAAGTTACAAAGCTGGTCTTTTATAGTTGATGTTAAACTATTATTCATATTTATTTGTCCAGGATCAATACTAATGCAGCTTGTAACATCGTTGACTGTTATTGAATTAACGGTCATTAAATTATTGTTTGGTGGTTCAGAAATTGGCATTACGTTTGATAATAAAATGATACCACGAGCTAACAAAATTCCTTTGCGTAACGTAAAAGGTTCCGAATTTAAACAAATAACCACTACAGCTCCCTTACCGCTATTGATCGAATACAGTCCCGGTAATATCACGTACTCTTTACCCTCACGCATACAAGGCTCTGTATCTATATATATTAATCCAGTGGTCTCTGCATCCATTAGCACTTCTATCGTAACTGTCCCATGTATCGTGACATCTTTCGCATTGGTGATGGGATGCTTATCGTATTTAGTTCCTACGTCCTTATAAAACACTAATCTATCATTGGTTTTCAAAGCTCTCACTTGAGGAAGTTCAGTCAAAGATTGTCCTACTAACACATCGGCCGGGAGAACCGAAGAGTCTACTAAATATGCCTCTATGTTTTCGTCCAATCCATCTAATGTAACCCTGATGTTAACACGTCCACTCGGAACAAGAACCCCACTGGCAAACCCCTTCAGCATAGGCAAATTGGATTTATCTACAGTCAACTTTAAATCTGACCCAAAATCC
The DNA here is from genome assembly GCA_963921215.1 of Scoparia ambigualis. Lineage (NCBI taxonomy): Eukaryota > Metazoa > Arthropoda > Insecta > Lepidoptera > Crambidae > Scoparia > Scoparia ambigualis. Next base: position 3,416,892 of record OY992506.1, on the reverse strand, counting down.
TCTCGAAGCAAAGTACATTGGCTACCTAAGTCTACAAATGCTGTCATAGATTGCCCGTTAACTGTAATTGGTTTATAATATTTTTCACTACCTCTTCCTGCTGTAGCAATATTCAAAACGTGTGCAGTACTAGACGTGATTGAAGTTTTTGGCATTGGCCCCCTTGCAGCTCTTGCCTCAAACTGTCTATTACAGTTCTTTTCGTCGTGGCCAAAACGTCGACATTTGTTACATTTAAGGACGTCTTTAGGACAGCGAGTAACGATATGACCTACTTCACCGCAATTGTAACACGTCGTTTGACTTATCGTACTTGGTTTTCTTAAGGGGAGGTCAGCGTTCCTCTTGCCTGTTTGTTCCGTTTGTAGCTGATTTGGATTAAAGGACCGAGGAACGTAAGCAACTCTGCTAGTAATATTTCTAAAGTACTGAAGCACATTCTCAGGACTTTGAAGATTGGCACCTTGGACATTCATTCTTATATTAGCATCGTAGATGCCTTGAGTAAGGCAATCCACTGCCTTTATCCCATGGAGCTCACACCTATTTATTAGCATAATCTTATCATAATAGTACTCCTCTAATGTTTCGTTACGACGGGTTTTCCTAGCCAACATTTCCGAGAGTACCTCAGCATAATTTTGTTCGCAAGGGAATGCAGCGACCAGCTTATCACGCCACTCAGCCCATGTGTATTTAACGCTAGTCAGTCCGTCATACCAACGCTTAGCTAAACCACGTAATTTTGGTAATGCATAAAATATTATCTGACGTTCTGACCAGCCATACACATGCGCTGATTCGTCTATTTTCGCCAACCATTCTTTCATTGTCTGGATTTTTCCTTGTGGATCAAAATCAGGTATTATGTTTTGAGCTGCGTGCATTCCCGTTCCTTGAGCCGTAGTGCTACCTCGTTCAGTTAAAACCGTAACCAATTTTTCTAAAAGAGAAGTCTCAATTGTCTTATCCGCACCTATATTCCTACTATCCTTTACGTGCATGTCAGAGATTTTATCTTTCGATGTACCAGATTCACTACGTCGCGTAATTAGAGCAGGTGACTTACTTCTACGCGATTGACATCGTTTTTTAATTTCCGACTCATCCGCACTTGAACTACATCGTCGTCGCCTGTTACTGTTCTCTCGACGATAACTCGATCTAGAAGGTCTATGTCTACTGTCTCTGCGGTAATGACGCGGCGTACGTGAACGATTTTGGTTACAACGTCTCCTAGATAATGATTTACGTCGCCGCTGATCGGACCGAGATTCACGCTTAGGGGTAGACAAAGTCCTAGCCACCGGCCTATTTCTAATAAAGCTCCGATTACGCGTAGGTGTATGCGGAGGTGTTCGCGACCTAGTTCTACGCAAACGTGACCGACTGCGTACCCTTAGATCTCGAGAAATACGCTGTCGTTGCGATTCTGGTGATAACGGTGGTGGTTCTCGCGATGGAGTTCGAGTATTTCCCCTTCTAGTACTAAGCTCTTTATAGTTAAAACCGTGCGACCCCATTGCTACTCAATGAGAAAGGAAAAAGGATCACAGGAATAAACTGTTTGCTGTAATAAACACAATATGCTTGAATAGGTAACCACTCCAATTGCAAAAGGAGTACAGACCTACAATGTTGTTGGTTTGTTAGTTTATGAACCTAGAATTGTCAATTTGACATGATAAAATACACCAGGAGCTTAAAATTATTAGTAGGCAATCGCAGTTCAATCAATCAAAATAACATCAACGTCATACTTTACTTAAATTGTTAAACGGTACGTCATTAATGATTACCTGTAGTATTGATAAAGATATAGAATGATTTGCACTCAACTTTTAAAATAAACGACAAAAAACTATTCATATCGCTACAATGTTGTTGGTTTGTTAATTTATGAACCTAAAATTTGTCAATTCGAATTGATAAAATAGAACAGGAACTTAAAATTATTAGTAGGCAATCGTAGTTCCATCAATCAAAATAAAAGCAACGTCATACTTTACTTAGATTGTTAAACGGTAGGTACATCATTAATAATTACCTTCTGTAATTAATAAAGATATAGAATGATTTGCACTCAACTTTTAAAATGAACGACAAAAAACTATTCATATCGGTATACCTTCCTCTTAAAAATAATTGTAAATAACACGTTAGATATTATAACCACTATATTTGCATTAACAACTAGCAATAAGTAACCGTAGGCTACTACTTGATAATTTTACTATTGTTTTACGCAATGTTAAGCTTTTGCTGGTATTCACATCACGCCGCATTATTATTTTTGAGCTATAAATAGCGGTAGTACATACTATTTTATCCCAACAACAAAAAGCACATAGTATTACACATCACAGTAAAATTCACTACAAGATATAAATTGTACACGCACTTACTTAGATCGCTGCAGGTTTCGGCCTTTGCGCAGGCAAAGCGTTCGTCGCGTTATCCCACTTCTGAACTATTAAGGTTCGGAAGAGAAACACCGGACTGTACTTACAAAGAGCCGTTTATTTTCCAAGGTAGCCTCCAATGGTACAGTATAACACGACGACAGAGATGTTGACGCCTCGGCGGTTGCAGCAAAAAAGTGTCCCCTTCAAGATGGCGGACCCCAGTGGTGTCATCACTTTAGTGATGTTACGTTTCGATTAATATTCGATGTTTTAGAATTTATTAATCAATTGAATAATTGTTAACAATATGTACTTATAAGATTCCTTAAGCTTTTGTCTTGCTTGCCATAATAGGGACCTGTTTGCATTAGTTAGGGCACGACGGAGCATCACCTTCGACTTTGTCATATCGGAGTCGACGTTGGCGTCAGGTAGTACATCCTCGACATAGGCAACCTGCTTTAGTGCAGCACGTATCCACCGGTCAACCTGCTCATCCTGCTTCATAATAATTTGTATGGTACCCTCCTTCCCTTCCCATCTTAAGTATATGATTTAAACTTATTAAAGAAACTAAATGAACAAAACTAGCATATATTACACAGTCTTTTTATAGAGATTGCGTTGATTAACACTAAAAGCACCATGGCAGACACCGGTGACCGACAAAGAAATAAACTTTATTGTTAAGACTTTAAATTATCGCGTTGCATTGCAATAAAACTATTTTAACGGGACCTAACATGATTAATTTTTGTAAGTTAGTACATATCTACTTACTGCTTGACGTTTCGGCCGCGATGCTGCGGCCGTGGTCACAAGCGAACTGGCGGTGCGCAGCGTTGTCAGCTAGGGCGGGTATTTGTTTCTTCATCCACCCTCCCATTTTTACTTAAATTGCTACAGTGTAATGAATCGTCAGCATCACGACTCCGGCACACTACTCTAACAGTATCGGAGTTTCTTTTTATAGACAGATGTTGCATTTGCTAATCACTGGATTCCACGCTGATGATAATTTAAACCCGTCCTCCCGATTGAAATTTTTAAATTTCTTGATCTCAATCGCTTCACGTACTATCCTGCTATGATAATAACGATCGGTGGTGAGGATTTTAGGATCATGTAACTCCATCCAGTGATTAACTCCAAAGTGCGGAAATGCATAGTTTTAAGATATTTTTATTTTGAGGTTATGTTAGGTTATTTTAAGGAAAAAAAACAAATATTTTACTAAGTTACCATTACGTACCCCCCCGTACGTAAAAAAATATACCGCTGCTTAAAATGTCATTTGGATAAAATAAACGATCTTTGGCTTTAAAAAACGGCCGCAATCAGATTCTTCTTTGTTTGCGTCTCCGTAATAATAGTACGAGCAAACATCGTACTGGCCAAGAACAACGAGTCCTCTTCTGCATGCGTTTCGGAAGAAACTGATGGAATATAGCCGGAGTTAATCGATCAACGTCGATCGATGGGTTAGACGAACGGTATCCGTTGATCGATTAAAGCTACCACACCTATCGATCAACGTCGACCGACCGTCGTCGATCGATTGGTTAGTCAAACGGTATCCGTCGATCGATTAAAGCTACCAGACCAGTCAATCGACATCGATCGATGTTGATCGATGCCGTCGATCGACGATCGATCGATTGGTCTGGTAACACCCTTACGTTTTAGTACCTCCTGAATTGAAATTGAAAATTGCCTTGATGGGAATTACCTCCTCTTCAGAGACCAGTTCTATCTACAGATCGATGGTGTTGCAATGGGTAGCCCACTTGCCCCGGTTATTGCAAATCTGTGGATGGAGCACGTTGAAGACACAGCATTAGCGACTGGACCCCAAATTGTGAAACTGTAAAGGAGGTACGTAGATGATGTTTTTTGCATTATCAGCGGAGGCCAGCAAGAAGTTAAACAATATATAGCACACCTAAATTCAATCCACCAAAACGTAAGGTTTACCTATGAAATATAGAGGGACAGATCTTTGGCTTTCCTTGATGTGCAGATAAAGGTAAGAGATGATGGTACTTTGTCACACTCTGTGTACCGCAAACCCACTCACACGGACAGGTACCTACACGCCTCTTCTCATCATCATCCTCGGCATCTTCAGTCTGTGATGACCTCACTAACCAACAGAGCTCAGAGAACCTGTGTGACCCTGAACATCTTCAGTCTGAGCTTGCTCATGTTCAGGAGGTACTAAAACGTAACGGATACCGGGTGTCACAGAAGAGGAAAAAGCAGAATGGAAAGAAAAATCGTCCAGAAGTGAGTCGCCAGGCAGCGTTTTTACCTTACATAAAAGGCATAACGGACAAAATTGGAACAGTACTAAGAAACTTGTCCATTAAGACTGTATATACTCCGTTATGCCAAATATCGAACAAAGTGCGGTCGCCTAAAGACGTCATACCTTTCCAAACACCGGGAGTTTATAAACTCGATTGTAGCTGTGGTAGTTCGTATATTGGACAGACTAAGCGGACTATCGCAGAACGTGTCAAGGAACACATCGCAGCTGTCAAAAATCGACAAATAGACAAATCGGCGGTAGCTGAACATCTGCTGGAAGCTGGAGTTAATCACTGGATGGAGTTACATGATCCTAAAATCCTCTCCACCGATCGTTATTATCATAACAGGTACGTGAAGCGATTAAGATCAAGAAATATAAAAATTTCAATCGGGAGGACTTTAAATTAGGGAGGGGGTTTAAATTATCATCAGCGTGGAATCCAGTGATTACCAAATGTAAACCGCAAAATCTGTCTATAAAAAGAAACTCCGATACTGTTAGTCCAGGCAGTCCAGGAAGGGAAGAACAACAAAGCAGCCATATTGATCTGCGACAATAACATTAAGGTATCGCAGCTTCCCAACCTCACGTCACACAATCTAGCAGCGGCTAGATTGGAAACGACGGACTGGACGATCGGCGTTATATCATTCTATTTCGAACCCGGCATCGACATTGCCCCTCACATAAGGCTTCTGAAGGAGATGATAAAGGAGTTGGGGTGTAACAAGATTGTTATCGGAGGCGACGCAAATGCATGGTGTGAGTGGTAGGGCAGTGTAAGGAGCGACGATAGGGGTGTGGAATTAGTACGAGTTATTAACGAATTGGAATTAAATATATTAAATGAAGGGGATACTCCAACTTTCGATACCTGGCGCGGAGAAAAAAGATACAAAAGTAGTGTAGACGTCACATGCTGTTCCGGTGAGATGATAGATGATATTCAGGAGTGGAAGGTGAACACCAACCTAACGACCTCGGACCACAATGCGATAGTAATAAAAATAAAATTAAATAGCATAACAGAGAGAAACAATAGTAGAACGACAAGAAAATATGTAACAAAAAAAGTTCAAAAAATATGTAGATTGGGTAAAGTTTAAGGAGGAGTGCAAGGATGAATTAGCTAAAGAGGAACTAAATGAAAGAAATATAGAAAATATTAAAGAAGGCAAGGGTTTGGAATTAATAGTAGAAAAATATATAAAAGCCATAGATAATACATGTAATAAAGTATTAAAAATTAAAAAAGAAAAGAGAGAAATTAAAATACCGTGGTGGTCCGAGGAGTTAGAAGGGTTAAAAAGAAAAAAAAATAGGTGGAAAAATAAAATAAGATGGGCAGCCCGTAGCCGGAAGGCATGGGTTGTGGAGCAGTATGTAGCGGAGAAAGAGAAATACCTAGAAGCGATGGATAAGGCAAGGATCGAGAGTTGGAAGGAGTGTTGTGGCAAGCAGGAAAGGGAGACGATGTGGGAGGGTATCTACAGGGTGATAGGCAAGACAAAGAAAAGCAACGAAGACCTACCAATAGCCAGGGACGGCAAAAACACCAGCCCAAGGGAGTCGGTGCGCAAAATGGCCGACAGCTTTTACCCTGAGGACACCGAAGTGGGGGAGAATGAGGACCATGAAGAAACGCGAAGAAGGGCAGCCGAAGCGAATGAGGATAGTCAAAATGATATTTGCGACCCTCCATTCGTGGAGGCTGAACTTCGACACGTAGTGGCCTCATTCAACCCCAAAAAGGCCCCGGGTAGGGATGGCTTTACGGCTGACATATGCACGGCCGTAATAAATACTGACCTCCCTTTATCCCTGGCTTCCCTATCCCTGTATAATAAATGCCTGGAGCTCTCCCACTTCCCAAAACCCTGAATAGAAGCCACAATTATCCTATTAAGAAAACCAGGAAAAGTTGACTACACCTACCCCAAGTCGTATCGCCCTATAGGCTTATTATCAATACTTGGGAAAATTTTAGAGAAATTGTTAATCACGAGAATAAGATGGTATGTGCTGCCAAGACTAAATCCCGCGCAATATGGGTTTGTACCACAGCGCAGCACGGAGGACGCCCTGTATGATATGGTCCGGCAGATCAGACATAATCTGGAAGGGAAGAAGATTATGGCACTGATCTCGCTGGACATTGAAGGGGCCTTCGACAATGCGTGGTAGCCACAGATTAAAGTACAGTTTGAGGAAAAGAGTTGCCCAATTAATCTGCGAAGGCTGGTAGATAGTTATTTAACAGATCGAGCAGTAACGGTGAAGTATGCAGGGGAAGAGTACAGCAAGGGGACAAATAAGGGCTGCATCCAAGGTTCAATTGGCGGGCCCTTATTTTGGAACCTGATACTCGACCCCCTGCTGAATCTACTCACCCGTGCCGACGTCTATTGCCAGGCGTTCGCGGATGATGTAATACTAATAGTCGAAGGCAGCACATCCATCGAGGTGTCGATAAAAGCCAATGCTGCTCTCTCCCGTATCCGGAAGTGGGGAGTGTCAAACAAACTGAACTTTGCGCCACATAAGACCAAGGCCATGGTGATTATAAGAAAGCTAAAGTTTGACACGCCCCGTCTGGAGATGGGAGACACGGCTGTTGAGATACTTAAGGAAATTAAAATATTAGGTGTCATATTTGACGATAAGTTGCTTTTTAATAGTCATGTAAGGTATATTTGCAGTAAGTCACTAGGCATATACAAGGGAGTTTGCAGAGCGGCGCCAGCTGCCTGTGGACTGCACCCGGAAATAATAAAGAAAATATATAAAGCTGTTATCGAACCTGTGATCTTGTACGCGGCAAGCGTCTGGTCAAAGGAAGCGAGAAAAACAGTCTCCAGGAAAGCTCTCAACACAGTATTGAGGGGTTTCGCGCAAAAAGTAGCTAAATGTAATAGAACGGTTTCCCTAAACGCCGCCTTAATCCGCTGCTTCCGCTGGATCTTCGGATCCAAGAAGCATCCCGGCTTTTTGAGGCAAAGCGCGGGAAACCCCAGGCAGTATTGAGTGGCAGAAGGGTTGAGCAGCGCGTACCCTACACAGAAAACATTCACCCCAGCCGGATGCTTAATTCAAAATTTACCCTATTAGACAACGCAGAAGAGGATGGGGAATTAGCAGAAGGCTTGGTTAAGATATATACAGATGGCAGCAAACTGGAGAGGAAAGTTGGAGCCGCCCTCACCTGTTGGGAGGGGACGGCAGAGACGTGTACCCGGAAGTACAAGTTGGAGCCCTACTGTACAGTCTTCCAGGCCGAGTTGTACGCCATCCTCCAAGCGACCGAAATTATTGTTGGCAAGCAATTCAAAAAAGCGGCTATCCTGAGCGACTCGAGGTCAGCTCTCCAGTCGCTACTTGATCCAGACTCTTCGCACCCGATCACGAAGGCGATACAGGGCAACCTGGAGACCCTGAGAGACAACCAACAGCTAGTCTCTCTATACTGGATACGGGCTCACGTCGGAGTGAAAGGGAACGAGAGAGCGGATGAACTAGCGAAGGAAGCCGCCCTCCAACCGAACACCAGAGTGGACTATGACTGCGGTCCCATCTCGTTCGTTAAACGTCATATACGGGCGGAAACGATCGAACAGTGGGACTGCAGGTATAGAACCGAAGCCACAGTCGCTACCACCAAGGTCTTTTTCCCGAACGGGGTGGAAGCACACAGTGTGGTGAGGAAGATGTCCATCGACCGCTTGGCCTCGCAGGTCTTGACGGGCCACGGGGGATTCTGTGCATACCTGCACATTCTTTTGATTTTGTCACTTGGAACTGAAAGTAGTGTTGGAGGGATGATGTGTATGTGGGTACATGAATAATGTCGTCGACGCCGCCGATTTGTCTCGTTAGTAATATACCAGCTAGTACGCACGACTGTCGTTTCATTGCTACCAAACAGCTCAAATTATCACTTTATTTTGATACCTGATGGATAGGAAATATATCAGTTAGTATATTGTTGTTCACAGAACGACAAAATATGGTTTGATTTTAAAGTACCTAATATTTTTTTTTGCAAAAGGCGGCAATTGTGACGTCATCCGCAATTTCGAAAAAATTATGGCGCACCTGCTGTCATTATTTTTGACATTTAAATTCCAAGACTGAGTGGTTAAGGTGCAGTCTGTTTTGAACACAATAATTACATAACCGATTTAAGTATTCCTGTAAGGCAATACAATCCTCAAGACATTTAACAACTGTAAAAATTTTCGTATCATCAGCTAATAGAAGAAATTTGGAACTGCAGAAACATTCTATTACGTCATTTATAAAAATGTTGAAAAGCAAAGGTCCGAGATGGAAGCCCTTGGGTGTGCCAGAAGGCACGGGTATAAAACTGGACATAAAGCCCTTCAGTATATAACCGCTTGAGTCCTGTTATGAAGATAGGACTGCAACCATCTCAGGAGGTTGCCGTGTATACCAATGTACTCTAACTTTCTAATAAGAATGATTTTGGCGAAACACTTCGAGTAATTGGTATACACTGCGTCCACCTGAAAACCTCTGTCCATACCCTGTTGCAATTGGTCCAGAATTTCACAAATATTGGTTTCCGTAGACGAGGTTTCCTTTTTCGACTTAATATATGACCAAAGTTTTTTATATTTTTATTTATATTATTTTCAGTTATAGCGATATAAGAATGGTAGCATGAGCTCTGTAACAATTTAATTTCTTTACGTAATTCAAAGAATTTAATGTTATCACTATATCTATTATCAGTTTTTCACTTTTTATGAATTTAAGCTTTTTTTTAATTAATTGTATTAAGGATCTAGTGTACCATGCAGATTCACATAATTTAGTTTTTTTATAGGAATATGAAGTTCAATGATTGAGTTTAGAACTTTGCAAAAGTTATTAACTGTAAAATCCGCCGAGGCAACATCATAATGCATAATCAGCATCTTAATGCCGCTTCCAATCAACATCAAAGATAGTGCGTTTGATGGCCTCGTAATCAGCTGCGAAGAAGCGGCGAACGGATCGAGGCGCGGGTCGAAGGCACGCCACGCCATCTAGTGCGCATTCGATGCCCAGCGCTGGGTGGTGCCTGTTTTCCAGGAGCGATAGCGGCTCTGCACGTTTAACGGTGCATTCAAAGCTAGAAATTACGAGATCTAATTATCTGTTACTAAGGTTATAAACACTATTGTATTGCGACCATCCCGCAAAACACAGAAAAGTATGGAGTTGCGTAACAAGTTTGTCATTAATAGGGTTACCCAAGCGCAATCCAGGCTCTAAACCTGCAGTCCAGGCGGCGTTAGGTATATTAAAATCCCCTACAATAATAAATTCGTAGTTTGGTGCATCTACACTTACGTCAGAAATATATTCGAAAAATTTTTGTTCTGACACTTCTTGATTAGTTCTTTGAAGGAAATAACAACAAAATATACACACGTTTTTAGTATTGCGGGATTGATATAAATTATAAAGCAATACTAACGCTTGTGATCTCAGTATCAGCCAGTGAGAGTGGAGGACGCAGCGCCCGCATATCCATCTGACGACCTTTGCGCACCGCGATGAGCGTGCCGCCACACCTCGTCGTACCGTGATTATAATAGTCCCTATCCGTTCTGTAAACTTCATATCGTGAATCAAATAGTTCAGAGTCAAATATACCAGGCAAAAGCCAGGTTTCCGTTAAACAAATAATGTCATAGTCTGAATTTAATAATTTTTTAGAAACTATCCTGTTTTACTTCTTAACCCTCGCACATTTTGGTAGTTATACGTTAACGATCACTCTGTAATAACAAAGATAAAATAATAATTATAAGCATTACATTATGATATAAAAATATTACACATTGATGCGAGCAAACCTTGTAGTATATAAAAATATATTAATAATTATAACAACAGTATATGAGAACACAAATAATGCTTAAATTTTGATGGGTAACATGTATTATACTTCATTGCTTCGTTCTCGAGATTAGATAAGGACTACTTGTAGTAGCGCGTACTGGCTCGCCATTCATCCACTATTGTTTAAATAAAAAATATATATCACACGTCAATCGCTACGGGGCAATGCCTGTCATTCGCGTTTCTAGTGCCGCGCCGTTCACCACGTTTTTTCCTTTTATTTTTTTCCTATTTCAGAATAGTTGCTGAATATTTGTTGTAATTACTTACAATATGCCTAAACGAAAATATTTAGAAGACGAAGACGGTGATAAATTGTGGAAAGAGTTGAAACGTATGGAAAAAAATTGAAAAAACGTAAGAAGCGTCTGCGTTGTAGAAATTTAAGTTCCAGTCCTTGTTTTAATCTAAGGTTCCAGTGTTTCATCTACACCGAGTAACAAAACTATTCAGTCAATAAATAAGGTTAGTTATAACTAATTTCATTTTGTTTTTAACTATGTTATAACTTTTGCAATGTGCATAGCATTACACTGATGACCTTGACCCTGCCGCCGCTATGCCCCTTCCGGGACCAGCGAGTGAATCGAGCGTGCCATAGGCCCCGCGACCGAGCCTGCGGTCGCGGGTTGATTTTTTTGGCGGAAACGCCCAGCAAAGACAAAAAATTTGGTCCTAAGCTCCAGAATGACATAGCAAACAGGTGGGAAAATGTGGCTACGTCAGGTGTTAATAAAGATACAAGGAAGGAATTCCAAGTATGACGCCTGAAAATTGCAAACTTATTGACCCACCGGCATTAAATTTGGAAGTGAAAGTTGCGCTTTCCGAATTAGCGAAAAAAAAGACACTGCCATACAAAATAAATAAAAACAGATATCTACAGCGATATCCTGTATCGCCCAGGCCTTAAGACGGGCACTTTCTCAAGAGCTAAAGGATGCTGGATGTTTAAATTTCTTATTGATGCTGGTCGCATAGTTTGCGACGTTCAACACACCGAATCAATGATGAGAAGGGGCTTCATCGGTTCGTGCATTAAGAAGGAAGTTAAAGACGACCTTAATGACACCCAAATTGACGCTTTTTATTTTTTATTTTTTATTCGGCGAGAAACTCGCCGATACGCTGAAAGCAGCGAAGTCTATACACAAATCAGGCTCGGAAATTAGAGTTGGCACCACCGGGCCTAGACCTATACCGAAAAATAAAACTTTGACGTGGCTTTTAACTCGCGACCCCCCGTGACGGCGAGCAGGCCGCCGTTTGAGGGGCGGCGCCCCGAGGAGGCAGCGCCTGCTTATGCGCCGCTGCCGGCACATGCGCCGCCACCGCGCCGACGTGTCCCACCGCCGCCGCCGCCAGTGCTGCGTTCGCAGCAGCGGCCGCGTGCGCCCCGTCGGTAAATGCGGTAAGCCGATCAGGTAGCTTACACCTATTACTAATGACCCTGTCATTCTTTCTTGGATCGAAGTAGCCTTTTTTTCTCGATCTGTACAACAAAAAACACGTATTCCGTCCGAGCCCACATACTCACGAAGTGAGTTGAAGTTATATGCTGAGGCTATTAATGTTATGTGCGCTTTTGGCGCTATATCAGAATGCGAACCTTATGATGGACAGTATTTATCTTCTTATTTTCTGATAAAGAAAAGTAACGGAAAAAATAGATTTATTTTAAACCTGAAATCGTTAAATAAATTCATAGATATCCAACATTTTAAATTGGAAGATCTGAGAACCACCATAAAATTAATTTCTAGAGACTACATGACATCTATAGACTTGAAATATGCATATTTCTTTGTAAGAACTTGTAAATTTTTGTAAAAATTTGCGCTTTAAATTTGAGTCTAAAACATACGAATTTAATGTTTTACCTTTTGGTTTAAGCACCGCACCATTCGTATGCACGAAATTATAAAAAATATTGGATTATTATATTATTATTATTTAATTATTGAAACCGGTCATGTCACATCTCAGATCATTAGGTTTACAATCTACTACATATTTAGACGACGTGTGCTTAATAGGGGACTCCTATTATATAGTGAGTGCTTAAATAATACTCTCCACACAAGATTCGTCTTTGAATCCATGGGTTTTGTATTAAATGAGAAAAAGAGCTCTCTTATTCCGAGTCATACTTGCCGTTACCTTGGTAATAAAATGGACAGTAAAAACTTCCAGGTGCGTCTTTCAGAAGAAAAAAGATTGGCAATTAAAAAACAAATACTTACTTTTATGTTAATAAAACGCACGACTATTCGCAACTTTGCTCGCCTTATCGGAATTCTCACAGCTGCATGTCCTGCGGTTCAGTATGGATGGACTTATACCAAAAAGTTGGAAAGGCATAAATACTTAGCATTATTGAAAAATTACGACTACAATAGTTACTTTAACTATTGTTGTCAATGACCTAGTATGGTGGTTAGAAGCTTGTTCTTCTAATTTTGTCAATCCAATAAGAACAGAAGATTTTGCTATGGAAATTTTTTCCGATGCGAGTAAAACCGGGTGGGGGGTGGCATGTGGCAAGTATACCGCCAGTGGCCTTTGGAGTGATATTGAGCGCTCTAGACATATTAGTTATTGAGAGCTTATGGCAGTTATATTTGGCTTAATAATCTTTGCTAAAAATTTACGAAACTGCCAAATATTATTAAGAGTAGACAATACGACTGCCATTTCATATGTCAATCGATTGGGAGGAATAAGATTCCCCCATTTTAATGAATTGGCAAAAAGTATTTGGCACTTCTGTGAAAAACGTAATTTATATGTTTTTGCCTCTTATATCGCATCCAAAGATAATTATGTTGCTGACGCCGAATCTCGTAAGGGTCACCATGATACTGAATGGAAACTGAGCGAAAATGCCTTCACTCAAATAGAACAGAAATTTGGAAACCCCCAAGTAGTTTTATTTGCATCTAGATTTAATAATAAGTGTGACACATAGTCTCCTGGGACGAGGATCTAGGAGCATAATGCGATCAATGCTTTTACAATATCTTGGTAAAATACATTTTTTTTGGATTAACTTCTTTTTCTATAAATCTAAGGGTCTTAAGGAAAATAGTAACGGACAATGCTGAAGGCATCGTCGTCGTTCCACAGTGGCCCACACAACCTTGGTATCCACTGTATAAAAAATTTTTAGTCTCAGATGTCTTAACATTCTATCCAAAAATAGAGCCTTGGTGTTTCCCTTCTCCAGCAACCAGCAGCACCCAAAAATCGTCCTAATGGTAGGGCGGTTGTCAAGTCGGCGTTCTTGAGACGGAACGTGCCTCCTCAATCAGTTCAAGTCATCTGTTATCCCTATCCCTATCCCTATCGGTCAACACTTTACGCCAGTATGAATGTGCCTTTAATCGATACTTTGATTTTTGTTCGATTCATAATGTAGATCCCTATAAATCCTATTGGGTTTGTTATAGAATTTTTACTGAAATTTACAACAAAAGTGCTCAATACGGTACTTTGAATAGCTACCGCTCAGCGTCGGCTCTGATTCTATGACCATGGGTTAGTTCAGATGATATTCTGTCTAGGCTATTTAAAGGTTTTTCCGACTTCGGCCTCCAATGCCCAAGTATGACGTCACGTGGGACACATCGATTGTTCTTGTTTATCTAGCAAATCTTTACCCCAATTCTGATATGGATTTAGAAACCCTTTCAAAAAGTTAATTACTCTTTTTGCTCTTGTACATAGAGTGCAAACGATATATTTCATCCTTGTCAAAAATTGAAGCAGCAGTTTAAGCGTTTCAATTAAAATTCCTGATATTTTAAAAACGTCAAGGTTAAGATCTAATCAACCGAATTTGATTATTCCTTTCTATACAATCAAGCCTGAGATTTGACTGGCAAGAACTTTACTTAGCTATATAGAAAAAACTAAATTCCTTAGAGGTACAGACGATAAACTATTTATAAGTTTCAAAACACCCTTTAAGAGACTTTTGACCCAAACAGCCGATGGATCAAGGATACGCTGTTCGAAAGTAGTATTGACACCTCAGTCTTTTCTGCTTATTGGACGAGACACGCGTCCACCTCAAATGCTATTAAATTAGGTGTTAATATAGATTTAATTAAGAATACTGCTGGTTAGAGTGGAAATTCTAATGCTTTCGCTAAATTCTACCATAGAAATATCATAAATCATAATGATCCACGAGTGTTCGCTGTATCTGTACTAAATAACAATAATTTACTGATTTGTATTGTATAACACCCTACATGTTAATTTTGTTTACGACGCCTAGTCGTTTGATTATAAATAATTGTTATTTTGTTTACAACAGTGTTTCTACTTTTCTATTATCCAGCAAACTATCAATCTATACCTCTGGAGAAGTATTCTGACTTACTTTCAGTTGGCTGTTTTACTTTCAGTCACCAATAGTTCGTCATAGCTTTCAAAATCTACAAGTAGTCCTTAACTAATCTCGAGAACGAAGCAATGAAGTATTAGTGAATTAGTGAATTAGTGATTAAACGAACTTACCTTATGTGAAGTTCTATCATAATTATACGGGTTGCTTCGTTCGAAGAGATTAGTTCCCACCCGTCCCGGAGATCCCAGGACGAACTCTTGTTGACTTAGTTCTTCTTTCAACTAAATGACAGGCATTGCCCCGCAGCGATTGACGTGTGATATATATTTTTTATTTAAACAATAGTGGATGAATGGCGAGCCAGTACGCGCTACTACAAGTAGTCCTTAACTAATCTCTTCGAACGATGCTGTTAATCGAAAATTAACATGTTTGTATATATTTCATTGTGTATCATCTAAATGTTTAACGCCTTTGCGTTATCGATCTTACGTTCAAAAAAAAATCACTTGTCATTCAATCAAAAACCTGTCTAGTTCAAGGATATAGATGTGAAAAAAGATGGCAGTCGGCCATGCATTGGCTTTCTCCTTAAAAAGGCGTGTGGACGCCATGTAATATTAATTAGATTAGTAAAATCAGTTGTTCATTGGTTTTGTCATCAAGGCGTGTGGATGCCAGTTCAATATTAATTATAGTCATTCATTGGTTTTCAAATTCAAAGGCGTGTGGACGCCAGTTCATGTTAATTATAGTAGTTAAACCTTGTTTCCTATTAAAATCAGTGTGACAAAGTAAAGTGTTTATCTTCATCATCCTTACCATCAACAATTCATCAACTATCAAGGTCTCAAGAGTCTTAACGCGACGCTTCGAACCCGCCGGACGCGTCTCTTGAGGAAGTCATCATCAACGTGTACGATCCTTGGCCGTCGCGATCACGGCTGGCCGAGAAAATCTATGCACAATATTTTGGTGGAACCCACGAGGGGAATCGCACATTTTTGGGAACCCAGGACGGGAATCGTTTAAACCCAGGAAGGGATAAACAGCAGTATAGGTACTAGACACGCGGTTGCCGTCCAAGGTCATTGCCGGCAAACTCGCGTCTAAGCTGCCGTCAAGATTATAAGTTCTGTGTGAAATACCGAATATCAAGTCAATCTCGGAGTGTTTCAGTGTTTAAATTCAGTGTTCGTAATAATTCATCATAATTATCACCTTCATCAAAGGGTCGAGATTCGACGGGGCGTATTTATTGAAAATAAAGATACGCCATTTTGTAATTTTGTATCGCATCGCTACGCTACGCAACGGGAACACAGACAGCCGACGCAAGAGGGCGCGCGCTGCGGTTTACTCATTCTTACGGACTCATAAGTTAGTGTTATTGTGTTGTAATTGGCCAATAATTCATGTAAGTACATTCATTCTCATCAAACCAATCTCAATCGGTCTAACTTCATTCAATCTTTAACGAATATTGAATCACTCATTCAGTCAATGTCACTGTCATGTCAAGTGTCTGTCAATTAAATAACTAGGTTATCTGGTTTGTTTACATAATCTAAATTTATGTTTCGTTAGTTTTAAATTTGTTACAAGTGTAACTTATCTCAAGTGTTACTGTTTATTACGTGCATTAGTCAGTAGATAGTCATCATGGCTTCGCGTAGAACAAGAAATCAGTTTAGAACTCATCATAGAATGTTGTTGGATTTTGCCGCGACGATCGACGAACAAATTGGGTCTGTCTCTGCTTCAGTGGCTAAACGGCATTTTAATACCTACTATAAAGATTTGGTTTTGGCCTACGAAACATTATTGGGTTTTTCTAGCGACGAAGTGTCTGAAACAGACATGTCGCTGTTCGAGGTGCAATTCACGGAGGTCAACAAACAATTGATAAAACTGGACCAGGCATCGTCGGAGTCAACCGCTGGTACTTCAAAATCACACAAGTTCACATCAAACCAGGTAATGGCCAAATTACTACTTATAGAACTTCCCAAGTTTTCCGGTAACCTCATGGACTGGGTTCCATTCTATGACTTATTTCATTCATTGGTTCATGAGCGTGATTTGTCGGATGCTGAAAAGCATTATTATCTTAGATCATCATTGTCAGGTGAAGCCCTTCACATTGTCAGACAGCTGCCGGTAGATGACAAGAATTATTCAGTGGCGCTTAATTTACTTAAGTCTAGGTATCAGAACACTAGATTACTACTTGATGCTTATATCGGTAGGATAGTAAATTTACCTATCATCACATCATCAGTCACTCACCTGCGTTCACAATTTTATGATCCTCTTCAAGAAGCCCTTCAGGCGTTAGAAAAGCTAGATCAGCCTGTCAAAGAGTGGTCATATGTTATATTGTATTTAACATTACAGAAACTGCCTGTTAAGCTGCGGTCACTGTTTGAGGAACGCTACGGCACGAATCCTGATGCTTTGCCCACCATTAGTCAACTAATGGAGTTGTTGGACGAACAGTGCCGACTGCAGCTGACAGTTGCTTCAGCACCTGAGCCTGTCAGGAGACCACCTCTGGCTTCACTACCAACTGTGCGTCCACCAGCTCCGCGATCAAGTCAACATCGGGTGACATCAGGCAAGGCATATCAAACCAATCAGGTGATGTCATCATCAACAGATCAAGGATCATCAGCTCGTCAGGTGAGGCCATCTTGTTCATTTTGTAGTGCCCAGGGACACTCACTTTATAGGTGCCCTGCCTTTCAACAGTTGTCACGATCTGGTCGTAAGTCGTGGGCGACTAAGTCGGGACACTGCTATCGATGCTTGAGGAAGCACTATGCAAGTAACTGTACTCATAGGAACTGGTGTTCTCATTGTGGCTCACAGGATCATAACTCACTCATTTGCAACGCAGATGAGAACATCGGTGCTCCCCGGCAGCAAAATCAACCTGTTGCTCGGCTGGTCACCCAATGTGCAGGTGGTCGAGACACGCCAACTTCGTCAAAAGCGCGTCATGTCTCATCACCAGTGCATATCACTGGTGTGATCCAGGAAGAAGCGGACTCATCGTCAGCACATCATCATCATGAGGCCCCACCGGTGCAATCCATGGCTCATCACCAGCCAAGGCCACGAGTCGGTGACAGAGCGCATCTTGCTCAGACCACCTTTCATTCACTCAGGTTTGGGTCACGTATGAGCCCTGATAGGGCATGAGATAAGGTAACTGTTGGTGCATCTATGAGACCATCACTCCCCATAACTATTTGTCCTACTGCAATAGTACTGGTCAGGTCAGGTGATGGTCAATTTGTCAAAGTCCGGGCCCTGTTAGATACAGGAGCCTGTGTTTCAATTATCAAACAAAGGTCATCTAGCTGTTAATACACCGGGCACTGTTGTAAAATTAGTAATCAAACCAGTAGGGGCTCAATTATCAATAATTGGTACCCGGGCAATGGTTATGTTCACATTATCAGGAAATATTCCACCATATGATATTAAATTAAAGAATCAGTTAAAGGCATCAAATATTATTCTTGCTGATAGCAACTTTGATAAAGCTCGAGATGTAGATATCATACTTGGTACAGATGTGCTCAATTATGTACTTGATGGTTCAAAGATTTCAACCAACATTCTAGGGATAGCGGCTTACGGATCATGTTTCGGTCACGTCATCATGGGAGCGATACACACTCAACAGTCACCATCGACGGTCACATCACCCTACCAGTCGACAGGCTCTTCAGTAGAAGACTATGGACTCCATGCAGTCAGACTGGAGGAAGTCTTAGAAAAGTTTTGGAAGGTGGAACAGCCCCCTTCGAAGCCAGCTGTTCATCCGGATTACTTGGAATGTGAAAGGTTGTATAATTCAAGTACTCAACGTATGCCAGATGGCAAATATTTGGTTAGGTTACCATTACTTTCAACAAGGCCACCATTGGGTGAATCAAAAGCTTTAGCCATTCAACGATTGCGATCTTTAGAAAGAAAGATGGCAAAAAATTCAGTATTCGCAAGTAAATACAAAGAATTCATGAAGGAATATGAAACTCTCGGTCATATGTCAAAATCGGACTTTCAGTTAGACTCCGAACATTTCATCATCCCTCATCATGGCATATTCAAAAAGGGAACGGATAAGATCCGTGTAGTATGCGACGGGAGTGCTCGTTCATCAACAGGAACATCACTAAACCAGTGTCTTCACACCGGTCCACCACTTCAAAATGATATTACCCAAATATTGTTAAATTTCAGACGGCATCAAATAGTCTTCACGACCGACATCAAGCGGATATTTCGAATGACCTGGATACACCCTGAAGACAGGAAGTACCAGCTCATCTTGTGGAGAGAGGACCCGTCTGACCAAATTCAGGTATATGAGTTGAATACTAATACCTACGGCCTACGATCAAGTCCATTCATTGCAATTCGAACATTGTTACAACTCACCGATGATTGGGAGGCTAGTCACCATGAATCATCAGCTTCAACCGTCATCAGACGAGACACCTTCGTTGACGATATTCTCACGGGCGCAGACTCGTTATCAGAGGCTCAACACCTCAAATCAGAACTCATCGCACTAATGAAAAGCGCCAAATATGAGCTCAGGAAATGGTCATCAAATTGCAATGAATTACTGCAGGATTTGCCGCAGGAACACTGCGAGCTGCCCCATCAGTTTGATACTGACGATAAAAGCTTTATTAAAGTATTAGGTATTCAATGGGACCCAGTATCAGACTCAATGTCATATCAGATCAATGTACCGCTAGGGCAAAGCAATTACTAAGCGTCATATCCTTAGTACAATAGCACGCCTGTATGACTCGTGTGGATATTGTGCGCCTATTGTGTTTCGATTCAAGGTGTTTCTTCAGACACTATTTTCAGATGGAGTCAAATGGGACGAACCTGTCAGTAATAGTCAACGTCGTCAGTGGGACGAACTCATTCAAGACCTTAATTATTTGTCAAACTTGCAGATACCTAGATGTGTTGCATTGCCACAGACTGTCTCATATTCACTTCACAGATTCGGAGACGCTGCAGAGACTGGTTTTGCCGCGAGCGTCTACCTCAGGACCGTGGACGCGTCAGGAAATGTCATGGTACGTTTACTTATAGCTAAATCAAGAGTAGCTTCTCAGAGATCAAAGCAAACGATACCAAAACTGGAACTCAGTGCCGCTCATCTAGTGTTCAAATTATTGAATCATGTATCAGAGTCATATGACAGTTCAATTCAATTTGACAGCATCAATGCTTGGTCAGATAGCACAATCGTGTTATCTTGGATAAACACAAAACCATACATGCTTCAAACATTCGAATGTAACAGAGTTCAAGACATTCAAAATTTAAAACGTTCTATGATATGGAGACATGTACGTTCCGAATGAAACCCTGCAGATGTCGCCTCACGAGGCATGGCGGCTGAAGATCTCATACATTTCAATTTATGGTGGTCCCCAGACTGGTTACTTAAGGAGGAGTCACAATGGCCTGCGTTACCAGTTACTATGCCTTACGATTTACCTGGATTCAAGAAATTGGTCAATCTTGTTACCCCTGTCGAACCATGGGAAGACGCGCTGTTATCACGTGTCAGCTCGTTCAGTAAGCTCATCAATATTACCTCATTGGTACTTAGATTTTGCCGAAATATTAGATTGCCTAAAGAAAGACGGAATCTTAACTTTACACTCTCATTCTCATTAGACGAGACTCGTGAAGCAACCAGACATTGGATTAAGAAAATTCAAATAGATTCATATAAAGATGAAATTATATTAATCAAGCAAGGAAAATTGGTCTGTAAATCGCTACAGAAATTAAGTGTCTTCGTGGATGAAGATCACTTTATCCGAGTCGGCGGCCGACTACGGAAATCAACATTGCCTTACGGAGCCAGGCATCCATATTTGATACCTAAGGATCATAGGTGGGGTCAATTACTCATAGAATATTATCACAAGTCATATTGTCATGCGGCGACAAACGCGCTCATTGCTATACTGCGGCGAGAGTATTGGATTACGTCAGTCAGACGTCAAGTATCAAAGGTCATAAGAAATTGTTTAGTTTGTTTCAGGTTCAATGCTTCATCTCAGCCACCATTTATGGCAGACCTACCAGCTGATAGAGTCACGGCCGCACGACCATTTTTAGGCGTAGCGACTGACTTTGCTGGACCTTTCTTAGTCAAAAGCAGTTTACTAAGAAATGCGAAATCACTTAAAGCTTACCTGTGTGTTTTTGTATGTTTAGGTACAAAAACTGTTCATCTCGAAGTGGTCTCTGCATTGACCATCGAGGCCTTCATCGCGTCATTCACCAGGTTTGTCAGCCGACGAGGGCTGCCTTCACTAATCCGATCGGACCGAGGTACCAATTTTACTGGTTCTAATTCGTATCTAAAGGAGATCACTCAGTTCTTGTTGGACAACCAGATTATCCTCAAGGAGGAGTTCAGAAAACAGAGCATTCGCTGGGAGTTCAAACCTCCTGCATCGCCCCATATGGGGGGACTATTTGAGGTTGCAGTCAAAAGCGCTAAAAACCTCCTCAAGAGAGAGGTGGGCGATACCATTTTAACATTCGAGGAACTGTCTACTTTATTTACTAAAATAGAGTCTATACTTAATTCACGGCCTCTTGTGCCTATGTCAGAGGACCCCAGTGATTTAGAGGTTCTCACGCCAGGTCATTTCATCATAGGTCAGCCACTAGTTGTCTTGCCAGAAGCTCACTGGAAGGAAACTAAAATGTCGCGATTGTCCCGTTTTCAAGTTATTCAGAAATTGTACCAGACGATCTGGTCGCGCTGGCATGTTGAGTATCTCAGTACACTACAGTCACGTAATAAATGGTGATGTCCTCCACGACGTATCCGCCGATGGCGACACTCTGGCGTCATTTCCTGGCGTGCGCCCTTATGTGACTTGCAAAGCCGAACTTGGTCTTGAAGGTTCGGTTACAGGGCGCACAGTACAGCTGACCGCTGTTATTGTGTGTGTAGTTATAAGATGGCTTTGGTCGGGTCTTTCGTATAAGGCGTTTTGCGTTAAGGTCTTTTAAACGCATTTTTTCAAAATCTTCTACGTGCCTATTGGTTTTGTTACGCCATTCTGGCCTGTTTAAAGCAAACCGGTCCCAGTCCCCCACAGATATGCCGCTCGATATTAGGTGTCGCTTCAGGACGTCCTTAAAGCGCAGGAATTGACCACCAGCCTTACGTTTGCCATGACGGAGCTCCGAATAAAAGACTGATTTTGGAAGTCTAGCATCATCCATGCGCACCAAGTGTCCACACCACCTTAGTTGACCTTTCATAAGCATAGCCTCCATACCGCTTACATTAGCCCTTCGTAGAACCTCAGAGTTTGGAATTTTATCTTGCCATTTTACACGTAGAATTGCCCGTAACACTTCAGATGGAAAGAGTCAAGACGCTTGATATCTGTTTTATACAAGCACCAGGTCTCGGATGCATATAATAGTATCGGTAAAACAATGGCTCTGTATACAGCAATCTTGGTCTTAAGCTGTAAATCGTGCGGCTTCCAGACTCGTTGGTTTAGCCTGCCAAAAGTAGCAGCAGCCCCAGCGATACGTGAAGCGATTTCGGTATCTAGACGATTGTCACTCCGTATCATACTTCTTAAGTAACGGAAAGATGTAACTTCCTTCAGGGAGTTTCCGGCTAAATTAAGCGGGGTGTCATTTGCAGATTGCTTAAGTATCTGAGTTTTTGACACGCTTATGACCATGCCAAACTTTCGACAAGAAAGATCTAATTGGTCCAGATACTGCTGCAGATTTTCCATGGAGTCGGCCATGAGGCAAACATCGTCAGCGTACAGAATCTCAAGGACTGGTAATTGGCGTACTTTGGCTTTTGCTCTAAAGCGCGAGAGTTCGAAGACACTTCTGTCAGACCTCACGTTCAACTCTATTTGCCCGTTGCAGTTCTTTAGGGCCTCGTTCATCACAGTAGCGAAGTATATAGCAAATAGTGTGGGAGCCATAACACAGCCTTGTTTGACGCCGCTTGTCACTGGAAATTCATCTGTAAAGCTGTTATCGTGCAGTACTCGCGCCATCATGCCATCGTGAAACTGACGCACCATTTGGATAAACCTGGTATAAACATATTAACAATATAGAGCTCAACGATTTAGTTCTTATTATTGACGAGAACTCACCCCCTCTTCACTGGCGAAAGGGTAGAGTTATTGAATTGTTTAAGGGATCAGATCACATTGTTAGATCAGTTAAATTAAGGACTCAAAGCGGAGAGCTTGTAAGACCAGTGGTCAAATTGTGTAAATTACCGATACCAATAGAAAGTAATTTAAGTTAACCATTGCACTTCTGTGTATATATAGTGTTTTCATTCTTAAAGTTAAGTCATGTGTATGAGTCATATTATGTGTTATTGTTACTATAAGTAGAGCGCATTAAGGACTTCAAGTATTCAGTTCATTTCCCCCTGGTGGCGGGAGGAATGTTAATCGAAAATTAACATGTTTGTATATATTTCATTGTGTATCATCTTAATGTTTAACGCCTTTGCGTTATCGATCTTACGTTCAAAAAAAAATCACTTGTCATTCAATCAAAAACCTGTCTAGTTCAAGGATATAGATGTGAAAAAAGATGGCAGTCGGCCATGCATTGGCTTTCTCCTTAAAAAGGCGTGTGGACGCCATGTAATATTAATTAGATTAGTAAAATCAGTTGTTCATTGGTTTTATCATCAAGGCGTGTGGATGCCAGTTCAATATTAATTATAGTCATTCATTGGTTTTCAAATTCAAAGGCGTGTGGACGCCAGTTCATGTTAATTATAGTAGTTAAATCTTGTTACCTATTAAAATCAGTGTGACAAAGTAAAGGTTTATCTTCATCATCCTTACCATCAACAATTCATCAACTATCAAGGTCTCAAGAGTCTTAACGCGACGCTTCGAACCCGCCGTGCGTCTCTTCAGGAAGTCATCATCAACGTGTACGATCCTTGGCCGTCGCGATCACGGCTGGCCGAGAAAATCTATGCACAGAAGCAACCCGTATAATTATGATAGAACTTCACGTAAGGTAAGTTCGTTTAATCACTAATTATTCTATTCAATAAAACAATTACGCTTACGCACAATAGAAATCTCGCAAAATGACGGTAACAGGCTTAGATTAAAACAAAAAGGGAAGATACGGCATGCTCCTACTTGTAGTCAATCAAAATATAGTGCTACTCAACTACATATGCAAACACTCACACACGCACACCTATAAAAGTGTAAATCGAGCGAGCGAGACAGAGTAGTAAGTTTCAACGTCAGCGCGAGGGAGTCAGCGAGTAGCCCGTTGACGTCTCGGTCGCTTCGCAACCGACGAGTACGTACGACCGATTCCGACGCCACTGCGGAGTAGCGTCTTTCTCTTTTTATCACAGCGGAATGTCCGCAATAGTACGATGTAGTCTGTACGCTCGGCAAATTGCGACTGAAGTGAAATTGTGCCTTTAGGCCTAATTTTAGCGGCTTACTCACGAGACGCTAATGCCGTAAGTAGTATAAAATTGGGAAGTCTGGCGCACGTTTCCCTGGGAATGGATCTAGAGTCCCAGAGTACTGGAGTTCACAGATACAAGAGTACCTGAGTACTCGAGTTTCTGAATAAGCGAAACGCCAGAACAAGAGCGCCTCTTGGGAGGCGCTGCCTCTGGGCGTTTCGCTCACCGAAACTCGAGTACTCATGTACTCTTGTATCTGTGAACTCCAGTACTCTGGGACTCTAGATCCATTCCCAGGAGAAGCGCGCGTCAGACTTCCCAATTTTACACATTACTTTTTGTATTTTACTGTAGTTAACGTGGTAAAAAATTGAGTACAAATGAACTAATCATGTAAGTATGTGAGGTCTTGTGGCTAAATACTGACTGTAAATCTGAGAACTTTATAATTCAGGTAGGACATTACAATCTATGTTTATATAATTGTCTTAGACTAATAATTTAGACAATAGTACATTAAACATATTTTAATTAACTATCCAAGTGTTATACAAGATTGTCAAACATTATAATGACAGTGTTTTGTAGGGTAGGTATTAGAAAGAAATTCTCACAAAAGTATTACCAATTACACTTTATTTAATTGAATAATAATATACAGATTGTTTACATATTATCAATATTCTATAACAAAATATTATTATTATTTTTACATTCTATTATTAAATTTATTGGTACAACGTATCTTGTATATCTTTTAACACTTTTCTAACATCACAATATACATTATCAAATATGCTTTGAGCTACATATTGAGCACTGATTTCAGGTTCACATTGTTTTTGTTCTTTTAAAGTTTGTGCATCGTACACTTCAATTTTGATTATTTTTGTAGCTTTTTTGGATGGTTTCTTCATGCTCGTGTAGAAACCAACTTTGTTTTGTCTCTTTATATGTCTTATGGGACCGACAACATCCTCGCCTTGGTTTTCTAACTCATGACCGCGACTTAAGTCAAATGGTTGGTTGGAGATGAATGGAAAAAGATCTTCAGTGTCCTGAAACAGAAACATTATGCATTATGACCAATAATCCGAGTGAGTACACAACTATTTTTTACCGTTTTACTCTGGACTGAATATATAATACTTACCGACATTGCTTATATTTTTGAATGTACACGACCACTCGCTACCAGATTTAAACAAAAAATAACGAGTTTTCTACGAAATTTTAACAGAATTAAAATTATATTGTGTACAAACTATATCTCGTATTCTAAAAGAAGTAAAGTTTAGAATTGAAAGTTTGACGTAGGGTGTTACTTATGACCTTTTCTCATTTAAACATTCATCTAATGTGATTCAGTTTAGAGATGTTGCGTGCAGCAGTAGATGCATTATGATACCTTTGTTTGGTTTGTGTGTGTGTGTGTGTGATCGATGTCAATAATTGAGAATACGAATTAGGCTATAATGCTTAGCTTGCTATTGCTATGATCTGTATGATAAAGACTAACACATGTAAAGTTACCGAAACCTATAAATATACCCCCTTCATCATAACGCTGGAACAGTCTTGTTGGTGTGCTTATTGGATTTTATTGGAATCACTTAGCAAGTGTCGTTTAAAAAGAAAGAGTTATCTACAAAGATGTAAGTAGTCAAACTTATTCATTTATATTTGACATTTAGAGACCGTAGTGTAAGCAGCTAGTACCTACTCAAGTATACTAGTTGTCACTTTTATTCATTATTACAACCGATAAGCTGTGTTATAGGCTGAGTACTCAAGTACACAAATTGTTACTTCTATTCATATAACAAACGAACGAATTTTTACTAACTACTTACTCGTTATAGTTTGAGTACCCGAGTACAAAAACTTATGATTTTATTCATTATTACGATCCTTAAGACGTACTGGTAATTGTTGTGGATTGAGTACTCTGAATCAAAAAGTAAAACTTCTAACCATTATTACAACAAAGGAAAGATGTAATGAGATTCATTATTTTCAGGTCTAAGAGTAACTTATTCTCAGACGATGCATACGATTCCTCGAGTTCATTGAGTTCGTCCAGTAGCTCGTCTTCTTCATCGTCAAGTGTGCAGACGGATAAGCGTGTGACGCTGCCGCCAGCGCTGCCAGTTCCCACACCGAATGTGCTTAACAATATGGCAGAGCCCGGCCCATCTACGGCGCCTGTAATTGAGACGAAGGCAAAGGCGGGGAAAAGGAAACATGATGAAGATGCTAAGAGAAAACCTAAAAGGTATCGTTATTAATTGTAACTGTAATTTTATGCTATAATATACTTTTATTTGCCTATTATTATAGCATTAGTTTAACGTTTTTGTTATTTTTGTTCCAGATCTAAGGAAGAGGCTAAACTGTTAGATTATAAAATACCTAAAATAAAGTTGCCGGCTGCAACTGACGAAATCCCTACACTAAAAGCTGATAAAAAGAAAGGGTAAGTTACTATAGTATCGACGATATTAGAGTTGATTCCTGGTATCATTATATGTGTGTATGTGTGTGTGTGTGTGTGTGCGTGTGTGTATGTGAAAATTATTTTTGATCTATAAAATAATTAATAAATGTATTTTATACTTCCAGCACAAAAGCTGCAGTAAAGAAAGTAGTAAAGGACAAAAGAGGGAAAAAACTAGCGACTGCCAATGATATCCTGGGTGACGATAGTGATGGCGTTGTTGAAGATACGTATGGTACTGATGAGTTAAATTCGTATATTTACCGTCGCGTTTCCAACGGCTATACAAAACAATATAAAAATGATCTACAGGGTAGTCATTATATCGACCTTAAAATATATATGTGTAAAGAACTGGAAAACGTTAAACCAAAACAGAGGTGGCGCAAATCTATATTAACTTTAAAAACTAAAAGCGATGACAACACTAAAGCTTGGCATCACTTGGTTAAGTTTTTAAAGGACATTAAATCACAATTTAAAGACGTGCCAGTATCTTTTGTGAGCACATCAAATCACCCGTGAATTAATTTGCTTAGTCTTACTTATTTTCGTCTATCGTATATCCAGTTCTAGTAGTACTTAGATACTTATAGTAATATGTTCCATAATGTCTTTGTGTACTGACAAATTAACTATGACAATAAGTAACAATATAAAGACGTGCCGGTATCTTTTGTGAGTACATCAAATCACCCGCGAATTGATTTGCTTAGACTTACTTATTTTCGTCTATCGTATATCCAGTTCTAGTCGTAGGTATAGTTTTATATTCTATAATGTCTTTGTATACTGACAATTTAACTATGACATTAAGTCACAATATAAAGACGTGCCGGTTTCTTTAGTGAGCACATTAAATCACCCGTGAATTGATTTGCTTATACTTACTTATTTTCGTCTATCGTATATCCAGTTCTAGTAGTAGATATAGTAATTATTCTATAATGTCTTTGTATACTGACAAATTGACTATTCATTATGTTATTAGTTGTAATTTCTATGTATAATTCCTTTGTAATTAAACGCATATTCAAATATTTACTTTTTGTTTTTCAGAGAGGGTTCCAAGTAATAGTATTACATGCGACAAATGTAATATTAAGCTAGACAAAACTAGTTATAAGTATCACTTAAGGACAAATTTGCATAAGAAAAATTGTATTTTAAAAATTGAGTTAGAAAATGTAGACATAATCGCAACTGCCTTTAGGAATAGAATCATTACATACAAAGTAAACCCACTTCAAAATTGTATTTATTTAATACCGGAAGAGTTTCTCTGTGATATAGAACAAGTTGTAAAAAAAATAATTATTTCAGCATTAGAGAAACACAAATGTATAAAAGTTAATTTCGAAATGTTTGCCAATTTTGTTTTGCCCAAATCAGATTGGCAACAGATAAAATCATTTAATTCTAAGTATGAAGCAGTATTTTGCAATACAGATCTTAATGAAATGTATTCAAATGTTAGCAGTACTTTAAAGGAAAAATTATCTGAATTTGAACATTCTGAATCAGGCTGGTCGTTTAAATCTGTAAGTCATCTTGAGGTAAACCTAAACAAGTATTCTCCATTGAGAGGCGGTAGTTACTTAGATTTACCTAAAGCTATAAAAAATACAAAGAGTTGTCTTAATATTAGAAATAATGACAACTTTTGTTTTGCGTGGAGCATAGTTGCTGCATTATATCCTAGTAAAAAAAGTGCAAATAGAACAAGTTCTTACCCTTATTATTCATCAGTGTTAAAGACAAGGGGTATGGCTTTCCCGCCGACTCCATGTGATATAAAATTATTTGAGAAGAATAATCCATGTATAAGTATTACTGTGTACGGTATTGATAAAAAACATACCATAACCGGACCTTTATATATTACAAATGAAAGAAAAAGCAACCGCGTTAACTTGTTGTATATTGAAAAAAACAAATGTGGTCACTATTGCTTGATAAAAGATCTTAAACGGCTTGTGCGTAGACAGGTGACTCGTCATCATGGACAAACTCATTTCTGTGAAAGCTGTTTACAGTTTTTTTCCGTCTGAGGCTAAACTTGATGCTCATAACTGTTCAAAAACTCTAGCTGTATTGCCCAAAGTTAATACTAAGCTCTTTTTTAAGAACTTTGAAAGACAACAAAAACATAAGTTTGTTATATATGCGGATTTTGAAAGTTTATTAAGTAATTATTCTGAAAGCATTACTGATAATACTGAAACTTACAAAATTCATAGACCTTCATGCTTTGCTTATTACTTGTGTTGTGCACATGATCCTAGCTTAAACAAATTTGTTTCTTATAGAGGTCCAGACTGTGTTGAAGTATTTATAAGACGTTTAATTGAAGATTCATTATTTATTGATGAGATACTCCGTAGTCATAGAGTCATGAAACCTCTTACTAAGCAAGAACAGAACGAATATCGCAATGCATCGCATTGCTACATTTGCCGGGAATCGTTCACAGGCAACGACAAAGTACATGATCATGATCACATTACATCAGAATATCGCGGAGCCGCACATTCAAAGTGTAACATATTATTTCGAACTAAGCCCTTTATTCCAGTAATATTTCATAATCTAACAAACTATGATTCGCACTTGTTCATTAAAGAGTTAGTTAAATATGCCGGTGATATTAAAATTATTCCAAAGACTAAAGAAAAATACTTAACAATTACAAAATACTTCGCATTGTCTAATTCCCGGTCCTTGCAAATAAAATTTATAGACTCATTTCAGTTTTTAAGTTCCAGTTTAGATATGTTGGGTAAAAGTCTTGAAGAACAAGACTTTTGTCACTTATCGAATGCATTCAAAAATAAAGTGCAGTTTCATTTAGTTAAACAAAAAGGTGTATATCCCTATGATTATGTTGATTCATGGTCTAAATTCAGTGTAAACCAAATTCCATCAAAAAAATATTTTTTTAATAGTTTATCATCTGAGCACATTAGTGACGAAGAGTATTCGAGAGCGAAAAAGGTTTGGAATGTGTTCAATATCCGTTCTCTTGGAGAGTACACAGACTTATACCTCAAAAGTGACGTATTGTTATTGTGTGATATATTTGAATAATTTAGGAACAGTTGTTTATATTACTATAAGCTTGATCCTGTTTTCTATGTAACGTCGCCTGGCTTAAGCTGGGATGCAATGCTTTTGCATACTTGAGTAAAGTTAGATCTAATAAGCGATATTGATATTTATCAAATGTTAGAAAAGGGTATTCGTGGAGGTTTGGCACAATGTTCTCTGAGACACGCTCAAGCTAATAACAGATATCTTTCTGAATATGACTGTTCTAAACCGTCTACCTTTCTCATATATCTCGATTGTAATAATTTATACGGTTACGCAATGATGCAGAAAATGCCAATATCACATTTTAGGTTTTTATCTAATGAAGAAATAAATAAATTTAATGTGCTCAATATATCCGATGATTCAGAATATGGGTATATCTTAGAAGTAGACTTGTTATATCCAGATCATTTACATACAAGTCATAGCGACCTACCCTTTGCTCCAAAAAAATTTGTTCCATCGGGTGGAAGAACAAAGAAATTAATTGCTAATCTTTATAATAAATTCAATTATATTATACACTACGTGTATCTAAAAGAATGTTTGAAACATGGTCTGGTTTTGAGTAAAATGCATCGCATTATTGAATTCCGCCAAGAAAGATATTTGGAAAAATATATTCAATTAAATACTCGCTTACGTCAAGCTTCTAAATCTACATTTGAGAAAGACTTTTTTAAATTATTAAATAATGTTATATTTGGGAAGACGATCGAAAATAGGAGAAAACAAGTAGATGTAAAACTGATAACTACATGGAGAGATATTAATAATAAAACCAATAAAAAGAATGGAGCTGAAAAAATTATTGCAAAACCCAACTTACACAGTATTAGTATATTTTCAAAAAAAATTGTGGCTATTCAGCTTAAGCAAGAAAAGGTCATATTAGATAGACCAATAGTTTTTCTGTCTTAGAATACGCCAAACAACATTTATATCGATTTCATTACGATTTCATTAAAAAGCAATATAATAGAAAAGCGAAATTATGCTACACCGATACAGACAGTCTACTTTATTTGATAAAAACGAAAGACTTTTATAAAGATATGCAAACAAACTTGTCAGAGTTCGATACGAGCAATTTTGAGGAATATAACATGTATAATATTCCGAGACAAAATACTAAAATTCCCGGCCTTTTCAAAGATGAAATGGGGGGTGATGTTATAAAGGAGTTTATAGGATTAAGAGCTAAACTATATTGCATACAGAGCGAAAAATCTCAAATAAAAAAAGCTAAGGGTGTTTCTAAATGTGTTACGAAACGTATCACTCCAACCCAGTATCGAAACACATTAAATGATAACTTAAATATTAAATTTAAAATGAGTGTTATAAGATCAATGAAAAACGTTATATACACTCAGAAAATTAAAAAACTTGTTCTTAATCGAAATGATGACAAGAGACAAATAATGTCGAATCAGAGTACTACGCTACCTTGGGGTCATTGTGATACATTGTTGTGATAAGGGAATAATCTTGTTCTATTTTACACTTCTCAACGAGTAAAAAATATACCTATTTATTTACTTGCAGTATTCAATCGGATTAGATATACTATTGTTATGAGATGATATCAGTTACAATAGTTATCGGGTCATCAGGTAACAAACAGATGTGTCAGATGTAACTGAGGTAAATGATGTTTATGTAAGCGTACCAATATTATAATAATAATAAGTCTGACCAAAAAGTATGATATTGCTTGCTGCTTCCTCAATTTTTATAACTTGATTAGGACTTCAACTCTGATTCACTAAAATAAAATAAACATATAATATGAAGATGTCTTTGTTTTATTATATTTACTATATACTTACCTAAAACATTGCAAGAGTATAAATAGACTAAGTCTTCACTGACTTTCTTAAACATCAACATGAATTGGATTAAGCAACCACTATCATTAGAAATAAGTTACATCAATATTGATTTAAAGTCTGAATCATTTGCAAGGCATAGTGCTCTTTTACCGAATAACATTCGCTGCGTAATATGCGGACCGTCAAACTGTGGAAAAACCAATGTTATGCTCAGTTTACTGTTGCACCCTAATGGATTAAAATTTAAAAATATATATCTTTATTCAAAGACTGCATTCCAACCAAAATATCGACTTTTGTCTCATATATTAGCAAAAATACCTGAAGTAAATTATTTTGTTTTTAAAGACGATAAAGAAGTACTTCATCCTAATAAAGCATTGCCACAATCTGTAATGATATTTGATGATGTTATTTGCGAAAACCAAACTAATATACGTAATTATTTTTGTATGGGACGCCATAAACAAATAGACTGTTTTTATTTAACACAAACTTACTCAAAAATTCCAAAACAACTGATACGTGATAATGCAAATTTGCTAGTTGTATTTAAACAAGATGATACAAATTTAAAACATATTTACGAGTATGATGAACATGTCAATAGCGATATCTCATGGTCGCAGTTCAAAGCTATGTGTTCGACTATTTGGGAGAAACCCCACACATTTTTAGTCATTAATAAAGATTGTGCAATAAAGAATGGAAGATATAGAAAAGGGTTTGACGTCTTCATAAGTTTGAATTAGCAGGCTCTTTAAATTAATCTTAATTTTATAATTATTGTCATTCTTAATTTACTTTTAATGTAAAACAGAAGTGTATTAGTTGAGAAATGGAGCAAAGTATTAAAGAAGAACTAATAAAATCAGTTGATTCGATTAAATCTAAAATACGAGCTATGCGAGACGTAGAAGACGAAACTGACATTGCTATGGCAAAAATTTTAAAACCCGTTTCCAAGCCATTAACGGCTTTCATTAAACAAAACAATTATCCAAAACAAGACTGTGAATTTTCTGTCATTAATAAAAACAGAAATGATGGTTCCGAAACATCATCAAACTATGAAGACACTGAATACTACAATAGTAATCTTTCTGATACCAGTAACTTTGACTGCAAAGACGAAAAAAAGAACCTTACTCAGTTTATCAAGCAAGCCGCTGCTAAGCGCGCTTCTTTGCAAAAGGATGACGTAGTTAGTCTCTATGATACAATTGGGGTTAATATACCATTCGGTATTAGAAACGAAAATAAAGAATTGTACATGGGGAAATCTACTGTTAAAATGTCTAAGATAGATAACGCTTTGAGTAATGATCCTATTTATTATGTCACACTAGATAATAAGGCATATGATGAGCTCATATGCCTTATTATCTAGTGTGACATAATAAATTGGATCATAACACACTAGATAATAAGGCATATGAGCTCACTCCAGGCATAAGAGAGTTATTGCTAAAGAAGAAACCTGACTTAGCACTTGTTTCGGATAAAGATAAACTTGTATATAAAGATATGTTATCAATCAGTAACGCCTATAAAAGAGATTTTGATCCAAATGGACAAATCAAAGGGGATAAGAGTCTCAAATATCGGGAAATAATAAAACCTCTTATTGAACATAGTTGTTCATTGACTAATCTGAAAAGCCCTACAATAAGTATTGCAAAACAAGGCGGCAGTTTGCCGAAATTGAAGAAATATAAATCAAATACTGATTTGACTTACTGGGACGATCCCAACGAATTAATTGAACGGTTGAAGATATTAGTGGCTTCTAAAGATGCGGGAAACAGCAATCATGATAATGAAATTCTTGCTATCGTTGAAGAATTAAAAGAGGCTGGCATCATAAAGGCATAAAAGAAGATACTTAACAATTTTATTACCAGTATTATTCGATTACAGTAAGATAGACGATAAATTAAATTATTTACGTAGGTAATTAACAAAATGAGCAAAGTTGATGTTGTGAACGAGATACACAGAAACGCCAGATTAAACTTTCCGAGAAGACATGTTATCATGAAAGACATAGATGATTTGTAGCAAGCTGATTTAATCGACATGCAAAACATTTACAAGGAGAACTCAAACTTCAAATATATTCTCATAATAATTGACACGTTTTCAAAATACGCTTGGGCTTCTCCATTAAAACGTAAGACGAAAGATGATGTAAGTAATGCTTTTAAGACATTGCTTGTAAAAGGACGAATACCTAAAAGCTTACAAACTGATTTAGGGAAAGGGTTCTATAATAAAAAATTTAAAGATCTCATGAATTCCTTTTTCATTAATCATTATTCTACATACTCAACAAAAAAGGCTTCCATTGTGGAAAGACTTATTAGAACTGTTAAATCTAAATTATACAAGGCATTCAGTTTAAAGGGTAACTATGTGTGGATTGATAATACGCTAAATGACATAATTAAACACAACAATAATACATACTATCGAACTATAGGTTGTAAACCTGTTGATATTAATCATTACAATAAAAAATCCGTACTAGAGAGATACGCACGAATACATAAGATTGACTGCAATACAAATAATGAAAAAAAATTGAGAGTTGGTGACTATGTACGTGTAAGTATAAAGGAGCCTTTGAAAAGGGCTATACACCTAATTGGTCGGCAGAAATCTTCAAAATTAATAAGGTACAGAAAACTTCACCATTAACCTACATTTTAGAAGATTCAAGACTTCAACCAATTCTTGGTGCATTTTATGGTCATGAACTGCAGAAGACAACGCATTCTCATTTATATCTTGTTGAAAAGGTTTTAAGAAAGAAAAATAATAAAGTTTTAGTAAAATGGTGGGGGCTGCCATCCAGTGAAAATAGTTGGATTTGTAACTCTGATATTGTGTAGAGTTATATTAAAATAAAAAACATAGTACTTCGGTCTTAGTTTTAAAAAGAGCATGAAAGGATGCGGTCTTCTTAATTGGTTTATAAATCATTTACCATTTGAACTTCACTTTCCTGGTTATAATTACTGTGGTCCTGGAACAAGATTACAAAAAAGACTTATTCGTGGAGACAGAGGTATAAATCTTTTGGGCGAATATTGCAAAGAACACGACATTGCATATAACAGGTGCTTATCTGTAGATAATCGTCATAAAGCTGATTTAAAGTTGATGAAAATGGCAAAGATACGGGCAACAGCACCCGACTCGAGTTTTGGTGAGAAATTAGCTGCACATTTTGTGAACAAAGCAATGCTGGCTAAAGTGAGTACTGGTGCAGGGTTGAGGAGCACTACCAAAAACAAAAATCTTGTTTCCAAAGCTGGTTTTAAGAAGCATTTAAAGCACATTATATCACACACAAAGAAACGTCTTTCAAATATCAAACCAACTTGTAAGAAAGCAGCTATTGATTTAGCGATGGCCGCTGCTCGAGAAATTGCACCAAGTTCTTCTGTTAAACTTCCCAGAGTAATTCCTGTACCAAAAACTGGTGGACTTTTACCGCTTATACCCATATTTGCTGGACTATCTGCTGTTGGCAGTTTGGCTGGAGGAGCTTCTGGCATTGTCAAGGTTATTGAAGAAGTTAAAAATGCTAAAAAACGGCTTTCAGAACTCAAAAGGCACAATGAAAAAATTGAATCTGTATGCATTGGAAAAGGATTTCAACTGAAACAACATAAAAATGGTTTAAGAATTTGTTTATCCAAGAAAACTAATAAAAAAAACTAAATCGTAGGCTACCCAAACGACTTCTTACAAACATTGATATTCTACATCATGCTCGAGATATCCCACACTTTAGAGG
This sequence comes from Scoparia ambigualis, assembly GCA_963921215.1. Classification (NCBI taxonomy): domain Eukaryota; kingdom Metazoa; phylum Arthropoda; class Insecta; order Lepidoptera; family Crambidae; genus Scoparia; species Scoparia ambigualis. Next base: position 3,381,159 of record OY992506.1, on the reverse strand, counting down.
TGTATTTATGAGAGATAACTTACCACAATGTCCCCAACCGGTAGAATGTGGTATTATTAATTTAGACAGTTCTCAAAATGCAGGTTCTCATTGGGTAGCCTATGTGAAGGTTAGAAACTACGTTGAATACTTTGATAGCTACGGTAATTTAAAACCTCCTACAGAATTTATACAATACGCAGGGTCTTGTATAAATTACAACTATGATAATCACCAAAAGAATCATCCATACAATTGTGGTCATTTGTGTCTTAAATTTCTCAATAACTTCTGGAAAAAATATTACGATTTTTTTAATCTAAGGTATTGATCCAAATAAATGACATGAATTAAATCATCAAATGTACATTCTTCTATTGTCTGTGATAAGGATCGAATGTTATCTTGTGTGGGGAGGATCTTACATAATTGTATGTAATATAATACGTGAATTTGTGCTTATCACTCCATTGGACCATCAGTACTTAAAAACACCATAGAACATTATAACTTTACCAGTGACTAAGAAGAAATATTCAAAAGACATTTACTTACGTAGACCAAAATGATTGTATTTGATAAAAATGTGAATACAAAAGTGCAAAAACTCAATAGTTCTTTCACTTCTAAAGTAAGCAGACGTATTAAAAAAATTAAGCAAATAACAAAATCCAATAAGAAATTTCTTCAAGCACTTGGATTTAAAATATGAATATCCTACAGATTTCTGATTTACCGCAATTTGATAACACAATTGAGAGTTATGAAATACATACTTACAGTCCCTATAGTAATAGCTTCAGAGAAAACGATGAAATTCGGATACCTATACAACAACAAGACTTATATGTACTCCCTTCCGCTAGTTCTATTTACATCGAAGGGTATGCTACGTCGATCGGGAAAGACCAAAAACCGATCAAGAAAGATTTGGCTTTTACTAACAACCCTTTTATGTTCTTGTTTCAAGACATCAGATATGAACTGAATGGCATTGAGATAGATCGTACAAAGAATAGTGGAATAACAACAACTTTAAAATCATGTATATCTATGAATGAAGGTGATAATAGAGTAGCTGCTTTATGGGGTTGGAAATTAGATGGTTTTAAAGGTAATGGACACTTTAGCGTTGTAGTGCCTTTGAATAAGATATTAGGTTTTGCAGAAGATTATAACAAAATTATTATTAACTGTAAGCATGAACTGATTTTAAATAGAAGTAATTCAGTTTTACACAGCTGTAATATCGCGGATACTGATATTACACATGTTGAAGTGAACCTACAAAAGGTACAGTGGCGCGTACCTCATATTAAAGTATCCGATCGTGAAAGGCTAATATTATTGCGACAGTTGGAAAAAGATAAACCTATACAAATAGCGTTCAGAAGTTGGGACTTCTATGAATATCCTCTTTTACCAAAAACTACAAAACACTCATGGTCTGTTAAGACTACTTCTCAATTAGAAAAACCACGGTATGTTATCTTAGGATTACAAACCAACAGAAAACATAGTAAAATAAATAACAGTTCCATATTTGATCACTGTAATGTTTCTAACGTTAGATTGTTTTTAAATTCGCAATATTATCCCTATGAGGCTATGAATTTAAACTTCAAAGAAAACCGATATAGTATTTTATATGACATGTACATCAGATTTCGTCAGTCGTACTATAACACACCAGCTGACCCGTTGTTCGATCTGATCAGTTTTAAAGAGACAGCTCCGTTGTTTGTAATTTATTGTACAAGACAAAACGAAAATTTAAAGTCTGGACCCGTTGATGTACGACTAGAAATTGAATGCTTGGAAGATATTCCAGACAATACAACAGCCTATTGTTTAATAATAAACGATAGATTAATTGAATATAAACCACTGAGTAATATAGTTCGCAAACTATCATGAACGCCATTGTAGATATTCAAGGCTTCAAATCCGATGACAACAAATTTATTTTAAAAGAATTGACAATTTTATGTAATAATCGTATGCAAGTATTTTTAGTAAGACCTCCCTTTCCGTTTTATGACTTATCTAAAACAGAAAGAAAGCAAGTATGCTGGATAGAAAGGAACAGAAATATATTTTGGAAAAAAGGATTTATACCGTATCATAGTTTTAAAGATTACACAGATATAGCAAGAATTTTAAAAGACAAATGCATATTCACAAAAGGTTTTGAGAAAGTATTATGGTTAAGAGATATATTAGAAAATAAGTTTATTTATAATTTAGAAGATAAGGGTTGCCCAAGTATTATTAGTTTATATGATAAATACAATAAATCATCGGAGGTATTGACTTGTATGTATCATTCCAATGTATGCGCTTTAAAAAATGTAAAATGTTTAAATATGTGGTGTATGGATAATAAAATTTTTTGAGGAACATTTTGGTTTTTTTTTAAAGTTTTTTCTATTAAATCCATCAATGTTCAAACACTTATGACATAACAGGCTTAAGAGCTCTTCGAGGTAGGTCTTAGAGTATGTACTAGATACTAAACCTAGTATAATGCCTGTACGTAGGTAGTCCGACGCGCAATTCTTCTGGGGAGATGGATCTCAGATTCTCAGATTAACGAGTACCCAGGTACTCATAAATCTAAGAATACTATTATAATTAGCAACAAACTCGTACCTACTAACATGATTGGTTTATTGGTACTACATTTTTACCACGCTAACTACAGTAAAATACAAAAAGTAATGTGTAAAATTGGGAAGTCTGACGCACGTTTCCCTGGGAATGGATCTAGAGTCCCAGAGTACTGGAGTTCACAGATACAAGAGTACCTGAGTACTCGAGTTTCAGAATAAGCGAAACGCCAGAACAAGAGCGCCTCTTAGGAGGCGCTGCCTCTGGGCGTTTCGCTCACCGAAACTCGCGTCAGACTTCCCAATTTTATACTACTGCCGTATCTTCCCTTTTTGTTTTAATCTAAGGTAACAGGATTCGTCGACCGTGAGACAAAAGAGAAAAATCATAACGTTGCACCGTTTGTGATACAGATTATAGCACTCCGAGTCCACCGCCTCGCGAACCTTATAACGTGAGCAATAACCGCGTCCAAAAAACGTAGTGGAAAATATAACTAACGATACGGTAACAGATTGATCGAAAGCAGAGTAGAAGAAGCTACACAATAGACTGGTTAAAATGTTAAATAAGGTCACCCCATTGTGATGACCATTCAAGAAAACAAAATCACATCGACAATTAATAAAATCGTTACTCAGAAGATACAATAATATAATAATATAAGTTATGTTTATGTACAAACACAAATGGCACTTAAGTTATTTTTTTAAAGCCTCAACTGACGTGGTATGTATAACTGGGGATTTTTTATTCCGGCGATTCATAATCGTGCAGTTACGTACCCAACAATAGGCGTAGTTCTTTTCCTTTGCCTTGATTTTGGCCTGCTGCAGTAAACATTTATTTTTGGTAGAAAGATGATCGTTTGCATAGATCTTATTTTCAGATCCCGCGAAACCTAAATCATTCGCCTTGCTAGTTTTTTGTCTCCATAGAGCCGCCAAAAAGTCATATTTTTTATAACGTGATTAAATTTTTAGTATGACAGGTTTTGTCTTTTTGGCGTCAATGTCATTCTTCAAGGCGACTCGGGTTACAAAGTCGATATCGGTGTCCACATTCAAAGGAGAACCACAAAGCTCACCAAGATGCTTCACTATATTAATTAAGTTCTCAATATTTTTGTATGGGATTCCATTCAGCTGTATATTGGAACGTCGAACCAATTGTTCATTGTTATTGTTATCCGCTACCAATTCTCTTATCACATCCTTTAGCTCGTCCACGTCGGTTTTAACTTTTTCAAGAGGTGTCAAGCGATTATCAATTTCAGATACATGGTTACATATACTATCAATTCTCGTGTTAATAGTTTATTTAAGATCCGCAATGTCATCCTTGACTTGTTTTAAATCAGCTTCAATTGTCTGAAATGTTATGAACTGTTTCTGCAAGTTGGTAACCTTACTTAAAATATCTTGCAATATACTGTCCTGAGGATATTAGATTGGGCTGTAGGGTCTAGAAGAACTTGCCAGCTCGATAGGAAACCCAGACGATCGCCTTGGAGCCTTTGGAGTGCCACTTGTAGATGGAGAAGGATTGAAATCTTTTAACTGTGAATCATTGCTATCTCGGCAAGTTGTACAAATCCATGAATCGTCACAGATGTTTATAAATGTTATTCTTATGAACATTATTATTGTAAACAACAACGAATGTGTTACGTATTGAAACTATGTGTGATACAACATAGTTAAACTTAGTTAGTTAGTAAAGTTTAACTATGTTGTATCACACTAGTTAGGATTTCAGGAATGCTTACATTTATACCGGGTCAACCAAAGCGGTTAGAAAAATAAAATGAGCTACAGAACCCATTAAGAAGAAAGACGAACGCGCACGCTTTCTTGTGACTCCGCCCATACCAGGAGTGACTCCTAGTATCAATACCGCAATTATGTTAATACCGCCCATACTTTTTAGGGCTCGTAAATTAGACTTTGAGTTAAGAAAACTAGCAATATTTTTAAATTAGTTAAGTCTTTTTTTTATCACTGTTCAAATTATTAACATTATTATTTTCTGTTTTTTTAGAGCCGACATAAAAGTTACAATGAAAACTCACATGGTGACAGATTTTTCTGTTTTGTTATTTTTACTGCGTGTAAACGGGTGAGTTTAGTTCAGTGCTGAATGAAACCCGTATTCACAAACATTTACTTGTCTAAGCCTCAGAACAATATTGCATTAGTTATTGTTCAGCAGTGCGATTCTCTAAGTTAAAGCCTTGGCAGTAGCGGCTGCCGCAGCGCTGAGAATTGACTCTGTCTCTTTAATATTTTGAATTGCACCGCCTACAACTCTTTCTGCCTAGCCCTAAGGTTGACTGGTAGAGAATGCCACTTGGCATTAAGTCCGCCTTTTGTACATTTTGTTTTCTTTGTGCAATAAAGATTAAAATAAAAAATAAACAAATATTCATAGAATCGGAAAGAGACAGCAATCACAGCGTCTATGTGTCGCTTCGAAAATCGCGGTATAAGCAAAGTAGAAATGCTATGCGAAGTAAGACATTTCTTAGTGCGTTTCGTATGACAAGCCTTTCAATTCATGAACAATACTCAGACGACTCTTTACATTTAAGTACATTCAATTTTCTCAAAATCATAAATGTTTTGGATTCGTACCTCCATACTAATTAACCGTCAAAAGTACTTACCTGATAGATAACACATTCTTGACCTGACCTGGTGATAGGAACAGAGAATAATTGACTAAATAAAAGTAGGTAGACGTAACTTATTTTCTTAGTGAAAAAATTGGTTGCCTGTAAAGTCGGTTTTACGGGCGAAGATTTTACGTGACAACGTCTTTTTCTCGGTAGAATATTTATTGATATGAATATAATTAAATTGCACAATAGGAACAAGGAATTGAATGAAAATAAGAATTGCACAAATTTTAACTATATAAATATATATTTTTTTTGTTTTTTTTTGTTTTTTTTTTTTTATTATTTTTTTTTTATTTTATTTTTTTTTATTTTATTTTATTTTTTTTTATTTTGTTTTATTTTATTTTTTTTTATTTTATTTTATTTTATTTTATTTTATTTTATTTTATTTTATTTTATTTTATTTTATTTTATTTTATTTTATTTTATTTTATTTTATTTTATTTTGTTTTATTTTGTTTACTAAAACATTGTACATGTAAACTTAAACTTAACTATTTAGTGGGAGAGAGACGCAAGGCATTCGGCGGGCCTCTCTCTCGTTCGGTGACTCATCGTTACGTTCCCGACGAGCGTTACACTTTTTCATAAGTGTCTCCCAGCTAACCTAATTTAAGACGTTGTCACGTCAAAAAATAACAACACGGAACCCTTTAAACTTTATCAAAAATAAATAGTTGAAAGCGAGTGGAGTCAGCACAATAGGCACAAAAATACTAGGGTCACTGCAGAGGCAAAGGAGGAAGTAACACTAGACAGAGTTCATTACTCCAATCAGCTGTTTGATCAGCTGTTTGTTAGTGTTGTCATAATGTCGATAAACTCGTATTATTTTCAAAAGTATGTACTTCCAGAATGCCCGAGATATCAAGAAATGTTTTTATGTGTGCCAGCTCACTAAAAGTAACTGTTTAGGTACGTGAAATATGGCTGGCCCCGCTTGATACAAGCTGTATGTTTTCCTATCCAGCACTTTAACACGTAACGTAACGTATTCGTATGGATAATAAAAAGTTAACTAATATTTAAATTAAACTGAAGAATTTGTGATCTATACAACTAAATATTAATCGCCACGAACGTATGTTCGAGAATCACTTCAAAACGCACCTGTGTGGCTAATACGTAGTACATTATAACTCAATGGCTAATACCTACTTGTAGGTACTCATTTCTTTTTTTGTGTTTTTTTATTGTTGGAGTTTGTAAGACATTTTTTGAAAATTTGCCATCGTTCACGCGGGCCAAGATGCGGGCGAGCCGCTAGTTAATTATAAATAAAATTATTTTTTACATTGTAAGAAACTAAAGGTGCCTATTATTTTACGTATTTTTTTCTTAGCTAGCTTTTTTTCAAGCGTTGCGTACAACGACTTTTTTTATTTGTTCTTTTAATATACCTGTATTGCGTGTATAACGATTTGTTTTTAATTTATCCTCTGAAGTGAAGTACCTATCTGTTCTATTAGGTCCTACCTAGGTACATAATTAAAATTAAAATAAAAAATAAAAATTGTTTTATTTCCCAAATAAATAAACAAATTAGAAGTGAGATAACCCCAGAGAGTAATACAAATACTTGTAGTGGGGTGTGCCTCGCTCTTAGCCTAGTGCCAGTAACAATATTGGGCTAAGATTACAGTATCCTTATTTTAAGTTAAGTTACTTAGGAGCTAAATGTGTGTGAATTTGAGTGTGTGGTGTGAGTGTAAGTGTGTGTGGTGTGTAAGTGTGTGTATGTGTGTGAGTGTGTTTGTGTCTTAACATCGATATAATTATATTTATATGATCTAGTATGATGAATATTATAAATATAATTTGAGTTCAATTTTATGATAGTAATGTCGGAATGTTAACCTATCCTGTTTAAAATGGCTTCGGTTTCATCATAGTTTAAGGATTTTAGAAAGTCTGTTAATATTTCTTTGCACTCATGCTTTAACAATGGGTATATGTTATTTTCTAGTCTACGATTTATAGTATTATAAATGTAAGTGCTTTGACTTTGATATTGACGGCTAGCAAACTTGGTGCGTACTGGAAGCGAATGAGCCACAATGTCATTTCTTCTTCTGGCTAGTTTAGTGGGATCAAAATGCAAGGTGTTATGTAAAGCAAGCATTATGTTCAACAAATATAACTGCCTTATAGTTAATAGTCCAGAGAGCCTATAAAGATCCTGAGTAGGAAATCGGAAAGGTTTAAAATACATGATTTGTATGAGTGACCTTTGTGTCCTTTCAAGTTCCAGCATTTTACTTTTAGTAGTTCCACCCCACACAGGAATGCAATATGCAATTACGCATTGTACTAAGGTAATGTATATCTTATTAAGAAGTTCACTATGCATTTACTACTACTACGCAGCGCAGGGATTTGAAAATCCATTTGAGCTTACGTATCCGTTCAATAACCAACTCAATTTGCGAATGCCATGATAGTCGTTGGTCCACTAGAACCCCTAGATATTTAGTATTGGTTACCTTTCGAATACAAGGGCAGTTGCAGTTTCCAGATGTATAGTTATTACACCCGTGAATTCTTATTTGGAAATCCTCACACGGTTGGGTTATTAAACTTAGAGTGAAACAAATATAGTTAGTTTTAACAGTATTTAGAGTCAGAAGATTTGCGGTTAGCCAATTATGTACCTCAGCAAGACTCGACTCAGTTGCAGATTTCACATTTTCCCAAGAGCGGTCAGAAAATACAAGAGCAGTATCATCAGCGTAACAAAAAACCCGTCCTCCAATGTTTTGTAGATTACATAGTCCGTTTATGTATACCAAAAAGAGTGTCGGGCCAAGAACACTGCCTTGAGGGACGCCTCACGTAACAGTCTCTTCGTTGCTCTTGACAGTGTCAATTTTAACCACTTGTTTTCTTTCGGAGAGATAGTTCTTAAACAAGGAGAGAGCAGTACCTCTGATACCAATTTCCTCGAGCCTACGAACCAGGATAGGAGCTGAGACAGTATCGAAGGCTTTTTTAAGATCTAGGAACACCACGAGGCATTTGTTACCTTTATCTACCTTATCTACAATGAGAGCAATCAAATCTTTAACCGCATCTTGGGTTGACAAACCCTTACGAAACCCGTACTGCGAGCTAGACAATATATCATGGGCAGTTAGATAGTTATGTAGCCTTTTATTTTTTAAGTTTCTCAATTATTTTTGAAATACTAGTTAACACCGAGATAGTCCGATAGTTGTTCATATCCGTTTTATCTCCTGCTTTAAAAACAGGAGTCACAATAGACGCTTGAGAGATCTAGGAAACACTCCATTGTGAAAGCACAGGTTTGCAAGTTTAGCAATAATAGGAACTATGAAATCACTACAGCATTTTAACAATTTAACAGATATTTCATCCCATCCAGAAGCACAGGCTGAATCGAGTCCCGTAAGAACATCATTAACTTCTTGTGGGTCAGTATCAAGCAGTTGAAAAGAAGAGACCCGGGAATCAACACTGACCGGTCTGCGACGATGCGGAATAGTATTTTGAGTAATTTCTTCTTTAAGGATCTACCAACGTTTACAAAAAAACAATTAACTCTGTTTACTACATCAAGTGGGTGAACTGAATGGACAAGAAGATTGGTACTAGGAATTTTAGGGGCTTTAAATCGAGTTATATCGTTTATTGTACTCCAAAGCTTTTTAGAATTCATTGCCGAGTCATCTATTCTTTTTCTATTATATTGACGCTTTAACTTTTTAATTATGTTCACGCAATAATTGCGATAGCGTTTAAACGTTATTTTTAAAATTTCGTTGTGTGGCTCTGATCTTAATTTCAATTGCATTTTGTTACGGAGTCTAATACAGCGTAGAGCCCCACTAGTCATCCATGGTTTTAATAATCTTTTGTTACTAGAAATTGATTTCAGCTTTGTATTCTTTAACAAGTTTTCTCTTATTAGTCCAATCAGGGCATCCGCCAGAGAATTAGGGTCATTATAGATGTTAAAACGTGTAAAGTCCACAGTAGCAAGCATTTTAGATAAATTTTCATAGTCAACTACTGCTTTCAATCTTTGTTTTGGCGATTGATCCACAGACTCGCCAAACATACACAGCGCTACCATCGCATGGTCAGTTATTGATGTATTTAAAACTAAAAAATAATTACTATTATACCTACTTATGTATATTGCAATTTTGGATAAAAAAAAATCGAATGTAAAGTGTTGATTGTTTTTAACCTGCTGTAGAAGTTTTTAATTTTCACTTAACTGTTGATAAACTGAACAAAAAAAATAGCAATATTGTCTGCAATCTATGGGCCACGGTAAGTGACAGTAATATAATGAGAGATTTCATAGTTCATTTATTTTAGCATACGATAGCTTTTCAGGATACCACTGACATATGAGGTGGTAGTAATTTGTATCCCATGTGTAGCTATATACTTTAATAATGTAGCTGTCGAAGATAAGACACGCCTATAAAGAATCTCTGTATTCTGTCGTCCTTGGATGTAGGTCCTTGTAATAGAAGTGCAAGGAGTATATATATTGGTATATTGAGCGCCCTGGTTTTAGCTCAATTAAAAAATTTGGCTGACAGTAGGAACAGGCACCATGAACACAATGGTGTACCTTTTTATATACATTTGTTTGGTCTCAGCCAAACCTATAATGGACGCGATATATTTTTCTTGAAAATGATGCAAAACTTCTTCTTGATAGTGCTTAACGGATATAAAAACATGTTGAAACTGGAAACGTGAAAAAATTAGAGGCTATGTAGAGTTGTTGTCTTAAAGATTGGGTAGGCACCAAGCCTAAGAGAGACGTAGGGAAAACTAAGATACCTTCAGATCAGCCTTAGTTTAATTTGATTAAAATTAAAATGATTTTCTTGAGCACTTTCAAAATTCCCGGGAAGGGAAGGTAAGCATAAAGGCGTATTAGCCTAGAATACTGGAAGTATGAAATATGAGCGTCGACAGCAACTGCATCATGATCTCTATGGAATGAGATTTAGCAGGCTTCACACTATTTATTGATACGGATTGCAAATAGATCCAGCTTAGGGGACCTAAATAACAATCAGTTAGAGTTAGGTTTGAGTACATAACGCCACCTATTTAGTTGATAATAATAATCATAATTGTAAAGTGAATGTTATTTAAAGAAAAATAACGGTGTCGCAGATAACAACGTCCGCCCCCCAAAGAAGCAGAAAGGGTAGACAATAGTCTAAGACATTTACAAGCAATAACAATAACCAATTTAAACACTAATGAGTAAATTGGACTTAGTTGAACTAAGCAACTGCGGTTGACCTATCTACATGCAACAGAATCTGGCAGTCTGACAGGTCTATTGCAAAACATTTTGCGAGAAAAAAAAGAATAATAATAAAATATTATTATTTAAAATAGCTGATGTGCTTTTTTCGCTCTTTGTTTGACGAACATCCACTAACCTCCCAGACAAGCTGCCCCCAATCGTTGAGAAAACATTTTCATATGAAAGTCGTCATTTCATATGCGACTCACTGAATTCCCTTATCGCAAAGCCATGCGCAGTGATCTGGGGATATTTTTGGTGTGGAGAAGCCAGTATTCTATTGTACTCTTAGTTGACACCGGTAACCCCCTTAGTTGAATGCTGAATATCGTGTGATTAAAACGTGACCTTTAAGGTGACTTTTTTTAGGTTAAGGTAATCGTTATCTCTTGTGTGCGTAATGAATACGCCCAGAAATTTACATAGCCTGCAAGGTACACAGAGGCTTGTATCTTCTTTGATTGTTAAACCAAACGAAAAAGTGTTTATTTATATTAAATAAAATCAGTATCTTTGGGGACCAGTATTTCATGTAAACTAGCCCTGTGACTACTCATGGTTAAAACACGTATTAAGACCTATTGAAATAAAGGACTTAAAAAGTTTTTTAGTTAAGTGGATTTTGTAACCATCAATCCAAGAGAGGACAGTGCAGTCCTTTGTTGTAAGTGATATAGGTACTTAGCTGTAGGTCCAGGCGGCTGCAGCGCGCGGCGGGCGGCTGGCGCAGCCACGCCACGGCCTCGTTGAGTGCACCCGGCTGCACGTGCTCTCGGTGCAATATTAAGGTTACGCACTTAATATCATCGCAACGAATTGAATTAATAAGATAACGCAGTTTTTTTTTACTTATTTTTTTTAGTTTATTAAAATTCTTAGGAACCACTAATTTTGCGCATCTTGGATAATCAACGTAATTTTGTTCAGGTTAGAAGGCTAACCGTCACTTTTCAATTGCTATGAAAAAAGCCCAATGGTAGATTCGAAAGCATTTTGTTGGTATCTGCGACAATAATTTAAAATGATCACTATCACTCCTAAACTTGTTGTTGCGGCATTGTTGTGTCTGGATAACCAACGTTACTTTGTTTAGGTTAGAAGGCTAACCGTGACGTTTCAATTGCTGTAAAAAAGCCCCCAAGGCAGGTTCGACAGCGTTTTGTTGGTATTCACGACAAAATAATTTAAAAATATCACTTTATATTAAAACTTTAGCGTTTTGACATTTTTGTTTCTTGACTGGCCAAGCACTAAAATGCGAATGACGAAGGAGCGTAATGGCGGTCACCAAGTAGCAAGAGGACGACCCACATAACAAAAATTACAAAGAAATACTCCAAACTAGTGCACGATTGGCCACATAGTATGCGGTACTACATGTAACAATAATATAATCTCAAAAAATTCAAAATTCAAAATATATTTATTTAATAAACTCAACCAATAAGTACTTTGAATCGTCTAAATATTTAACCTACCACCCATTCAGGACGTCATTTTTTAACTGTGGCAAAGAACAGGCGCAAGAAACCACAGCGCACACAAGCAAAGACATTTACAAAAAAAAAGATATGTCGTTACCAGGTCATAAAATACAAAATAATAATTTGAGTGTAAAATATACGGTACTATAAATTAAATATATACAATTAGAAATAGCTTTTGAAGTACTTGGAGCATTTCAGTTCAGAGCCAAGCTGTTTTGTCTTCTGTGTAATCTGACACTTTATAATAAGCTTTTTTATAAAGCTTTTCTTTGATATGGATTTTAAATTTATCAAGATCTAATTTCTGAATATCAATTGGTACTTTGTTGTAAAATCATACACACAGACCCTTAAAAGAATTATTTATTTTATGAAGCCTAGTATAAGGTACTGCTAATTTGTTCTTACTTCTTGTAATAAATTGTGAATATCACTGTTTTTTGAAAACATATCAATATTTTTATGAACATACATGAAATTTTCATAAATGTATTGTGATGCAACTGTCTCGAACGACGAGGCGCAAAGTAAAATTAACAATCAAAGGTTCTTTGAAGAATCAACTGACAGTTTAAATGTATTGGATAGTCTGATAGGTAAAAAGGACTTAGCCTTAAATAATTATTTAACGTGTAAAAAGCCCCAGAACTTTAGTAGTGTGAAAAAATAAAAACTAGTAAATATGCAAAATCATTTACAAAAGCATATGACACTTAAGAAAGAAAGGATACAATTAATAAATAAGCTAAAATTATATAAAAATAGCACAATTGATAGGAATGATAAACATGACTGCGACTCACATATCATAATTAATAAAATTGATAACTAAAAGGTCACTGAAAAGTATGTATGACAAAATAAACGATCTGTCACATAAACACCTAAATTATCAGATTGTTGCTGCAAATGATATGGTTGATATTTGCAACTATAATGCTGAGCGATTTGAATCCCTAAATAAAAAGCGTACTTGTTGTGTTGCTGACCACTCTTATAATACTGGGGAACCGGTATTGGAAAAGCAGGAAATCAACTCTCAGTTCCCCATCAACTGTTTAGTTGTAGCGATGCCTGAGGTTGCTATTGACCAGCCTCAATACCACGAAGAGATAAGAAATTCTGCCCACACCCTACTTTTCACTGATGAGATTGGGAAGAACATTGGCTCTATTTTGAATAACCATACAAGAGGTTCTGTGTTAAATTAATGTATGCCTGGGGCAACGCTGCAACAGATCATGATAGAGGTCTGTTCTGCAAATGTAAACAGTAATACATCAATAGTTCTACTTGTAGGGGACAGTTTAGCCTTGCAAACAAAACATATTGTTGACAGCTTTTTGAGATTCAGCCAGATTGACTGTAAGAAACTAACATGGTGTACATTTTCATATTCAAAGTCATTGAATGACAATAAAAATAATAAAATTTATAAACTTAACAATATGTTACATCACATGATCTGTCGTCACAGTGGTGACTTCCAGCTATTTGATAGCAATTTATTTATTAAAAACTTTTTCTTGATAAAGATGATATGTATCTGTCTAGACGATGTAAACATAATATAGCTACTCTTTTAGCAAATAATATCAACATAGAATGCAATGACAAGACACAAGTGACCAATAGTAGTACCACTAAAGGCACTGAGGCAAACTCTTTTTTAGGACTGTAAGGTTGACTAAGGAGAAGTGTAATAATAATTTTACTTTAGTTCACCAAAATGTAAATCACTTCTCTGGCAAAATATTAGATGTTGAATTAATGCTAGACAAATATGTATTATGTGGATATACTATGTTTAACAGAAACCTGGTTGAAATCTGAAAGTATATGCTTTTCAGTAAATAATTGTAAAGTCGCTAGTGTGTTCAGCAGAAACTCTGATATGGGGGGCGGTTGCATAATTCTTGTCAAAGACTCCATTAAATGTAAAGAATGAAAAGATATAGTGAGTTATTCCGTTGAACGCGTTTGCGAGATAGCTAGTGCAGAGATAGACGCTTTTCTTATAGTATGTATTTATCGACCGCCTTTAGGCAATTTTATGTCTTTCATTAGTATATTAGAAAATTTACTTGACAAGATATTTGCCTGCAATGAATCCATTGTTGTATCAACAAATCAAAACTTATGTACTTACTTAAATCAAAGAGAAATGCAAATATTAAATTCATCAATAGAAGTGAAAATTAAAGTAAATCAACGTGGACAGTTATATCCCGAAACTTAAATAATTTAAGTAAAATTTTAACAAATTTCGACGGTTGAAAGCCAGACCTCGGTAGCCAAGTGGTTAAGGCAGCCGCCCGGAATGCGGAAGGTGCGTGGTTCGATTCCCGCCTGAGGTTGTCGTCTTTTACAGTGTTTAAAAATTTTACTTAAGTATATTTAAGCGTTAATAAAACGCTAAAATAGACGCGTTTTACCTGAAATAAAACGCATATTAAATACTTACCTCATTAGAAGCTTATAATATTGAGATAGGCATATCAGTTTCCCGTCGTATTTTCCTTCTCTTTCTTCCGGTATATCGCTGTCTCTCTCGCTCATCCCACTCAGTGGCGTCACCAGGTGGCGCGGTGGGGGAACCAGGAGATTTCACACCCGTGCCCATTTGATCATCATTGCGTCGAAATATGCATTAAGCACCAGGCGGAAATAAAAACTAAGCTTCTAATGAGGTAAGTATTTAATATGCGTTTTATTTCAGGTAAAACGCGTATATTAAACACTTGACCGTCATTAGAAGTTTATAATATTGAGACCTGTTTGTTATCGCCTGGTGAAAACGCCAATGTGAGAAATAAATTAAACTATAAGTGCGAGAGATTTAATCATATGTTTATGGTTTAAACAAAAAGTTATAATAAGAGATTTAATTAAGTACTCATTATTTACAATTTAAGTCATGTAAGAAAATAATTGGCCAGTCATTAATGAAAAATCAAATAATTTAGCTTGTAAACCATGTAAACGAACATTATTATTAGGAAATAAATATTATTTACTATTTGATTTCAATCACTTTACAGGGTAAAAATAAAAAATGAAAAACTTCGTGACGTCTGAATCAATAGTTCACGACAATAAACCTTGTGAAAAGTATTAACTAATCTCCAATTACCAATAGTTAGTATATCCTCAATGGGTAAATCATATCAATTTAGTTTGCAGATGCTACAGCGGAGCAAAACACAACCAGGTGTGGCTGTAATATCCATCTACCTACCACAGTGCTTGAAACAGGTGTAGGTGAACCACTCGAAGTTTTAAATAAATTAGTTTAGCCATTTTGTACAATATTTATTGATCCTTTTAACCAGTAGCAATTTCCAGCTTGTTTGTCTGTAGTCCCTACATTCAGTTTTTGACCCAAACTGTCGCCTTAATATTACTGCATTGTCCTGAACAAAATAATATTTGGTGTCCACAGCAAGGTAACATAGGAGCAATGCGACAATAATATTGCAGTGTTACGAACTGTTTGAAATCTAGTTGATCCTAGGTTTGAAATACATTACAACGGTCCACAGACTAATATTACTAAAACCTGGAAAAAGGAGGTTTTGTTGTTTTTAAATGTTTAATTGAGATTGATTTTAAAACATGTTTAACTATTACTTCGTCACTAAGATTTCCATACAATTGTGCGCTGCATAAAGTAGAAACGACAATTTATGGTAGTGTATAGTATTGTAAGAAAGATTTAAAATATTAAGTGTAAATCTGCGAAAAACTGGACTGACTGGACTCATTTGGTACGCGTTCCGCGTGTGGATGGCGCCGCTGCTGCTGCTTACGCCCTTCCTGTACTAGTGGACCAAGCACAAGTGCTCATATGTTTTTATAATAACCGGACGCTTGAGTAGGGAAATTTGCTTGTGGTTCCATAACGATATATCATTTAACCACACCAAATTTCAACGTCATGTCTTGAACCTTGGGGATTGGCAGGCCAGTGGTTATGTCCACCAGGCGTCTACGTTTCGAATTCCATACTGTGAATGAGGCAGCAAGGGGTACCACAATCAGATAAATTCCTGTTGAGGTGTGCTAGCACCCGGGGGATGAGGGAAGGTGGTGCGAATTTCCAAGCCAGAGGGAAGCGTTCTACTTCAGGCTGAAAGCATTGTGAAACATCGCTTCGTAATCATTGAGATAAATCTGCATAGTTTACCCACTACTCGAGCGTTCTTGGATACAAACAGGTTAAATACTGGCCAGGCCCACTTCGCGAATATCGTTTGTGTGAATTCTGGCAGTAGATGCCACTCTAGAGCTTGGCTATGTCGAGACAGTTGATCTGCATGGCTGTTCAATTTCACTGGAATGTAATGAATTTCGACCACAATTTGGTTGGTGGTCATTTGTTGGTTGGCAATTTGGAGGATTAAAATAAAATTGTCGCAGGCTTCGTGTTCGATGCTTGTAATTCTAAGACTTAGAACAGCCCGCTTTTCTTTTTGATTGCAGTGCAGTTTTTGTTCGGATGCACTCCACCTTCCCGATAGGGCAGAATTGTTGAGTTGTGACCCTCCAATCCTGAAGCAACGGTTGTCAAAAAGAATGTTGGTGGAGGTATATGTATTGGTGTTTCTGATAATTTTTAGCTACCAATACATTTAACTACATCGTAAGGTAGAGTCTATTTTACCGCCCAATTTCTTCTCTTAGGTATCGTAAAAGGCGACTAACGGCCCATAGATTGCACATACATCCAACAGTATAGAGCGGCGATAGGCTCATCACTTGTCACGTACATGTGCAGTTATCATTTGGTGAAACGTAGACTATGGCAGAGGACTGCTTTTGCGGTCCTCATTGCCTGGTCTCTGACTAACCCTTCAGGGATAACAGTCGTGAGTATATGTAGGTATGTATGGACGCTTGTGATTCCTCCATGTATCCTAGTATGTCCTTGCGGAAGACATTGATTTTGGTAAGCGCCCTGCGAGGCCGGTCATACAGACTTTTTGAAGTTTATGTGGACACTAAAATAAGTAAGTGTTTCTTTTACAATATTGGCATGTCTGGACAGAACCATCTGGTCTTTATGTCCATAAATAATTGTCTAAGAAAACATTGCCGTGCTCATCATAAATGGAAGGCATATAATTTTTAGTAATTCGCCTTTGTAGAACAGACGAAGAAACCATTGTGGGATTTGGCTATAGTCAGATGGTAGTACCTAGGTCTGAGAAAAGTAATTTGTACATCCCGTCTCTTGGCTTTACACAGTCCGGAATTCATATAATAATTTAACGACTTCAGGTTAAAAATTGGACGGAGTGACCTTTCTTGAGTGCTCTTTGGTACTAAGAACTGGGTTAAAACAAAGTTTGGAAAAAAAAAACTTACTGTTTCTAGAAACCTGTTCCTTCATCTGTGTCAGCATTGCAGACATTTTGTCCGATACAAGCGTGTAACAACTGTCGATTGTAACGTTTGGAACCTTGAGCGATGGCTTCAGATAAAACGGTATTCGATACCTTTGTGTTATGATAGAAAACTTGGAGCACCTATTTAGTCCCAACGGTGTCGATAAAGTGCAAATTGACCGGCTCGAAATTTCGGAGCGTCATTGTCTACGTCTTTTGTTACCTCTTTGGTAAGCGCCCTGCGAGGGCGGTCCATAGCCTCAATGTGGTTCGTGGCTGGCATAAGCATGTCCTTACGGAGGACATTGTTTTTGGTAAGCGCTCTGCGAGAGCGGTTCATAGCCACAATGTGGTTCGTGGCTGGCATAAGCATGTCCTTACGGAGGACATTGTTTTTGGTAAGCGCCCTGCGAGAGCGGTTCATAGCCACAATGTGGTTCGTGGCTGGCATAAGCCTGTCCTTGCGGAGGACATTTATTTATTTAATTTAATTAAAAACGGTTACATAACCATTTACAACAATTAAACGTATTATTCAAATTCAAATAAAATAAGGGGCATTTAGCATTACTTTAACATACATGCATCTTCTCGCAAAAACCGCAAACACTCAAGTAATATTACCATTGATTTTGGTAAGCGCCTTGCGAGGGCGGGCAGATTATAGCCAAGATATGGTTCGTGGCTGCCATAAGTATGTCCTTGCGGAGGACATTGATTTTGGTAAGCGCCCTGCGAGGGCGGGCAGATTATAGCCACGATATGGTTCATGGCTGCCATAGTATGTCCTTGCGGAGGACATTGATTTTGGTAAGCGCCCTGCGAGGGCGGTTCACAGCATGCTGTACGTGTGTCTGTCCCATGAACCAGAAGAACAACGCGATGGTACACTATAAGAAGTTTGCCCTTGCGAAAGGTAACAGTTTGTTGTTAGTACAGGTTTTGTTTGCGAGGCATTCCCAGTAGGTACCAGATTTAATAACTGGCCAAAAAGTTTTCTAACAGGACATTTTTTTCTAATGCAACTGTAATCTGTTCAGAAATAAACAAATTCGCACCTTTAATAATAAACCGAAATAATTAAAAAATATGGTTTTCGGAGATTTTATAATAAAACGAACTAACTACTCGGAAAGAATAGGTACAGTTTCACAGCCACTGCATTTGGAGTAAAACAGGTGAAATAAAAGACAGGCCGCCTCTTTTTGATTAATATGTCGGTCGCGTCGTTATTCATAAAGAGAGTCATACAGTGTTGCGCCGGCGGTGAACAGAGTGCACTATGCACGAATTTGAGATAGTTCGCTATATTATTAACAGGTAAAGACATCCATTAATTTTTTTTAATTTTAAACTGGAATTGTTCGATTTATTGCGCTTTATTTTTTAAAGTCGTATGTTTATGTACGGACGATTTCGATTTAATGCATTTTATAGTTAAAACTAAAAGCAGGCTTTAAAAACAATTCTATTTGTTACGTTTTATTTTTGAAAACTTTTCCATTTGTTGGAATCAATAGTTTATACACCAGTTTATTATGAAATTATTATATAAAACTATGTTTTGATTAATATTTACTGCAGTTTATCATTTATTTGATTGTTTAGTTATGCGGAATATTTTGACTTGTTTCTCGTTAGAATTAACCAGGTATTACTGTCTTTAGAATTATGTCTTGGAGAAGCCGAAAGATGGTGGCTTTAATCCCACATTAGGATACAGTTAAAAAAGATAATGACATTGTTACAACCAGTGGGGCAATGGAAATTGGTGACATAGTAAATACCTACATAATTGCAATTAGTTATTCGATTTATAGCCTCATTATTCTATTTTAAATTTTGGTAATAATGTGAACATTTTTTTAGCCACTTGACCAAATTGACTCTATATCTTACTAATCCGGTGGGCTAAGTCGGTTACCTTGGTTTTCCGCCGGATCACCTCGTTTCAAATCCGATCCCTCAGAGAGACTCCGAGCATAGCCCTTTTTATTGCACGCTGATCGACTTTAACGTGCACCAGCCCGTCGTATCGTCAGTGTCCACGTTCCGGCTCCGTATGTCATGACGGGTAAGATGCACTGTTTGAAGACTTTCATCTTTGGATATTGTGGAATTGGTGACGTAAAGACTCGACTGTTGGCCTCTTTGTCGAAGTTCTTTCTACCTATGTGTGAAATTTGCCCCAGGATTATCAAGCGGTTTCGGGATGACATGTTCGTTGAACATAACCTTGGTTTTGTTCAAGTTCATCTGAAGATACGACGAGAAGAATCAGCTAAGCCGTTCAGCATGGGTTGTAATTACTGCAACGTTTCGGCCATGATAACGATGTCGTCTACAAATCGCAGTGTAAGCTGCCGTTGATGTTAATCCACGTAGTTTCGGGTCCAGCGTCTTATATATATCCAAATACAAATACAAATCTCTTTATTGTGAAATGTAGGTTAGTATACATAGATTGCTGTTGTTGGGTTTTAGGTGTTTCACTACATTTCCACCTTTTACAAGGTATACAATAATCCCCAAAATTATTCACTAATCCCCTAAGGCATTAGTGAATAATTTTGGGGATATCACATCCCCCTGTCTTACCCCTCGATGTAAGTAGATATGCTTTGTCTGCTGGTTCTGTACTTGGATGGCCATGGGGGCGGCATTGTAAAGACACCTCAACACTTGTAAATATCGCCAATCCACTTGGAATCGTTGCAGGGATTTTGGAACAACTCAGGTCTTGATAGAGTCAAATGCCTTCTCATAGTCCACAAATGCAAGCCACAGGGGCCGATTATACTCATCGGCCTTCAGTTTAATCTGCGGCACTGTCGAAATGTGGTCTATGGTGCCGTATCCTCCTCGAAACCCGGCCTGCTCCGGGGGTTGAAATTCATCAAGTCTTAGCACAAGGTGGTTTGTGATGACCCTTGAAAACAGCTTGTAGGCGTGGCTCACTAACAAAATGGATCGGTAGTTCTTCAGTAGGGTCTTTTTTTAAAAAAAACAACACGACGACACTCCTACTCCACGACTCCAGAGTTTTCCCATCAAAGAGATCGGTGTTAAAGATATATTGGAGCTCCTTTAACACAAATTTAACGCCAGCTTTCAGGAGCTTAAATGTAGGGGCTTTCCCGTTTTTAAGCTGTCTAAAAGCCATCTATGCAATCTTTGCAATTGCATTTGCGTAGTGATATTGCGTCACTCAGCGTCTTTTACTGTGTGCTCTGAAGAACTCTTTGACCTCATCCCTCCTTCTCTCTTCCTGCATAGGAGTAGGTACGCGTGCTGCTATCCGGCGTCACCAATTTACAGTCTCTAATATTGCATCACGCACAAAGAAATTTGGTGCCTCGTTTTATTGTCGCACCTCCAAAAGATGGAATAGTCTAACAGCACACGTATTTACTCCTACCTATGACATAAGGTCCTTCAAACGAGGCCTGAAGAGGCACTTTGAGAGCCGGCAGAGTGACGGTGACTGATGCCACGTCTCATACGATGCACATGTTGTCCTCGCGCTTGGACTTCACTTCAACTTAACATCAGGTGGAGTGGGGTCATTTATCGGGCTAATTATAAAAAAAAAACTCAAGTTCGCCTAGACTGATTTCTGTCTAGTCTTCGGTAAAGTGGCGGCTCAACGTGGCTCTGGTATCCTCATCCTTTTCGGGATCAGATTGAGATGACTATGCGAGGCGTGTAGCTGGCTGTAGAAGTTTTCTATTTCCGAAAGGACGTCTGACTTTGAAGCAACGACTGCTCCACTGGTCGTAGTCAACTTCGTCAAGTGGCTTCTACCAAGAGACTGGACAAACACTTTTGACCCTCGATTTTGCTCAATTGCTCGTTCAGTCAAGAGTGTGTTGGAGCATTGGTGCCACCGGTTTGCCAATCCACCAAGTGACAGGTGGGTCTTCGCGCTGTCTCTTCATGAGCATGAGCGTTTCTTCACTTTGACATCTTGCCTTTACACTTAATTTCGCGTTCGCTATAATCTCAAACTTTCCTGAGGATTCCAGTTTCGAGGGCCTGGTTGACATCAAGAGCATTTCTGGTTTCAACGGCAGCGAATCGGTTTTAGATTTAGTTTAAGTAGATTTATGTTTTCGATGTTGATTGTTAACTGAAAGCGAAGCTTTTAATGCAGAAGTACATAATAATATATACCTACTTAATATTAATACTAGATTAACGAGTGACGTCCTCCGGTAGATGATGATGACGATGATGAATACTAGATTAAACATAATTACAACACAACAGTTCCTAATTAGATTTAAAAATCTGATCTCATTCATGAATGCCAATGAAAAATAAAAAGTATTACAGTGTTTTGTAAATATTATTATGATAGTCAATTTGGTATGAAACAAATTTCCTATTTTAATATTGTTTGTGTTTAAAAACTTAAAAAACATTAAAACAAACAATTATTTCATTTAATCTAAATATAGTTATTTAATATTAGCAATAATTATTATTATAATTACGCTTTTAGTAATTATGCTAACATTTTATCATTATTTAACATAAAAAAGAGAAGTAATCCTAAATTTATCATGTGCTTTAAATTTTGATTACTATAAAAATGCAAGATTTCATATAGGCATGAAATATAAGTATTTTTGTTATTCATAAACTGCATCAATAGACTTTATGCCGTGTATAATTTTATAACTAACTTGATTTTTTCATCATAAAACGTATTAAGTCGCTAATATATAGTTTGAGTCTTAATATCTTTAAATGTATAAAATATAGGGATTACTTTAAAACGTCATTGGAAAGGCCTTTTAGTTAACTATATGTCACATTTGTTGCATTCTAACTATAGCGTCTACAAACCTAATGCTCTCATAAAATGTAATCAACGGCTAACTCGCAAAACTTTAAACGCCATTTCCCAACAATTATGATTTTTGGATTATTTCAGTTTATTATTAAAGGTGCGATGTGTTTGAAGGTAGAATCTTATTCAAAGTAGCAAGCATTAGAGGGTCTTTTACATTTTTATGAGTACCTATCCTCTTTTCGTATATTTATAGTTTCAGTCTACAACCTAATCACCACTGAAAATAAGACCTTTAAGAGAGGCATCAGATGTTTGCGACAACTAGTAAACTGCGCAGACAATTATTAAAAATATCTTTTTAGTTTTATAATACCAAAAGTTATTGGTGCACAAGTTTTATCAGAATATTGATGCCTAAAGCCTAGCTGGCTCTTTTAGTTTACTTTTAAAATCAAAAATCAAATCTAGAACACTACACGGAATATTTAAATTGTTAACTGTTTTAGTCAGTATTGGTAACACCTGCGAGGTGCAACAATCGTTGTAAGATTTCCTCTAACGTCGGATAAAGCAGACACATTGTCGTTATCGTCATGAAAGGCGGGTACGATGACCATGCTTCTTTGAACGATGACGACTAACTCGAACTCAACCTTCGCCGATGCGATCGGGATTGTTAGAAGGACCAGCTATAGCCGCTTAGCTACAATTCATTTTTCTCATTATCTAATGTAAGCACTAATTATCGGTTTCTTATCTAAAATAAAAAGAAAAAGTGCCTGGAGGGTAGATACCACGTATTAAACACAAAAAACACTTTTAAAAATACTATCTTTACTCGAATGCTTCCTTATCTTAAAAGAAAAGGTGTATCTACATCTCTTGCGGGTAAAATAAAAAGTTTGATATACCAGATAAGTTTAAATTATAATTTGAGCGAACGGTAACACCGTTAAGTTAAGAAATTATTATAAGTACTCACATGTATTGTAGAAACTCACGAGAACTGTGTTGCAGTTTAAATAAAAATAATTCTATTTCTTTATCACTTGATCACTATGTAGTGCACAAGTTACGCCGACGGGAAATTTCACGCCAATGATGAACAAATGGGCACGGGTGTGAAATCTCCTGGTTCCCCCACCGCGCCACCTGGTGACGCCACTGAGTGGGATGAGCGAGAGAGACAGCGATATACCGGAAGAAAGAGAAGGAAAATACGACGGGAAACGGATATGCCTATCTCAATATTATAAGCTCCTAATGACGGTCAAGTGTTTAATATAAAACTTTCATCTATAAACGCAGCTTTATCTTAACCGAATGTTCAAATATCTGTAAAAATATTTCTTTCGGATCTCAGAGGTGAAAACTTCTAAGATTTGATAAAGCAATGTTGACTAAAAACATAAGCATCAAGCACTGACAAATTTCGATAAGGCAGCCGCCCGGAATGCGGAAGGTGCGTGGTTCGATTCCCGCCTGAGGTGGTCGTCTTTTTCAGTGTTTAAAATTTTACTTAAGTATATTTAAGCGTTAATAAAACGCTAAAATATAAAACTTTAATCTATAAACGCAGCTTCATCTTAACCGTATGTTCAAATATTTGTAAAAATATTTCTTTCGGATCTCAGAGGTGAAAACTTCTAAGATTTGATGAAGCAATGTTGACTAAAAACATAAGCATCAAGCACTGACAAATTTCGACGGTTGAAAGCCAGACCTCGGTAGCCAAGTGGTAAAGGCAGCCGCCCGGAATGCGGAAGGTGCGTGGTTCGATTCCCGCCTGAGGTTGTCGTCTTTTTCAGTGTTTGAAATTTTACTTAAGTATATTTAAGCGTTATTAAAACGCTAAAATATAAAACTTTATTCTATAAACGCAGCTTCATCTTAACCGAATGTTCAAATATTTGTAAAAATATTTCTTTCGGATCTCAGAGGTGAAAACTTCTAAGATTTGATGAAGCAATGTTCACTAAAAACATAAGCATCAAGCAGTGACAAATTTCGACGGTTGAAAGCCAGACCTCGGTAGCCAAATGGTTAAGGCAGCCGCCCGGAATGAGGAAGGTGCGTGGTTCGATTCCCGCCTGAGGTTGTCGTCTTTATCAGTGTTTAAAATTTTACTTAAGTATATTTAAGCGTTAATAAAACGCTAAAATATAAAACTTTAATTTAAATAATTTAAATTGTATCAGGCAGCACATAGAGTCTATTGACAAAGATGGGTCTAAAATAGTTGATCATGATAAAATAGCTTTAGAATTTAATCACTATTTTATAAATATAAACAAAGTTTTAATAAACCAAGCATGAATAGCCTTTCTGGTAGACTCATTGCAAACCAGGAAAAATTAATTATCTAAACTAAAAAAAGTGTAGGGACTGATAATATGCCAATTCAACTTAAAAAGAATAGCGTTGATTATATTGCTGACACTTGTCTACTTAATCAATTTATCTATTGAAACTTAGGTTTTTTTTCTGAATGAACTTAAACGATCACTTATTAACAAAAATAGTTCAAATGATTATAAAAACGAAATTAACAATACCTTAAATAATTCAATTGATTGCTATCTACTATTATCCTAAAAGTAAATTTGGCCAAAACTAAAATAGTCCAATTTATTAATTACAAAAGAACGCCTCTTATGATAGATTCATACAGTTCTGGAATTCATGTTGAAGAATCCAGTAAATCAAATTTTAAGGCGCTTTCATTGACAGCCATCTTAGTTGGAAACCACACTTTTAAAAAATCTGCAATTAAATTTCATGTTCCTGTTACCTTTTATCCATTTTATGCACTGTTGCGTCGCAGGATTTCACAATAATCGCTTACTATGGTTACTATGGTCAGTAAACCTATACCTCTAATCTTTTGGGGCAATTGCGTTGATGTAGAATCCGTCTTAATACTTTAAAACCGATGTTTAAAAATTCAAACTACAGAATCTCTACGTTATGTCTTTAAAATGAAAAGTGTTGGGCGCATTGATATAATTATGTCAATGGTTTGAGGTTAACCTGTTTAAACATTTTAGAAATAGCTATGTTCATTAAATGGAATGAAATGATATGAAATGAAATGAATGAAATTATTTATTTGCGTATGAATGGGGTACATGGGGGAGATGTTATTAAAGTTGTTACATTTTTACGCTTATCCCATTCAGCCAACCACTGTAGCATGCAAAAAATAGGGATGTTAAAAAGAAAAATTAATGCAATGCAATTAAAATTGAATACAATACAATACAATAAAATTAAATTCATAAATGGAAATAACCTAAAACAAATAAATTAATAAAATAAAAACGCAACCAAAGAAACCACTTTGAGGCTGTATGGTGCAGCTCCTCTGCCTTATTTGTTCAAGAGTTCAAGGACAAACAAAAAGACTAATGGTTTTCCCATTTGGTCCGAGGGTTTTCCTAAGTTTAAAACAGAAAAGAAAAGTCATACAGAGAGAGCCTAAAACTAAAAAAATAATACCTAATTAGATGCATTAAATGTCAAACCCTAATTAATAATAGAATTATATATCAAGTCAAAAATAAAATCACAGTCGTTATACAATTTAAATTAGAAAATAGAATGTCAATGCGCACATTAAATCATTAAACAATTTGGTACAACAACGAAAACGAATATCAATGCAAAGAACCTAAGGCATCACAACACAAGGTACACGAATTGCAGCATTTGTGTTTTAGATATTCTTGCACATAGTAAAAGACGTGTGCGACTAGCATGGTGTTGCTTTGCGCTGTGTAGTAGCATGCTTCGTTTCTTTTTCCAAAATGCGCTAGGTCGGTTTGATCGTTTTGTACGTAGTGTCTGCTACTTCATACTAGATGGTATTCTCAAAGACTTACAAAGTAAGCACAATATTTTCCGAATAAGTTCAACACTGTAAATAGGATGTTAAAACAAAAATGTCTACACGAACTTACTAGTCTTCGATCAAGGTATAAATTTAATTTCATTGTACCATAATGTAATGACACAACGTACCATAGAAGTACCTACTTTAGTGCAATGAAAGTTTTAAATCAACAAACCTCAAAGAAAGAAAAGAAATTTCCTTAATAATGGAACTCAAAACTTAGCTCAAAACTTGTTAGAACCAAGCTATTATATAGTCTAAGTGAAATTTGAACAGATAGAACATAAGGTTGTTTTTTCTTTTTGTATTGTTTAGTTTAGTTCACATTGTTACTATTATATTATGTCCGAAACGGACAAAACTGTTGCTGCTATTTTATAATATAAGACCCCAATATACTGTCAACTAAATCTACCGTATACCACCTTAAGGGCTATTTTCTTTTGCATTTCCCCTGTCCCAACATCTTTTTTTAAACGTTTGCTACAACATCGTTCTATTAACTCAAAAATCATTAAATTGTGAAAACAGTCAAGATGTTAAAAAAGGACGTTTTGTTTGTCGTTAATCAATGAATGAAGCGGTTTAGTCCCTACTTCAGAATAGGGATGAAACAGCGAATAGGTAACAAAGTTTATTCCTATTCTTTTTGCAAAGAATTTACAAAAACTCAGAGAGGCTACACGGATCGCTCACTCTGCCCGCTTGAGTAGGACTAAAAAGACTTAGCTTTACGCTAATCTTGAAACCTGGAACTGCTTCTACTGTCTACTGTCCCTATCTACCGACCTCAATAGATAGGGTATCGCAACTGGAACTACGGGTCCGGTTGTGTTTTCTGAGGTACTACGGGGTTCCGGTTCTAGCCCCCCGCTGGTCGTGCCTTTAACCAGGCGCCTCCGGCGGGATCCGGACATGGGTTGGACTCGTAGTGGCGTGTGGTTAGCTGTAGAGCTTGGGAATGTTCGTTTGTCCTGGTATTGTGTGCCAGGACTTCCAAACTCGTGCACAGCGAGCGGGGCCTAGTAGCGGTCTCTGAGGGGCCAGAAGCGAAAAGTCCTGCGGGGAACGTGAGTTTCCCTTATAGTTGGCAGCTTTGTCCGGTGGTTTTCATTGGACATTGGTGTTGACATCTCCGGTACTAGTCTGGATAACTAGTAGAGGCGGCCTCCTAAATGCCGTAAGTCTCCGGTCCAGCCAGTCGCGTAGGACGTGGGAACTGGCTAGGCGCCCGGATGGGTTCCGAGAAGTGAGTGTGCTTACTACTCCGCTACCAAGGTGGACACTTGGGAGTCGACTTTAGAGTCGACGACCCTAGCAGTGGCAACTGCGAGTTGTGCCCGTCGTGCAACGAGAAGTGAGCGAGCTTGACAGCTCCGGTTACCTATCTGGACAATAGGCAGTGAACTACACGTGTTCACGGGGATACTCTCCTGAGACACTAGTCTTATGAGTACCGAATGAAGAGCGCGCTGCGGCGGGCACTAATTTGGCGTCAAGACCTAACGTTGGTGGTCTCCTGCGCGAGTGTTCTACTGGCGCAGGTTCATGTTTCTCCGACGTATGAAATCTTTGATATCGCATAAAGTAAAAATGGTCATAAATTATAGGGGGAGCGGGTAGGACCCCCCATATTATTATTTTTTGTCGATGAATTTAGATGTTGTACTCAGCCTTCATGGGTTAGAAGTACCACCCCTATCACATTGTATATATATATATATCGGTTTCTCCTCTACCATTCTGTATTTTTAATTTTTAGCAATCTCTTTAAAAAAGTCCCTTAAACTACACAATATATTTATGGTAATCTTCAACGTTGTGTCATAAAGTACACTTAATTCAAAATTTATATTGAATTTTTAATGTAATCACCAAATCTAATTTAAAATTTGGTTTAAATACCTTGAAGTTTCCTTACTGTCCCTTACAATATACAAAATTAAAATAAGTGTACTTTAAATCATTTTAGCTTTTTATTACACAATACCAAAATTGGGCTTAAGTTCTTTAAAGTTTCCCTTTTGTCTTTTACACCACGGGAGTTAAATTTATATGTACGTTACGCCACTTCATGAATTTATTTTATTTTTGTACATCATAATATGAAGTGCCTTACGCGGTATAAAATAAACTTTTTCGTCTATTACACTGTGCGATCGAGAACTTTGTCCTTAAAGTGTCATGAGACATCACTAGTTTTGCCAAACAATAGGAAAGTTATAATAATTATTATATTAAAACGACATTCATTAAATACCATTATTCATTTTTATTATTCATTTAATACCTTGGCAACACTGCTGAGATCGAGGCGAATGATCGATATTGTTACAGTTTTATCCGTTCGTTCGGTCGGTCTTATTCATCTTTTATTCGGCCAGTCGTCGGCCTGTTTAATCTTGCTAATTTGTGTTTATATATACAAGGGTGGTTGACAATGGACAATCAAGAACAAATCAGTTTAGCTTATTTTTTATTGAGAACAAAAGGGAATTTAAGTTCGTTAACCCAGTTTCAAAATAATAATGTTGTAGGGGTGATATAGTGATTTGATTATTACAATTATTACTGTATTAATTGTTCAAAGTTTGTAAACTAATTTAATTATTTGATATACATTTACTGATTTGAGTAAGTTTTCGTCACTGTTTATTTTATGTTAGGTACCATTAGATGAATGTTTAGTTATTTTACAAGTAGTAGGTAGATATCAGAAAACTCGTAGGTATCTCAAAAGTGTTTTTTTTAATTGATTGTTTGTATTCATGTTAACAATACACACTTCACGTATATTTTGTCAATAAATTTCGTGTTTAGTAAATTATTCTGAGCCTTAACATAAGCTCGTATAACATAAAAAACGAAATATAGGAATAAATAACCTAAAAAACGAAACGCGTGTATACGCCGCCGCTACACGCGTCTCGTTTTCACAACCTGCAATAATACCTACTGCTTTAAAAACTCTCGTATCACCACTCGAAGACAAGATCGGTACATCCAAAACACTGCTCGACGGATAGTGTTCGAGCGCGAGCGTCTTCGGGAGTCATCGGCTCCTATCGTCGGTCGTCGGGCCGCGGCGCGCGGGCGCAGACAGCAGGGCGCGCACGAATCCCTACCACCACTGCAACGAGACAGACAGATCAGCTTCGACCAGCGTAGGCACCGAGCGCGTCCCTTTACTTGCTACCATAAATTGTTTCCTTGTTTAACGTAACGAGTACAAACCTATGTTATACAGTCCGCCTATCATTTCATAAAGACCCAGTTAGGACCCTAACAGATAGCATGACCGTTATGATGTTGGCCACAAGACTCCACAGCGCTTCAGGCTTGCTGATAAGCGATTAAATCATCCGGAATCGTTACACGAAGTGCGTCTGCGTTCCTGAAGGCCGCTGAGGGTTCCACCCATAGCACCCCAGAATCGTAAGGCCCGTTTACAATGGGCTCGCAAACACCGACATTGGGAGGAAGAAGACTGGTATGAGGCTGGATACAAGATGCACTCGAGTTTGAAGGACCTCTGGATGTCAAGGACGCTTGAGGAAGCTTTTTGTCAGGAAGTTCATCCATATGGACATGAACAATCATTGTTTTCCGGTATTTGGATCGGTGGAAGAACCGATCTCATTTGGATCAGGGGCAACCTTAATGCTCAAATCTATGCAGAGAGGATTGTTTTACATGTGATTATCCCTTTGCGAGGCTGATTGGGTGATTTCTTTCGACTAATGAATGACAATGCACGTCCACAAACGGCTAGAGTCGTAACACGCACTCTTGCCGATTCTCATATCAACGTCCTGCCGTGGCCTGCACAATCACCAGACGACAGATGCATTGTTCCTAAGAAGAGTGTCAGGGTTCTACTAAGATAAGTAAAACGACAATATACATATATATCCAGAATACAAATTTATTTAAGTCTAGGTCAGGTCTCAGGGTCGGGGTAGGTTAGAGGTTAATTAAGGTAGAACGCCGTAATAGGGCACTCCCCCGTACTTCTGCTTTAACCGTCGGCTCAAGGCTCCCAAAGCGCGAGACACGGGTTAATACTTCCAAGTCCAGCAGGCCCAGGATGTCCAAGATGAACTGAGGTCAATCTCAACCTGTACGGTGTTCCTTTTAACAAGTCAATGGTTCTAATTAATACTCGGAACGACGACGTCTGATACTGCCACTAGTCTCATTTCTAGTAGGTAATCTTAAAGCACTAGTAAGTACAAGGAGTGAAAGAGTGACCTAGATATTCTAAACTGTTCTGGCTTGAAGTGGCAGTTATAATAAAAGCAGTAACGGTTACAAGATAACTGTTGGCATTTAAAAGCTAATTACTTATTTTATTAAACAATGTATATAAGTAAGTACCTAATAATTATATTAACACATACTTTATTTACAAACAGCAGTAAAAGAACTACAACACACTTATTCTATTATATATAACACATTATATTAAATGCACAACTTACCCAGTAAGGGATTTTAATCAGGCACTATAAATAACTGCTGAACCGATTAAATCGTAACGCAGTTTAGTCTAATAGTATATCTTAATTACTAGGACAAGGAAAACTTTAAGTAATTATGGTTAACGTAAGTAAGTTTTAAGTTAAAAATCAATAATTTATAGGCGTAAATTACAATACGGTTCGCACTGTAATTTCTTTGGCGCCAAAAGTGACAAAGCGTATTTTTCATGAGGCGCGTGGAAGACGGAAAAAAGGGCGCAAAGAGTTTTTAATCTCGCGCGCGCTTAAAGCCTTCATGGTAGATGCTTAGGTTTTCTAACTGCGTCGCGCCCGTTCAAAAGAAGTTTTATTGCAACAAACGTTACAAGAGCTCTGCCGAGTATGGATGCCGTGCACAGGCACACCACACAACAACTTTTTGACTTGTTAAAAGAACGTAGGCGGCTATTCATCAAAGTGATTTGGATGTACTGATTTCAAGCATGCCAATTTTACATTAAAATTTTAAAAAAACCAACCTTGTTCTTGCTTTTTTTGCCAATTAGGAAACGACCTTAACGTAAGCTAATTTACCAATTTTTGTTGATTATTTAATGAATGCTCTAAGTATACCTCTCTAATGTAAACAATTTTGAACATTTAATAAAAGTTGATCTGAAAATTAATAACTTTTCTGTTCCTATAGCTTGTTTTTGTTATATAATTAAGAAGAAGTATTATAACTTTTATTTATTTCAATCATTTACATCAATTTTTGTATTATTAGAAGTTACTTACTACGTTAATTTTATAATCAACAATATTACATTGGCCTTTACAACCAACCCGTCAAAATTTGTTGGATGATGTAAGCCTGTAAAGTAAGGGGCACTATTTCTGTAATTTGATCATTTTGGTTTTTGCTTGCATTTCTAAGTAAAAGTGGACTAAATTTAAAGTATTTTTGTCAAACACATATTTTATATAGCTTTTAAAATAAAAAAGTTATATCGTTTTAAAATTATTTGTTTTTTTTGCTCCTCTTGAAAACCTGTACTTTGTCGCCTTTGATTATATACATGTATAGATAGAGCCTGGCCGTAAAAAAAACGTAGAAAAATTTATAGGCAAAAATTGGACTATCGCGCAATCCTGGCGGTCAGTGTCATTGTGCCGTCAAGCAGTGTTTACCTCTCGCGTTTCGGTGAAATTGTTCGCAAAATGACCGTTTGCTCAGTGAAATTCTGTCGAAACTACAAAAGAAATTTGTTCGCGCCACAGCGCAACGGATAACCGTCTCTGCGCCGGTCAATTAAGGTGCATATTGGTGCAACGATTGTGCAACGAATGATCGGCCAATCACAGCGAGGTGACAATTATACTCGACGAAGTGTTCGCCCGCGCCGCCGGCGCTGGGCAACGGCAGTGTGCTCCGACCGTTCAAAGAGAATCCACGCGCGCGCGCGCGCAAGAACTTAGCCCGTGAACAACCATGTGTTAAGTGTATGTGAATTAAGAGCGCTTTGTTTACCAGCTCAACTACCCCTAAAACGCCTACGACCAGTGCCCTAAAGTGAAGTGTGTGTGCTACCGCCCTCACCAGCGAAAGCCCGCTGCAACGCCCGCGCCGTTAGCGCCAATCGCCCGTACCTGCCGGCGACACCCGATCGCCCCAGATCAACCAGCTGTTCCCGGTAAGTCATTCCTTCCTTCAGCCTTCCTGCCTTCAGCCTTCAACCTCGTCGCATGTTGGTGCCTTAACCCGTCGAGCGTCAAATGTACTCAGGTTTGATACATGTTTTTTTTCTTGCACGTGCGCAAAGTGTTCTTAAGGTAGAACGGATTTACAGCGCGCCACTGGCGTTCAAATTTTAGCTTTTCGATTGGTACTAGCGGTGTTTCCGTTTAGCTTGAATTATTATTTGGTTTGTATGGAGTAACTTTTATTTAGGAACCATTTGACTACAATTTGGAACGGAAGTCAGAAAAATTATATAAAAAAGTCGAACGTTTTTTTTGTCAGTTGTTGCGTCACTCACTTTGTAGTAGGTAGGTAAAAATGAATTCTCGACGAAAACGGCGAGTAATCTTATATAAAGTATATATTTAATTACTTGGAAAAGAGTGTAGATTGTGGTAAAATAATGGTTATTATGGAATCAGTGTTTATCTTTGTAAAAAAAAGTCATGAACTTTTGAAGTGTGATTTTTTCGTAAGCGTGTATGGCGAGTAGGTTTTTTCCTCAGTAAAAAATATAAATAATAGTTTGTAAGTTTGTCGATTACATAAACAGTTATTGATAAAATAACATTTCATTACCAAATAACTAATGTAACTAATAACAATGAAAACAACGAAAAAACGAGATTTCGCGGACTCAGTTTGGTGATGGCCGCTGTTAGGTATTTGCCTGTGCGGTGCATATTATTGTGAATAACTAAGTTAATATGTGACTTCAAAGCCTGAAATTTTAAATGTGAATACTTAAATAAGTGAACTTTGTGGTGTTAGTGTTGTTTTGAGTGAAAGTGTATGGGAAATATGTGTATTGAGGTGTGAAAGTGTAGGTACGCTGCGATGATAACATTCATCATAATTCAATCATCACCTCAGACCCTCATGTAAGTTTATTTTTTTACTAAGCTTATGATATTTCGATAGGAAATTTCATGCAGATTACATTGATATATAACACATATGGATACATTATACAGGAATTACGTAATTAGGTTATTTCTGAAGATAAACCAAAAAAAAAAAAAACATTGTTATATAGCGAAGCGCTTGAGGCGCTTTTTTTTCCTAGGCGTCGAGCGCTCCACGGGTTAAGCGCCAAAATTTATGATCCTTTGACCCGGATACCAGACCTTAGTAACAGTCCACTTATTTAAACCCTACCCGCCACATTTAATTTTTTTTGCCTCGACTCGTGCCGCTACCCATACACGCCTACACAACTGCACACAACACCCACACAATGCACGCCAGCCCAAACACCCCTTACTGCCCTTACTGCAGGGCTAGGGGGCATAGATTAATAGCGTGCGCTACCTACAATGCCCAGCCGACGCAGGGCCGGTGGGATTTTGTGGTGTCGCGCGAGCGCTGTCCCCGCTGTCTCGGACCACATTACCCGGACGAATGCAAGTCGGTGAAGGCATGCAGAGTGTGTGGCATCGCCGACCACCACACGTCCCTTCACCGACCGGACGACGCCACGCAGCATTACCAGCCGGAATCGGCGGCGCGGTGGCTTCCGCCCCAGCTGCGGGACACTCCGGCAAAGCGACCCATCGACAGAACGCTGCATGCGTCCGCGCATGCACAGCAGTCGCATCAGGGGTCGCAGGAGTAGGTACATGTTACCGTAGATTTTCAGCCCCACAATATTAATACAGTCCACTATTATATATATATAGGATAACTATTTCAGCCCATTAACTATTTCATTACATGTTGGTCATTCGACCCGTTAAAATAATATTTACTCATATTTCGTAGTTATCACGTAGCTTAATTTTAATTTCTGATTTTTAAATTTTATCGCGTAACATTCCTAATTTCATTACCTTACATGACCCTTTCTGCACGATAGACGTTGCAAAGTGCATTGCGAAATATTATTAACCTACCTACAAAAATAAATTAAGAACGTGTTCCAAGAACAGTGTTCGATTCGTGTTATATTTTTACTTACTAATTAGGTTGCACATATAACTTTAGGTACGTATAACACACCCGCGTCTAGACGACGATATTGTTGTTTTTCCCGTTTTATTTTGTAATGAAATTTTTATGGTCGTGTCGTGTTAAATCGGCTCAGATCTCGTGCATGCTCACCACGCGTGCCAAATAGCGTGCTTTATTTTTTCGCTCGTGTTAATTTTATATTTTTTCTGCTTTTAATTCTTGCCTTTGCAATCGACTCAATCTCGTGCGTGCTCACCACAAGAGCATAGTACTTCTACACACGTGCACCCACACATCAGCCTGCAGCACACAAACACATGTAGTCAGCCCGCACCTATACGGTGACATCAGCACGCGCCCCCTGCGCTTCTGCGCCCCCGCGCCCCCACGCCTTTGCGTTGACGCGCCGCCTGCGCTTCTGCGCCCCCGCGCCCCCACGCCTTTGCGTTGACGCGCCCCCCGCGCCCCCACGCCTTTGCGTTGACGCGCCCCCCGCGCCCCCACGCCTTTGCGTTGACGCGCCGCCTGCGCTTCTGCGCCCCCGCGCCCCCACGCCTTTGCGTTGACGCGCCCCCCGCGCCCCCACGCCTTTGCGTTTACGCGCCGCCTGCGCTTCTGCGCCCCCGCGCCGCCGGCGCTTCGCGCCCCCGCGCCGCCTGCGCTTCTGCGCCCCCGCACCGCCGGCGCTTCGCGCCCCCGCGCCGCCTGCGCTTCTGCGCCCCCGCGCCCCCACGCCTTTGCGTTGACGCGCCCCCTGCGCCCCCGCGCCGCCTGCGCTTCTGCGCCCCCGCGCCCCCACGCCTTTGCGCTTACGCGCCCCCTGCGCTTCTGCGCCCCCGCGCCCCCACGCCTTTGCGTTGACGCGCCGCCTGCGCTTCTGCGCCCCCGCGCCCCCACGCCTTTGCGTTGACGCGCCCCTTGCGCCCCCGCGCCGCCTGCGCTTCTGCGCCCCCGCGCCCCCACGCCTTAACGCTTACGCGCCCCCTGCGCTTCTGCGCCCCCGCGCCCCCACGCCTTTGCGTTGACGCGCCGCCTGCGCTTCTGCGCCCCCGCGCCCCCACGCCTTTGCGTTTACGCGCCCCCAGCGCCCCCGCGCCGCCTGCGCTTCTGCGCCTCCGCGCCCCCACGCCTTTGCGCTCACGCGCCCCGTGCGCCTATGCGCCTTCGGCGCTTCGAGCCCCCGCGCCCCCTGTGCTTCGTGCGCACAGGCAGCTCATCATATACACACCCACTCGACATTAACTCAACACGGCACGAATCGGGGCTGTAGTCCCCCTTTAACTTCCATTCCTTCCCCCCCCCCCCCCCCCTCCTACCCTCTGGGGCCCGGGAAGATGTTCGCGCCACAGCGCAACGGATAACCGTCTCTGCGCCGGTCAATTAAGGTGCATATTGGTGCAACGATTGTGCAACGAATGATCGGCCAATCACAGCGAGGTGACAATTATACTCGACGAAGTGTTCGCCCGCGCCGCCGGCGCTGGGCAACGGCAGTGTGCTCCGACCGTTCAAAGAGAATCCACGCGCGCGCGCGCGCAAGAACTTAGCCCGTGAACAACCATGTGTTAAGTGTATGTGAATTAAGAGCGCTTTGTTTACCAGCTCAACTACCCCTAAAACGCCTACGACCAGTGCCCTAAAGTGAAGTGTGTGTGCTACCGCCCTCACCAGCGAAAGCCCGCTGCAACGCCCGCGCCGTTAGCGCCAATCGCCCGTACCTGCCGGCGACACCCGATCGCCCCAGATCAACCAGCTGTTCCCGGTAAGTCATTCCTTCCTTCAGCCTTCCTGCCTTCAGCCTTCAACCTCGTCGCATGTTGGTGCCTTAAGCGCCAACAAAATTTTTTTTCGAAAAGGAAAGTCACGTTTTATCCGTAAGTATTGATAAATTTTAATGAAAATTTAAAGTTTAACAATAAAAAAGGCCATGTATGCGTAGTGTTGCTGGTATCAAAATGTAGAATTCCCATTATTGGTGGCAGAATATAAAAGGAGGTTTAAATATAATAAGTATGATAAAAAATACTCAGTCTTGTAAGTTAGTATTTATACATGGTCTTGTTGTAAATGAAGTTAATACATTGAATATAATTAATAATAATAAATAATAAACTTTCCTACACTCACACCAATGGCCTAGCCCAAGAGAAGCTTCGAAGAAACTCTTTAAATGGTTACTAGACAACGGATAAACATACTTAAAATACTTAAATACATACTTATCATACATAGAAAACACCCAGACCCGAGACAATTTAGAAAAACTATAATTTCTACATTGACCCGACCGGGGATCGAACCCGGGACCTCAGAGATGGCGACACCATGAAAACCGGTGTACAAACCACTCGACCAAGGAGGCCGTCAAATTATTATTGGAACGCTTTCAATTTTTTTTTTTAAACTGATGTCTAATTTTTAAATGTCACGGTTCCTATTCGATGCCGAATTTTTGTAAACATATTACTGTCATTTGTGCAAATGTCTAGTTTCAGTAGGATTTTTACTGTTTTTTGTAAGAAAGACACAATAGTTAACTGTTTTCTTGTGAATGTCTCTCAAGAAAAAGTAAAATCCTACTGCAACTAGGTATAACAGTAATCTGTTTACAAACATTCGTCATCGAATTTGGCTGGATTATAGGTTCCGTTCAAAAACAAGAAAAAATATAATACCTACTGTAATATTTTATAATACTATTATTATAAATTGTTATTGTGGTATGGTATCGTATCGATATTCGAAACGAATAAAAAAATTATTATGTTTGAAATGGAATGTACGTAAGTATTTATGTAAGAAGTGTGTTTTTAAGTATATGTATGTAGGGGATGGTAGTATGTATGCTTCAGAGCTCGATGGCGCATCGGCTAGCACGTTCGACTTGCGATCTTGCCCGCTAAGCAACTTTTGCAAAGCCGGGTTACTGGATGGGTGACCAAATTTAAAACATCTCGAGCTCCTTCGTGCTTCGAAAGGCATGTTAAGCCGTTGGTCCCGTTTGTTGTCGTAAGATGACAGTTGTTAAAACCCACTAACACGCATTGGGCCAGCGTGGTGGGTTATGGCCCAATATTCCCAAGTGCTATCTCCACGTGGGAAGCCTGCGCCCAGCAGTAGGACGTTTATAGGCTGATCATGATGATAATGACGATGTTTGAGAAAGTGCGGGTGTATGTTTGTGCCCTTAAAAGGTCAATATTTCTCGTCTCTTGTAGGTTATCTTGTCTCACGGATATTGATGAGCAGTCATCACAATATGTAACCTTTACAACTGTTCGACCACATAGCAAACATTTCAATTTTCAGATTTCCAACTGATCCGGTAGAAAGAAGTCGTTGTCAAAATATTTAACTAGTTACAAGGTTTCAACATAATAAGAAATTAGATAACATGAAAAATGATTTAACATCCAAACGAAACTTATTTAAGAAACAAATACAAAGAGAACTCCATTAATTGTTATGATTTTAATTTAAAATATTTAAATTTCTAATTAAAAAATCAATTTTGATTAAGTATTAAATGTAAATCATCCTGCCTGTTGCTTCTATTTCGTCCCTATTACAAACATATCACACGCACGCAGGCTTCCATTACCGCATTATTTTATTGTACTCGCCCTCGCCTTCAATCATCCTTTTTTTCTAAACACACCAGCTTCTTTTATGCGTTATACCTACATATACGATAGACATACGTAATTTAAAAAGTAATGTTATGTTATGAATCATTTTAAAATTATATTGTGCATACATAGTTTTTCCCTACTTTATCGGAAATTAGGCATTCGCTGGCAACCATTCGCGCTAGTGTCAGATACGCGGCTGTCACGCACACTTCAAATTCAATACAAAAACCGGGCGGATTTTGACAAGCGTTTGTACCGCGATGCTCCGTCTAGACATGTATATAGTCAAAGCTTGTCGCTTACGCTAATTAAGTTTATGACCGTCGATATTATGACTGTACCTTACGTGTACTTAGGTTAAGATTAGGAATGTAAGTTGTACTTGAAATAAAACAAAAAAAATAAAAATAAATAAGAGACAATTAAGTAACGATATTATGGCGATTTTATTTGAAACAAAATAAGGTACTTATTCCATAATTTAGAGTAGGAAGTTAACTGTTACTCGTATATTTTATTGATGAACTTTAAAGTGTGTGTTTAAATTCCTTAAATGTGAAAGTCGTGAACAACTCGCTGAAATTGAATTTATAGTAGTTATTTAGATAACATTAAGTAATGTATTGTTTTGAAAGTTATAGTTTAATATGTACTTTTTTTGTCGAATACCATTGTGTTCGACAAAAAATATGTAATTATATTAATACGCGATATAATTACGCGATTCTGTTTCGGCGTGCAGTGGTACTGGGGGTAGCGATGCAAATTTGTCTGGCACAGACTATAGCTCGTTAGATTAGTTGTTAAGTCTTAACTATAAGTTAGTTAACTGTTTTTTTTATTATTATTAGTATTGACATCAATAAAACAGTGCCTGTAAAGGTTTACATTGAATAAATAATTTGACATTGACTTTGACTTTGAATTTTTTTTATTATTTACGGGAGAGGTGTAGTGTGTGTACAGTATAACCGACACCCACACATCTCCTACCGCTTTTTAGATGACAATTACTCATATTAAAGAGCATTAAGATCGCAGTCAGTCTTATAATTTACGTTGCGCCGAACCTAACGTTGCATCATCATGATTGTCACTGTCACATCAAAAAACACTTTTTATTTTGAGCGAAACGTCTTCCTGCGTCAAAATCAAACAAATAATGAAAGATCCCCTTTATCTATGGATCCCCTCCGCCCGCAGACGAACACGGGGGATGTTTCACAAAACTCCGGCAAACAGGTTCAATTGTATTTGTTCGACAAAACATTTAGGCCAAGCTCCATATTTATGTTTTTGAACAATGTTCTGTTCAAAATATGGCGCAGTGGACGCGGTTTAAGTGTTGCAAAATAGTGCAACGTTTTCATCATCAGCGTCGATAACTATAACATCGGGAACAGTTAGACCATGGGGAAGAAGGAACCGCGGAAAATTCGGAAATTAAAATATTAGATAGTAGCAGTGACTATGATTGCCATGCATCGACATATAAATGGGACTTTATTGTAACCAATTGAGATCCCTTATCCGCTCTGAATCTTATACAGGCTTATTTCAATGCAATATGCAAGTGGTCGCATGATTCCTGGATACCTAACGCTGATAAGACTAAACTTATTCACGTCCGCTCTAA
This sequence comes from Scoparia ambigualis, assembly GCA_963921215.1. Lineage (NCBI taxonomy): Eukaryota > Metazoa > Arthropoda > Insecta > Lepidoptera > Crambidae > Scoparia > Scoparia ambigualis. The sequence continues at coordinate 3,341,605 of OY992506.1, read as the reverse complement.
CCAAAACCGTTAACATGGCAATGAGAGTGTCAAAGTTGTATCCCATAGTCATGATTGCCTTCACGCTTCTACATCTACACACTGTATTAGCAACTGCCTCGAGATTGAACAAGTAACCGACCATACATACCTTGGGCTGGTTATAGACAATAGGTTTAATTGGGCTAAACATGTTGATAAAGTATTCGGCAAACTTAGGGCTATAATGGCAAAATTTTACATTATTAAGTGTAAAGTGCATTTTGATATTATGTTACAAGTGTATCATGCATTAGTAGACAGTGTATTATCTTATGGTCTAAGTAGCTATGGCCGTACTTATAAAACATATTTAGATCAGATTCAGATTCTTAAATTATTAGTTCCCCCGAAAATAAAAAAAACAAATATTCAGAAGACGCTACAGGACTATTTAATTGCTGTGGTGTTCTACTTATACATACTTAAGTCAAATGTGTCCTGCTTCTTGAACTGTATTTAAACGAAGACATTAAAATTCCAGTAAAACATATAAAAACAACTAGAAGCATTACTAACAAAAAACTATTAATTTCAAAATTTTATAACGAATATGGTAAAATAACATCAAAATATTTAATGCCCCCACTTTATCAATAAATTGCCTAATGATATTAAAGATATAATAAACATTAAAAAAAACTTATTAAAAACCACGATATTACAACATTGTAGCATAGTTAAAACTTTCAAGCGCCAGTTTTAACGGAGCACCCTGTGCGCGTTCGCACGCACACGTAAGTTGTTTCTGTGTACACGCGCGCACGCAGTGACGCTGTGCAACGCCGCGCCGTCAGTTCTGCATCGCTGAGCGCGTTCGCTTACAAATGTATTTCTTTTTTTTTCTGTAACCATCCTATTATTGTTTTTTTTTCTAAATCAGTTACTTATTATTTACCTATTATATACCTATAGCGAAAACTAATTTAATTTATATTGAGAACTTAGTATCTAGACAAACCTAACATAGGCTTTAATATACTACTAACCAATATTGTAATTATATTTTTTTTGATAAATAATTAAATCAATAAAATAAGGAAACTCGTCTATTGATAACAATGTACCACACACTGCTCCCATCAATGGATTATTGCAGATTCTGAACATACGTGAGCCGGGTGTTTTTCCAATCTGCAGACAGTTAAATCTGTAAATATTAAATCTTGCGGCAATGGAGAATATTGGCATAATAGCCTGACCAATAATATTTTACATTATTTTAAAGATTGGACCAACATTTAAATTGATGTACCTATTAATATAAATATCGATGGTTATTTAATGAATAACAGCACTTAGCAAGACTAAACTACAGCCAAACTGTCTGGTGTTAACTAAATAAAACTTAAGATCCGCTTAATCTCTCAGTCTTGGCAACGAAATATCTAAAATTTTGGCAGTAGGTGCGATTTGGAGGGAATTTAAATTTGCGGAAATGAAAAAAAAAATAATAAAAAATCGAATCGCAGTTCGATTTTTAAACGATGCATAAATCGACCTTGTTCATACTAAAGTAGTCTCTAAGCGTATAAAAACATGGTACAAAGTCAAAAGGAGAGCGCGGCCAGCGCGGCCATATCTTGGGGTCTGACCGAATTGCTAATTTTTTAGGTGCGACCAAATATGGCCGATTGGGGCTTGAGGGGTTAATAACAAAAGCGCTTAAGTGATACTTCACCAAGACAATTTTTGGTGTAAGTTAAGTGTAATGTTTCTAACCTAATACAATGTAAATTATAACTTGACTCTCTCTCTTAACTACTCTCTTTCTTAACTAAACTTACAAATTCAAAATCTTCTAAACTCTTGCTACGTTAAGACAAATTAGAATTAACGCCATTATGAGCTATGTATAACAATTTTTTTTTCCAGAATTTAACAATTATTTTCTATGTCTCAGATGGTTTGAAAAAACTCAAAGCGCGACCTACCTAGCCTTACTCGTTCCTGACGTCAAAGCGATATCGAGTCAGCGTTGCTTATCGGAATATGAACGCTCGGTCACACAATAAGTTTCAATTTCGCGTGAAAGTCGTTAGAGAGTGACCCTTCTGTACGGTAGTACTATTAGTTATTCTGTGCTTGTACCAAGACGAATAACTAAACAATTTTAAAACACACAAATTAATGTCGGTATTAATATTTGACGTTTTTTTATTCTTGTTTATGAAAAAAGATATTTGAATGATTAAAAATGTCAACCTTATTTATTACTAATGTTTTCCAAAACTACTTTCAGCCGTTACTTTATTTTACTTCAAAAACTCAGGTATTTCTAGTGTCCGACCGAAGGTTAGGTTTCGGTTTCGGCCCAAAATTATGTTTCGGCCAGAGGTTCGGTTTCGGCCAGAGGTTCGGTTTCGGCCAAAAAACAGCCGAACGTTTCGGCCGCGCCGAAACTTACAACATCGTACTTTCGGGTCGCGTTCGGCTAACGTCGTCGGGTGCGCTTGGCATGGCTGGCAATATTGCTTTAGTTATTGTTCTGAGGGCAATATAGCGTCGCTCGCCTCACCTAACTCCGCCTGCCACTGAATCAGTGCTCTTTGCTTGTGTAGTGAAAATTAAAAGTAAAACTGAAAGGAAACACCTACATAATAATATAGTTATCATATTTTAATACTAAACTTATTGTATTTTATACCATCTACAATTAACAAGTCGCTGACTCAGTATTACAGTTAATGTAACATTTTTAATTTTTCACCTTTTAGGGTAGTTAAATTTTGACCCAGTGTCACTATAACAATGTTAAAATTTCAATTCGATAAAAGTTGAACGTAGGAACCTGTAATATTAGGCTGGTGAGATGTTTCATTAATCAAATAATTCTAGAAAGAACAGCTCACTGACATTTTTATTCAACGTTTTAATCACGTTTATAAAAGGTTCGGTTTCGGTTTCGGTTTCGGTTTAGGCAAAAAAAACATGTTTCGGTCGGACACTAGTTATTTCCAATTTCTATTACTTACCACAATATCAATACGATAATTGAAAATCACATTTATTCCTTAAAGTGTTAACTTAAGTTAACAATTTATTATGATTTATCATTCTTCACCTTCTTTCATCCCAAAAAACGATAAATTACCTATAAGTTTTAGGCGTTTATGTCGCTAGGGGAGAGACACTTGCCCGCCATTTTTGTCTAGTACCAGGAAACGTTTGTTTACACAGAATTCTATCACCACGGCAGCGTATACTTCGGTTCGACGCGATCCTGTTTCGGCGTGCAGTGGTACGGGGGGTAGCGATGCGCGTTTGTCTGGCACAGACTATAGCTCGTTAGATTAGTTGTTAAGAGGCCTATTACATCTGTGATTTATGCGTAAAATGCCCATTTTCGCGTTTTGTTCTAATTCTGCAGTTGTATTTATCGTTTTTATCGAAATAGGATAATAAAATGTCCACTCTGCGAGGATAAGCTGAGTTCGGACGGCCGGCGCATCGCAAATTGAAGTATTTTTGCAGTTGTATTTATCGTTTTTATCGAAATAGGATAATAAATTTATTATAAAATCTTTATTCATCATGATGTAACGATTATTCTGGTGTACATTTTGCTCAATAATATTATCGTAGATAGGAGAAATTCACAGTAAACTAAGAGCAATTTTCTAAGAGAAGTTTTTTGAAATAGAATAAAATTTTTTTTCTTTATAAAATCAATGATATCTGAAAATTCCGAGGCCGCTACGCACTATACGACTATATAAGAGATAACATTATATTTTTTTATTTCGTTTATTCAGAACATTAGTTCAATCTAGGCGCTCAAAAAAGTGCCTTCGCGCATTTTATGAAAGTCTTTCTCTGCAATTTTGGGTTTAAAAAGCAAGGCCGCTACGCACTATTCCAATAGCTACTCTACACTATTCAAAAAGTCAAAATTCAAAAACAACAGGTAAAATGAAGGCCAAGCGCTTACCCGTTGTGGAATAAATAAATAAAATGTATTTTTGTTTCTGATATCCATAACGCCAAAATTGGCCATTTTACGCAAAAATCAAAGTCGAGAGGTAATAGGCCTCTTAAGTCTTAACTACAAGTTAGTTAACTGTTTTTATTATTATTCTGGTATTTATTTATTTTCTTAAGTCTAGGTTTTTTTATAATATTCCATATAAAAATAATAAACAAATCTACTATAAAAAATAAAACATTTAACATTATAAAAAACCTAAACCTAGGGTGCCGCCGGCAGAGGGGCAGGGCCCAAGCTAACGGTGGTTAGGGCTGCAGAGAGAGGAACCTCCTGACGATGCGTGCCGTGTCAAGAAGTACCGCCTTCTGTATCTGGCCCTTGATCCAGTCGTCTAGCGAGAGTCTCTTGAGATGTTGGTCGAGACTCTTCGCTATTAGGCCGTTTGCTGATACGACTATCGGGACAATGATAATCGAGTCAACATCCCACATGGCGGTAACCTCGTAAGCCAAGTCAAGGTACTTGCTCAGCTTGTCCTTCTCAGCCTTCACGAGGTTCTCATCATGTGGGACGGTGATGTCGACTAGCACTGCCCGCCGCTGAGACCGATCGACTATCACGATGTCAGGCTTATTGGCAACAATAGTCCTGTCCGTGATAACCGATCGGTCCCAATAGAGCAAAGCACGACTATTTTCGAGAACTGGCTCAGGTGCGTACTTATAGTACGGCACCTCGGACTCAACAAGACCGTATTGAAGAGCAAATTGCTGGTGAATGATCCTGGCTACAACTGTGTCTGTGCAAGTACGCGCCGTTAGCAAGATGAGACCAACCGGAAATAATATGCCTGAGTGACTCCGGGACGGCGGCATGCTCGACATATGTCGACCGTACCGTCCTTCATGATATATTTCCGGTAGTTGTGCGTCTTGATAACTTCGTCCACAATTGCACAGACAAAACCTTCGGTTTCCCCAAAGAGGTCCCCGAATCATAGCCAGTTCACCGACGCGAGCAGGTCCACATCGGGCCCTGTTAAGGCCCGATAGAACCGGCCGTGCAGCTCCTTGCTCTTCCATACGTCCTTGCGTTCCTCGGTGCTCAGCACCTGAGGCTTGCGCCAGTTCTCTTTGCCTAAGGAGAGAAGCGTAAAGGTCCTGTCAACCGACACCACATCGCGATGCATGCCACACTCGTTGCTCAGGAAATATTCTCGAAGACTGCACACCTCACGGTTGTGGAGGGTCTTGGCATTCAAAAAGCCTCGACCAACCCATTTCCGCGGGATGTACAGTCTCATAACAGACGAGCGTGGGTGGAGCATGCGATGTGATGTCAGTTTATTTATTTATTTGTTTATTTATTTATTTTATTTATTTTATTTATTTTATTTATTTTACTTTGGAAGACCAACATACTTACATTAAGATATAGGTAGCAGATGGCCAATAACAGGTCTCCACGTTTAAAATCAGATTAAACAATGCTTTGTGTGGACAAAAAAACAAAACATTAAATACTAAGAAATATAAAAAAGTTACATATTAATATTGAGAGGGGATTATAATAATGTCTTAAATTATTTAATAAAGAAATCTTGACTTAATAGCCGCCTTGCTGTTGCTATGCTAGAATGAAATATATCGAAGTCGTTTGTCTTACAAAACTCATTTAGACTCCTGCTAGCTCGCCATAGAAATACGTTCTGATGGTAATTTGATGAAACTAACGGTATATTAATTGGAATGTAATGTCTATTGATCTTGATGGAATGTTAAAGTAGATTTTAGAAAGAAGCTCAGGAGAATTTATTTTGTTCGTAATTATTTTTAGTAAAAACACAATATCTGATATTTCCCTTCGTCTTTGTAAGGGAAGAAAGTGAAACCGCGAACAAAGTTCCAAATAGTTGCTAGAATTATAAGGCAACTTCAGGCGATAGCATAATAATTTTATAAATTTTTTCTGCACATGTTCAATGCGGTCAACGTACTTATTGTAGCGCGGATTCCAGATCTCCGATCCATATTCCAGTATACTTCTTACAAAGGCGCAGTACAATATTTTAATGGTTTTGATGTCATTAAAACTTGTCGAGGATCTCATCACAAATCCCAGCGCCTGTGAAGCCTTCTTAACAGTCCTATCAATGTGATCGTCAAAAAGAAGCTTTGAGTCATGGTGAATTCCAAGATCTCGTATATTGGATAATCTTTGTAAAATTGTGCCCTTTAGTTTGTAACCCGACAAAATACTGACAGTTTTTCGACTGAAAGTTACAACGGAACATTTTGATGGATTAAGATCCAGTTTGTTTGCCTCACAGTACATATCCAAACGCGTCAGATCTGACTGAAGATCCACTGTATCGGATTCACATGAAATGGATTTGAATATTTTCATGTCATCTGCGAAACAAAGCAGCCTGGAGTGATGGAAACAAGAGCCGATGTCATTTACAAAGATCAAAAACAGAAGTGGACCAAGAAGAGAACCCTGGGGCACTCCGCTAGGTACCACGACCCAACTAGAAATATAGTTATTAATAACAACAGCTTGGGATCTGTTGGAAATATAAGACTCAAACCACCTTAAGAGATCACCGTTAATCCCAATGTGTTCCAATTTGCTGATTAACATAGTGTGGTGGATTCTATCGAAACACTTGCTATAATCCGTGTAAATGACATCGGCCTGCTTACCATTTTGCATAGTAATGGTGATAAAATCATTGAGTAACACGAGATTCGACACGGTGGATCGTCCTTGAAGGAAACCGTGCTGAGACTCGGTGAATGAGTTTTTCAAAGAAGAGTATAATTGATTATAAATGATTCTTTCAAATACCTTAGCTACAATGCACAGCTTTGAAACTGGCCTGTAGTTAGTTACCTCGGTTTTAACGCCTTTCTTGTGAATTGGCGTTATAAAAGCGGACTTCCATATAGATGGCAAATTATTTTCATTAATTGACTTTAGAAACAACAAGTATATGGGTGTTACAATAGATTCCGCGCACTTAGTCAGAAAAATCGGTGGCAAACAATCAGGTCCAGCCGACTTGGTGACGTCTAGCGACGAGAGTAGCTTACCCACTTCCTCAATGTTTATGTCAATATTCGAAATACTAGAAAGCGGTGTCGTGTTGACATTGGCAGATAAGTTAGATAGTCTAGGTGAGGGAGAAGGCTGCAAGAAAGTCGAGTAAAAGAAGTCAGAGAAAACGTTAGCAATAGAACAGCCATCGTTAGCAACTTTGTCTCCGTATTTAATTGTGCTTGGTATATTTGATGATTTATATCGTGATTTAATAAACGACCAAAAATACTTAGGGTTATTATTAATAGACCTTTCAACTGACGATACATAGGTTTGATAGCACTCTGATTCCAAAGTTTTTACTCTTTCCCTTAATAATTTATAAGTACACATATCAGAATGGTTACCGTATTTTTTGAATCTAATGTAATACTTATGCTTATCTTTAATTAACTTCTTAATGATAATGAGTACCAAGGCGGGTATGTATTTTTGCGAAAAATTTTTGAGGGTACATACCTTTCAATTTACTTATTTATTGAGGAGTAAAAATAGCCAACAGCTTGTTCTATATCTTTGTTTAATAATTCAGACTGCCAATCGATCTTTTTAATTTTTAGATTTAATTCAGTATAGTCACCCTTACTAAAAATACGTTTAGTTATCGTTCCATGTTGTAAATAAGTATGACTTTGGAACTTGAAGTCAATTACAATAGCCTTATGATGAGGATCGAGGGGAACCAATGGGTCGCAGCACTCCGTAACAGTCACTGCAGAGTTAGATAATACAAGGTCTAATAATTTACCATAAACATTTAAAACACCGTTATACTGTATTAAATTATGTGTAAATAAATCATCATTCAATAATTGTTCATCGGTGCTTGTCATATTAGCCGCCGAATAAGAACCATCATTGTTAAATAACCATGATATTCCACTCATATTATAGTCGCCGACAATGAGATATGTGTCATCGGGACTATGTGACATAAATTCACCAACTCTAGATAAATGATTACTTAATTGTCCAGAGAAAGACAAGCCTAAGTTTTGCTTACATAAATAAACAACGCATAAATTCAAATTTATGGTCTTATTGACGTTATTTTGCTTAATTGGTAGCGATAACCAAAGATCTTCCGCGGTAGAATTAAATTGGTATTGGGGAGTAGCAGGTAGATGTTTCCGCACTGCGATAAGTACACCACCGCCACGACCTTGACGAGTTAACTCGTAATTTCTGTCTCGTCGCCAAACAATATACCTACCATCGAATAACTCGGAATCACTCACACTATCCAGCAACCAGGTCTCCGTTAAGATTATCACGTCATACGAATTGAGGCATACATTACGATAGAATGTTAAGGTTTTAGAACGTAATCCTCTAACGTTTTGATAATAAATACTCAGATTAGAGTTATTTATATTTACACCATCGACATCCATCAGTGAATTGCCTTTGAGACATAAAAGTCATAACAACTGTTATAAGTATCATAATACAAACTAAACACATATATTAGATTAACATTTGAACAAAAAATAAACGAATTAAAAGTGCCGGATAGGTAATCACTGATAAACAACGAAAGCAGCAAAGTACGCAACGGACAGCGAGCGTATGATGTGCATAGCAGGGCGTTTAAAGAGCAATGACGATAAGACAAACAGGAGCGAGAAGGTGCGACAATGCGTTTAGACGATGCGCGTAATAATAATTGTGGCAGAGCAAGCGAGACCGTCATATATTTGTCACATGCAACTCGAAGTTGCATGGGTGTGCAAGTTAAACAATAGCAAGGCGGTATCGGCGGAGGTGGCAAGCCAGATGTGACCAACATAAAGCAACAAACCACCTCACATCTGATTTTGCAATTACAGTTAATAATGGATATAATTTTACTTAGAAAATACTGACAATCAATAAAAAATGTTAAAACAATTATTATAAAAAGTGGACCGTATGAAATACTTAACAACAAAAACAAAAATAAATCCCTTAATATGAAACAGTCTATACAAACTTGTTTAAATCACTCAATTTGTTGACTATAAATACACCGGATGTATCATTCTCTGAATCCTCTAGCAATGTGCTGAGAGGATTCAGGGCTAGACAGAACCACAACGGACTCAGACTATCACCCTGGAATATGCCTCGCTCAGTCCTTACGAAGTCCTACGGACCAGAGAGGCTGTCTGCACCACCCGGTTGACGAAGGACTGTAGTCCACTGACTCATACAAGAACCTAGAAAAGATCTTAGAGTTGTATTAATTTTATACAGCTATAAGATCCTCTCCAACCAGGTATGAGGCACCGAATCATAGGCCTTCTTATAGTCAATCCAGGCGGTGGAGAGAGCCCCTTTGTTCCGCAACGTAGGAACCTGTAATATTAGTGTGATGGGTCTATAGTTCTTCGGTTCCGTGGTACTACCGGACTTGTGGAGCAGGAAGGTTTCTTGGAATTGCGTCGCTAACCTGTCGTGTGAGCATCTAATCCACTTTATCCAAAAGTTATGCAACCCGTCCGGTCCAGGACTTTTTCAGTTCTGAGCCGTACGGATCGCACAACTCACGTCTTCTTGGCTAATAGCCACAAGCCCCATGGGTTCGATAGGCTCACACGTACGCTCAATGACGCGAATCCAATCACCCTCAGTGTGTTCGACGGGTACCGACCAGATGCTACGCCATGGTAGTAGCATCCGGACACTGCCCGTCGCTCACACATTGGTCAGTTCCTTCCCAACTCCGGCACCTTCCTTTGGTCACTTTGAAAAAGTCGATTTTGACAATATCGATCCACACGGGCTCTATAGCGACGAATACGGCTTGCCAGCGCATAAACTTTTTGCTTCAGAAAGTCAATGCGTTACGTGACACAAGCTATGTAGTCCCGGGGTCTAATCCCGGTCCCAGTAAAGGCCTGGTTCACGAAACGCATGACTCAGGGACGATGGTTGCCCCCTCTGAAGCATATTAATTTTGCAACGAGAGTCCTAAACGAGTTGATACGACACTCGATTCTTCTTTGCCACGCGGGGACAGCGGGGTGTCGCGGCGCTCGGTCAGTATCCGGAAACTTAACATGAGCGATACGACATGCCGCTATGGCAGCGCAGTACAAAATCGAGTGTGTAACAACTAATGTTTCGCTAGTCCGCATATACGGGACTAGCAAAACATTTAGGGCTCCCATTAATGCAAGATTGCGTTTATTCGTTGGCAAGCGTGGTAGTCTCGGCCTAGAATCGGTGGAACGATATTCCAAAATCGCGTCTTCCAAAGCCCTCCTCAATTGCTCATTAGTCTGGGTACTTACTATCGTATTCATACAATCATCTATGTCCAGCGCGGGATCCGCCAGGGCAGGCGTCGAAGCCGAGCCTCACGGCCCCTGCGTCAACAACGCAACTTGCGAGTCCCGCGCTAAAGTAGAAGTGGTATGAATAGGTAACGCCTCCAGACGCAGTCGATCAAGCGTAGAGTCGTCCAACAGCTTGAGCCGCTGGATGGCCCGCACCTGATCCAACAGTCGTTGTGCAGAGACGACGGCGGCTGGTTCAAGGTCCTGAAACAGAGGCAGCATCCTATTGCGGTACGCGGTCAGGTTCGTTCCTCCCTCTGTAGCCCCGTAGTAGGCGCGCATGCAGTTCTCATTTATAGGCTGAGTCCATATCATGCGGCGCACTACACCACCGGTAGCGTGGGTCGTACGCAGGGCAGATGGCCCCACTGATCCCAAGCGTGCCGGCAGCGGTGGTCGTCCACGTCGCGCAGGTCGTTGTGGCGGCGGGGACGGCGATCGCCCGCTCGCACTGCTCCACTCGTCCCTGGTGAAATCTTCATCAAACAAAGAGCTTAAGGTCGGCAGAGCGGGCGATGATTGAGAGCATGCGCTTCTTCTCGCTCTATTTTTGCTTCTCGTCAACATTTTTCCTGGTTTTCATTTTGTTATTGACGTACAATGTGTTGACATTGCACGTCACCATGCCGCTATTGCATACTTTCCAATATTGTGCAAATATTGCTTTGGTATTTTCTTGAATTTTTGTAGAGGTAAGTAGTAAGTAATTATTTGTAATGTTACTGATATTTAAATTTAGTATGAATATCAAAATTTTAGCAAAATTAAATAAAATTGGTCTAAGAAAAAATGTGACGTACGAATATGGTAATTTGGACAAAACTCTATTACATCAACCACTGCCCCGCCCAACATCATAACAAGATGACATTTAAATTAAAGTATGTTTTTGTTACATTTTTTCTAGTTGCATAAATGTCTTAGAACGTTTGCATAAAATATAATATTATATATTGTTTTCTAAGGTTAAAGCGAGGACTACACATTGAAATGGAACACTTTTTACGTCATCTAACCTCAAAGTATTTTCTATGCACTAAAATTTCCCAATATTTTATTCTTCTTATTAGGGTTTTTTCTTATTAGGTTAAATTCTTTTTTTTTTTTATTTTTTTATAAAAGAGGGAGGCAAACGAGCAGGCGGGTCACCTGATGGAGAGTAATCACCGCCGCCCATGGACACCCGCAAAACCAGGGGAATCGCAGACGCGTTGCCGGCCTTTAAGGGGGGAATAGGTTTAAGGAAGGAATAGGAATTGGAGGGGGGGGGGGGGGGGGGGTGAGGGGCCTCCGGTACCCTCACTGGTCGGACGAAACACAACAGCACCAAGTGCCATTATTTCACGCCGAATATTCGTGAGAGGGTGGTATTACGCCGGGCGAGCCGGCCCAATGCGTGCTGCAACGCAGCGCGGCTCTACCACTCAGTCAGTGTCACTCATTTAGCACCACCCAGGGATCACGTGTAGGGTCTCAAGGGTAAACCTACGGACGCGAGCAACTTTGACCCCCAAAAAAACTGGGAACTATTTGAACAAAACAGCCTAAATCTACGACAGCCGTCACCACTTCCAAACACTACTATTTCATATCCATATGTAATTGTAGCCGACGAGGCATTTGCATTAAAACCTAATTTGATGAAGCCTTATCCCCAAAAGTCGTCTACCAACGAACAACAAGTATTTAACAAAAGATTGTCTAGGGCACGATCTACAGTTGAATGTGCTTTTGAAATTTTGGCTACTAAATTCGGAGTGTTTCAAAAAGCTATTAATGTCAGCCCTGAAAAGGCATCAAAAATAACTGCTGCGTGCTGCTATTTACACAACTATCTGATGAAAAAGATACCACAGATTTACCTACCAACAAATTCAGACGGAAATAATGATTTTTAACTAACGAAAATGGGGCGAACGGTCAATCGAAATGCAAACACTAACGCGAATACTACAAGAGACCTTTTATGTCATTATTATAACAACGAAGGTTACTAAAATATAACAAAAACTGAAATATGAAAAGGCTGCCTTTTAGTTACGCGTCCCTTTTTGTCATAATCACATATCCTATTATGCGTTTCAAATGCTATTAGGACTGGACTTGCTGCCAACTTTATACGACAGATGTCAATTTAGTACTTTTAAGCACGCATATTTGTTAAAAGTATACAAAAACAAAGGAGACTAGTGGTCACGGCCCATACAAAATTTACCTAGGCTTGGCACAAAAGAAAAGTATCTCAAATAATTGACTATTAAAAAAATATTTATTTGGGGATCAATATCAGTGGCTATCATAAAGATATATCAAATTGAAAAAAAAGTTTTTGATTTATTTATATCAGTATTTTCCTTCTTCTTTAACACTAAATAGGGGTTTTATTCTATGTTTGACTAAAATGCATACTCATAACTATTTTTAAAAACATATGATATTTTAATGAAAATATCATATATTGGCATATGTTTTAATGAAAATATCCAAAATTAAGTGAGGCAACTAAATGCTAAATGCTTGTGCAGTATGGGTCGCGCGTTGTCGTGAAGGAGCAGTGGGGACGACCGATTGACCAAAGCTGGTTGCTGATGTGCAAGCTTCTCCATCATTGTCTCCAGTTCTTCACAAGACACACCCGCACTAGACCACCAAACAGTGACCATCACCTTTTTAGGAGTCATTTTTTTGAACCAGGATCTACCAACTTGCTGAGCGCTTTCGATTGTCCATTTTTCGTCGCACGTAACAATTCGGTTCAAAATTCCTTCATTTCTTTGCCTATTGAGCAGCGCGAGGCAGGTCTCGACGCGTACGTTGCGCTGGCGGTCGTTAAAGAGCCGTTTACACGTATCAAGTTGTCAAGTAGGTAACTTAATTTTAAGTTAATTTTAACTAAATTCTTGCGTGTAAACAGTCACTTATAAGCTCTTTAGTAGCAAGTGGTAAGTAAACGATTTAGTGGGCAAGTGAACAAGTAGAATAGAATCGAGTCTATTTTTTGAGTAAGTAACCTCCCCTCCCGCACCGCTTGCATTCCCCGGTAGGCGTGGCTTCTACTAAATTGTCATTATGGCTCGGACTACATGCATCCGGAATCAGTCCGGCCCGGGAAAAAACCAAATTCGGCAAGTAATCGACTACACGCGCTCCGTTTTGAATCCGGAGAGAAATTTACTCAGTCGGTCTCTAGCACTTGCGCTGGGTAGTCGTCCAGTCGACAATAGAAAGTTTAACTTTAGTTGAAATTGTATGCTTAGCTGTAGCCGTTAAGAGGCCTATTACTTACATCTCGACTGTGATTTTTGCGTAAAATGCCCATTTTCGCATTTTGTTGTAATTTAGCAGTTGTATTTATCGTTATTATCGAAATAGGATAATAAATTCATGCTTAATATTACAAATTTTAACCGCCTGTGTGGTCTAGTGGCTAAGCCACCGGTTTCAGACCCAGAGGTCCCGGGTTCGATTCCCAGCGGGGGGTACATCTTTGTGTGCTCGGCTCGGTTGGTGGTAGGGCTGTTAAGTCCGCCTGGCTAGCTACCACCATCTTATCTAAGTCTGTCGCCATAACAACGATGTTTATAGCATTGTTGTGTTCCGACAGTTTGAGATAAGATAGCCAGTTCCTTAGTGGTTGAAGATTCCGGGTGAAGCGTGCTTCCACCTCCGGCCTTATCGTCACTTACCAGCAGGTGAGATGAAGGCCAAGCGCTTACCTATTGCCGATAAAAAGAAAAAAAATGTCCTGCGAGGATAAGCTGAGTTCGGACGGCCGGCGCATCGCATTTTGAAGTAATTTTGCAGTTTTTTATCGAAATAGGATAAAAAATTAAATATAAAATATTTATTCATTATGAAGTAACGATTATTCTGGTATAAATTTTGCTCAATAATATTATCGTAGATAGGAGAAATTCACGGTTAACTTAAAGCAATTTTCGAAGTTTTTTGGTTTAGAATAAGATTTTTTTTCTATATAAAATCAATGATATCTAAAAATTCCGAGGCCACTACGCACTTTAAGACTATATAAGTGATAACATTCTATTTTTTTTTATTTCATTTGTTTAGAACAGTAGTTCAATCTAGGAGCTCAAAAAAGTGCCTTCGCGCATTTTATGAAAATCTTTCTCTGCAATTTTGGGTTTAATTAAAAATCTTTATTATTGAAATTTTGCATTCACAATGCTATATAGATATAGGATAAAATGTTTACTAGAAAAAAAACAACCAGTCTCTGGAAAGCTCGAACGGGATTCGAACCCGTGACCTTTGGATTGCCGGTCCACTGCTCTAACCGCTAAGCTACCGAGACCCCAGAAGACTCTTGAATTTTTTCTAGTAGTGCTGCAAGCCAGCGGTATTACGGTACTGTGAAGTGTGTGTTTTTTTCTAGTAAATATTTTAATTAAAAAGTTAAGCAAAATTTACAAAAAGCGAGGCCGCTACGCATTATTCCAAAAGCTATTCTACATTATTCAATAAGTCAAAATTGTTAATGTATTTTTGTTTCCGAGATCCGTAACGCCAAAATTGGCCATTTTACGCAAAAATCGCAGTCGAAATGTAATATTAAACAGAGGAAAGTGAAAAGATATTGGGTTAATCCGTTTCACATAGACCGCATAACGGAATATGTGTTCTACAAGTCTTATACAAAAATTAGGTTCTTTCCTGATAAATTCTACGAACACTACTACTAGTAGGTACTATTATTTATTATGTGCTACTTCTACTATCACCATAATGAGGCGCTCGGAATCAACTACTATTTTGCAGTTTTGCTTGCGCACGCGACGCGACCGACCGCTTCGAGCGTCTGTCATCGACTGGCGCGTGATTCCTCCGGACCGGACCGGAACGGACGTTTCTCGAGTTCTCGTGTGGTCAGCTCCATACAACTTCATACGATATTGATAGGCCCCGCCCCCCGTGCCGAAAAATAACGGACCGGCTACTCGGAGACGTCCGGAGCATGTTTCGGTTGCTTCCGGGTGAAAATCGGGATCGGAAGGCCCCTGATCACATGTAGTCGATGCAGTAAAAACTCATATATTTGTTTGAGCTACGGAATGAATCCGCGGCCGTGTTTTTTCGGGTCCGTGTGATTCCGGATGCATGTAGTCCGAGCCTAAGGCTCGGACTACATGCATCGAGAACTCGAGAAACGTCCGTTCCGGTCCGGTCCGGAGGAATCACGCGCCAGTCGATGACAGACGCTCGAAGCGGTCGGTCGCGTCGCGTGCGCAAGCAAAACTGCAAAATAGTAGTTGATTCCGAGCGCCTCATTATGGTGATAGTAGAAGTAGCACATAATAAATAATAGTACCTACTAGTAGTAGTGTTCGTAGAATTTATCAGGAAAGAACCTAATTTTTGTATAAGACTTGTAGAACACATATTCCGTTATGCGGTCTATGTGAAACGGATTAACCCAATATCTTTTCACTTTCTTCTGTTTCCATTTTTATTCCAATTACATTTCGACTGCGATTTTTGCGTAAAATGGCCAATTTTGGCGTTACGGATCTCGGAAACCAAAATACTTACATTAACAATTTTGACTTATTGAATAATGTAGAATAGCTTTTGGAATAATGCGTAGCGGCCTCGCATTTTGTAAATTTTGCTTAACGTATACTGCCCGGAGGTGCTTCTATATTTGCAACTTTAAAAATGGATCTTATCCATCCAGACAACATAGTCCTGGTGGCAGTCTTAACTATTCCTGTTACTGAAATAAACAGTTGGTCTATGTTTACTTCTGATCTTCTCCTTTGAGAAGCCTGTATTAATAATTGTATAAGACGCACCGGACAAATACTAGGGTCCGGGTGATTTAACAAATGCCAACCAGACTGTTGATTGTAGCTGAGTCTGTTTTAGACTTATGTTCCGGCCATAACATTATTTCCTTATCTTTTTGTAATAATTTGTCCTTTTTAATTAAAATGTTTACTAGAAAAAAACACACGCACACACACTTCACAGTGACGTAATACCGCTGGCTTGCAGCACTACTTGAAAAAATCATAAAATTTAACCGCCTGTGTGGTCTAGTGGCTAAGCTACCTGTTTCAGACCTAGAGGTCCCGGGTTCGATTCCCAGCGGGGGGTACATCTTTGTGTGCTCGGTTTGGTTGGTGGTAGGGCTGTTAAGTCCGCCTGGCTAGCTACCACCATCTTATCTAAGTCTGTCGCCATAACAACGATGTTTATAGCATTGTTGTGTTTCGGCAGTTTGAGATAATATAGCCAGTTCCTCAGTGAGGATTCCAGGTGAAGCGCGCTTCCACCTTCGGCCTTATCGTCACTTACCATAAGGTGAGATGAAGACCAAGCGCTTACCCGATAAAAAAATAATAATTCAAGAGTCTTCTGGGGTTTCCGAGAGGTAGCTTAGCGGTTAGAGCAGTGGACCGGCAATCCAAAGGTCACGGGTTCGAATCCCGTTCGAGCTTTCCAGAGACTGGTAATGTGTTTTTCTAGTAAACATTTTATTCTACAACTATATAGCATTGTGAATGCAAAATTTCAATTATAAAGATTTTTAATTAAACCCAAAATTGCAGAGAAAGATTTTCATAAAATGCGGGAAGGCACTTTTTTGAGCTCCTAGATTGAACTAAGTACTGTTCTAAACAAATGAAATAAAAAAAATAGAATGTTATCACTTATATAGTCTTAAAGTGCGTAGCGGTCTCGGAATTTTTAGATATCATTGATTTTATATAGAAAAAAAAATCTTATTCGAAACCAAAAAACTTCGAAAATTGCTTTAAGGTAACCGTGAATTTCTTCTATCTACGATAATATTATTGAGCAAAATTTATACCAGAATAATCGTTACTTACTTCATAATGAGTAAATATTTTATAATTAATTAATTATCCTATTTCGATAAAAACGAGAAATACAACTGTAAAATTACTTCAAAATGCGACGCGCCGGCCGTCCGAACTCAGCTTATCCTCGCAAAAGGACATTTGTAATATTAAGCATGAATTTATTATCCTATTTCGATAATAACGATAAATACAACTGTTAAATTACAACAAAATGCGAAAATGGGCATTTTACGCAAAAATCACAGTCGAAATGTTAGTAATAGGCCTCTTAACGGCTACAGCTAAGCATACAATTTCAACTAAAGTTAAACTTTCCATTGTCGACTGGACGACTATCCAGCGCAAGTGCTAGAGACCGACTGAGTAAATTTCTCTCCGGATTCAAAACGGAGCGCGTGTAGTCGATTACTTGCCGAATTTGGTTTTTTCCCGGGCCGGACTGATTCCGTATGCATGTAGTCCGAGCCTTAGTTGACGTGTGGACGCAACAATTTAGTGAAGTATTTAGTGAAGTCGTGAAGTCTCGTGTGTGACGAGAGCCGGTCTTGCCGCGATGTGTCGCCGCCGTATGCACTAAAGAGTGCATAAGTAAATACACGTGTAAACGATCGACAACTTAAAATTAAGTTAAAATTAACTTAAAATTTAGTTACCTACTTGACAACTTAATACGTGTAAACGGCCCATAAGTTCGTGGGGTAATCGCCTTTAATTCATCATTGTTGACCAAAGTCTCCGGATGACCACGAGCTTCATTTTTCAAGTCAAAATTTCCTGAACGGAATCTGGAAAACCAATAACGGATTGTGCGTTCATTTGTACAGTTCTCTCCGTAAACGTTTTTGATGTTTTGTGTCGCGTTGGTGCCACGACGGAACTCATATTCCATAATTACACGAATTTAAAGTATCCATTATGACGAAAAATGTTCAAATGTAATGAAAATACAACGCTAATCAATAAACAAAAGACTAAGTTTGGAAAAAGAATGTCATGTTTTTAAAACAAAATTAATTTGAATTTAGAATACAAAGCCATTCCAAACTTTTTTTCTATTTGAAATGACCAGTACTGAAGAACGGCAATTTCATAGGTAAAGACCTATTATATATTTAATTTAAACTCATAATAGTCAATTACATGAGATACTTTTCTTTTGCGCCGGGCCTGGGTTTCATTTAACCAGTCTCCTTTGATACATTTTATGGACATAAAATATCTCATAGCTTTCTTAAATTACTGTTCAGATACTTAATTGAATAAAAATAACTATTAAATAATACTATGATCAAAAGTTGGCAGATACCGATGATGTGTAATACCTATGTAATTTTTATTGATTGAAAAATACAAAAAGAATAAGATTAACTTAATTTTTGTTTGCACACCTTCCTTACACATCATTAGTGAAGTTTCTCAAAACAACCAAAATGGCGCCGTGACAGTCCTAAACTTTAGCATCAAAACGATCCGGTAATTGGTTTATAGGAAGGAACCCACATTATAAGTTTTCTAAATAAAATTCGCCGATAAAAGTAATATAGACACTTACCCGAGTAACTGGCTTTTCGGTCTTATCCAAAAATTGCAACATGTGGAACACCCACGATTTCGGAATATAAATTTCGTCAGTACCAGCTCCTGAACGTTTTGATGACTCTATTTTCTTTAACTCCTTTTTATAGTTTGATCGCAAAATGTTTATTTTCTTCTTAACGTCGTCAATAGTTGCGTCAGCGTTAATTTTTTTTTAAATAAACAAGAGGTTTTTCAAAGCTTTTCCCCTTTTAATTGTATTTTTGTAATTACTTGACGACGAATCCCACAACTCAGGCAGTACTTCTAAATTCAAAATAAATTCTTTTGAATAACTCTGATCTCCCGTACCTGTAACCGTGACTGACTGGGGCGGCGGCTTCAGCAGCGGCGTGTGTTCCTCCGGGTTTTCAAACGTGTCCGTCTTCATTGCTGCATCGATGCGTACTGACCAACCACAGTATTTATTGATGGTGTAGTCTAGTATATTGACGGATGACAGTATTTATCACAATCTGCCAGTATGGAATTAAGAAATCTAGAAATCCGCAATAAATACTGACATCCGTCAATACACTAGACTACACGATCAGTATATATCACAAAATTAAATAAATACTGATGGATCACAGTATTTACTAAGCGTCTTGAGGTCCGTCTATCAGTTTAGTTGCGTTGCGATTAATTACTAATGCCACTTCTTTAGTAATCTACTTCTTAGATAAGACAATTGCATTAATTATTATAACTAGTTATCATAATTGCATTTGCAATTTAAAAATGGAACCTTTTTCAAAAATCCATAATTGCAGTATTTATTATTGTCTAAAATAAAAGTAAGTTTCCATTGCGTACAATTTGCTATTTCCAATAATTAAAGTAGTTGCGGTGCATTTCACATGACGGGTAAAAACAAAATTAAAATCGCCTTATATATATATAGTGGCGCCGACTGTGATGCGAGCGCACACCTCGTCTGCGACTGCAAAGCATCACAAGATCCACTTCTGAAATAATGGTACGCCACTGTTTATTTTTTTAAACTTCTATTTTTTTTGTACCGCTTCACTGGTCTAATGGCTTCTACTATCAGGCGTGCGGTAAGCCTAGCTGTAATAATCTTGATTTTAATCATAGAGCCCAGCTGTGGGACAGTATATGTATAGTTTACAGTAATTATGTATCATCTAATTGTTAGCAGAAATAGGCAAAATGTAATCAGATTAACGATTACAGATTACGATTACAATATGTTATCCTTAGTCATAGCACAGATTAACGAAATTAATCATAAGAAATCATATTTTCAGACTAATGATTATTATACACTTTCTAATACTTCTAAAAGTTTCCAAACGTTTATAAGTTTTCTAAGACATTTCTAGACATTTCGACAGCGTTCTCAAAATCCTTAATGCGTTCTAGATATTTAAGAACGTTAAAAGTTCTAAGACATGTTTCTAGTATTTCCAAAACGATGTAAAGTTTTTTAAGAGGTGTTTCTAGACATTTCCAAAACGTTACTTAGTAAGAAGCAAAATATCATACAAAAAATATTTCTAAATAATGAAGTTATCTTGATTAGGTACTGACTATTGTAATTGTAGTATTATATCGTGCGGTATGCATATTAAAACATGTATGTGGGTGGGTAGGTTGATATATAATAAAATCAGTGTTAAACTAACTTGCGTGTTTCACTACATGGTGACAGCGGTGGCGCAATTAAATATTCAATTCATAAGTAAACTGTTAACAAGTCTTATTTTACAGTGTGGTATTAATATTAAATTGTACTAAATACTTATCTTATAAAAATATGAAACACGCGCGTCCTCCAGCGGAATTATTACTCGAAGATGGCCAGGCTACCAGGGCGGAGTCGTGGCGTAAAAGGCGGAAGCTATTCGATCTATTTGTGAAGGCGTCTAGAGTGAGCAAGGAGCCGAAGGAAGATCAGGCTAGCTTGTTGAGTGACAAAGAAAGTGAGATGACATAGATTGCCCACTGAAAAAATTCGATTAGCATTTTTGTATTAAACCAAATATTACCGTGCGGCGTTGCAAGTTTTTTTCACGCAATCAAGATGAAAATGAGACTGTTGACGAATACATTACTGCTTTGACGTTATTGAGTCAGCAGTGCGAGTTCGGCGAATTACAGGACAGCATATTGGGTGATAAGATGGTTTGTGGAATTGTAAATAACATGGTAAGGGACCGTTTGCTACGTACAGACGAATTGTCACTATCGAAAGCCATACAAATCTTTCAAGCGGCAGAAATTTCTAAAAAAGAAAGTTTATGTATCGATGGCGGTTCAGAGGTGCCAGTTTATACTGAAAGTATCGGCGTGGGGCCCCAGCTACGCATCGCGCGGCGGCGGGCGAGCGCGCTTCCGGCAGCGAGCTGGCTGGAGCGGCGGAAGCGGCGCGCGGGTTCGTGCCGCCCGCCGGCGGCAGCGCCGGCATGTGCAAACAGTGCAGCAGTGCCCGCTGTGCTGGAGGTGATCGATGTCTAGCGCGCGACGCGACGTGTTTTGTTTGTGATAAATAAGGTCATTTTTCGCGTGCGTATGTGGGCGTAAAGTTAAAATGCGTGAAGTGTTAAACTTAAGTGTACATTCGTCGGAGAGTGAAGGTTAGGAAATGTACTATGATAACACTATAAACGAGGGAAAAAAACTGAGTAAGTCACCTACGGAATGGGTAAAAAATGCTTTGTGTAGTGGTAAAAATTTGGTGATTAAAATAGATACTGGTTCGATGTTAATAATGTTATTTCTAAAAATGATTTTTTAAGTTTAGGGTTGTCTTTTAAAGACTTTAAGCCGTTTACATAACGAGTTCATTATTTTACTGGAAATTTGTTGCCTATTATTAGTAAATAATTGTTATAAAGATAAAAGTTATCTATTACCATTTGTAGTTGCAGATTTGAACTGTCAAAATGTTTTTGGTTAAAAGAATGTATAGTTATGAAATTTATAAAAATACATAAATATTATAAATATAGATAAATATTTAAATTTATTTGAAGAGGGTTTACGCATTTCGGTTTCCCATACAAACTTCCAAGTCGAAATTTTTAAAAAGCATTAAGCCAATTTTGATGAAACTTTGCATGCTAAAGTAAAACATAGAGACCTAAATAGTTTGTTGAAAACATCATCCACTTTTCATCACATGTAATGATTCGATTTAAAATCCCTTCATTATTGTGCCGGTTTAGTAAAGTAACGCAGCAGTCGACGCGCCTTTAGGCGGTTTGCTGCACTCAATTCATGAGGTACCAATCTTTCAAGCTTTTTCATCTTCACAATTTGCTTCTTCTGGATTAAAACAGTTTTATCGCTAACACCGCAGCCTGCAGCTAAACTCGAATGTGGTTTGCGATGGATCCGCTTCCACAATAGCCTTAAATTCTTCGTTATCAACTTTGGTCTCCGGCCGTCCACAGGGCTTGTTCTGCAGGTCGAAATTTCCAGAACGAAAACGTTAAAACTAAAAACGCACTGTGTTTTCTTTTGCGCCACCGCCGCGCCGCCATACACATCATTAATCCTTCGAGTGCCACGGTGGAACTCGTACTCGTAAATAACGCGATATTTCAAGTTTTCCATTTTGTAAACTGAGTGACGCAAAGAAAAAACCAAAATAGGAAAAAACAAATGAATTACGGTTTTCAAAACACATAAGCTTGAGTAAATAGCTGTTTTATTTGAAATTGGAATTCCAAACTAAATAGGAGATATTTGAGATCAAAGTGGCCAGTACGACATAATGCCAATTTCATATGTAAGGACCTAATATATATATATTTTTAATTATATAGATTCAATCATGATTAAAAGTAATCTGATTACAAAAGCAGTTGAATACGCCCATCTCAGTCAGTTATACGTTAGTAAACTACTAACGGCCCGCGCGCGACTTCGTCCACATGAACACGTGCCCTGTGTCGAATTTCCAGACAACAAAAAGGAATCAGCCAAATCGGTTGGACTGTTTTGAAGTGATGCGCGAAGAAACATTCGTGGATATTCATTTTTACTGATATAAGATTTATCATGAAAAAGTACAAAATCAATTTAATTAAAGTCCTACCTCCTGTCCCCTTACTCTCGAAACCGATCGCTATTGGATCGGATTGGTATTGTGAATTTTCGTATTTTTAAGTTACGACACCAGCGCTAATTTGGATTCATATTGGGTGAAGTAAATGGCATTGAGTTTTGTATTTTTTTTACTCAATATCCACGCAATATGAATCCATATTAGCTCTGGTGTCGTAACTTAGGAGTACAAATATTCACAATACCAATCCGATCCAATAGAGATCGGTTTCAAGAGTAAGGGGGTCTCAGGGGCCTACTGTCACCTGTTAGAGAAGTATCACTCTAATCTTACTATGCAGAATTCTTATGGGAACTAAAGCAATACTAGTATAAGGGGTGATGGTAAGGCAATGCCTTCAGTTAATTTCAACAAATATGCCACCGGCTGAACATTTTGTTGTTTAAAATAATAAACTTGAATGAATCAAACATTAATATAGATTAAATATGTCATACGTAATATCAAAGCAGATTCGAGGCCCTCAATCAGACATAAAAATATTATAAAAAGGAAAAAAAATAAACAAGTAATCAAAATTTTTATTAATTCGCTAGAATTTGTTTAAATAATTCATTTATGTAATACTTTTTTATTGAAAATGTGTTAGGTTGTCTGAAGGTTTGAGATATTTAGTTGAATTGTTGTTAGCTGGAGTTTTTTATACGGGTGTTTGTTCATGCGGACGATGTCGGACGGCGGCGGCGGCTGTTAGTAATCAGTATGTAATGAATTTGTTGTTTGTACAGAATAACGCACATTTCCTGCTCTATCAATGGTTGCTGTTGGCCAGTACAGTTATTGGCTCGGGACAATCTGCTGAGGTAAGACTACGATTGATTATTTTTCTAATGAGGTATCTTTCAATATTCATGCAATCACAATACTCATTTAATTCCGTATACAGACCTTATTCTGAGAGTAAGCAGATTTTTTAAACGAAGTTGCAAAAACGTAACCTCATTTTATTGCTAAACTTAGTTTAATAAAAGCTTCGTGTTTAAAGTTAATGTTTTCTATACACTAAATGAATACTTTGGTTTTAAGACGAATTAATTGTTAAATTCCTATTTTGTTAATATTAATGTAAATAATAATATTTGTGTACATTGCATCCTCGATCATGGGCAAACTGTTGATACTATTTTATTATTTTAAGAACTTGTTACACAGTCTAAGCAATAAAGAAGTTCGTTCTATTCTATTCTATTCTAAAGCAAACGTGGACTTAGTAGAATCATTACATAGTTATAAAGAAAAGTAGCCGTTTTCCTGTGTCTGTGGCACCGCACTATTCTTCTAAACCACGCAACGGATTTTTATACGGTTATAACTAATTGAAAGAGCAATAACTGAGGATAGATTTTGTGTATAGGTTGTAGGTATTTTGTACAAAATAGCTAAAGTATGACGGTGTTTCTCAGTTATCGTTGACGAAGGCGCGGGCGGGCCGCTAGTAAATAATATTTTTTTCTACGTTTACACCTATTATCTAACCCAAGATAAGCTTCTCTTTTTGAAACTTGTTAAC
The DNA here is from genome assembly GCA_963921215.1 of Scoparia ambigualis. Taxonomy (NCBI): domain Eukaryota; kingdom Metazoa; phylum Arthropoda; class Insecta; order Lepidoptera; family Crambidae; genus Scoparia; species Scoparia ambigualis. The sequence continues at coordinate 3,317,208 of OY992506.1, read as the reverse complement.
ATGGTTGAACTAGGTAACGGATAATTATCGGCGACCGGGTATTGAATTGAATTGAGATGGCGCGACGCCCAAACCGGCGTGCTAGCCACTCGACCACGGAGGCCGTCAAATAGTAGGGGTGATGTGTTTTGTAGTATATATCATGAAGTTACACTGAAAAAACTGGGGGCCTATTGTATAACTTCATCACGTATTGCAATACCTTTCAAGTAGAAGTATATTGATTTGCTAGTTTGATTATTTTACATAGTACATAAATACATAGCTTTATTATTGGTGGTGGTGTGAGTGGTTTGTACATCGGTTTTCATGGTGTCGCCATCTCTGAGGTCCCGGGTTCGATCCCCGGTCGGGTCAATTTAGAAATTATTGTTTTTCTAAATTGTCTCGGGTCTGGGTGTTTTCTATGTAAAATAAGTATGTATTTAAGTATTTCAAGTATGTTTATCCGTTGTCTAGTAACCATTTAACGAGTTTCTTCGAAGCTTCTCTTGGGCTAGATAATTGGTGTGAGTGTAGGAAAGTTTATTTTATTTTTTTATTTATTGAAAATTTTAAATTCACAACGATAAATAGATATAGGATAAAATGTTTACTAGAAAAAAAACAACCAGTCTCAGGAAAGCTCGAATGGGCATCGAACCCAAGACCTTTGGATTACCGGTCCACTGCTCATTGGACCGGTAATCCAAAGGTCATGGGTTCATCATTCGTCATGGCTCCTGAAACTGGTTGTTTTTTTCTAGTCATACATACATAAATATGAATAGTCGTGATTTTAAAATAAGTTTTACGGATTAAATTATTTTTTTATTATCCGTATAGCGGATACGGTAAAAGAACTGGAGACGAAACCAGAATGATGAACTTGGGGGGTAAGGTTGCTACTGGAGTAAAGGTCACGATGATAAGAGGCTCCCAGTAACTGAAACCTAATATTAGGTGTTTTTAGGTGGATCGAAAAAAATGTTGAAGTGCGTACAGATAACTAAATGGTTTCTATGCTCACGGATAGGCATTCAAGTTGAATTCTGTTGTAAGAAACTAAGTGAACCCAAAAACAAATCCAATACATCTGTTCGTTTCGCAAACGTTTTAACTTATTCAAAAGAAGCTTGAGTTAGAGAAAAAGACGTAGTCAAAAATAGAGATATCAAGAGCATGCGATTTTAGTATGGTAATGAAAATATAAACCTATTCAGGGACTGTAGCCAATTGAACACTTTACCAGAAAACTCTTTAACTTTAGTGTTTCGTACTAAAGCTGTATGAGCTGAATCCTTTCGCCTCGCTATTCGACTACAAATAGAAAAGGATTCTCAGCTGTAAAAATTTTCTCTCTGCTTTTTGGAGTCGGTGACCTCGTGCGTAATTTAATTTGGATTCGGTGATTTATAGTTTTTTGTCGGTAATTTTGGTATTAAGTTGTTAGCTTATTATATTTATGCTTACAATATTGGAGTGTGCATTATAACAGTCTTGATATATCAATCAATCAATAGAAGATACTAAGAGGCCTCTATCCGACTAGAAGATGTAAAGAAGTACGCCACGAGACTGCCAGGTCAGACCTCAGCATTATAATATAGATACTAAGTATCTATATTATAAGTCCTACCTTTATTAATTTTATTATAATTACTCTTAGGAGTCACGGCGGACTCATTTTTTGGTAGCAGAGCGTGGTTGTTTAGGTTTTGTTTAAACAGGCCTTTAATTCGGATTTTATGAATAAGAATAAAAAAAAATGACACTTACACATATATTCACACAATACGGCACAATAACAGTAATATAATACAATAACAAAATAAAAAAAAACATCTGATTAGTGTGTGAGGCCAACAACGATCCTGTTTCAGCAATACCTGCCTCGTACGATTTTAAGGCGTAACTATCTTAGGTTCCATATCCACACTGACCATAGCTCAACTATCTATAGACAAAATTCTTATTTCAATCGTGTAATTACTAGTTTTAATTATAACTATTCTCGTGACAGTGACCTATTTGCGGCGGGTAAAAATTATTTTGTGACAATGATGGATGCAAAATTTTTCATACAATAATACTTTGTCTTTTGGGATTTATTGGTTTATATGTATTATTCTCATATATAAATTCGTTGTTAATATGGCTTGTCTTAGCATTTTATATACAGGGCGTCCCACGGACATGCCACATGGAGGGAAAGTACCTTGAATATTGTAGATGGAACACTTTACTGAAAGAAGACATTATTTGAAAAACAATTTAAACTGCATTCATAGATATTTAAATAATTAAATGGTTGAACCGGGAATCGAACCCGTTATATGAAAAAAATAATCATCCTGTAGCTTTATAATACCGATCGAAAGGCTTCATCATAAGGATTATTTTTTGATAAATAAATAGTGTCACATATAAAAGGAAGACCATGAATTTTAACATTTGATGTGAAATTTCGTTCGGAAAAATGAAAAGCTGACATTGCCGTAAGGTCATATAACTGACATTGAAATAAATATATACATAAATTGATTAATTTTGTATTAAAAATGTTAAAATTCATGGTCTTCCTTTTATTTGTGACACTATGTTATTTAGCAAAAAACAATCCTTATGATGAAACCTTTCGATCGGTGTGATAAAGCTACAGGATGATTATTTTTCTCATAAAACGGGTTCGATTCTCAGTTCAACCATGTAATTATTTAAATATCTATGAATGCAGTTTAAATTGTTTTAAATTCAAATAATGTCTTCTTTCAGTAAAATGTTCCATCTACAATATTCAAGGTACTTCCCTCCATGTGGCATGTCCGCCCAGTATATATATTGGGGTGTTTTCTTTGTATAATAAGTATGTATTTAAGTATTTTAAGTATGTTTATCCGTTGTCTAGTAACCATTTAACGAGTTTCTTCGAAGCTTCTCTTGGGCTAGATAATTGGTATGATTGTAGGAAAGGTTAATATACAGGGTGTTTAGTGCATCGTGTGCCAAACCGAATGAGGTGATTGGAGGGATCTTTGGCTACCTCTTTAGCCCCCATAAAAAATCTTGGTCCAAATGAAATTTTTATGCTGATTTTAAATTTTTTGGGTGAAAATTTATAAACACTAAATACACTTAACAAATACCTGTTTCAAACAAACAACGGGCAGTTTACTATTCACCTTATGAAAGAGACAGAAAATGTAATCTGCCTTGTGAGTGTTATTAACGCAAAACCATGTTTTTAATTCACCTGTAGAATATTGGAAAATTGTGACTAAGTACAGAAAATTAGCAAATATGTGATGTTACTAATTAATTTTTATGGCATATTGCACACCATTAAAAAGGGGCCAGTCTAGAGATGTTTGAAAAAAATTGGAAGAACTAGATCATTTTAGTTTTTTTTAAATGAGATCGAAAGTTGACGTTCAAGTTTTTTTTTTTACTTAAAAACTTTGCGGGGCTGTAAATAAAAAACTAGACGTTGCTGGTTAGTAATTTTGATATCGATAGAAGCGTACAATGTAACGAAACAAAGATTAAAAAAAATATTTAAGGTAGACCTAATATTTTTTTTCCACAATCGTACGATTTTCTCTTTCAAAAGATCCATTTTGTTGCAGTGTATAAGGCATTGTAAACCTTTGTTTAACACGTTCATTGCCGATCACGCGATAACGCGTGATCCGGCCTGTCTACCCGATGGCCGATTACGCGTTATCGAGTGTTTCTTTTTAATAGATTTGTATGAGCTGTGGAATAGCGGCCACAGCGCAAAGGTACGTGGAATTCATTTTGGCCACTAGGTAAGGGAATTACCTTTCGAGTGGTGGGCGTGGCCTGCGGTTGAGTCATATTCTTTTTGTCACACAGTTCACGCAGCGCCGGCGTTTGAGTGGGAGCGTTTTTGTTGACATTATTAGTTTTTTTGCAATTTCGAACTTATTTTCGTTTAATTTACGTACACCCTTTTGTTTTCAATAATGAATGATGAACCAGGACCCTCAAAAAGAACCACTACCATGCCAAATCGTGCAAAAAAGAGACTTAGAAGTGCTGAATTGGAAGATTTATTACTAGATTCAGACGAAGACATTTATGCAGGGAGTGATGTGGATGAAATTGACTATAATCCCAGTGAAGATAGCGAAAGTAGTTCAGATTCGGAAGATGATAAAATTCCGGAATTAGAGGTGGAACGTTCCAATGAAGTTATAAGTGAACAACAGATATCTATATATCAACAGCTCCTTCTGTACAACAATCAATTCCTTCTTTTTCTTCTCCAATGTCTCCGCCGCCATCTGCACAATCTGCTTCACCGGTTGCTCAAGGTCTGCCTGATCAACCATCGAGAGCGGCATCCACGACGCGATGGAGTACTACTGACAGTAGTTCGATGAGAAAAGAGATTCCTTTTACTAGGACAAATGAGCGACGATTACCTACAAAAAATCGTCGATTGCTCAAATAAATTCGCAGAAACCTGGAAATGTTCCACTCATCAGCGCAAGTCCCGAATTTCTAACTGGAAACTACTAACCATCGCAGAATTGAAAATTTTTATTGGCTTACTATACCACACAGGTACAGCAAGGATGAATCGCTTGGTTGATTACTGGAAAGTTCATCGATTATACAAGTCTGTTTTCGCTCAATATATGTCAAGAAATCGGTTCCAGCTTATTTTAAGATGCCTGCATTTTGCTGAGCAAGAAAATGATGATGACCGCATGGGTAAATGCAGGTTGATAATAGAAAACTTCAATAATACGATGGAATCTATTTACTACCCCACTAAACATTTGTGGTTGGATGAATCGATGGTTTTGTGGCGTGGTAGACTAATATTTCGACAGTACATAAAGAATAAAAGGCACAAATATGGAATAAAACTTTACATACTTGCCAAACCCAATGGAACCATTTTAAAAGTTCATGTTTATACCAGTACATTGGATGAGACTGCCGGCAAAGGACACACAGAAAAAATTGTTAAAAAATTATTAGAAGGCAAATTGAATGCCGGCCATGCACTGTATATGGACAATTACTATAACAGCTACGATTTGGCTATCGATCTATTGAAAAATGATACTTATTGCACCGGCACCCTAAACAAGAAACGCAAAGAAAATCCATCTGAGGTCATTTCTAAAAAGCTAAAACAAGGTGAAAATATATCTTGCTATAGTAATGGTGTCCATATAGGCAAGTGGAAAGATAAAAGGGAAATTCATTATTTGTCCACCGAATTTTCAAATGAAATGCAAGAAGTGTCCAATAAGCGCGGCATCGTTACCATGAAGCCGACTGCTATTATCAATTACAATCACAACATGTCAGGTGTCGATCTTCAAGACCAAATGCTTAGTTACTATCCTTGTGAAAGGAAGACACTTAGATGGTACACGAAAATTTTTGTTCACACGCTAATGATGAGCTTGATAAATGCCCGGATGTTATATAATAAATATTCCAACCAAAGAAGTCTGGCACTATATGATTTTAGAGAAAAAGTGATTGAATCGTTTTTGCCTGAAATCAATACAGCTCAACTGCAAAACACATTGCAGAGACGTGGAGACGCGAATATTCAACAACATACAGTGCGACATAAAAGAGTAGAAATTAAATGAGGGCGCTGTTGTCGTTAACATAGCAACCCTGATAGGTCGATCAAATTGGTCTTGATACTTGTTTTTATTTAATTGGAAAACATCACTTACACATTGCTCTGATATAAAGGAAATAGCTAAGGCACTTATGTTATAGGAATCAGAAACAACGCGGTACCACAACACCCAGATCCGAGACAATATAAAAAGTTGGTTTTCTACATTAACCCAACCGGGAATCGAACCCGGGACCTCAGAGATGGCGACGCCAAGTCCGAGGTGCTCGCCTCTCAGATAAGGAGGTCGTTAAAATAATTAATTTGAGTAGTTTGTATGTAGTACTTAATGAAAACAGCCATTGTACATATAACTTATTTTTATTTAGATATAAAACTAATAAATTAAAGTCCAGATACTCTTCAAGTTTCGCAAATGCTCGCGGCTTCCATCATAGCAAATAAGTTGCCTTAATTGAGCTATTAATTTGCATATTGTTGGTACTTCTTTTTTTACAGTTTTAAAAAAATCATTTTCTGACGGATTGCACACATATCAAAGTCATCGAGTTCCTTTGCAAGTCGACCCTTTCTGTGTTTAGTGGGAGTCGAAAATTTTCCTCCATTTTCGGAGCCTTGTTTAGCTATTTTCCGCACAGTACTTTCAGACACACCTAGAACAATAAAAACATATATGCATAAAAAATAACAAAACCAAAATTGTTCAGTCCTATGGACTGAGTTATAAACATAATTGGTAAAACTTTTGAATCGAGTCGCCTGAATCGGGGTGGGGGGGGGGGGTGAAGGTAAGGAGTGGGGGAGGAGTACCCCCCCATTTACCCCTCCTGCCGCAGACAAGTAATTTTTAAGTTATGTTTCTTTTTTAAAAATATGGAAAATTACAAAAACCTCATTTCTGGCGCTTCGCCGACCACTCCCGCGGCACGCTCGCTTCGCTCGCTCGGCTCGCGCTTCGCTTTGGTCAACATAATTACTAACCTAACCTAATTAACTCTTTAGATTTTTTTCATGGCGGGGGGCTTCGCCCCCCGAGCCCCCTCGTAGGGGGGCTGCGCCCCCCACGTCCCCACACTTCGGTTCTGTTAATATGGTTCGGTTCTGTTAATAATATGTTAATATACCTAAAAACGTGTAATTTTTCGTGATTATAGCCGATTTTGGCAAAACTTTCAAGTGGTTTTTTAAATATTTTAACGCAACAGCGGCAGCTAAAATGTTAATAAACCTTTATTTAAGAACCCCTAAGACCCCTCCACAGTGTTAGTTTCTTCAAATTCAGGCGACTCGATTTCTACCCCTTAACACTTGATAAAATGTCCCAATAAATTCAAAAGTTTAAGATTCTCAAGTCGAACTATAATAACCATCATTTTTGTTTGTAATATCATAACCCCAAAACTTTTAAAAATATTTAAAAATACTGATTTGTTCACTGAATTTAGCCGATTGCGCAAAGGCATATTTTAGATAATTATACTTTCAACTTCTTTTATAACTTACTTACCAGTATAATCTGCTGTACGTTGGTAAATATTGGTAAATATCCTCCAGATTACGTAACAAAGTTCCGTATTGAAATTCTGCCAAACTTCGCAAAAAAAACCTTATATATTATGTTACGAGAACTGCCACGGATGGTCATAATCATGATAACAGTGTTTTAAATCCAGGAATGTAGAAATATCACTAAAACAACAATTTATATCGTAACCACGGACAGAGTTGAACAACCACTTGACATTAATGACAGATAATCAATGTTGCCAAAAAATTAGTGAATTTAGTTCTGGATTATTTAATTTCTACTCTTTTATGTCGCACTATAGGCTGACTAAAATTGACAAAGTCATACCACGATCATAACCCACTGGTAAAACTACAAATGCCGTAGCGAGAAAGGATTGTAGAAACTGTTATAAAAACAAAAAAAGAGTAAACACTACCATGGAATGCAAGAACTGTCCTGGTAATCCTCCCCTATGTTTTGATTGCTTCTTTGACTTACATTATTGTACTCCCAAGTAAATTTATAATTTCTTGTGTGTCATTAATTTATGGAAGTGTTGTGCCATTATGAAACCAAAATTGTTATGTAACTTTAGTTCCTATAAATGTTGATTTTGCTAAAATGCTAAAATGTATGAGTAATTAAGGTGATTATGTTGAAAGACTGCTAATAAAAAATATAATGAACATATATTATGTATTTTAATTTCTGTTTTGATCCATCAGTATAACTTATAGGCTTAAACTCCACATCACGCGAAATCGCGTTATAGGCCATATGGGCAATAATTTATTATGTATGGCCGATCACGCGTTACCGCGTGATAAATATTTACGTCATGTAAAACCTACTTTGATAATATTTTTAAATTAAAGACACTATACAAAGTGGTTTTAGCACATTACAACAATATTTAAAGAAAAATAATAGTTTGACCATCTCACGAAATCCAGCTTTTCAGGTCGGCAATGAACGTGTTAATGCCGTGTTGTCTCAAAGTATTGCGTACTTGTTTGTTATCAAACTCGCCTCCATTATCGCTCAATAACTCCTGTACGACGTGTCCGGAAGTTTTAGCTTCAGCTAGATAAAACTTTAAGGTTGCGTGTACTTCAGACTTCTGTCTCAGAAAGTAGATCCATCGATATTTTAAGTAAGAGTCTTTAAACAGAACATAGTATCTTGACTTTGAGATCGAGTAAGGGAAAGGTCCGCATACGTCTGTGTTGATTAGCTCTCCAGGCTTAGTTGCTTTTGGTCTCTCTCCAAACTTATGCCTATGGCTCTTGCCAAAGACGCAGCCTTCACAGATATCAGTAAAACTTGAGTCTAGCTTTACTCCAAGCTCTCTTTGTACCAGTTTAGCTACATGTCTCTTATTCTGGTCTCCTAGCCGTTCATGGTAGAGTTTAAGATTCTTTGACGTCGTTAGTTGGGGTATCTCAAGCTTAGAGAAATTGTCATAGCATGTGCGTTAGACTATTTAATTTACTTCCGAACCACATTCAAAATTTGCAACTTAATGTTTTTAAAAGAATTATTCTCTGTGTTATAATTGATAACTGTGTTGATATGACATAAATGAATTTATAAAATTTTGCCGAGATGGTCACTTTAGATGAATTGTGATCGATTTCTGACATGTTAGATTGACAATAACTATTTATAAATCATTATTAATTTTAAGGTTGACATTATTATTATTCTGACATTCTGCATTTAAGACACCTGCACAATTATATATCATCCATTGACATTGACATCGTGCTGTTCTATTTGATAGTTGAAATGCTTGTAATTTTATGGTTGAGATTGTTACTTATTTGACATTTTGCATTTTTTGACTTTGCTTGTGTAATTGTTTAGCATTCATTGACGTTGACATTTTACAGTTTTATTTATTTAAAATGTTATTGTAATTTTGGAATTCTAATTTAATGTGATATTTTATAAGTACTTACCTAATTTAATTGCATGGCGACGAAATGTTTGCATATCGATAAATCGGTAAAACATGTTTGTTCATATTATATTATAAGACCTTAAAATTGTACCATGTTTTGTGCAAATAAATTTATTTATTTATTTATTATTAGGCATCAATACTTTGACGTTGAGTTTGTACAGACCACCATACTTGTCGCGATTCCCGACTAAAATGACTTTGCCATCATTCTCCACATTACATGTCTGAGCTGTTGACTGAAAGATGCTATTCTTGAGCGCATCTTGCGCGGCTAGCACAGAAAATAGATTTCTTTCAATGCTTCGAACGTACCATACGTTTGTTAAGAGCAGTAACTCTTTGTGGCCGTTATTGTCAGCTTCCAGTTGGATAAAAGCTTTACCTATGGCTTCGATTATCTCTCCGTTAGCTGTCATAACTTTGTGAGGTTCATCAAATTTTTCGAAGATGTGGAATATGTCTCTTCTATTGGTAACATGGCTCGTTGCGCCATTGTCCACATAAAACGAGTCTTTGTCTATGTTCTTACTTTCGCATGTTAAAGCTAAACCAGTCAACATCCCAATATTTGAAGACTGCTTTGCAGGTTTAAGGGGTCTACCGTCCGCAATTCACTTCTTGCATGATTTGACTTTATGAAAGCCTTCTCCACAATAATTGCATTTTTTCCATTTCTTTTTGCTTAGCCCTTGCTTCACATACCGTTTCTCTCCTCTTAACATGAGAAGTTCATTGGTACTTCCGCTTTCTTCTGTATTCTTTTGTTTAAGAGATCTTTCGTAAGCACATACTTGTGTAGTCAAAGTTTCTATATTTCGCTCACTTTTGTTTATCAACAATCAACTTGACTTAAAACTGAAGTATTGTTCTGGAAGTGTATCTAATATTTTACATAATAATAAAATTTCAGGCAGATCATTTCCTTCAATCTCGTTATTTAAGTCGTACCATATAGTTTTGAGAGTCGAAATATGCGTGGCCATATCATGCTCATCGCTTTTCTGGTAGCGGAAAAACTTCATACAGAGATCATAGCTCCTGTCTTCCTTTGCCCCATCATAAAGCCTATGAAGCTCTTTCCACATATCGCATGACGTTTCGTATCGCATTACTTTTTGTAAGGTCTCTTCGGTCATATTTGTCGTAAGAATAAGAAGTGCTTGACTGACAGATTTTTGAAATATTTGCATTTCATGATTATACTTTTGTATATCTTCAGGTTTTGCCGTTCCACCAGGATCTTTTGGCTTAATTTACTTGCCTTCAATTGCTTCCAGCGTGCCCGGAGTACTTTTAAGTATAAGCTTTACCTTGTACCTCCATGTGTGCCAGTTAGTGGGACCGTCGAGTCGACCGATCTCGATTTTTACGCCTGCCGTTTGCATAATTATTTGATTTCTGTGTCCACTATTGCAACGAATAAACAATCATTAATATTTATATTGCTCTGCTACCATAATAAAGGAAAACCAGAAATGTTTCTTTGTAAAAGTATATTTGTCAAGTAAAGTTAATAACAACCCCAAAACCATAGCAACGTAAACACGGATATAAAGAGTCAGGGATACAAAGCTGCTGTAAGCACAGTTATCTGAAAAGTTTCACGGTTACCCTGAGGTGCCATGTGCTCTTAACACTTCTGTTCATGAAGGTACCAAGTACACCCCCTTCGTTCTTTGACACGGTAGGGAAATGATATTGGATTGCTCATTTTATAATCTCGACCAACCCATAGACAGTGCTAACATCTCCATTAATCATACTTACTCATTCTCTGATTCGTTAAAAGAGCTGAAATCAATCTTTGAAAAAGTCAAAAACAACATAAGGCACATAATAAAAACTCTCATTATTATAACCTGCGTAGATGGCATGTTGAACTTAAAATAGGGCAATTTGTATTTAAAAGATGTTTTCCTCAATCTAATGCTGCAAAACACTTCTCTTCTAAATTAGCCCCAAAATTTAAAAAATGTGTCATTTCTGAAAAATATTCACCCTTGGTTTATGGCTTAAAATCCTTATCGGGTAAATTTCTTGGCCGGTGGCATATAACCATTATTTTACGCCCTGGTCCTGTTTCTGACTAGGAAACACATTTCTCTAGTATCGTCTTATTGTGTGATAACAAAAAGTTTAAGAATAGAACCTTGTCATAACACTGTGTCCATTCTCTTAGCTATTATAAATATCTCTAATAGTTAAACTTAACTAAGTATTATTAACACTGAAGTTTTACTTCAAGTTAGAATACTTTGTCTTAAAAGTATCTCTCTATTCCCTAAGAAAGGAATAATCGCTTTAATAATAATCTACTTAGTATGTCTATTTAATTCTAGTACATATTACCATAAGCTGGGATATTCACTTTCCTATCCATAGAATTAAGTCTTAATCTTTAGACATCTTTTTGTATTCAAACAGAGTGTCCATTAACTAGTCTCATTCATGTCTCTGAATGAAGGTGATACCTCCATCACTTACTCTTTGTAAATAAACAAGTCAGGAAAATACTTTTATTAACAGTAGTACTTTTCCCTGAAAATATAATTTTAGGTAGGTAAGTACTTACTTTATTGGTGACTAATAGAATATAACCATAGCAATAGGTAGGTTTTATATCTGTCTCCTTGCATGCTAACTAATGTTTTGAAAGAAACTTAGTTGTGCAGTTTTTTTATATAAGCTTAGCCGAACGGATAGGTGATAAGTCTATTTCTATAAAAGTATATGTCATTGTAGGGTAAGTATAATGTGGGTATTGTTAGGTCATGATATCCACTAGTTGCTAGGCGCACACTTTCTTGGCAATGTTTTATAGTTTCAATTTGTTAATGGTTGAGATTTTTTTTCTTGTTTGTTCAATGATTCTTTTTCGAATTACTTAATTTTAAAATTTAAAATTTTAAAATAAATATTATTATCCACGATGCACACGAATTTGCAATAGGTTGGTCTCTGCTATAAATCCCAAAAGTACTCGTTTTAATGAAAACTGTAATTGGATGTGTATGAGAATATTTAATAAAATACCTGAATCGTTAAAAGAATTGCCATTTGATAGATTTAAAAGGGCCTTATACAACTGGCTTATTTAAAGTTGTTAAAGTTGTTGTTATTAATGATTTTGTAAATAAAATTTGACATCTTATGATTAATAATGTATAATCTTCTTCTTCTTCTTCTTCAGCCCATGATCACCCTGCTGAGTGTAGGCCTCCTCATTTGCACGCCATCCTGATCGGTCTTGGGCTTTCTGTAACCACTCTTTGCCCGTTATTTTTGTGATAGTGTTTAATAATAATATGTAAATTAAATTAGATACAATAATTCAATTTTAATATTTTAACATTAATTTGATTTAAATTTTTTATGTTAAAGATATTTGCTTAAGCTGTTTGTTAATGGATGAATAGGCAGATTTTATCTTTTGCTACGAACATCTACTCTGTGTGCCTTATTCTTACACAAATAAATGATATTTCTATTTCTATGTTTTTGAAACGTCTAGAATAAGTCTTTTTTTATATATATTTCTACTTTAGAGATAGTCAAGGCCAAACTTGTCATTTTCCTTTATGGCTCACCTCTCATAAGTTTGAAGAATTACTGACCGAATTCGATTTAACCAAAACCAAGATCAATCATGGTTTTCGTAGTGTTATAACAGCTGCTGCTAATAACAGCTGCATACACACAGTACAAACGTAATCCGTAACAAATGAAAAGCTACTTTCCTTCTTTATTAATCTTTTCTTATCTCCTTTTCACAACTTTATAAGTATGCTTATACAAACTATACCTATTTATTTATTATGTTCTTTAATAAAATTTCTTTCTTAGGCTAATTTTTTTTCTATATTTATAATTAAAAAAACATTGAACATTACACGGGCTGTACCCAATTACATATATTAATTAGTAAATAGTTGAAAACCGTGCACGTCCATACACTGACATAGCGTGACATGCATGGGAATGGGTTAGTGGGAGGGAACCAGATGTTACTTTCCGCTGACTTACGCTAGAAGTGGTCGACCAAGGGTCGAGTTCATGAACTACAACGTAACTAAGGATTTTATAATCATTTGGTTATAATGTAACAATTGTTTAAACAAGGCGCGTTTTTTGTGATCACAAGGAATTTTTAATTAACTGTATTTGTTGTAACCAAATAACAAATTGATAGAACCTGGCTCACTTTACTGAGTAAAATTGTAATTGCAAAACCGTTAGACAATTTCAACAAGAGAATTTACAACAAGCGGGTAGATACCAACATTGTAATTGAATATTGTACTGAAAAGGTAAAAATGAGTAATTATTAAATTGACTGGGAATGGTATTTCGTCCACGGGATCATAGGGAATCTCGTGTCACTTCAATACCAATTACACTTGCTTGACAGTAATCATAACAAGGAAAGAATATCAAATATTCAACTAGAAGGTAACATGACTTTAAAATAAATATATTAATTTAGGCTTTACGTTAAATACTAACAATTTGTGCAGTTACCAAAAACTTTAAAACACTAGTAATATCTTTAAAATTAATACACAGCAATATAACAAAATAATTCAAGTTGAAAGATGACAAGACAGCTCACCCAAAGATTTGGGGTTATATTATTTCGTGTAGAATTTTGGCAGCACGACGTGGTAGGTAGCGTTGGGAGTAGGTAGATTCGGAGCAGCAAAGAGACTGTTCTCAGCATGAGTGGGCTTTTTATATCAACAGAAGACAGTAAAAAAAAATACTCCGACTGTTATTTCAAATCCTCCATCGTCCCAATGCAAAATGATCACTCAAGCAGAGACAAGTAAATCAGCGACCAGACCATAGAGAACACAGAGCAATATACGTTACGGCTTTACACGTTCGATGAGTGTCAAAAAACACAGAAAAATCCATGATATTTCTTCAATATGTCTCACCCCAAAACATTATTTAGTTAAAAGAAAAATCGGCAAGGTTTATTCATTAAAAACCACTTCAATCCGGCTGGAACATGCTTTCACCGTCCTAACATAAGTGGCTAAACGACATGATATTGAGAGTAAGAGAACAACCTCTGTTATATGCGTCTTTGGCAGCAGTCAAAAATCAATGCTTATTGCAGGTAAATTGGATGTGTATCATTAGTTAAATTAATGATATTTGCCCAACAGTAGGACGTTCATAGTAAGATCATTTGATATGATATGATATTAAGGTATGAAACCACAACATAAGTACTCCAACAGCTAGAATTCATTGTTGACCAATCATTGTATGTTTTAAGTTTGTCTTTTATTTGCACAGCAGCATAATTTAGGATTTGTGGTTCTGTTTGTTAGACCAGTAGACAGAAGTGTTACACAGCGCATAGTACAAGTAACTTAAAAATACGTAAATTTTCACAATTTGGTGCAGGATCCCCTTAAACAATTGTTAAAAAATAACCGAATGATTATAAAATCCTTAGTTACGTTCTAGTTCATGAACTAGACTTATAGCTTATAGCTTTATTGAAAGTATTTTCATGAAATGTCTGGGTGATTATGTTTAAATTTTTATTGGGGATTTTTGTCCCTTGCATTTGTTATGTCAATGCAATTGAAACTGTACTGTAATCTTAAATCTACTAAAATTCGAGGGATAAACAGACTAGATACTTACCACAAAGCTTTACATTGTGTAACGTTTGCAATTTTTTTCCAGGTTTTCTGTGGAGCGGGGGTGAGCGGAATGGGTGCTGGAGGCTTGTATGCAATGGGGCTGGAAGAAATAGCGGTGGGGGCAGAGGATATGGGCGTAGGCCTAGGTGGCTCCGGGGCCAATGACCCAGAAGGAAGTAGTGAGAGCGAGTCGACGGAGGATTTCCCGCCACAGTTCTGTCCGCCCTTCACAACGCCGCAACAGTTCTGCTTGCCGTTAGTAATCTATCCCTCTATATTTTGGCTGACAATTTAAAATTACGATTCAATTACATGTGAAATTAATAAACACGAAAGGAGATTGACTTTTTTTGTATGGACGTTGGACCAAGAGTGCTGCCTAACATTGAATCATAGTGCATAATGTTGCTTAGACTAATACTAGTATGTAACCCAAAGCGCTTCAAAATCTATCCGAGTACTCCCCTTGAGAAAAAAAATCTATTGTATAGGTTTTACACTAACGAAAAATAATAACAAACGTCTTATTACGCCGTGTGAGAAGGCATTAAGTAAGATAATAATATTATTTATCGTAAACGACAACGTTAAAAAATATATCAAAAGTTAAAGCACCAAAAAGTCATAAGATAATTTTTTAGGTACAATATAACCCGTGGATGTTTTTTTAATATTTTTTTTAATCTCTTCAGGTAAGGAAATAAATAAAAGTATTCTATAGGTAGGTAGAGGTAGGTTCTATAGAGGCATTACCACCATTAAGATTGTAATGTGACGTTATCCCGCAGCACGATGGGAATGGGCGGCTTCGGCATGCTCGGGCAGCAGATGCCGCCGTACGCGCTGCAGCCGCAGCTCATCGCCTCCTCCATGCCGGTCAGTTGCATTTGAATTTGCTTTTTAATACGTTTCATATATTTATACATACATACGAGGAGTGATCCAAAAGTAATGATATTCGGAAATTTGTAGAGCACATAAAAAAATGAAAAAAATAATAATTTTTTGCTGCCTCATGTATCCACAAGTTCAGATGTATGTTTTATATTTTCAAAAGAATGAATGCTGCTGTGCGAATCCAGCAGTAATTGAATCCGTGATGCTTTGAGCGTATTCTAACTTAGCGAAACAACTGCCGGTTTTATTTTGTAAGTCTCATTTAAATATAATTTCATTGAAGCTCCTTTTTACAATATTTTAAGTTGTCACTTTCCGCCTAGATCAAAAAAGCAGCAAACTACTTATTTATTTCATCTTGTTTCCTTTTTCTTACTATTCCAACGACAATAGGTCGAGGTAGTTGTTGGTAGGTACCTATTGCATTGCTTCGAACTTTTACGAGTTTTTAAATCCACGCGGCTGATATCGTCGATGAATGAGAATGAAAATTATTTATTTCCTTATAACATGTACCCAGAGTCGGAATATTTTAGATAGATCAATCTCAATCTTTTTTGTCGCTGTCATGGTGATATGGGTTAAATTTTTACTTTCGTGTTCTACTACTTATCCCCGTAATTTAAAGTTTACTTCTCAGCGTCCTGCGCAGCTACTGAAGGTTTGGGACAGTTGTAAGAAGAGTAACAATTTATAAATCATTACTCTGAAGCTGTTTTGTATGCTCTTTAACGGTTTCATTAATAAAAATGGCAAAGTCCTGTCTTAATCCGAACTTACGCTTGGAGTAGTTAAATCCAGATTAGGCTAGTGTTAAGTTTGAATTTGCATCGTTATTAATATACATGAAGTAAGCTTGGACTAACAAGTCATTCCTTACGCATGGACTAACGTGTTTACAATGGCAACTCTTATAGCTAAGAAGTAAAAAAAAAGAGTTTTAAACGAACTCCACGTTATTTGACATAATTTTGACATTAGAGCTATTATTATTACTGTGTTGTCATGGAAACGAATGGTCAGTGCTTACGGCCGACCTGCAGGCTCTATGACAGCCGTCACATAACGTTACTATCTGACAACCCGATGTAAATTAAATTATTGTTTGAATTTTTTGAGCTGTTAGTTACGATTTTTACTTAGAATACAGGATTTTTAGAGTAATATTAAATTTACAACTTCATCCCATAAACCAAACCCACATCAACGGAACTATAGAAAAATGTCCGGCTACAAAATATCAAACTACAACATAATGACACTACTCCACCCTAACTCTTCCGTTAAACAGGTTAACGCCGAGGTTTAACTTTACTCCAAATTAAAGTCGGATTAGTGTACTCATTCATTACCTACTCCATATTTATTAATAGTAAAATTTGTTAACACAGATTTAATACTTGGAGTAAGGCTACTCTTTTTAATTACGTTTATTAATGAGGCGGTAAGAGTTTGTGATTTTTTTTATTCTGCAACGGGTTAGCGCTTGGCCTTCATCTCACCTGATGGTAAGTGACGATAAGGCCCAAGGTGTAAGCGCGCTTCACCCGGAATCCTCAACCACTGAGGAACTGGCTATCTTATCTCTAACTGTCGGAACACAACTATGCTATAAACATTGTTGTTATGGCTACAGACTTAGATAAGATGGTGGTAGCCACACGAAGATGTCCCCCCGCTGGGAATCGAACCCGGGACCTCTGGGTCTGAAACCGGCGACTTAGCCACTAGACCACAGAGGCGGTTAAAATTATTATATAATAAATATTAGGCGGATTAGGTGTCATAAATCCACTAGTTAATTGCCGCACAGGTGAAGAAGTGTTGTAGCCTTTGGGCCTGGACAAAATGCAGTCATCTTTTTGCAATTGGGAAAGCTAGTCGAATTGATATTCAGAATCATTTCGCACATGAAAACATGTACAGTCATAACTCAAAATTAGACATTTCGAGTAAAAGCGATTTGAAAGTTCAAAAAATCATAGAACCAAAACTATTGAAGTTACGTAAATGATTGAAAAGGATAAAATATTATTTAGGGAATGCTTTTATCATTTAAAAAATAAAAACGTAAAAAATCTGTCTTAAAATATTATTTTTTTCTTGTTAAAAAAAACGTTCGTAGTTATGACTCTATTTCCTGCGTTTTAATGAAAAATTTCGTTTTAAATCTCTCTTTCCCGTTCAAATTCACCAATTACAGAAAATTATCGTAGAATTAAATAAAATGTGACCATATTACGTTTCTTCCTCTTTTATAGTTTACTAATTGCTATTGTATTATCTCAATCAAGTTGATTAAGTATAGCAAAATAAAATAATAATTTTCATAAAAAATAATATTTTATTCAGAAATAATAAAAATTGTGGTCATAATTAACCATAAAAATTATATAATAGGTGTGAGGTAATTCAGACATGAGGAGCCTGAGGAGCTCGATGGAGCAGCGGCTATATAGCGCGTTCGGCTTGCGATCTTACTCGCTAAGCCACTTTCGCAATGCCGGGTCGCTGGATGGGTGATCAAATTAAAAAAAAACATCTCGAGCTCCTCCGTGCTTCGGAAGGCACGTTAAGCCGTTGGTCCCGGTTGTTGTCGTAAGATGACAGTCGTTAAAACCCACCAACCCGCATTAGGTCAGTGTGGTGGGTTATGGCCCAATATCCCCACTTGCTATTGTCCATGTGGGAGACCTGTGTCCAGTGGGACGTTAATAGGCTGATGATGAATTCAGACATTGTTAAATCTTTTCTCTTAGAAAAGCAAATATGAGATAATTATGGTGGTACTGTATCCATTTGGTAATAATATCACAATTATCTTACATAAGTAATAGTTAGGCAATCTACGTATACCACACCTCGTATACAACAAAATTTATTGTAAGTAATAATTTCAGTCTAAACTTTAAGTCATCCTTCATAAAATAAATTGGCGAGCGGCTAGTGTGTCTTCCTTCGAGTACGCGTGCGTTCTGGTCTCTCGTCAAAGCTATCTTAGGGAATTTTTGTCAGCCGTCCCTTTCACTAGACCGATGACGGCCTGGGCCATGCTGCAAAGCAGAAAGCCGATTTCTTGGGCACTCTTTTCGCATCAAACTCGACCTTGGACGATGGGGAAAACTCTCCACCAACCATACCGCATTGCGCTTGTTCAATGCCAAACGTTCGGTTCTTACAAAGATCAGTTCGTAAGGCTCTTTTTTCTCTTGATATCCATAACGCGAGTGGGCCTGATGCAGTTCCTCCCATTGTGCTTCGGACATGTGATCCTGAGTTGGCGCCAGTTCTAACGCGCCTTTTTCGGCTCTCTTACACTACTGGCATTGTCCCCAACTCTTGGAAGACAGCCCTTGTCCACCCGATTCCCAAAAAAGGCGATCGCTCTGATCTGTCCAACTACATCCCAATAGATTACCTCTCTGCCGCTCTCCAAAGTAATGGAGTTCATTACAAACTGCCAACTCTTAAGGTATTTAGAAGAGAACCATCTACTAAGTGATCGCCAGTATGGTTTTCGTCGCGGTCGTTCGGCTGGTGATCTTTTGTATCTTACTCACCGATGGGCGGAGGCAGTCGAGAGTAAAGGGGAGGCACTGGCAGTTAGCTTGAACGAAGCGAAAGCCTTTGACAGGGTATGGCACAGGGCTCTTCTCTCTAAACTTTCATCATACGGGCTTCCTGGGAAATTGTGTTCATGGATTGCCAGCTTTCTTTCTGGGCATAGCATCAGAGTCGTAGTCGACGGTTCGTGCTCTGACATGAAGCCTGTGAATGCTTGAGTCCTGCAGGGGTGTGTGTTATCCCCTACTACTCATAACTATAACAACAGCAATCATTGCTATGCGGACGACAGTACTTGGGATACGCTCTACACCGGACGAGCTAATATTTCTCTAGAAAGCGTCATCGAGAACCGGAATAAACTTGTGTCTGAAACCGAAAACATGTTAAGTCATGTCTCGGATTAGAGCCGACATAACCTAGTCCACTTTAACCTCTCCAAAACACAAGTTTGCGCATTTACCGCGAAAAAGCATCCCTTGTCGTACCTCTGAACTTTGAGGGAGCCCTCCTTGATACCAATACGCCTATTGGGATCCTTGGCGTCGATATTTTGAGTGACGTTCAGTTTCGAGGTCACTTTGAAGGTATAGCTGCATTAGCTTCGAAAAAGCTGGGTGTGCTTAAATAGAGCGGGTTAGTATTTCACGCCGGCCGACCGTTTACCACTGTACAAAGCACAGGTCAGGCCGCATTATGGAATACTGCTCCTATCTTTGGGCTGGAGCACAGTACTAGGGTCAGTACCAACTCCTTTCATTTGACCGCATTCAACGCTGAGCTGCTCGAATTGTCGACGACGTGGTTATTTCAGGTCGGCTCGATCCACTGGCCCTTCGGAGAGACGTTGCGTCTCTCTGTATATTGTACCGCATATATCCTGGTAGTGTTCTGAAGAATTGTTCGGCTTGATCCCTGCCGTTGATTTCCTTTACTGCACTACACGTTATCGACTGTCATTCCACCCACATCATCTTGATGGATGGCGGTCGACACTGTGCGTTTTTCCACGGAATTTCTTGCCTCGAACTTCAGTGTTGTGGAACCAACTCTCGGCGGCGGAATTTCTGGACTGTTACTACGACTTAGGGATCTTCAAGAAACGAGCCCATTCCTTCCTTAAAGGCCGGCAACGCGTCTGCGATTTCTCTGGTTTTGCGGGTGTCCATGGGCGGTGGTGATTACTCTCCATCAGGTGACCCGCTTATTCGTATGCCTACATCTCTCATATGAAATAAAAAAAAATTCCAACCTGTAACTGTAGGATTATAAACCTGTTATGAAGTATAAGCAATACGTGCGTCCGCATTTAAAATGAGTTTCCTGAGACAAACGAAGGAAATAACTTTGTAGGTACTATTGACTTTAATATTTTAACACTATTTTTACGTAGTGATTAGATATTATTCAATAAAAAGTAGTTCCACGTGAGGTAAAAATAGTACAGCCTTATATTAATGGAAAATAAACAAAATCAGATCAGTAGTTCTCTTAAAACATAATTTTATCACCAAACACTTTACCTCTTAATACAATGTTGATTTAGCTTAAATATGAACAACAGAAAATTTTAAACTGTCCTAACAAAGACGATACACATGAAAACTTATTGTTTGAAAAGTGAATACAGTCATAACACGAAAGTTTTGATCGACAAACAGTCATAAAACAAATAATACAAAACGTACCTAAAAAACATGGAGAAATTAAAAAGTCAAAACCGTATTAACCCAAAATAATACACAGTACTATGATAATTTATAATCAGTCAACATAGTCATATCTCAAAAGTTTCTTTTTAGACATTCTTACCACGGTGAAATTACCACTTTGGTGGCGTATTATTTGGTTTACGCGCCCAGCGGCGAGTGCGTCTCGAACGGCGCCGGAGCTCTAACTAAGAAAGTACGGTGTTGCCTGGCGCAAGGGGCGAGTTCGGAGCAAATCCCGGCCTAGTAACTAAGAAACTACACTGTTACCTTGCGCAACTATCGAGTGCCACGGTAGTCAATAAAGTGTTTTATGTTCATAACTCTTACAAAAATTGCCTTTTTTATATGAGTGTCTTGTCAGTATGTAGATTAAAAATTACTTGATCCTGTAATCTTAAGTCAATTCGGTCATTTTTTGAGTTATGACTGTACATGTTGTCATGTGCGATTTATGCAGTTGAGGTCGTAACTAGTATGACATATAGAGTAATCCATGACCATCCATAGATCTTGTTTGTTAGTTAGCCGGCGCAGTTTGATTTAATTGTTGCAGCAGTCGCGTTACGCTTCGGGCGACTACTGGAGCACGGGCGAGGTAGATCGGGCGGCGAGAGATTAAACTTTGACTTTAAAATGTAAAGGAATCTTTTTTTTGTTCGTCGCACGCATGCCGCAGCACTCGCGCCCGGCCGTAGCTTGTTGCTACGGCAGGCGAAGCTCCGTAGACGAAAATGTAGCGGTGCGTAGACCGTAGATATTGGTCGATAATTTAGGGCCCGTTGTTTGATACGTAGTTAAATATGACTAATGGTAAATATAACTATTCGTTAGTTGACAATAGTTAAAGCCTTAACAAATAGTTAATGTGGAAATACGTTGTTTGAACTTAGTTTTAACTATTGTCAAATTTAACAACAGTCAATTGTATTGCTACTGTAATAAACATGTGGGTCCATCCAATTATTGGGCGAGTGTTTGGTTTTAGCTGGTAACATAGTTATCTAATGGTGAGCGTCAAGTTGGCAGGCACACCACGGAATTAGACGGTTTTGACTGTGTCAAAAAATTGTGTATAAATAGTGATAAATAGTGACGTATAGCATATAAATAGTGATACTATGGGTCAAAAGATATTTGAGTAACTTGGTGTGCCTGCTAACTTGACGTCAAGACCAGGCACCTTAAGAAATACAGTTCGTATCAATGTGATTTATTTGTCAAAAAACTGTGCATAAATAGTATATGCAAAATTTCAACAATTGTACTTCAATACAAACCGAGATATAACGGTCTCTAAGTGGGCTGCTAACTTGACGGACGGAGGGTGAACCTTCTGTACGGAAGTAATATTAGTTATTCTGTGCTTGTACCAAGATGAAAAACGAAACAATTTTAAAACACACAAATTTATGCTTATTAATTTTTGACGTTTTCTATGCTTAAGTTTTTATAAAAAAAGATATTTGAATGATTAAAAATGTCAACCTTATTGGTTAGGTACTAATGTTTTCCAAAACTCATTTCAACCGTTACTTTATTTTTTTAAAACTCAGTTATTTCCAATTTCTATTACTTACCACAATATCAATACGATAATTGGAAATCACATTTAATTTTATTCCTTAAAGTAATAACTTAAGTTAACAATTCATTGTGATTTATCATTCTTCACCTTTCAACCTAAAAAAAAAACGATAAATTACCTATAAATATTAGCCGTTTGTGTCGCTAGGGGAGAGACACTTGCCCGCTATTTTTGTCTCGTACCAGGATACGTTTGTTTACACAATTCTATGACCACGGCTTAAATTTTGGTTCGACGCGATTCTGTTTCGGCGTGCAGTGGTACTGGGGGTAGCGATGCGCATTTTGTCTGGCACAGACTATAGCTCGTTAGATTAGTTGTTAAGTCTTAACTATAAGTTAGTTAACTGTTTTTTTTATTATTATTATTGACGTCAATAAGTGCCTGTAAAGGTTTACATTGAATAAATTATTTGACTTTGACTTTGACTTTGACGATTCTTGCGATAGCGATTCCAGAGAAACGGGTTGAAATTTTAAACAAATAAATACATGAAAAAATTGTGTGTGAAATTGTGAATCGTTCAATATCAATAGAAGAAGAATTGTTTTTTGCTATTTTGCAAAAATCTAATGTAAACTTCTACCATACATTAGATTTTAAGTACAATCGTGCACAATTTCATTTATTGACTTAAGATACTGACATAAAGTCTAATTATTTTTAATTCAAGTTATAAAATTACACTTAAATCTACCGTTGTAATATCAGTTTCACGTTATTTCTATGGAAACTTATGTCAAGCAATTTGTAATTTTAGTGGATCGAATTAAAAGTCTCGGGTAGTGGTGGACGAGCGAGTGTCGCGAACGACCGAGAGATGGCGTGATTTTGTTTACGTGCGGTGAGCCGGTGACAGGAGAATGGTGCACAAAAAGTTTTATTGGTTTGTGTTGAAATTGGTAAGCAGTGAGTACATTTGCATCAGAAATGAAAGTGTTTAAATCGTTTAATAACAACCTACATTTTTATAGGTACGCAGCTTATTTTC
The DNA here is from genome assembly GCA_963921215.1 of Scoparia ambigualis. Classification (NCBI taxonomy): domain Eukaryota; kingdom Metazoa; phylum Arthropoda; class Insecta; order Lepidoptera; family Crambidae; genus Scoparia; species Scoparia ambigualis. The sequence goes on along the minus strand of OY992506.1, from coordinate 3,293,706 downwards.
TATTATGGTATTTACAAAAAAAATATACCTAGGTACCTACCTAATGTGAGGTAGATATTTTCTCAGTCATTCAAAACCATTGACCTAAAAGTATCGACAAGAACGTTCATTTAAACCATTTGTTCAAATTCTGGAATGAGAGACCTAAAGTTCGCTGCAGCGCTTAAACATTTAAATGTCGTCTAATCAACAGACAGACATCGCAGCGCCGCAGCGCCAGATCGCTCAAAGACAACGTAGTGTGTATCAAGATGGCGTCCTAAATAGATTGTCAATAACAATAATTGAAAAAATATCTTTTCTTTTCTAATAATACGATATAACTACAAAATAATGCAAAACAATTAATTTCCCTTACTTGACAACTTAATTGTAGTAAACGTCTAGGTGTACACTTTGAAAAGAAATAAAAAATTATTTTCGCCGCTCCGCACGCGCGAATGTCAAAGCCACACTAAAGCAAGGTGCCGAGTCGACTCCGCAGATGAGTGAAACATAGTGCGTGTTCGGAAGGGCCTATCTAGTGTAACGTATATATCGCTGTTCAAAACTTTTCATATTTACTACACGACCAACATAATTAACCGCATTATAGCTAGACGTTTATCATTTGTTCAATAATTAACGAACTACATATATTGCACTTCAATTAGTTTGCACATGCTGAGTGGTCAGATTTTAAAATAGAATATCGAAGAATATACGTTTAGTTTGTAAATTATTGAACAACTGTGATAAACGTCTAGCTGACATGCGCCTATTTATGTTGGTCGACTAATACGTATCACTTCATAGTAGGTAAGTACTTACCAAGCTAATCTTTCGTAAAAACTAGGGTCAAGTATATTCCTAGTGCATTAAATGTTAAAGTTACATGCCTAGTCTTTTATGACTAATAAACAAAGAATAAGCTACGAATAGTTATTCCGTGTTTTGTTCCTGTCATTTAAAAGTAATTTTTAATTAGAGTAAAAGAGACAAAACACGGCTATATATTTAGTTTGTTAATCATTGAACAATTATGATAAACGTCTAGCTTTAATGCGATTAATTGAACAATCAAACAAACTTACCAAGTGCAGTTCGATTGAAATTATGCTCCTTGTTGTCTCGTCCGAAGATGATGGAAATACTACTTGTTAGTATCGAGTCTTAGCACTCGCCGACGCCACATAAGTTTAAAGTATCTGAAAATAAAATATTTCCGAACTCAGCCGCACGTCACTAGACTAGCCCGCGTTTTGAACTGTCATTTAGTTTTAAGTTGTGTATTTATTTATGAAACTGATTCTACAACCCCAGGGAATAGGTATCAAACCTGTGAGGGTGGGTGGGACTCATCATCTTCGGACGAGACAACAAGGAGCATAATTTCAATCGAACTGCACTTGGTAAGTTTGTTTGATTGTTCAATTATGCTCCTTGTTGTCTCGTCCTCTATGATGGAAATACTACTTGTTAGATGTTCAAAGTTCTGTTGTAGAATCATAAAGTTTATTATTGTTAACATATATATCCCAGATATTATGTTTCAACAGCATAATCAGTCTTACACTCCTTAAAGATAATTGGTAATTTCCAAGAGAATTTTATTAAACAAAAAAAACAAACTTAAATGTGTCCTCAGCCTTAAATAAATCTTTGGTATGATTATAGCAATATACTTTTAATATTATTATTACAATATAATCGCTTCAGCGAAATTATTATTTAAAATCGGACGGTTGTAAAACTTTGCAAAGTTGTCGATGAGTCAGTCCAACCAGCCGTTCTATGTATCTCATCAATGCTAACGCCTTTCATAATGGCAGCTGATGTCGTAGCGTGCCTGGTACTATGAGTAGAAAAAATGGAAGTATCGATCCCTCTTGCAGCCAGGACCGTCAATCCAACGGTTGAGTGTACTGACCGATACCGCCAAATGTAGTTTCTTGATAGATATAAATAAATTAGGACATTTTCCTAATTTCAGAGGTAATTCTTTTATAATTATTTAAACAATTGGCTGATGACGATAAGGTGCTGAGGTCTTAATTTTTTTTTTTTATTTTTTTTTTTTTATAGTAACAATTTTATTATCAATTATTTTAATCTGGTCAGTAACAATAGAAACTAGGGCTTTGTAATCTTTGCCCTGTAGGTAAAGTTAATAAAGTAACTGTGTTTAATGAACATTAATGTAAGTTGTTTGAGTCATTGTAATTTGACTCTAAAAAATTAAGCACTATAGAAACATTCCAGGTATACTTATATTTGAGTTTACTTGATCGTAGGCGAAAGAACCCTTTAAATAAAATTTTAATCTTTTCGTCTGCTCCCACCTGCGGCCCTATCACACTAGTGGCAGCGAGGAACTTATGCAATTCAAGGTGCCATAAGATGCACCACTGTGGAACTTATTTGTGAGATAAGTAATTATGTCTGTCATCTGTGCTTTAGTAGCATTTAGTTGTTTGGTGTGGCAGTAAGAAAACCAAATACAAAGTAAGTATTGCTTATAGGTGTTACTTGATATGGAAGATATCATTATTTCAGCTGCCTGTACGTCGATGCCAGGCTTTAAGAATGCCTACCGGACAATCTCCCTGCCAGTAGTGATAGGTTGCGGTGTAGAGGGTGTGGTGAGTTGGAATTACATAAAACCAGTAAGTTTTTACTTGGTTCAAATACAATGGGTTCTGTCACCAATAGTTTTTTGAATAAGGGAAACCAAGGTTGGGTGTCCCAGAAGAGAACTACAAGGATCCATGTTGCTTCATTGGACACGATTATTTCTATACATTTTAAAATCATAGAAAATGGTGGAAAAGCATAAAATAAACCCCTTTGCAAGACATTGTAAAGGCATCCACTTTATAAGCTGAAGGATCTGGATGCCATGAAACAAATTTCCTGCATTTTGTGTTTGTTCTAAATGCAAATAAATCTATGACAGGGTTACCAAATGCTTGTACTATTTTATTAAAATTATTAATATTTAATTCCCATTCTGTATGACCTAACTGTTTTCTAGATTCAAAATCTGTTACTTTGTTGTCCTTTGTGTTAATGTATGATGTATGATGCAAATACAAAAATATTCCTCTCTTCACACCACTGCCAAATAGCTTTTGCAATCACATGTAAGTGAGAGTACTGTATGCCACCAAAGCGGTTTATATATGGTATAGCTGTGGTATTGTCACTTCGTAATAATATTTCACAATTTGAAGAATTATTAGCAAGGCTTTTGAGACCACACATAGTAGCTTTTATTTCTAAAGTATTAAAGTGAATTGTTAATTCTTTTCCTCTCCATACACCACTGGCTGTATGTTTGTCACAAGAAGCATCCCACCCCGATAGTGAGACATCTGTATTTATTTCTAGAATATATTTATATTTTCTTATCTAAGAAATTGATTTAGGCAAGTACATGTTTTATCCACCATTCAAGATCTGGATAGCAATGTTTGGGCAAGGAAGTAAATGCTTCATAATTATTATTATTTTTTAAAAGAGCTAAATATTTATGTCTTTTTAGTGCTTTGCGTACAGTAACCCATATTGATTAGCTGGACAAACAGACACTAGAGTTCCCAGAACTTTTGACAAAAAACCTGATGGAAGAGGTACTTAAAAATTTGAGCGCCGTGGTGGTGGACCTGTGACTGACAAACAATTAAATTTCTATTGTGTCTGGTTTCGTGGCAGGCAACGTGTTAAGGCTTCTTTTATTTTTATCAGAATCGATTGAAATAGTCATGGTGTTTGTATTAAATAATAGGCTAAGAAACTTACATTCCTTTGATGGAATAAGTTGACATAATTAATTTTATTGATGATGAAGCCTAACTGAGTAAGCAGACCTATGGTCTGGTTAACACTATTAAGACACTCAATATGATCACTACCAATATACTGTTAGCTACAAGCATCGATATACTGTACTTACAGGCTGTAAACCTCTAAGTTTTGTTATGGGTTTAATTATGTGAACATGTATGGAGCCGTGCAAAGGCCAAATGGAAGAATGTTAAATTGATATATTTTTCCATCAAATATAAACCTTAGATATTTTCTGTAATCTGCATTAATGTTACACATGTAATAAGAATCCATTTTGTCAATTGTTGCCATAATACAGTCTTTCATAAGACTTTGAGCTGTAGTAATAAAACTATTAAATTTCTTTATGTTTAAAATAAATCTATACTCTCCATTTGGTTTCTATACCAAGAAAATAGGTGAACAAAATTGTCCATCTGTTTCATGACATATTTTGTCTATAACATGTGACTGAATAAGTTTATTAATTTCAATTTGAACTTGACAGAATTCTACTTGTAAATGAGTTATTCATAGGCAAGTAAGATTGAAATGGTATCTCACTAAAAGGGATTTCATACCCAGATACCCATTTCAGAATAGTAGGATCACTGGTTATTTTCTTCCAATTATTTATAAAAAAAGGAAGTCTGCATACCTGAACTTCTAACTTTGCAGCTTCGTAGCTTTGCAGGTTGGTTGGATCTTGCTCCTGTCCCTGTCCGGGCACTTGGAGGAGGAGGGCCCCTCCAGTTTAAAGATTTGGTTTTATTTGGGGGTTTTTGAATGAAGCTTGTGTTCTTCAGGTCTTTAACAGATTTTTGAACAGCCTTTGTAACCTAGATCTTTTCAGAAAGGTTACTTAAAAAAAATGCATCTGCTCCCCCTGTGAGGGAATCTTTCATATCTTTATTAATAGATCAAATATCATGAGACCGCCGGCAGTCGCGAAACAATTGATTTTCAATTGAGTCTGGTTTTATGGTGCTCAAGGGGTTAATGACGGTTGGTATTAGCGACCTTCTACGATTTGTATCTATGTGCACAGCGTCACACAGTATTTTGGCAGCATCATTGATGTGTTTAATTATTTAATTAATAATTTCAATTCTGTCACCTTTTAGGAGAAATAAATGGAGTGATTGGCCCAGGGCTGATAGTGCAGCAACCATCTGTTTTTGCCTGTCAGCAATTATCAAATCTCTTTTCTTAACCAGGCCAGAGACAGCCAGGTATTTCAGGGTTCAGCTTTGGGAGCAACATTGGGATATTTTCATATGGGATGTATTTTTTCATAAGTTCTGGTTTAATTTCTTTTTGCAATCCTTTTGTGAGAATAGGAGTCTACCTCTGTGCAATTTCATCATGAGCAATTGGTCCCTTAAGCACCTCCTCAATTTCCCCCAAAGCAAATAACAATTCTACGTCTATGGCAGGTGTCTCGGTCTCCGGGTCTGTACACTGGGTTTTTTCCACAGGTAAGGCCTCTACTACACTGTATTGGCACGGGCAGTGCCTCCTCCTCCACAGAACTTGAAGTAGTAGCCGGATCCAGGGCCATCATTGACACATTAGGAATGTCAGACATAGTCATGCAGATCTAAGCCCAAATGGCAAAGCAAACTGCAGTAAATGTAAGACCCTGATATTCCTTGCGAATACCCAGGGTGGTAAAAACTCGGCTTTGCAGTAAGTACGAGTTATTGTGCCCGTTTTAAGTTTTGAATGTTTCAACACCGCCTCACCCCAAAGATGGGCCTGAGTGCACATTTCAAAACCCAGAATTTTATTTTTATTTTTCACGTCTCTTTCTTTTACTCATAATAACAGTTTATTTATCATAATTAAACTAACTAAAACTATTAAAAAGATTATTTCACAAAAAAGTAAGAGAAAAAAGTGGCGCCGGTACAGTGACATAAAAACGAATGACAGTTCAAAACGCGGGCTAGTCTAGTGACGTGCGGCTGAGTTCGGAAATATTTTATTTTCAGATACTTTAAACTTATGTGGCGTCGGCGAGTGCTAAGACTCGATACTAACAAGTAGTATTTCCATCATAGAGGACGAGACAACAAGGAGCATAATTATGTTGGTCGAGTAGTAAATATGAAAAGTTTTGAATGACTGAAAAAATATCTACCTCACATTAGGTACAATGGCGGACTCCGTTGCTTTACCAGTCTAAAGGTAAAAATCCCTTGCACACCGCGTCGTCTATTTGGTACGGGCAAGTAGGTACCCGGGCGGGTCGGTGCGCTTTACACGAAAATCGCTGCAAAGTGGTAAAGCGACGGTGACCTCGACCGTACCTAGGTATATCTTTTTTGTAAATACCATAATAGAAAATAAGCTGCGTACCTATAAAAATGTAGGTTGTTATAAAACGATTTAAACACTTTCACTGCTGATGCAAATGTACTCACTGCTTACCAATTTCAACAAAAACAAAAAAACTTTTTACGCACCATTCCCGTATCACCGGCTCACCGCACGTAAATAAAATCACGCCATCTCTCGGTCGTTCGCGACACTCGCTCGTCCACCACTACCCGAGACTTTTAATTCGAGTCACTAAAATTACAAATGGCTTGACATAAGATTCCATAGAAATAACGTGAAACTGATATTACAACGGTTTATTTGACTTCTCCTGTAGTTAGTTTGTGTGGGACAAGTCTTGCAACTGAATTTAAGTTCTCCTCAATCGATTGAGCTGAAATTTGATATACTTATGTAAGTACGATGACAATGCAATGTTATGGTACCATTGAGCTGGTCTGATGATAGAATCTGGAGGTGGCCATAGGAACTCCTAAACGAAACGGCGGAAACTCATCGAGTTTGGGTTCGTTGGATTTGTCTTTTCGAGCACTTTAGTGCTAGATGACTCTAAATCCAATACTAAAAAGTAAAAAATAATTTAAAATTAAAAAGCTTTTATTTAAATGCGCTAAAAAGAAAAAAAGAATATTTTACTATCAACTTATTTACGTCGCTATACAATATATATGATATAAAAGGTTGTCGCGAGATTTACTTGTCTAAATAAAAAAGTAAATTTAATAACTTGATGTGATTGATTAAAATTTTCAATCTAACCTATAGCTACCTACTTACATGATCTTGGTACAACCTTTTATATCATATAAATTGTGTAACGACGTTACAAGTTAATAGTAAATGTTTATTTTTTTCTTTTTAGCCCAAATAAATAAAAGCTTGTTTTTAAAAAGGTTTTTTAAATTTAATTTATTTTTTGTTGTTTAGTTAATAACTTGTTTTAAATCTTGTAATACTATACCTAATACCTAAATTATATACTAGCGGCCACTCGCGGTTTCACCCGCGTGGTTCCCGTGGGAATATCGAGATAAAAGATATCCTATGTGTTAATCCAGGTAATAAACTATCTGTACTTATACCGAATTTCATCAAAATCCATTCAGTAATTTTTACGTGAAAGAGTAACAAACATCCATTTATACTTACAAACTCTCGCGTTTATAATATTAGTAGGATATAAGTAAACTGTAGTAAATCAAGAATGTAAAATTGGTAAAATATTAATTTTATAAATTGGTATGTTTAAGTAAGTACCTACACATCACAGTCTACTTATGTGATGTGTACTTATCCTACCTATATACATATATGTAGGTATCAGTGACGAAGGTTCCATACAACTCGATTCCCACCGGCTTCCCTTCAGAAGTTTAGAACACAACCACTCTCTACTTGAATTGAGAAATGGCACAATCAGTAATTAAAAAAGTAAATATATAAAAGAAACATTACAAATTGCCTACACTATGGACATTAAATCAACAAAATTTGCTTTTTAACAACATATTGCTTTAAAATAAGCCGCAGGCGCGATCGGCTTCTAGGCAGTTAAACTTCTGTACAAAATAAACGTCATGACGTCACATAAAGGTCAATAAACCCACCCGCGTATTAGCAGCCGGTAAGCCGTCTTTATCAGAGTTACTTGATAGAGACAGTTATACAATTTGCGTACGAGTGAGCGGGACGGAGGAATAACGTTTTCGGTTTGTGTTCTGTTGACAGATAATTTGACGTAATTGCAATTCATCATTGAATGCATGACTGTGTTTTATTAGTATTTGAATTTATTAGTTAGTTGTTTCACCTATTAGAATGATTAGTGTTGTAGTTGGACTTTGTTTATTTGTGTTGTGTGTAGAAAGTAGTTACGAAGACGTACGTTGTAATTAGGTATTTGCGGTAAGTAGATATTGTAATAAGTTGAAATTACGTATTTAGAGTAAGTAGATTTGCAAAGTAATCGGTAGAATTGTAAGATGTCGTCATTAATAGCTTTAGATTTGCGGTAAGTAGATATTGTAATAAGTTGAAATTACGTATTTAGAGTAAGAAGATTTGCAAAGTAATCGGTAGAATTGTAAGATGTCGTCATTAATAGCTTTAGATTCTTCCCGGCTTTTATGATAATGTCTTAGCGCACTTTGTAAGAAAGAATAGACGAATAGCTTTAGAGTATAAGTAGTATTATTAGTACTTAGTCGATTAAGTTTTGGTTAATTTACATCATATCAGCATTTCACCACAAACGGCTTTTATCAAAGCCCTTCTATTATGCTTGCAAGACACTGTTTCAATATCTCAGTGCTTACACGTATAGTAAAAGTGGACTGAAGATACATCTGCCTATACAAGACTGAAGCCAGGATGCCAATCACAGATTTTCGGTAAGGACTCAAGACTGCGTGCCCGCGCTCGGAGTAGGTAAGCATTTTTTTTTGCTCCGGCTTACCTCTCTCAATATTTCACGCTTCGCCACTGGTAGGTATGTACTTATTATTGATATTTAGTAAAATTTACCAATCTGTTTGCATTTCCAATGACGTCTTTAGTTCACTGAGTATCCAAAGTAAGTAAGTACAGTACATTTGGACATTCTATATCTTTCAAAGAAATCTACTTCATCCCAAACGTCTGTCTGCAAGATCCTAGGTCGGAATGTTTTAGGGCGTCAATGTAGTATATTATCTATTACAAATTCGTCATCCGAAGAGCTTTCTGAATCTTCAAAATATCTTGCAATATTTAAATTCATTTTATTGTAAGTTATAAATACATTTACAGCAATAACCTCTCTTATGTCAACAAATAGTTAAAGATAACTGCTCGGTCTATGCATAGTTAACTTTTATAACAAATTGTCAAATTTTTTTACTGCAGTTAGCTTAACTATTGATCAAACAACAGTATTTTGTCATTTTTAACTAATACTTAGTTTAACTAGCGCTTTTTAACTAATAGTATACTTAACTACTGATCAAACAACGGGCCCTTAGAAAGCAAGAATAAAATCTTGGGGATTAAAGTTACTCGCGTCCGTAGGTTTACCCTTAAGACCCTACACGTGACCCCTGGGTGGTGCTAAATGAGTGACACTGACTGAGTAATATGTGTAAGTGTTGTAGTAAGTGGTAATACTACCCTCTCACGAATATCCAGCGTGAAATAATAGCACTTGGTGCTGTTGTGTTTCGTCCGGCCCGTGAAAGTTCCGGAGGCCCCTTCCCCCTTTCCCCCCCAATTCCTATTCCTTCCTTTCTATTCCTTTCTTAAAGGCCGGCAACGCATCTGCGACTCTTCTGGTTTTGCGGGTGATTGCTCTCCATCAGGTGACCCGCCTGCTCCTTTGCCTCCCTCTTATATATATATATATATATATATATATAAAAAATATTACTGAATTTTGCGAAGATATAACATACTCGTAACATGGATTTTTACAAAATACATTTAACGGAATGTTACAGATATTTAAATTATACTAATCTCTTGAGCTGTCCATCCTATTGAATCAAAACTATAATCATAAATCTACTAACTACTACTACTATAGGTACTCTTAAAACTCGAGGGAAGAACTCGAGTTACAAAAGTACCATCAAACTTCAGATGTTTAACATTTTGTAAACACTTTCTTAATTTCCAGAAGTTCTCTAAAGCGGTGGTTAGCAAAATGGGACCGGGAGCAATGAGTGGAATGGGGCCGGGAAGAATGGCGCTGGGGCAAGGGGGAATGAGTAAGGGCGAGTCGACGGAAGAATTCCCGCCGCAGCTCTGTCCGGCCTTCACAACGCCCCAACAGTTCTGTATGCCGCACCCTAAGTTAGTAACCTATCCGTCTATTATTTTGGCTAACAAGTTACTAACGTAAAAATTAAATTACTTATTAAATTAATAAACACGAAATTTATTTGTTAAACGTGGTTCGCGTAAAGCGTAGAAAACTGTAAGTAGACTATTATTTCAACGTTTTGCTGTCTATAAATAAAAAAAGGCTATCAAAGAGGTAGCGTTACAAACATGTAAATTGAGATGTGACGTTTCGCTCCGCAGCACGAATGGCATGGGCGGCTTCGGCATGCCGGCCTCCATGAACGGGCAGCAGATGCTTTACCCGCCGCAGCCGCCAATCGTCCCCTCCATGCAGGTCAGTTTCATTTGGTTTTCCTTTTTTTGACTACATTTATATACAAATCAATCTTTGATTAAATCTGAAATTGTTCAATATTTTTTTCGTTTTATGATGAGAACAGAATATGTACCTACATAAAAATAACCCAGACGCAGGCAAACTAAAATGCACAGACACCAGCAAATCAATTTGCCTTAAATGTATAAATAAGTAAATAAAATGTAATATTTCAATAAAATATAATAAATAAGTAGATATAATAAAATAGTAAGTCTGTACAGATCAATCATGTTGGTATCATCGATTGATAAAATTGTGGAAAAGTATGATTGTGAACATATTCACAGTTTTTTTAAGAAACATTTAGTTATAAATAAAAATCAATATGGTTTTCAGACAGGCAAAAGCACAGTAGGACTGTTATTTATAGGAGAATGTTTTTTTCACTATAGGCCCTGGTCCAAATTTTTTTTGCAGCCCCCAGTTTTGAGCCCACTGTAGATCAACTTACGCATTCGAACTTAGTATATGTGAAAAGACGCATCAAAATCGAACCCACAGTTTTAAAGTTATATCGAGTTATTCAAAACACCTCTTTTAGTTGCGATTATTTTAGTGCATGGCATTTTAGCTTTTGTTGATCAAAAATATTATTATTTTACAAGCTAATTGGCGACATGACAGTGACATGATAGAGTAGTGATTTAGACAAAACAGAGTGATACCGGGTTTGGTTCTCGGTCGAGTTAGATTTACATTATTTAAAAATATATTAAACCTACATATAATGAAAGGTATAATGGTTATATAAATGAAAAACCATATGTTCTTGAAAACATTTATGATCTAACAATCAAACAGTGTTTTTAAAAATCATTTTCATCTATGATGATACTATCTAGAAACTCTGCTGGATGGTCAATATCGGTATAACGTGCCCACGCTAAGAACACACAATAGACATTATGTGAGCGCATGTGCCTACAGTACGTCTTCTACTCTTACAAGAACAGTAATAATTATTTATAGCTTCCAACCCGCGATTGTCTGAGTTTACAAGTTTTATATGTATGATAAGTCCAGCTACGAGTATGTCTAGATTGTATTTTCCCTTTTAATAACCAGAAGTTATTACGAGCGATGTCATAATTATTTAAAAAAATATTCAAATCGACGTTGTCTCTGTATACTTGTATGGTATAAACACCATTACGGGCGTGTTCGCTGTAATAACTCCTGGCCAGTTTTAGTTGGTAAGTCCCTAATGCAAACATAATAAGTTCTTCCTCAGACAATCGCGGAAAATCTCCTAGTTCAGGTATTTCGGCAGGCATATTTTCAAACTGAACTCGTCGGCTGTTGAGGTTATGGTTTTGTTGATTCTTTCTGTTGTTGATTCTTTCCACAAAAGCAGGGGCGTTTACATTATCAGTGATTGGGCCGTGGAAGGCATTTGTAATGACCGCAGCATTCCTAAAATCTTCTTGCATATGAGGAAGAGCTCTATTGAAATACTCCTGTCTGAATATCTTGAAATCTCTCTTGATGCGGCCATTTACTACTTCCACGACCCATCGACAAATGTTTACTTAACGAGACTTATTTGCGTCAGCCGTCGATAATTGAGTTGCGCCTCTTTCAACCGTTTTAGGCATATGGATATCATAGCCGCAAGCTTCCACTTTAGGCACAGCATCTCTAAAACCTCTATCTAAAATAAGAACGTCTCCTTCTTGGAAGAACCACTTAAACACGTCGTTGTTATGATTTACTAAATTCTTTAAAATACTAGCAGCTGATGTAACGGCTGAATGAGATCCTGATACTTCTATTATATAACCATCGCAACACACAATTAGAAATGGTTTTAAAAGATTTAAGAACCTGTGATTGCTATATGTCAATCTTTGGAACAAAAAGTTGGTACTTTTTTGAATATACACATAGGTGCCGTCCAAAATAATTATGCATTTGTTTTCTTCTGTGTTTCCAAACAGTGCCTGTGGTATAAAAAGGTTTCGACTAAGCACTTCCTCCCTTGTCATATGGTCCCAACCTAAATGTTGACGTGTAAATTCTTCTGTCATACAGGTTCTTGCTGTTTTCATCTCCTTTTCCAAAGTTGATCTACTGATATGAAACATATCTGCCACCCTTGTGTTTGGTTCACCAGTTCTCAACTTGATTCAATATATCGCCGAAGTGGTTTTAGGTCTTTTGCTTTTTTTGATCGACATTTCGACCAGTCAAAAAAAAAACTTCATTTGGATCCATTGTCTCAATATTTTCAAAGTCTACCCTTTCCTCTTTAGATACAGATTTTAAAATCTCTATTAGGTCCATAATGTGAGCTTCATTAAAATCATGACTTACATTTGGTGCTGATAATAAAACGTTGAAATCATTTAATACCAAATGTTCTTCACAAATACGTACAGCGGGTGGTGTGTAGTAATTAAAATCTTTCAGTAAGCGGATTTTCATGTGTTTTGGAATTCGATGCCTAGTATCGCTTGTACATCCGAATACAATACAGGTGTTTGAAGTATTCGGTGGTCGACTTATATGTGGTAGACGTATTAGGGAATGTTGAGCTTCCATTACTAGCCCACGTTGATTCTCAGCAGGCTGTGCCTCGGCGTGATCTGGTAGTGTTACTAGTTGATCTGCGGCTTGTTCTACAGGATTTACCGGTGGTTCTTGTTCTCTCTTACTCCCCTCGCGTCGCCAACACGACTTGCAAACATTCGGCGTTGTTAAATTGTACCTGAAACATGAGGTTTCCGGTTCTGACACATATTTTTAACAACATAAATCCTAACTCAGAAAATGATGGAACATGCTTGTTGCGTGGTCGTTAAATGCTTGAGAATAGGTGAGTATAGACTAGAGCATTAACTTGTAATAGAAAAACGAGCCACCAAATAACCTTTGAGAAATAATATGTAGAAATAATAGACTTACGAACAAGACACATAATGTTTAGATTATTATTGCTACTGCATATTATCTAGAGCTACTTACACGATAGGGTAGAGCATGTTATGTTATATTTCTAGCTGCAATTGGATAGTCTTCAAATAACTGCGTAGTCAGTATTCTTCTTCTGATTGAGACCACTGATCTTCCACATAACAGACACACTTGTCCAACCGATGCACGAGACATCTTAAATCGACAAATCCAGATCACAGGGCTTAAAATCAGGTCCAAGAGAAAAATACTGGAGTCGAAAGAGTTGAAAAGAGTAATCCACAGAAAATAATCGCACAGTACACAGTAATAAGCGGGAAGCGTTAAAGAAGGACTGCGCTAAAACTATGCAAACCAAGTGCTAAGTTGCCTTGCCGTCGTAATGACAGCGGATCGCTGGTCAGGCCAGGTACCTGGTTCGGCAAACTCGCGTGCTAGCTAAATATTTGTTCTAAAAAGGTTGCATAGAAAGTAAAACATGAACTTTTTTATTTTTATTTGTTGGCTAATATCTAGATTTCTGCGTAACAGATTTTTTCGATTCCATAGAAGAAAATGTTGTACATGAGCTGATCTTTCAAACGAAACATGTGGCAAGCTTGGGGGCAAACTTTGATTATTTGGACCAAAAAAAACATTCTCCCTAATGAAATAAATAGTCACCAAAACAAAAAAATATTATGTAAGCTCTCGTCATAGTTTTTTTTTTCGTGCTTTTAACACCTTGGTTCACAATACACTATTCGACAGATTGGAAAATTGTGTAGTGCCCTTGTAGGGCTTTTGCTGAAATGGTGTGAAAATTATCTAAAATATCGAACTTTTTCTAAGAAACTGTAGTAAACCCATTTCAGTAACGGAGGGTACGGCTCATGGGTCGGTCCTAGGACCTTTGTATTTCCTGTCTTACGTAAATGACACGGGTTACTTCTGCATCGCTAACAGTTCTTGCTACCAATTTGCTGATGATACTTGCCTTGTGATATCCGATGAAAATCCTGAAATGGCTGTTGACATTTTGCAATCAGGTCGGCAACGCAAAAGCAACACCTCTGATGTCGCTGATGTCCATGGGCGGCAGTGACCGCTCATCATCTGGTGAATGAAAATGAACTGTTGTGTCACTGTATGGACCATGCCTTCTATCCAGTTCTATGTGCGCTGTGGTTTCTTGCGCCCGTTCTGTGCGCTGTGGTTTCTTGCGCCCGTTCTTTGCCACAGTTAAAAAATGACGTCCTGAATTGGTGGTAGGTTAAAAAGATTTGGACGATTCAAAGTACTTATTAATTGAGTTTATTGAATAAATATATTTTGAATTTTGAATTTTGAATTTATAAAACTAATCCGTCGCGTGCAAAATGCCTGTGCCCGGTTCTGTTTTCATATTCCGCTACGCACGCATGTAATTCCGTTCCTTAATGCTGCAAGTCTGTTTAACCCGGCGCCAATGACGTGAAAATAATTTCAAAGACGATGACCCCGGGTCATGATGACTCAAATTTCATCGATTATTTTTCAGGAAATTAATGAAGTCATCTTAATTTTAATTACTGTCTATGTTTAAAGGGTTCTCCACTGAGCTAATAAAGTAAGAATAAAAGTAATACATTATTTAAATCATTATTTATTAATTATTCAACACATGCAAAATCATCTATAAAAATACAACGTGTCTATATTTTGAGTTTTTGGTAAAGATTTCATAGTAATAATAGGAATCAACAATCTTATCTAGGAATAAAGAGATCAAATCAACTTCTTGTCATGCAGATACAATGAGATCAGTCTTCTACTTCATCATTCAGAGCCATGGAAATGCTGCAATTATTGCAGTATGGAATCAAATGGTCTGCAAGCCTAAAAATGTTCACTCCCGTACCATCTGTTTGATATATTTTCAGATCGTACGAACATTAGGCCGCGCAGCACAGGTGTCATTTGCCACATTGTTTCATCCTTTCCTTTAAAAAAAATTTGCCGTACTTGCCGTCGTACTGATGCAAGGTCGAGATTATCCAATGAATCTGAGTCCACATCACTTGCGTCTTGTTCACTTTCGCTGTTATTATTACGTTCTGATAAGTGGTCCTCAATGTCAATGTCTAAAAATTAACCCACCAACCCGCATAACCCACCAACCCGCATTGGGCCAGCGTGGTGGGTTATGGCCCAATATCCCCACGTGCTATTGTTCACGGGGAGGCCTGTGCCCAGCAGTGGGACGTTTATAGGCTGATGATGATGATGATGATGAATGTCAATGTCTAAAGCAGCATGGGATTCTTCACTCTTGGAATCCGACTCTTCTAGCAACGCCGAAATTTTTGCTGTGTTGGTTGTCAAAGACATTTTGACTAAAAACTTAAAAAGAACAAAATAAATTAACACTAAACACAAAATAAGCGAATAAAAGTAAGCCACAATATTACCGCGCCACCGATGACGCCGGGTCATAATTACCCGTTTTAATTTGACACAGGTGTATCTTGCTGCGCAAGCAGCGTCGCACTATGCGGGCCGATGGGGCGGGTAGAGGGGGGCTGTACCTCCAGCTACACGAACGCTCGTGTCAAAAAATGGGCGCAAAAACAAAATATGAACACTTAAAAATGCCTCGGGTCAATATGACCCAGCGTCAATGACGCCGGGTTAAGATGGAGGCTCGTAGAAAACTTCTTCTTCCTACGATCTTGTTTGACATTGTCAGTGCCGGGAGGACAGTATCTCTTGGTGTGGGCACGAGAACATAGTACAAATCCAAAAAGTGCATTTACTCACATCTTCTCTACTCCTAAGCATCGTACTATGGCTTTTCGTGGATCATTTAGATATGCGGCCTCTCGGTGCTGGAATGACCTCCCGCCACCAATGCGTGACCTGAAAACCAAAATTACTTTTAAAAAACACCCTAAAATCAATCTCATCGAATTGCAAAAACACTAGATAAATAAAAGACTGCTCCTGTTATTAAATCATATAGGTACTTATTCTTACGTTCAGTGTCTTCACGAAATGCTTGGGACGGGTTTATGGATCCAGTCACCGCCGGCGCGCCCTCTGGAGCACCATCTTACGTATCCTCCTCATATTCTCTGCCACTAATATTACCCGTTTTTATGGACATCACGGTTTCCACAATACACACTGTCTAGCTAGATATGTTGGTCTTGGCGTGGAAACGGGCATGTAGAGAAAGGATGGATGGTGTAATTTACGCATGCGACGTCCAAAATGCCAATTGGCACGTAAGTACGTTCCGCGCCACGTCATTTCTGGTTTTTGCATGACTGTTAGATTTTTGCTATGGACATAACATAACAAGAACATAGTTTATACGTCTCGGACCAAATATCACATTGGTCCGAGTTATACGTCATGTTTTTATTTTGGTTTAGTTTGGCAAAGGAATCGCGCTCCATGGGGCCTTGCATAACTTTCTTTTTTTTCATGTAATTAAATTGTGAGAGTATTTTGTTTGGCTTGTCTGCAGTTATTTGTTGTCCATTTGTTTTTGTTTTCTTTTTATGTTTGTTTTGTTTTACTGTACTTTTTTATTTTAAAACGTTTAAATCTGTAAGTGTTAGTTAATATGATTTTTGTTATGTCACTTCACTCCGAATCATTTAGGCCCTGTCAGAATAACAGCGCTTTTGTGTCGTTCTGAACATCCACGAACGATACAGAAGCATTGTGTTGAGACAGGGCCCTTACGTCACCTCTTCATATATTTTATTGTTCTATTGTTTTTTTTTATTTTAATTTTAATTTCTCTTTTACTTTATTTGGTATATTTATGTTATAAGTGTGTGTTCGTTAATAAATGTCTTTATATTTCTATTATTCTATTTCTATTCAATAATATAATTTCTTTCATATAGTATTGAGTATCTTTTAGTTCAAGTTTCTTTTTGAATATTTATGTTTTTTAGCCGACGGTTAAGAAAGTCACTACTATTGGACGGGATCTTTCACTTTTCTTTCCAAATCTTTTTATTTCTTGTATGTCACTATATGTCAGTTTGACATACAAATAATGTTCTATCCATTTGATCATATTTTTCTCTAAATTATCATTATGATGTTTCCGTTTCTTCAATACCAAAAAATATTATATTTCTCTGTCTTGCTTGTTTTTCCATAAAATAGATTCTTTTCTCCAGGTTTTCCTCTAATTCTTTCAATTTTTCATGTTTTTCATCCGATATAGAAAACTTACCTTCTAACACTTTTATTATTGAAATTTTGCTTTTACAATGCTATGCTCGTGGGTTTGAATCCCACTCGAGCTTCCTGAGACTGGTTGATTTTTTTTCTAGAAAACATTTTATCCGTTTTCTAACGTTTTGTTTACATTCTTTGTTATTTGTTCTGTAACATTTTTACCACTTTCCTGTATTGCTACTTTTTGTTCGTCTAGCTCATTCTGAATTTTCTTAAGTGCATTTAAAATTTCCTCCATGTTAAAGTTTGATTTTCAATATTATGTTTTATTTTTAAATATATGTAATTGTTAGTTATGTGTTTACTTTTTTATTAGTTGATATTTTATATTTTTACTTTTCCACTTTTTATTTTTCTTCTTTTTTATCAAACTTTTCACAGGTGGCTCCCTCTAGTAAGGAAACTTTGTATCAGTTGATCGATTGTAGTCTTCGACAGTGCTGTTGGCTCAAATAACTGTATTAATGTAGTAATTTGGCCTTATGCTATTAATAACGTTGGATGTATATTTGGGTCTATAAAAGTGCAACTCACGTATGATTTAATAACCAAAAAGGTAGGTAGGTAGATAGACAGACAAACGGGTGGTAGGCTGCATCGTGGCTGCCTTGAGCCGATAACAAGGCAAGCACCGAAACACGACGTTCCGAACCGTACGACGTCCCAATAAAGCGCATAAAATGAGATTATTATTATTCATATATTAATTATTAATGGTGTGACCTAACCAACCCGCAACAACTCAACACAATACAGCTCTGATTCCAACCGGGCGCGAGCCTGGCGAGTGCTACCATCAGAGCCCCAAACGCAAACAGAGGCTGTAGAAAGCAAACTAGTCTCTGGTTCGGAAGCAACGCGCGGGTGGGAACAATTTCCTCTTTGGGACCCGAGTCCTCTCCCCTCCTACTAGCACGAGGCGGGAGGTAACCACCATAAAGTGACCGTCTATCATCCCGCCTTATGTAGGTCCTCGCGGAATGCCCAAACCTCCCGTACACTGGAAGAAGTGGCTCCAGGCGTGGGCGCTCTATAAGTGGAGGGAATAGCCGAGCCGATGGGAGAAGGGACGGCGACGAAGGTGGGGAATTCACTCGCGTTCCCTGCCACGAGCATGGGCGCGTACAGGGTGGTGACCGTACCACCCCAGCGAAGGTTGTCGGTGCCCAATGGCACCCGCCCACTGCAATCCGATATGGCCCTACCTCTCCTAGACCTCCTCCCCGAAGGGACAGGAGCATGAATGGCAAGATATGAATTGGCCGCCCGATCGGGCCCCTCGTCATAATATTGTTGGTTGGGTCCCGAACCCTCTGGGGTCGACCCCCCAGGCCCAACATGGGAGAAAGCACCTCGTAGTGTTGATTGTGCAATGTAGCAAGCTCGGTTTTTAGTTGTGTGTTCTTACCTATGATGATTTTTATTTCTTCCTCACTCTTATCTCTTTCCCGGAGTAGTTGGTTGCAGGTCTCATTGGATAGTTTAAGTTCGTTGAGTACTTGTCGAAGTTTTGCCTCGGTATTTTGTGCTAGGGCCTTGCGGGTCATCCTATTGAGTTTGTTTACACCTGAAATATTCAGACTAAGAATACTATTCATTTTTATTTTGTTAATACCAAATTATCTTCCTAGACAAATTAAGTACATACTACTCTGTCAAGAAAGTACCGGGAAAAGATCAATATTACACAAAATGTTAGTTATTCATCTAAATTTATTTTATCGCTGTTAGGGTTTTACTACGTAGGGCATCGATCTCATTGCATGAAATAATACAATATTTAATATCAGTATCTTTATGAATTTACTCAGTCATTTCTCTATTTGACAATGCAAAACAATATCAGTTGCTAAGTTAAGCAAAACCATAGATGACATGACAGGGCAGTGCCAGCCAGTGCTCACACTTCTCTTTACGACACTGTCGAGGTCAACAGGACAGTGCTAAACTACTTCGCAATTTCAGCAGGCGCGGACCAGCCAAAGCCTTGGTGAGCAGGTCTGCCTCCATGTCTTCTGTCCGAAGATACTTGACTTCTATTAATCTTTCTTGGATACAATTTCGTATAAAATGCATCTTAAGGTCGATGTGTTTCAATTTAGAAGTCACCATTTCATTATTGCTCAGTTTTAGGGCGGCTTGGTTGTTATTCAATACGACAATTCGTTCATAGCTAACTCCTTAGTCTTTGTACAAACTTCTTAGGTAGATCGCTTCTTTAGCTGCTTCAGTCAGAACAACATATTCGGCCTGTGGATAGAGCGACGCTTCTCTGTTTTTTAGACATCCAACATATAGCTGTTCCAGCATATTTAAAACAATAGCCTGAAAATGACTTTCGATCAAGCTTACATGCACCCCAATCTGCGTCTGCCATCCCGTACAGGTCTAAACCAGTTTTTCTGAAAATCAGGCCGACGCTCTTCGTTCCTTTTAGGTAACGCTGTACTCTCTTCGCGCTTTTAAAATGCTCTTCTCTATAGCAATATTTAAATTGAGAGAGGTAGCTTATTGCTAACATTATGTAAGGGCGAATTGCCACTGCCATATACATGAGGGTGCCAATTAAGTTTTTGTATGGAAGATTTAGCCTGTCATCTCTTATACCTTTCTCTAGTATAATGGCTTCTATAGGCGTAGATACTGATTTGCAGCCTTCCATTTTAAACTTTTTGAAAGTTCTTCTATGAACTTTTCTTGGTTTAGTTTAATTTTGCCTCTTTTGTATGTTACGTCGATCCCAATCAGGCATTTCGGTGCTGCTAGATCTTTTAGCTCAAATTTCTCGTTTAACATGTTTTTTATTTCTTGTAAAAAACGCTTTTATTGGAACTGAGTTCAGTTCTCGTCGCGAATTCTCTTTTATGTCTTCTACAGAATAATATCGGGTTCCACGAAGTGGTTATTTGAGTTTAGGAAAAAGAAAGAAGTCGGCTGAAGCCATATCTGGTGAAGAAGGTGGTTGCTTGATGGTATTTGTTGAGTTTTTGGTCAAAAATTCGTTTACAATGATGGCCTTGTGCAAAGGCGCATTATCGTGGTGAAAAATCCAAGAATTTTCTTTTCACAAATTTGGCCTTTTTCGTCGAATTGGCTCTCTTAAACGCCGCATAACGCTCAAATAATATTCTTTATTTACCGTTTGACCTTCTGGCAAGAAATCCGAGTGCACAACACCGCGATATTCGAAGAAAACAGTCAACATGACTTTGACTTTTAATCGACTTTGGCGTGGTTTTTCGGTTTCGGTTCAGTCGGAAGGCGCCACACTTGTTGACTAGTTTGCAAGTCAAACTCGTAAACCCACATCTCGTCACCAGTAACAATGCGTTGCATGAATGTTGGGTCGGAATTGACTCTTTCTAGCATGTCCTCAGCGACTCTTATACGATTGAGTTTTTGGAGAAAATTCAGGTCTTTTGAGACAAGCCGAGCGGCAACATGTTTTATACCCTAGTGATTATATAAAATGGTACGGGTCGACTCGTCAGACACAGAAAGTTCAGCGGCTATCTCTCTCAAACTTGCATAAGGTTTTTTAGTCACCATATCTTTCACTTTTGCGATGTTAACTTCAGTTGAAGACGTTGATGGCCTACCAGAGCGAAGCAAATCTTCCGTCACATCTCGACTGCTTTTGAACGCTTTGTACCACTTATAAGCACGTGTTTTTGATAAAGTTGATTCACCGTAAGCCTTCTGTAACATTTTCAGTGACTCCGAACACGAAATTCCATTGGCGACGCAAAATTTAAGACAAACTCTTTGTTCGATGTTTTTATCCATTATGAAATTCGCAACACACACTAGATATAAACTAACTAAAAACAGCACTGTATTTAATCTTAATAACAGATGCAACTCAAACTCCGCGCCAAAATGGATAACAGTTGTGCCAATCTAACAACAATAAAATAACAAAAATTTGAATTTGGAATCAAATAAATCATCCGTTCCCGAAACTTTTTTGACAGAGTGTATATTTGAAAACAGATTAATTGATTTATTGACTAGTACAACTTTATCGAACAAAGAATCTTTGTAGCTAGTTTAGAGTTAACTAATTTTAAACTCTAAACCTAAAGAAAACGTTAAATATACTTTACAAATTATTTATCTTTGTTGTATCAAAGTTTAAGTATAAAAAAAATTTTCCATTGTAAAATGTACTTTATCGGAAATTAGAATCAGATTAATATTATAAAATAGTGATAGTCTCCTTGTTACATGTACCTATGAATTTTACAAATTTGATTTCAATGTGTAAATTTCTTATATATTAGCTAAGTACATAAAAACTACTTTGATTTACAAACGAATAACCAAAATTAATTTATTAATAACCAAAACTATCATAAAAGAAATATTTGCTGTTATGGCGTGGGTAGGAAATTTAGGTCATAAATACGAGTATATAAATATTTACTAAAAAACACTTTTTAAAAGTTTCTAAAGTAGTTGTGAAAAGAAGCAACTTTTAAATGTGCAATCAAGTTCTGATTGTAATGTGTTGTAGTCTTAGAATAATAACGCTTCAGAAACCAAGTTCGCGCGCCTATTTTGAAGCACATTAATTGGAGCCAGAAATGGCACCAAACGCCGGACCGCTCCGTAGTGTTCAATGTCACAGCGCGCCGAACGTGTCTCGCGAAAACAAAAAAAAAATGACGGTTTGTGCAGTTAAATTGTGTCACAACACATCTGAAAAACAAAAGAAGTGTAATAACATCACTTTTCACAGGTAAGCTTTCAGTATTTCATAGTATCTTGTAGTTAATTAGGTCAAAATATAAACGTACTGCAGTGTGATTCTCTAAGTTAAAGCCTCGGTAGCAGCGGCTGCCGCAGTGCTGTCTCTTTCATATTCATAGAATTGGAAAGAGACAGCAGATCATGGCCATGCGCGCACGTCACGCGTGTGTGAATCGGTTTAGTGCTTCATTTTTGACAGAGCGCTTGTATGAAGACTATCTTTCTATAGCGTTATTATTCTAAGGTCTGTGTCACAATCAACTTCACTTCCACTTTATAGTCAAGTCAAGAGAGGTTAACCAAGCCAAATCGTAATTGAGGTGTGACGATACTCACTAATATGTAAGATTTGTAAAGTTGATACTTAAATGTATTATTCCGAGGAACATGTAGTAACAAAGTAACAAGAATAAAAAGACCAATCAATATTAGTGTCTGATAACAATTCTTCTTATTATTTTTTAAATAGGTACTATATGTACTTACTTATATAATACAAAATTAAAAACAATACTTCCCCGGTTTAGTGATGCTGCAATCCTCAGAATCAGTTGTTGCGTTATTGTATAGATATGTTCTTCAATGTAATAATTCAACTGTCACTTTGCCGTTGATGGTTTTATTTCACAAAAAAACCAGTCAGATCAATAAAATAACACTACTGGTTGAAATTTGTACTAAACAAGGGAATAATATTTATGTATAAAACACATTTTTTAATATTTAAATTGCCTTTTTTAAACAGCTGATAAATTTTGCGTACACCGGTTTCAATTCGTGTCTACCATCGTGCGTCTGTGTTATTTTATATTTATTGTGTGCATATTCCATTTTTAAATTTTAAATAAACAAATGGCTGCTAGTTTTAAATAAACGCAAATGGTGTTGATGTAAGATAATATGCTTAAGTGGTCTCTTCAGATTATTCATGTTGATCAACTAATCACGGCATTTAGCAAATTATTTAAATTGTAGCCGTAGTGGAGCGGTGACTGAGAATGGAGAAGAGGTGAGCGGAGAATTTTGACCGGGTTCGATTCCTGGTTATGTATGAGTGTTAAAAATTGAATGCCATTTTTATTAAATCTAAAATCGACGCCATGTTTCCTAAGAAAAGATTTCACTACGTATCTCTAATAGTTTTTGATTTCCTACTGACCCATTTGGATTGATCACCCTGTATATTACTTTTTTTTGGGGATTCGTCTTCCAGGACTCTAACGAATCTGTAAGCTCTGAGAATACAACGCAGCCGGCGGCGCCCGAGCCCGTCAACCAGTCAGCGGGCTCAGACAACGGAACTATGCCGGTATGGGAACGAACAAATGAATGAATAAAATGTATGACTGACGATAGATAAATTTTAAATTATTTTGTCTCTAAGGGATGTCTGTTACTTGAGATTAAACATTAATTAATTATGTTACTTGCATGTAGTGGTACCTATAAGTAAAGCATTAATCATTTTTTGTAAGATGCAATGTATGTTAAGCATGTTTTTGTGTAATTGCTTTGTTGGTTACCCCAATAAATAAATAAATAAATAGAAATGATTGGGTGAAATAGAAATCTATGTAAATAAAAACGAATCGCCAAATGTGTTGCTAAGCGCAAAACTCAAAAACGGCTCAACCAATGACTGATTCTTTATTCGTTGTATTTTGTAAGTATTGTTTTTTTTCGAATAACTGAAATAGTAAAATATTGAAAAAAAAGCCATGACCAGGATTCGAACCTGCACCTCTCTGACATTCCAGGTCAGGTGCACTACCAACTGTACTACCGTGGCTGTTTTTGAAAGCCGAGGTCGACTTTATTCAATTTCAACATCATCAACCAACATCCGTTCTATATAATTTTATCAACGTTTTCTGGAAATGATATTTGTTAGCAACAAAATTTGTGTTAAATTGAATTGAATATATTGATTCATGTAACTATTCTTTAAGCCAAGGCAATGATAAATTCATACAAGTAGTTAAACACATACATATAATCACGACTATTATCCCCGCAGGGGTAGTCAGGGACTAGGCAATGAGGACCGCAAAGGCAGTCCTCTACCATAGTTCAGTTTTCACCAAATAGTGACTGCACATGTACTCAGCGTGACAGGTGGTGAGCCCATCGCATAGAGCGCTGTTGGAGGAATGTGCAGTCTTTAGTCCGTTAGTCGCCTTTTATGACACCCAATGGAAGAGAGGGGGTGGTAGTATTCTTTCACCGCTATGCGACACGGTTAATAATAATAAACTTGGCTAAGTGTGTATTCATGTATGTTATTAGCTACGCAGTAGTACGAAGTTATTTGTGGCTTTTCAATAAAAATAAAAATTCATGGACATATTAATAGATTCATGCCATTGCAAAAATCTAGTTAAAAAACCATAGTTAATATTAAATACTTTTTTCAGATAATAGTAAAGGTGAAGCAAGGAGCGCTAGAAGGCGTAGCAGGGAAGCTGTTAGATGGATCAACCTTTTACAAGTTCAGAGGCATTCCGTATGCTCAGCCGCCTGTCGGAAAACTACGATTTAAAGTAATTGAAACATACATACAGTCACCACTATTATCCCCAAATGGTTTGTCATACTAGGCAATGGTGACCGCAAAAGCACTGCCAGAGTCCACGGCACACCAAACAGCTACTGCACATGTGCGCAGCGTGACAGGTGGTGCCATCCCCGCTTTATGTATTAGTCGCCTACTACAACCCCCATGGGAAGAAATGGCTTAGTAAGTAGTATTCTTAGCCGCCACCACACAGCTCAGCTAATGATAATTAAATGTTTTAATTTATTATACACAACCATATCCTATTCTATAAAACCAATGATGCTGCTGAAGGGCATGCAGTAGTAGAGTCTGGCTTATGAAAGTAAGAACTTAAGAAACGGCGGAATTTAAAAAAAATCTGCTGCTGGTAATACTGGCTATACAATGAATAAACGAAGTTGATACTATTATTGTTACATCTGAAATCAAAATTAAATCAAAATCATTTTTAAAAAGTTGCGAGCTACCTATATATTATCGGTTAAGACGCAATAATAATTCAATTACTCTCGTGCTGCGTTCTCGATAAGCATAGTAACACATGTTATCACACCCAAGGCACACCGGTGACACTCCGTGTACGTGAGCTCGAGCGCCGGTGACCTTGAGCAGAATGTGTAAACGCTAGGGTTGATACCGAAATGGAATTTAGACTTGTGCCAAAGAAGACGTATACGTTACATAGTATGTTATGTAATGTAAACCTGTGCAAGGACAATTAAGTAGGAAAGTGAAAGATAGGTCGTACGGATGATATGTAAGAAGTAGGTACAGACAGATAACGTACTACCTACCTATACTTCTTACGGTTTTATATCATATTTTCGTTCTAGTATTAGCAGTTACTTCATTAAGTAAGTACCTACCAACCTAGTTAGGTACTTGTAAATTGTAATAATATAAGTAGGTACTAATTAATTGTATGTGACTAGTAGAATTTTATTGATATTATAATACTTAACTAAGTAAATAGGTACCTACGTGCGTGCAATTGCTAATGCATTCGATCTAGAATTTAAAAATATTGTACAATCCATAAAAACGACTATAGTAAACCCGCCGATATTAGTCTAGGTACCATATGAAAAGAGCAGAACCCAAAAAAAATTAAACTATTGTTAGGGCCTCAAAAGCAGGAAAGCACCCTGTAACGGTACAGAATGAATGGTATCCGTCCGTTAGTAAGGAATGTATGGGAGTAGCACTAAAATTAATATTAATGCGTAGCACCATTAATATAATAAGCATGAAAAGGGAATAATAAACTAGTTAGATACAGACGCGGAGGAACTTTCTTTTGGAATATGTAATGTTTTATAATAAGTAGGTAGGTAGTTGTGAATGATGTTAGTGAAAATACGAGTATCTACTTCAAACGTCAGGAGTGATTTAGATAAGTACTACCTACGTGTAATACAGAAAATAGGTAATAGAATGTTAATATAAAATGTTAGTATAAAGCACTTCATTTTCTGGATCGCTAAGAAATGAGAAAAAACTTTTATTCGTTTTTTTGAGTATTTTATTACCACAGCCGTATACACAAAAATATTGAAAGCCGGGCATGATTACTAGTGCGTGTACTCGGGTCAGTCCGTGCGTGCGGTGCGCAATACAGAATCACAGACGCTTGTTCGCTCGACTCAGCCCTCGGCCGAGGGCAGTCACTAGACTGCCCGCTCCACCCCCGCGCCGATCCAGGCACCCCACACATAGCCGCGAGCGATTTTACGAGCACACATGCTTTCAGTGTTGCTTCTTTTCGCGGTAGTGTATATATTCTTTGCTCAAGGCTCGCCGTTTCGCAATATATTTAAAGATAAAAAAAATCTGAAACAAGGTAGTTGTGAAATCCTGCGCCTCCCTGCTATAGTTGAATGTCACCGGTGTCACTCACAATTTAGTGCTTCGCTGTTTCGCACATTCAGTTACTGTTTTTATTAGTTTTTCGTATATTGACTAGTTAGAATAGTAATTAAATGCCAAAACGTAAACGTGATAAGCATGACGAAGAGAAATACAATTATACATTCGTTGTTTCGTCCTTTGAGATTAGGTTACACTTGTAGTAACACGTATCGTGTCGCCTTTCATCCACTAAGTTAAAAGCAAAATTTAAACAATTTTTTGTAGGGTAGTTGTCGTTTTCCTCTGCGACTCGATTGTACGACCGCTCATTCGCGTTTTTGTGCTTCGCCAATCACCACGATTTTTCCCCTTTAATATACTCATGTAGTGTTACGATGCCTAAACGAGTTTATAGTGACGACGATAGTGATTATTGTATAGAAAGAAAATGAGAAAGAAAGAAAAACGTTTGCGCATAGAAAGCAGCAGTTTGTCGGCGTGGGCTATTATTATTGTTTATGTTGACGAATTTCACCCGCCCCTCAAAATAGAAATACCCCTAAGCAAAGAACATACAATGCCATATAATAATAGTAATATGAGCCGTTATTTTAACAAAGCGGATTATGAATCAATTCAAAGTTATTTAAAGGACATTGAATGGGATAAAGTTTTTAAAGTACAGAGATATGTGAGTGGTAAAGTTAAGGTATTGTACGAGGCACTCGAAACCGCTATAAAAAATTTGTTCTACTACGCAAAATAAAAAATTATAAGTATCTAGTATTTTAAACAAAACGTTGAAAGAAAAAAATAAAATCAGAAAACGTTACAATCTATTAAAAAATCCAATGGATACCATTCAATTAAAACTTATCTCAAAGCGGTACCATACTCAAGCCAAATTGTGTCATAGAATTTACATAAAGCGTTTAGAAGAGGAGATTCTGAAAAACCCTCTGACCATTATCTACAACGAGTCATTGTCATCCGGGATTTTTCGCATGAAATGAAAAATAGGCAAGATTGTACCTTGTTTTTAGATCTGAAAGCAAAAGCAATGTACTACAGGCCAATATCAACTCTGTCATGTTTTGCCAAGATATTGAAATCTCTGGTTTTTCTTTATTTTCAGAGACATCTGCGACTGTACTTCCTTAAGTATTCTGCACGAAATTGTAAAAATTTACGTATTTTTAAGTTACTTGTACTATGCGCTGAATTAGTCAAATACATTAAAAGAACTTACGTACGTTAGCCTGATCATTGCACAAGGTCGTGGTCTTGTTAAAATTTAATATCTTTAAACAATAACAAACAATACATAAATCTAATGACTCCTAAAAACATTTTATTTCGACAACTTTCTTAATTTTACGCATGAAACAATAGCTCTTACATGAAAATCTTTGTATTCATATTTCGCAGGTCACCCCATCTTAAAGAAAGTAAATTTTTATTTTTTACACAAGCACGTGATGGTTTTGTACATTTCGCAGAATAAAAACATTGCTCTTATCAAATTACTAGATCTGAAACTTCAAAGCAGAATTATTGTTCTAATTTTTAATATCAATATGATTGATTTTGCTTTGAAGTTCATTAAGAGACTTATGTCAGTTTATGCGATCGCGCGGCACCCCCTTAAGTGACCACCAGCACGGTTTTGTTCAATAGCGATCTACAAATACAAATTTGGTATGCTTCACTGAATCTCTAATAAAGGCTGTGGACTCCAGTTTTCAAGCTGATGTAATTTATGCAGATTTCACAGTAAGGCATTCGACATAGTCTTTCATAAAATACTCTTAATGAAACTGCGTTGCTACGGCATCTCTGGTAAACTGCATGAATGGATTACATCGTACCTGGCTGAAAGATCATTTTACGTTTTTGTCAATAGATATCATTCTACTTCACGTGCTATATCATCAGGTAAGGATCTCATTTGGGGACAGCCTTGTTTAATTTCTTTATTAACGATATCCCTTCTTGTTTTCATTTTTCACACGTATACATGTTTGCAGATGACTTAAAATTTAAAAGGGTTATTAGATCTCATGAGGGTACAAATTTACTGCAGAGCGACATTTTTTGTAGTTTCTATGTTAATTATTACGTAGGTTTAAGGTTTCTTTAGTTTATAATTTACTTATTTATCTTTTCCATTTTATATTTTTAATGTTTTCATATTAAGTTTAGCTTTTGTTTCATCTATGCATGTTTTGTTTACCTGTAAGTTATTGTTACACTTAGCCTAATGTTGTTCTGCAAATCTCATTGTATGTGTTACAATAGTTGGTAGACCAATAATAAATAAATAAACAATCTTGTTTTTGATTGTCTTCGGGTGAAGCGCGCTTCCACCTTCAGCCTTACCGTCACTAACCATCAGATGAGATGAAGGCCAAGCGCTTACCCGTTGTAGAATATTTAAAAAAAAGTTGTTTTTCTTGAAACTTTGAAATCATGTAAAACAACATCTTCCGCACTCCGCTTTTAATAGTTTTATTCATTTTTACATCCGTAAATCGTTAAAACAAAATCACACAAAACTACTGACGACCAACTAACAATTTTGGAAATTGATGTTGACATTCGCATTTAGTATTAGCATCTAAAATATCCATGGACTACTTGATAGCCAGACTCTAGCTACTTCTATAGGTTAATGACGGTATGGTCAATAGATTACCCACCCCATACCTATCACCGGACAAAGCTTTTTAAATATTATTGAGAAAACAGGTTTTTTATGGGCACCACAGAGGGGATATTTAAAAGAAACTTTACACAAAGTATTTTTGAACGTTAATATATTATAAGTTATCCGTAAACCCTGGCATTGGAGACCTTGTACCGAGAAGAAGCCTCGAATAACCCGGCAAGGGCTATTTATATTATTTCATACAATAAATTAATAAATTATTAAAATTAAAGATAAAGAGTAAGGTCCCACTAGAGGACTCGACTCATTGAAATCGAGTCATCGCTAGAAATCATGTCTATTAGCTTAGTCACCTTATTAAAATAATTAATTATAAGTGCCCATCAAGGTCTCTATACATGTGTATATAAAAATACACATACTTAGGTATTTTTTTTTTACTAAAAAGTGGTACGTGTTTTAAGTTACTCAAACTGTAATCACAAAATTCACTTTTACAATATTATTTCTTTCAGGATCCTTTGCCACCACAACCATGGACTGGGATTTATGATGCCAAAAAGAATGGGAAAAAGTGTCCTCAGTTAGATTTAAGTGAACACATGATATTAGATGGACATGAAGACTGCTTGTTTTTAAACGTTTTCACAAAATCTTTAGAACCTAAAGCATTGTTGCCTGTAATGGTTTTCATACACGGCGGGGCATTTTATACTGGATCATGTAACGATAATGCTTATGGTCCAAGATATCTGGTGCGCCATAATGTGATACTAGTCACCATGAATTATAGACTCGAGGCTTTAGGATTTATGTGCCTTGACACACCTGAGGTACCTGGCAACGCTGGAATAAAGGACCAAGTGGCTGCTCTTCGTTGGGTCAAAGAAAATATCGCGCAGTTTGGAGGGGATCCAAATAACGTCCTGTTATTTGGTGAAAGCGCTGGTTCCGCTTCAGTCACCTTCCATTTGCTGTCGCCTATGACTCGTGGACTATTTCAGAAGGCTATAGCGCAGAGTGGTTCGTGTCTTGACAAGTGGTTGACTGGATATGACTTGAGAGACAGAGCGTTCAGACTAGGTAAACATTTGGGAAAAGATACTGATGATGGTGAAGAGTTACTTCAGTTCTTGCAAAGTGTTAAAGCACTTGATCTAGTAAACGTTACAAATCCAGTACTAACATTGGATGAGTTATATAGGTATCCACCATTGGCTTGGGCTCCGACTGTAGAGAAAAGATTCGAAAACGTAGAACCTTTTCTTACAGAATTACCTATCGATGTACTGCTGGCTAACAAAATCAATAAAGTTCCATTTATGATCGGATACACTTCAAAAGAAGGTTACTTGTTTCTGAAATATAGATTAAAGAAAATTGAAGTGTACAATAAAAACGTGACGTATTTGCTTCCTGCTGACATCATCCACAATTTGTCTGCAGATAACGCTACTGAGTTCGGGGAACGTGTAAAACGTTTTTACGTTGGTAATGGAACGTTCAGCAATGAGACGAGTGAAGAAGTTACTGATGATCTCACGGACAGCTATTTTTCAGCTAATATACACCGATTTACGGATTTCTATAAAAACCGACTTGGATCAACGATACCCATTTACATGTATAAGTTCAGCTACGATACACAATTAAATATATTTAAAGCAGAATTAGGCCTTGCAAATGAGAAAGGCGCGGCTCATGCTGATGATGTTGCTTACTTGTTTGAAAGTTCGGAAAATATAGAAATTTATAAAGCTCAGGATAAAGCAAAGAAACGAGTAAATATGATGACACAATTATGGACGAATTTTGCAAAATCTGGGTAAGTACCTACACAATTTACTATGGATGTTTTTATTCTGAGATTAAACATACAAAATTACTTCTAAAACTTACTGCCTTACTCAGAGCCGTAAATTAATTTTAACAATTAAGTCTCTTGCTCTTACTTTCTCATGTGTAGGACTAAATAGTGAAGAAAATTTTAATGAAATGTCATTAAAAGTTAATTGACGTCTCTGAGTACGGCAGCAATATACTTAATCTTTCGCTACTTGTTTATTATTACGTACCTAAATACTGATGTAGCGGGCTGACCGGCCCATGGTTGTTAATAGTTATATTTGCTATTCGCGAGGCCTTTGATGTCAAAATAGTTATTTAGCAGCTGCAATAAGAATAATTAATTATATAAAATATATTTTTTAAATTTCTTTAACTGATTTATTTTTCACAATTAAAGTATTACGTAACATGTTTGACAACAATTGCTAGAAATAAGTCTGTATTTTCTGAGAAATCTGAGAAAAATACAAAATTTATTGGTTCTAATGAATTAATTATGAAACGTGACTGGAATTCTTAGGATGAAGGGTCTGCGATTTTGCGAGTTTTAGCGTGTCAAAAAGTCATGTTACTTACATTAGGCTCATGAAGAGACGGCGCGTAGACCTACCTGTCACTTCGTTCGAGCGAGCTCTCAACAAGAAGTTTTTTAAGCTGGTGAGCTGTGACCTCTAACGCTTTAATACACAATTGACCACCACCTAAAACCAAAGCTAGGCAAAATTGAAATGGCTCTTAGGTAGCTTAAAAACGGAAAAACCCCTGGTAAGGACGGTGTCAAATCTAGTCAATCTACCACAACATTTTCAACACCGTTTTCTTTGATTTGAGTACCTGCTGTCGTCGTGCTGCTCTTCAAATAAGGAGACTAGAACCACCCTACTGAAGAACTACCGACCCATTTCGCTTCTAAGTCACGTCTACAAACTGTTCTTAAAGAGTCACCAAAAACGCCTTTAGTGAAGACTAGATCAATTTCAGAGCATTCCCTCTCCTTACATCACTAGTTTTATATATTGGTACTGGCACCTCGAGACCAAACTTGAGGTTAAACAAGAAATGCCAGACGTCCCTGCGCCAGTAAATCAACTCGCGCAGGAGACCATCTGCGTTAGGTCTGGACGCCAAATCAGAACCCGCTGAGGCACGCTCTTTATTTAGTACTCACAGGACTAGTGTCTCAGGAGAGTTTTCCCGTGAATACATGTAATTCACTGCCTATTTTCTAGATAGGTAAGTTGTCAAGCTCGCTCACTTATTGTTGTACAAAAAGTACAACTCGCAGTTGCCACTGCTCGGGTCGTCAACTCTAAAGTAAACTTCCAAGTGTCCTCTTTGGTAGCGAAGTAGTAAACACAATCACTTCTCGGAATCCATCCGGGAGCCTAGCCAGTTCCCACGTCCTATACGGCTGGCTGAACTGGAGGCTACAGCATCTAGGGGGCCGCCTCTACTAATTACTAGTTATCGAGACTATTATCGAAGATGTCAACATATTAATGTCCAATGAGAACCATCAAATAAATCTGCTAAATTAAAGGGAAAATCACGTTCTCCGCAGGACTTTTCGCTTCAGGTCCCACCTAGACCGCTACTATGTCTTGCTTGCTGTGCACGAGTTTGGAAGCCCTGGCATACAATAATTCCAATACAGACGAATATTTCCAAGCTCTACAGCTAAACACAAGCCACTACAAGTCCAACCTATGTCCGGAATTCCGCCGGAGGCGCCGGTAAGAGCACAACCAGTTGGCCGTGAATCGGAACCCCGTAGTACAATGGAGCAACAAACAGCCGGGCCCGTAACTCCAGCTGGGAAGCCCTGTCCACAATGGTGGTAGATAGGGAATCACAGAGCAGTTCAGGTTTCAGGGAGGATACGGCACTATAGACCACTTTTACTTACATGATTAATTCAATTTAATTCTTTATTCATTAACATTGTGATGAACATTTAAAAAATAGGTACTTAATAATAATTTAAAAAAATAAAAACTAATATAAACATTATGAAAAAAACACAAAAGTCACAATAATAATAGGAACAAAAGTAATTAAGCAATAATAGCTAAATAAAACAACAACAAAAAATGGATTACAAAAAATAAATAAGTTAAAATTATTTTGACATGGAAGGTATTCGTGGTTAAGATCGCGTTCTCTCGATAAATTCCTCAACTGAGTAAAAGCAATTTTTCAACAAAAATGACTTTAATTTAAGTTTAAAATTACCCTTTGTAGATGGAGATTTTCAGCCGTGCGATTCTCTAAGCTAAAGCCTTGCGGCTGCCGCAGCGCTGAGAAATGATTCTTTCTCTTTCATATTCATACAATTGGAAAGAGACAGCAGATCACAGCCATGCATGCAGCGTCTATGTGTCGCTTAGAGAATCGCATAGCTGGTCAATAGGCAGTTTGTTAAATGATTTATATGACTGATATTGAGAGCAATGTCTGACCGCAAGTCTAGTTGGAATGATATTATTGGGAAAATCTTTTATTTTAGTGGTCTCCCTCTTAGCCCTTTCTTCTGAAGACTCAACGTTACCTAAATTTTTATCAAAGTTTGTCAGCAACACTAGAATATACAAGCAAGGAACATTCAACATTAGAAGAGTTTTGAAATGCTCATGACAAGACTCTTGCTGCCTAATGCGGACTATGGTTCTAATTGCTCTCTTTTGTAAGACAAAATCTTTCTGTATGTTATATGTAAAACTTCTCCCCCAGAACAATATACTATAACGAAGTCGTGACTCTATTAGTACATGGTACACAATTTTTAAATGCGAAATGTCCAGCTCATCACGAAGACTTTGAAGCACATAGCAAGCTGAGCTTATCTTTTTTTTTATTTCTTTAATTTCATGTTTCTGATTTAACGAACTGTCAATTTTACACCTAGAAACTTAGTGACTTCAACAGTGTCTACTTTTTTACCATTTACTGCAGTTTTTATATTGTAATTGCTTTATACCCTATGATTAGTCCGAAGAATCATAACATTTGTTTTTGTTGCATTAATAAGGAGTCCAAATTGCTCCTTATTGATTATTTTGTTTAGAAATAGATACGATGCGAGCAAATGAGATTTAATATTTTTTTCATAATTTTTTGCATGAGCAGGTAATAATATAGAAATGGGTCTGTACGTTTTTGGATCCGACCTAGATCCTTTTTTACATACACCATGGCTATTTTAAGTTGGTCAGGAAATACCTATTATAGAACCTACTTAAAAGCTCCGCCAAAATATCAATGTTTTCCTTTATAATAGTTATGGGTACTTATCATAACAAGCAAGACCGCTTAACCTCTATACTTTGAACAATTTTTTTAACTTCCGTAGCATCAGTTGGATCCAAAGTAATCTCATTTGTTATCGGTATCACGTTATGTCGAAGAGAGCTGAGTGCCGATTTTATATCAATTGGAATATTGTTCAAGCTATGGTCAAATTGCTTAGCAAACGCCGCTAAGCTATTTCATCTGGCTTATTTATAAATTTGTTTTTCACCTTTAGGATTGGTAGTTCTTGTTTTTTACTTTTTAAGTTTCTATGCCTATGATTGACTATCGCTCAAACGTCCTTACACAAATTTTTAGAGTTGGATATTTCTCCTTGAACTGCTGGTTTTATTGCGTGTCTGATAATCTTTCTGTTTAAAGTAATGTATTTATTTCTATAAATTGCCATACAATTATTTTGTTGTTCTTTTTGTATACATAGAAGTCTTTGAATTTTTGGCTTGATACTTTTATGCCTTTTGTGTACTTTAGTGTAGATTTCTTAGCTAAGTTAGACGATTTATTTTTCTTTGGAAAACAATATTTAAAAATTTTGTAACTCTTATTTATAAATACATTAACCTCTCAGTCTTGGCATTGAAATGTCTAAAAATTTTGACAGCAGGTGCGAATTGGCGGAAATTTAAATTTGCGGAAAAGGATAAAAAAAATGGAACGCATTTCATGTTAAATTTTGCGTTCACGATGCATAAAATGTACCACAGAACCGAAATAATCGACCTTGTTCATACTAAAATGGTCTCTAATCGTATCAATACACGGTACAAAGTCAAGTGGAGAGCGCGGCCAGCACGGCCATATATGGCCGCTTGGGGTCTGACGGAATAGCGAGTTTTTAGCTGCGGCCAAACATGGCCGCTTGGAGCTTGAGGGGTTATTAATTTGGCTTCACAACTAACCTTTCTATTACTTTATTATACTTCTAAACTCATCGAGCTTTTATCTTCATCTCCTCTCCTCATCGTGTCACTCTCCGTTTCTCCCCTACCTACGGGACAGGGGTCTCACACCGCAATGCAATGGGAATATGCTTGGATATATAAAAAAAATATTTTTTATCCATTTCACACCAAATGAAACACGTTAAGCATTATCTGTATCTTTGTTTATTATTTTTTGAGAATATCGTTTTCATCATCATCATCGTCATCATCAAACTATACTCGTCCACTGCTGGACATTGGTCTCTCCAAGAACACGCCACTGAGCACGATCCGCGGCCACTCTCATCCAGCTCTTGCCAGCCACCTTGCGAAGATCGTCGCTCCACCATCCTTTTCATCTTACGAGCTAATATTTTTTTATTTAGTCTATTTTTATTACATAATAGTTATGGGTACTTATCATAACATAACTGCAAGACCGCTTAACCTCTATACTTTGAACAATTTTTTTACCTTCCGTAGCATCAGTTGGATCCAAAGTAATCTCATTTGTTATCGGTATCACGTTATGTCGAAGAGAGCTGAGTGCCGATTTTATATCAATGGGCGATTTTCTGACAGCCCAAATTAAAAAGTAAAAATTAGTTCAAAAACACTCGATAGATGTCGTTTTATGAAAGCTGGGATACATAAGGGCTGTAATAAATTCTACACTTTTACTTGTCTACCAAAAGAATAAAAAAATAGTATTTACTTACCTATTTATATTCAGGACATCCAGAACCTATTTCTATTTTGGAATAGAATAAATATTACGCAGCCATACACGTGCTCTTCATGAACCCGCCTTTTACTAAGCGCCATACTAATCTATGCTAAGCGCCATCTATGAAGTCATTTACGAACCAATTTCTTTTTTTTTTTGATATCGGAAAATCGCCCATTGGAATATTGTTCAAGCTATGGTCGAATTGCTTAGCAAACGCCGCTAAGCTATTTCATCTGGCTTATTTATAAATTTGTTTTTCACCTTTAGGATTGGTGGTTCCTGTTTTTTACTTTTTATGTTTCTATGCCTATGATTGACTATCGCTCAAACGTCCTTACACAAATTTTTAGAGTTGGATATTTCTCCTTGAACTGCTGGTTTTATTGCGTGTCTGATAATCTTTCTGTTTAAAGTAATGTATTTATTTCTATAAATTGCCATACAATTATTTTGTTGTTCGTTCTTCTTAAGAACACGCCACTGAGCACGATCCGCGGCCACTCTCATCCAGCTCTTGGTTCCACTCGGTAGCCAAGTGGTTAAGGCAGCCGCCCGGAATGCGGAAGGTGCGTGGTTCGATTCTCGCCTGAGGTTGTCGTCTTTTTTCAGTGTTTAAAACTTTAATTATTTATAGAAATTAACTTGTATTTTGTCTGTCCCGGTAAAAACATTGTCTGGTCACTGTTTTCAAAAATTCTTTCTATTTATGCAACAATTCGTAGAGATAACACTTCACAACTTAACACACAATAAAACACTTTGTAGTTTTCTTGGTAATACTATTTATTTATGAAATAATTGTACAGAGCTAATGTTTACGTGTAGGCGCCATCTACTGATATCGTTTCTACATTAACATGACGGCGGATTATACAGAAGGCTGAAGAGTATAATCGGCTTCTGTGCTTAGCAGTTTTGTGTAGGTACTATGAGAAGGCATTTGACTCTATCGTAACCTGAGCTGTTCTAGAATACTTGCAACGATGCTAAGTCGATTGGCAATATATCCAAGCATATCTCCATTGCATTGCGGTGTGAGACCCCTGTCACGTAGGGGAGAAACGGAGAGTGACACGAATAGGAGAGGAGATGAAGATAAAAGCTCGATGGGTTAAGAAGTGTAATAAAGTAATAGAAAGGTTAGTTGTAAAGCAAAATTTAAGTGCTACAACATTAGACATTGAAACTAGGTATAATATTATGTAGGTTTAGGTTATTATTAATATCAACAGGACGTATGCCTGGAACTGCCTAGTTAAAATAACGTCCTATTTACGAATAATAATAACTTGGTAGAATAACAATAAATAGTAGGAGCTCTTTTTAGCTCTGCGGATGAATCTGAACTGAATTTACATGAAAACATAGGCTAGACAGAGAATGCAAGTAAATATTTGAATTTTAAATTGAAAACTAGATATAAAAGAATGTCATTCACAAAGAAGGTCAAAAAACCAACAAGGCTTTAGTTGCCTTGTTACACCCCTGTCTCCCATCCCAAACCCCTGGATGTGTTATCTCCAAAATTATTCACAAATGCATTGTAGGATATGTTTAATACGCTGGACTAGAATTGACGTTTCTTTAATGTGAATCGTCATAATGACCAATCCTGCCTGATGGTAAGCAGCCGATGCAGTTCAGAATAATGAGAGCGCTCCTCGGCAAGCTCACTTGTTACAAGCACGGTAACAAGTGCAACCATTCATGACGGTCTGCATAAATATCGTTTCACGCCCCGCTTAAAAGACCAGTGACTATAGGAGCTGGGAAACACATGCGCCGGCAGGGAATTCCAAAGCCAAATGGTCTTACAGAGGAACGACTTGTCAAATTCTGCGGTACGAGTGCTGATAGTCTGCACAGTATGATAGCGGTTCTTAAGATCAGCACGTGTAGTAAGGGAGAGGAAAGGAGAGGGCAGGATTAGATCAAAAAGTTCTTCAGAACACTCTCCTTAGTAATTCCGGTAGAAGACACTGAGAAAAGCAATGTTTCTACGCAGCTGGAGAGAGGCTGTAACCTCAGCATCTCCAATAATGCGTACCGCTCGCCTTTGCAGTCTATCAAGTTCATCGAGGAAGTATTAAGTGGAGTCGTCCCATAGAACGCAACTGAGTCTTGTACAGCCAACAGCGCTGCTCGGGAGTGAAAAACCGCCTCATCTTATTGAGAATACCCAACTTACGGGTGGCAGTAAAAATAACACTTTCGACTTGGCATCCTTCATCAAAGCAACATCCATTATCAGCTGCGAATACATCTTAAATTTGCGATTTAAAAACGATATCGTCTACATGGCTGAAACGTTGCAGGAATTACAACACAATCTTTCTTGCTTCGGCCTTTTTACAAGCTTTTATCTAACTTGCAGTGTATGTATGGATGTAATGTCTTGTTTAGGTGGAATTTTGCAACTTTGTTTTGATCCACTTCCCGGTTACCGATTGCGCTGAAATTTGGTATACATGTGTAAATCGCGTGACAATATTAACTGAATTGTATTAAAAGGCGATAAATCTGCTTTAATGATTAATTCTACTCTCACCATAGTCATTAACTTGAGTATATGCGGCTGTAATAACAGAAGATTTATCTTAAGTTTCAAATTTATTTATTACACAGATTTGTAATAATTTTATAATGTATACAATACATGTGTTTCAGAAATCCTACTCCAGACAATTACTTTGGGGTGGAGTGGCCGCAATATACGTCACAAGAGAAAGCATATTTGAATATCGACATATCTATGACTAAAGGGATTTATGCCGATCAAGAAAGAATAAGGTTTTGGAACAACCTTTACTGTGAGGCAAACCTTCCTTGTATGTCCAACGATACGTATAACGATTTTAAAACAAGTGATTATATTTAAATTCATGGGATGATATATCATACTTTTATATTCCTTATCGATTTATCATACCGCAGCGCTAACAAACGTGACTTATTTATATTATAGTTTAATTTTTATTTCTTTTTAAGTGTGAGATTGGTACTGATTATTAATAAAAAGTTGAAATGTTTCATCGACTATCTCACTTGTTTCATTTCTGTAGGTAGGTACTAAGTAGTGTCCAACCGAAACATGTTTTTTTGTCGAAACCCAAACAGAAACCGAAGGTTCGGATTGATTATAGTTTCGGCCGAAAACCGAAACCGAAACCGAACCGTGATGAAAACGTGATTAAAACGTTGAATAAAAATGTCAGTGGGCCGTTTTTTCCAGATATTTGATTAATGAAACATCTCTCCGGCCTCTAATATTACATTTTTCTACGTTCAACTGTAATCGAATTGAAAATTTCAACATTGTTCTAGTGACACTGGGTCAAAATTTTACTACGCTAATAAGTAAAAAACTGAAAATGTTACATTAACTGTAATAAATGTAACATGTAATGTTACATTAACGGCAGCGACTTGTTAATTGTAGATGGCATAAAATAAAACAAATTTAGGATTAAAATTTAATAAACATTAATATTATTATGCTCTTTATTTAAAATATAATCTTAAGTAATATTATTATTATTAAATCTTTTTCTCTTAAACAATAGTAAAAAATTGTAAAAATTGTAAAATAAAAAATAGTAAAAATTATAAAATAAATAAAAATTGTAGAACAAATAATTTATACGATATTGTAAATCATACTAACTTGGTGCATCAGAATATTCAAGGCCTGGGTCGCAAATTGTTGGAATTGGAATTGTTCATGAACTCTGATAATATAGACATCATCTGTATTACAGAACATTGGCCTCATGTTTAATTTCAGTAACCATTAAGTTGGTAGCTCTTTTTGCAGATCGCATGCTATACGAGGAGGCTCATTAATAATATTAAATAAACAAATTAAATTTAAAGAACGTAAGGACATTGTTCATCTGTCAGTTGAAAGCCAAATTGATATAGCATGCGTAGAGTTGGAGCAGTTTATTGTTATAAGTACGTACAGCACACCATCCGCCTCATATGATATTTTTGAAAAAGTCATGGATGAAATATTATATAAGTATCTAAAACAAACAAAAAATATTATAACATGCGGAGACTTTAATATTAATTTTCTAGAAGTTGACTCATTAAGTACAAAAATTACTAGTTTATTCAAATCATTTGATCGGATACCTCTCTTTATGGAGCCAACTAGAATTACTGACACTTCGGCCAAATGTATAGACAATATCTTTCCAAATTCAAATGTAACTATATTATGTAAAAATGTAATAAGTAACAAAAAATCAAACCACCTTGGTCAGTTCATAAAAATTAAAAATAAATTAAAGAAAAATGTAAAAAGAGAAATAACTTTTGTACCAGTGCATAGATTAGAAAAATTTAAAATTGTGTTTGATAAATAGTCCACTTTGTTCATAACAAAATAGTAATCCAAATGATTTATATAATTCCTTTTTTTACAATTTTATCAAAAAATTCAGCTCAATATTTAAACCAAAATCTATCATGGTCTCTGACAGTCCTACATTCTCTGAGTGGGCAACAGTGGGTATTCACATAAGCAGACAAAGAATGTATGAGCTCTACAATGACTAACAGTATAATTTTAGTAAAGAGTTTAAAGACAAAGTTAAAAATTACTCAAAAAATTTTAAAAACCTTTGTGGTGCTGCTAAAGCAAATTATATTAGTTCAAAGATTAGAAACAGTATTAATTAAATTAAAGCCACTTGGAAAAAAAATAAACATTGAGACTGGTAAAGTCAAACATAACAATAGCGAGTTCAAATTAAATATTGGTAATAACATTGTCAAAAAAGATGGTGACGTTGCCAATGCATTTGAAAGATTTTTTACAAACATTCCAATCTCTACCACAAGATCCTTAAACTCTTCTCCTACAATTGCATA
Organism: Scoparia ambigualis; assembly: GCA_963921215.1. Taxonomy (NCBI): domain Eukaryota; kingdom Metazoa; phylum Arthropoda; class Insecta; order Lepidoptera; family Crambidae; genus Scoparia; species Scoparia ambigualis. Next base: position 3,252,714 of record OY992506.1, on the reverse strand, counting down.
GTCATTACTAAATGAAAATGTACCAAATTGCAAAATCCCATTTTATTTTCAATATGTAAACAGTAATGATATTATACAAACATTTAAATTACTTAATGTAAAAAAGACTACTGACCTCTGGGGCATATCCGTTAGCATTTTAACATCTTTGATTGATGTAATCGCACCAGAACTAGCGTTTATATTTAACGAATGCATTGACTGTGGTGAGTTCCCTAATCTAATGAAGCATAGCAAAATAACACCTCTGTTCAAATCAGGTACTAGCTCTGACCCTACTAACTTTAGACCGATATCAGTACTGTCTACATTTAGTAAAATTTTTGAGAAGCTCATTCTTAGTCAGCTGCAAACAATTCGGATTTACTCGAGGCAGATCAACAACTGATGCCGGTGTTGAGTTGGTAACGCATATTTACGATGCCTGGGAGGACTCACATGATGCTTTAGGCATCTTTTGTGATTTATCTAAGGACTTCGACTGCGTAGATCATGAAACATTGATTAGGAAACTACATCACTATGGTGTCAGGGGTATGGCTTTGGCCCTTCTCACTTCTTATCTATCTGACAGAATACAAAGAGTCGATATAAATGGAAAGTGTTCTCCGGGATCTGTAGTAAAGATGGGTGTACCTCAAGGGTCAATATTTGGACCATTCCTATTTTTAATTTATATTAACGACTTACCTCAACCTGTGAGGGACAGCCACGAAATTGTATTGTTTGCGGATAACACGTCTCTTATATTTAAATTAAAACGACGGCAAACCAACTTTGACGACGTAAACAATGCAATATCGAAAGTTGTAAACTAGTTTGATGTTAATAATTTATTATTGAACGGATCTAAAACAAAATGCATAAGTTTTTATTGCCAAATGTTAAAGTAGTTAAACCTAACATTTAAATAAATGATGCAGATTTAAATCTTGTGGATACGACTGTCTTTTTAGGTATAACTTTAGATAATAAACTTCAATGGGGCGCTCATATATATGGGTTGTCGAGCCGACATAGTTCTGCAGCATACGCAGTTAAAAGGATCCGCGAACTTACTGACGTAGAAACGGCTAGACTAGTTTATTTCAGCTACTTCCACAGCATCATGTCCTACGGCATTTTGTTGTGGGGGAATGCTGCAGATATCAACACTATTTTTGTGCTGCAGGGGAGGGCTGTTCGTGCAATTTGTAATGTGGGCCCCAGAGAATCGCTTCAAACCAGGTTTAAGTTCGTGAATGTTTTGACAGTTCCATGTCAATATATATATGAAAACCTAATGTATGTCCGAAAAAACATAAATTTATTTAAGAAAAATAGTGATAAACATAATGTTAACACTAGAAATAAAGACAAACTCACTGTTCCCACTGTAAGGCTCCATAAAGTTAGTCAATCTTTTAAAGGGCAATGTGTACGTTTTTATAATAAAATCCCAAGTGACATGTTAAATCTATCTGTCGAAAAATTCAAAAATGTAGTTAAAAGCAATCTCTGTAATAAAGCTTATTATAAAGTTTCTGATTATTTAAACGACAAAAAAGCTTGGGATGAAACTATCTCCAACTCGCACAAGAACAATGTAATAGTTAAGAATAATAATTGTAACAAAGATGTTGAAAAGAATATAAGCCAAGCAGAGTTTCTTGCCAATTCTTCTCTGTCTGGTCGCGTTACGAATTGGTGTAAATCAAAAAAATTTACGTGTCAAAGTGTTCCTTAAGGTACCTATTGAATAAATGACTTTTTAATTTTATCTTTATCTTTAAATGGCTTCGTGCGATCAGCACATTTAGCCAGTGTCAAGTAAGATATTAGGGTAAATATTTTCTTTGCATAAATTAGATGATAATGAGTGATAATGAACGTTTAATGGTAAATGATATTCTCCCAAACCCCTTAAGACTCAATAAAGCTTTGGGACTTTATTGAGATCTCACATGGACTTCTTCAGAGAATTTAAAAAGTGATTGCACTGTTTTGTTTTATTTGCTAACACTCATGCACATTCACGAACACTTAACAGTAAATAATCCACCATTATTTCTTATTAATATTCGACACAACACAAATTATAGAAAATAAAACAAAAAGAAGTCAATCATTATCATGATGTATTTTCTTTCAGTTTAACTTTTAATTTTCACTACACGAGAAAAGAGCACTAATTCAGTGGCCGGCGAAGTTAGGAGAGGCAAGCGACGCCATATTGTCAGCCGTGCCGAGCGCACCGAGCGTTAGCCGAACGCGAACCGAAAGTACGATGTTACGGGTGAGTGTCGTGCAGGCCGTGACCGTGCTGGCCGCGCGGCTGGGGGTCACCCTGGAGCAGCGTGACGTGGTGTTCGCGGAGCGCGTTGGCGCGCCGCCGGCGGAGGCGGGGGTTCGCCCCCGTCGCACCGTGGTGCGGCTGGCACGCCGCCAGCTGCGCGACGAGCGCACCGTCTCGCCGGCGCCGCGGGCGGCCGCGTCTACATCAACGAGCGGCTGACGCGCCACAATCGCCAGCTCTTCCATCAAGTTCGTGAGGAGTGTAAGAAACTGCAATGGCGGTACTCCTGGACGAAACGGGGCCGCATATTCGGTCGTCAGGCGGACGGCTCGCCTGCATACCAGCTCCGCTCCAAAGCGGATTTGGAGCGAGTCCTCGGATCCCAGAAGTGACTCGTACAATCCTATGAACATTTCTGCATATTACCAACTGTCACTGCTAAATGTTTACTTTGCTTAAAGTCATATGATTCTGAAATTGTGAGTATTTGTTTTGTTGTGTGCATTTTTGTTAAGTTATTTTATGTAGAACAAGAGAGGCTAATGAATGATAGGCATTTTTTATTGGCAACATTGCATTTTCTTTATTTTATAAAATTAAAACTAATAAAATTGTTATAAGGTCAGCTTATATACTAGGTAAAATTAAAATTATTGAATTCAAAACTATACATAGATACCATAGTAGCGTCAATACTAAACATTACTCTAAATTAAACTTCATACATTCTGAATGCGCTGATTCGAAGGATGTGAATGCTGGGAGAAAAAAGGAATAGATCTCACCTTGATCGGTTTTCGCCGATTCTTCGAAGTCCCTTTGCATGCGCGCCACGCGACTCCGCTTGCACACGCGTTTGGCCATTTTTAATTAGGTGAAAGTTCACACGCTTAAATTTACACACGCAACTTAATAAGGTAAGATGCACTGATAGGGGCAGCAATTTATCGCCCTATTTAATTATTTTTCACGAGCACACGCGTTTTCTTTGTCAATTCTTCAAGGCGCCATTCGGAACTAGCTAGCTTAGCTTCCGTCTTCTTCGGTGACAAGGTGCGAGGGAGACGGATAGAGGACAGTAGTCTGAGGAACAAGGAGGGCTATCGAACCAGCGCGCTAATGTTCGTTATTCAAAATATGCGTGTATAACATATTTTATTTGAATGTAACTGGGCAATTTCACCTTTCCCCATGGTATGTAAATTTTTATATTTAATTTTAAGTTATTTTATTATTTGGCGCAAACATGCCCCCCAGCTTGACAGAACCTAGGTCTGTCAAAACAAACTGATACTAAATTAAACCAAAAATAAACTAATCAATGTAGTGTAATGGTATGATAAATAAATAATAATAAACTTACGATAATTATATTAAGTGGACTGTATGTTAGATTAGAAATCACTGATTAGGCAACGGGTATATCTTAACAACAGGTCGACGATAGATGCCCGACTTCGTACGAACATTCACCACTCGCACAACCCCATCTTTACCCGGAAATACCTTTTCTATTATACCTAATGGCCAATCTAATGGAGAACTATTCTCTGCCTGAAGCAATACAACTGTACCTTCTTTAATGAGTGAAGTATTTTTTAACCATTTATTGCGAATTTGCAAAGTATTTAAATATTCCGTCTTCCAACGTTTCCAAAACGACTGTATTAGACTGTCGAGCATACGTTTTCGGTCGATAGTACTAACATTCTCAGAGACAGGTCCCGTAGGAAAAGCCTTTAACGGTGTTAAAGTCAAAAAGTGAGCCGGGGTTAACGCCAATGGCTCGGAAGGATCCGAACACAACACGGACCGTGTGTTCAAGACCGCTTCAATTTGCGTTAAAAGAGTAGTCATCTCCTCGACAGTGAGTAGCTGCTGGCCAACTACTCGATGAAGGTGGGTTTTCACACTCCTAACGTTACTTTCCCATATTCCACCAAAGTGGGGAGAAGACGGCGGATTAAATTTCCATTCTATGGAGTTAGTTATGAACTCCGTCGAGAATTTATCAGAGTACTCTTTTGACGAAACCAATTTATAAATTTCATCCAGGTACGATTTCGCGCCGATGAAATTTGTACCACAATCGGTATAGACAAACTTAATAGGACCGCGTCGCGATATGAACCATTTAAAAGAATTTAAAAACGACTCAGTACTTAAGTCACTAGACAATTCGATATGTACCGCCTTCGTTACGAGACAAACGTACAGGCAAATGTACGCCTTTTGACTGCGTTCGCCACGTCTGCGAAAAGGTATGACCTTTAACGGTTCTGCATAATCGATCCCGGTATGGAAAAATGCCTTAGCTTCCTGCACTCGACAAGCGGGTAAATCCGCCATAACAGGAAATTTATTTTTGGGATTAGCTTTGAAACAAATATTAAATTTTTGCACTCGTTTACGGACGATATTTCTAGCAGACAAAATCCAATATTTTTGACGGAGTAATGACATTAATAATTCAGGTCCAGTGTGTAAATATTTATTGTGATAGTGATCAATTATTAAATCAACAATGTGATGTTGTGCAGGCAACAATATCGGATGCTGACTATTATATGACAAGTCGGCGTTACTCAAACGACCGCCTACCCGAAATATACCATCTTGATCTACAAAAGCCTTTAACTTTAGAAAGGCCGGGGCTAACAGTTTGTTAGTATTAAATTTTTTAAACTCATCGCCAAAGTAAGCGTGCTGTAAATCTTTTATAATTAATTTTTCTGCCATCTCAAAGTGGGATGTTTCAAACCGTCTAGGTAATTTTTTTAGGAATCGCAAAACATAAATAACAGCCCGTAACATCTTCGGCCATGAAGAAATGTTCATAGCGAGAGAACACCAAACAGTAGGTTGAGTGTTTTCAACAGTATTAAGTAAAGTTACAGTTTTTCCTTCGGGAACGTCAGTAGCCGACGTGGGATCGAACTCGCGAATAGGCCACTGCGACATAGGTAACCGCGCGAAGCTAGGGCCGGGAAACCACAATGGATGAGCGCTCAGTTGCGCGGGCGTCAGACCACGTGATAAACAATCGGCAGGGTTATCTTTTCCGGGAATAAAATTAAAGCTACTAGGAGCCAAATATTCCTGAATTTTAGCAACCCTATTTGCCACAAATGTTTGCCATCGCGCAGAAGGCGCGTTGATCCAGGCTAGTGCAACCTGACTGACTGTCCGTAAAAGCATAAACATTATTTATTTTGACGCGAGTTAGGATGTGGGCGAGGGCGAAAGGCTTTTTAAAAAGCTAATTTATAAACAGATAAGAAGGTGTTGATGCTCGGAGGAGCTGGTTAAGACTAACTTTATTTAATCTTGTATTACAATATATAGTATACTTAATGTTCTTGTTTACATGACAAAAGGTTATCTAATTAATGCTGTACATGACTTAGGTAGTTAGCAATCATGGTCATAACAATGGTGTTGATTGTCTTCGTTTCCTGCTACGTGTTATCTTCATGGCTGCTTCCTGGTACGTGGTGTCTTATCGTGCTATGTGGGTGGTTTACACCTACATAACTCCTCCCCTCTTAAGAGAAAGGCGCGTCGTAGATTGAAGCGGCTTGAGAACAACTTCTTCGCCGTCTTCTGGCGTGATACTCATGATCTTGGTTCTTCGAAGCCACCAGAATTTGTATGCTGCCGTCGTTAATGCTGCTATGATGATTATTATGTATAATAGTATGGATGACCAGCTGGGTGAGGTTGTTATCTATGACACTTTTTCTGGGGGTGCTATTTCTTTTGACCTTTGTAGTAGTTTATTTAGATCATCTAATTCGATTGTTTCTAGGTTTACTGCGATTGCAGATGGGTTTGGTGTTTTATATGCGCGTGGCAGTGGAATCGATTCCTTTATGTTAATGTATTTCTGATGTGTTGTTAGGTATCTATCTGCGATTTGAATGGTGCATCTATTGTCTATTGTGATTAAATAAACACCTTTAATTCGCTGATACTGGACATCGTTTCCGCATGTTGTTTTCGCTACTTCTTCTTGCTTTATCATCGCAATCCAGCTATTATCTTGAATTTGTTGAATTAGGTTATTTCTGTAATTTGCTAGTATGTATGTGCAGTTATGTGGTTCTTGGTGTTGTATAAGTTGTGCTATGCAATCGTTGGATTGCTGCAGTTTTTGCCATTCTAGATGTTTACAGATGACGTCTTTGTCGGTGATCTTCAAACATGGTTCGTGGGGGTAAGCAAACTCGTCATTTCCCAAGATAAGGTAAGGGTTTTGTGGAACTAGGATAGTGTTGTTGTTATTGGGGATGGGGTAAAGGTGTAGCAGGTTATATGGGTGTTCTGTTACTAGTGGTATCTCCAATATGAAGTTAAGTGTTTCATTAGTACCGTATGCTTTTACTGTAATTGCCTTTTCCAATAAGTGTATATTTTTTAACTTAGGTGAGTAGGGCAATCTTAAGTTTAATTGGTTTTGTATATAATTTAATTCTTCTATGAGTTAGCTTGGGTCTATTATACTAGGGTGTAGTTTGTTTAAGTGAGAAAATGTAATTGCGTTTTCTAACATAGACAATCTATTGTAAATCTGTTGGAACGATCTTCCTATTTCACTGTATATACTTGTTATTTCATTTCTTTTTTCTAATGAATTTGTTACTTTGAGATTTTATTAATAGCTAAAGCTATTAATTCTTGATTTGATTTTATTTGTTTAAGTTTAGTTTCGTATTCCTGCGTGAAATCTTTAACTAGTCCTATCGTGTTCTGTTGGCTATTTGCATTATTGTTTACTACTGTTTTAAGTGTTTTAATTTCGCTCTCAAATTTTGCTGCGTCTTCCTGATCTAGATTTCCTGTAATTGATTTTATTATTGAGCCTAATCCGTTTATTAATCCTCTTTTTTGTCTGTAACTTTTTCTAAGACCTATTCTTTCTAATCCAAAATATTCTAGTTTACTTTCTACTGTATCGATTAAATATTCTATTTGCTTGTGTGTTGACAAGTCCTTTATTGTATTATTTTCTTTAAGTTTTATTGTGAAGTAATTACTACATATTTCTATGTATATTTCTCGTAGTTGTGTAATATTATAGATGACTATGAGGTGATATGTGTCTAGTTGATATTGGGCCTTCGCTTCGGTTAGCACTAAAATTCCATTGTGGTTGTCTATTGGCTCAATGATCGCTGTTGCTGTGGTGAGGTGGCATATGATGGTGATGCAGGCGATGGTGTTCCTGAAACATTTTCAGGACGCCTTAGTAAGCGGAAGTGTACTCTGATAGTTTTCGCGTTAATATGTTTCCTACTATCTCTGCTATTTGTTCTGGGTGTATTCGGACTATTGTGTATGGTCCTAGGTATCTGGGTTCCTGCTTATTAGACCTTGCTGTTTTTGCTACCTGTTTATACACCTTGTCTCCTACTTTGAAGTTGGGTGTTTCTGTATTTGAGTTGTTTTTATCTATTACTACTTGTTTGTTTTTTGATAATTTTGAATTCACTAGTTTTTGTATGTTTTCCATAATTTGTTTGTGTTTAATTACATATTCCTGATAAAATTCTTGTGGGAAATGTAGTTCCAGTGGGTTTCTGCTACTTGTGTGTCCGTATAATAATTCGAAAGGAGTAAATCCTGTAGCTGAGTGTATTGTGTTATTGTATGCTATTATTGCGTATTTCATGAGGTTAGATGGTTCATCTTTATCTGTGATACGTTGAATTCTAATTATTTCTGCAAGTGTTGAATGTAATCGTTCTATGGGTGAGTTTGAGTTAGGGTTATATGGTGTTGTAAAATGTATATGTATGTTGTGCATTGCACAAATTTCTGTTATAACTTCATTGTCGAATTTTGTGTCTGAGTCAGTTGTTATTTTTATTGGAATTCCTATTGTAGAGAAGATACTTAATAGGGCTTCGGCTATGTGTATGCTTGTAGCGGCCACAAGTGGTATGGCTTGTGCATATTTTGTGAAATTGTCAATTATTGTTAAAAATGTTGTACCTCCGCTACTGTATAAATCCATGTACATATGTTCCATGGGTTTATGTGGTGTTTCTGTGAGTGATAATGGTAGTTTTAAGGGATTACGTTCGTATTTGCTTTTTAAGCATTTTTCACATTTGTTTATATATTTTTGTATTGATAGTAGCATGTTTGGCCAATGATAATTTTTGTGTATTTGCTTATAGGTCTCTTGTATCCCTCTGTGAATTGTTTCACCTTCGTGATATTTTTTTATGAATTATTTTTGTTCGTTAATGTTTTCTATTAGTGTCGCTCTATTTAAGCAACGGATTAGTTTAGGACCACGGTCATTGAACGTTGTTTTATATATTTTACAAAAGAGTGCGTAGTAATCTTCATGATGGAAGTAACAATGAAATATTCTGTCTGGGATTGTGTGTTCTAATAGGAATAATTTTATTTGTTCCAAAGTGTTATTGATGGGTATAAAAACGTCTTTTATTATTATTCTTCCTTTGGATCTGTCCTCGACTATGTACTGATTTCCCGGTGTTTTTCTAATATGTAACTGTTTTAATTGTCTGTCTATTGCGTCTTGTATCTCTGGTATTTGTTCAGTTTCTTTGTTGTTCCTAGTATCGATATCTTCGTTAATGGGTACCTCGGGTGTTAGTGGCGGTATGTCGGGTGTTATGGGCATGTCTAGTAAAGTACGTATATCTATATTTTCTAGGTCTAACTGTTCTTCTGATGTACTAGGTTGTTGTTCGCTTATTTCATTATTGTAAATTATTTTTACACGAGATAATGCATCAGCATTGGTGTTTAGTTTACCTTTTTTATATTGCACTTCATATTCGTATTCTGCTAATTTTAATCGCCATCGTGTTAATTTTGAATTTGGGTCTTTTAGGGACATTATCCAAGTTAATGGTCTGTGGTCTGTGTAGATTGTGAATTTTTTTCCATATAGGTATGGGCGGAAATATTTTATGGCCCATACTATTCCTAACAACTCTTTTTCTATTGTAGAGTATCTTTGTTCTGTTTCTGATAATGTGCGTGATGCGTAAGCTACAGGTTTGTCTGATCCTAGTGTTCCCTGTGATAGTATTGCGCCTAATGCCACGTCTGATGCGTCTGTTGTTAATATGAATGGTTTTTCGAAATCTGGATATTGTAGAATTGGTGCATTGATTAATATTTCTTTACATTTTTCAAATGACTCTATATATTCTGTTGTTAACTCCACTTTGTTGCCTTTTTTTAAGCATTTTGTTAGTGGTTTTGTTAACTTAGCGAAGTTCTGTATAAATTTTCTATAGTAGCCCACTAGGCCTAAGAATGATTTAATTTCTTTTTGTGTTTTAGGTATTGGGAACTTTTTTATTGCTATTATTTTGTCTTGATTAGGTTTAAGGCCTTTTTCTGTTAATGTATGTCCTAAAAATTTGACTTCTTTTTGCAGGAATTCCGACTTATCTAATTGTATCTTTAGATTATTTATTCTGAACCTATTAAAAACTTGTTTGCATTTATTTATATGTTCCTCTAGTGAAGACGAGTAGATGATTACGTCATCAAGGTAAGTCAATACGTTATCTATACCTCTTAGTACTGAGTCCATTAATCTTTGAAATGTACTTGGTGCATTTTTCAGGCCAAATGGCATTCTAAGAAATTCGTAATGTCCTCTATCTATAGTAAACGCTGTTTTTTCTATATCGTTTGAATGCATCTCTATCTGGTGGTAGCCTGAGGCTAAGTCTATTGTCGTGAAGTATTGTGCGCGTCCTAATTTATCTAGAATGTCATCTATGTTTGGTAATGGGTATTTATCCTCAATTGTCTTGTCATTCAGTTTTCTGTAATCTATTACTAAACGCCACTTTTGTTGTCCGGAGGCATCTGCCTTTTTTGGAACTATGTGTACTGGGCATGACCAAGGGGAACTACTTTCCTTTATTATGTTTTGTTCTAGTAGTTTGTCAATTTGTTTTTTTATTTCTTCCTTTTGTTTAGGTGCTTGTCTATAATTTCTTACGAATATTGGTTTTTCACAAGTCAACGTAAGCTGTGTTTAACTTCGTGTGTGAAAGTTAATGGGATTTGTTCGCAATGAAATATATCTCTGTAGTTACAGCAAAGTTTTCTTATGTTTCTTTTTTCTTCGGGATTCATGTGATCTGTTCTTAATCTATTTAGGTTTTCTTTCAGGTAATTATCTGTTTTTTTATTTACTGATATGTTATTTGTGGATACTATGTTTGATAAGTTTGTTTGTTTTAGTTTTGTTAGATTTAATTGGCAACTATTTTTTACTTTAATTGTATTATTTGAATTATTTATTACTGATGTTGTCAAGTTTCCGTTTTTTACTGTAACTAAAGCTGCTGGGAAGTGAAGACCGTCTTGTGTTATTTTTTCGGTCAATAGGTATTCGCCTTCGTTATTATTACAAAGTAAACTGATTATTTGTTCTGATTTGGGTTTAATTGTGCTATATGATTTAATGTCATCCCTGATTGGTATTTGTGTCTTGTCTGTGCATAACATCATATTCTTAATATCTAATTTACATTTTAATGGTATTAAAAAATCTAATCCTAATAAACCTCTAAAATCAGTGTCAAAATCGAATAGTAAAAATTTATGAGTTATTGTTTTCTTAAATAAGCTATGTGGAAGTGTGACAATTGCTACTTTGTCGTGTTTAGAAGTTGCGTGTGCTGTTTTTATATAGTGTGTTTGTTCTCTTATTTCGCAATTAATGTTTTTGTTTTTTACTATATTAGGGTGAATTAGTGATTGTGAGGCACCTGTATCGAGTAAGAATCTGCCTCCTAACTCGCTGATATATATGTAAGGTAAGCGGTTATAATTCTGTACGTTATTCATGTAAACTATGTTATGAGGTTTTCGAAATTGTCGGTGAGAAAATTTTCGTCATCATTTACATCTTCATTATTTTCGGGATTATCTATTTCCTCATTTATTGAATCATCTTCTTGATCCAATGTTTGAAAGTGGAAATTTTTATTTGATTGGTTTGGTGAAGGTTTCTTATTATATTGTTCCTTCCTATTCTGAGCTATGAATTTGGTCTGAGTGTTTGTATTAAAGTTAGGTTTCTGGTAAGGAGGTTTATTATTGATTTGTAGGGCCCTCCTATTCCTAAGTTTAACCTCTTCTTGTTTCGCGATTGTTACTGCTTGTTCCAAATTTTCAACGTGTTGTAATTTTATGAATATTGCAGTCATTGGGTTTATCTTTTCTAAAAATACATTAAGCGCCATTTGCCGATAAAATTCTCTTTTGTTGGGATCAGATAGTATAAGTGTACTTTCTAAAGCCCTTATTTTTTTTGAAAAAATATCTAAGTTATTATCTTTGTTCAGGCGCATTAATTCCTGTATTAATTGAATTTCATTACGGAATTCGCCAAATCTATTTTTTAACGTCGCTTTTATCTCGGACCAGGTTTTTGCACCTGTTCCTTCTGAGAGCGCCTCAACAGCTTTACCGGTAAGTTTGTTTCTTATTAAACAAGCTACACTGGGGTCGTCCCCATTCGTGATTAAATTTAGTGCGTTTTCTACGCCTTCTAAATAGAATGCTAATGTTCTTTTGTTGCCATCGTATGATGGTAACAATATAGAGAGGGTACTATAGTCAATTGCAATAGTTTTTTCCTCAACTGTGCTAATGTCTAATTTCTTTTCGTTGGCCATTTTTATCCTCAAATTAGAAATACCACAATTAACACAACAAAATATAGGTTACACAAGGTTAGTGTGAAAGGACTCTTGGTAGTAAACAGAGTTTTATGCTTACCACTTGAGCATTATCGATGATAGATTGAGTCTTCTGTTTGATATCTGCTGCCGACGACCACTGTAGATTCTTGACCCGCGTTACGAAGTCGAGCTCACTGATTCGAACTTGATTCGCTTATGAACGCGTGGTTTACCGACTGCGCCAGTTAGGATGTGGGCGAGGGCGAAAGGCTTTTTAAAAAGCTAATTTATAAACAGATAAGAAGGTGTTGATGCTCGGAGGAGCTGGTTAAGACTAACTTTATTTAATCTTGTATTACAATATATAGTATACTTAATGTTCTTGTTTACATGACAAAAGGTTATCTAATTAATGCTGTACATGACTTAGGTAGTTAGCAATCATGGTCATAACAATGGTGTTGATTGTCTTCGTTTCCTGCTACGTGTTATCTTCATGGCTGCTTCCTGGTACGTGGTGTCTTATCGTGCTATGTGGGTGGTTTACACCTACATAACTCGCGCTGCGAGTAAACATTGACAACAATACGAATAAGTTTTGCAAAAATTAAATTGCCACACAATTCCAATCGAGCTAATGTTACGTTCCGTAGGGGTGCTACGCGAGATTTTGCACAAATTAAATTAATTAGATATTTATTTTCATCGGGAAAATAAATATGAAAATAGACAACCGCACCGTACGCTTGCTCGGACGCGTCAGCGAAACCGAGTACTGTTATCACGCACGTAGGGTTGACTCCAATGTATCGCGGTATTTTAATATTGCCTAAGAGAGGCAATTCCGATTCGATTTGGCGCCACAACGATGTTATATTTTTGGGTGGTGTTTCATCCCAATCAATATGATTTGTCCAAAGGGACCGTATATTTAATTTAGCCAGCAAAACTACGGGAGCGACAAATCCCATTATGTCCCATAGTCGGGCAATAGTGGAAAGAATGGTACGTTTAGTACAATCACAATTACGTACATTTATTGTAAACATGAAAACGTCTTCAGCTGGTAACCAACGAAGACCTAAAATTTTAAATGAATCATCAGGACCGAACACAACATCCGAAGATACACGATAAGCAGGCGGAATACTTTCCATTACTTCCGGTGAATTACTAGAAAATTTAACCAACTCAAACCCCCCAGCATGGAACAATGCGATTATTTGTCGCGAAAGCTCAATACCTTCGAGAGGCGTCCGACAGGAGGTGGCGAGGTCGTCCATATATATATCACGCCTGGCAACAGGAGCAGCAGCCGGGAATTGTGAACCTTCGTCACTAATTAGTTGACGGACCGTTCGAATGGCAAGGTGTGTACAATGTGATACAATTGAAGGGGTAGGTCGCAATTTTCGCGAAATAAAACCATTTGAAATCGCCTATCCTCAGGTTCAACTACTAATTGTAAGTACATTTGTCGAATATCGGCGCTAATAGCGACTGGTAATAATCTGAAGTTCAAAATTATTTCAAATAATTCGTTTTGTAAATTTGGACCAATATGTAATAAATCATTAAGTGACAACCCTGACGTAGTCTTCATACTCGCGTCGAGCACTACGCGTAATTTAGTTGTACTTTTGTCCTGACGTATAACGGCGTGATGCGGAATTACGTAATAAGGATCAAGTTTTAAGTTTTTATCGACGGGCACTAAATATCCCTTGGATAAATATTCCCTAAAAACGTTATTATAATGTAATTTAACGTCCGCGTTTAAAGCTAATTTACGTTCCAAAGATAAATACCTACGTGTTGCCATCTGTAACGAATCGCCTATTTAGAGGGTTCGTCTCTGAAAGGCAGTGCAACGGTGTAACGACCGTTTTTATCGCGCCTAACGGTCTTTTTATAAAAAGATTCGCAATCTTGCTCATCAGGAGCGAGTACGTTAGCTGTAGGTATGTCCTCCAATTCATAAAAGCGAGTGACCGATTCAGATAAATAATTATTTTCGAACGTGCAATACGTGTGCACATCAGTCTCGGTATTAATGACCGGAGCCTGACCATAAACAATAAAACCGAAAGTAGTATCCATTGCTACAGGTTCGCTTAAACCACGAGCGATAATATTTGGTCGTATTATACGCGCAAAAAAGTCCGAGCCGACTATCATGTCGATTTCACCCGGTTCCGAGTAAGTTGGATCTGCAAGCGGAATGCCCTTCAAATAATCCAGACATTCGCAATCTATTTTCGCGGAAGGGAGCTCACTTGTAATACGGTGAGCCACTAACGGCTTAATATCAAAACAAATCGATTTGTCCACTCGGGAATTTAATGTTAAATAAGTAAATCCTTCTACAGGGTTATTTAAATCGCCTACTCCGCATACGTATTTAGTTGGAGAGGGATATATTTTTAAGTTTAATTTTTCGCAACATTTAATAGTTATCAACTCACGCTGAGACGCGCTGTCTACCAAAACACGGACGGTATGCATGTTACCCTGATCGTCAAAAACATTGCATTGCGCAGTACCAAGCAAAACGGTGCGCGCGGGCTCAATATTCGTTGCGCGTGCGGCGGTAGTGCCGAGAATGCGAGCGCCGACAACTCTCTGTTGCAACGTACACAAGGCAACCGAGCGTGAGTCACGCGCTGAGCGATCACTCGAGTCAGCTGACTGCGTCTGCGGTGGCGTGATTGATGCGGCGTTCCCTGTACCTGCTTGCGATAAGCCGCGCCGAATTGTTTGTCTACCTCCGTCGTTTGAAGTAATGTTCAAACCGTGATTTTGATAGTTAGTATTATTTTCGAAATGTAATAATGTATGATGGCAACGTGAACATTGATTACATGTAGCCTTTGAAGTGCATTGACGAACCAAATGTGACGGATTTAAACAGTTCACACAGGCTTTATTTAGTTTAATTATATTGTATCGTTCCGACGGCGACAAAGCCATGAATTTTCCACAAAAACGCAACTGAGAATGGTCAGTATTACCACAGCATAAGCATGAATTTCGTTCGTTAACAACAAACATTTTATTATTCTTATCAAAATTACTATTGGAACGGGAAGTTGAAAATCTGTTAATTTTCGACACAGAAGGTGCCTTTAATGATGGCTGCTTCGTATTTAATGTACTGACGCGGTGCAGTACATGAGATTGATTACGCACAAATTCAATAAACCGCGAACAAGTAGGTAATTTCACTGAGCTACTAAATTGCATTTCAAATAATTTTATCGTATTTATATCTACCTTTTTAGAACCAAAATGAATAAAAATGAAATCTTCTAGGTTATTTAATTTTAACTGTTTTAATGAACAAACCAATGCGCTAAACTTATCAATGAAATCTTCTAAACTGTTTGCACAGCTATCCTTAACAGAAGGTAAGTTAATTAGCTTATCTATGTAAGAGGCGGCTAAAACGCGTTTATCGTTATATTTATCGAGTAAAGCGTTGTAGGCACAATCCCTTGACAAATGGTTTGCGCTTTCCCTATTAATTTACCCATCAAATATTGTATTTTTTCATAATCATTAAAGGTGACATTTTCGTGTATGGTATTCTTAAATGTTTCATAAAATAAAGGCCACTTTTCCAATTCACCATCGAAAGACACTAATTCCAGCCGCGGTAATTTCGGACCTTGGTGAACCTGATGAGACAGTATTTTCGCCTCGGAGGTACTCGTACTATGCGTCGTCTGCGATAGTGACTGCATCTTTGTATACTTGTACTTAACACGAGCATAAAGATCCTCAAAAGCGAGCATGGATTCGTAATCCGGATCTCCCGCGTCGGGATTAGAGGATATCAGATCATTGCGATCGTCTAATGTTCGTACGAAGTCCGACCGAATAATGTCGGCAGTACCCGCGTTAGATAAAAATGTATCTACTTGATCGGGAGTATCCAACTACTTCATCGAATCGAAGATTTGTTGCATTCGTACAAAGTATGTATTTACTTTAACTTGTAATATATTTAACGCGCGAGCGTGTCGATCTTGCGCTCCACTAGTTACGGATGCTGTAGCCATAATTAAATGTCATTAATTATATACTGATAACCAATAAATATATAAACAATATTAAACCAAACCAAACAGGGTACCTATTCCAATATCAATGTGAAACCAATGTGAAACAAGTGAAATCGCCACAGGTGCGTTTATGACCTTTCAAAATGGCGGCCTACAAATAGGTAATTTTTCGAATTAAATAAAAGATCCGGCTTGAAGGACCAAACTATGAATGCGCTGATTCGAAGGATGTGAATGCTGGGAGAAAAAAGGAATAGATCTCACCTTGATCGGTTTTCGCCGATTCTTCGAAGTCCCTTTGCATGCGCGCCACGCGACTCCGCTTGGACACGCGTTTCGCCACTTTTAATTAGGTGAAAGTTCACACGCATAATTTTACACACGCAACTTAATAAGGTAAGATGCACTGATAGGGGCAGCAATTTATCGCCCTATTTAATTATTTTTCACGAGCACACGCGTTTTCTTCGTCAATTCTTCAAGGCGCCATTCGGAACTCGCTAGCTTAGCTTCCGTCTTCTTCGGTGACAAGGTGCGAGGGAGACGGACAGAGGACAGTAGTCTGAGGAACAAGGAGGGCTATCGAACCAGCGCGCTAATGTTCGTTATTCAAAATATGCGTGTATAACATATTTTATTTGAATGTAACTGGGCAATTTCACCTTTCCCCATGGTATGTAAATTTTTATATTTAATTTCAAGTTATTTTATTATTTGGCGCAAACACATTCCTTCGGTTTGTTACATTATAGCAATGTTACTATTATTAAATACTGTTTGTCACTCGGATGCGCCGCATTTTTATTATTATGTCGGTATCGCCTAGTGTTGGCCTCGGTTGCTCGCTCTGTTAGTATAAATATATTTAGAGTAAAGAGGTAAGTTCAAAAAACCTTAAAGTTGGGCTTTTCAATGCGGGGTCACTCGGTACAAGACATGAAGAGTTCATTGTGGCCATGGAGAACTTAGACCCGGATATCCTAGCTATAAATGAGACTTGGTTGACGGCTGAGGGGGATGATAAGGCACCAAAGATATCGGACTATCGGCTAAGACATAATCCCAGACCTGAGCATATGCGAGGGGGCCGTGGTGGTGGGGTGGGTTATTACATTCGCAGGGGAATTAACGCTCGAACATGTTAACATCCCGTAAACTCTGAGTTAGAACAAATGTGGCTGAGTGTGCGCATTAAAAACCAGCGAGTTATTATTGGAACTGCCTACAGGCCACATTGGTTGGATGTAGGTGTTTTTTTAGAAGCGATTACGGATTCTATTGCCTACTTTGCTAATTGTGATGTGTTGATATTGCTTGGCGACTTTAACATAAATCTACTTGATGTGGGTCTAAGCAGTTTATGCAATTCCTAAATTGCGTCAACTTGAAACAGGTGGTAGCTGAGCCTACACATTTTACATAGAGCACTCAGAGTCTGATTTATGTGATCTGCACCGATACTCGGATTCTTAAGGTTCTTGTTAAGCACACACCTGAACTCGGAGGTCATGCAATGCTTACAGCTGAATTTAAAATTCATCATCATCATCATCACCAGCCTGAAGACGTCCACTGCTGAACATAGGCCTCCCCCTTTGACCTCCATCCTGACCGACAACTCGCCACTCGCATCCACCGGTTGCCTGCGACTCTCACGATGTCGTCGGTCCACCTAGTGGGAGGCCTACCAACACTGCGTCTTCCAGTGCGTGGTCTCCACTCGAGAACCTTTCTTCCCCAACGGTTGTCGGTTCGTCGAGCGATGTGGCCTGCCCATTGCCACTTCAGCTTGCAAATCTTACGAGCTATGTCGGCAACTCCGGTTCTTTGGCGAATATCCTCGTTTCGGATTCTATCGCGCAAAGAAACTCCGAGCATAGCTCTCTCCATTGCTCGCTGTGTGACTCTGAGCTTTTCTAAAAGGCCAACAGTTAAGGACCACGTTTCGGTGCCATATGTCATCACCGGCAACACACATTGGTTAAAGACCTTTGTCTTTAGGCACTGCGGAATCTTCGATGCAAAGATATCTCGTAATTTCCCGAACGCTGCCCATCCGAGTTGGATTCTCCGGGCGACCTCTTTGTCGAGGTTGGACCTACCTAACTGGACAATCTGTCCTAAGTAGGTGTAGTGGTCGACAACTTCGATAGTATCGCTCCCAACAATTACCGGTACGGGTTCAACATGGACATTCGACATGATCTTCGTCTTGTCCATGTTCATTTTAAGACCCACCTGTTGGGATACGATATTGAGGTCGCTGAGCATGGTGTTGAGGTTCTCCAGCGACTCCGCCATTATGACTATATCATCGGCAAAACGAAGGTGAGTGATGTATTCGCCATTAATGTTGATGCCGAATCCGTTCCAATTCAAGAGCTTGAAAATGTCCTCCAACGCATTTGTGAACAGTTTCGGAGATATGACGTCTCCCTGTCTCACACCTTTCTGCAATTGGATTGGTTTCGTACTCTCGTCTTGTAATCGGATCGACATAGTAGCGTTTCTATACAAACATTTCAACACTTCGATATACCTATAGTCGATATGGCAACGCTGGAGGGACTGCAACACAGCCCAGGTTTCGATAGAATCGAAGGCTTTCTCATAGTCCACAAACGCTAAACATAAGGGCCGATTATACTCCTCAGTCTTCTGTATAATCTGGCGGAGCGTATGTATGTGGTCTATGGTACTAAAGCCTTTTCGGAAACCGGCTTGTTCGGGAGGCTGGAAGTCGTCAAACCTGCGTTCGAGACGGTTCGTAATGACTCTCGAAAACAGCTTGTACACATGGCTCAGGAGTGAGATGGGTCTATAATTCTTCAATAAGGTGTTATCGCCTTTCTTGAAGAAGAGCACCACCGCACTCCTGTGCCATGCTTCTGGCGTAGTACCTTCGAGCATGACGGAATTAAACAACTTCTGGAGGACTACGAGTATCGGTTTTCCACCCGCTCGCAGAAGTTCAGTGGTAATTCCGTCATCACCCGGCGCCTTGTTGTTTTTAAGCTGTTTAAGAGCCATACTAATCTCATACAGGCTGATGTCAGGGATATCTTCGGTATAGTGTCGGGTTAACTTAGCTCTGGTGTCCTGAGCTGTACCAACAGCGGGCTCTTGTGTTGAGGTGTACAACTGTCCATAAAACCTCTCGAGCTCTCTCAGAATCTCCGGCTTCGACGAAATGACACTGCCGTCCTCGATCTTCAGCTTAGTCATTTGGCTCTGACCAATAGACGAATTCTTTGCGAACACTTTGGCGCCTTGGTTCCGCGCAATTGCGTCCCTAATGCATTTAGCACTATAGGAGCGCAGGTCGTGTCGCACAGATTTCGAGATTCGTCTATTGAGTTTGCCATATTCCGACATATCAGCTGAAGATTGCAGTATCATTTCTTTCCGGTCTTCCATTAACTTAATGGTTCCGTCTGAGAGCTTTTGAGGCCTTTTCCGGCGTGGGGTCTTAAAGAACTTAGACCCCACAGCTTGGACAGTTTCCACAAGCCTGCTGCTGATCTCGTCCACAGTTTCGCACTCGGCTAGGCACTGGAAGCGATTTTGGAGTTCGAGTTGAAAGTGTTCCGGGCTCTGGATCTGGGCAGGGCCAGGACGGAGTGTGGACTTCACCAGACGTGACCTCTCGAGCTTGATGTTGATATTCAGTGTGCCTCTAACAATCCGGTGATCGCTACCGGTTTTCACCCTACTGATCACGGAGACATCACTGAATATACGCTTCTTGGTCGTCATGATGAAGTCGATCTCATTTCTGGTTGAACCATCGGGGCTTATCCACGTCCACTTCCTGGTTGGTCGCTTCCGGAAGAAAGAGTTCATCAAAAAGAGTTCCTCCTTCTCCATAAAGTCGACCAACCGTTGGCCCCTTTGGTTCCGCTGTCCATATCCATATTGCCCCACTCTCAACTCATCGCCGTTCCTTGTGCCTACCTTTGCATTGAAGTCCCCCATAACAACGGTGAAGTACGTTTCGGAGGAATGTATGGCTTCAGATATCTCCTCATACAGAGCCTCTACTTCTTCGTCAGGGTGTGTCGAGGTTGGTGCATATACCTGTATGACCTTCAGCGAATACCGATCGGTGATTCTGAGTATAAGGTACGCAACTCTACCTGACACACTATCGACCTTGATAACGTTGTTAACAAGGGACTTGCGGACGAGAAACCCAACACCACCCTGGGATTTTCGTTCTCCTTCCCGGAAGAAGAGCATGTTGCCAGAATCAAGGACTACCATATCCTGCCCCTCTCGTCGGATTTCTGATAGTCCCATGATGTCCCACCGCAATCTGCTCAATTCTTCCTCCAGCTCTACAATCTTTGCATCGGTCCTCAACGTGCGGATGTTGTGTGTTGCCAGGGCCAAGGTTCGTTGGTGGGTGTGTGGGTAGCCGAGCAACTGCCGGTGATTCTTCGCACCCCCTGCTCCTCCGTTACCTGACCAGCTACCCGTTGGGCCAGGGATAAAGGAGCTGCCGGGGACTGGGGGCCGTGGGCAAATATTGTCTGTCATGGGGGGGGGGGGGGGGGTTTGCCATAATCCCCACGCTTGGCAGGCGGCTTGGGGATCGCAGCGGGTCACCGTTTAGCTAGAGGACGCTGCAGCCCGTCCTCCGGTGGCTGGTCGTAGTTTTAGGACATACCCGGGTCCAATTAAAAAATTTAAAATTTAAAATTAAAAAAGACAAAATATGTCCTCAATGGGTAACATACAGGCCGTTAAAAAATATTCTTGTAGAGCAGTTCAATCATGATCTTTATGCTATCAATTGGGATTATTTTTATAAAATAAGTGACATCAACATTCTTGTGGAGGCTTTCACCACTTGGATTAAATTGTTTAACCTGCATGCTCCAATTAAAACTCAAAAATTTAAACATCCACCACATCCATGGATCACTGATTCCGTTAAGTCGATGATACAGATCAGAGATGATTATCATATGAATATCATATGAATATCAAGCTACACAAGTCGGAGGCTTTTAAAGCTTGCTATAAGAATATGAAACACCTTGTTGTGGAAGCTATTGAAAGGGAGAAGATGTGCTTTTTTGACAGACACATTAATAAGAACAAAAATAATTCTAAAAAATTATAGCAGAATTTAAAAAAAAATGTAATTGGTAGTAGTGAGAGAGGTACAGAGCTTCCACCTTCTTTCAATGACCCAAATCTGATAAATGCGCATTTTCTAGACATCCCAGGAGAAAAATGTGTGCCAATATCTTAGCTAACATATTATGAGTACCATAGACATAGCTCTTCAACGTTTTCTCTACAAATAGTGTCAGAAGATAAAGTATTAAAAACCATTAAAGGGTTTAAATCTAATGCCCAAGGCAGCGATGGTTTGTCCCTCGAAATGATTATGTTGACATTGCCACAAAACGTTAAAAGCTATAACCACAATGGTCAATCGATCAATAGCTGAATGCACTTTTCCAGACAGCTGTAAGGTCGCTTTAGTTAGACCTTTGCCAAAGAAGACTAACCCGGCCACTAAAAACGACCTCCGTCTCATTAGCCTACTTCCTTGTGTCTCAAAGGTGTTAGAGAGAATTGTGTGTGAGCAACTGACGGACTACCTTGAGGCAAACAGCATACTCCCTCAACAACAATCGGGATTCCGCAAAAGCCACTGCACTGCAACTGCCCTCGCAGATGTTGTGGATTAGTTATTAGCTGCTCAGGATCAGGGGAACCTAAATATTTTGTTGCTGCTTGACTTCTCGCGGGCATTTGACTCTATAAATGTGGATCTCTTATTGTCAAAACTAGCTTATTATGGAGTTGATACCAATGCGATAAAATGGTTTCATAGTTACCTAGGGAACAGACAACAGTATGTTGAGTTGGACAAAGCAGATGGCTCAAGACTGCGTTCAGCCAAACTTCCTGTAACTCGTGGGGTGCCTCAAGGGTCCATTTTAGGGCCAATCCTCTACATCCTCTACAGCGCTGATGTCACGAAAGTCATCCGTCACTGCCAATATCACTTATATGCAGATGATCTGCAATTGCATCTTCCCCTTAAATACGCAGATCATGCTGTTGCTGTAACAAAGGTAAACGAAGACTTAACACGAATTTCTACTTGGTGCAGGTCAAACTGCCTAGTACTCAATCCAAAAAAGTCTATGTTTATGTTAATTGGCACAAGAAAGAATATTGGTCGCTTTAGCAATACTTCTCTGAATGTTTGCATAAATGGAGAAAAAATAGAACGAGTAGATAGGAATCTGGGTTTGATATTGGATGAACACATAACCTTTGAGAATCATGTAGCCGAGTGCTCACGCAATTGTTTTTACAGACTAAAGCTTTTATACAAGATTAGACCTTATTTAAGCGAGGAACTGAGGTCGCACTGTGCGAAGCACTGATATTGTCACGGTTGAACTATTGCGACACAGTTTATGGGCCTTGTCTGATGTCTAAGACGAGCAGGCTTATCCAGCGTGTGCAGAATGCTTGTGCGCGTTTCTGTTTTCATGTACCACCACGATCACATGTAACTCCTTTTCTGAATACAGCAAACATGATGAAAATGGAAGCGCGTAGAAGACTTCACCTTGCCACTCTTCTTTTTGGTGTAATAGAGGCGAGAAGGCCGTGTTACCTGTATGATAAGTTGGCATGGGCTAGTGACAACAGCAAATACCCCAGAAGAATGACCGCAAACGTCTTTGTGACTGCGCAGCATAGGACGGTGGCTTTCCGTGGTTCCTTCAGATTCGCTGCTTCGAGGTGCTGGAACGATCTCCCGCCGCCTGTGCGTGACCTAAAAACAATAAATACTTTTAAAAAACACCTCAAGAAATATTTAATTGACATGCAGAAAACAGCAAGCTAGACTTACTTTTGGTTTTTCCACGATGGGCATTACATTGTCGGGGCTTGCGTTCCGGAACCCTTGAGGCAGCGAACATCGTTTCTATTTACATGTTTTTATTTATTTTGCTCTGTAAATGCTCTGTTGTGTTGCCTCCATTCGTTCTGTTTCAAATAGTTTGCCACAAACTTTGTCCATCATTTTAAGTGGCCAGTCTGTACAGTTATATCCTCTTGAGTCTGTACTGCCCATGTTGGCCACGTATTGTGACATAATTTATAGTTGTAGTTTTATTGTTGTAAATCACTGATGCAGAGTGAGTGGAATAACTTGATAATGAATGCAATACAAAACAACTGTTTCTACTGAATAAAATATGTTTATATTTTCTTTACGTACGTGAAAAACAGTTACTCAGACAAAAATCAAAACAAACATTATTTGACATAAACAGAAAAAATTCTGTCAGTCAGAATATGCTTTGAATCGAACATGATTCAAACCATATTCAAATGATACCATAGAGCATACATTGTACCTCTTTACAACACTCCTCCTCAAGTGGATAGCTCTATGTATTCAGCAGCAGGCTCACAACATAGAAAAACAAACATCATTATAAAAACCTTAAACGTTACCAAAGTATACACAACAAACACAATCGCTCATGCATAGCCTTCTAACATTCAGGCTCTAAGATTCATCTGATCTACGCAGGACTCGTGCTTGCATTTCGGTAAAGCTTTAGTAAAGATATCTGCAGTCATTAGCTCTGTTTGCAGGTATTCTAACGACACAATGTTATCATTAAGTTTCTCTCTGATGTAGTGACATCTAACATCAATGTGTTTTGTTCTCTGATGATGAACTGGATTCTTGGCAATCTGAATCGCTGACTGACTGTCACTCAACAGCTTGACAGTTTCATCCTTTCGTGAGATCTCTCTCATCAATGTCTTTAGGAACGTAGCTTCTCTACTCGCTTCGGACATCGCTACATATTCCGCTTCTGCACTTGAAAGTGCAACGGTGCGTTGCTTCTTGCTTTCCCAAGACACGGGTGCTCCTCCTAAAATGAATACAAATCCCGTAAACGATTTCCGATCACAGTGATCTCCTGCATGATCGGCATCAACATATCCAGTAAAACTTAGTCCAGTTTTCATAAATGTCAACTTGTAGTCGATGGTACCCTCTAGGTATCTCAAGAGTCTCTTAGCTGCATTCCAGTGCTCACTCGTATAGCAGCTATTGAACTGGCTGAGGTACGAAACTGCATAACTAATGTCAGGTCTTGAGCATACAGCTAAGTACATCACCGATCCAATTAAATTTTGGTAAGGAATCTCTGTGGGTGGGATATGATCACTACTGGGCTTCTCTAGTTTTAGTCCAGTTGGCAGAGGTGTCTTAACTGGTTTGCAGTCAGACATTCCAAATTTCTTCAGAACCATTTGTATGTAATCACTCTGATTGACACTGATCTCCTCCTTAAGCTGATTTATATTTATACCCAAAAAAGTATTCACTTTCCCCAAGTCCTTCATATCGAATTTCTTCATTAGTTCTTTCTTTACTGTGTCTCTCTCTTTCTCATTTTTGTAGAATATCAGAATGTCATCGACATAAACGGCAATAATAATCATATTCCTAATGTAGACACATGGCTCGTTACCCGATCGCTTGAACTTCATCTCAGTCAAAGCATCATGGAGTTTCTTGTTCCAGGCTCGAGGAGCTTGCTTTAGTCCGTATAGAGCTTTCTTGAGCAAGCATATATGATCCTCTTTGCCTTTCTCCACACAGAGTCTAGGCTGCTTCATATAAACTCGCTCCATTAAATCTCCATTAAGGAATGCAGTGACCACGTCCATTTGATCTATTGATAAATCATTTTCAGCTGCAAACGCGAATAGTAATCTAAGGGTACTATGTCTGATCACAGGAGAAAAAGTCTCGTTGATGTCTAGTCCATGCCTCTGTGTAAAGCCGCGCGCTACAAGCCTGGCTTTATACCTAATTTTCCCCCAGGTTCTTTTTTAATTTTGAAGATCCATTTACTATCTACTAAATTAACATTAACCATGTTAGGATCAGGCTTGACTAAACTCCAAGTTCCGTTCTTCTTTAAAGCATTTAACTCAGCATTAATGGCTTCTTGCCATTTCTCTCTGTTATTACTACTGAGTGCTTTTTCCACAGTTGCAGGTTCGCTGTGTTCTTCAATCTCTACTTGATACAGACGATAATCACTTTATTCTCTTGGTTTTCTTTCTCTTTGAGGGTATCGTTTTTCTCTTGTCGACGGTGTTGAACTCTTCCTCAACCAATTCACTCTCGACATCATCAGCATCATGGAAAAACTCATCTTGCCTCTCCTGCAGAGCTGGTCTCTGATCAACTGTTCCTTCTTGAATAGTTTCTCCTAAATCTATTATTTCTTCAACAGTTTCAGTTTGGGATTATGTTGAAAAATCTAGCATTAGTTGCCCAAGAGGTCCTTTTGTTTCTCTTTGAAGATTTTCTTTCAATTCTGATTTAGGTTTCTCTCTAAAAACCTTAGCTTCTCTCTGGTTGAAGAACTGATCCTCAAAAAAGACCACATCTCTTGCTTTATGAACATGAAGTTTAGCAGGATCACAAAGCCTGTAAGCTTTCGACTCGGTGCAATATCCAACAAAAACGAGCTCCTTGCTTTTCGCATCCAGCTTTTTTCGCTTAGCTTTGTTGATGTGCATACAAGCTTTACACCCGAAGACTCTCAACTGTCTGAGATCAGGCTTCTCTCTAGACCATGCTTCCAACGGTGTCACCTTCACAGCTTTGGTGGGTGAGCGATTCTTCAGATAAACGGCCGTATTTACTGCTTCCGCCCAGTAAGAAAAGCGTAGGTTAGCTTCCTCTAGCATGCATCTAGCCTTTTCGATAATGGTATGGTTGGCCCTTTCTGCTACCCTGTTTTGTTCTGGTGTGTATTCAACAGTTGTTTGGTGAATAATACCGCTTTCTTTAAATAATTGACTAACTTGTTTATTTACAAACTCTTTTCCATTGTCCGGTCTAAAAATCTTTATCTTTTTGTTGGTTTGGTTCTCAACCAATTTTTTAAATTCGACAATCTTTGAAAATACTTCACTTTTCTCTCGCAAGAAGTAAATAAACGTGTACCGGGTTTTGTCGTCAATAAGTAAAAGAAAATATCTCTTCCCGCTGTGCGACTCTACGCTCACAGGACCGCAGACATCTGAATGTACGAGCTCTAGTACTTCAGTTGCTCTGGTCGCGCCACTCTTTTTAAAAGGTATACGTGTTTGCTTACCTTTAAGGCACGGCTCACATTGTAGGTTATCAGGAATTTGGTACCTCACTCCTTCTGCTAAACCATCTCTAAGCAGCTTCATGTTTGATGCTCCAAGATGTGCCAATCTCCTATGCCACAGCTCAAATTCATCAGACATCGTTGCTGAAAAAACAGACTGATTAGTATTTGTAATAGCTTTGAATTTGTAAACTCCTTTTACCTTCTCGCAGCTATGGAGTACATTTCCTTTTATACAACAATCACTCCTGTTATATATCTCACAACCATTCTTTAAAAATACTACAGTAAAATCTCTGTCTACAAGTGTACTTACACTAAGTAGGTTTGCAGTCAGTCCAGGAACATACATCACATCATTTACTCCAAATTGCATTCTCTCAGCCTTCTGCACTTAACTTCTGACAATTAGCTACACTAATATTTACAGCACTATCTAACACTCTATAGTCTGTAAGCCAGTCTTTGCGATGGGTCATATGAGATGACGCTCCAGAATCAACGATCCATTCGTTATTATCTTTCGTCATGGCAGTGAACGCAGTCAGCAATGATGATACTTTGTTATACTTTTTATTTGGGTTCTTTGGACATTTCATAGCTTTATAAGGTCCACCGCAAATAAAGCACTTGACTGTCTTCTCTTTGTTGAACTGTTTTTTGTTCTTTTTTGCCTTCCTTTGCTCTTACATTGCTACTCTTAGCTTTGTTGTGCATAGTTAAAGCAATCTCATCAGAGGACGTCGATGGTTTTACATTGTCCTGCTGTAACAGCTTGGTTTTGACGTAATCTGACGTCAGGGTAATGTTTGAGTTCTCAATGGCCATCTTCATTGGATTATAGACCTCTGTTAATCCTTGTAACATTAGCGCTGCCAACATTTCATCATCGACCTCTTTACCAATGTCTCGTAGCTGCTGTGCTACTTTTATTATCGCCGTAATGTAGTCTTTGACGTTACTAAATTGTTCCAGCTTGAAACTAATGAGTCGGCCTAGCAAACGGCATCGGTTGGTGACACCCTTGTCTTCAAAAGCATTTACCAGCGCTTCCCAACACTCTTTCGTCGATTTCGCTTGTCTCACATGTACCAATAACTCCGGATTAATCATAAGACAAATTTTTGCCCTTGCTTTGGAATCTTTTTTAGTACCGGTTAGATCTGTTACTGGGGGCGTAGTTGATACATAATCCCAAAGATCTTCGTGAGTCAAATAAAGTTCCATTTGGAATATCATGTCGTAAAATTAATCGACCCCTCTAATCGTTCGAAAGTAGGAAGGTTAGTACTCATCTTATTTATTTGATTGTAGCTGTTTCCGTGTTCAGAACTATCTCCAGCTCCGAAATCTCTAGTCCACATACACTGTTCAAATTTCGATGTTGGTGCACATAACCTGTTGTAAATCACTGATGCAGAGTGAGTGGAATAACTTGATAATGAATGCAAGACAAAACAACTGTTTGTACTGAATAAAATATGTTTATATTTTCTTTACGTACGTGAAAAACAGTTACTCAGACAAAAATCAAAACAAACATTATTTGACATAAACAGAAAAAATTCTGTCAGTCAGAATATGCTTTGAATCGAACATGATTCAAACCATATTCAAATGATACCATAGAGCATACATTGTACCTCTTTACAACATTTATGCAGAATTGCAGAAAATCGCAGAATAACAACTAAAGCACAGAATACCAACACCACCATCTTGCAGATTCTGTGATGTCAACAAGCAAAACAATCGTCAAGTCAAATCCATCCATAGTGCAAACTTATGTTTTGATTTTTTTTTGGCTGTACTATTTTAAGCACAGGAAGGCAAACATACAGCCATGTTTTATTTTTTATATTGTTTTTGTTTAGCGTTTTATTATTAATTTGTTTATGTTGGTGTATCATTGTTTTGTAGACACGTCACCCTTAGGACCCTCCAGAAAACCAGCGTTGCAGCGGCTTTCTGTCGCTGTAGCACGTGCTGAGGCTGGGGCCTAGTTGGCCACACTTTGTTTTTGTTTTGTATTGTCATTGTGAATATCGTACTTTTGTCTTTTTTATTATTCTTTTTTTATGTATGTAATTTTGTAGTGTGTGCCAATAAATATTTTTTCTTTCTTTCTTCTTTCTATGTTGTAAGTTTTGGCGCGGTCGAAAGGTTTGGCTGTTTTTTGGCCGACACCGAACCTCTGGCCGAAACATATTTTTGGGCCGAAACTGGCCGAAACCGAAACTTTGGTCGGACATTAGTACTAAGTGTTTACCGATCACCCCCTCTCGTCCCCTGGGTAAAGGGCGACTAACGAGCTAAAGACTGCACATACATCCAACAGCGTAAAGCGGCGGTGGGCTCACCACCTGTTACGCTAAGAACATGTGCAGTCGCTATATGGTGAAAAGTGGACTATGGTAAGGACCGCTTTTGCTGTCCTCTTTGACTAGTCTCTGACTAACCCTTAGGGGATATATGTATGTATGTAAGAAAAAAATAAAAATGTTTCATTTATTTTATTAACGTGACTGACTAATTGACTTCTAAATAATACGTAAGTACTTCATAATCACTCACTACAAATTCGTTACTATTTTTGAGGAACATAAATAAAAGTAGCCAATGTTCTTGACAATATTTACTTATTATTAAATCAATAATTAATTTTACAGCGAGTAGGTACATTTTAAGGTTACAAATAAGAGTAGATGCTTATGTGACTGCGTGCGTAGCGGATCGCGGTCGATCGGCCAGTGTATGGGCCAGGGTTTCGGCGTCTGTCTTTAGGCTACTGCGTGGCGTCGCAGTGGCTGGCAGCGGGCAAGGCATTTCCCCTCTCGCCCATCGCCCCGTGCGTGTTGGAGCGCGGAATCGCGCGAACATACTCCGGGCCGTTGAAAGCTGTTAGCTTTTAACTATCATCAGATGAGAGTAGTGGGCATATTCTGTTAAGCGCCCGTATAATTAGTCCTTTTGCTGTCAGTATGTCGGCTAAACGGGGGACTCTATCGGGACCTGGGTACAATTTCGTCACGCGTCCCATGAGCCAGTTCAGCGGCTTCAGGCCATCCTCTTTGATGTGTACGAGTTTTCCCAATGTCAGGTCCTTGCAGCGCTTCCGCCACTTGAGGCGGTGTTGTAGTTCGGACACGTATGCTGCTGACCATCTGTGCCAGAAGTGTTGACGAATCTGCTCCAGTCTTCTTTAGCGGTCCAGTCGGTTAGGGTTGCAGTCGTGGAGCGGAGGAGCCGACGGTGGCGTCAGAGGCCTGCCAACAAGAAAGTGCCCTGGTGTGAGCGGGGAAAAATAATTGTGGGAGGGAGAAAGTAAGCAGAGTGGTCTGCTATTTAAAATAG
This sequence comes from Scoparia ambigualis, assembly GCA_963921215.1. Classification (NCBI taxonomy): domain Eukaryota; kingdom Metazoa; phylum Arthropoda; class Insecta; order Lepidoptera; family Crambidae; genus Scoparia; species Scoparia ambigualis. The sequence goes on along the minus strand of OY992506.1, from coordinate 3,223,145 downwards.
CTTCAACCTGACTAAACAGTTAGGACAGCTCGTCAAATGTGAGATGTGCGTTCCCTAAAATGCGTTTGAGATAATATTTTGCGGATTTCATGCCTGCCTCCTGTCCGCCGTAGCCGTTAAAGTTAGGAGCGTAAGCCGGAGAGAATATAAAACGAACTTCTTAGTCAGCTGCAAACTCACTTATAGAGTTAGCGTAACATTTTACGAATTGACTGATTTCCCTTGCAGCTGCAACAAAATTACGACCATTGTCACAAAATAGTTTGGTAGGTTTACCGCGTCTTGCGATAAATCTACGTATCGCTAGTATGAAAGCGTCTTTAGAGAGTTCGCTTACTGCTTCTAAGTGAACACACTTGTACCTTAAACATATAAAAAGACACAAATAACATTTGGTTATCTTACTGCCGCGCCCACGCCTGTCTGTTATTAATTAAGGACCTGCAAAATCAACTGCAGTTGATATGAAAAGAAAATCGGCGTTTAGGGGTTACGACGGTAAATTACCCTTTATGTTTTTCATAGTTTCGCCCTTTGTGCGTTTGCTCGTGACACAATGGCGGATCGTGGATCGTGCCAGGTTTCTTCCTCCCACCGGCCACACCGTCTGTCTTATGAAAGCCAAGAGAAGCAGCGGTCCTGCGTGTAGGAGACGTAAGTGTTCACGTTTAAAAAGTAATTTAGTGAGTGGGTGCTTAGAGTCGAGTAACATGGGGTGCTTCTTGTCGTTAGATATTTGGAAGCATCCAGCCTCCCCCCAACTCTCAGAATGCCCTGAGAGTCTACAAAAGGTGTTAGAGAAGAGAGTAATAATTTTGAATTTATATGTTTCTTGTTTTGAAAGTTTGTCTAGTGAAGTGAAAGCGTTGTTTAGTTCATTTGTTATATTAAAATTTGATTTTCATATGGATTGTTTAAGTTTTAGGTAAGGAAATGTAAATCGTTGTTGTAAATGTATGTTTTGTCACAAGGCAATGTTACTTCTAAGAATAATCTCATGTAAGTGAATCCTGTATTCTTATGAGAATAAAGTTTCTTTAAACCCATTTGCACTAAATATGCCTGATAGTTACGTATGATTTGGTTTGCAATTGTTTATGAATCTAAGTATAAATGCGACGGTATACTGTAAGGTAAATATACGGTATACTGTAATATTTTTGGGGTGCAAAAGTTTTGAGGTAAAAGGTTATGAATTTATTAAATACATTTATCATAAAAAGATTCCAAAAGACGAACAACACTGTCGAATAAGTAACAGTTTAATAATAAAAGAGACCTTTCTTCATAAGATCAATTCAATATAAGTAATAATTAAATGTAGGTAAACCTATGACACGTGTAAGTCTGAATCAAATACCAAAAAAAAAGTGAAAACCAAGAGGGTAGGTACTTAACATCTACAAAAATTAATACGAGTGAGTAAGTATACTGAATGAGTTTAAATTTAGTTCGTTGTTGACAAGTTTTATATAAATATGTATACCTATAACTTGTATAAAACGTGACATTTCCCATAATACATTGAGAAAAAATAAATATTAAACCATGTATTCGCCACGTCTGAGTGGCGAGTACGCGACGAAGGAAAATGGTAGGTAGGTAGATAGGCTTACATGGGATGATGATAGGCAACTGGAGCCGGGTAAGGCACGGGTAGGGCGATGAAGTCGACATCACGATCATGGCACAGCACACAGTCACTTCACAAATGTTCTTAGGGGTCGCCAATGTTCAACACGGCGAAAAGGGCGTCTCGGTTGTAACGGGTGAGATGTCACATGCGCGCGCGCTAAGCGGGGAATGCCGTCTCGTCACGTCAGCGACCACAAGTACTCAGTCGACACGGCGCCGGTGACGTTCCTGCGCCGGCTTCAGTTGTCGCATCGCGAACGCAACTACGCGATGAACGGCTAGATGGCGCCGTTAGTGTTTTAAGCGTCAGGCGTCTCGCCTGTACATCCTCCGGGGCCCAGGGTGGGCTCATCCAGAGGGAATCTGGCGATCTTCAATATAGGCCTCCGAAGGTGTCCATTTGCGGTGTCCAGTTCCACCACCCGGACGACGCCATCCTTTCCCGGCAGTGTGCGGGTGGTACGCCCCATTCTCCACTGGAGGGCGGGGAGGTTGTCCTCCTTGATGAGGATGAGCTCGCCAACTCGGGGAGGGGAGGATGTGGACAACCATTTGGAGCGGGTTTGGAGTGTGTGTAGGTAGGACTGGGTCCACAGCGTCCAGAAGCGCTGGGAAAGGGCCTGTACCATTTGGAATCGCCTACGTGTGGAGATCGGCCTATCTTCCACGGATAGTTCGGGAAGGGCCGTTAGTGAGCTGATTTCTAGCGCCTACATAAATTGTACCGCAGTCTGAGCGGATGAGAACCGGAGCACCGCGGCGTGCTATAAAACGTTGTTATGCCGCGAGGAACGCTTCCGTGCTGAGGTCCGAGACCTGTTCCAAATGAACCGCCTTAGTGTAGAGGCACACGAATATACAAAAGTACGCTTTTAAGAGTTTAACGTTACGTAGGGTACTAGATTTAACGAGGAATGGGCCGGCAAAATCCGTTGTCACTTGACTAAATACGGGCTGAGGCGTAACTCTATCGGCTGGCAAATCGGCCATGAGGGGCGCTTGCGGCTGGGCCCGGCATCGAAAGCATCTAATGCATTTAAAGACTCGGTGCCTAATAATACAGCGCGCGGACAATATCCAAAATTGTTGGCGTAGGATTGCGTGTAAAGTGTCAGCGCCAGGGTGGCAGTGTATTTTGTGGTAGTGGTCAATGATGAGGTCTACAAGTGGGCTAGAGCTGGGAAGTATGAGCGGATGCTGCGCGTCATATCGGATAGACGCATGGGACAGTCGTCCGCCAACGCTAAGGAGCTCATCTTTAATAAGAGGTGACAGCCGCTGGAGTCTGACGGAGCAGATTTTTCCAGTTTGAAGGCGGTGAATGTCCTCTGCAAACTCATTGTGCTAAACACTGCGCACCCAGTAAAGTAGGGCCTCTCTTCGTTCACTGACGTATAAGGGGCCTGAGCGTCGCGAATCTGGGTGGTGTCTGCAGTTGTGCAGAAAGCGTTTTAGACAAGCTGTCACTCCGACGAGCTTGTCTAGTGAACTGAACCGAGTGAGCAGGTCAAAGTCAAGACCGGGTACTGTGACCAGTGACGGGATGTGTTTGGGCTTAAGGCCTGGTAAGGTGTGATGGCCCAGAGCTGAGGGCATCGCAGGCCAAGACTCACAAGGCTGTTTAAGCCACGTGGGAGACCACCATAGGTCATGAGCTGACAGGGATTGCGCAAACATCCCTCTGCTTGCGCCATCTGCTGGGTTGAGCTCGGAAGGTACGTGTCGCCAGGTACATTCTGGGGAGCTTGAGCTGATTTTAACTACCCTGTTGGCTTCAAAGGGTTGAAGACGGTGAGGCGGTGTAATGAGCTAGGCCAGGACTATCGTACTGTCTGACCAACATATGTGTTGTTGTATACTGATATGGGCGGATAGCTGAACTGACACACGGATCATGAGCTGGGAAAGTAGGGTGGCGGCCGACAACTCTAACTTGGAGATTGTGAGGCGATTCTTGATTGGTGCGACTCGCGACTTGGCGACAATCAAGTTTACTTCAGTATCTCCGGAGGTATCGAGCTCATGGAGATAAACGACAGCGGCAAACCCGGCTTCAGAGGCATCTGCGAACCCGTGAAGCGAGTATGCAGCTGAGCCTTTGTTTGCACAAATGTGCCGAGGGAAGCGAATGCTAGACAACAGCGGCAGATCCTCTGAGATGTGGTGCCACTCCGTTTGTACTTCAGAGGGAGTGGGCTCATCCCATTCCAGCTTCAGTATCCACAATTACTGAAACAGCAGCTTTGCGCGGAAGATAACGGGAGAAACCCAGCCGTTTGGGTCATAAAGTGAGGCTACGGTGCTTAAAATAGACCGCTTTGTGACATGTGTGATGGGGGGCAGAGAGATGAGTAGGTGAACTCGTCTGACTGAGGGCTCCACTGTATACACAAGACCTTAAAGGACGTGGAGTCTGGGTTCATGTCGAAGTCCCTGGGCATGTCGCATTGGTTGTCGGGGAATCTCTCGAGAAGCTTAGGCGAGTTAGATGTCCATTTATTGAGCTGAAAGCCGCCTAGGTCTAGTAGACTTATTAACTCATCCTGGAGTGCTTGGGCAGATTCAACTGTGTCATGACCACACAAGATGTCATCAACGAAGATAGACTTGCGAAGAACCTGAGCGGCTTCAGGGTAGCGATGACCTTCATCATCAGCTAGCTGAAGCAGAGTGCGGATTGCATGGTATGGGCTTGATCTTAAGCCGTAGGTGACTGTATTGAGGGCGTAGGTGAGCAGAGGATGTTCTAGTGAGGACCGCCACAGTATGAGCTGATACCGTCTCTGGTCTGGGGCTACCAGCACATTTCTGAACATCCTCTGGATGTCAGTGCTGAAAACGACTGGATGCGTTCTGAAGGACATGATGATGTCCACAATGTCCCGTTGAAGGGCGGGGCCTGTGTGTAGGCATTCATTTATGCTGACACCATTGGAGCTTTTGCAGCTACCATCAAAAACAATGCGCAGCTTGTCCGACCCTGACTTAAATACGCCATGGTGGGGGATGTAGAAGTGAGGTTTATGGGCGAATGTATTTGGGTGACAGGGAGCCATGTGCTCTAAGTCGATGTATTCGACCATAAAGTCGACGTATTTAGAACGCAGAGACGGGTTCGCCATTAGCTTCTTCTCAATATTGAGGAATCTGCGTAATGCGATAGGGTGAGTTTTACCCAGTTGAGGGGCGTCCTTTAGAAAGGGCAGAGCGACCGTATATCTGCCTGAGGGATCGCGTTTAGTGGTAGAGCGGAAGATTTCCTCGCATTGTTTCTCCAGGGTATCATTATGAGTGTGAGGTTGAGGTAGGGGTTCTTCAGACTCCCAAAACTTTTCCAGACTCTGACGTATGTCCTGGGCTGATTCAGCTGAGTCTGGTTGTGAGCTGACGACGTGAGCTGAGTTAACCTGCTGCGCCGGCCGCGCATTCAAGTCCTCAATGGGTCCTATCAACGCGAAGTCGAAAATTGTGCCGAATGGGCTTGCCCGGGCCCAACGAGACCTTAGTCCCGCCCAACACCTGGCCAAGAACGTCTGACCCTAATAAGAGGTCGATCGGGGCTGGTGTGTGGTAGACCTGATCAACCAATGGCACGGGTGGCTGGCCTAGTATGTGGGAAATGTTTGGTACCTTCTCTAAGGAAAGGTAGCCAGTGACGTTTTTTAAAATATGAGCTGTGGCAGTGATTGTAGGAGTATCATTGTGAGTGGGTTGGCATATTATTGTTATTGTCGCTTTTGACTCATGTTTGTGCTGATTCCCAACTCCTGTAATTTTTAAAGAAGTGGGTTTTGATGGCAAGTTCAAAAGTCGTGCCATGCGTGACGTTATTAATGTCAGCATACCGCCACAGTCCAATAAAGCTCTGTCTGTGTAAAGATGGCCATGTACGTCCGCGACTCTTAGTGAGACGGTTGGCAACAAAATAGGTGTGCCAGTGGGCACAGAAGGTGAGTGAGCTGATTAAGTAGCGGCCGAGATTGTATGAGCTGAGTATGTATCAGCTGTGTGGCCATGGGTTGACTTGGCATGGGCTAAATGGGCATGGTCTGAAAGGGTATGGGCTGAATCTACCTCTTCGCTAGGGTGCTCCGTGATAGTTGGGAGTCATAATTGCTGGCAGCGCTCGCGTGCCTGTACAAAGTCCCAACGGCCCTGTGTTGGCTGGGCATTGTACCGTTTGCACGTCATGAGCCTATGTCCCCTAGTGGCACAATAGGGACAGTAGGGCGTCGAGCGTGAGGAAGAGGACGAGGATGATGATGAGGAGCAGCTTGCTTGGAAGGCCGAGTAGACGGGGAAGAGCTGACTGCGAGCCGGGGAGGTGGATGGGCGGTAACGCATTTGTTGCGTTGGGCGGGACGGTTGGTGAGTGGGCTGATCATAGGCGCGGTGAGGCGATGGAGCTGAGGAGCGGCCACGGTAATGGTCGGGTTGTTGCTGAGCCATCTGAGCATAAGTGCGATGGGGCAACTGAGGAGGCGCGCGGCTACGAGAAGGGCCGGGCTGGGGCTGAATGGGTTGCGGCTGGGCTATGTTGGAGAACTCTGTCTCCACACAGCGCGCGTGCTCCTCGAGATAGGAGATGAGGTCGCTCAACGTGGGCAGGGTGGTGCTAGACCCGTGCCTGCGTTTAAATAACGTGCGGAGCTCGCCCTTAAGCTTTCGCACCACTATCGACACAAACACGTAGTCGTCTCCTATGGGCTGATCCAAATTACTAAGGGCACACTGGTCGGACACCAGCGGAGTGAGGAAAAGCGTGCGTATGTTTGAGCGCGTGTGGATGCTCGGCAGCCCTAGGATTATGTCGACGAAACTATCGATGAGAACCCGGCGGTTCTCGTACCGCTTGGTGAGGATGTCCATGGCCACGGCAAAATTCTCATTGGTGACCTTTAAGTGGGACACCATACTTAATGCCTCACCGCTGAGACTCAAGAAGAGGTAGTGGAGCTTGACTGCGTCCGACAGGGTCGCCATGTCGTCAGTCAGAATCCTAAACAGCGCAATGAAGGAAGGCCAGTCCTCCACTTTTGAGCTGAACCTGGGCAGCGCTATCTTGGGGAGGACGGCTGTGGGCGTATTGACGCCGAAACTGGGCTGAGCGCTATGGTTTGGGGACGACGTGGAAGAGGGTGAGATTTCTTCCCTAGCCATAAGTATCCCCAGGTACGCCCCGGAGGCTTTTGTGTGGTTGTCAGAGTATGTCCTCTCAATCCCCTCGTCTAAGTTCTCCTCGTCAAGAATGCTGTAATATACTGAATCTAGCTTCTCCTTAATACCCTGTACCTGTACGAACCGCACGTTAAATTCCGTTATGGAATGTTTGGTGTCGCCAGCAACGGTCCGTGACCCCACCTCTAGGAGCTGGTGTATAGCTTAAGCGGCCTCCCTAAATATCGCGGCTTGTGACTTGGTCGGCATCGCAATGATTAAAAGGAGACCAAAAAAAAAAAACTACTTAAAGGCAGTAAAAAGGACCACACTTGTATATATTTTACAGTTGGGCTGAACGTATTTGTTTACCAAGGTAAGGGCAAATGAGCTAAACATAATGCAACAATAAACAAAATAAAAACTTAATTAGGACGCCTTGTATTTGGCCCACGGGTGGGCAAACGCATGTGTAAGTGTATGCCTGTGTTTATTGGACGCGCGTACGTAAGATTAGCCGACCGCAATAGGAAAAAACAAAAAAAAATCACGTCATCCGTAGCCCACTAGTGGGCAAGCGCATGCGTAGTCGATGGCAGCGCATCCAATCAGCCGGGAAAGCGTTAGAAAAAAAGAAAGAAAAAAAAAACTAATAAAAAGAAAGTGTGGGATACGTTGTCCGTAGCCCACAGTTGGGCAGACCTGTAGCGGAAACGAGCGCGAAGAAAGTGTCGGTCGCAAAAAAAAAAATTAATAAGAAAATTGGGACACTCCGTATCTGTGTCCCACAAGTGGGCAAACGTTGGGAGTGTGTACGAAGAGTGAGCCGATAGCAAAGGCAAAAATTAAAAACAAAAAAATAAAAATAACACTAGAAAAAAAATTAAAGCACGCCGTACATGTCCCACAGGTGGGCAAACGTGTGTAGAAGCGAAGGCGACGCACGCAAATAGCCGTCAAGCGAGACTTAAAAAAATTAATTGTAAGCGGTTAAAACAAAACTGAAAACAAAACAACACTGAGCACATGTGGTGAGCACGCACAAAGAATGAGCCGATCGCAAAGGCACAAATTAAAAACAAAAGAAAATAAAAATTAACACGACCAAAAAAAAAATAAAGCAAGCTACTTGGTAACGCGTGGTGAGCATGCACGAGAACTGAGCCGATTTAACACGAAAAGAACAAAAAAATATTAAAAACAAACAACAAAAACACTAAACAACCGCAGCCGAAACGACAAAGGGAAAAAAAACAATTTTGCAGACCATCTCTTGTTATAATACCAGTCACAATATAATTTCAATAGCTATCAAGCGCAGACGAGGGTATACGCGTTTATGCTTGGATACTCTTAAACTAAATTTTTACCTGGCGAGTGGCAATACTTTGGTGTATGCAACTGAGCACGTAAGCAAGCTGCCCCGCGATGTAATAACGATCACATGATATTAGCGGTCCGGTCACAAAAGTACTACGTACGTATTATTCTAAGCACAGTGTGAACACGCTCGTAAGTCAGTCATAAATACAACAATACCGTACACACGAATAATATTGTTCGAAGCATCAATGGCAACTTGTTAGCGTAAATTAACTTAGAGTTAACACGAATCGGATACTGGTAACACGAATTTTTATTTGGGTAGGTAGATAAATAATAAATTTGCCCGGGCTTAGCAACGACTATTATCGTGCAGAAAAGATACTGTATGGTAATGAAATTATAAATGTTAGGAAATGAAATTTAAAAATTAGAAATTAAAATGAAAGTACGTGATAACTATGAGATATGAGGAAATATTATTTTAAGCGGACTGTAGCTTTATGAGCAGATTGTATAGTAGTCCAATCAACGAGGACATTTGTTGTATGGAGACTTCCGAAAAATTCCTCTGCCTCTGAAATTTGGCATGTGTTGAAGTTAGGTAATACAGATTACAGATGTACAATAATCCAACAAAATTTGTTACGAGAAGTTAGGTATTTTTACCAAAACATGAAAATCGCTTATAACTCTCTGTGAATATTTCCTCAGGCTGAAATTCTTGCTGTATACGTACGTATGTACTAGTTAGAATAAGTGTGTCAAAGAATCCAACATTTTTTCCATTTTAGAGAACCTCAAATTTTAACTTTCAACATTTTCCACTATAACTTCCACTGAAAAAATGCTCCGTCCATTTTTATTTTTTAATATGTTTTAATATCATTCAATACACAGCTTTGTTTAGTAATCCAATAAATTTTCCATTTCAAACATATTTTTTTGATTTTTGCTTAATAACGTATTGAGAAAAATTGCTCCGTCCATTTTTGTACCTTTAATAGTCATATTATTTTATATTTAAACAGATTTAACAATAAAATAATCCAACAAATTTTCCAACGATTACTATTTTTACGAAATTATTATGTTCGCTGATTTATCATAACCGCTCGGAGCTGCTTTGCCCGCACTTGCCAGGCAATTTTTTATCTTATACGCACATCACAGAGAATATACACAACGGTGTACAACGGGGCGCTAATTAAAAAAATTAGCTTTTAAAAGGAATATTACTACTAATAACTAATGCGTTTCAAATAAACGTTTGATACTTGTACAATATGCAAAAAAGGTCAACAAGTAGGTAGATACGTATAATAATGTTTAGAAAGACACCTACTACCTAAAGAGATTAAAGGGTTGACCTTCACTTGACGGCTGGCTCGGAGCTGCTTTGCCACGCACTATTGTTTGGTGTCCAGCCACCGTTATTATGCCGCATCCACACGCTTGGCAAACCTCAACAAGCCGTCACAAATTCAAACGTGTGTATAGAGCGATTGGCTTGGTTTGCGTAGGTTTGCAAGCGCTTGTAGCGCGCCATGCGTCATGTGTCGGTTTTTGGTCACAAATCAAAGGGAATTTTCCGCAAGCGCTTGCGAAGCGTCCACACGTTTGTGCGTACTCAAAGTATTCACAGACGATCGAACTTGGTTGGGGCCGGACCACGGACTTGGTGCGCTCCGAACTAACCATATTCGATCGTGTGGCGCATGATCCGCCGGATATTATTATTATTAGTATCGGTACGGCTGGATTGGAGCGCTTGCACATCGAACGCGGTGCGTTCCGAACCGATTCGATCGTGTGGACGGCGGCGCACCGAACCATTTGTCGGTCTAGTCGCTTTTGTGCCACCGTGTACGCGCAACACGTCGCGACGTGTTCTCAGACATAGATTCGGTTCGGAGCAACGCCAAGAAGACATCAGATGCACGCAATCAAGCCTTTCAAATACTTTTAGAATAATTAAGAAATATTATCCCCTTGCGACTATTACACAAAATCCAACAATTCAATGAATGCTTCGGAACTCATTCGAATTCATATACGAAAATCTTTCTCATCGAGATCTTTAATGAAATTCATATGACCGTACTGTTAATTGTCTGTTTCTGAGATAAAAATTTTGCCCTTACTTTCACCTTTTCCTTTTGTTATTTAGTGGCGATGTAGCAACGATAGTTGAAACAACTAATGCAATTTTGGCCTGTTTTTTATAGAATAGGCGGCATGTCGAGACGTGTTCTGCCCCCGTTGTCATAATTACAGTGCCTAAGTCGTGTTACTGGTGCTATGACTTTTTTTACAGTACCGTGATCCTGAAATCAAGACCTACATACAGGAAAAAAAGTAAAATAGTGTACTTTTTTTTATCACAATTATTGACAACAAATAGGATAAGCCTAACAACAGTAAGTGTTATGAAGATTCAACCGTCCGTTAAAACAAGGCCAGTAAGTAGACTTACTGTATTAAAACTGCGATTTATTTCATTTTTCCCTAAAATATTTACAGTAACTAAAGTCACTGTATTGTCATTATTCAAAATATGGTATTTCCGCTACCATATTCACAGTAATTACCTATAGATTTTATGATAATAAAGGGGCTGCCGTTTACAACAGTGTGGTAGGCTGTTTTCAACGAAATTTGACCTTTCCACGACCTTTGCTTGCGGGCGCGCGGTAAAAACCGCTGTGTTTCCACTACCTTAATTAAACACCATTACACACAAACCGCTATCTTCAACCTACATACAACTGGAAAAAGCCAAGTTCGTATATATTAATGTACGTAGAGCGCGGTATTTTTTACATCTTTAAAAGCTCATATCTAGCTAATAATGATATAAAAATCGCGTTTTTTTTTCCCAGCAAATTGATCAATTTATTTTTTAAATTGCCTTCACTACTTAGGTATATCAGGGAAGGGATGCCAATAGCGCTATTTAAATTCGCAAATAAAACAAAATATGTCAAATATGCTAAATTTTACGATAATGCTTAACATCCTGCTGTAGCCTAAATTTTACTCTTAAAAATACTAATAAAGCTGGATCCTGCTGAAAATGTCAACACTGTGGACTGTGGCAAACCAAGTGGAAGCTTGTTTACAAAAAGTTGTAAACGAGCCCCCCGCCAAGGTGACCTGGTGGGAAAGGCTTGTTTACAACAGTCTGGTAGGGGCTCTTCAGACATACATACATGGATCTCACAACTTTTTACGGTAGAAGAACTGAGTTACGTGTGAGACTTGGTTTTTTTACAAGTATGTTTTTGATGGCATCTCATTTCTTTTTGTAGATAGTCCTACTTTTTTTCCTTACCGGTAAGGCACGTTGGGGTACGTTCGGACGGTTTTTAGTTGTATTCGGAAGATGTTGGCAAAATCAATTTTTCTCGAGAGTTACATTAGTTAGCACAATAAATTAAAGTGAAAACTTATTGTCAATAAACAGGCTATAAGATAGAATGTGTTTTATACAGTTATAAACGAAACACCTACTATTTTTCTGGTGTTTAAAATACGAATAGAATTTTAATACTTTGGGAAAGATCGGACGTTCATGGGGAAAGACCGGACACCTTCTAAAATCGCCGTTATGGCTTAAAACACAGAGTTTATAGAAAGAATATATCCGTTCTTATACGTCCTACAAGATTATCTTTAAAAAAAATATATTGTTAAAAAAGTCACGTGGAACAGTAAAGTACAGTTGTTTAAGTATTATTTTTGTTTCGGGCATCCGATCCTACCCCACTTTACCAAATCTCAAATTGCAGTGGCTCTCAAACATTCGTGTTCGGAACTTTTCGAATTCCAGATTGATGATTGGATAGGTAATACTTAAACTGCAGGTCGGCTGGAACGCTTTAAAAGCAATCTAGATACAAAATTAAATTATTTAGAATACAATGACAACCCTAATGTCTTTTATAATATTTTTTTAACATTTATTGTTCAGAATTTAATAAAACTTTTATTCTAAAAAAGATCTCAGTTAGTGGTACTGTAACTTTTAATGAATGGGCTACAATTGGTATTCACAGAAGTAGGAAACGCCTTTATGAACTTTATGGTGAACGCAACTATAACACCAGCGATGACTTCAAATTATATGTTAAAAATTATTCAAAGTTATTCAAAAGAGTATGTCGATTAGCCAAGGCAAACTATCTGAGTTCTAAGATTAAGAATAGTAATGACAAAATAAAAATGACATAGAATATTATAAATAGTGAAACAGGAAAGGTCAAAAGTCGTAATAATGAGTACAATTTAAATTGTGATAATAAAACCTTGACTTCTGATGCTGATGTTGCTGCAGCATTTGAGAAGTTTTTTACTGACATTCCAGTTTCAACTACAAAAGCCTTGATTTCCTCCCCCACTGTAGCTGAATCTGTTTTGAAGGAGAATGTTAAAGATTGTGAAAATAATTTCAGTTTTCAAAAAATTTGTGTTATAGATATAATAAAAACATTTAGCACTCTCAATAAAAAGAAAACTGCTGATCTTTGGGATAATTCCGTGGACGTCGTTAAATCTGTAATTATGACAATAGCTCCAGTTTTAGCTTGCATATTTAATGAATGCATTGACTGTGGTGTTTTTCCTGACCTCATGAAATATAGTAAAATAATTCCATTATTTACTTTACATTTTGCTTCGCTACTCTTCGGTGTTATTAAGAATGAAAGCCCATCGTATCTCTTCAATAAATTAAAGTTTACTGACCGGGCACGAATACCTGACCGTTTAGTTTGCCCTAAGTATAAAACAGCTGCTTTTAGAGGTAGTTTTAAATACGCTGCGACAAGTTGTTGGAATAACATTCCACCTCCCATCAGAAATTCTACAACTATTAAAGCTTTTAAAGTTAAATTTAAAGAGCATATTTTAAGTGCACAGAAATCTTGAACTCGCAGTATCATTTGATCTAATTAATATTATTACTTATTTAAAATTCATATTTATTCTTATTTGGTAGGTTAATATAGTTTTGTTTACGTAATTGAATCTTGTTGGTAAATTATTATTCGGCAAATTGTATAAAAAGCTGTATTTATTTAATGTGAACACTGTCATGTAGCGCCTTTATATGTATTTCTTTTTATTGTTTATTTTTATTAATAATGGCATCCGCGGAAGACCAGCGTCGTGGGTAACACCAAGACATATGCTGAGCGGAGACCAGTTTGGTACAAGCACATTATATTCCTGTTTTTTAATTTAAATATTGTAATGTAGTGTATTGTATCAAATAAAGATTTTTCTATTTCTATTTCTATTTCTGTTTCTATTTCTATTACTATTTAAATCAGGTAGCACTTCTGACCCCTCTAATTTTAGACCTATTTCTGTGCTACCCACATTTAGTAAAATTTTTGAAAAATTAATGCTAGACCAAATGCAAATTCATTTTTATAAAAATAAACTTTTACATTGTAAACAATATGGTTTTACTAAGGGTCGCTCTACAACTGACGCCGGTGTTGAGCTTTTAATCCACATATTTGATACCTGGGAGGAATCACAGGATGCCCTAGGGGTATTTTGTGATTAATCCAAGGCTTTTGATTGTGTTTTACATGAAACTTTGGTCAGGAAGCTTAACCACTATGGAATTAGGGATGCTTCTTTGAGCCTTCTAATCTCATACTTGAGTAACAGGATTCAAAAGGTCGACATTAACGGTAAAAGATCTCCGGGATCAGTGGTTAAAATGGGAGTTCCGCAGGGTTCAATACTTGGTCCATTCTTGTTTTTGGTTTATGTTTAAGACGTACAGTAGTTCAAATATAATTAGTTCTGAAAGTCATCAACAGATGGCGCTGTATCATAACTCGTGCATCGCGGTATGGTTTCGCTTTGTACAAATCTATATATATTTTGCATTACAAGGGAAAATAAACCAGCTCAGTTCAGAACCATATTTGTTTTATTTTAAATAAATGGGATTCACCTCTTGTTAGATCAGATACCTCTTATGGTATTGTTCATGGTCCATCACAGCCGAATATTTTTGAAGACCGGATCCAAATCACGCCGTACTCGCAGTGGATAGCTGCTTCAAGGTACGGGTTCCAGGACAAGATTCCGGAAGCAGTTAACCAGGACGCCAGCAGAGGGCGCCATCAGTTCAACTATCAACGAGATCGCTGGTAGACCAGTTCCAGTACATCCAGTACAACTTCTTTCAGTGAGTGAAAACTAAACAGTGCAACCGTGAGTACTTTCATTCATATGGTGTAGTGCAAATTTTGAACCTTATTCCAAGCAATAAATTAACTTAGTTCACAAATAGTCAAAGTTAAAATTATAAAAAGAATTTGAACCTTATTTGTATGGACAATTTAACTTTGAAGATTTTGAAGCAACTTGGGACTTAGAAATATCAAGATCAATAGTTTTAAGACTTAGATTAATTGCATGATAATTTTAAGGACTTAGAATAGTTTGCAATAAAACGACGGAACGGGGAATCCATGCCCGATTTCTGCGCGATTTTTAGAGTTTTAAAACACTTAGAAAATTCTCAACATTTTGTTCATCATCTTGGGTTTATTTTTTGGTTTATGAGAACAATTTATATCTTTTCATTCAGTGGAGTAATTTTAGAGGTGTAGTGAACGACATAAATAGTAACACTTTATAGATTTAATTTAGTAAAGTTTTCCATTATAAATTGTATTTTTGAAGATGGATAAATTAATAGATATTTTGAAAGATTTACAAAATGTTATCCGTAAGGGATATACCAACTTTAAAAAGACACCTAAGGAAAGATTAATAATAGAATACATAGAAACTAGACAAGGTGTGTTAGAGAAAGATTGGGAAAAATTTACAAACGCAAAGACGAAGCTTTATGAGAGTTATGACTTAAAAGATATTGTTTAGAAAATAGATATTGAAAGTATATACGATCAGACGGAAGAAGATTACATAGCCTATAGTTGCTCTATGAAAGTCGCTCTCAATAAGATTCGTATTCACGTAGATGACCCAGTACAACCGAGTGGCAGTTCCTCGGGTAAGGCAGCCAAGGCCA
Source organism: Scoparia ambigualis (assembly GCA_963921215.1). Classification (NCBI taxonomy): domain Eukaryota; kingdom Metazoa; phylum Arthropoda; class Insecta; order Lepidoptera; family Crambidae; genus Scoparia; species Scoparia ambigualis. Next base: position 3,207,967 of record OY992506.1, on the reverse strand, counting down.
CAAACAATTCATTGGTCAAATTACCTAAAATAGCTATTCCAATATTTTCGGGTAAATTTAGTGAGTGGACAACCTTCTGCGATCTATTCATCAGTCTCGTACACAAAAATGAATCACTTGACAATGTACAGAAGTTACACTACTTGAAGGGCCACCTTACCGGAGAAGCTGAACAACTTATAAGGCACACACCGATTACCGAAGCTAATTATAGTTTGTGTTGGTCGCAATTGGAAAGGCGTTATAATAATAAAAAATACCTGTCAAGTTGTATTCTGCAAAGATTGTTTGGTCAAAAACGTATGCATACAGAGTCAGCTAGTGCATTAAAAAGTTTATTAGATACAACTTCAGATTGTTTAAGCGCCCTTAGAAACCTTAACATTGATGTGTCTATATGGGATGTTATTGTTATCCATATTGTTGCTTTCAAGTTAGATATCGAAACGCGCAAGCAGTGGGAGTTAACCACTGGCACCAACGATTCTAATAACGACTTGCCAACCTTTGCTCAGTTTAAAATATTTTTGGAAAACCGTTTTCGTGCATTGGAGTTCATAGAACCGAAATGGTCAGTTCAACAATTCAATCATAGTACACCTAGTCACAACACTTACAATGCTAGAGCAATGTTAGCCACTAAATCGAGTTCAGGTATGCGTTGTGAGTATTGTACCTCGCAACATAAACTTTGCTTCTGCAAAGAATTTTCTAGACAGTCTATCGACAGCAGACGCGATTTTGTAAAAAAGAATAAAATTTGTTTCAATTGCCTAGGAGGTAATCACACAGTATATGACTGCAAAAAGAACACTACTTGCAGAGTATGCCATAAGCGCCACCATTCCTTATTGCATCCAAGCGAAACCTCTGTCAAAAAAGATCAGGAAATTATGGATAGTACTAGTAATTCTTCTGCTACTGCTAATCCAATAGTTTCATGTTTGTCTACGGGTAACATTCATATTCCTAGACAGGTTTTATTAGCCACTGCGCTAATAAAAGCCGAGTCAAGATCAAGAGACTTGCAAACGGTTCGCGCTTTACTTGACCAGGGCTCACAAGCGTGCTTCATCACAGAAGCTACAGTGCAATTGCTTCGCTTGAAAAAGACTCCTATAAAAGGAGTCGTGTCGGGTTTAGGCGCGAATAATTCAACAGTTGCGCGGCATATGGTAAATTTTACAATACACTCACGAGTAGATCGCGAGTTCAACCATCAGGTAAATGCGTATGTGTTAAATAAAATAACTACATACTTACCTGAACGTAGCATTAATACTGCCAACATTGATTGGGCAGACGTACATAAATTGTGTCTAGCTGATCCAGAGTTTAGTAAGCCAAACAGAATTGATATACTGTTAGGAGTAGATACTTACAGTAGCATAATCAAAGAAGGAGTGATAAAAAGTCCGTCTGGTACACTAATGGCTTCTGAGCCATTAGTGTACCAGACGGACTTTTTACACCACCACCACCGGTGGTTTTTAGACCACCTTTGGATGGATTCTTTCAGGAACAATTGAATCTGTAAATAGTAAAGGGTCATGTCATACAAGAGAATGTATAAGCGTCATGCATGCACAGGTCAACGAAGATGATATGCTTCGTAGGTTTTGGGAGATCGAAGAACAAAGTAGTACAAATAAAATACTTACCCCTGAAGAACAGAGATGTGAGGAATTATACAGTGCAACTACCAAAAGAGATCATGAGGGCAGATATGTGGTTAAATTACCATTTCGAGATGATGAACCTGCTTGTCAAGGTGGAAACTCGCGTAGAATAGCTGAAAACAGATTTAAATCGTTAGAAAGGAGATTAGGAAAGGATAAACAGTTAAAAGAAAGTTACACAGAAGTTATAAAGGGATATCTTCAATTAGGTTACATGAGAGAAGTAAAGGACAACGACAATATGAAAGAAAAGGCTGTTTACCTACCACACCATGCAGTCATCAGAAACGATAAGTCCACCACGCGTGTCAGAGTAGTCTTCAACGCGTCAGAAAAAAACACCAAGGGCATATCTCTAAACGACACCTTGATGGTCGGACCTACCTTACAACCCGACTTAAGACACACGGTTTTACGATGGAGAGTTCATGAAATTGGGATTGTTGCTGACATCATTAAAATGTACCTTCAAGTGAAAATAGCTGAAGAAGATGCTAAATTTCAGAGAATACTTTGGCGTGATAATCCTAATGAAGAACTGAAGGATTACGAGTTGATGACCGTAACTTTTGGAACAGCTTCAGCGCCCTATCAGGCTGTTAGAACGCTACATCAAATCGCTTACGATGAAGGGAAAAATTATGAGCTCGCCGCAGATAAGGTATTGAATAGCTATTACATGGACGATTTGATGACGGGGTGTAGTAATGTAGAAGAGGGATTAAAGCTTTATAAGCAAATGTCAGAGTTGTTAGAAAAAGGTGGATTTAAATTACAAAAATGGAACAGTAACAATGAAGAAATTATAAATATAATAAAGAAAACGGAAGAGAACATAATGAAAGGACAAACAAGGACAAAGGATAAGGTAGACGAGTTCAACAGGGAAGAAAGTAAGTATGAAGAACAAATAGAGCTAAGGACAAATAGTGAAGATAAGGACAAAATAAACACAAAGGAAGATGTGATGAATAGAGGAATTGAGATAAAATTAGACAGCACAATTAAAATCCTGGGACTTACCTGGAAAAGAAGTGAAGACATCTTCCAGTACTCAGTGAATCTTCTTCTGCCGACGACTGCACCTGTAACTAAACGACTAATTATTTCAGATATAGCGCGACTCTTTGATCCACTAGGCTGGCTAGCACCTAGTGTAGTCTAAGCCAAAATATTTATTCAAAAATTATGGCTTGCAGGAGTTGGTTGGGACGAAAAACTAAATACAGAATTAGTGCAAGAATGGAATACTTACCGTCAGGAATTGTTACTACTTACCAAGGTGAAGATCCCTCGGTGGCTTGGTACAAAACTAGGCGACAGATTAGAGCTCCATGGATTTTGCGACGCTGCCAAGGTGGCGTACTCAGCTGTTGTATACCTGCGTATAATTGATGTCTCAGGGAACGTAGGAGTCACTCTGTTGGTTGCGAAAACCAGAGTAGCTCCTATAAAACAAATAAGTATTCCGCGCTTGGAATTGTGTGGAGCAGTTCTGTTGGCTCAGTTGTTATCTGAAACAGCAGAAGTTTTAAAAATCGAGAGTAGCAACATAAGTGCATGGACTGACTCTACAGTCGTTTTAGCGTGGCTGAACAGCCACCCTAGTAAGTGGAAAACCTTTGTGGCTAATAGGACATCAACCATTTTAAATTTGATAGGGTCGCCACAATGGTTTCATGTTTCCACTAAGCAAAATCCTGCTGACTGTGCTTCCAGGGGGATACTACCCAGCTCATTTGTTGATCATGAATTATGGTTTTCAGGACCATCATTCCTAAAGAAAAAGGCTATAGCTTACAGTAGACCAAATAACCTAACCATTGATATGGAAGCATCAGCAAGAGTACACCTAGTAACGGTTCCTGAAGAAGCGGATGATTCAATTTTCAAGCGATTCTCTTCATTACAAAGGTTACTCCGAGTGATTGCATATTGTCGTAGATTTTTAAAGAACAACACAAAAAGGACAAAGTATTTACAAAGATACGAACTAGAATCTGCTTTAGAATGCTGCATTAAAGTAACTCAAATAGAACTATTTACATCAGAATATAATCAGTTAAAAGATAAAGGCTATGTACAAAAATCAAGCAAGTTAACAGCACTTTGTCCTTTTATTGACACTTTGGGTACTATGCGACTTCGGGGTAGAATCGAAAAATCACAAATGGACGAACATACTAAACACCCAATAGTTTTACCCAGTTCAAGTCGTCTCACTCATTTGATAATAGCCGACGCTCATATCAAAACCCTACATGGAGGTCCGCTACTGATGAATAATTACTTAAGAACAGGCTATTGGATCATAGGCGCTAGAAATTTAATTAAAGCACATGTTCGTCGGTGTGTAATATGTATACGTCAAAGAGCTAGTACAAAAAACCAACTGATGGGTTCACTGCCATCAGTTCGATGCTCGCTAACGAGACCGTTTTTGCATAGCGGCGTTGATTACGCAGGCCCCATCAATATCAGGACAACTAAAGGGCGTGGACATCACTCTTACAAGGGGTATCTATGCCTTTTTGTATGCATGTCCACACGTGCAGTACACCTAGAAGTGGTTAGTGATATGACCACTCAAGCATTTTTAGCCGCATTCCGACGTTTTGTGTCCAGACGTGGTCACTGCGTCAAACTCTGGAGCGACAATGGGACAACCTTTGTAGGTGCTTCAAGAGAATTGCAGCAATTGTCAGCCATTCAGTTGTCAGCAGCAGAACATCTAGAGCACAACGGCACTGAATGTCATTTTATTCCCCCTCATAGCCCAAATTTTGGTGGGCTTTGGGAAGCCGGGGTGAAAGCTACAAAATTTCATCTTAAACGGGTTATAGGTGACAGTACCCTTACGTATGAGGAAATGAGTACACTCCTTTGTCAAGTGGAGGCATGCTTGAACTCGCGACCTATGAGTGTTATTTATTCCGAAGATCCAGGGGAGCCTCTTCCCTTGACTCCCGCACATTTTTTAATCGGGGAACCTCTAGTACAAGTTGTAGACTACAGCTATGAGAACTCCAACGTCAATGCCTTGACTCGATGGCAATATGTTCAAAGGATGGTACAGTCGTTTTGGAGACGATGGTCCCAAGAATATCTCGCTACTCTCATGAATCGATATAAATGGTAATCTCAAGTGCCCGAGCCAAAAGTGGGAGATATAGTTTTAATAAAAGAGGACAATTTGCCACCAAGTCGTTGGTTGTTGGGTCGAGTCGAGATAAAGCATCCAGGTGATGATAACATAACCCGTGTAGTCACATTGCGCACTAGTACATCTATTTATAAAAGACCTACATCAAAGTTATGTGTATTGCCAATAGCAGATCCAAATCAAATCTAGTACTGATTTATTTTTATTTTGTTTTATTTGTTTGAGAATATAATGATGTAATGGGTGATTGTCGCTCGATTAGTGTTAGTTTTACTTGTACACAAGTCTGAATGAGACTTTACATTTACATTTGTGAAGAGAAATAGTTTATATTTACATTTTCTAAGATACATACGTCATTTTATATTTGCATGTGTTGTGATTAATGAAATTGTATTTACATTTTAAACCTTATAGTTTCATATTTACCTTTTTTGTGTTCACAAGTTGTCTTTTTTGTTGCGAAAATCACCAAGGTGTTGTTTGTATTTTGTGTTTTTTCTACGTTGAGAACGGCATTCCTTAAGTAATGTCCGTGGTAGGGGGCATGTTTAAGACGTACAGTAGTTCAAATATAATTAGTTCTGAAAGTCATCAACAGATGGCGCTGTATCATAACTCGTGCATCGCGGTATGGTTTCGCTTTGTACAAATCTATATATATTTTGCATTACAAGGGAAAATAAACCAGCTCAGTTCAGAACCATATTTGTTTTATTTTAAATAAATGGGATTCACCTCTTGTTAGATCAGATACCTCTTATTGGTTTGTATTGTTGGTTTATATTAATGACTTACCTTATTTTGTAAAAGACAGTCATGAGATAGTATTGTTTGCTGATGATACTTCACTTTTATTCAAAGTGAAACGACGACACCCAAATTAGTGAATAATGCGGTCTCAAAGATTGTTCACTGGTTTAGTGTTAATAACCTGCTATTAAACGAGGGAAAAACCAAATGTGTAAGATTTGTATTGCCTAATGTTAAGCAGGTAATAACTAGTGTACAAATTTAAGATAAGAATGTGAATCCTGTGGACACCACTGTGTTTTTAGGCATCACGTTGGATGCCAAGCTTCAGTGGGGCCCACATATAGTTAAATTGTCGAACAGACTTAGCTCTGCGGCTTATGCAGTAATGAAGATCCGTCAGTTAACTGACATTGATACAGCTAGATTAGTTTATTTCAGTTACTTTCATAGTGTAATGTCGTACGCCATTTTACTGTGGGGAAATGCTGCCGACATTCAATTTATCTTTGTGCTACAGAAGAGGGCTACTTGAGCAATATATAACCTACAGGCTGGTGACTCTCTCAGAGAGAGATTTAATGATATAAGTATAATGACAGTTGCATCACAATATATTTAAGAAAATCTTGTGTATGTTCATTAAAATATTGAAATGTTTTCAAAAAACAGTGATATTCACAAATTAAATACTAGAAGTAAGAACAAATTAGCAGTGCCTTATACTAGGCTCCATAAAATAACAAAATTTCCTTTAAGGGTCAGTGTGTACGATTATACAACAAAGTACCAAATGATATTCAGAAATTAGATCTTGAGAAATTTAAAATCAAAATAAAAGAAAAGCTTTATAAAAAAGCTTATTATAAAGTGTCGGATTATACAGAAGACAAAATAGCTTGGGTCTGAAATGCTCCAAGTACCTACTCCAACAGCTATTTCTAATTGCCTATAATTAATTTATATAGAGCACCATATTTAATTAAACTATTTACATTCAAATTCATATTTTGTATTTTGTGACCTGGTAACGACATATAATATATATATTTTTTGTAAATGTGCATGTTAAAAAATGATGTCCTGAATGGGTGAAAGGTTAAAAATTATTTGGACGTTTCAAAGTACTTATTATTTGAGTTTATTGAATAAATATATTTTGACTACAGACTATTGACTATAAATGTGTTGGATATATAAATATACCTTATAACTTATTGCTAATCAAACTTTTATTAAACTGCTTATTTATATTACTAATCAGTCTTAGCTATCAGTGTTAGCTATTGAAGTTTGACAACCACATGCATTTTCACTCCAGTTTAAGATCCGATTATTTTAGTCCGAACTTCACCTGTTAATATCTGCTTGGGGAAAGACCGGATCTCAGCATACAACCCTATTTAGCCCATTTTAAACAGATATATCAATAGACACCACATATCTTGACTACTCAAAGATTTAATATTTGCAAAAAATAGCTAATACTCACCAAGAAAACCAGCAAAATGTTGCCTGGGGTAAATCCGGATTTTATAAATTATCCTGTATGGTGACACTTCCAGTAAAATACGCATAACTCTTAACTGATGCGTCGGAATGACCAACATGGACTGGGACGCAGGGCAAAACAAAATGGCGTTTCACGCTTTCTTGCCAGATTACAAAAATAACTCCTAATTCGGAATGTATTTAACAAATACGGTCTTCCCCCACTTCAGAACTTACCCCAACGCACCTTACTTTTACTATACTTATCTTCTACTTCTTGAATACTAACACCGGATATTTCATTATTTATAGTATACATAACAATATACAGGTACACTGATTCATTCACTGCAAATGTAACTTTGTAATCCTATATATTTATATGGGATGGGCCGTGCACGGGGCGTGCCCCGTGCACGGCCCGCTTTAATATGATTCATCCCTTAATTGATTGGTGTTTTTTATAAATTTAGAATTTTCTTCCTGTCTTTTGTGTATGTTGCTTATCTGGCTACTATGACCCTAAAAGTTATTTGATTAGGTAATATGGGGTTTTCTTAGATGGTTTATTTCATTCATATTTTTACAATAATATCACGTAATCCAAATTGTCAGTCGTGATACTCATGATCTTATGCGTATTATAAAATAATAGCAAATATTTTTTTTTACAGTAAAACCAAATTAGGCATAATAGGCAGAAACTCATTTGCGCGGTCTGTTTTTATAGTCTATGATTTGCGTTAAAAAAAATGGCGGCGATATGGTTTCGTGCTGGTAGATGTTGGAAGTATTTTATTTTTAAGTTTAAACGAGTAGTGTTTCGTGTACTTACCGATGAAATGATACACCTAGACTTTTTCTGTGTTTCTCGAGTGATTGTAACAACTTTTGAGTGCACAAGAAGGCATTTTTCTTTTTTTTTCTTTGTGATACGGTTAAGGACATGTCACCGCAATCGCTCGGAAGCGACTAAACGAGGTGCATGCAACCAATGGATGGACTGCACCTGAGTGCGCACAAACTTGCTTCGCGGTGTCTTAATCTAGCTTTTTACATCAATGAAACAAACTAACGCACTCGCAAGCGTGTGGATGGCGACATGCACTGCACCTGATTGCGCACAAACTTGCTTCGCGGTGTCTTAATCTAGCTTTTTACATCAATGAAACAAACTAACGCACTCACAATCACAAGCGTGTGGATGGCGCAGTTTTTTTCCTCAAATCAATCCAAACGTTTGTTGAAGTTTGAAGTTTGCGGCAAGTGCCAAGCGTGCAGACTCGGCATTAGAGTTTCAAGAGTTAAAACATGGTAGATATTTCTAAATAAAATACTAAATAAAAGGTACCTAAGTTTACATAATTACTTACACTATTTTTATTTGGTTTACATTTTTTCGATATAACAACACGTGCTAAAATCATGTTAAATTACTAAACAAGTTGCAGGTAGGTAACTAACATCAATAATCGACTAGGTAGGTATAACCACAAATATTATTTTTTTGGTTTAGATTTTTTATTTTACAAAACGTACCTACCTACAGTCGTCTTAAAATTACTTTCACAGTAGTTAGACAAGCTGTAGTACCTACTTTTTTAAAAACGTAAGTACCTACCTAAGTACCTATAGTCATCTTTATTACTTACTTACTTTCAGTTAGACAAGCGGTAATAAACTAATAAGACCAAAGACTGACAGATGTAAAATGTGATCTATTAAATTGGCCCTACTTTTGGTCCCTACCTCTGTATGTACTTGTTTTATACACATTATATTTATTAGGTATATCAATAATAATAGCTAAGTACAAGCATTGCCGGCGCGCTTAGCAAGCTAAAGACGAAACGACTGGTCGCGTCGCGGCGGGTGTGATGAGGGGTGCGGCGGCGGCGTGGGGGGCGCTCGCGCAGCGGCCGGCGGAGCCACATGAGGCGGCGTTGCCGTTATGTACTATTTGTGCAAGGAACGGTGTTTAACCCTTTACCGCATGAATTATTAAATAGAGGGATTTTTTTGCAAAACATTTTTTAGGCATTGTTCACACCAAACGGGTTGTCCGCCGCGGACTATGAGTATACCTACTCACTGTCAGCCCCAGTGTGAACGTGAACTCAGTCTGCTGTATGCGTTCACACCAAGCCTTCAAAACGCTATAGCGTACTGCGTAGCGTGGCCACTGACGATCAGTTTTTCCCGTCAGTTGGGTGCCACTTACGGCAGCAGAAAAGAATTTCTGCTTATATAGTATTATGTGATAATACACTGTTACGTTCGGCTACGTAGCCAATCCGCGTCCGCCGTGCATATAGACGCGTAGTTAAAAAATCGGCCTCCGAGAGTCAGCGACTACGCACTACGTAATAGCGTACACCTATAGTTCGTTTTCGGTGTGAACGAGAAGTTAAATATATATGGAAACACGATAAACTGCGTAACGCACCCTGCGTAACGCGCGCTCACAGTCCGCGGTGGATAGATAATCTGTTTGGTCTGAACAATGCCTAATTGAATCGAACAGTAATAAATATTTCTTTTAAAAGCTAATTTCTTAGCGCCCCGTTGTACAAAGTTGTGTATTCTCTGTGCTGTGCGTATAAGATAAAAAATTGCCTGGCAAGTGCGGGCAAAGCAGCTCCGAGCGGTCAAGATAAATCAGCGAACATAATAATTTCGTAAAAAATAGTAATCATTCGAAAGGAGACCTTTCCATTTCGGCTCAAAATGTACCGAGGTACACTTTACTTTAAAATATCCTATTAATTATGCAGAAGCCTTTGATGATATCATTTTTCTATAAAACACGCCGCAACTAGTATTTTTTTTGGAAAATAAAAAGTCACATAATATGGTTTAAGAAATCGTAAACATGAAACGAAACGTGCAAATAAAGGCCTAAAATATGACAGTGACAACTGTCATACAAGGGGCGTTCAAAATATTCTCGGTATGTGGATAAAAACAAACAAGTACGAAAAGTTTGATATTTTTATTTTTCAATATACTCCCCCCCTATGTTCATACACTTATAAGATCGATCAATTATTTTTTTTAATCCCTCATAAAAATATTTTTTATCTTTGGTGTAAAAATGCTCCTCCACGGCCGTCTTCAACGCTTCATCGTCAGAAAATTTATTTCCAGGCAGATCCTTTTTAAGATTGGGGAACAAAAAGAAGTCGCTTGGGGCTAAGTCCGGACTATAGGGTGGATGAGTAACAGTTTCAAACCCACATTCAACAATAGCTGCCTTGGCAATATGAGCAGTATGGACAGGGGCGTTGTCATGCAGAAGCAGAACACCTTTGGTTAACTTTCCTCGCCTCTTTTCTTTGATCGCATCTCTTAATTGACGTATAACGTTAGCGTAGTACTGCCCTGTGATATTTACACCTTTTTCTTTATAATCGATAAGCAAAACTCCTTCACAATCCAAAAATATTGTGGCCATGACCTTGCCAGCTGACGGGATTACCTTGAACTTCTTGGGATGAGCTGAACCCTTAATGTGCCACTGCATGGACTCCTGTTTGCTCTCTGGGTCATAATGATGAACCCAGGTTTCATCTCCAGTAACTATTTTTTGCAGCACCCCATCGGGATTTTCACCACACAGGTCGATAAAATCTGGACAGCAAGCCACACGCATATCCTTTTGAAGAAGCGTCAGCATTCGCGGAACCCATTTTGCACTTACTTTTGACATATTAAGATGGTCATGTATAATGTCATGTACGGTACCAATAGAGAGATTGGTTACTTGAGCTATAGATTTTACCTTCACTCGGCCGTCTTCCAATATAAGTTTTTCCACTTTATCAATATTTTCTTGTGAGGTAGCCACTACAGGCCGGCCAGGTCTAGGGTCATCTTCAATACTCTCCCTTCCACGCTTAAATTCGCTTGACCATTTTTGAATAGTAGATAAAGAAGGAGCAGACTCACGGTAAACACAATCCATTTCCTCTTTTATGGTTTTTTGATTTTTACCCTGTTTTGTCAAGAATTTTATGACGGATCGGTGCTCTAATTTCGTTAAAATTGTTAATTCGCTCATGGTGTTCATGTTTGTTCGGCAATTGCAGAAAAACAAAAGAACATCTCGGTTCCAATTTTACTTTTTTTTAATGTCAATGGATGAATCTTAGCGGCCAGTAACAAATATACGAGGGGCGTTCAAAATATTCTCGGTATTGATACGTTACAACCTCTTTTATATATATATTTGTTCCATATACCGAGAATATTTTGAACGCCCCTCGTATATATAAAAGAGGTTGTAACGTATCAATACCGAGAATATTTTGAACGCCCCTCGTACTTACTGGTTTTTTGTGGTGGTGACAGTTTGTGGATGAACAAAAAATATTTTTTGAGATCTAAACTCACAATGTTGGAGTTTTTTCCTTGTCCTTTTATCAACAACACGTGTTGTGAGACTCCATTTTATTTCAATCTACTGTACAAATCTAAATGTACTTTAAAAATAAGTATTTACTTACAACTTGAAATTGGCTTAATGCTAAACGCGAAGCCATTAATTAAGTTATTTTATATAATATCTCACAATGGATAATCAATAGGTGCAAAACCTAGTTTAGATTATATGGTTTTCTATAAACTCACATAGTCGGTCTACTAATATTTGTCACTCTCAAAATAATCAAACGCACAAAATAAATCAAAACAGTTAAAAACACTTATTTTTGTTACTATTTATCATTTTTTTGCTAAAAACAGGTTATGTTTATGTTAAAATAAGTTACTCTAAGGCTTTTATCTAATAATTAGTTGGCCCATAAGTAAGCTAACGAAACGCACCCGACAGCGAGAGAGTTATGCTTGCCAGTTAAATTAATCCAATGTTGCAAGCCGTCAAACCTTTCTAATGATATTTTTAGGTGGTACAATTATAATAAAAAATATAATACTTATATTTCTGGAATCTACGATTTTTTTCCTACATTTTGGTACCTTTGAATCGTAGGTACATGAGTGGCCGTAGTTGTATGGGAAGAGGAAAGGTCTCCTTTGTTGAATTATTGATAAATCTGATTAAATATAAAATAATGTGACTATTAAAGGTATAAAAATGGACGGAGCAATTTTTCACCATACGTAATTAAGCAAAAACCAAAAAAATATGTTTGAAATGGAAAATTAGTGGAAAATGTTGAAAGTTAAAATTTGAGGTTCTCTGAAATGGAAAAAATGTTGGATTCTTTGACACACTTATTCTAACTAGTACATACGTACGTATACAAAAAGAATTTCAGCCTGAGGAAATATTCACAGAGAGTTATAAGCGATTTTCATGTTTTTGTAAAAATACCTAACTTCTCGTAACAAATTTTGTTGGATTATTGTACATCTGTAATCCGTATTACCTAACTTCATCACCTGCAAAATTTCAGAGGCAGAGGAATTTTTTGGGTTACAAAAGCCCCGTTGATTGAGCTATAGGTCACCAAATTACGGTGTAATGAAATACGGGTTAGGTCGCCGATTTATTATTAACGGCTCGAATGGACCAGAAATGTATTCGCCACGTCTGAGTGGCGAGTACGCGATGTAGGAAAATGGTAGGTAGGTAGGTAGGAAGGCTTACCTAGGATGATGATAGGTGAGCGGGCAACTGGAGCCGGGCAAAGCACGGGTAGGGCGATGAAGTGGACTTCCCGATCACGGCACAGCACACAGTCACTTCACAAATGTTCTTAGGGGTCGCCAATGTTCAACGCGGCAAAAAGGGGGTCTCGGTTGTAACGGGTGAGATGTCACATGCGCGCACAGTTTGCCTGAAATTGCCTGCCGCCCTCGTCGCAACCGGTCGCGCGCTCCGCTCTCAGCGTCGAACTGCCCCATGTTCCGTCTGTCGCAGTCAAATCACTCCGTGTCGTCCGGTGCAGCTGGTGTGTGTTCCGCGAAAGCGTGAACGCCTGGCTCACCTTTCGCGCGTAGTGTCCCGTGCACGAGAACAGTTCTCCGTGGTGTTGTCCCGGACACCCACGTCGTAGACGTTTTCGTGCCCACCTTTGTTTTCGCCCGTTACCTCCAGCCGCGACACAGACGCTAGTGCTAGTGTAGGTGAGAGTGAAAAAACTTTTGCGCGACCACCCCTAATTATTTGATAATAATTAGCGATTCTAGCGTACTCCAAGACTCTAGTGAGCCGGAGCTCAGTGTAGTGTTGTTTTTGTTTTCTGTGTTTTTGTGCGTGCAGTTAGCAACTGTACAGTGCAGAGTTAAGTGCATATGACACTTTTGACGTCGCAATGAGTGAACTCGCGGTGCGTGCGGCGCGCCGCGCCTCTTTATCGGGTGGGCAGCTCTCCGAATCTCAACCGGGACCGTCAGATCGAGCGCCACCCGCAAAACTGAAGACAGCGCAAGCCCAGATGGCACCCCAAGCCGGACCTTCGTTCTCCTCGGCAGGTGGGATTCATGTTGAATCCCCAGTCGCCGAGCGGATGCGGGGTAAGGGCAAGGAGCGCCTCCGTAGTCCGGACAGTGACGACGAGGAGAGCGAGGACAAGCGTCCCCGCACGGGCCCGTCGCCGCCCCACCGCCGCTGCCGCTCGCCGGTGCCCGAGCTTACGCCCCCGGAAAGCAACTTCACGGGGCTAGTGCCCACCACGTCTCCCACCTCGCCCGATGCGCCCGTCGAGGGTGGCGGCCAGGCGGACGCCTCGGAGCTGGACAGTGGTTCCCCCCGCTCCACCACAGAGGTGGGTAACACGTACTCCACAGAGTACGTGTCACTGGCCCCCGCTTCAGGTGCGATGGTTGAGGCGCCCCGATCGGTGTCTTACGCCGAGATGGCATCGGCGCCTCTCTCGCCCCGACAAGCCGCGACCGATACCGCTACTATCACACCACCGATGACGACCGCCGCAGCGCAGCAGGCCCCGCCGCGCGCTCGCGGATATCCACCTATAGTAGTGGAGAATCTGCCCAACTGGATGGCCCACTTCCGCGAGCTATCCTATCCTATCCTATCTATCTAGATTTATCTAGTGGCGGCGAGTACGCGAGTACGCGACGCAGCGGCTAGTTGACACGCACACATGCGCCGTATGCTTGTAGCATAGTGGTGGGTAATATATCTTTTTTTGTGAATCTATTTGAAACTATATAGCGATATTTGATATCGGATTCTGGAACTATAATATATTTTAATATCGGTGATATCGGTATCGACCATAATAATGAATTTCATTTCATTTTCAATTTCGTTTCATTTTTATTTCATTTTCATTTCATTTTCATTTCATTTTCATTTCATTTTCATTTCATTTTCATTTCATTTTCATTTCATTTTCGTTTCATTTTCGTTTCATTTTCGTTTCATCTTCGTTTCATTTTCGTTTCAGTTTTCTACGCATATCGCATTCCTGACGCGATATAGTGTTTTCCAAAATATATAGTTTCAGAACGCATCGATATCGGATTTTACGATATTGATGCAATATACTTTTCAGTAACTATACACGATTTGTATCGCCTACTCCTATTTATAGTAGTTGACTCGCGTCGCGACGACGCGGGCGGCGGCGGCGCGGTTGTAGAAGCTTTGTCTCTGTTCCGTTTTTTTAGTTTGAGTAAAGACTCAAGTGACATCAGCGGGCGGCGGCGGCGGACTACAGCGAAAACGAGATAGGAGACAATAGGGTAACCTTATTAGTTGATAAGCGCTTAAAGTTACCATTACAAGTACCCTATTTGATTTGGTAAGTGCATTGGAAGGAGTTAACTTTATTCAAAAAAGTTACCGCTACGAAAGACTAACCCTATTAAAATAGGGAAACCCAATCGTTCGGTAACCTTTTGATGGGGTTTCCCTAACAATCGGCTTAACCAAAAAAAGGGGTTTTCTGGTCCCTGGTCATACTCTTTGACCTCATCCCTCCTTCTCCCTTCCTCCATAGGAGTACGCGTGCTGCTCTGCGGAGTCACCAATTTACAGTCTCTAACATTCCATCTCGCACAAAGAAATTTGGTGACTCGTTTCTTTGCCGCACTTCCAAAAGATGGAATAGTCTACCAGCACACGTATTCCCTCCTACCTATGACATAGGGTCTTTCAAACGAGGCGTGAAGAAGCACTTTGTGGGCCGGCAGAGTGAGGATGACTGATGCTACGTCTCTTACGCTGCACCAGTTGTCCTCGCGCCTGGACCTCATTTCCACTTAACATCAGGTGGAGTGGGGTCAATTGCCGGGCTTAGTATAAAAAAAAAAAAAAAAAAAAATACGATGCCTAGGTTACGCGAGCTGTGGAGTAGGTGGGGTGTTCCCAAGCAAATAGTCACCGATAATGGACCGCCATTCACTAGCAGTGAATTTGCTGAATTCGTACAAACTGACGGTAACCAAAATATATTCACAGCTGCATATCATCCGTCGTCCAATGAAGCCGCGGAAAATGCGGTTAAGACTTTTAAAAGGGTTATGAAAAAAGCGTATTTAGATAATAAACATGTGGAACTGGCTTTAAACACGTTTTTGTTATACTATAGGCACACGGAACATTGCGAAACAGGAGTGTGCCCGTCAGTCGCACTTATAGGGAGACGGGTGAACAGGTGCATAGACATATCGATCAGCTTAGGCGTAGGACGAGGAGTTCGCTGGTAATCCCCACAGAGATGTCACGTTCGCCGGAGCCTTCAGCTCCTGATGCACTATCACTATCGTCCTTTGAAGGCCGGTCGGAGCAGCCTGAGGTCTCGGGGGCGTCGTCGTCACCGGCGCTGGAGCCGGGGTCGCCACCGACTCGGACAAACAATCAGTCCGACCGGGACCTAGGGACATAAGAGTTCTCGACACCACCGTCCATGCCTGTACCACCCCAGTCTCGCCCCATTAGACAATATAGGTTAAGGAAAGATGTTAAATATAAGTTTTAGTTAAGTGCGTAGTTACTAAAATTGTTTAGTTCAGACTCATGTAGTCATACGAGTTATCATGAAGAATAAGTATAGTTGACTTTGTTGTTATTAGTTAGGTTGTGTCACGGTCAGTGTTTGCCACACTCAGTGTTCCTACGGGATTGGTGTAAATAAGACACTTATTCGTGCTTTACAATAAATTTAATGGTTGCCGGCTGGCACAGCATTAAATCGTAGGTATAGGCGTGGGAACGACCTCAATATAAAATAACTACAACTTGGCTCACTTCCTCCTCCGCGGCAGTACTTCCCTGAATATGGTGCCGTAGGTGGAGATTTTAAATAAGTTGATCAGGTAAACGTTCAGAGACGACACTGTCGGATGCAAAATTTATTTTGAACCGCAATCCGAGTGACGTACGTTATTTCCAGTAGCTTAGCGCAGCCTGTCAAAACCGAGAGCGCGGGCGCCGGCCGCCGCAGACAATGATTCATTCAAATGTCATGATTGTGATGCGTTTAGAAACAGTCGTTTAGTTAAAGTGTGTCGATGTGTTTATGTAGCTTATGAAGTTTATAAATTGTTAGTTTTAATATAGTTTTAGATTGAACTTAGTTATAATCTTAATAAAAAATAATTCCATGTACGTATAACGTTACAGTTGTTGTTATTGTGTTACCTTTATTTTGGTTATGTTTGTTAAATTGTTATGTTAATTAGTTTTTGTTATGTTAATAATTAGTGGTGGAGGGATGTAGTGTAGGTATCTTTATAAATATTTGTAAGACGATGTCAGGCTTTTGTTTTGGGGGTTAAGTTACTCGCGTCCGTAGGTTTACCCTTGAGACCCTACACGTGACCCCTGGGTGGTGCTAAATGAGTGACACCAAGAGCTACGCTGCGTTGCAGCACGCATTGGGTCGGCTCGCCCAGCGTAATACCACCCCCTCACGAATTTTCGGCGTGAAACAATGGCACTCTGTGCTGTTGTGTTTCGTCCGGCGAGTGAGGGTTCTTGAGACCCCTCCCCCCCCCCCCTCATAATTGATATGGCAGCGAACTTTAATTTAGATTTACCCCAGGGGGGTACCGACACACCCAGTGTCGTAGAATCCCCCCCTGAGCGTTCTCGCTCAGGCTGCCCTACGTATTCTGGGGAGGGCAAAAGTCCGCTCGTGCCAAGGCATGCTGCAGGCAGGAGAAAGGCAAGACAATTGGCACCCCCTCCTACGCTTCGTGTGGACTTCTGCAACATCAGGGGAATCCACTCTAACTTGAGCGCCGTCCATTACCACCTCGAGACGTCGAAACCGGCCTTACTCTTCCTCACCGAGACGCAGATATCCCCCCCTCCTGACATCTCTTACTTGCGCTACCCGGGATACAACCTGGAACATGCATTTGTGCCACGAGCCGGTGTTTGTGCCTATGTCAGGGAGGATATGTGCGTCCGTCGCCTTGGCAATCTTGAAGATAGGGACCTTTCCATCTTATGGCTACACGTCGACTGCGGACGTCATCCTGGCATCTACGCGTGCCTGTATAAGTCCCACAGCGGTAATATCGGAACTGACCAACTTATCGAGACCGTCCAAGCGGCGACGGACTCCCTTCTCCAACGGATCCCCTCGGCCGAGATTGTGGTATTGGGAGACTTCAATGCCCATCACGTCGAATGGCTTGGTTCACACACAACTGACCACGCGGGTAGAGCCGTTCATGACTTCGCTTTAGCCTACAGTCTGTCCCAATTGGTAACAGAGCCAACACGGGTTCCAGATGTGGAGGGCCATGCACCTTCTTTATTGGATCTTCTGCTGACCTTGCACCCAGACGGCTATCAAGTTTCTGTTGATGCACCACTAGGCTCATAAGACCACTGTCTGATTCGCAGCACTGTGCCTCTCACAGAAACTTCAAAACCGCAACAAGCGGCTAGGCGTCGAGTCTGGCATTATAGGTCAGCGGACTGGGATGGGATGCGAAGTTTCTTTGCGTCCTACCCGTGGTGGCGAGTTTGCTTCTCGTTGGATGATCCTGATGTCGCCGCTGACTGTTGTTGATGTGATACTGCAGGGAATGGAACTTTTCATTCCAAACTCTGTGGTTCCCATTGGCGGCAAGTCCCAACCATGGTTTGGTCGTTGCTGCAAAATGGCGTCTCGCCAAAAGCGACAACAATGCCAAGCCTGGGCTAATGCGGTGTCATCAAAGGATCGAAACACCAGTGCGCTCAGAAAGAAGTACAACTTTGCCGCCAGATCCTTTAAGAAGGACATTGCCAAGGCGAAGTCATCATTCATAGGTAGAATTGGCGAGAGGCTAGTGCGCCTTCCTTCGGGGACGCGTGCGTTCTGGTCTCTCGCCAAAGCTATCTTAGGGAATTTTTGTCAGCCGTCCCTACCACCATTGCACAAGACCGATCAGCCTGGCCTATACTGCAAAGGAGAAAGCCGATCTCTTGGGCTCTCTTTTCGCTTCAAACTTGACCTTGGACGATGGGGAAAACTCTCCACCAACCATACCGCATTGCGCTTGTACAATGCCAAACCTTCAGTTCCTGCAAAGGTCAGTTCGTAAGGCTCTTTTTTCCCTTGATATCCACAAGGCGAGTGGGCCTGATGCAGTTCCACCCATTGTGGTTCGGACGTGTGCTCCTGAATTGGCACCAGTTCTAACGCGCCTTTTCCGGCTTTCTTACACTACTGGCGTCGTCCCGAGCTCTTGGAAGACAGCCCTTGTCCACCCGATTCCAAAAAAAGGCGATCACTCAGATCCGTCCAACTACAGGCCAATAGCTATTACCTCTTTACTTTCCAAAGTAATGGAGTCCATTACAAACCGCCAGCTCTTAAGGTACCTAGAACAGAACCAGCTACTAAGTGATCGCCAGTATGGTTTTCGTCGCGGTCGTTCGGCTGGTGATCTTTTAGTGTATCTTACTCACCGATGGGCGGAGGCAGTCGAGAGTAAAGGGGAGGCACTGGCAGTTAGCTTGGACGTAGCAAAAGCCTTCGACAGGGTATGGCACAGGGCTCTTCTCTCTAAACTTCCATCATACGGGCTTCCTGAGAAATTGTGTTTATGGATTGCCAGCTTTCTCACTGGGCGTAGCATCAGAGTCGCAGTCGACGGTTCGTGCTCCGACATGAAGCCCGTGAATGCTGGAGTCCCGCAGGGGTATCTGTTGTCCCCTAATCTATTTCTTCTGCATATCAATGACATGCTGCATAACAACAGCATTCATTGCTATGCAGACGACAGTACTGGAGATACGCTCTACACCGGGCGAGCTAATATTTCTCTGGAAAGCGTCATCGAGAGCCAGAATAAACTTGTGACTGACACCGAGAACATGTTAAGTCATGTCTCGGATTGGGGCCGACATAACCTAGTCCGCTTTAACCCCTCCAAAACACAAGTTTGCGCATTTACCGCGAAAAAACATCCCTTCGTCGTACCTCTGAACTTTGAGGGAGCTCCCCTTGATACCAATCCGACTATTGGAATCCTTGGCGTCGATATTTCGAGTGACGTTCAGTTTCGTGGTCATTTGGAAGGTAAAGCTATATTAGCTTCGAAAAAGCTGGGTGTGCTTAATAGAGCGGGTCAGTATTTCACGCCGGCCCACCGTTTACAACTGTATAAAGAACAGGTCAGGCCGCATATGGAATACTGCTCCCATCTCTGGGCTGGAGCACTCCAATACCAACTCCTTCCATTTGACCGCATTCAACGCAGAGCTGCTCGAATTGTCGACGACGTGGTTATTTCAGGACGGCTCGATCCACTGGCTCTTCAGAGAGACGTTGCGTCTCTCTGTATATTGTACCGTATATATCATGGGGAGTGTTCTAAGGAATTGTTCGGCTTGATCCCTGCCGCTGATTTCCTTCACCGCACTACATGCAATCGACTGTCATTCCATCCACATCACCTTGATGGATGGCGGTCTACTACTGTGCGTTTTACAAGAAATTTTTTGCCTCGAACTACAGTGTTGTGGAACCAGCTCTCGGCGGCGGTATTTCCGGACCGTTATGACTTAGGGATCTTCAAGAAACGAGCCTATTCCTTCCTTAAAGGCCGGCAACGCGCCTGCGATTCCTCTGGTTTTGCGGGTGTCCATGGGCGGCGGTGATTACTTTCCATCAGGTGACCCGCTTGCTCGTTTGCCTCCTGCTTTAAAAAAAAAAGGCGCGGATAGCGGCGTTGGCAGTCCGTAATATACGTCTTATCTGAGTGCCCGTGTTTTATTACCTGCGACCTAGTGGAAACATTATAATATGTATGCATGTATATGTATGGCTATAATAGTTTGTTTCACAAGACAACGCAGTAAAGATGAGCTGTTAGCCTCAATGCGGGCGCCCGTGGAATCAATACGACCGATATTGGCTTATCGGGACCTGCGTCGAACATCTACATAGGCGATCACTTGACGCCGGCCAACAAAATGCTACTTAAAACCGCACGGATACTTAAACAGGAACAAGACTATAAGTACTTATGGGTTCGTGATTGCAAAGTTTTCTTAAGAAAATCGGACGCTTCCAAGATTATTCACATTTCCAGTGATAAAGATTTGGTCAATATTAAGTGACTTTGTTATATGTGCGTTAAGCGTGTTAGTGTTTATTGTGCTTTGGTGCTATTGTTGTTTATGTCTATCTTAGCGTTAGAGGTTGTTCTAAGATTTGCGATGTTTGAGGTTATAGTTAGTTTTTATATTTACTGTTATTATATTAGTTATAATTTATTTTGTAAAGCAAAGCCGAGGCTTAAAATTAGTTATAATTTTAGTATATTTTATGAAAGCAATTATAATGCTATTAATTTCAGTTAATTATGTTTTAAAAACGCGCACATAATCACAGCATATTATCAAAATGGTAGGGGATTGCGTACCAAGTCGCATTCTTTTTTTAATAAGATCCTTTTGAACAATTATGATGTCTATTGCATAAGTGAAACCTGGCTTAACGATAATTTTCACAGCCCAGAGTATTTTGACGATAGGTACCAAGTGTTTCGTTATGATAGGAATGCTTCAGTGGTGAGTGCAGATAGAGGCGGAGGTGTTGCGATTGCCATACGTAAAACTTTAAACCCCATACCACGATTCGAGTGGAGTGCACACCCATCTCTGGATTACTTATGGGTAAGTATTCCCTTATGTCAAGGTACTCCTACACCCGCCTACATGTCTATTCCAAATTTTTTAAACATCTGCTGCGTATACATTTCTCATAGCAGTCGCCACGAGAGCGAATTGTTTACAGTCTTTGATTCTATTGGTAAAATAATACTGTAACGTAGCGTTACTTAAAACGCATAAT
This sequence comes from Scoparia ambigualis, assembly GCA_963921215.1. Classification (NCBI taxonomy): domain Eukaryota; kingdom Metazoa; phylum Arthropoda; class Insecta; order Lepidoptera; family Crambidae; genus Scoparia; species Scoparia ambigualis. The sequence continues at coordinate 3,186,647 of OY992506.1, read as the reverse complement.
ATTGTTGCGCTGAGCGCCCGCGACACTAGACACCGTTCCGACGAAAGGTGGGGGCTGCGGGCGCGGGGTGAGACGCGGGGACTGCGTATGCTCACCACGCCGACCGACCGCCGCTCCCCTCTCGCGGTTTCTACCTCATACCCAAACTGCCTCGGAAGCAACCGCACGTCGCTCTGATGCGCGAGCGCCTTGCATAAACTGTACGCTAATGATTTTTTAAACTCGATTCCTTCTCATAAAAACCTTTAAGTGTATTAGTGTTCCCATACTGGGTAAGTTGTGCAAATAATGTTTTCTCGCTTATTTTGGTGTGTTAGAGTATTGAATTACGGTAGCGAAGAAGTTATGATGATTGTGCGCTTTAAAATTTAAATCTATAACGGCTCCACTGTAGCGTAATTATAATTTGCTTTGCCTTAGTTATCAGATTATCCTTTCATTATCTGACCGTGTGTGTATATAATGAAGATTAGTGCTTATGTGTGCCTAGCATTTGTAACCGTTTCTGCCTTTTTAATTTATTAAAACCGCCTTGAGTCACCTTTCACCTTACTAGCGCTAAGGCAGTAGTCTAGTTGCCTCATGAACCTAGGTTTCCCTTGTTCCTTGGCTTAAGCGGCTCAAGTACTAAATGCGTCCTCGCGTTCCAGGAACTCCTACCGGGGTAACTAGCCCCAAGCAATATCCGAAGCCTTCATAGTGGAGACCGGTTATCGTGGCTCCCGTCCACAACTACTGCCGGTGCCCGTTCGCAGCGGCTGGACCAGTGAAGAGGAGGACTGCCTTTCGCCTTCGTACCGGACTCGGGAAGAATCAGGGGAGTGCGGTATTCTGGGCCGGAACTAAGTGTGAACCTGGCCGACCTTTACGAACGACCCTCTAATAAATTTGTAAATTTTTAATAACTGTTTTCTTTATTTTATTACTGTTTTCGTTATTTTATTTATTCTTAATTGCTCACGCACTAGAGACGTGACAATGGCGCCCAACGTTCTTTTTAAAAAATATAAGATACCTAGAGTTAATTTTACACCCAGGTATACTCCTCAAATAAATACGGTTGAGAGATATAATAAGACCATAGTCACGGCTGTTTCGACTTTCGTTAATGACGATCATAGAACTTGGGATCTTAATCTACCACAAATACAATTCGCAATAAATAATTCGGTTAATGAAAGCACTGGATTTACTCCAGCGTTCCTGGTTCATGGCAGAGAGTTGGTTACTTGTGGATCACATTATGTTGAAAATGATGACCCTGAGTTAATTGTTTTACCGAGAGATGCCTATGCTGAAAATATTGGTCACCTGTCTAGTATCTTTGACAAGGTTCAAGCTTCCCTTTGGCATGCTCATGTAAAGAATACGCAACACTACAACTTGCGTCGTAAAGAAGCTACATTTGAGGTTGGAGATGTTGTATGGAAACGGTGTTATTTTCAGAGCGATAAAAATGCTTACTTTAGTAAAAAATTAGCGCCCAAGTTCCAAAAATGTAAAATTAAGGCAAAACGCTCTCCATTGGTCTACGTCTTAGAGGACTTGAATGGCCGTGAACTTGGCGTGTGGCATATTAAAGATTTGAAGACAGTAGGCCGCCAAACTAATTTAAACTAATTTTTGCGGGCTTAATGGCGGATTTTGCTCTAGTGAAAATCCTTTTCCTAGAGAAGGGGGTAATGTAACGTAGCGTTACTTAAAACGCATAATATTGTTGCGCTGAGCGCCCGCGACACTAGACACCGTTCCGACGAAAGGTGGGGGCTGCGGGCGCGGGGTGAGACGCGGGGACTGCGTATGCTCACCACGCCGACCGACCGCCGCTCCCCTCTCGCGGTTTCTACCTCATACCCAAACTGCCTCGGAAGCAACCGCACGTCGCTCTGATGCGCGAGCGCCTTGCATAAACTGTACGCTAATGATTTTTTAAACTCGATTCCTTCTCATAAAAACCTTTAAGTGTATTAGTGTTCCCATACTGGGTAAGTTGTGCAAATAATGTTTTCTCGCTTATTTTGGTGTGTTAGAGTATTGAATTACGGTAGCGAAGAAGTTATGATGATTGTGCGCTTTAAAATTTAAATCTATAACGGCTCCACTGTAGCGTAATTATAATTTGCTTTGCCTTAGTTATCAGATTATCCTTTCATTATCTGACCGTGTGTGTATATAATGAAGATTAGTGCTTATGTGTGCCTAGCATTTGTAACCGTTTCTGCCTTTTTAATTTATTAAAACCGCCTTGAGTCACCTTTCACCTTACTAGCGCTAAGGCAGTAGTCTAGTTGCCTCATGAACCTAGGTTTCCCTTGTTCCTTGGCTTAAGCGGCTCAAGTACTAAATGCGTCCTCGCGTTCCAGGAACTCCTACCGGGGTAACTAGCCCCAAGCAATATCCGAAGCCTTCATAGTGGAGACCGGTTATCGTGGCTCCCGTCCACAACTACTGCCGGTGCCCGTTCGCAGCGGCTGGACCAGTGAAGAGGAGGACTGCCTTTCGCCTTCGTACCGGACTCGGGAAGAATCAGGGGAGTGCGGTATTCTGGGCCGGAACTAAGTGTGAACCTGGCCGACCTTTACGAACGACCCTCTAATAAATTTGTAAATTTTTAATAACTGTTTTCTTTATTTTATTACTGTTTTCGTTATTTTATTTATTCTTAATTGCTCACGCACTAGAGACGTGACAATACAACAATTCCCAAATGATATTTATCTAATTACGGGTGATTTTAATGTGACACACGCCGATTGGTACCGTGATCAGAACTCTAGTTCTATGATAATGCATTTTAATACTAATTCCCTTGTTCAATTGACAGCTGACTTTATGAGTTTTACTAATCTCAAACAATTTAACTCCTCATTCAATTTTAATAATAGAATACTAGATTTAACGTTTTGTAATACAGAGATTAACGTTCAAACTTGTAATTACCCTGTAACGCCTGAAGATGCGCACCATAAATCTTTAGTGATTAACTTGAACCTTGAAACCTACTATCCATTAGCACAAAACATAACACACACCAAACTTTTTCATAAAGCCGATTATGACGTGATCCGATCTGAAATTTCAGCCATTGATTGGTGTTCTAAACTGTGCACTCCTAATGGTATCGATCCTGCAGTCAATATATTTTACGACAAAATTAACGATATAATTAAAAAGCATATTCCTACTCGTAAAGTACTTAACATGCTCGCTATCCCTCATGGTACACCATCCCCCATATAAAATTGTCTAGAGAAAAACAAAAAATTCACACTAGGTGGAAGCGATATCCTTTGGATTACCAAGTATTTTCTACACTTCGTAAGAGAGAGTCCAGCCTTCAGAACATCGTTTACCATCATTTCATTCGGTTTAGTGAAGACAATATTAAGAAGTGTCCTAAACTGTTCTGGCGATTTGTTAAATCAAAATTACCATCTAGTCATGTTCCTCAAACGGTGGCTCTGAATCAGCGTGTTTCTAATACTGGTGAAGAGACATGCAACTTGTTTAATGAATATTTTAACTCGGTTTTTGTTCGTAGTGTACTACGTCCAGCTGCCTATGATCTTGACTGCCCCCCCGTTAACTCCCCAGTCAGTTTGTCGACCTTGACCATTACAACTGAGGCTATCTATGAAGAGCTCAAAAGTATTGACACTAATAAAGGAGCGGGTTATGATGGAATACATCCTATATTTATACGTAACTGTGCTAAACAATTATCGATACCTATGTGTATTATATATCGCAAATCTTTGGAATCAGGTATCTTTCCATCGGCATGGAAACTTGCTCTTATCACTCCCATTCCTAAAAATGATAATAAGACTGACGTTTCTCAATACCGACCTATATCTAAAACCAACTTATTCGGAAAAATTCTTGAAAAGATTATTACATGTAAACTTGCATGTGTACTAAAGAATCACATAACTGTTAATCAACATGGTTTTAGTAAAGGGCGCTCGGTAGAAACGAATATGCTGACTTTTACAAAGTTTTTGATGGATGCTGCGGATAAAAGTGAACAGGTAGATGTCGTGTATTCCGATTTTTCCAAGGCATTCGATAAAATTAATCATGATCTACTTATTGAAAAGCTTTGGGCAATCAGAATACACGGCGATCTGCTCAGGTGGTCGGATTCGTATGTTAAAAATCGTTCTCAGGCCGTTTCTGTCAAGGGCTATGTGTCATGATTCCTTGAAATCCCATCAGGTATCCCCCAGGGTTCCCATATTGGGCCATTGTTATTTGTCATTTATATCAATGATATCGGAAAATTTATTCAAAATTCAAATTTCCTCCTATATGCTGATGACGCAAAAATTTTTAAAGTAGTGCAAGGATATGGCGATTGCATACAATTACAATCTGATTTAGAACGTCTAACAGAATACTGCGTGTTTAATCAACTATTTTTAAATTTGAATAAATGCTCTGTTATTTCGTACACACGCAAAACCAATCCTATTCACTTTAATTATAAGATCAATAATTCATTACTTGCTCGAGTCACATCAATTCGCGACCTGGGTATTTTATTGGACTCTGGTTTATCTTTTAATTTACATATTGATTTTATAGTTAACAAAGCATTCCGACAATTGGGCTTAATCCTCAGGGTCTCAAGACCCTTTAAGCAATCGTACACCCTTAAGCTATTATATTTCAGTTTTGTTCGTTCACTTCTTGATTTTGCTTGTATTATATGGAGCCCATATTATGCTTGTCACATAGCCCGAATAGAGAGAGTTCAAAAAAAGTTCGTTAAATCTCTGGATTTCCGTGGAAATCATGAATGTATATCCTATGAAAATTCGCTCAGCCGTCACTCAATGACTACTCTTGCGAACCGGCGAATAATGTTTGATCAGGTCTTTCTGTTTAAAATTTTGAATGGTTACGTTGACTCCCCTCACATTTTAGAAACAATTAAATTAAGAGTAGCTAGACCTGGCTCTCGCTCGCAAAAATTATTTGTTGTTCCTATGTACAAAACCGTATACACCAGTAATAACTTCTTTAAACGTAGTGTTGACGCATATCACAAAATGTTTAATGATATGGATATATTTTGCAATAGTCTTACCGTCTATAGAAAGTTACTGCTTAATCATTTTTCAATATGTGAGTACTTCCATTATTTAGTTTTAGTATTTTTAGTAAAAAAAAAAAAAAGCAAAATGTTTTTCTTAGAATTACTTGACTATTTTTTTTTTTATTATTATTATTATTGTTTTTTATTTTTATGTTGGTATTTTCAAAAGCACTTTATCAGTATGTTAGTCAACAAGCTTTATGGAACTATAGGTCTATAAGAAATTTATATTCCGCTTATGTCAATATTTATGTACAAGACTGTTTGTTTCCTAAATAAAATAAAATAAAATAAAATAAATGTATCAGCTCCAAATACAAATTCAAGGTATTTTCATCCAAACAAATAATAAAGGATAATAGCCAAAAAAAACCCAGGCCCGAGTTAGGATGTGGGCGAGGGCGAAAGGCTTTTTAAAAAGCTTATTTATAAACAGATAAGAAGGTGTTGATGCTCGGAGGAGCTGGTTAAGACTGACTTTATTTAATCTTGTATTACAATATATAGTATACTTAATGTTCTTGTTTACATGACAAAAGGTTATCTAATTAATGCTGTACATGAATTAGGTCGTTAGCAATCATGGTCATAACAATGGTGTTGATTGTCCTCGTTTCCTGCTACGTGTTATCTTCATGGCTGCTTCCTGGTACGTGGTGTCTTATCGTGCTATGTGGGTGGTTTACACCTACATAACTCCTCCCCTCTTAAGAGAAAGGCGCGTCGTAGATTGAAGCGGCTTGAGAACAACTTCTTCGCCGTCTTCTGGCGTGATACTCCTGGTCTTGGTTCTTCGAAGCCACCAGAATTTGTATGCTGCCGTCGTTAATGCTGCTATGATGATTATTATGTATAATAGTATGGATGACCAGCTGGGTGAGGTTGTTATCCATGACACTTTTTCTGGGGGTGCTATTTCTTTTGACCTTTGTAGTAGTTTATTTAGATCATCTAATTCGATTGTTTCTAGGTTTACTGCGATTGCAGATGGGTTTGGTGTTTTATATGCGCGTGGCAGTGGAATCGATTCCTTTATGTTAATGTATTTCTGATGTCTTGTTAGGTATCTATCTGCGATTTGAATGGTGCATCTATTGTCTATTGTGATTAAATAAACACCTTTAATTCGCTGATACTGGACATCGTTTCCGCATGTTGTTTTCGCTACTTCTTCTTGCTTTATCATCGCAATCCAGCTATTATCTTGAATTTGTTGAATTAGGTTATTTCTGTAATTTGCTAGTATGTATGTGCAGTTATGTGGTTCTTGGTGCTGTATAAGTTGTGCTATGCAATCGTTGGATTGCTGCAGTTTTTGCCATTCTAGATGTTTACAGATGACGTCTTTGTCGGTGATCTTCAAACATGGTTCGTGGGGGTAAGCAAACTCGTCATTTCCCAAGATAAGGTAAGGGTTTTGTGGAATTAGGATAGTGTTGTTGTTATTGGGGATGGGGTAAAGGTGTAGGAGGTTATATGGGTGTTCTGTTACTAGTGGTATCTCCAATATGAAGTTAAGTGTTTCATTAGTACCATATGCTTTTACTGTAATTGCCTTTTCCAATAAGTGTATATTTTTTAACTTAGGTGAGTAGGGCAATCTTAAGTTTAATTGGTTTTGTATATAATTTAATTCTTCTATGAGGTAGCTTGGGTCTATTATACTAGGGTGTAGTTTGTTTAAGTGCGAAAATGTAATTGCATCTTCTAACATATACAATCTATTGTAGAGCTGTTGGAACGATCTTCCTATTTCACTGTATATACTTGTTATTTCATTTCTTTTTTCTAATGAATTTGTTACTTTGAGATTTTATTAATAGCTAAAGCTATTAATTCTTGATTTGATTTTATTTGTTTAAGTTTAGTTTCGTATTCCTGCGTGAAATCTTTAACTAGTCCTATCGTGTTCTGTTGGCTATTTGCATTATTGTTTACTACTGTTTTAAGTGTTTTAATTTCGCTCTCAAATTTTGCTGCGTCTTCCTGATCTAGATTTCCTGTAATTGATTTTATTATTGAGCCTAATCCGTTTATTAATCCTCTTTTTTGTCTGTAACTTTTTCTAAGACCTATTCTTTCTAATCCAAAATATTCTAGTTTACTTTCTACTGTATCGATTAAATATTCTATTTGCTTGTGTGTTGACAAGTCCTTTATTGTATTATTTTCTTTAAGTTTTATTGTGAAGTAATTACTACATATTTCTATGTATATTTCTCGTAGTTGTGTAATATTATAGATGACTATGAGGTGATATGTGTCTAGTTGATATTGGGCCTTCGCTTCGGTTAGCACTAAAATTCCATTGTGGTTGTCTATTGGCTCAATGATCGCTGTTGCTGTGGTGAGGTGGCATATGATGGTGATGCAGGCGATGGTGTTCCTGAAACATTTTCAGGACGCCTTAGTAAGCGGAAGTGTACTCTGATAGTTTTCGCGTTAATATGTTTCCTACTATCTCTGCTATTTGTTCTGGGTGTATTCGGACTATTGTGTATGGTCCTAGGTATCTGGGTTCCTGCTTATTAGACCTTGCTGTTTTTGCTACCTGTTTATACACCTTGTCTCCTACTTTGAAGTTGGGTGTTTCTGTATTTGAGTTGTTTTTATCTATTACTACTTGTTTGTTTTTTGATAATTTTGAATTCACTAGTTTTTGTATGTTTTCCATAATTTGTTTGTGTTTAATTACATATTCCTGATAAAATTCTTGTGGGAAATGTAGTTCCAGTGGGTTTCTGCTACTTGTGTGTCCGTATAATAATTCGAAAGGAGTAAATCCTGTAGCTGAGTGTATTGTGTTATTGTATGCTATTATTGCGTATTTCATGAGGTTAGATGGTTCATCTTTATCTGTGATACGTTGAATTCTAATTATTTCTGCAAGTGTTGAATGTAATCGTTCTATAGGTGAATTTGAGTTAGGGTTATATGGTGTTGTAAAATGTATATGTATGTTGTGCATTGCACAAATTTCTGTTATAACTTCATTGTCGAATTTTGTGTCTGAGTCAGTTGTTATTTTTATTGGAATTCCAATTGTAGAGAAGATACTTAATAGGGCTTCGGCTATGTGTATGCTTGTAGCGGCCACAAGTGGTATTGCTTGTGCATATTTTGTGAAATTGTCAATTATTGTTAAAAATGTTGTACCTCCGCTACTGTATAAATCCATGTACATATGTTCCATGGGTTTATGTGGTGTTTCTGTGAGTGATAATGGTAGTTTTAAGGAATTACGTTCGTATTTGCTTTTTAAGCATTTTTCACATTTGTTTATATATTTTTGTATTGATAGTAGCATGTTTGGCCAATGATAATTTTTGTGTATTTGCTTATAGGTCTCTTGTATCCCTCTGTGAATTGTTTTACCTTCGTGATATTTTTTTATGAATTATTTTTGTTCGTTAATGTTTTCTATTAGTGTCGCTCTATTTAAGCAACGGATTAGTTTAGGACCACGGTCATTGAACGTTGTTTTATATATTTTACAAAAGAGTGCGTAGTAATCTTCATGATGGAAGTAACAATGAAATATTCTGTCTGGGATTGTGTGTTCTAATAGGAATAATTTTATTTGTTCCAAAGTGTTATTGATGGGTATAAAAACGTCTTTTATTATTATTCTTCCTTTGGATCTGTCCTCGACTATGTACTGATTTCCCGGTGTTTTTCTAATATGTAACTGTTTTAATTGTCTGTCTATTGCGTCTTGTATCTCTGGTATTTGTTCAGTTTCTTTGTTGTTCCCAGTATCGATATCTTCGTTAATGGGTACCTCGGGTGTTAGTGGCGGTATGTCGGGTGTTATGGGCATGTCTAGTAAAGTACGTATATCTATATTTTCTAGGTCTAACTGTTCTTCTGATGTACTAGGTTGTTGTTCGCTTATTTCATTATTGTAAATTATTTTTACACGAGATAATGCATCAGCATTGGTGTTTAGTTTACCTTTTTTATATTGCACTTCATATTCGTATTCTGCTAATTTTAATCGCCATCGTGTTAATTTTGAATTTGGGTCTTTTAGGGACATTATCCAAGTTAATGGTCTGTGGTCTGTGTAGATTGTGAATTTTTTTCCATATAGGTATTGGCGGAAATATTTTATGGCCCATACTATTCCTAACAACTCTTTTTCTATTGTAGAGTATCTTTGTTCTGTTTCTGATAATGTGCGTGATGCGTAAGCTACAGGTTTGTCTGATCCTAGTGTTCCCTGTGATAGTATTGCGCCTAATGCCACGTCTGATGCGTCTGTTGTTAATATGAATGGTTTTTCGAAATGTGGATATTGTAGAATTGGTGCATTGATTAATATTTCTTTACATTTTTCAAATGACTCTATATATTCTGTTGTTAACTCCACTTTGTTGCCTTTTTTTAAGCATTTTGTTAGTGGTTTTGTTAACTTAGCGAAGTCCTGTATAAATTTTCTATAGTAGCCCACTAGGCCTAAGAATGATTTAATTTCTTTTTGTGTTTTAGGTATTGGGAACTTTTTTATTGCTATTATTTTGTCTTGATTAGGTTTAAGGCCTTTTTCTGTTAATGTATGTCCTAAAAATTTGACTTCTTTTTGCAGGAATTCCGACTTATCTAATTGTATCTTTAGATTATTTAATCTGAACCTATTAAAAACTTGTTTGCATTTATTTAGGTGTTCCTCTAGTGAAGACGAGTAGATGATTACGTCATCAAGGTAAGTCAATACGTTATCTATACCTCTTAGTACTGAGTCCATTAATCTTTGAAATGTACTTGGTGCATTTTTCAGGCCAAATGGCATTCTAAGAAATTCGTAATGTCCTCTATCTATAGTAAACGCTGTTTTTTCTATATCGTTTGAATGCATCTCTACCTGGTGGTAGCCTGAGGCTAAGTCTATTGTCGTGAAGTATTGTGCGCGTCCTAATTTATCTAGAATGTCATCTATGTTTGCTAATGGGTATTTATCCTCAATTGTCTTGTCATTCAGTTTTCTGTAATCTATTACTAAACGCCACTTTTGTTGTCCGGAGGCATCTGCCTTTTTTGGAACTATGTGTACTGGGCATGACCAAGGGGAACTACTTTCCTTTATTGTGTTTTGTTCTAGTAGTTTGTCAATTTGTTTTTTTATTTCTTCCTTTTGTTTAGGTGCTTGTCTATAATTTCTTACGAATATTGGTTTTTCATCAGTTAAACGTAAGCTGTGTTTAACTTCGTGTGTGAAAGTTAATGGGATTTGTTCGCAATGAAATATATCTCTGTAGTTATAGCAAAGTTTTCTTATGTTTCTTTTTTCTTCAGGATTCATGTGATCTGTTCTTAATCTATTTAGGTTTTCTTTCAGGTAATTTTCTGTTTTTTTATTTACTGATATGTTATTTATGGATACTATGTTTGATAAGTTTGTCTGTTTTAGTTTTGTTAGATTTAATTGGCAACTATTTTTTAATTTAATTGTATTATTTGAATTATTTATTACTGATGTTGTCAAGTTTCCGTTTTTTACTGTAACTAAAGCTGCTGGGAAGTGAAGACCGTCTTGTGTTATTTTTTCGGTCAATAGGTATTCGCCTTCGTTATTATTACAAAGTAAACTGATTATTTGTTCTGATTTGGGTTTAATTGTGCTATATGATTTAATGTCATCCCTGATTGGTATTTGTATATTGTCTGTGCATAACATCATATTCTTAATATCTAATTTACATTTTAATGGTATTAAAAAATCTAATCCTAATAAACCTCTAAAATCAGTGTCAAAATCGAATAGTAAAAATTTATGAGTTATTGTTTTCTTAAATAAGCTATGTGGAAGTGTGACAATTGCTACTTTGTCGTGTTTAGAAGTTGCGTGTGCTTTTTTTATATAGTGTGTTTGTTCTCTTATTTCGCAATTAATGTTTTTGTTTTTTACTATATTAGGGTGAATTAATGATTGTGAGGCACCTGTATCGAGTAAGAATCTGCCTCCTAACTCGCTGATATATATGTAAGGTAAGCGGTTATAATTCTGTACGTTATTCATGTAAACTATGTTATGAGGTTTTCGAAATTGTCGGTGAGAAAATTTTCGTCATCATTTACATCTTCATTATTTTCGGGATTATCTATTTCCTCATTTATTGAATCATCTTCTTGATCCAATGTTTGAAAGTGGAAATTTTTATTTGATTGGTTTGGTGAAGGTTTCTTATTATATTGTTCCTTCCTATTCTGAGCTATGAATTTGGTCTGAGTGTTTGTATTAAAGTTAGGTTTCTGGTAAGGAGGTTTATTATTGATTTGTAGGGCCCTCCTATTCCTAAGTTTAACCTCTTCTTGTTTCGCGATTGTTACTGCTTGTTCCAAATTTTCAACGTGTTGTAATTTTATGAATATTGCAGTCATTGGGTTTATCTTTTCTAAAAATACATTAAGCGCCATTTGCCGATAAAATTGTCTTTTGTTGGGATCAGATAGTATAAGTGTACTTTCTAAAGCCCTTATTTTTTTTGAAAAAATATCTAAGTTATTATCTTTGTTCAGGCGCATTAATTCCTGTATTAATTGAATTTCATTACGGAATTCGCCAAATCTATTTTTTAACGTCGCTTTTATCTCGGACCAGGTTTTTGCACCTGTTCCTTCTGAGAGCGCCTCAACAGCTTTACCGGTAAGTTTGTTTCTTATTAAACAAGCTACACTGGGGTCGTCCCCATTCGTGATTAAATTAAGTGCGTTTTCTACGCCTTCTAAATAGAATGCTAATGTTCTTTTGTTGCCATCGTATGATGGTAACAATATAGAGAGGGTACTATAGTCAATTGCAATAGTTTTTTCCTCGACTGTGCTAATGTCTAATTTCTTTTCGTTGGCCATTTTTATCCTCAGATTAGAAATACCACAATTAACACAACAAAATATAGGTTACACAAGGTTAGTGTGAAAGGACTCTTGGTAGTAAACAGAGTTTTATGCTTACCACTTGAGCATTATCGATGATAGATTGAGTCTTCTGTTTGATATCTGCTGCCGACGACCACTGTAGATTCTTGACCCGCGTTACGAAGTCGAGCTCACTGATTCGAACTTGATTCGCTTATGAACGCGTGGTTTACCGACTGCGCCAGTTAGGATGTGGGCGAGGGCGAAAGGCTTTTTAAAAAGCTTATTTATAAACAGATAAGAAGGTGTTGATGCTCGGAGGAGCTGGTTAAGACTGACTTTATTTAATCTTGTATTACAATATATAGTATACTTAATGTTCTTGTTTACATGACAAAAGGTTATCTAATTAATGCTGTACATGAATTAGGTCGTTAGCAATCATGGTCATAACAATGGTGTTGATTGTCCTCGTTTCCTGCTACGTGTTATCTTCATGGCTGCTTCCTGGTACGTGGTGTCTTATCGTGCTATGTGGGTGGTTTACACCTACATAACTCCCGGCGGAAATAAAACTTATCTCAGATTTTTACTAAAAATGTGTCATTAAATACTGCATAGTTGGAATCGCCGAAATATTTTTTTTAAAGTGTGTAATTGCTTTTCGAAATTGAAAAAAATATTTAAATTAAAATTAGTAATATGATTGGGTTTATCGGACTAGCTTCCGCCTTCGGTTCAGTCAGCGGTGTTAATTCTGGTCCTTATCTATCTACCTGCCTTCCTAGTTTCATTCAAATCAGTTCAGTCATTGAGGCGTAAATGCAGAAAAACATCCAAACATTAAAATATCAAACCATCGTTATTTTTACATTTAGAATATTACTTAGGTTTGATGTGATTATTACTGATACATATATTATATGTATATTACGAAAAAAAATATTATTTTTTATAAAATGATGACTTTTGCTACTACTTTAATAATAGTAGTGGTGGTAATACTGTAGAAAAATATTTGGATTATACTGCTAAACACCCATTTTAGCAATTTAATGATCCTTTTACTGAAACATTAATATGTTGAGGCAGGAGGGTTCCCTCCACTTTTCTTCTTCAAATAAAGCGATGCAAATAGATTAGGCGTTTAATGGTTCTTAATGCGGTTATTATCGGTTACAAATTATTCCTTTACGATGAAATTTATATAAAAAATGAAATTAAAGATCAGTCGCGGCCGAGCGTGGCAAATGGATGATGTCAGTGCGTCTTCCAGGCTTCTTTCACACGCTTCTTTCAAGTTGCCGTCCGTCCTCGCTAGATGGCGCCAGCAGTCGGCGCCGACAAATATGACCCCTGTAAAACTTTCAATAGCAATTTTATACATTTAGAAAAATATTTCGGCGGTTTCCCCTATGCAGTAATTAATTACTCATCATTACCAGTATTTTGAGGTACATTTCTTTTGCGCCTGGCCTGGGTTTAAATTTCATACTATGTGACCATTGTCCTTTCCCACACTCACACCAATTATCTAGCCCAAGAGAAGCTTCGAAGAAACTCGTAAAGTGGTTACTAGACAACGGATAAACATACTTAAAATACTTAAATACATACTTATTATACTTACATAAAATATACCTAGACCCGAGAAATTTAGAAAAACAATCATTTCTAAAATGACCCGACCGGGGATTGCACCCGGGCCCTCAGAGATGGCGACACCGGGTATGGGTCCGGATCCATAAATTTTGTTTACATATTTTAGCTTGCCATAATAACCATTGACATAACAATAGATTGTAATAATGTTTATATCCATAACTGATATGCCATAATAAACTTTGCCATAATCTCACTCAACATAAGATTCGCAAATCATAATTACATTAGTACTAACGTTAAATAGTCATAAACTTATATGTAATAACCATAAATTTCATAATAATATAACTCATACAATAAAATTGACATAATTAATTTATTACATTAAAAACAAACCTTTTTTTTCCCAGGGGAACTCGTTACGAGCACCGGGGCCTTGAAGAGGCACCCGGTTATGTGGGACTCGCCCGTCCGTCTTTCCACCCCCACTGACAAGGAGAGAGGCTCCAGGTCAGCTGCCAGGTCTGAGTTCCCGGCTTGGGAGGGCGAGACGGAGGGGAATATTCACTAAACCCCTGGGGGCCCACAAAACGAAGCTGAAAGCTGAGGTGGATGTCGCGGTACATGCCACTAGGGATTAACCCGCGACGGTCACCCCGTCGCCCGTGTGCCGCGAAAAAAAGCTCCGCACGCGCTCGACATAAACGCCACGATTTTTTTTAAACTGAGTTTGAAATTTATTGTCTCCGATTCACCTCAAAATGGTATCAAACGACGCGGCTCAACGAGCCCGTTACGGTGATATACCACACTTGTTTCGCGAGTGAAAGTTCTGCGAAGAATGTGCAAGAAACAGGATTTCAGTGCTCCTTACAAGAGAAAAGTGCCATTTTCTCGCGATTTTCCGCGGGAAAGTGTGTAACGGGAACTATGACGAGGAGCGGACAGACAAGGTGCACCTGTTTCCCGAATTTGGGATTTTTCTGCGCAAACCCGGAGCAAGTAGGAAGAAAAAACCGAAAATCCGGAAATTCCGGGTTTTCACAAATCTCTTTCTGGGAAGCCGGAAACCTTACCAGCGGGGAAGAAGACGTTGAGCTGAGCCCGAAGCTGCTTGCAGATTTCAGCTACCTACTCTAGGAACCGAGCTATTAAGGTCCGTAGTTTTAAAGGTTTTGACTTGCATTTTCTCTATACATAAGTGCTAGTAAAAGGAACCCCCGCTAATTAAAAATTTAGGAAAAATCTAATCTAGCTGCAGAATTTATCTGGCATTGCTTATGGTAAATTGTAGAAATTATAATTGTATAGTTTTTGATTTATTCAATTTTTTTTTTTTTTTTATAGCAGAAGGAGGCAAACGAGCAAGCGGGTCACCTGATGGAAAGTAATCACCGCCGCCCATGGACACCCGCAAAACCAGCGGGGAGCGGCAGCGCGAGTGCCCCCCCGCTATAAAAAGTTTAATAACTCCTTAATTGTCTTGATCGAAAAGCTGGAATTCCTGTTACATAAGGGAAACTAAGTGGGCTATCTAGTGCTAGTAGTATTTTTTATCAAATTTGTATAAATTACGCAAATCAACTGGTTTTGTAGCTGAAATAGTTGTGTCTTGATTTTAATAGGTGTTAATTTATATGAGTGTATTAATTATAAATTCCATTTTTTATATCACCAGAAAGCCCAGTTCGTTCCCTTTAGCATAGTTTTAATTAGGTAAGGGTAGGTGCCCGGAGTCCCGCGCGCCACCCTTTCGAAACCGAGCGGGAAAATCCCTCGACCGCAAAATATCTGCTAAATAATTACGTCGATTGAAACACAACTTTTTTGTCTTTAGACTCTTCAAAAATTTTTAATTTTACCCTTATTTATCGACCTCTAAAACCACCTTTTCTGGTGTTAGAATTAACGAGGCCCTTCTGATCTCAAAGATATAAGGCTTTAAAGTCTAAAAAAAGTTAGTGTTATTTTGCTTTAGAATTTTTTTTAAAGAAAGTAAGTAGCTATAAAAATTAGAGTATTTTAAAAATAAGGGTTTTTTCTTCACATTTAGATAAAATAAACTCGGCAGCTTTATTATTTAAGATTTCACTGATAAGGGTGAATACCACCCTAGTTACCACAGCTTTTAGTGTTTTAAAAATTTCAAACAAAATTTTAATTATCAATTATTCCATATAGGACTGCTTTTTAAAATTCAAAAAGCATATAGCTGTGTAGCAAATTTCACCAGCTATAAGATAGTAGTTCTAGAATCTCGATACGGACAGTATTTTCCGAGCGCGGGCCCCCCAAAGGAAGTTAGGTCGCGCGGCCCCGTCGCCAAATTCCGATATCACTCCGTGTCACCGGCCGGCGAGGCGCACAAGGTCGCGCGCCTATAAGATGACTTAAAAATTGGATAAAACTTTCAATTACTTTCCTACTTTGGAGGCCTATAACTCGGGAACGGCTGTTCAGTTTGCACTCAAATTTTGGATTTGGGGTCAAGGGGCAATGGATGTTCTTTCCGGAAGAAAATTGTCCGGAACCGGAATTTTTCGGTTTTCTTTCAGAGGGATCAACAGAAGCAACAACCAAGACACCAAATCCAAAATTTCACAGGAAACGACTTCATAGAACCGGAGATACAGCCAAATTAAAGTTGTGCGGTTGGTAAAACTCTTCAAAATTAAAACTCACACACTTTTTCTTTTTCAAAAAAATCTAAATTTACACATTCATACAGAACAGACTATCACCTTTCGGACCATTCATACCAAATTTCACAAACATCAATACATTCCGAGCGCCAGCCACATAAAGTTACCAAAACCGCACAACTAATTTGGTAATCCCACATTCCTGGACTTAGTATATTTTCGGAAAAACTTCAAAATATTATCTTTTTCAAAATTTTAAAATACTATTTGTTTCCAACTCACTCACCGATCCCTAATCCTTAAATCCATAAAAACCACCCCTTTATTTATTTATTTATTTATTTATTTTTAATTAATTACCTGTTGCACTTACACCAACGCCAAGGCGTGTAACAGGTCATCACATAACATAAAAAAATACAAAGTAAGTAATTAAGTATATAACATAATTTACAAAAAAAAACAAAAAAAAAAAGATGGACAGCCAAACAATACAAACATATTTTTAGTTAAAAACATTTTTTCTTACTGATTACCTACTTAAAAAACTTATACAATAATTTATAAATATATTTAATTTCATATAAAATATGTCTACCTCTGGTTCCTGAGCAATCAAGGCGTTGAGTAGCCTGATGGCTTGGGCCGTAGGGGCGAAATGAGCAGTTTGCGTGCGCGTCGGAGGCGCCGCGAGCAGGCGCCGCGCGTGCGCCCGCCGCACCCGCGGTGGTGCTATGAGCGAGCACTGCGACAGAGTGGTGGGGTTGTCGATGCTACTATTTCATCATTCCATCATCACCAGCCTGAAGACGTCCACTGCTGAACATAGGCCTCCCCCTTTGACCTCCATCCTGACCGACAACTCGCCACTCGCATCCACCGGTTGCCTGCGACTCTCACGATGTCGTCGGTCCACCTAGTGGGAGGCCTACCAACACTGCGTCTTCCAGTGCGTGGTCTCCACTCGAGAACCTTTCTTCCCCAACGGTTGTCGGTTCGTCGAGCGATGTGGCCTGCCCATTGCCACTTCAGCTTGCAAATCTTACGAGCTATGTCGGCAACTCCGGTTCTTTGGCGAATATCCTCGTTTCGGATTCTATCGCGCAAAGAAACTCCGAGCATAGCTCTCTCCATTGCTCGCTGTGTGACTCTGAGCTTTTCTAAAAGGCCAACAGTTAAGGACCACGATTCGGTGCCATATGTCATCACCGGCAACACACATTGGTTAAAGACCTTTGTCTTTAGGCACTGCGGAATCTTCGATGCAAAGATATCTCGTAATTTCCCGAACGCTGCCCATCCGAGTTGGATTCTCCGGGCGACCTCTTTGTCGAGGTTGGACCTACCTAACTGGACAATCTGTCCTAAGTAGGTGTAGTGGTCGACAACTTCGATAGTATCGCTCCCAACAATTACCGGTACGGGTTCAACATGGACATTCGACATGATCTTCGTCTTGTCCATGTTCATTTTAAGACCCACCTGTTGGGATACGATATTGAGGTCGCTGAGCATGGTGTTGAGGTTCTCCAGCGACTCCGCCATTATGACTATATCATCGGCAAAACGAAGGTGAGTGATGTATTCGCCATTAATGTTGATGCCGAATCCGTTCCAATTCAAGAGCTTGAAAACGTCCTCCAACGCATTTGTGAACAGTTTCGGAGATATGACGTCTCCCTGTCTCACACCTTTCTGCAATTGGATTGGTTTCGTACTCTCGTCTTGTAATCGGATCGACATAGTAGCGTTTCTATACAAACATTTCAACACTTCGATATACCTATAGTCGATATGGCAACGCTGGAGGGACTGCAACACAGCCCAGGTTTCGATAGAATCGAAGGCTTTCTCATAGTCCACAAACGCTAAACATAAGGGCCGATTATACTCCTCAGTCTTCTGTATAATCTGGCGGAGCGTATGTATGTGGTCTATGGTACTAAAGCCTTTTCGGAAACCGGCTTGTTCGGGAGGCTGGAAGTCGTCAAACCTGCGTTCGAGACGGTTCGTAATGACTCTCGAAAACAGCTTGTACACATGGCTCAGGAGTGAGATGGGTCTATAATTCTTCAACAAGGTGTTATCGCCTTTCTTGAAGAAGAGCACCACCGCACTCCTGTGCCATGCTTCTGGCGTAGTACCTTCGAGCATGACGGAATTAAACAACTTCTGGAGGACTACGAGTATCGGTTTTCCACCCGCTCGCAGAAGTTCAGTGGTAATTCCGTCATCACCCGGCGCCTTGTTGTTTTTAAGCTGTTTAAGAGCCATACTAATCTCATACAGGCTGATGTCAGGGATATCTTCGGTATAGTGTCGGGTTAACTTAGCTCTGGTGTCCTGAGCTGTACCAACAGCGGGCTCTTGTGTTGAGGTGTACAACTGTCCATAAAACCTCTCGAGCTCTCTCAGAATCTCCGGCTTCGACGAAATGACACTGCCGTCCTCGATCTTCAGCTTAGTCATTTGGCTCTGACCAATAGACGAATTCTTTGCGAACACTTTGGCGCCTTGGTTCCGCGCAATTGCGTCCCTAATGCATTTAGCACTATAGGAGCGCAGGTCGTGTCGCACAGATTTCGAGATTCGTCTATTGAGTTTGCCATATTCCGACATATCAGCTGAAGATTGCAGTATCATTTCTTTCCGGTCTTCCATTAACTTAATGGTTCCGTCTGAGAGCTTTTGAGGCTTTTTCCGGCGTGGGGTCTTAAAGAACTTAGACCCCACAGCTTGGACAGTTTCCACAAGCCCGCTGCTGATCTCGTCCACAGTTTCGCACTCGGCTAGGCACTGGAAGCGATTTTGGAGTTCGAGTTGAAAGTGTTCCGGGCTCTGGATCTGGGCAGGGCCAGGACGGAGTGTGGACTTCACCAGACGTGACCTCTCGAGCTTGATGTTGATATTCAGTGTGCCTCTAACAATCCGGTGATCGCTACCGGTTTTAACCCTACTGATCACGGAGACATCACTGAATATACGCTTCTTGGTCGTCATGATGAAGTCGATCTCATTTCTGGTTGAACCATCGGGGCTTATCCACGTCCACTTCCTGGTTGGTCGCTTCCGGAAGAAAGAGTTCATCAAAAAGAGTTCCTCCTTCTCCATAAAGTCGACCAACCGTTGGCCCCTTTGGTTCCTACTATTTAGTAGCAGGTAATAGTAGACCATGACAACACACTTGCGCCTCAATTCTAGAGTGTTCATTCCTACCATGCCTGCTATAGATAGGGACGGATATAGATAAGGGTAGTATCCAAACAGCTTGTTGTATAGATGGCGCGCAAATTTTTTTTTAACCTTTTCTACCATTAGTTTGTACTTAGATTCGTGAGGATCCCAGACTATAGAGTTGTACTCTAGTTTACTTCTCACGAATGCATAGAAAAGAGTGATGATAGTGCTCCTATCGTTAAAGCGAGATGCTTGCCTCATGACGAATCCTAGTGATTTGTAGGCTCCGGCACACACTTCAACGATGTGTCCGTTGAAAGTTAAGCCTGTGTCCAGGGTGAGGCCTAAGTCGCGAATCTGCGTCACACGATCGAGAGTGACGCTATTCATGGTGTAAGAGTAGGAGATGGGCGAACGAGCACGAGTGAATGTAATGGTTTTACACTTAGACGTGTTGAACTCTAGTTGATTACGTTCACTCCATGCGACAACGCCATCGATGTCCCTCTGCAACGCATCGCAATCGGAGACACTTCCTACACCCAAGAAAAGCTTTAAATCATCAGCAAACATAAGGCACCTAGCTGACCTGACGACACTCGGCAAGTCATTAATCATAATCAGAAACTGAGTAGGTCCGAGCGTGCTACCTTGACTCACACCAGAGCAGGTCACATACGATTCAGAGCGGTAATGCTGGAGTTGGACGTATTGCAAACGATTACAAAAGTAACTCGAAAAAAGTTGAAGTAATTTAGGGGTGAATCCTACATGTAAACATTTTCTAAGTAGAATGTCAGTATGGACACGGTCAAATGCCTTTTTAAAATCAAAATACGCGGTATCTACTTGCTTTTTTAAGTCCATTTCAACAGCGACGTAATCCACGAAATTTATATGATTAGTAACAGTAGACCTGCCTGCCCTAAAATCATGCTGAGCGTCGGTAAACTGCGGAGTCATCTGCCTGGTAATTTCGCGGTTCAGAATGATTTCAAATACTCTGCCGAATGACGAGAGAACAGCTATCGGCCTATAGCTTTCTACCTCTGTTCGGGAACCACTCTTAGGTATAGGGGTGACCCTAGATACTTTCCACCTATTAGGGTAGGTAGCAGTTTTCAAAGCCAAATTGTATATAAATAAGAGTGGTGATTCTAAAACATCAAAACAATCTTTCATGATGTACGGTGGTATGCCATCGGGACCAGCTCACGTTTCCCTTCAGTTCACGCGTGGTAATGCTATCAACAGCAATGCGGTAGGAGGAATTGGCCGGGTTAGGTTCGGTGACGTCATCAACTGATACCATTGGATTAGTGGTCAAAAACACTGATCTAAAATAAGCAGCAAAAGCGTTTGCAGCATCAGTGCCAGAAACGGTATTGCCTTCATATTTAAACGCATGACCAGTTTGCCTTGTGGATTGTTGATCCTTTATAAATTTCCAAAAATGTTTCGGATTACGTCTAATGACAGTCTCCGTTTGGTTAATATATACGCTATATGACTTATCGATTAGTTCCTTAAGTTTCTGTCTGTAAAATTTGTACATTTCCCAATTAAACAGTTTTAGCTCCTCTCTGAATCTTTTTAGATGAACATGTTTAGTTTTGATGTAATTAATTATTTGAGATGTAAACCAAGTCGGATATTGGTACCGTGAATCACGCATAAAGGGTCGTTTTAATGGAACACAACTGTTTATACGTTGACCCAAGATGTCATAAAAAATGTTAACCGCCGTATCTACCTCAGTTGCCTGATATACCGCGTCCCAGTCTATACAAGACTAGTGTACAACGAATGGAAATCCGCTTTGCGAAAGTTCCATTCGGGTGGTAAATCGTCGCCGACAGAGTGCGTAGGGCGCGCGCGGGTGGCGCCGTCTCGCGGGCGCGCTGGCAGCGCGCTGCGCACGCTCACCGCGAGCGGCGGGTGGTAAGCGTCCGCGGGGACCACGGGTGCAGCGCCACTCGTCTGAATCCACTCATCGCCTAGATTACTCAGTACCAGATCTAACATTCCACCATATTTGTTAGTAATAGTGTTGTATTGCTTAAATTTACAGTAACTTAACATACAGTCATACTGCATTAAAGAATTTTGCCCGCATGAATTTAAATTGAAATCTCCTAAGACAACAATATCTAATTTTGGAAATTTTAAACAAATGTTTTCTAAGGCCGTAAAAGTTCTAAGATATTTGCCACGGAAAAAAATGGTTTAGATAAAGTAGCTAAACTCGTTTTGCTGCCGCCTCATTTGCTACTGCTTACAATTGTTTAGCTACCTGAGCGAAACATTGTTTATTACAACTAAGACCACTTAGCTACTATTTACACTAGAACTTAGCAAGATTTTTTAGCAATAACTGCTAACTTTTTTAGCTGTATTAGCGATAAAATTTCCTGGTTTATCACTAGCCATGACAACAAATAATATTTGTTGTCATGGATAAATACTTCGTTGTCATGGATAAATACTTCGTTGTAATTGATAAATAGATGCGCCCGGCCAGACGTGATAATAAACTTTGCTATCACTACACATAGTTATGCAACAATTGCTAAACTTATTTTCTGACACATCAGCTCGAGACCCAAAAGACATTATATTATTTAATGTTGCTAAGTCATAATATTATTATTATATTTATTATTTATAAATATTATAAAAAGTCATAATATTGTATTGTCAGAAGTAGCAAACCAAAATTAGTCAAGTTTTGTAAAAATATTTTTAGTTGTTACTAATAATTCTAAATACTTCAACTAATACTATTTGCTGCAACTGCTAAAATTTAATTAGAAAATGTTGCTAAAGATCTTAGTAACAGCGTCAAATAAGCTAGGCAATGATCCTTAATGTATTGTCAGTACTAGTTAACCAGAGTTAGGCGAGTTTGCTAAGAACAGTTTGGAACTGTAACTAATTTGACAAAATACAACAACTAATATTATTTGCTGCAGTTACTAAAATAATTATTATTTTTGTTTAGCCGTAACAATTTTTTTAGCAATAACAACCAATTATTTTTGCTGCAACTGCTAAACAATTTTTATATAATTTTGATAAAGTCTTAGTGGCACCGTCAAATGATCTAGGCAATAAGTCATAATATTGTATTGTCAGAAGTAGCAAACTAAAATCAGTCGAGTTTTGTAAAATTATTTTTAGCAGTCACTAATTTTTTTAAATACTTCAACTAATATTATTTGCTGCAACTGCTAAATTACTATTATGTAATATTGCTAAATATCTTAGTAACAGCGTCAAATAAGCTAGGCAATGATCCTCAATGTATTGTCAGTAGTAGTTAACCAGAGTTAGGTGAGTTTGCTAAGAACAGTTTGGAACTGTAACTAATTTGACAAAATACAACAACTAATATTATTTGCTGCAGTTACTAAAATAATTATTATTTTTGTTTAGCCGTAACAATTTTTTTAGCAATAACAACCAATTATTTTTGCTGCAACTGCTAAACAATTTTTATTTAATTTTGCTAAAGTCTTAGTAGCACCGTCAAATCATCTGGGCAATAAGTCATAATATTGTGTTATCAGAAGTAGCAAACCAAAATGAGCCGAGTTTTGTAAAATTATTTTTAGCAGTCACAATTTTTTTTAAATACTTCAACTAATATTATTTGCTGCAACTGCTAAATTACTATTATATAATATTGCTAAAGATCTTAGTAACAGCGTCAAATAAGCTAGGCAATGATCGTCAATGTATTGTCAGTAGTAGTTAACCAGAGTTAGGTGAGTTTGCTAAGAACAGTTTGGAACCGTAACTAATTTGACAAAATACAACAACTAATATTATTTGCTGCAGTTACTAAAATAATTATTATTTTTGTTTAGCCGTAACAATTTTTTTAGCAATAACAACCAATTATTTTTGCTGCAACTGCTAAACGATTTTTATTTAATTTTGCTAAAGTCTTAGTAGCACCGTCAAATGATCTGGGCAATAAGTCATAATATTGTGTTATCAGAAGTAGCTAACCAAAATGAGCCGAGTTTTGTAAAATTATTTTTCGTAGTCACTAGTTTTTTTAAATACTTCAACTAATATTAGTTGCAGCAAATATTAGTTGTAGCAGTTGCAGCAAATAATATTATTTGCTGCAACTGCTAAAATACTATTATATAATGTTGCTAAAGATCTTAGTAACAGCGTCAAATGATCTAGGCAATAAGTCATAATATTGTATTGTCAGAAGTAGTAAACCAAAATTAGTCGAGTTTTGTAAAATTATTTTTAGAAGTCACTATTTTTTTTAAATGCTTTAACTAATATTATTGGCTGCAACTGCTAAAATACTATTATATAATGTTACTAAAGATCTTAGTAACAGCATCAAATAAGCTAGGCAATGATCCTCAATGTATTGTCAGTAGTAGATTGCCAGAGTTAGCTGAGTTTGCTAAGAACAGTTTGGAACTGTAACTAATTTATTATTAAGTTATTAAGGTAACGTTGTAAACAATTTTTACCAAACAAATGAAATCGTTGAGTCGTATTATTATAATTATTTCATGACATCCATACGTATTAATTATGATTATTATATTATTATAAATTTATCAGTGAATGATTTAAAAAGCACCAGATGGACCGATGACATTGATAAGATCGCGGGAATTCGGTGGATGGAAAGGGCTCAGAATCGTTCTTCCTGGATATGTATAGAGGAGCCCTATGTTCACCAGTGGACTTCTTCAGGCTGATGATGATGGTTTTCGTATTTGGTAAAAGCCAATTCTGAAACAGTGGTAAACGCCATCTAGACGTTAACAGCTGAACCACTTCTCACAGTCTAAAATGGGAGAGTTTCTTTTGACGTTTCATCGTTAGTTCAAAAATTTATACCAGGTGGCGCTACCCAACTATAGCAACCTATTGCATACCTAGTGCATCGAAGAATTAAGTTGGAAACACATTGGGCTTACGTGACGACACGCCACGCCACGTGACGACACACCAGAAGCACACTTGTAACACGCCACGCCACGTGACGCGCGCGACGCGTCAGCGAGCATCAGCCTAGAAGCACACTGAGCTTACGTGACGACACACGACACGCTCTCCGATGTAATGTTGCCTAAATTTTTAGTGAAGCGCTAATCATCGATACATTCGCTCGTTTCGTGCCTTAGCTCGCTACTCAAAAAATGGATTTTAGTAACAGTTCCGAGTCTGATGAACTTTTCATCCCGAAAAAAAGTATTCTTTCGTGGGATAGCAAAAACACTTTCTACGCAGACGAAGTCGCGGACGGCCGCTAGTCTAGGATATTTTTGATCGAAGATTGTCTTCCAGTGACTAATGTTTAAAGTTTAAGTCTTAAGTCTCTAGTAGAAATCGTTTGCAAAGGGACAAACAATCAAATAAACGAAAAAGCGACCTAATAAAAAAGTTTTAAAATACTCGAAACTCAAAACACAAGAATGCAAAAAAAACTCCTCATGCCAATAAAAAAGACTTAAATGACCGATATCAATTATAAATAATAAATGACTCAGTATCGATATTTTAGCAGGATTACCTACTTACTAAAATTTGTTACTTATGGATATAAATATGATCGATATTTTTATCGTCGAAAACGTCGTCATAACGCATGTTAACACGTGTAAGCATGCAGGCTGACGCATCGTTATGGAATCTGCCGATGGATATGGGATAGAGCCCCAGGGCCTCTATCGGCTAAAAACAATGAAGTTAATGTTAGGTAACTGTGTTTTGACAGATGGATGTGATACATTGCTACTTTTCATTGGTAAGTTTTTATTTTTGCCAAAACGAAGTAGCAATGTATTACATACATCTGTCAAAGCACAATTAACATTAACTTCATTGTTTTTAGCCGATGAGGGCTGGTCTGGTCGTGTCAGCGACGTGTTATAAGCTAAGTGTCACTGACCTCAATAATACAAGTACGCTGGACTAAATGTTGTATACGAAATGACAGTTGTTATTTGTGCCGATTCAAAGCGCCCCGCTCGAGCGTCTCGGGCGCTATTTTAGTGTAATTTGAGCTAAGTTTACATGTCAATTATTAGTTCCATGGACGCTCGCACAGCGCGCTGATATCAATCAGCGCCAAAATGACGAAAATCAAATGTCTTCATTTTGAAATTGTTAGTATGAAGTCCAGCGTACTTGTATTATGGAGGTCAGTGCTAAGTGTACTTCTAGTTCCTACATTTACTATCAAAATCGATGTCCCATGACGGCGGCGTGTCATCACGTAACGTGGCGTGGCGTAAGCCCAGTTGGTTTGCACCTACTGTAGGAAGCTCTCCTTATTAGAATCTGCTCAAACTGACGCCAAGCGCGTTCGCATTAAAATTTTGCATAGATACGAAACAATAATTAGTTAGTTACTATGACTAATATGATATTTGCTACTATTACTAATGTGATATTTGCTAGTGTAGCTAAAACCCTTTGTCGACGATGCTAAGTACGGAAGTACCTAGCATCGTCGACACTACCTACCTGCAGTTTCTTTAGCTTTAAAAAAACAAGAAGAAGGTACAAGGTAGTGTGAGGTATCCTTTCTTAATACAACTTACTTAGTTTGTAAGTATGGATGGATGTATGGATGTTTGTTACCTACTCTTTCACGCAAAAACGACTGGACCGATTTGAATGAAATTTGGAACAAATATTGATTGAAACCTGGATTAACATAAATATATAAGATACTTTTTATCCCGAAAAATTTACGGGAACGGGAGAAAAACTATCAGTCAGGCAGCAGCGGGCCGCGGGCGCTCGCTAGTATTATTATGATGTAACTAAGCCCGTAGTAGGTAGGTATATGTATATAATGGCACAGAATTGGCTTGCAGACTTGGTCTTTGACAATTATTCAGAAATCTTAACTGAAGGTTTGCTAACGGGCAATAGAGCGCACGCAGCATCCACGAAGATCGCGTCCGAAACACTATCCTGCGTTCCAAAACGAAAATTGCTGACGTGGCGTGGACGATAAATCTGCTAGGTAAATTAAAATAAAATGGGATTGGGCCGGCTACATCTGTAGCATGTCGGACGACCTGTGGGCCAAAACCACTAGGTACCTACCGAGAAGTGCCCTGTGACACAGCGAGGCGGAGCGGTTGTTAAAAGCTACTAGCACATTCCGCCTACTTTCATGTGTATACGCTTACTGGCATGCCTGTACATCTGCCACGCAAGTATATATCACAACATTTGATTTACTGGCATGCAACGTGACGTGTGGGAGAAACCGACATGATTGTGTGTACCTATGTGGCTACAAGCCATTTGTGTGTATAGTATACGTCTTGCTAATCAGGCATGCAAGGACGCAAATTGCATGCAAGTTTAACTTGCAAATGTATTCACTGTGTGCCTGTTACTTCCTACTAGCACGGTAATAATATTATTACCGTGCTACTAGCATGCACGCTACTGTTCCGTTTTACAGGCATGTGTATTCGCGTTTTAAAGAGCAAAGAGCGGGACTGGCGGCTAGAGGCAGAAGATCGTTGTGACTGGCGAAAATGGTCATTTTTTGATGGTACGGAACCCTTCGTGTGCGAGTCCGACTCGCACCTTGCCGGTTTTTTATTTCTATCGTAAGATTCACAATTTCACACTAGACTATTTCTGGAATGAAATTATTCACAAAAAAAAATAGGCGCCTAGGTACCAGTTTTTACCTACCTGAAGTATTAGGTACCTACTTACGTCACGCACGCACATCATCATCATCTGCCTAGCCTTTTCTAGGTAGGTATATGTTGGGGTCGGCTTCCAGTCTTACCGAATGCAGCTGAATAGGTAGGTACCAGTGGGTATTTTACGTGGAGCGACTGCCGATCTGATCTCCACAACCACAACCCAGTTAGTGGTACTGGATAATACGATACCCCTTAGTAGGTAAGACTGGTTGTCAGACTTTTTGGGCCACTGACTACTAACCTGTAACCAGAAGCGGCTCGTTTTAAAGAGCGCTGGTGCAGTGCACTCCCACGAATATTGCATAATCTTTATTTCTATATAATCCTATACATACCTACATTCTTTCTACTATGCCTTTAAACACTCTTAATTTAGCAGTTTAAGTACTAGAAACGTAGAAACTATTTCCTACACGTAGGTAGGTAGGTACCTAGGTAGTACATTCTTGGCGTCAAGGTAGGTAACATGTGGAGTGGAGCGCCAGCGAAGCGATTCCTACTTATTCAGTAGACCTGCAGGCGTAGCATGACGACCCGACAAAGATTTTTGTCTACTCCTAAAAGTCATTTTTGACAGATACAAAGGATGTGTCTACGTTGGGATGGGATGTCATTTTTGACAGTTCAACGTAGACAAAACTGCTCTCGAGGTCGTCATGCTACTAGGGCAGGTACGATTTCTAGCACTGTAGGTACCTACACAATGAGTGCGAAAGAGAAACATCGACACAGTCCGACGCGACGCGTGAAACAAAAGATTTTGTATGAGTTGAGGCCAGCTCTTTGTTTCACATTTTAATACGTATCCCACTGGATAACTTAAAATAGCTGTAATCCCATAGTTAAAAAAATAGGTACGTAATGACTTTTTGTAAGTGTGAGGATGGAGGGCCTGTTTTGAAATAAGATTAAGTACGTCTATACAAAATAGGAAAGCGTTTTGCGATAATATCTTGCTTCAACATTTTTTATTTGGGATCAACTTAAATTTTGACGTTAAGACTATTACTGTCTGCAGGTGGGCCCTCAATCCTCTATGTGAGAACTAAGGGCCCGACTCGTCAGCTAATAACTCTGTGAAGATGACTTTCACAAAGTCGTTTCCAAATTTCACATTTCTTTTAGAATGCACACTAAATCATCAGTATACCTTAATTGAGTTTTAACGAAGTGGCTCTCACACCACACGCACACGGCTCGTTTAGTAAAGTTATTGTTACATTCGTATAATGTAATCCGTTACCTACATTCTTTTGTTTGAAACATGTTAGCGTCGTTGTTTAAGTGTCTTAGCAACCCTTGCAAATTACACGTTAGTAATAATAGCAAACGTTTTTTTCGTTTGTGTGTAGGCGCCCGGCAGCTGCGTGTTTTCAGTAGGTAAGGTAGCATTGGCAACGCTGTTGTCGTGCCGTGCAGTGTTGCCAAGACTAGCCCGGCCCAAGTCGCCAATATTCCTTATTTAAAAGCCTTTTTACCCGAATACGGCGAAGCAAAAAAGAGGGTTATGATTTTGACCGTCAAGGTGAATGCTCCAACCAGCGCGCGAAATTCAAATTTTCTTACGTTTTACAATTTGCTGGCCAGTGCTAGGTTGTATGTAGATTAAAATATTATGCGCGTGTTCCTTCAAAAGTGTCAATGTAATGCCGGATTTACATGTTGGCCATGGCTTGGCAAGCGATCACAAGCTCCAACCTCGACCAACTTTGACAAACGCTTGGATGCCATTTACAAATTAAAAAGTATAAGGTCGGAAAAGAAAAATAAACAGTATTTTAGAAAAAATAACAGTAAGTATTTAATTTTTATAATGTTTTGAATACATATTTGTTAGTGCTTCTCGCACAACTTATCAAAGTATCATTTTTAAAGCTTTGTAAGCCTCATTACAATTATGGTGAAATGAGAAACGAGGTCTGCGCTGCACCACGCGTCTAAAACGTAGTGTTAGGCGTTTACTTTTAAAACAGATCAATACCAGGGATGCTTGCTGAAAACAGTATTTTTGTATACTTTTTTATGTTCAACAGTAAAAAGTATTATGTAGTGAAAAACAGTATAATACTGTTTTAACAGTATCGTTGGCAACCCTAGCACCAATCAACATGTAAATACGGCGCAAGCGCTTGCCGCAAGCTCCTTTGATCTGTGTTCAAAAACCGAAACGGGCCCGGATCAGCGTAGGCCTACCGCCTATCTGCCGAAATTCGTATCTAGCACACTAATCATACACTTTTACATGTAGGTTTCCTTTTCCCTTGTATACCTCCATCTCTCTCGTGGCGTATTACGTGTCAACTGTGGTGGTATAATAAATTTCAAGCCCTCACCATAAATGTTATGTGCCAAAATAAAATATAAGTAGGTAAAGACTAGTGCACATTTTTTTATTTGAAATACTAATATTAAGCATTGAAATAAAGGTTTTAGTAAAATAAAAATTTTCATTTAGGTAACTTCGGCCTTTCGTGCCAAAAATCGGCCGTTTTTAACAAAGCTTCCGGCCTTTTTTTGATTTATGTGCTGGCAACACTGCAAAAGTAATTTTTTCGGCGGCGGGCAGCGCGGCGCGAGCGACGGATGGATGGACGCATACGCAATAAGTTACTCTATGCGCAGTGAAAGTGAAGTGACGCAGCAAACAGCCAGCAGATTGAATTTAAATATAATTAATGGTTAGTATCCAGCTTAAAGTGCATTGTAACATAAATGAAAATGGAATCCCAGTTATCCAAGCCCGACAATCCCGACATATCTGTGTTGCTGACCACGTGGGGCTACGGAGAAGAAATCATCACAAAATTTAAAGGTAAGACCGGCAACCTCATATTTATATTCATTCATAGGTACATTTTACTAGTATACAAATCATTTTATCTCTCTTTAAATCAAAGTCAAGCCACACATTGTATCATGTCTCAGAATTCATGTAGGTACTTACCTAATTATAATTTTACGTTAAGCTAATATTACACGGTTCAACCAAATTTTTTTACTTTGGTTGAAAGGCGCAGAAATACATCAATTTGGTTGCTTTATCATTTCCGCCATTACTTTCTCACCCATAACTTGTCATTGTTTTTCAGATGAAGGCATTAAAGTTGCTCATTTAAAAAAAATAACGGAATACTCATTGGAAAAATTATTTCC
Organism: Scoparia ambigualis; assembly: GCA_963921215.1. NCBI lineage: Eukaryota > Metazoa > Arthropoda > Insecta > Lepidoptera > Crambidae > Scoparia > Scoparia ambigualis. The sequence goes on along the minus strand of OY992506.1, from coordinate 3,156,384 downwards.
CAAAATCGGAGAACGAACCACTTTCATGAACCATATTGAATCAATTTGCCAGGTAATTTTTTTTGCTTGCTACCACTTGACTTTCAATGCTCTGGCTATGATGGCTACATAAATGACAAGCTGATGAAATGTAAATTGTTTATTATAGGAGACACCAGCAAAAAAAGCAAGGTTATATTTTGACTCCGATACAACTAGTATTGCATCCACAAGTTCTGCGTCTAATTTTTTTGGAAGTCAAAGCTTGGTAAGTACCTAGATGTATTAATTTTTGAACATTTTAATTTAAATTAGTAGGTGAGTAAGTAAGTTGTGAAGGGTTTCAACTAGGTTTACATATGTAGTATTTTGGGACCAATTTTTGTAAAAAAAGTCCTATTTTTGCTAAAAACACTTCGATAACTTTGTGGTAGATAGAGATGAAAAAGTTCTGACAGTGTGATTATAATAATTAGAAGCCTCTGTTGACACAGTACTTTTTTTCTGGTAGTCACAAAATAGGGGTGTCTAAAGGTATACCTACCTAGTAGTTTTAAGGTACACCATTTATATTATTAGGTTTAGGCCCTTTATTTATTTTAATTACTGTTGCCTGAAATAAATGATTTATTTATTATTATTATTGTAGGTGTATATGCATTTAGCAAAAAGCTAATATTTTGATAATTCAAAGACATTTCAATGTAGGTAGGAAAATACGTCACAGGTCTTCAATATTTTTTTTGCAATAGAGCTATGAATCCGCCAAGCCATACTTTATGCTACGTTGTGTTGCAAAGGGGGCACAACACTTAATTAAATTTCAACTGATTTTGTATGGAGCTGGGAATTTACAAAAGGAGGAATATACAAAATAGGTAGACTTATATCTTGCGATCGTTGAGCATCGTAACAATAGGTACGGTACAGTGTATCTCGAATCTCGCAGGACTATGATACCACGGATCCTCTCAGCCGAAGACCCTTGCAGGCACCCTTGGTGCCAATGTACTCGACAGCATCTCGATTCTTCTGAGTATGGTGACCGCTGGATCGGTCGCGGCGGACTTGTCCCGTGGTCTTCTTTGTGGGACGTATCAAGTCATTAGTTTATTTTACGTATCAGTAACAACAAGTGCTCGTGACCGCCTTTGAAACAGTGAAAATTGACCTGAAGTGTTAGGCACGCTTAGACAACAATTAGGTACCTACCTACGTAAACGGACCTTAAAATAATTGTGCTTAAAGTGCGTTGAACGATTGAACCTACGTTGGTGGCGTACGAGTGTTAACTACTAACCAGTAAGTGCATTGCAATAACATTAGCTGAGCAAATTATGCACTAATAATGGTAACCTTACTATTCGGCTATGATATTTCTATGGCCATTTTATTAGGTACCATATTAAATTGCATTACTTACACCTACCTACATCTTTACTCGTTATTTAAAGAATCGTTATTTATTTACTTGACGTAAACAATCAGGTCTTTGCTCAGCAGTGGGGCAGTGGGGGGTGGTGGGGGGGGCTAATAAATACTTGTCAATTGCTAAATACTATTCGTATTTCGTGTAGCCGTGTAGGTAGGTATGTGCCTACGTTTGTCGGCGTCTTCGTCGGTTTTTTACGTTGCATAAGCGGCCGGCGCCGGCGCCGGCGGGCGGCGCGGCGCGGCGTGTCTTAGTGTGCATAGATAGGTAGGCTAAAGTTGTAATAGGCCCATACTGTTTGCTACAGATGAGGATAACTAATATGTTAAATAAACCTTACTTAATTCAATAAAAGTAAAATTATTTTGGTTGTTTTATAATTAAAACAAAATATTCTAATGGAGGTGTTTGAGGATGAGCGTCAATTCCGTTACAAGTTGTATATATAATTTTTTCAGAGAATAGATGAACTTCTGAAACATATGGATGGCAGAATGATTTCATCATATTATAAGACAGAGAATAAACTGAACGACTTTTATCGACAAAAACTGGCAGATATAATTATACGTGAAGAACTGCAAAATGATATCAATAAAAGGTTAGTTTTGCAGCTAAATTTTTAAGGTTTCATAATTAATTATACAGACATACATAACATTTTGTTTTGTACACGCGTTCTGTGTGTGGTTATTACACAGACACTATAGTATGCGGCATGTATCTTGAAATCGGGTGGGGATTGCGCAGAACGCGTATTTTGGGCATGCGTAGCGGTGAGGTACGGGGGCGGCGGGAGAAGGGCGCGCGCTATTGGTCAATCCGTTGACTCGCCTCCCGCTTCCCGCGTCAACGTCCCGCTAGCCCCCGTTTTCTAAACATTAACATTTAATTCAGAGCCCACTTAATTTGCTTGCAAGTGCACATGCACGAACTTTCCCCCACTACGTCGAAAAAATTTCAAGATACGGGTCGCGTACTATACCTGAAACGTCGTTTTGGTGTGTGTGTGCGTATATTGCGGACAATCTACACTGCACTATCTAGGCCCTCACTAAGCAGAGCTTATACGATGGGAACCAGTTATCTGATATACTTAAATACATTTTTTTTGTACACCTTCACTTTTTATCTATAAAATTTTAAGATTATTTGTTTTCCAGTTTCCCAAACCATATCATAGAATATTGGTCTAACCAGATAGTTAACTACTTCACGGAAGAATCTTACGTAAGACGAAAATAATGATATCTTAGTAGAGTTGGTAAATTAGGATGTCTGGTATAAGTCCCAGTTATATTTATACTTGTAGACTTGAAACTGTAGGTAAATCTTTAATGTACCTGTACATAGATTATTTACAAAGGAAATAAGACTAGGTACTTAAATTTAACCAATAACGTACCTCTACCATACCTATAATAGGTATTATATGTGTGTGTATGTATTGTATTGGTAAAATATTTTTATGAAGTATGTTTTTTAGAATATATTTAATGAGTATAATATTTAAACTAGCTGTTACCCATGTCTTCGTCCGCATTTATATGAAAGCTAGTAGGTACCTCATAATTGTCTTTCACTTTTTCTCCTCTAGGGATGATTTTGCAAAATGTTGTAACACTTAGTACCTACTTGTTTCTTTTGACCTTCCCCAGAATCTAATCTATTTCCTAGCCAAATTGCGCTACGATCCATTCAGCCATTTAGTCGTCCTCTTTTAGGGATGATTTCCTAAAATTACATATTATTTCCCGATATTTAAAAAAAATATTTTTTATCTTATATTTTAAAACACTGAAAAAAGACGACAACCTCATCCGGGAATCGAACCACGCACCTTCCGCATTCTGGGCGGCTGCCTTAACCACTTGGCTACCGAGGTCTGGTTTTCACCCGTCGAAATTTGTCAGTGCATTTTATCTATTAAAGATAATTGTTACATCATTATCTGTGTACGATAAACTAACTTTAAGAGTAAGAAACGCCACATCATGTCTTTGCCCGCGCAGGATGGCTTGTAGAAAAGTAGCATTAAGTCCTAGACTTTATCATGTTTAGAGCTAAAGTATTATCTTATAAATAAATAGAATAGGTAGTACATTTTGATACTAGATGTTGGTGGTTACACCCGAAGGCGCGACCTCGAGCGAGGCGAGGGCGTTAAGGGAGCCGAAGGTGGTGTAATCATCAATGCATAGGTACGTGTTCAAACGACTTTTTCAACACACTTGTGAGGAAATAAACAGACTCTATGTTTTTAACTAACCACACAGCACAAAAAAATATGGAAAATGGCACTTTGGTTTTTATTTTTCCTTGCTGCACGCTGGCAATGCCCATGCAGGTCAGAGACGCAGGTTTCCAAACTCCTTGGATCTGGCCCATACAGCCTGCATACTAAGGGCCAAATAAATGCATTTTTTAGTTTTTATTATTGTTAATCTACAGTTTTATTTAACTTAATATATAGTTTGCCGTATTAAAGACCAAAACAAAAGCCAACCACAGTTATTAGAGTGAACAACTAACAGCCCTTAATTGGTAAAAATCTGTGTATGGAAATCAAACAATCTTAGTAAGCTGAATTATGAAATGAAATGCGTTGTTATAAGAGTCACTATACGAGCAAGTGAGTTGAAAATTGTATTGTAGAACTGCGCAGCATGTAGGTACCTACGTACAGTCATCGGCGGCGGCGTGAGTAAAGTAATTAGGTTAATAGTACAAAGATGGTTCTTAATGTTAAGCACAAAAGTCGCATTTGAATTATGTTCTTTTAATTATAATTAAGTTTGACGCTGACTGTACATAGCGACTTTTGGCTTTTTTAAAATTATGTAGGTACATGTTAAATATATTTAATGTCATTTTGAATAAATAACATTTACCAAAACGTATGTAGTAGCATTAGATAGTAAAAAACGCCACGCAGTCTTCAAATTAATATATTTAGGCATCATACTTTTAGGAGGTTTGGGCAGGATGTACCAAGGGAAAAAATAGAGAATCTGCAGCAGGACGTGGTGTACTTCTTAGTAGATACTACAACATGAGAAGAAAGCTTATAAAAGTAGGCGCGATTTTAAAAACACGTGAGTCAACTGACAAAGAAGACCACAAACATACTGATGACGACACAGGTATGTAGGCAGCAACTGCTTTAATATAATTTTATCACTTATTTCAAGATACTCACTAACCCCCTTGCTTCCAAGCGTTTTTTAAAAGATTATCAAGTGTATAAATAACTGCTATCTCTTACCACTAGGTAATGACAAACAGTGACAGGGCTAACTTAAAGCAATGTCTGATACGCTTGTAAGTAAGGCATAATTATGTTGCTATACCCTATGCAGCGTCCATGTGATGTACATATATACAAAATTACACCTAACAACTATGTTTGTACCTCAACCATTGTGTAAGCAATAAATGTATTCAGTATTGAAGATCACAGGTGGTCTATCGAATCCGAAAAATTGTGTTTAAAAAAGAAAATATTATGTTAAAATTGTTATTGTATGTGTATCATGAAAGCATTATACCATTAAACCTTGGTTTTTAATTTGTCTGTATGTAACATAGTACTTTACTATTTTTAGATAATGAGCACGACGATTTGATACGCTGGTTAAATAATACCAAAACGGTTAATCTTGTTTCTGAAAACTGGGACCGCACTACTGCAAAAAGATTATCGATGCTGAAAGGATCGATGGAGATCCACAACTACATGGATGCATTTCCTGCTATCAAATGTTTTGATGGGTATAGACTGGTAAATGACAACAATTTATTTCGAATTAGCAGCCGCAGCGGCTTCGCCCGCGTTTTGTTTCGGTACTGTATTTTTTTCGTGATAAAAAGTAGCCTGTTTTTCCTATGTGAAATCCCATTCGCCAACCCGGGGAGACAAGTGAGTTTTTTTTAAGAAAAATTCCCACTTGTCACCGACGGGGACAAACTTGGGGGTGACGAGCGGGAATGACCGGATGGCGGGAATGAGGCATTAAGTCCGCCTTTGTACAAACGTGCATAAAGTGTTAAATAAATAAATAAATAAATGACCGCTGCTAATCCAGGTTATTGAATGGAACATCCTTAATCTACAGTTTTGTTCAACTTATTATAATAGTTTTCCATATATAAAGACCAACATAAAAGCTTACCACAGTCATTTAATACGCCCATAAAGGGTAAAAATAAGTTTGTTTGAAAATCGAACCACCTTAACATTATAATTTGTATTATTTACTTGCAGCTAGAAACCGATTTTAAAAATTTATATCCTGATGCTGAATTGCAACTGTACGGAAGCTGGCCGGCACTGGCATCTTTTATAATCAGCAAAATTCCAAACAAAGAAAAGAATGAAATAAACGACTGCTTTACACCAGGTGGATATTATGCATAGTTAAATTACGTGTTTTCTGATTTAGCAATCAAATCGCGCATCATTGAAATAATGTAGAATGCCGAAATGTTTTCTTAAAAAAATAAACTAGTTCCAAAATATGAGTAGCCCTAAATTATATCGATACTTTTTTTTTGGACTTCTAAGTTGGAAAATATATCATGTTTTTTATAAGGCGCAAAAATAAAACATGTTTCGGCCACCATAGGCCAGGCTCCATCCATAATGTGACAAGCTTGTTATTTTTATTTGCAGATGGAAAGAAAGTTAAAACTATACGAGCCTTGGCATTATTATTCCCAATAAAAAATATCATAATGAAAAAGAAAAAACAGTGGAGACCTTCAAGGTTGGAAATAAAAGATGGCTTATTTCAATACGTCAAAGTGAGTGGTTTATTATAATTCACGTATTGTACTACTTTTTTTTATTATTATTTATCCATCTATAGATAAATTTATCCGTCAGATAAAAATATATCCATCTCTTTTTTAGGCTTGTCCAAAAACAAGGACCAGCATTTTTTTATTCGACGAATAGCATTACTCGCGTTTAGCTTATAACTTAGCGATATTAACTTTATTATGACTGTTTTTTAATCTGAATATCTAGCGAGAATGTTTGAAAGCTAGGTTTATGGTGGCCAACAGACTCGCTGTCTGGTTGACGATCTGAGATGAATACATCGTTCTAATACATTATTTGTTTTTTTTCAGTCTGTCGCTGACATCCAACCGACAAATTTAAGAAAAAAAGAAAAGTTTTATGAACTCGGGCTTAATCTTGGCCCTCAGTTATATGCAGTGTCTCCAGATGAAGACAACATAACTGAATGCTACATGATAATCAATGCCACAATGTACAACATTGGCAGCCCTCTTAAAGCCTTTGACATTTTCTTTAAATCATTTCACGCATTAAATTCCTGTTATCCTAAGGAAGTTGAGAGGGAAATGCATTTTCTCCAAACATCTGTCTATAACATACATTGTGACACAGATAAAAAAATAAGAGACGCAAGAAGTTCGGCGATAATGAACGAATATAATAAGTTTAAATCTCTTAATGTGTAAATGAGAAAATGTACCTCTACTAACAGGTATCTGAACATCCACCTTTGTATTTAAAATATTAACAGAATGTTATGTAGGAAAACGAGCATAAATGGTATGGGCGTGATTCAATGTGCGCCGTCAGCTCCTTATGAGGCATCGTTTGGTTAGCATTTAAGCGCGTTTTTCTGCATATTATTCTGTTAATATTTTAAATAGGAAGGATGTTCGGATGTTGAAATGTTTAGATGGCATCCGTACTTTCAAGCGTCGTCGCGGTGTGCGTTCGCTCAGCAAAAAGTATCGCTTTTTCAAGAATCGGATGATGCAGATAATTAGTGCCTTATATCGTGTAAATGTGCCCGAAATTTTATATTTGTGCGTCCAACAGCTTCAGAGTTATTTAAGAAAAACGGATTCTGCTGCACGAACGTTTTTTGCATACGTATTCTTAAAACAGCGCTCATATTATTGTAGAAGCATGTCAGCCAGCTCACAGAAAACTAGTATTTTTGTATTCTAAGTAATTTCACTCAAGATAACCTCAAAAAAAAAGACAAAATCGTTAAGAACTCGGCAATGATATGTAGCAGGCCGGCGAAACTTTACAGGATCATGTGAATATATAATTGCTACTAGTCGGCACTAACGCGAAGTCCTTGGTCTTGTTCGTCCGAGAGCCAGAGCATTTTTCAATTTTTTAGGAAATAAAAGAATAGCTCCTGAACCATGCTAGTCATGTTAATGAAAATTCTGGCACAAATATGCACAAATCTACTGTATCTGTATACAAAAAATCATGAGTGTGCGTTCAACCGTTTCCGATATATAGCAATAACCAAAACGTTCGCCCAGCAAAAAACCAAATAACTCTGAAATCTTAAGAGGCACAAATTTGGCTTTCACGGCACATTTATGCTCGTATTTAAGCTATCTCTTTGCATATTTAATATACAACTAGCCCATCCATTAAAAAAATTTTGCTGGGCGAACGTTCGTGCAGCAGAATCCGTTTTTCTTAAATAACTCTGAAGCTGTTGGACGCACAAATATAAAATTTCGGGCACATTTACACGATATAAGGCACTAATTATCTGCATCATCCAATTCTTGAAAAAGCGATACTTTTTGCTGAGCGAACGCACACTCGTCGCGTGTACGAACCTCTATATTAATTTGTATTGTGGCAGTCGCTTACGGTCAGAATTAATAATCAATCCACAGATAGGGATAGGCATCATCCAGATTAGTTGCTATACAACGTTTGATATTAACATAGAATTAACGAAAGTTGCCTGGGTGTTGCAAGGTGTTGCCTAGGCCTAATCTGGATCATGCCTAGGCCTAATCTGGATCATGCCTATCCCTATCTGTGTATTGATTATTTGGTTGTAATTGGCGAAAAACGCTCGTTTTAGACAGCAGCGTGTATGCAATGGTTAACGTTAATGTATGTAATATTGTAATGCTTTTAGTTAAGCGATATAATAGATAGTTTTTATTGTATTTGTTGACAGATGAGTGTTGTTTCCGTGAAATGCTTTGTTCGCGACTGCCAGAGTAATTTTGTAAGTATTGATGCTTTACGTTTTCACGCTTATCTTAAACACCCTATGTGTAACATATACAATTGTAATGTCAATGAAAACTGTACTAGGAAATTTGACAAATGGGATTCCTACAGAAAACATTTATTTAAGCAGCATTGTATTCCAAACCATTTTCAATCACAAAATACTGGAACTCCATTTGAGAATAATATTTGTAATGTTCCGCCTAATGTTCCGCCTCCTGAAAGCACACCACTACATGACATTGAAATTGATTCTTGCGATGATTTTGATCTTATTGAATTTAACAACACCTTTAGAAGAAATGCTACAATTTTTATTTCTAAACTGTATAGTAAACCAGGTTTACCTCGCAACCATGTAGATGACGTAATAAAAGATATAACATCATTCCTTTCTGATACATTCGTTCCGGATAAAATCATAAAAACACTAAAACTGGCTTCATTAAAATCTGATGTCATCAATGCTGTAGACCATATGCTAAAAGCTTTTGCAAATCCATTTTCAGGGCTATCAAGTGAATATTTGAGAATGAAATATTTTCAATCTACTGGTGATTATATTCCTCCCGAGACATATATTATTGACAGTCGAGTAGAACGAACAGTTACTGGTGGTGCTGTCAAAGGCAAAATGCAAAATGTCACTGGTCAACATATACCACTCAGAAAAACGCTTAAAATTTTTTTTGAACTACCTGATGCTCTATCTAGTACATTAAAATATATGCATGATTTAGAGTCATCAGATATAGTATCAAACATAGTACAATGTGAAAAATGGCAAACAATTAAAACACAATTTTACAGCCCTCGTGATATAGCAATCCCCATAATCATATATTACGACGATTGGGAACCGAATAATGCCCTTGGACCACACAGCGAAAAAATCGGTTGTGTCTACGCGAATTTACCCGCACTTCCAGAAGAATGTCAATCTAAACTTGAAAACATATTTGAAGTCTTAATTTTTAATGCGGATGATAGAAAAACTTATGGAAACAAAAAAATATTTCAACCTCTTGTTGAAGAACTGAAATACCTTGAAAAAGAGGGCATATTCATAAACACACCGCAAGGGGAAACAACAGTATACTTTCCTACCGTTTTGATTATTGGTGACAACCTTGGAGTTAATGGTATGTGTGGTTTCGTTGAAAGTTTTTCAGCGACACACATGTGTCGCTTCTGTAAAGCGACTAAACGTATGACGGAAAGCATGATTATTGAGGACCCGGCGTATCTTCGCAATTCGGTGAATTATGCTGCCGATGTAGCCTTGAATGATATCAGAGAGACAGGCATTAAGGAAGAATTTGTGTTTAAAGATGTCAAAAGCTTGGGCTATGATATTCCGAATGCTTTTGCAGTTGACTGTATGCATGATGGCCCTGAAGGCATAGCCCACTATACGATGATTCCAATATTAAAACATTTACTTGACTTAGATCCTCTTTCACTAGAAACACTCAATTGTCGGATGTATATGTTTCATTATGGTCACGATGTCAATAATAAGCCACCCTCTGTCACACGTGAAATCTTAGACAAGAAAAAATTAAAAATGACCGCTTCTGAAATGACAGTATTTGTCAGATATTTTGGATTGTTTGTAGGAGATCTTGTACCAGATGATGATGAATATTGGCACATGTACCTACATCTTTATGATATTTTCGACATTTTTCAATCTAGACGTCTCACAGATGATATTGTACCAATACTTCAAAATCTTGTGTCTGAACATAATCAACTATATATGAAGCTTACTGGCGAAACACTAAAACCCAAGCATCACTTTTTGTTACATTATCCTCGCCTTTTCCGTATTAATGGACCATTTGCACCAATATCTTCAATGCGTAACGAAGGAAAACACAAAGAATTAAAAAGTTATACAAATGTTTGCATGTCTCGAAGAAATGTACTGTATTCTTTGGCAGTCAAAAGACAGATAGCACATTGTTACAGATTTATTTTGAAGGAGTCTATATTGCCTAAACTGGTTATTGGATCTGGTAATTTTCAAGACATTAGAGAAACCGAATTTCGTTTGCCTTTTAAAGAGTGTTTTCCAGATACATTAGAAAATGGTTTTGTTTGTTTCTGTGCTAAGTGGGTTGAAGTGAAAGGGTCTTTGTACAAAAACGGAATGGTACTTACTTATGGCGTTGATGAGTCAAGATGTTGGACTTTTGCTGAGATTAAATCAATATTAATATCTGATCGAAATGATGTTATATTTATTTGTTTACCTATGACAAATTTAGGTTTAAATGCTCATGTGCGTGGGTTTGAAGTAGTGAGTGGCAAATCAAGGGACAAATTATTATGTTTGCCATTGACCTCGCTTATTAATCCATTCCCTCTTTCTGTTGTCACTTCTCCAGACAATGATAAATACATCATGCCAAAAGGAATCCGTTAAAATTTTATGTATCCGTTTTGGAAAATTAATAACGTTTAAAGCTATGTACTATACTATACCTACACACCGAAAATGTTGGTGGTCAATTTAAAGCCGGCGCTCACGTTAATATCCTAGACCTTATTAAAAAATTTTTTTTGGAAATTTCATAAAAATAAATGTTTACACTAAAGTTTTAGTAATGATCAGCTGTCTGTCTGCATGAAGTACTAATTGTGCTCAAAAATTACACAAAGTGCTATTCTATTATACTAAGTGAGTTGGGCGACGGCTTTAAACTGACCTAAGAGCGCGTAGTCTGCACACTAGCGCCGCCATTGGAAAAAAAGTCATAGTGCTTAAATAAAGACGAAATTGGGAATTATCTCTCTGTAGTGCACTCCGTAGAAGCTTTGTGGTTCTTTTTATCGCTTATAAAATATTTTCTAGTCTGTTGTTTAGTTTAATGGAGATTTTTTGAGAAAAGTGGCTACTTTTAACAATAAAGCTCCATTTAAATAAACGACTTGCTACCACAAAGCTTCTACGGAGTGCACTACAGAGAGATAATTCACAATTTCGTCTTTATTTAGGCACTATGATTTTTTTTCCAACGGCGCTAGTGTGCAGACTCTGCACCCATAAAATTCTCCGTGTATTATGTAGACGGTACCTACACGTTAGATAGGAATAATCCCATGTGTTGTAATGTAGTTGATTATGTTATTATTGTTAAATAGATTAAAATTTCTTCAACAGTGTATTAATAGTACAATACACTATGTATTGCAATACTATTGTTAATAGTTGGTTTACTTCACTATAGAGAGATAATTCACAATTTCGTCTTTATTTAGGCACTATGATTTTTTTTTCCAACGGCGCTAGCCTTAAAATTCTCCGTGTATTATGTAGACGGTACACGTTAGATAGGAATAATCCCGTGTGTTGTAATGTAGTTGATTATGTTATTATTGTTAAATAGATTAAAATTTCTTCAACAGTGTATTATAGTACAATACACTATGTATTGCAATACTATTGTTAATAGTTGGTTGACTTTAAATAAAACATGTTATTAATTTATTATATTTGTTTTTTTTATTTATTTAAAAATATAGTTTCTTATACCAATAATTACATATAAAATAGTTCCATAATATAATATTTCTAATAATAGGTGGGTATATAGAGGCAGTTTACTAAGTTTTTTTGACAGTGTTTCTGGATGTGCCTGTATAAATTGTGTTCGTGACTCGTAACTACTGTCACTATTTGACATTACCTAATAGTTAATAAGAGATAGCAATAGTTTTATACAATAGTTAAATTTATGATATAAACACGGAAGCTAATGTTTTGTAAGTACCTAGGTATTAGAAGTCATACACCATACCAATTAATGAATCAGTCATACACTAGGTAGCTAGGTAGGCATGATAAAATTATATTATATTCAGAATATTTAATTACTTACATACCTAGTAAATCTTAACATTAGTAAGTATATAACTTTATTCGGTATAATGTCTGTAGGTCATAATTTACTTATTCAGTGTTTTAAAGTGTTGCAGAATTTGTCGTAATATCGTAGTTCCTAATTGCAGGGTTTTAGCTGTGGCTGTAAATAGTATTCGTGAATGTAAGTAAGAGTATTTGTTACGGCATTTTTAACAACTTAAGATGTGACAGCTAACATAATTTGAAGCATGGAATAGTTTTAAAAGTAACGGCTAAGTTTGTTTGCTCTTCTATCGTAATATCGTAGCTGCCGTTGGCAGTGGTTTAGCTTTGGCTGTAAATTATTTTTGTGTCTGTAAGAGGTTAACAGCCACAGCTAAAACACTGCCGGATACAGTCCCACTACAGTGTATCCAAAGACTGTTTCTACGAAGCGGCAAAATGTTCAAGCAATTTTTGAATTTCACTGGATAAGTAATCTATCAATGTTGATAAGTACAAAGTTTGACGCAGACATCCGTACCACAGTATAATCCATACTCTAAGCTGAGAGTAAACATATCTGCGTCAAGTTTTATATGTACTTAAAGTCAATTTTGATAGATTTACTTACTTGTTCAGTGTTTCAAAAGTGTTCCAGCATTTTGACGCTTGGTGGAGACGGTAGTTGGACTGCATCTGGCAGTGTTTTAGCTGTGGCTGTAAACCTCTTAGTTACAGACACAAAAATAATTTACAGCCACAGCTAAACCACTGCCAACTGCAGCTACGATATTACGATAGAGGAGCGAACAAACTTAGCCGCTACTGCTAAAACTATATTCCATGCTTCGAATTATGCTAGCTGTCACAGCTAAAGTTGTTATATGACGCAACTAATACTTTTAGTCACAGTCACGAATACAATTTACAGTCACGACTAAAGCCTTGCCAACTGCAGCTACGATATTACGATAGAGGAGCGAACAAACTTAGCCGCTACTGCTAAAACTATATTCCATGCTTCGAATTATGTTAGCTGTCACATCTAAGGTTGTTATATGACGCAACTAATACTCTTAGTAACAGTCACGAATACAATTTACAGTCACAACTAAAGCCTTGCCAACTGCAGCTACGATATTACGATAGAGGAGCGAAAAAACTTCGTCGCTACTGCTAAAACTATATTCCATACTTCGAATTATGTTAGCTGTCACATCTAAAGTTGTTATATGACGCAACTAATACTCTTAGTAACAGTCACGAATACAGTTTACAGTCACAACTAAAGCCTTGCCAACTGCAGCTACGATATTACGATAGAGGAGCGAAAAAACTAAGTCGCTACTGCTAAAACTATATTCCATACTTCGAATTATGTTAGCTGTCACATCTAAAGTTGTTATTTGACGCAACTAATACTCTTAGTAACAGTCACGAATAAAATTTACAGTCACAACTAAAGCCTTGCCAACTGCAGCTACGATATTACGATAGAGGAGCGAAAAAACTTCGTCGCTACTGCTAAAACTATATTCCATACTTCGAATTATGTTAGCTGTCACATCTAAATTGTTATATGACGCAACTAATACTCTTAGTAACAGCCACGAATACAGTTTACAGTCACAACTAAAGCCTTGCCAACTACAGCTACGATATTACGATAGAGGAGCGAAAAAACTTCGTCGCTACTGCTAAAACTATATTCCATACTTCGAATTATGTTAGCTGTCACATCTAAGGTTGTTATATGACGCAACTAATACTCTTAGTCACAGTCACGAATACAATTTACATTCACGACTAAAGCCTTGCCAACTGCAGCTACGATATTACGATAGAGGAACGAAAAAACTTAGTCGCTACTGCTAAAACTATATTCCATGCTTTGAATTATGCTAGCTGTCACATCTAAAGTTGTTATATGACGCAACTAATACTCTTAGTCACTGTCACGAATACAATTTACATTCACAACTAAAGCCTTGCCAACTGCAGCTACGATATTACGATAGAGGAGCGATCAAACTTAGTCGCTACTGCTAAAACTATATTCCATACTTCGAATTATGTTAGCTGTCACATCTAAAGTTGATATATGACGCAACTAATACTCTTAGTAACAGTTACGAATACAATTTACAGTCACAACTAAAACCTTGCCAACTGCAGCTAAGATATTTAGCAACAGTAAGACCAAATGTTAGCGGTTACAGATAAATATTGCTAATTTTTTTGCAGCGACAGCTCATATTATTAGGTGCTATAGCTAATTACTGCTAACTTTATTAGCAGCTACTACTAACTACAAACTCAAATCGGAAAAAATTTAGGCTTAAAAAATGGCTACCATAGCTAAGTTCTGGTAGCTAAAAACCCTTAGCAACTGTTGCTAAAAACTTCGTTGTCCGTATAGTTTGTAAGGTTTTTAGCTACCGCAACTAAAATTGAGTTACCATAACTAATTATTTTTCTCCGTGTGGCTTCGGTAGACTTAGGTGGAATGTACACAACACAAAAAATCATTCGCTTATATTGCAAAGTATGACAAGTTCTAAATCATCCAAGTATCCGTCAACATCAAGTACCTGCTGCACTGGAAGCGAATCTCGGACCGCCAGCAGCACACCTCCCCAGCCCGCGTCGCCAGCGCGGTCGCGGCGCAGCACGTTATAGCCGGGCGGAAACACTTCCGCATCGCTCACACCGGCAACAAGGAATGTTTCAGTAAATGCGTAAAGATCAGCTGACTCTGACAGTATCCCCTTTTTGCAAACATCGAGCTTGGAACGAAGTCCTCTAACGTTCTGATAAAATAGTTCGTATAATTTAAATTTAGTTGGTTTGTTCGGCTT
This sequence comes from Scoparia ambigualis, assembly GCA_963921215.1. Classification (NCBI taxonomy): domain Eukaryota; kingdom Metazoa; phylum Arthropoda; class Insecta; order Lepidoptera; family Crambidae; genus Scoparia; species Scoparia ambigualis. Next base: position 3,141,220 of record OY992506.1, on the reverse strand, counting down.
GTTGCGGCTTTCGAAATCTACTACGCCAGGGCTTTATGCAGACATCTTCTGCCCAGTGTTCGGTTGTTAAATATTTGTTAACATGCTTGGTAGGTACGGTCAGTCTATAGGAGGCGTAATCGCCCCGCGACTTTAATACTTCGACGCAGCATTTGTTACCTGGACAGATGTTAGCCAAGTGTGCCGTAACTTGCTCAACCGTAGTATCGATGTGTACATAATATAAATGTAGATATGATTTACGCTCAGCGGTTGATAGTACACAAGCAGTAGACCCAGGGATGGCCGTACCGCGAGTTAGTTGTTAACGGGCGGGCGACGGGATTGCCGGTGTTTTACCTCAACCCACTTGGTAGCGGCGAAATCATCGGTGGCTGCATCCAGCTGCGAGTGCGTTATCGAAGCATCGGCGTACGTGCGTGCGGCGGTCGGCCGCGACGCGTCACCTGGCAGCTGTAGCTGCGGCCGAGCTTGAGACGCCGCCGTTGCGCTAGGAGTGGTGGGGGCGCTGTGGCTCGTAGATGCTCGGGCGGATTCGGCAGGCACGATGAGTTGGGGAGCTATCGGCGCCGGCGCTGGCGCGGAGGAGTGAGCTGGAGCTATGATGCGTCCTCCTTTGCTCTTCCGGGTGTTGTTAGAAAGAGCCGACACCGCACGAACGCGAGCCTCGCGCATCGCACGATGTGCCGGCTGCAGTGGTTTCCTACCCTCCTCAACTTCGATATCCGCGGCTATGGCCGAATTTGTTCCACTGTCACTGGCACTAACAAGTTTGTTGATTAGGATATTATGATCCAAAACTAGCTTTTCGAGTGACGAAACTTTGGCTAGAAGATCAAGCACAGTTTTAGTAAGATCATGCACAGCACTTTCAATGATTTTGCTAGACATAATTAATTTTACGAATTAAAATACGCTAAGCTTTACTATGACCACCGTCCTCGTCGAGTGCGGAGGAGGATTTATACATTTATTCCCAATACCACCTACCCCCACCACCCTTAACCCTCGATTTTCTCCCACTTCCGAACATTTCACCCATACACTTCCTCGGGAGAAAAGTATCCTTATCACCTACCCTACCCAATCCCACCAAAAAACCTTGCCCGATTTCCGAAGTCCCAGGTTCTTAACGGTAGTGTTACACTCAATTCCGTCCTATCTCTGAAACTATCGGAGATAAAACAGAAAGGAGCTCGTATTTGGCTTTAAGTCTCCAAAGGAGACGAAGTCAAAACCCTACACCACCTTCCTATCCCCACACCTTCCAACCCCCCACTTATAAAAAAATATTCTCTAATCCCATATTCCCAAGGAACTATACATTTGGCAGGTATAGTTCCTAAGACCCAAATACTCCCCATCACCAACCCTATCGATCCACACAAAAACCACCCTCCTTTTTCCAGACCCCAAGTCCCAGGTTCTTCCCCGTTTCCTGAAATCCATAAAAATGTCATTATTGCTCTATCTCTTAAACTATAGAAGATAGAGCAAAACGGAGAAAAGTTTGGCCTATAGGGCAACGTGTCCACCCCTATAACCGTTTCCCTTAACCCCCCCCACCCCCCCACCCCTCACACACTTAAGTTTTTGAAAATCCCTAAATTTCACAAAATCTCTTATTTCTCCTATTTCCCTTTTTCGCCCACCTACAGTTCCTTGGGAGAAATTTACCCAAATCACCCACCCTATCCATTCAGATCATAAAATACCCCTTCTTTTTCCCGAAAAAGTTCCCAGGTTCTTCCCGGTTGTGCCAATAACTTAATTTTGTTCTATCTCCGAAACTATCGGAGATAGAGCAAAAAGAAGCTTATTTTCGGCTCCACCAATTATAAACCTACTATGCCCTCTACCTATTCCCCACCCTTTCAACCCCCTACCCCTAACCCCTAATCACATCCCAAACGGAAACCTCATTTGCTGAGAAAGTATACCCTTTGCAGGTGTACTTCCTTAGCGAAAGGTTACCGCTTTAACCTTCCCTACCTTATCCCGTTGTAACCTTACCCCCCCACATCCCTCCACAACCCCCCAAACTCCCAGAAAAATAAAAAGTTCTATAGCTCAGGAAGCACGTGTCGGACGTCAGTGCTTCCTTGACAACTTTTTATCGCCACGTCCTACCCCATCCCTTCCTCTAATAACCTTACCACCCCCTACCCCTAGTTCCCACCACCAAATAGTATTTTTAAGTATCTCCGGACTCCCCGGCCTGATCGGGACCAAATTGGAACCAAAAGGACCGGAGAGTACTCTATTTTTTGACATGCCCACTGACTCTACATAGAGCACATTGAGCCGTGGAAAATTAATTTTAACTTTTTTATTTACAATTTTAACCTAATTTATTTGACACCTGAACCTCTATTGAGGTCAGGCTTAGTTTGTAGGACAATCTGTGATTTTAATATTAGGGTTTTAATTATTTATTGACACTTCTTTTACAGAATTTTAACTATTTCAATTTTAATCTTATTATTTTAATCACAGTTTTAACTTTAATTAATAAATTGCCATTTTGCGTTAGATTAGGACTCCTGCACCTCTTTTGAGGACAGGCATAGTTTTTAAGATTTTAAACAGTTTATTGACAACTATTTTGACTTTGTGTACTTACTTGTTATTAACTTTATTTTATCTTATTTTGACCTGTTTTTTGACTCTAGCTTTAGGACCCCTGTACCTCTTTTGAGGACAGGTATTCGTTTTAAGTTTTAATTAATATTGACCATTTGACTTTATTTTTTTATTAATTACTTATTGTATGATATTATATGACCGCCCTGGTTTTAACTTAACTAATGTGTTCTACACTGTACTTAATTATTACGGACCCCCGAATCAAAACAATGTGTGCCACTCACATCAAATTATCAATTTAATTTTACACGACCGCGCGGTATTAAATCCTAACCTAACCATATTCAACGTGTGTGTCTGTCACATCGACAGCCGTCTGTCAAATACAAATTAAAACTACAAAAGGGTTGCCAGCCGTAAGTGGCCAGTTTATTCCCAACAAATAGGTTATTAGGATTGGGATACCTTATTTATTTATTTTTTATTTGTGTTGGTAAGACCCTGTGACTCTATTGAGTCCAGATATTAGTTTAAGACAGATTTTTTTGAATTCGTCAATTTATTATTCGTTACTACTTTGACAATTTTCTTCCCGGGACTTTGCTTATTTAACAACACAGACACACCACACACACATACAACACTACACTCACTCAATAGAACAAACATTAGAATCTACCCCATTTCATTTAAAATTTTAAAAACTATTTTAAATTCAATAGTTTTAATCATTTAATAATTAAAATTTAATTTTAATTATTGAATATTAGTTAATCTTCAAATTTATTTATTAAAATTTTAATTTCAATTTATTTTATTTAATAATTCAATTTTAATCTAATTTATTTGATCACTATTATTTATTTATAGTCAGTAGTTAGGTAGATTCTCAACTGTTTTGTACTGTCCCTTTCTTTTACAACTTTTACAAATTTATTTTAACGTGTAGTATTGTTCTATTTATTTGATTTTAATGTATTATTAGGTATTTACAATCTCTACAACTTTACTTTTAACGTATTTTTTATTTACAACTTTTACAAACTTAATTTTAATTCGTTATTTATTTTTGTCTGTCAATCTATTAGTCTGTCCTTTTTTTAAACTTTTAACATGGCTGCTCGCACTTTAAAAGTGAACAGCAGGGAGGAATCGAAATCGCCGCGCCGCGCGCGCGCCGCGTGCGCGCTGCACGCGTGCCGATATTGCCGTTGTTTGGCGCGCAACTCATGAAATGCTAGTACAGTGCGCGCGTGCTGCGCGCGATCTACGCGCGATCTGCGCGCGTCCGGTTCGCGCGCTTGCCTTTCCGTTTGCTTTCATACTGGAGTGTCAGTTGTACGTTTGCTTTCCAAGAAGATGGACTGCACGACTGCTGTTGATGTAATTGCTGCATCGGCAGCTATTTTATTTCATTTTCGCTCGCCGAGTGAGTTGGTGTTGGTGCTGGGCTTGAGGTGCGGGCGAGAGGAAGTGAGTGCGCGCGGCACTTGCGCCGCTTGCGAGCCGCGCGCGAGCGGCGCGTGTAATGCGCGCGGTCGGCGCGCGAGCGGCGCGCGAGCGGCACGCGAACTTAAAATGCGCGGTTCGCGGGCGGCTCGCGCGCTGTGCATTCGCCGCGCATTTGCCAGAATATGAAAATGAAAAATGAAAATGAAAAAATCTTTATTCAGTATCTTTTACATAGTTACATAACAAATGGCTGGAATCTTTTTTTATGTATAATACAAGTGTTAGAAGACCCCGCTACTTCCTAAAATTACGAAAGATACATTGTATTACTGTTGGTATTACCTACAGCAAAACAATAACAAAAACGCTATGAGTAGACGGCAACAATTTAATTATTATAGTAATTAATAATTAAATGTTAACTGTTAAATTAAGACAAACAAAGCCAATAAACACTAATTGAAATATATATAATTAGTGTTTTTTTTATTAAATTAATTTTATATATTAATTTTATTTATTCGGTGTACATATTCGCACGCGCGCGCGTTGCTAGTGTGTGTGTGTGTGTGTGTGTGTGTGTGGGGGGGTGTGTGTGTGTGTGTTTGTGTGCGTGTGTTTTGTGTGTATGTGTGTTGGATTTTATAAAATAAAAATTAATTTATACTTACATAATATATTTGTTACTTTACTATAAGGTTTTCTGTTTCATTATAGGTTTTAATATGTGCTGCTTGTCCTGTAAATTGTCTCCTAGCATAGGCAGTTTTAACGTGGGCTACAGGTGCAACATTTAATATTCTTCTTCTATTTTGTCTAGTGAGGTTGAAAGGGAGTTTTCTATGGAGTTTTAAGATCGCGTGTAGGATGAAAAGTTTCCTTACAGACAAAAGGCCACATTGGGTATATAAAGCGTCGGTTGAAAACCTATAAGGTTTAAAATAAATCACTTTAAGCAAAGATCAACGATGGACCGCAGTATTTACGTGTCTCGCAGTCGGCTGGGAGCAAAAGCGACATAGTAACAGCCTGCGCACGCTGTTACCACTGGCGAACAATTTTTTTTTTTTTTTGAGTGTGAGTGCTGTCGGTCGCAGATGACCTTTACAGCATTACCGGGCTTGTTCTGAGGGATTCCGGTGGGGGACGGCATTTCGCAAGCGAGTCTCCGATCCCCCCCAGAGCCTCTGGGGGTTCGAACCGGTAGGGAGCGGCTAAACCCGAGGGCGCCTCTAGGAGGCCCTGTACCTCGGCTCGGGTTTACCGTGTCGTGGGGGGTACGCGAGTAACAGGTACATTATTACGAATGTACCTGCCACCGGGCGGGTGTGAACCGGGTCTACGCACACTTATTCTACGAGTACGGTGTCTTGGTCCTAAACTAGTGTGCAAGTTTAGTGTGGCTGGGTGTGTAGTGTCGGGCTTTGGCGCGTTTGCAATCGTTATTGCATCATCGGGGTCGTCTAAGACGTGTCGCGGAAACCGGCGGTGCGGTCCTCTCGAGGGGCGAAAGCTGCCAACATCGTAGTTGGCAGCTCCCGCCACCAGAGGATTCGGATGCGAAAGCGCTTTGTCGAAGTACGCCTGAGAGGCGTCCTTCATAAAGGAACGGACGGTCGGAAGATCGAGATCGCGATGTAAATCTAGGGTAGGTACCACGGGGCGGCCGTGGCGCCTCGCATGAAACGGTTTTGAACGGTCTGCAACCGGTGCAGTTGAGAGTTCGCGGCGTGAGCGAATACTACACTAGCATACGTCATGACGGGACAGATGCAGGCTTTGTAAATTGTCGTCTTATTTCTAAGAGACATTTTACTCCGCCTGCCTACGAGATGGTAGAGCCTACCTAGAATGAACGCTGCCCTATTTCGGATAGCTTGGATGTGTGGTGCAAACGTCAATCGACTGTCGAAGATGACACCGAGATATTTGACCTGTGACTTCCACGGTATGACGCGGTCGAAGAGTCGGATAGGGGTCGGACGGAGGCCGAATGAGCCCCGATGAAAGTGGATCGCGGCACTTTTCTCGGGGTTCACCTCGATTCTCCAAAGTCGGAACCAATCGCCTAAGGTGGTCGCGGCGATGACACCGCGCTATATCAGTGGTATATAGCGCGGTGTCATCAGCGAAGAGCGCCAACTCAACGCGAGGCGTCCTGGGTATATCGTTAACGTAAAGCGAAAACAACAAAGGTGAAAGCACGGAGCCTTGCGGGACTCCAGCACGAATGGGTCGGGGGGAGGAGCGCGTTCCATCGACGCGGAAGCGAAAGGTGCGATCTGACAAGTAGTCTCGAATGATGTGAACGAGTCTGTCTGGCACGCCGAGTTTGTAAAGCTTGTAAAGTAAGCCATTGTGCCAGACTTTGTCAAACGCCTTCGCAACGTCGAAGAAAAGGGCTCCCGTACCCCGCGGCCGTGATGAGCCATTAAGGCCGCGTAATATGTGCTTCGTGAGGCGGTGCAACTGATGCGTACACGAGTGTTTGGGCCGGAAACCAAACTGGGGACGCGGGGGCTGCTACCGTGGGCTGAACGGCCTTCGCAGGCTGCTCAACCCCCGGTTTGACCCATGGGTTGCGAGGCGGTGGAAGCGGTGCCGCGGGGCAAAGCGTGATTTTAGAAAGCGCAGAAGGCGCTGGAGCTCGCGTCGCGTGACTAGGCTTAGGACGCGAGGCCGACCTGGCGACCGCAGGCAGACGTGGCGCCTTGGGGCAACCGCGATAGCTCGCGGGGTGCCCCACCTCGCCACACAACACGCAGCCGGGCAGGTCGTCGGGCCTCGGGTCCTTGGGCCTTGGGCACGCGTCAGTGCCATGGTTGCCCAGGCACTTGACGCACCGAGGACGGTTGTAGCAATTACGGGCCGAGTGCCCGTATCGCTGGCAACGATGGCACTGACTGGGAGTGCCACTCTTGTACGGTACTTCGATTGTGATCCGATCACAGTACATTAATGATTTTATATTAAAAATTTCTTTGCCGTCGGGGGTCTTATCAAGAACTACACGGATAAAGCGCGTCGGTTGCTTGTCGCGCCTAAAAATACGGTGTGCTTCGCGGGCCGGTAACCCTGTGGCCTTAAGGGCCGAAAGCACGTCGGCAGGGTTTGTGGATGATTTGTTAGTACTTGCTCCTCGGGGAGCGTGTACGAGTGAAACTCTATGTCGCGAGTGCGTAGGAACGCGGTTATACGGCGGTGATCTAGCGCGGTCGGCGGAAAGATTTTCATCCTATCGCCTCCCTCGCAGACGACGCGCGTGAAATTGATTTTCTGCGCTTTAATAGCGCTAGATAGTTTATTCCAATCCTTGCATTGCAAGACATGGATTGGCGGGATATCGCGTTCGCGTTTCGCGGGCTCCTCCTGGTTCGACTTGGGCCTTGGAGTGTTAGGGCGCTGACCGTTGTCAGCCTTGGCGGCTTTCGACGCGGGTGGTGACGACGGCGCGGTTTTGCGTTGTCGCTTGCCGGTGCGAGATACAATCGTGTAGTCGGAGTCAGACGAAGCTGAGTCCGACGACGAGTCGTAGTCTGACACTGACGGGCAGACATCCATATCAACCGGGTCGATATGGGACGAGGCGGTTTTAGTTACCGGAAGGGTAACATCTGGCGACGCGGGGTTGTCGTAAACGACAACCATCGGTTGCGCGGAAGGCGGCTTAATCGCGACGAACGCGGAAACGGTCTGCGCTGAGGACGCGGACGTAGGTTGTGCATAAGGCACCGGACGGAGTTGCGCTGAAGGCGCTTTGCACGCGGACGCGGCGGGTTGCGCTGAAGGCGCAGAGGAGGCATTATTTGAATGGATGCGGCTCCTAATGAGCTCGACCGCGTCGGGTTGCTCCAGCAAAGCCGAGAGCTCCCCGACGTCCATTGTAGCGGAACTGGTGAACAACTACGCATCGCGGAATATTTATGCACCTGCGTCCCGCTCTCGCATGTCGGTCTCCTTTCTTCAACTATCAGCTGACCCGCAATATTGTAAAGATGTTTCTTAGATTTTGTATATAAATGACTGAATTATTTAATAAATATGAACATTACGATTTCGGCACTCGTCTTTTAATCATCTAACCAAGAACCGCAACATTGGTGACCCCGAGAAGAAAAAATGAACACTGAAAAAGGCAGCATATCCGCGGGCGACGAAGAAATGGCGCAAATCTCGCTGAAGGCTCGCGTACCACCGTTTTGGCGCCAAAAGCCATGATTATGGTTTGCACAGTTGGAGTCAATCATCGCTAACCAGAAGATGGGAGACGAAGCAAAATATCATTTCGTCGTCGCTCAGTTGGAACTCGCCGACATTGAACAGGTGGGAGATATTATACTTTCACCGCCGGAAACCAACAAGTACGGAGCTCTGAAGACGCGTCTGCTGTCCGTGTACGAAGAATCCGAATCAAGACAACTTCAACAGTTGCTTGGAGAGATGGAGCTTGGCAGCCAGAAGCCCTCCCAGCTGCTGCGAAAAATGCGCGACCTAGCGCTAGATAAAATTCCGGACAATACACTGAAATTCATGTGGACTGGACACCTACCTGCTTCCGTACGCGCTGTACTCGCCATCAGCACAGAAACGAAGCTCGACGTGCTTGCGAACATGGCAGCAAAGTTGACAGAACAATCACAAGAAATCAACTCAATTTGTTCCTGTTCTACATCAAAGCTTACGACAAACGACGATTTAATCAACAAGTGATAAAGCGAAACGGCAAAGTTTTCACACTACAATTGCCACTGAGACAATCGAATGTGAACATCAAACGACTCAAGCCTGCATTTATCAACACTGAAACACACAACACTTCAGACGACGCCGACGCTGGGGACTCCTACGTGTGTCATATAAATGGCATTCTCCTGCGCACGACCGCGCGCGCCGCGCTCTCAACAAGACTGGCGCGAGCAACGATGGACCGCAGTATTTACGTGTCTCGCAGTCGGCTGGGAGCAAAAGCGACATAGTAACAGCCTGCGCACGCTGTTACCACTGGCGAACAACTACGCATCGCGGAATATTTATGCGCCTGCGTCCCGCTCTCGCATGTCGGTCTCCTTTTTTCAACTATGAGCTGACCCGCAATATTGTAAAGATGTTTCTTAGATTTTGTATATAAATGACTGAATTATTTAATAAATATGAACATTACGATTTTGGCACTCGTCTTTTAATCATCTAACCAAGAACCGCAACATATATATTTGTTTTATTAAAACTGCGTCGGCAATATGTCTCAGAGTCTTAAAAATCCAAGAGAGTTTACGAATCCTGCTACTCAATAGGTCAATATGAGCGTGCCATGCTAGGTGCTGATCTACTATTACTCCAAGATACTTAGTTTTAGATATTTTGTCTATACTGTAGCATGAGCAATTATGGATGTTGAAATTATAACATGAGTAAATTTTTATTTGACAGTCTAAATTTGGCTGCGCACTATTATAATTTGTAAAACATTTATAGTTAGTTTTAGAGGCATTCAGAGTCAGTAAATTGTTATCTAACCAACGAGCTAATTGGGCAAGACCTTGCTGAGCAAAACTATGCACTTCGTCCCATGTTGAACCAGTGAAAACTACAGCGGTGTCGTCTGCATATAAAAAAAGTTTCCCATTAGGAATAGGTATCTAAATTACAAAGATTGTTAATGTAAATTAGGAAGAGCGTTGGTCCTAACACACTCCCTTGGGGCACACCATATGTTGTATCTGCGAGTCCGCTAACATAGTCTCCCACTTTAACACTCTGTTTACGATCACGCAAATAGTCACACAGCAAGGCCCCCTGATACCCACGGATTCCAGTCTGCGGATAAGGATGGGGACAGAGACGGTATCGAAAGCCTTTTGAAAATCAAGAAAAACTGTAATGCACTCTTTGTTTAAATCAACATTTCTAGAAATATGAGATGTTAAAGCAATTACAGCGTCTTCTGTAGAAAACTCTCGCCTAAAGCCAAATTGGGAGTCAGACATTAATTGGTATTTGTTTAAGAAGCTAATTAATCTACTGTTAATAATTTTTTCTAATATTTTTGAAAGAACCGGAAGAACTGAGATAGGTCTGTAATTGCTGGCTTCGACCCTGTCCCCACCCTTATGTATGGGAGTGACAATTGCTTGTTTGAGCACAGTAGGAAAGATGCACTGTCTTATGCAAAGGTTAGCTAAGTGGGCAATAACGGGGGCTATTTCTTTGCCAACATGTTTTAGAAATTTAGTCTGTATGCCATCCCAACCCGCTGCACTATCAGATTTTAATCCCATTAAAATTTCGTAGGTCTCACCTGGGTCGGTTTCTAATAAAACAAAAGAAGAGGCCAGTTGTGAATCATAAGAGTTATCAGAGGGTGTGGCCCGATTTGATTGACGCATCAAGATATTATCAGCTAAGGATTTGCCAATATTTGCAAAATAGGTATTTACGTAATCTACGGATTTTTTAGGGGTTTATTTAGAGTTTAGCAGTTCTATATTTTTAGATTTATTCACTTTACGGTGTGTGATGTTATCAATAGATTTCCAAAGTAGCCTTGGATTCTTTTTATTTTTAAGTAGTTGATCTCTATGAAAATTACGTTTTAAAGTTTTAATCAAAGCATTGCAATGATTACGATAGCGTCTATATGTTATTTTCAGAACATTGTTTGTTGGGTCACGTTTCAGTTTTTTCTACATATCGTTTCTATTTCTAATACAACGAAGAACTCCCAGCGTCATCCATGGTTTTATAATGCGATTTTTACATGGAATTGTTGTGGTTATTGTGTTTGTCAAGATACATTGCCTCAATTTGTTAATTAAATCCGTTAGAATAGTGGGGTTAGTATATGATAGCATGTTAAAAAGATCCAAACTTTTTTGGCGGTAGGTGCTAAAAAAGTATAGACGCGAATTCAAATCTCAGATTTTTAATTATTTATTTTAAATAGATTATTTGCTTTTATTTAAGTAAATATACATTCTAATACCAGTAAATAGCAAGTACTTACATTTACAAAGATTCATGTGGCACTATCACGTAAAATAAAACATCACCTGCCAGCACATTCACAATCACAACAGTGTTACATCTTAGTTTTAAAAGCACCATATTTTATAAGCACAATGGCTCAACTTGCTGACATTCAATCAGCTCAGAAAGACCTTGAAGACTGCTTTATGAAGAAAATGGCCGAGCTTGAAGCCCAGATACAAAGCACTGGACCTGCAAAAGACACTGTGGCCAAGATTGCAGAGGAGTTCCGCACTTTCCGGGAGCTTATGCTGTCAATGCTGGGCCTGCTTCGGAGGCAAATCAGTGAGTGCTCAAGAGCCGTTGACGACATGGAGACCAGAAGTCGTCGGAAAGCACTAGTTTTTACTGGGTTTGTTGAGGGAGACAAAGATGATCCAAAGGCTCTCATTTTGGATAGTATTAATGACAAGCTGGGCCTGAATGACATCACTTTGGCCTCTATAAAAGTATGTCATCGACTCGGAGTGGCCAAGCCGGAGCATCCTAGACCAATCCTGGTAAGGTTCTTCAGCTTGGAGCACAAGGCTGCCGTATGGAGAGCGAAGTCAGCGTTCAAAGGATCACCTGTCTCCGTTCGAGAATTCTTAACCAGGACCAGGCAGGCTCTATTTGGCAGAGCTCGTCTTCACTTTGGCATGAGGGCTTGTTGGACGCAGGATGGAATTATTATCATCAAGTCTCCTGATGGAAACCGGCACAAAGTCACATCCATGGAAGAACTCAATCCCATGTTGGCAAAACATCCCAAGAAGCCCAGCCAATCACCTATCAGAGCCAGGAACAAACCTGAAAGAGGGGTGCGTAGATGAAACGAAAGTTTTCGATTTGCTTTATCTAAATTTTAATAACAAGCAACCTAATCATATTTTACTTACTTTTATTTTGATTGTTGTTGTTGTTTGTAGGTTTATACCTTTTTATAGGTATAGTTATCTTTTAATTAATTTTAGTATTGTGTAAGTTCACTAATGTGGTACCATAATACCCCCAATGTTTGTAATTTCCTTTTTTTTTGTTTTGAACGTTGACATGACAACTACATTTTATAATTGGAAATGTTTACGATTGAATTGTCAACGTCAAACGTTACGTCACGTACACGCTTCTTTTTTTTCCTTTTCTTCGACAGAGGAAACTGGCCCATACAGCCATTGTCTTCACTCCTTAATTAATTATCATTTTTTATTTATTTTATGTTTGTACATCAACAACATCATTTAATCGCCCTTTTTGTTTTGTGTAAGATTTGGTTAATGTTTTGATTTTCTTGCTTTTACATTTTTTTTTGTGATCTACTTTTGTTTTTACATTATTAGATTTTTTTTTTTTGTGAATGGTTGACTGGCGGGTGGTGCACGCAGTAAGCACAAGCTTAAAGTGTTTCTCTTCTTTTTATTTATATATATTTTTTTAGGTTATTTGTATCTATTTTTTTTTATTATTTGTTTTATAATATGTTATCTGACGATGATTCCTTTCATTCTGCCAATGATTCTGCGGACTTTTCTTGTAACTCAAGTTTCTGCTCGATGCCTGACACTCTTGGTGAATTTCTGTGTCAAAACTTCAACCAACTTAAAAACTCACATAACATATGCCATATAAATGCCCAAAGCATTCCCAGTCACTATAGTGATATAGTGGAGGCATTTACAGGCGCTGATGTTCATGCCATCCTGATTTCGGAAAGTTGGCTCAAGCCACACCTTCTTTCTACCACCTACCCTCTAACTAGTTTCATTCTTGTCCGAAATGACAGGATTGGAAGGGGAGGGGGTGGTGTGGCCATTTACTTGCGTAGTGAATTTCCTTACAAAATTCTTGCTTCATCTGTCTCAACTTCTTGTCCTTCAGCTGAATACCTCTTCCTAGAGATTAGTGTCAAAGGGGTTAAGACACTCCTTGGTGTGGTATACTGTCCTCCTGCTGTAGATTACTTCATGGATCTGGAACTGGTTCTTGAGTCGTTTGGGTCAGAGTATGCGCATCACGTCATCATGGGCGATTTCAACACAGACCTCATCCGTCATTCTCCACGTTCCCGTAAACTCCTTCACATCATTGAAGCTGCTGGCCTTTATGTCCTTCCACTCCAAGCCACCCACTGTAACATTACAGGCGAGGACACCTGGCTAGACCTCATCCTCGCATCCAACTCATCTCTTGTTTCCTCTCATGGTCAATGTCCAGCTCCCGGTTTTTCCCATCATGACTTAATTTTCCTCTCTTACATCCTTAAGCCCCCAAAACCTGTCCCTAAAGTGCTGCGCATGCGTTGCTTTGGTCGTATGGATGTAGAAAGATTGCTCAGAGACGCTTCCCAAATCAATTGGGAACACTTAATGACTGTCTCCACGGTCGATGAGAAGGTTGGTATCTTTAACCAGGAAATCCTCTCAATTTATGATGTGCATGCGCCAGTTAAGTCAGTTAAGCTAAAGCGTCCACCTGCCCCTTGGCTGACCAGAGGGATTCGTATGGCGATGAGACGTAGAAATCGGGCTTTTCGAAAATTTAAAAGAGAGCGGTCTGAGGGAAATTGGTGTCTTTACAAGTCTGCAAGAAACCTATGCAATCAGATGATACGCAACGCTAAACGCCGACACATTCATGAAAATATCTCATTGTCCTCCCCCGCTAATATCTGGAAGTTCTTTGGAACCCTTGGTATTGGCAAGGCCCGTAGTGTTGTTCTTCCTAACACAATTGTGTTGGATGATTTAAATCGTCATTTCACCACTACTGTTAGTTTAGATCATTCAACCATTTGTCAAACGGTAGCTTACATTGCGGGTCTGCCTCGTCTCATTACCGACACTTTTCATTTTTCTCCTGTTACTGTGGATGAAATCAAAAAGATTATCCTCTCCATCAAATCCGGAGCCCTGGGACATGATGGTATCAGTCGTCGTATGATTGTCTCTATCCTAGATCATGTTATTTCTCCAATTACCCACATCATCAACTTTTCCTTTGACTCTTGTCAATTCCCCTCCCAATGGCGTAAGGCTTATGTCCGTCCTTTACCCAAAATCTCTAACCCGTCCCATCCAACCCATTTTCGACCCATATCCATTCTTCCGTTCCTGTCCAAGGCAATCGAGGTCTGTGTCCAAAAGCAACTTGCAAGATTCATTTACCAAAATAACCTCGTTGTTCCTTTGCAATCTGGTTTTAGGCCTGGGCACAGCACAGTTTCCGCTCTCCTGAAAGTTACCAGCGACATTAGACAGGGTATGGAGGATACAAAAGTCACAGTCTTGGTACTAATAGACTTCTCGAACGCCTTCAATGCCGTCAGTCATGACATCCTCCTTTCTATCCTTTCTCATCTTATGGTTTCATCTGAGGTAAAGGAATGGTTCACCTCTTATCTTCAAGAGCGTCAGCAGTCGGTCCGCATTGATGAGACATCATCAAATTGGCGTAACCTGAATGCTGGTGTTCCACAAGGCGGTATTCTTTCTCCATTATTATTTTCAATATTTATCAACTTTATCACCCACCACCTTCAGTGTGCGTATCATCTGTACGCCGATGACCTTCAGCTTTACACCCAAACACGTGTAGATGACTTATCAGACGCTATTATTAAAATAAATCAGGACTTGGAAGCTGTTAGCGACTGGTCTCGTAGGTTTGGTGTGGCTGTAAACCCTACAAAATGTCAGGCGATAATTGTTGGCAGCTTGCGAATGACGAATAAAGTGAGGATTAACTCTGTTGCTTCTATAATATTTGACGGTACGGTCATACCATTTAGCATGACCGTTAAAAATCTCGGCATACATCTCGATAATACACTCAGTTGGCATTCTCAGGTCGCTAGTGTCTGTAAAAAAGTTACTTGGACTCTGCGTTCCTTAAATCGTCTGAGGAACTTTTTACCGTTCAAGACAAAAGTAATGCTTGCGCAGACTTTAATTCTTCCTATGATTGACTATGGTGACGTGTGTTATTACGATCTTAATTCAGTCTTGCTTGATAAGCTTGACAGATTGCTCAATAACAGTATCAGATTCATTTGCAACCTGAAGAAGTACGACCACATCTCACAGCATAGGTCTGAGCTAAAATGGTTGCCCATTCGCCAGCGGAGGTGTTGGCGCGCCCTTACCACACTTTTCTCCTTCCTAAATTCCCCTAATGCTCCTTCCTATCTTACTCCCCATTTTCAATATCTTTGCACCTCTCACGACAGAAATCTTAGATCTTCAAATAATCTTCTCCTTCTCTCTCCCTGCCACTCTTCTGGCTTTGTTCATTCTTCCTTTCATATTCAGTCCATACTCCTCTGGAACGCGCTACCTCAAGAAGTCAGAATGGCTACAACTCGTGACGCTTTTAGAAAGAAAGTCCACATGCTACTTTTTGATAGAACCATGGCAGAATCATCTCAATAACGCCCTATTTAAATATTATTTAGTGTATGTAAGTATATTTATACGTTTGTAAAAGTATTTATGTATATGCCTACACCTATGTATATATATATATATATATATATATAATATGCTTAAATATATTTTAAATGTTTTATTTTTACATCTTTTGGCACCGCAGCTAAGTGCGCCTACTTTGTCATCTCTGCACCACCCTATGGTTGACTGGTAGAGAATGCCTTTAGGCATTAAGTCCGCCATGTAATATACTGTTGCAAAAGTTTTAATAATAAATAAAATAAACTTTTAAATGATTCAATTGCTTTAAATAAGTCGATAGAGTTCTTTATTTTGGGAGTGTTAGTTTCATCTTTTATATTAGATATTTAAAAAAAATCATGTTGTGGTCAGTAATAGTCGTGTTTAAAATGTATATAGATGCTGAATTTTTAGTTTTGTTTAATTTTAAGATAAAATGATCCAAACAATTTTTGTCTCTAGTCGGTAGGGTATGCCCTGGTAACAAGCCATGCATTGCTAGCATGTTTAAGTAGTTTATTTTATTTTTACGTTCATTTGTCTGTATGTTGTCGTCGGTTATTATATTTATATTGATGTCTCCCGTAATAGTTATTGTTTTGGACTTTTTTAAATTACTTAGGTGATTATCTAACGAATGTACGAAATTTTCTCCATTGGGATTGGAGGGTGAACGATGAATTCCAAGGATAGTAAGGTCATATTTTATAGTAATCTGTAGACATGAGGCGTTAGAAAGCATGACCTCGGTAACTTTAACTTTATATTCCGTTCTTACATAAACTACAACACCGTCACACCGATTTAAATGATTTGTTGTAGAAAAAGATACATAATTATTTAACTGTGGTATGGTTTTTTTTGGATCAATACGACATTCAGTTAATACTATCACGTCTACCGAAAAGTTGAACTGCGACAATGTAAGGCAAAGATCATCAAAATTACTGTAGATGCTACTTATGTTTTGTGAAATAATTGTAAGTTCAGTGTTAAGTATTTTACCTACCAAGGATGGAAAATTAATAATATCACATGTATTAGACGCTGCAATTTCTATTTTATCAATCTCTGTTACGGTATTTAATAGACTATCCATATAACGATTTAATTAAATATTTCTTGAGGTTGCACACAGTTCGTTTGTTAGAAAAATAGGTTATTTGAAATATTATGTGACAGTTTTTACAAGGCACATTCTTTATTTGAGTGTATAAGTATCTAGAAGATAGCTGTTTATAGATTAAAACATGGTTATTTAGTTTAGACTTGAGGCAATAGTTCATGTGTATGTATGTAAGCAATATACGAGTGAAGTAAGGAAAATTTATTTTTTGTAACTGTGAAATAGTAATAAATATGTGTGTATAGTGTGTGTTTTTACAAAGCCTTACCTTTAAGGAAAGTCTTAAAGTATTTAGTATCTGTGCACATTATAGCAAACATTCAACGTGACTACAAACTAAGACGATATTAATAACACACACAGAGTACAACAAAAACAGTAAGACCAGCACCATAATGTCACTGTATAGTCATGTTTGTTGCATAAGGTTGTGTACTTGGGCTTCATTCCTTATCAGAATAACAGAAAGGTCGGTTGTTTTCCGTACATAGACCCGCCCGTATGATGTCCAACAAAATTTGTATGATTTTATTTTAGCAAGGTCGCGGGCAAGAAAATGAAGTCTAGCCCCCTTAGATGTCAGTTGTTCCGATACATATATCTGAGTGTCTTCCTTCGTTCTAAAACCCAGGTGTTTGGCTCGCAACTTTGTCAAAACAAGTCATCTTTGTTTTCTTTAGAGCCAATTTGCGGCACATTCTTGATTTCGAAATTTTCTTTTTGATTTTCTCTTCTAACATCCTCCAGTTTATCTTCAAGCAAAATTATGTACTCCTTATCCTTTTTGTTTTCACATTCTAATTGTTCTATTCTTTTTTTAAATTATTCTTTTTGTGCGGTTAAAAATGATATAGAATTTTCTGTTTTCATTTGTCTTTTTGATGTCTTGAAGGACTGGGTTAATTTTCATAAATTCATTTTGCATAAATTTCTTAAGAGCAGCCGTCATTTCATTTTTAAACTTTTCTAAACTTTCTTCAAACAAGTCATCTCTGTTTCTTTTATTACGTAAGGCGACGTAGTTAGTGGAAGTAGTGATCTGCCCCGCTGCCACATGAATGTTGGAGTCAGATTGCGTTCTATTCATGTCACTTGCCATCTTGCAAAAAACACAAATGCGTTCGTTCACTGCGTACTGGAGATTTTATTTCCGTAGGTCAGTATGCCGCCAAGTCGTAGCACACAGATGAGATGACCGTAGGTATTTTCGTATTCCGTAGCTCGTAAAACGCGCTGTAGCCTTGACGACCTTGAGCGTCCGTAATGGTCACTATGCGAGAACGGGCCAAAAAATCGCAGTTGTCACGCTCACACGTGAGGTAGGAGGGGACGCGGCCAGCAGAGACCGGTAAGCGGCGAGTGGAATATTACCGAGTCGATTTAGACAAATTCGACTTTGAATGTACAATACTGAGAAAGGTTTTTATGTGCGTTATAATTATGAATTTTAAATAAAAGTGCGACACGTCTGTTCACAAGGGCCCAAGTCTGCTAATTTACGAATGGCATAATTGAATCGCAATTGGATCGCATTGGAACTCTAGTGACAATCCATTGGAATACGCTGCTAGTCTGCTCTTCAATCGTGTTCCAATGTTACTCCATTGTGGATAAATCGCCGTCCCCGGCGAATAAAATGACAATGGCTGTAATACTCTTTTTCCTTTTATTGTATTTTTAAAATCTATGAGTGCTAATACACGATATATATTTTTTGTAGATTTTATTTTCTAAAATTAAAAAAGTTATAAAATATTACAATAGTATTCATAATTTATACCCATATCTATTTGTAGACGAATAAAATTAAAGCAGTCGGTTAGTATAAAGTTCACCTAGTAACTTTTATGTCTAGAGCCATTATAATAATGTTCGCGAAAATACATATCGGCAAAATAATTGTAATAGCGCATTACCATTTTATTCGCGGAAGATATGGTGCAGCGTTACCACAGACCACAGCGTTACTGACTAATCCACGGAATACAGAAAAGAGTAATCGCTTATTAGTTCAAAGCTTGTAAGATGCGGGAGCACTGCCATTCTTTTCCCTCACACGCCTAGACCTGAGTTCGCACTCAGCACGAGCGTAATAGCATTATACATCGTAACAGGTGACTCCCGGCACGTGGCATTGTTTGGTTACCATCCAGTGCCACAGAACAACCGAGAACTCTTGAGTCTGAACTCCTTATCTTATAATCTCCCAGGCTTCAATCTCATCCGCAATGATCGCATTGGCAAGAGTGCTAGCGGGGTGGCTATCTACTTATTTCACAGCTTTTCCCACAAGCTTTTAGCCTCCTCTGCCTCCCGCCACGGCTGAATGGAATATCTCTTCCTTGAGATTCATGTAAAAGGTATGAAGGTTGTCCTAGGAGTTTTTTATTGCCCTCTTTCCGTTGAATTTCAGCCTGACTTCGATTCCCTTCTCAACTTATTCGCTACCAACTATTCCCACCACATTATTATGGGTGATTTCAACACCGACCTTATAAAGGTTTCTGTACAGTCACGCAAGTATCGATCCATAGTTGAGTCAGCCAACTTTTAAATTCTTCCACTCGATCCAACTCACCATATTCTAACGACTTCTGGATCGATCACATTTTAATTTCTTCATCTTCCTATGTCGTCCTACATGGCCAATTACCTGCTCCTGGCTTCTCCACCTCATTTTTGTAGCTTATAAGGCTAAGCCTCCTAACCCTAAATCCCTTATCGTAAAAATGCGTAATTGCGCTAGACTGGATGTGGAAAAACATTATAGTGACACGTACGCTTTGCACTGGACACCTGTTATTGAGGCTGATTCTGTCGACAACATGGTTGCGTACTTCAACAGTTTAGTCTTGAATCTGTTTTATTAGCATGTACCAAAAAAGCTCGTCAAGCTACGTCGGCCTCCTGCGCCTTGAATTACAACTGGTGTACGCACGGCCATTACAAAATACCAGGCGCAGCAAAATACTTTCGTACGTTCAAAAGATGCCGAACCGTTTCTAACTGGGATGCTTTTAAAACCGCTAGGAATAGGTGCAATCGGATGGTGAGAACTAATATATCCATGAAAATATTATAAGCCGGGCATTGAACACTAAGCTAAGCTCGGTGCTTAGTTTAGTGTTCAATGGGTCTACCTAGGTCTCGTTATTGACTGCTCTCTCAGCTGGGAAGATCAAGTGAACGAGATCTCTCGTAAAGTGGTCAGTCAACTCGGCGCTACAGTCCTTGTATAGACTGAAATTTTTTCTCCCATCCAGCACTAAAATCGCGCCAGTACAGACTCTCGTGTTTCCTATTCCTACGCCGACGTCTGTTTTATTCTAATTCCTAGGTCTCGTAATTCACTGCTCTCTCAGTTAGGAAGATCAAGTGAACGAGATCTCTCGTAAATTGGTGAACTTAGTCTGATTTTTTTTCTCCCATCCAGCACTAAAATCGCACTAGTACAGGCTCTCGTGTTTCATATTCCTACGCCGACGTCTGTTTCTCTGACATTAATTAACTTCTTCTGAATAAGTTGGATCGTTTGCTAAACAGCTGTTTTCGTTTTATCTTCTGTTTGCGTAAGTTCGACAACATTTCTCACTACAGAAGGCAACTCAAATGGCTGCCTATCCGTGAGCGTAGGAACCTTAAAGTTGTCTGTATGCTTTCCAACATCCTTAAGGATCCACGATCCCCAGGATACCTGAAATCTAGGTTTCTATGGAGCCTCTCATCACCGTGACCTTCGCTCCAGTAACAACCTTACTCTTCAAACCCCCGCACATCATTCTGGTTTGTCTCCAGTTCCTTTACTCTATGTGCTATCCGCCTTTGGAATGCTCTTCCATTTAATATCCGTCGTGCTCAGAGTAAAATAGTATTCAAAAGACTAGTGAGTGAGCACTATTTAAACTCTTAACCAGATGTCACACTAACTGATGTGTTGTATTTATATAATTATGTATTTATACATCTATGTAAAATATTTATTTATTTATTTTATATATTGAATCTTTGTTATGTAAGTATATAGTATTTTGTAGGTCTGCGTATTTTACAATTTTTTTTTCTATTCTTTCTTCTTCGTCTTCTTCTTCTATTTATGAAGTTGGTTTTAAGTAGTTGTTTGTTATTCATTAAAGTAACTTTTTTGATTTATCGCCTTACCTAAGGCTCCTACATCCTTACTGGTTGACTGGTAGAGAATGCCTTGTGGCGTTAAGTCCGCTTTTTGCAGTTTTTTATGTGCAATCAAGATTAAATAAATAAATAAACCACTACCATTGAGTAAGGCTCTGCACGGTGACATTATAGGTCTATGCAAATCAGGAGCAATCCCCACTTACTACCACGGTTTTTACGATTCCCTGACCTTAGTTGATACCCCTGATAGCAATACAAATGAAGAAGATTCAGAAGAATAATAAATATTAAGATTTTTAAAGTAAGTATGTTATAATAATTGTTTTTATAAAATAAGATTTAATTGTATTACTAAACCAAGAAATGATTACGATAATCTTAGTTTTATTTTAAAATTCCGAATAAAACTAAATGATTCAATACCATACAACAAGTTAACAGAACATAATGGCGAACCATTCTTGTTTTCATTATTTGAGACAAAATTTTGTGACGAATATCATTGTTATGTAATATAACAATACACACTATTTCGCAGAAATAACGGGAATAAAATGGTAAGTGCATATTAGTAATTATTAACGATAAAGTTTTTGTTGTATTATTTATTTTCTGAAATATCTTCTTTAAATAATAAATTAAATATTACCTACTCACACGATATAAAAGGTACAAAAATTAGCCTTCATTTGAGATATCACACTTGTATACCAAACGTATAGTCGATTTTTAATCTGTAAAAATATGTTTTTCTTTTTTCCTCGACAATTACATTTTTGCGATTGCCATTTTATTCGCCGGGGGCGGCGAAATGGCATTACACTATTTTTTTTTAAAGCGTTATTAATATTCGTAGGTCATGTTTTTAAACAAGGCGCTTCATTGCGAACAAAATAATTTGTAATCGAATCACAGAGAACTAAAAAAACGATTATTTAAACTAAAATAATAGTTTGTTTACTAATTCGGTCTCTTGGTAGATTTAGGCAATACCAATTAGAGTCTATTACGATTAGATTGAGACTACTTCTAAGTTTTTGAAGACTACCCAATTTGCCTTAATCGTAATGTAATCCCAATGGAATGGAATTGATTTTTATATGAAGCCGACACTTAGAAAAATGTCAAGGTAACTTTTTATAAAAATGCGAATATCTCAAAAACGGTGCGTCGTAGCTAAAATCTGACGAATTTTGGTCCCCCTGACGTACCCCGCAGGATCATGCGCGGTATCCTTTGTAATTATCAAAAAAATTTTTTTTTTAAATATTCATTTTTGTATGGAGCTACATTTGAAAAATGATAAGTATAATTCTTTTCACAATTCTTTAAAATTCTTTTTTTGAAAACCCCGCTTAAACCTGGAGCGGCGTCCGATGTACTTAACTTAATAACAAAAAAAAAATATTTTTGGAAATGATTCTATCTCTTTTTGAAAGCAATTTTTTTTTTGTCAGTTCGTGAAAAAAAAGTTTGTGTGTTTTTGCTCGAAGATTTTGTAAGTCCTGCACCCCTTTGCGACACCCTGACCGCCACCGCACTGTAAACATGGCCCTGATGGCCTTATAATTTTATAAAAGTCCCAAATAATCGTGACAACATTATTGTTTAAGGTATTGTGGCTCGATCGTACGTCGTTAACAAAATTGTCACTGAGAGTCCATTGATCGAAATGTCAAAACGTCAAATAAGAGTAGAATGCCAATTTATTCTACAATGGAGTTACATTGGAACACGATTGAAGAGTAGACTTGCGAAAAAGTCCAATGGCAGTTCAATGAAACAAATTAATTTTTATTTTCTAAAATTTGTGTTTTGTCGTATAATAATGTAACATAATAGTGGATTACTAACCGTTAAGTGTTCGTGAACGTGCATGAGTGTTGGCAAATAAAACAAAACAGTGCAACATCATTTTTCAAATTCTCTCAAGAAGCCCGTGTGAAATCTCAGTAAAGTCCCACATCTTTACTGGAACCAGATTAATATAAATGGACGCAATATATTAAAAAAAATCTATTATATCACAGACATATATAAGGTGACTGCTAGAAACCGCAAAAAACTTCTAGGGCTGGTCAGGTCAAGTGTTTTAAACATGACAAAAATGACAAAAAATAAATTCGTGTTTTTTTGATTTTTTATTAAATAATTCAGTTTGTAAATTTTAATTAGAAGGTCTTTGGGTATCTTATTAATTTTAAACCAATAACATAAGAAAAATAAAATTAAAAACAATTAAAAATAAAGAAAGGCCGGCCGACTGTTGACCCGTGCGCGTTGTCAGCTGGGCGATAAGTACCTACGTTAGTCTGCAATGTTTTGAATTAGGCGTAGGTATAAGGTGCAGTTATTAAGTCCAACGACTATCGATAGCATCAAGTTATGTTATGGCCACATTTTAACTGTAATTATGATAAGTGTATGAAAGTAATTTCAAATCAATCCTAGTAAAAATCTATTACACCACACATTATGAGAACTTACAATTATCTTTCCTTACAAATGAAAGATCAATGGGTAGTTATCTAATGTCGCGTCCGCACGCTAAGCACTTGCCGCTAACTCCAAACCAAATGACCAGATGACCTTTCATGTCCTCGACAACTAAACAGCTTAAAGCATTGTGATAATAAGTATCAGTCTTACCTATTTATTTACACTAAATTAAGTTAAACTAATGTCTCGCAATAAAGGCAACGTTAATACCTAAAAAGCTGTGTAATTAATAGGTGTCGGTAGGTACTTACATGGTGTTAACTAGCATTCCAGTTTATTCCAGCGAACAGGAAAGGTGATAAGCTTCCCATCACACTTAACAGGCTTTCAAACTAATGTAATATTACATAAAAATTAAACCTCCGCCAAAATTACGTAAGTACTTAAATAAAATAAAATTTATTAAAGAACGAACTAAAATAACTTTTGTGATCGGCACATATTTATTATTACACTTATTCAACTTGTTTAAAACAACACCACCTATTCTACCTACAAGTCTTAATACGACTTAACACCCATTTGTTACTCAAATCATTAATTTGTTACTGAACTGATTACTTTTTTCACGATAGCCTATTCATAATAATACTAATCCTTCACTAATTAACTCATACTAGTTATTAGTTTAATCGCGCATACACAAATGCACCGCACATACTACAACACAACTAGGTACAGTAGCCGGCAAACTTCTTGGGTATTGAGAGGCGAAGTGGGGGAAAAATTGCGCATGTACACTTACGTGCACAAAAAGTGGTTACATGTTCCTGGTAAATATGTTGTCATATTTGTTTTAATCTGTGATTTAACTACTTAACTAAATAAGAATAAATATTCGGTATTAGAAATCTTACAAAGTATAATAATTTAGCCTTGAGGCAAAACAGATATTCCTTCCATTATGTCGAAGCCAGCAAAATTAGAGCTGGTGCTAGGGCTAGGTCTTGGTTCAGCAGAAACAGAGGTGGTTGTAGACATTATTCTTCGTCATCGTAAAATTGACTTTAATTTTGACTTTGATTAACTTTGCATCTCTTTCTAAGAAGCAATATACATCAAACACCATTTTTCTGGCTTGTCTTTTTAAAACAACGTTGTATTATGTTGTCGTTGCATAGTGAAAAAAAATATTAAATCAATTAAAACCAAAAACTATAAAAATAACTATTTAAATGCACGCAAGTGTATCCGGTAGACAGCGGGACGTAAGACACGGTGCGGGAGGAGGAGGTCTACTGATTTACCAATGGCGTGGCTTCGCGCGCTCGGTGCGATGCCCCCCCGCCGTCGCGCCCCGCAACCCACCACCAAAGAGACCTTAAATTCGCTTCTGCGCATTCAAGGTCAAATACTCAAGAAGTTTGCCGGCTACTGTACCTACACTACACAACAAAATTTCCCCGAGGAAACTGAACACACCTGCTGCGCATGAGAATCAGTGAGTTCAGTGACTGACTCAGCCCAGACAGCGCAGCGCAGTGCCACAGTGCGATTCTCTAAGTTAAAGTCGTAAAGTTGGTGCCGCTGCGATGAGAATGACTCTGTCTCTTTCATATTCATAAAATTGGAAAGAGACAGCAGATCACAGTCATGCGCACAGCGTCTTATGTGTCGCTTGCATTCGCATGCAGTCCGGCAGATCTGACAAGAAATCCGTCAATTTGGCAACACTGTGTGTGGCGGCGTTTCTTCAAAGACGCTTGCGACGATCCATATCTATTTAGGGCTGCCGCTAACTATGAGCGGTTCTTTTTCGATATGAATTCGAATTCGTAATTCATATCGTGTGTAAATTGTGTAATGGATGTAAAGTAAAAGAGGTTTGATGAGACACTGTTGCTTAAAACACAAGTCAAATGCGTTGAAAAATTTTGACATGTCAAAAAATATCTAGATGGCGGAGTGGTTAACGCCGCCCGCCTCCCGGATTGCGGAGGATGTGGGTTCGATTCCCATCTGAGGTAGTAAACTTTTTTCGACGTTTTAATATCTCAATGTTAATAAGATAAGAATTCGTGATAAAAGAAAAACGTTGTTTATTAGAAAAAAGAAACGGTGGCGCGAATAATTAGTAAATTGATTTCAAGTACCTATGTAGCATCCACATAAAAAGACCTAATTTTGTTGTTGATTTATTTTTCTTAATTCTTAATTCACGTGATGCAGACCAAAAACAGCTAGTCGCACTAGTAGTGATGCGATGCGTACCAGTTTGAATCTCAATCATTACCATCAGTAGCTTGTTTAACCATTATGTTATGATCCTTTTAAACTTTTACGAGCAAACATTTTTGGATATTTATATGACCAACACAACAAATCCCATAAAACTGTAGTCAATACAGTAACATGTTAATCTTAGAATTGATATTCCAAGTGTGTTAGTTTGTGTACAATGTAAACCTGCTGGTGCGTTGTGGTTATAGATAATTAAAGTTTTTGTTTTCTTTTTCTATTGAATTGCAATCCAGATTTATTAACATTTACTTGATAGTATAAGTTTTTTGGTTTACCAAATTAACTAATAAAAATTAACAGATAAATTATTGATCTAATCTAATAACTTTTATAATTGTAAATTCGCTTAATATGCAAGTTTGGACGATAGCTTTAATTATTTAAGTTTGTCTATTCATGTTTGTAAAAAAAATGTGAAAGAGTTTGTTATCAACAAAAGGCCAAAGTTTTGACATGTCAGTAACTTCTAGGATCTAAGTAAGTAATGGTTTTATTTTCTTGTGCGTGCCAACCCTAATCACGTGACCTACAACACGGCTGCTTTGATTTTTTCGGCAGTCAACGTATGCATTCTGGTGCATTCGCGTCGCGTCGCGTGTGCGTAAAAATGCCTAGGTATACGAACCAGCAATATCTTGAGATGCTATTTTGCTATCGTGAGAGTGACGAGGTAGTAAGTGGTGCTATGCGCTTAAACGAAGAGAGAGTTTTTTAGTTTTAAGGTGTAAATAAGACTTGTAAATACATAATACATGAACTTTTAAACACGCCGAATTAGTGTAATAATAATCATGTGCCGATCACAAAAGTTATTTTAGTTCGTCCTTTAATAAATTTTAATTTATTTACGAAATTTTAGCACAGGTTTTCACTTTTATTTAATTATTATTACATTAGTTTGACAGTCCAAAGCCTGCTATGTGTGATGGGAAGCTTATCACCTTTCCTGTTCGCTGATGTAATAAACTGGAATGCTATCTAACACCATGTAAGTACCTACCGACACCTATTAATTACGCAGCTTTTTAGGTATTAACGTTGCCTTTATTGCGAGACATTAGTTTAACTTAATTTAGTGTAAATAAATAGGTAAGACTGATACTTATTATCACAATGCTTTAAGCTGTTTAGTTGTCGAGGACATGAATGGTCATCTGGTCATTTGGTTTGGAGTTAGCGGCAAGTGCTTAGCGTACGGACGCGACATTAGAAAACTACCCATTGATCTTTCATTTGTAAGGAAAGATAATTGTAACTTCTCATAATGTGTGGTGTGATCGATTTTTACTAGGATTGACTTATCATAATTACAGTTAAAATGTGGCCATAACTTAACTTGATGCTATCGATAGTCGTTGGACTTAACTGCACCTTATACCTACGCACATTTCAAAAGATTGCAGACTAACGTAGGTACTTATCGCCCAGCTGACAACGCGCACGGGTCAACAGTCGGCCGGCCAGCCGTTCATTGCCTGCGTGTTGTAAATAATCGTTATTTTTAATTGTTTTTAATTTTATTTTACTTATGCTAATGGTTTAAAATTAATTAGATACTCAAAGACCTTCTAATTAAAATTTACAAAATGAATTATTTAATAAAAAATAAAAAAACACGAATTTCTTTTTTGTCATTTTTGTCATGTTTAAAACACTTGACCTGACCAGCCCTAGAAGTTTTTTGCGGTTTCTAGCAGTCACCTTATATACGTCTGCGATTACGATTCCATTACTATTAGATTGTGACTACTTCTAAGTTTATCAATTGAATTGAATATCAATTGAATATCAATAGCATGTGATCTTAACAAAATTAGCAGACTTGGGCCTCAGGTCTCGGACGAAAGAGGATTGACGGAGCATGGATAACAACAAAACGCTATCGAATCTGCCATTGGGGTTTGTTCATTCGATTCATGTGAAGGTTAGCTTTCTAACCTGAACAAAATAACTTCCAAGATGCGCAACATTTGTAATTATATTCATTTATTTTAATTAACTTACAATTAATTGCAATTAAATTCTCAAGATCAGCGCCGCCTGTACATCAGCTAAGTATGCCGATTGCTTACATTTGTACTGTAATGTTAGTAGACTGTAAGGTCCTCTATTGGATTGTACGCAATAAAATCCTCTTATCCAAAAATCTTGTTGAAGTCCTATAATTTAACAGGTCTCTTAACACGAGTTCTAACCATGAATAGTCAGGGCTAGTTTCAATACTGCTCTTCAAAGACAATTGAGAATATAATAAAGAATATCATTATTTACATTTGATAAGGGTACACTGGAGGTCTTATAATAATAAAAGTGCTGCCTATTCAACCATTAACAAAAGGATGCAAATATTATAATACAATAAAATCAACAAGTACTACTTTGCATTTTATGTTAACATTTACATTGCAGATGTCAAACTGTTTTTACAATTCATAATAGCGGTCAAATTATTATCAATGTCAAAACAATTGAATAAAATACAAATTATATATATGTTATTATAAATCTGATTAATTTATTTATTCTTCATTGCAAAATTACAGCAAAAGGCGGACTTAATGCCCTGAGGCAATCCCGACAAGTCGACCAGTAAGAGAATCATAAAACATTCTAGTAAAATACGTATTATAATAAATAATTATCATCATCATCATCTGCCTATAAACATGCCACTGCTGGGGACAGGCCTCCCAAGTGAACAATAGCACGTGAAAATATATAGTACTTATATAAGCACACAAAAATACATAAGTACACACATAAATATGCTCGTATATTATGTAAGTATTAAGTGATAGTGTAGTTGTGAACCTCTTCCTCAGTTAGCGAAGTGAAAGAAAATTGATCGACAGAAGAGGGAGTGTACGAAGCTATGGCAGAAATAGTTATAAGTTTTGTCACTACCAGAAAGTGTGATAACAGAAGAGAAATAATAATACAACACAACAAGAACATAAACAACAACAAGTTAACACTGACTGAGCATTATGCTGTAAAATTTGTTAGATAAATATTCATTAGGTTTTGTAAAATATTTTATAAGATAGCCATCTGTGCAGAGCAGTTTTAAACTTTTTAAAAGGAAATTGACATTTTGACGCCGTTCCTTGTCATTAAACGTTTGTAACCTCAGAACAAAATATTGTTCTGAGATTGTAACGCGATAAATAATTAATAAATTAATAAATCTTTCCTACAATCACACCAATTATCTAGCCCAAGAGAAGCTTCGAAGAAACTCGTTAAATGGTTACTAGACAACGGATAAACATACTTAAAATACTTAAATACATACTTATTATACATAGAAAACACCCAGACCCGAACAATTTAGAAAACAATAAATTGTAAATTGACCCGACCGGGGATCGAACCTGGGACCTCAGAGATGGCGTCACCATGAAAACCGGTGTACAAACCTCTCGACCAAGGAGGTCGTCAATGATCACTTTTTAAATGTTTCAGGTATCGCATCTGTAGACATTTCCAAATTGACATAATTTATGAATTCTATAAACGAGTCTCTTTATTCAAATTGGAACCTGTTTCTGGCATACCAAGTTGGCAAAGTTATTTTGTCAAATAAATGAAATGCAGGAGTTGATGACACTACTTTCGATATGGTTCTCCTAACGTTACCACAGAGTTTAGATGCCATTGAAGCGTTTAAGTATGCTAAACCTCCTACAATTAGTATGTAGCGGTTTACTCCCTGCTTCAGAATAGAAATGAAACAGCGAATAGGTTACAAAGTTTATTCCTATTCTTTTAGAAAATAATTTACAAAAACTCAGGGAGGGGTTCAATTGGATTTCTCACTCTGCCCGCTTGAGTAGGACTTAAAAGACTTAGCTTTAGGCTAATCTTCTTCGTAGACTGCGGCTACCCGAAACCTAGAACCGGCGTGATCAGTCTGCGCGCAGGGACGAAATTTAAGTCGTATACGCCAGGCAGCTGGTCACGAACAGGCTCTAGCAGGCAGACAGGCAGGCAACGTACAGGTCAGGGGTGTACTCCGGTGCACGATCCCGAGATTACACAAAGAAAAAGGAAATGAACTTATGTTCACTAAGTCCCGGCCTATGTAGATCTTAAGACCTAAACGATTGGTGAAGATTAATGTAAATGGTATCATTTTATAGACTATACTGTGAGCTTGAATTGATACCATATTTATTTAAATTATACTCAAGTTTCAGGAGCTATCCTTCTTTAAGTGAAGGAGTAAGAAAACAGACATGTTTTAAGTTCTTGACTTTGGCGACATTGACCCTCTATAAAATCCCAAGGTACCTGTTTATTTTATTAGACGGCTGTTACATGTTGACTACAACACATCTCCGCTGAATTCCACAGAAAAATGGATACCACACCTACAGAAAGCAGCACACCTGATCGCCCTACAACAAGGCCTTAGCCAGTTAGCTACCACACGTCAGCTTCACATAAAAGGTAAAATGCGGTAGGCTCTAACACAAGAAAATGACATAAATAAACACTGGCAAAAATACTTTGCAGAACTATTAAACGAAAAATTCCCACGAGATAGGGTGCCAGAGTTAGCTAGAGTAGTTACTCTAGCCAGTTCTTGGTTCTTGGTTGGTCTTTGGTTCTATTGGAACAGTTGGTCCAATAGAACCAAAAACACCTGAGAAAGTAAAATTTGTTTTTCAAACAAGTCGACTGGGCCAGATGAAAATTCGGTAGTTAGAACTCTGAAAGTACTCTGAAACGTGAAAAGTATTCGATACCGGCATAGTATGGTTAGCAACTTTTTGAATAGAGTTATAGAAGATCGCAAAATACCTGACATGCGGAGAAAAAGCGATATCATACCTGTTCGCGCCAAGGCCGGGACGCCCATTCAAATGATATCGCCATCTGTATAGCGGTTGATTCAACGGTTGGTTACAACCGCGTCCGCCGGCCCGCCGCGGCGCCACCGCTGCGCGACTCGCTGTCGCTCGCCCCGTGAGAAGATCGCCGGAGTTCGTCGCCAGCTACCTACCGCGCGCGCACGCAACAGCCTGACCGTGAAATCGATTATTGTGAACCTAACAAACGAACTGAACGCCTGAATGCCTGTGGTTAAGTGCAGTGAAAGTGCATTAACTCGCCTACATCGCCGCCCGTGGTCAGCATAGCTCCCGGTCCCCGCGATCCCGTACAGCTGCTCCCGGTAAGTCCACCTACCTACCTACCATTTCCTACGTCGCGTACTCGCCACTCAGACGTCTCGAATAAAATACCTTTCTATAAAAATATAGGCGACAACTAGAAAGGAACTACAGAGCCATAAAGGTAACGCCAAACCAATGTGGCTTCTCAAGAGGCCTAGGAACCATAGATGCCATTCACTCTATTAAACTGCTCTTACAAAAGTATAAATCATCTGGAAAGGATTTCACTTTACTTTTATAGATCTAGAAAAAGCATTTGATAGAGTTTCAAAAGATCTTATATGGACAGCGCTTCGAGCACAGCACGTTCCCGAACAGTACATTGATATAGTAAAAGACATGTACGACAATGTAACCACAAGGGTACGTAGTCGTAGTAGACGAGTGCATCAGAGTGCAACTAAGCCTACTTTTGCTTAATACGGTCATGAATTACGTCACTGAAGATCTGCAACGTCCTGTTCTATGGACACTACTATATGCGGATAATATAGTA
This sequence comes from Scoparia ambigualis, assembly GCA_963921215.1. Taxonomy (NCBI): domain Eukaryota; kingdom Metazoa; phylum Arthropoda; class Insecta; order Lepidoptera; family Crambidae; genus Scoparia; species Scoparia ambigualis. Next base: position 3,110,056 of record OY992506.1, on the reverse strand, counting down.
CTCGTGTCGGAATCTGCTGAAGACCTGCAAAACAAACTATCCCTGTGGTGCAACCGTTTGGAAAGCCGAGGCCTCAGAGTAAGCCGAACAAAAACGGAATACATGAATTGCAATTTCTCTGGCATAAATGCGATCGTATCCCCACCACTAATAGATAATTTCACCTTAATAAAGTCTCCAAATTCAAGTACCTTGGATCCGTATAACAAGTGAAGCGAATACCAACAAAGACATAGAAAATAGGATTCAAGCTAGGTGGCAAAAGTGGAGAGTAGGTACTGACTGGGGTACTTTGTGACTCGCAAATGCCTGTTCGAGTAAAATGGAATATCTACAAGAGAGCAGTTTGATCTGCCCTTCTGTATGGTGCGGTATACTGGCCGATTCGCAAGCAAGAGGAGCCTAAGATGCATTGTACAGAATCGCGAATGCTTAGGTGGGCTGGGGGCGTAACGCTAATAGATAAGGTTCGGAATGAATATATGGCACGTTCAAGGTTGCGCCAATACAAGAGAAGATGTGCAAGAGTCGACTGCGATGGTTCGGCCATGTGATGCGCAGAAATGTCGAGCACATGACTAAGAGTGTGCTACATAACACTGCCGAGGGTAAGAGACACCGAGGTCACCCACCTACGACTTGGACAAGCACAATAAATAAGGATATGAAGACAATAGGCGTAAGTCTAGATTTGACGCAAAACAGAGAGGAATGGTGCAAAATGATACGGAGAGCCGACGAAATGACCTAGGAAAAGACTAGGATGATGATGAATTATTATTTACTACTCGATATTAGAACAGAATAGGTAGTATTAGAAAGAAAAATAATTATATAAAAACAAAATTTCGACGTTTTGAACATAATGGCTATTGAATTTTATAGTAAACATGTTATGGATTTACGGACAAAATAATTAATAGAAGAAAGGGAGTACTTTAGTCCGCACTTATGAGAAGTGATGATTGTTTGTTTTGCTTAAATTGATTTTAAGTAGGTACAACTCAAGTGAAACTTTAAAAGTGATATTGTTTTTTTAAGCTGTTTTTCTTTATGTTTTAATAAGTCTAAATGGCTAACTGTTTTTAGTCTTGTGTTATGTTTTGAATTCTGTTTAATATTTTCAATGTGATTTGTATTCTAAACATTTTAAAAAGACTGTGATGTGGGATGCTCAGCGCTGCCGAAAGGCAGCGCCGGCAGAGGTACTGTGAAGTCGGAAGTCGGGAGACGAAATGATACGACGAAGGTTGGTTCTTAACTCTTATTTAATTAGGGAAAAACAGTGTTTATATAGTGTTACAGAACAAAGGAAAGTATTGACTGCCAGTTCTGGGAAATCGGTACAAAGTCCTAAATTAGTTACATTCCATCACGTATTACAAAACAGATGATTTTATGAGTTATGATGCCGTGACACACTGCACTTGTGACACACTGCACTACAAGACATTAAATAAATGTCATTTCATACTTACATCGCTTAATTTTACTATCCTTTCTAACTTTTTTGAACAGTTATGATATTTTAATCCACCTGAATACATAGATATACAGCATTTATGTCGAAATTAAGGCTATTAAAATATATTTTAATAAGTACTTACTGCAATTTGGCTTTATAGGAAAATACTTGATTTCGAGTCGCCCTTACAATTATCTGTTTCATTTACAGCGTTTTATCGTAACAAAAAAAATGTGCTAATGCTGTAACCCACAGAAACATAAGTCAAAAGTAACTTCTAGAAGAATTTAGGTATTTATTTAGATAACAGTTCGAAAAATAAATAAGTGTTCAAAAAATGGCACTTGTAGGTTTAATAATAAAGAAGATATGAATTTTTTTCTAAATGTCTCAAAAGTTTTTTGGCTCTGGTGGACATTTTACATTTTGTGGGTTACAGCAGTTCCGCTTTTTTGCGTCGATATAGAGACTACCTATATAAAAAACTAATATCACTGGAATCCTTATTAAATAAGCTATCTGGCTATGTATAATAAAGTATAGTATGATTCTATAATAAATTGCAAAAAAAACATGAAAGTAGGTGAAAGTACTTTTTTTTCCCACCTTTAATATAAAATAATAAGTTTAATTATAAATGAAATTAAAATTTATAAATGCATGAAAGGTAAATTTAGTAAACTTTCATTTGCCATGGTTATTTTTGCTAAATACTTAAAATAAAAAATGGACACGTTTCTGAGAAGAGAACACTTTCCAAGGAGAATCACCCACATGTGCATGTGCAGATTGCGCAGCATAAATAGTTGTAGCGGTTCTGTTGCGCGCTCACACGTCTTCTGCAGCGGCCGCACCAACTGATGCTTACACAATGGTACGCCAGGTACGCCAGTATTTCTTTTACTTTTTCAATCATAGGAACTAAATGGATATAAGTTTAAAAGACTTGCATGTATGTCAAGGAATTGTTTATATTTGTAAAACTACATCCAAATTATTTTAAAAAACAGTCCGAAGCCATTTCCAGGAACACAAGGCATGTATATAAACTGTATTTACCTGCATATAAATCCGAGATATATAAAAGAAATGCTTACCATATGGCTATTCATGTTTATAATAAGCTACCAAATACATTTAAGGACTTACCTCTCGTTACTTTTAAAAATAAATTGTCCAAATGGCTCCTTGAAAATTGTTTTTATAGTATTGGACATTAATAAATATATTAATGTAATTCAATATTATAGATAGATGCGGTATGATTTAATAAATATAATTGTGTAATTTTCTACTTATTTCAATATTATTGTGATTGTCTTATTGATTATTTTTTTGTTTAAATTCGTTCTTTGGATGTATTTTTTGTGACATTTGTTGTTGTTTTTTTATATATATAATTTTTACTTAGTAATCGTTTTACAAGAGACGATTTCTTATAAATTTTGTAAAGTCACATTTTTAAATATTTGCACACCAATAAACTGGTAGAATGCATTGGCTCAAATGTAATAATAATAAGAACTGTACCTGTACCTGTATTTTCGCAAACAAAGATATTATGATTATGATGATTATGATTTAACGAGAAGGTCACCGATCTGCCCCCTTACTCTTGAAACCGATCGCTATTGGATCGGATTGGTATTTTGAATTTAGGTATTTTTAAGTTACGACACCAGCGCTAACTTGGATCCATATTGGGTGAACTAAATAGCATTGAGTTTTGTATTTTTCTGCACTCAATATCCACGCAATATGAATCCATATTAGCTCTGGTGTCGTAACTTAGGAGTACGAAAATTCACAATACCAATCCGATCCAATAGCGATCGGTTTCAAGAGTAAGGGGGATCTTCATTATTGGTTATCTTCAGTAAGATGATATAAATATAACATACAACTAAGAAGTTTAATTTCGATTTGGTGTTTAAAACCACATGGTTTTACTTTACAGTTACTTTGTAAATCGTTATAAATAAGTGTACCTAATGTAATGAATTCGTTGTGTTTGACCAGATTAACGCACATTTCCCGCTCTATCAATGGTTGCTGTTGGCCAGTACAATTATTGGCTCGGATCAATCTGCCGGGGTAAGACTACGTTTGCTTATTTTATTATTACAAGCTTTTATTTCACTTGCAATTATGTATGTTTGTTTGGATGGAATCTTGCAACTCAATTCTGAAGCAGATATCTTAAACCGATTGATCTGAAAGGACAGTGGCGAAATCATTGTTAAATGAATTCTTTAGCGTCTATAAATTTCACAATTACAAATACGGATACAATAAATTCGTAAGATTTTTGAAACCATAGTAAAAACCTGTCTAAGTCCCGAATTAAGAACAATTTTAACATACACTTAAATTACTAGTTATTGCTGTTCTGCTTAGGGCTATGACGGCGTTTTTATTTTTTTCTCTTAAATAATGGCTTTGTGCGGTCAGCACATTTAGCCAGTGTTAAGTAAAATATTAAAGTGAATATTTTCTTTGCATAAAGTAGATAGATGATAATGAGTGATATGATAATGCAAGCCCCTTGAGTTTCAATAAAGCTGTGGGACTTTATTGAGATCTCACACTTCTTGAGAGAATTTGAAAAGTGATGTTGCACTATTTTGTTTTATTTGCTAACACTCATGCACGTTCACAATTTTTTATTTGCCAACACTCATGCACGTTCACAATTTTTTATGCAACGGTTTTATTATGGAATATTTTAACTTATCTGGATGTTTCTAATGAAATGTTAATGAGGTACTTTAGTATCCGCAACAATTTATTGTTACAAGCTTTTATAACTTTTGTGTTTACAGAGTCGTAACCTTCCAATAATAAATAATAATTATAGGGATTTAAATATCAAATGCAATATTTAAATCCCTATAATTATATGTAAGAGTGGTGTAAGATCTTTTAAATATAAAATACTCCTTCAAAATAGGTTTTAAAAGGGTAATCTCATATTTGAGTACTTGAGCGGTGTTGTGGTCAGAAAGACCAAGCGGGATCGTGATACCATGACCATCTGTTATGTTAATTATTATTAGATCCAAGCAGGAGTTTAGTCGAGTCGGCACATCTATATATGAGTAGAGGTTATACTTTTTTAAAATGTCTTTTAAACGTGTTGTGTACTGATTTGCTTCCAACATGTTTAAATTAAAATCACCTACGAGAATAATGTTTTTCTTGTGGAATTTGAAGAAAAATGTATGAAGCAATAAGTCAACTTTTTCTAAAAAGTACTTTATGTGCCTTTTTGTTTTTAAGGGTATCCTGTATATACAGACAATTATTGTATTACTTGGAGCTACATTTACAGCACAGAATTCAAAGTGAAACATCATAATGAGTTCATCAAAATAGTTGATTTTTTTTTATATTCTATACCTTTTATTTTATTTAAAATACAGGCTCCCCTGAGAATACCCCCCTCTTTTATTATCCCTAGAGTAATTACTTGCTAGTTCGAAGCCGTTTAGATGTATATTTTTAGTATCTGTACTTTTAAGGAACGTTTCTGTAAAACACAATACGTCCGGATCTGTCTGATTTTTTAATTTCAATCGCTATCAATATCAATATCAAGCTCAGTTTAGTCATTTAGTTGAGTCCTGTAAACGTTTACACAACCAAATTACATGACCATCTTATAAAGATCTTAGCTGTGATCTTTAAAATACATTCATTCTTTTATTAGTCTCGTTTACGACCAATTTACGCCTTCTTGGTGTAGTGTAAAAGTAATTTATATGACATTCATAATCTGGTTATAATGACGACCATAACACTGCTTTTTGTCAGTAATAAGATTTCTACATGACAATCATATTAAGTCCATAAATTTAACTCTTATAAAACGTACAGCTGTATAGACGTCTTTTATAAGATTTTTTGACTATCTTCACACGACTTTTTTATAATGTTTGAAAGCCCAATATTCAGATTCATATGTCTTATATAACTTATGGGTTTAAAATGCTTATATAAGTTACTTTTATAAACATTTTGATTATTTAATGATTTCACGTGGTACTCTTTTACGAACTGAACTTGTATATTTTCCGTTGTTGTGACTTTGACCATACAAGCTTTTTATATGATAGCTATGATAGTGTCAAAGAATAAAAAGATGGTTCCGTAGTAAGAAATAGTATTTTTGAAAAAGGATGCGTATGTACATATACAAAATGAACTTAATATTAAATAGGTAGCTTATCGTAATAATATCTAACACCTGCCCATTATCATATCTTTTTTCTCTTAAAATTTAGTAAGTTCATGAAGTAATCATCAAATAATCATCGCAGATTTGCAAAATGATGATGAAAATGATGAACATTCGTTTGAAAGCCAAGACGATGATGATGAAAACAGTAATGAAAATGAGAATTTTACAACATCTGCAATTATCACTATATTGTGATTTCAGTAAAATGTTTATCCCACGGGTTTTCACTTCTTTGCGGTACCTTAAAAATGGAGAACGACAAAAGAATTAAAATCGTAGTATATGACTTATAGTCCTAAGATATCTTATAATAGGTATCATCACTACCTAAAGTCGTATAATTGTAAAAGTACTAGAAATCTTAAATAAAATGGGATGAATTATTATTATTTTGCAATAATTCGAAGGCCGCATTAAAAATTTGTGAAAAATTGTACATACAATCGTCATGAAATAATTTCCCTTAGAAAAATAGATATTGTTACCTACTAACACCAACGACAATATAGTCAATAACATTTAGTAATAAATATGGCAGACATAAGATGGTGACAATTTGTAAACTGTTATTTTGTTTTTCGATTGTTTTTTGTTGTCTCACTCCCACTGAACTGCGCTGTAATAACAAGCATCCGGGTAAAGGCTATGCTAATGACTACTTCCCAACGTTTATTAAGTTATACGACGTCTATTGGATCACTACTACTACTTTTGCCCCGTGTGGTGCCGGGTCAGAATTGCACCACCCCCTCCCCTGTATCTTAGCGGGTGTCGTAAGAGGCGACTAAAGGGATTTTGCTGGTGGGAGAGCTTTGCTCGTCCGGCGCTACCACCATGCGGACTCGTAAAACCCGCCAAGTGTTCGGTGCTCAACACAGGACGCGTTCCGGGTTCAGAGCCGTAATACCGGAGCTTGGGGAGGTGCGGTGGCGGCAGGGTCAAGGTCCGGTGGAAGTCTTTGTGGACGCATTGTTCGGTTGACTTGGGTCGATTCGCCGGCCAGGGAGACCCGTAGAAACGGTGGTGCCGCTGGCCGCCCGCGGCATAGTACAGGGGCCCAACTAGGGCTAACCACCCTAGGAGGCTACTCCACCAGGTCGCGCATAATCCCGAAGTGGCTCGTCGTGTCGGTTGGTGACCGGATTGGTGGGACCCAGCGACTACTCTCGGGGGGGGGGGGGGTACGGGGGACCTTCCGTCCGGCGGGTCGATTAACGTCTTACCGAACAACTTCATGCACCAGTTCATGTTAGTCTCCCACACTTTGTCTTTTCCCCCTTGCCGCCACAGCATCTCCTTTTACTCACGCCCCCATCCAACCACCATGTCAGTGTCTAAAAACAATGCAGGTCAGACAGCGGCACCCCACTTCCCCACCACCAAGTCGCTTTTTGAGCTGGAGTTCACTAACATCCGTGGACTCCATTCAAACCTCAACGCCGTCCACCAACACCTTGAGACGGCCCGGCCTGCATTGCCCTTTCTGACGGAGACACAGATCCGCCGTCCTGCCGACATTGCATATCTGCACTACCCCAACTACGTGCTCGAGGAATGCTTCCTCGCGAAAGCCGGAGTATGCCTTTTCGTCAGGACGGACGTTTGCTGTCGACGTTTGCGCTGCTTGGAGGACCCCTCCTTCTCCATCCTATGGGTAGACGTGGATCTTGGTTCCGAGAGCCATGTCTACGCTTGCCTGTACCGTTCTCACTCCGGAGACCACGAGATAACTCGGTTATTCGACTACCTGAGCCAAGCAGTTGACGACGTACAGGAGCGGTTTCCGTCTGCCGATGTGGTACTTTTGGGAGATTTTAATGCCCACCATGAGACCTGGTTGGGCTCTTCCAAAACACATCACGCAGGCCGAACTGCCCAAGCATTCGCTCTCACGCATGAACTGACTCAACTGGTTCTCCAGCCCACCAGGATTCCAGATATATCGGGTCAAGCGCCTTCCCTGCTAGACTTACTGGGACGAGTCGACCATCCGGATACAGAGTGTCGATAAGTGCTCCGTTGGGCACTTCTGACCATTGCCTGGTTGGTGCCACCGTACTGCGCCGTAAAAGCTCTCACTCAGTGGAGTCTAAACGGCGTTTATGGCACTACTCGTCGGCAGATTGGGATGGTATGCGCGACTATTTTGCGTCCATCCCGTGGGGCCAGCGCTGCTTTGTGGGTAGGGACCCATCGGAGAGTGCCTCTGCTCTCGCTGACGAGATCATGTTGGGGATGGAATATTACATTCCCTACACTGATGCCGTCAGCTGAAGTAAGGCGCGCCCTTGGTTCAATCGCGAATGCGCCAAAGCTGTAGCTTAAACAGGCGGCGTATCGCGCTTGGACCAAGGCTCGCACGCTCAAGGATCGTAACATCTTTTCCCTCAAGGTAGTCTTCAACAAGGCTACCAAAGTCTGCAAGAGAGCTCTCTCGAGAGCGAATGCCCAGCGCGTTGCTCGCGTTGGCCAAGAGCTGTTGTCGCACCCAACGGGTAGCCGAAGTTATTGGCGACTGGCCAAAGCGGTGCAAGCCAACTTTTGCGCGCCTTCTCTGCCCCCACTGCGGTACCCTGATGGCTCGTTGGCCCATCGGCCGCTAGACAAGGCTAACCTCTTAGCGAAGCTCTTTGCGGCGAATTCGCGTATCGATGACTACGGCGCGGAACCACCTACCATCCCTCACTGTGGTTCCACAATGCCTGACGTCCAAATCAGACAACGAGACTTCCGTGCCGTGCTGCAGTCACTTGATGTGCGGAAGGCTAGCGGTCCTGACGGTATACTGGCAGTCGTCCTTAAAAAATGTGCTCCCGAGTTGTCTCCAGTACTGACACGCCTATACCACCTCTCGTACTCTACTGGAATTGTGCCGGAGGCTTGGAGAAAGGCGAACGTCCAGCCAGTCCCCAAAAAAGGGGATAGGTCTGACCCAGCCAACTATCGACCTATTGCTGTCACCTCTGTCCTTTGCAAGGTTTTTGAGCGAATCATAAACAGACAACTCATTCGCTACCTAGCAGATCACTCCCTGATTCATGATCGACAATACGGGTTCAGACCGAAACGATCAACGGGTGATCTCCTGGTGTTCATAACACACCTGCGGGGTGAAGCAATGGATAAGCATGGAGAAGCACTGGCTGTTAGCCTGGACATCTCCAAGGCTTTCGATCGAGTTTGGCATCGTTCGCTTCTCTCCAAGCTTTCGTCATACGGCTTGCCACCTCGCCTATGCGATTGGGTCGCCGGGTTCCTGCATGAGCGCAGCATTCACGTACTCTGCGAAAGCAGTGCCTCACAGTCTCTGCAGGTGAACGCCGGAGTGCCGCAGGGTTCTATAATATCGCCCACGCTGTTCCTTCTGCATATCAATGATATGTTATCCTTGGGTAACATTCATTGCTATGCAGACGACAGTACATCGGCGTTATTTGGGTCACCCTGCGGCAAAGCAGGCTGATGTAGTGGAGTCGAGACGGAAGATTGTCATTGAGCTGGACGAGGAGTTAGACCGCATTTATAAATGGGGCTCTGATAACCTGGTCCAGTTCAATGCCAAAAAACACAGGTCTGCGCTGTCACGGCTAAAAAGTCCGCATTTCTCCCCAACCCTCCTTCCAGAACAACCTATTACCCATCCAGACTGGTCTCAGTCTCTTAGGTATGGACATACACAGCGACCTCAACCCGAAGAGCTATATTGAGAGCATTATAACCACAGCCTCACGTAAACTCGGAATCCTGAACAAGGTGAAGCGGTTCTTCACGCCGGAGCAACGTTGTCTTTTGTATAAGACTCAGGTGCGCTCCTGCGTGGAGTATTGCTCTCATCTTTGGGACGGATCCGCCAAGTACTTGCTCGAAGCTCTTGACAGGTTGCAAAGACGTGCTGTCCGTATTATCGGTAACGATGACGTTACGACCAGTCTGGAGCCCTTACAGCTACGTAGGGTCATTGCTTCCCTTAGTGCTTTTTACCGCCTTTACCACGGTGAATGCTCTGAGGAGCTCTTTGACCTCATCCCTCCCTCTCCTTTCCTTTCCAGATCGACGCGTGCAGGTCTTAGAAGCCACCCTCATACCGTGCTGACCATCAAGACACGTACCAAAAAGTTTGGACAATCGTTCTTTTGCCGAACTGCCCGTATGTGGAATGCGCTTCCCGCACACGTGTTTCCTTCCTCTTTCTCTCCCGGGTTATTTAAGCGGGGCGTGAAAAAGCATTTATGCAGGCCGCCATAGTGAGAGCGTTCGGCATAGCGTGGTAGCGCTGTGACGAACGCTTTCACTTCTTGGGCTTCACTGGCTGCTTTTCATCAGGCAGAGTGAAGCCACTATGGCGTGCCACAATAAAAAAATAAAAAAAACTACACGACAAGATGGTTATAATATTAATCACTTTCACGACTGCTATATATATCGTATATCTGATATACGAATATTTATCGTATATCTGATATTAATATGACTGTTGCCTTCCTAGTAGCCTAGCCACTAATACGACCTTGATACGATTGCTATACGAATGAAAGTTTTATTATTTTCGCAAATTTCGCGTCATGTATACGTTAACACGACAGCTATATAACCAATACAGTCTGACCTTAAGTTGTGACGAAAACGTTGTCCCGAAAACTATGTGACCAAATATTGTTAGTTGGGATGCCAACAGCTGCCAACCACCCGCTTGTTTTGCTGCTGTCTTTGATGGTAGTAAAAACCGCGTCGTATGATAGCCGCTCATCCAGCTCAGTTGCTATGGGAAGTTGATGCATTAAACTATACTCGAAAAACTTAAAATTAATAAATTTAAATACTCTGCAGATCAGAACTATCTACGTTAAGCAAAATATTAAAGTGATCTGCCCTAAGATTTAGTACATCCTCTTTGCTTGTCAGGAAGTGCATACCGTCTAAAGACCTCAAAGGCCCTTTTGCTCGGTAGGATGTACTAATCAGTTTACGCACTTTACAGTAAAACTCCCAGAGCTGGTTTGTGTCAGCGAGCCACTGCATGTGACAAGCTTTGCCCGCCACCACTTGTTTTTTAACTGCGCCGAGACAGCCTGCGCAGTTCCAGGCCATTCTCTTTGACAACCTCCACGCCTCCACCACGTCTATTTTGCTGTTGCAAGAGGTCTCTATGTTTGTCGAATGCTACCCTGAGAACCACATCATGCTTATCAAACCAATCTTCACTACGTTGGTCGCTCTGTCATACTCAGTGTAGTTGAAGCGGTTTCCATTAGATGAGTAGACAAAATCCCCCAGACCGACCCAACATCATCTGTCTGATTCATTGGCAACAGTTTTCCAGACAAGGTTTCAGCAAATTGCTCCCTTGCCTCGCGATCCTTCAGCCTATTTACGTTCCATGACGCAGGCTTTTTCATTACCGATCTATGTGGACGACGGAGCCGGAGTCGCAATTTAGTGAAAATTAACCGGTGGTCAGTCCTACAATGTGCGCCGCGCATGACACGGGTAACTTGGACTTGGCTGATATCTCTTTGCCGTCGATCAAATGCCAGTGTTTGGATCTCGGATGTTGTCATGTTGTCTTGTGCTTAGCGGCAAGTCTGACCATATTGCGAGCTCATATTTAACTTTTTTATTTTATTTATTAAAGTAACAAACGGTCATAAACAGATTAATCAAATACAAAGTGGTTTACAACTAGACCTAATAGTACCATAACTTAAAAGGATTTTTACAAATAAGTTTATGAGAAAATAATTTAACTGTACAATAATGTAAACATATTATATCCAAATTTTGTAGTATATTACACTTAAGATGCGTATTTCGCTTGTATCTATTATAAAAGAAACAGTACCATATAAAAGAGAGAAATCAGACAGCTAGCGCAATGACACTTTACAATTACAATACCTAAACAATGTCTGGCGAAACAGTCTCCTATAACTTACGTAACTATTAGAAAATATATCACTATTTGTTAAGTTTTTGTTGTAAAAACCCAGAGAACGCATGAGGAACGAGTTTTTGTGTAGGTAAATATTGAGCACAGAGACTGAGTAGCAACTGACTATTGCTTTTCATGTTACCGACTCCATGTCAACCAACCATTCCAGGCCACGCCTCATAGTCCCGACCAACTCTGGCATTGAAGTCGCCTTAATTGCAGTAAAACTTGCTCTCTGGCGCTTATGCTGTCCAAGCCTTGCGATAGCTTGTCGTAGAATTTGTTCTTAATGTCATCAGACTTGTCTAGCGTTGGAGCGCAAACACTGTGACATTAAGGTAGTTGTCTTTGTCCAACTGGAGGCGCAATGTGGTCACGCGGCCCGAGATGTGTACAGGGTACTCTTCTAGTCGCCTTACTGTGTTATTTTTGATGGCAATTCCTACACCTGAACGTCGAGGTTCGGAGGCAACGGTACCTTTCCAAAAAAAAAGTGTATCCACCACCATCTTCCACCAGCTCACCTTCATCGGCAAGATGTGTTTCGCTGAGAGCAGCCACATTCCGGCCGAATTCGGATGAGCGGGACTTAAGGGGTTAAGGCACATATGCGAGTGACTACATATACCTACTGTAATGTCGTGATGGCGCAGTGGCTAAGCACGCTACCTAACCTACCTACGTATTCCGGTCGTGTTCGATTTGAATCTCAGCTCGGTACTACCCAAGGGGTTATTTTCTAACCTAAGTACGTTTTATGAATTTCGGCGAAGTAAATCATCATGAGGCAACCTGTTTACTGAATGAAACCATAAGTGTGCGAAGTGGAGGAGGCAATGGCAAACCACCCATCAATTATTATTCGGTCATGTAAATAATTCTATGTTTAAGGGATATTTTTACTAGTGACTGTACCTACCTACAAAAAAAACTGCATTGAGCTCGCGTGCTAACTGTACTGATAAAATGATTAGGTATTCGGCATTGGTATTTTATCTAATAATTTCAAGGTATCTACTTATGCAGGTGACTGTACTATCTATGTATTATCACAGAATAAATATGGTATTATGCACAGATCTAAGGCAGGGGCAAATAAGATAATAATATGAACTTACTAGTTGGCTTCAATCATCATGATGAGTTTCAGCAGCCTTTAGTATGGTCTCTTGCGTGACTAGTTTTTGACTTGATGAACACTAATTCTTCTATCAGGCGGGGTGTTGCAATTTTACAAAGTCTTCCTCTGCGTTTTTGTTGCAAAAAATGCACTTTCCAAAATCAATCGCGGCGCCCGCGCGGCTAGAAACGAGCCAAAATCCACAGTATGTATGTTTCAAATTATTTGTGTAGTATAAAATAGCATTACAAAGGCCATGTATGAGCGTTTCTGTCAATTTTAATTCATTATTGCGCGTGTTACGAAAGAAAAATGAAACTATCAAAGAAGCACACCACTTAACTTTCTGAACTTTGTTCAACATGTATACCACTAACTACTGAAAGTCATTATAAAACATATTATTTCAGAAATTTTTAAATTTTATTCAAAGACATAAAAGGGTGATTTTCATAGTTCCACATATTATATTATCTTTCTAAACTTTTTACAACACAAAGATAAGATAGTTCTTATTATAAAACACTTAACATTGCAAACTTTAATATTATATACATTACGTTACACAAAATATTATGAAATACCTAAACCACACCTAAAGCACAGTCATAAAACTTCTAACTTACCAAAAATAGCTCACAATCCACCTAATCTATACACTCAGCAAAAACGAGAAGTTTTTAGAATTATCCTAAGTAATTTTTTCCGGCTACGCGACTGTAAGGGCGCTCTTCTATCGCTACTTGTCTGCTTTTCTACAAATATTTATTAAAGTACATCTTATTACTGTTTTACTACATTAAACAATGGACGTTGCAATATTGTAACATTATTGCATATCTGCATTCTTAAAAAGAAAAAAAAGAACCATTGCCCTATAGTTTTGCAAAAACTCCTAAAATGATTTTTTTCAATGTTTATCAGAACCAACCAACCAGCCTCTAAAATAGGAACCATTAAAAATAAAATTACTTTATCATAAATATAAGTATAAGTAAGAATCTGTGATTTACAATTACTTACATTTTCCAGCCAATAGTAAATGTGAAGCAGGGAGCGCTAGAAGGCATAGCAGGGGAGCTGTTAGATGGATCAACCTACTACAGCTTCAGAGGCATTCCGTATGCTCAGCCGCCTGTCGGAAAACTACGATTTCAGGTATTCATTCAAATGTTTTAATTTAATATACCGCGTCCTGTAATGTCACTTAATGTATCCATGTAACTTAACCATGTCTTCTGTAACTTAACAATACTTGCACCAACTTTCTTTATTCCTGCGTAGATATGTTATTATTTTTATTATTAAAATTTTGCATTTACAATGCTGTATAGTTAAAGGATAAAATGTTTACTAGAAAAAAACAACTAGTCTCAGGAAAGCTCGAACGGGATTCGAACCCGTGACCTTTGGATTGCCGGTCCACTGCTCTAACCGCTAAGCTACCGAGACCCCAGAAGACTCGTTGAATTTTTTGTAGTAGTTGATACGCTGCAAGCCAGCGGTATTACGTCACTGTGAAGTCTACCCTCACATTTGAAAGAAGTACTATTGCAAGTATTTAACAATCGATAAAGACGTAATTGCTTATAAATTATCTTTATTTTTGAAATTTTTCATTCACAATGCTATATATATAGGATAAAATGTATACTAGAAAAAAAACAACTAGTCTCAGGAAAGCTTGAACGGGATTGGAACCCATGACCTTTGGACATTATTATCATTATATTATATTATTAACTATTTCTGTAATTAAGTTTGTTAATATTCGTCTTATGCATTTTTTTTCTTCTAGGCACCACTGCCACCGCAACCTTGGATAGGCACCTATGATGCCAAGAAATACGGACAAGTGTGTCCTCAGATACATTTAAGTGGACTCTTCCTGGTGAAAGGAAGTGAAGATTGCTTGTTTTTGAACGTTTTCACGAAATCTTTAGATCCTAATGCAACGTTACCTGTTATGGTTTTCATACATGGCGGGGGATATTATTGTGGATCTGGTGATAGTTTTGGTCCAAGATATCTGATGCAGCATAATGTAATCGTAGTCACTATTAATTACAGACTCGAAGCTTTAGGATTTCTGTGCCTTGACACACCTGAGGTACCTGGCAACGCTGGAATAAAGGACCAAGTGGCAGCTCTTATTTGGGTGAAAGGAAATATAGCGCAGTTTGGAGGGGATCCAAATAACGTCCTGTTATTTGGTCAAAGCTCTGGTTCCTCTTCAGTCACATTCCATTTGCTGTCGCCCATGTCTCGTGGACTATTTCAAAAAGCTATAGCGCAGAGTGGTGTGTGTCTTGATAAGTGGTTGACCGGATATGACATGAGAGACAGAGCGTTTAGATTAGGTAAATATTTGGGAAAAAATACTGATGATGTTGAAGATTTACTTCAGTTTTTGAGGAGTGTTTGCGCACTTGATCTAGTAAATGTTACAAGAGCAGTACAAACATTGGACGAGTCATATAGGTATCCAGCAGTTAATTTTGCTCCGGTTGTAGAAAAAATATTCGAAAACGTAGAACCTTTCCTTACAGAATTACCCATCGAAGTATTGTTGGCCAGGAAAATCAACGAAGTTCCCTTGATTATCGGCTATAATTCAAAAGAAGGTTACATGGCTCTTAAAGAGAGATTAGAGAAAGCTGAAGTTTACAATAACAACGTTCAGTATTTGCTTCCTGCTGACATCGTTCAGAATGTGTCTGCAGATAACGCGACTGAGTTCGGGGAACGTATAAAACGTTTTTACGTTGGTAATGGAACGTTCGGCATTGAGACTATTGATGCAGTAGCTAATGATCTCTCGGACAGCTATTTCTGTGCCAATGTACACCGATTCACAAATTTCTATAAAAAGCGTCTTGGGGCAACGAAACCAATTTACATGTATAAGTTCTGTTATGATACACCGTTGAATATGGCCAAATTTGTGTTAATGCTTGGAGTTATGAAGGGCGCAAGTCATGGTGATGATATATTCTACATTTTTGAAAGTATCGCAAATGAAATAACTTATGCTATTGATAGCGAAGCCAGGGAACAAATTTACACGATGACAAAATTTTGGACAGATTTCGCTAAGACTGGGTTAGTACAATTAATTAATTTAATAGAGTCTGGAATAACTACTAAAAAACTAGTACTAACTAGGAATGACGCGTATTGTCGAAATGACTTAGTTAAAACTGTTTCTTACAATGAAGAAGTAAAGAGAAAAGATAAGTTTAAAAAAAATGTAAAACAGAGGCAAAGTGCACGCAGGTCACCTAATGGAAATGTTTTCATAGCCGCCCGCAAAACTAAAGGAATCGCAGATGCGTTACCGGCATTGTGGAAGTAGTATCTAGGATCTTTGAGGAAGGAGTAGGAATTGTGAGGGGGGAGAGATGGGCCTCCGGTACTTTCACTCTCGGGACGAAACACGACAGCAACAAGTGCCATTGTTTTAAGCCGATATTCCGTGAAAGGGTTTCGTAAAGGGGTTGTGAAAGAGTATTACGGAATTCGCGCTGCGTTGCAGTACGAATTCATTACCACCCTCTCTTACCACTCAGAAAGTATGCTAAGCTACAGTTCTGTAAATTAGATTAGCTTAGGTTATACTTACCAATACTAGGGCGCAAGCACATCGATCCTCCCAAGAAAGAAAGCCAGTCCCTCAGCACCCCTCGGCATGCAGCATTTGTGATCAACAACAGGATAAAAGCTAGTCAAACAAAACAAGTTACAACTAGTATCATGAAATTGTGATTGATTGCTTGTCTGCGAAAGCAGTGCCTCACAGTTTGTGCAGGTGAACGCCGGAGTGCCGCAGGGTTCTTTATTATAAAACAAAGCAAGCCGATGTAGTGGAGTCGAGACGGAAGATTGTCATTGAGCTGGACGAAGAGTTAGACCGCATTTATAAATGGGGCTCTGATAACCTGGTCCAGTTCAATGCCAAAAAACACAGGTCTGCGCTGTCACGGCTAAAAAGTCCGCATTTCTCCCCCAACCCTCCTTCCAGAGCAACCTATTACCCATCCAGACTGATCTCAGTCTCTTAGGTATGGACATACACAGCGACCTCAACCCGAAGAGCTATATTGAGAGCATTATAACCACAGCCTCACGTAAACTCGGAATCCTGAACAAAGTGAAGCGGTTCTTCACGCCGGAGCAACGTTGTCTTTTGTATAAGACTCAGGTGCGCTCCTGCGTGGAGTATTGCTCTCATCTTTGGGACGGATCCGCCAAGTACTTGCTCGAAGCTCTTGACAGGTTGCAAAGACGTGATGTCCGTATTATCGGTAACGAAGACGTTACGACCAGTCTGGAGCCGTTACAGCTACGTAGGGAGATTGCTTCCCTTAGTGCTTTCTACCGCCTTTCCCACTGTGAATGCTCTGAGGAGCTCTTTGACCTCATCCCTCCCTTTCCTTTCCAGATCGACGCGTGCAGGTCTTAGAAGCCACCCTTATACCGTGCTGACCATCAAGACACGTACCAAAAAGTTTGGACAATCGTTCTTTTGCCGAACTGCCCGTATGTGGAATGCGCTTCCCGCACACATGTTTCCCTTCTCTTTCTCTCCTGGGTTATTTAAGCGGGGCGTGAAAAAGCATTTATGCAGGCCGCCATAGTGTGAGCGTTCGGCATAGCGTAGTAGCGCTGTGATGAACGCTTTCACTTCTTTGGCTTCACTGGCTGCTTTTCATCAGGCAGAGTGAGGCCATTATGGCGTGCCACAATAAAAAAAACATTAAATTATAAATTATATTGCAGTAAATAAAAAAAAATTTGGAAGTTCTAGTAGTTAAAAAGGCATTTAGAAAAAAACTAGTTTTACCTACTTCAAACGCATTTCAACTGAATACTGATTTTAACTGTAACATTTATGCTTACGTGTTTTTCAGAAATCCCACTCCGGACAATTCCTTCGGAGTGGAGTGGCCGCCTTATTCGTACGAACAGAAAGAATTCTTGAACATCGACCGACATTTGACTCAAGACATGTATTCCGATAAAGAGAGAACAGAATTTTGGAACAAACTTTACTGTGAAGCAAAGCTTCCCTGTATGCGTTAGTTATATAGATAAGAAAAACTATTCAATTCAAAGATGAGTTATAAGTATTAAATATAATTTCAATATCTGTAAATGTAGCGTGCTGTAATCGTTTTTTTTTAATTTAACTAAGTTCTGTTCTGGCTACGTAACGCTAGGAAAGATATTTAAATTTAATTACTTAAATAATGTTTACAAGTGCCTGTTAAATAATAATATAAATATGTTGTTAATATGTTTTTGTTATAAATTATTGTATATTATAAATTATTTCAATAATTACTAAAATCAAAAATCATGTTGTTTTATTTCCATAATCTTTGATAATAAAAACTATTCATACATACATATAATCACGACTATTATCCCTGAAGGGTTACTCAGAGATTAGGCAATGAGGACAGCAAAAGCAGTCCTCTACCATAGTCCACTTTTCACCAAATAGCGACTGCACATGTGCTCAGCGTGACAGGTGGTGATCCCATCGCGGCTCTATGCAGTTTGATGTGTGTGCAGCAGTGCTTCCACAATGAGGGGAACTTCCCCTTTTGAGGGGAAATTAGGGTTAAAAAGGAGAAAGAGATAAATAGGGGAAATCGAGAGGAAATCATGTTTGCGGAAAGGAGACCCGGAGTTTTATGCTTAAGTTGTATACTTTTTTAATTTTCTACACATTTGACGAATCTTTTTAGCCTCTAATTTGTCATGTATAACGGGGACCAGCTGACGTACCTTTTGATCTCACCCAAAATCATTAGTGTTTTTTTATTTTAACTGCCGCCAAAAATGATAATTATGAACACTGCATGTTACGGAACGTAACACAATCATGCAGTATATTTTAAGGGCGGTGAAAACGGAAAAATTGGCTGTTTTCTATTAGCTGTTATTCAAAATATATTAGATATTTCGCACTAAAACTTTCAATGTGTATTACAGAGCGTATGTGTGAGGGATGAACGAAGTCAAAACGCGATTGGAAACATATGGCTCGATAGAAAAAAATCCTGAAGTTACCTCTAAAAGGAGAACCAGCACTTTTCATAGAAAAAATGCTTAAATTGAATACAATAGAATTTGGTAATAAAGTAAAGCTAATATTATTTGCTACCTAAACCAAGTTTTGTCTTATTTTTATCGAATCGCGGATAAGATTTAATTATTATTAATATTTTTTAATATGGAAACACTGAGTTTTCAAAAACAGACATGTTATTTTAAAAATGTCTAACGTGGCTACGTAAACCATAATAATTATTTTGCTTTTAAAAAAGAGAAATGTCAACAATGCCGTCACGTCATGTTTGATTTGACAGCTAGCGGCTGTAAAACTGTCATTTGTTGAGAGATATTGCGAAATAGATATTATTTTACAGATAAAAAAAAATTAAAAAGTATACAACCCAAGCATAAAACACCGGGTCACCTTTCTTATAAATGCTTCTTTACGACCGTGTTTTTCAATAATAATTTTTATAAAATCATAAATACATAGGAATTTACCTTTTCGATTTCTTGACTGATTTGGAATAATAAAAAAAACGTTTTTATTTACTTTTTGATAAAAATGTGAATGGCGCTTGCCAAAACACAATTATTGAGAAATAAACAAAAATGAATTTGTTTTTTAGTCATCATTTTATAGCGGCATTTTATTATTAAAAACTTACAATTAAACAGGTACTGTTTATACTATACTTATTAATCATATACTTTTAAACATATTTTTATATAAAAAAACCTTATTTTTAAAATCAATTAAGAAATGGGTCAAAATGCAAGATATTTACCTTTCATTGGGGCTAAGTTTCATAACAAATGTCATTGGAGCAAAGTGCCTTTATTTTTATATTATTATTACTATTTTATTTAGTGCATAGCCCCTATGTTGCATTTTGACAAATTTGTGTAACTATAGTCTGTTCAATAAAGCTTGATACTTATTACAGGTGTCATCAAAACGACGACGTGACTTTGTAAAAGCGTATGAAATTATTTGACAACATTTAAATAATATTATTTTTTATAATCCATCACAAAGCATACTACAATTACTTTTTGTGACTATTTATTATACGTTAGATTAGGTTTTATCCGAATAAACTCACATAACACACATTTAACACAATTTTTAAACATTACAATAAAAAAACGTACCCCTTCACAAGGTCATTCCAATACAAAAAAATACTTGTGTTGGGATAGTATATCAATTTAAGTTCAATTGATGTTCAATAATCAATCGATTGACTTTAATTTTGTAGTTATAATTCTAGCTATATTAATTGATTTGTAAGTCTTTACTTATTTATCTTGAGTTTAATGACGATTATATTGAAGTTAAAATAGAGGGGTTGTTTGTAATATTTTGATGAGCCCGTCGCCGCTCTATGCTGTTGGATGTATGTGCAGTCTTTAGTCCGTTAGTCGCCTTTTATGACACCGAAAAGAAGAGAGGGGTTGGTAGTATTATTTGATGTGCCCATCGCCGCTCTATGCTGTTGGATGTATGTGCAGTGTTTAGTCTGTTAGTCGCCTTTTACGACACCGAAGAGAAGAGAGGGGTTGGTAGTATTATATTGATGTGCCCATCGCCGCTCTATGCTGTTGGTCGTATGTGCAGTTTTTAGTCCGTTAGTCGCCATTTGCGACACAAAAGAGAAGAGAGAGGTTGGTAGTATTATATTGATAAGCCCCTCGCCGCTCTATGCTGTTGGTTGTATGTGCAGTCTTTAGTCCGTTAGTCGCCTTTTACGACAACGAAGAGTAGAGAGGGGTTGGTAGTATTGTATTGATGAACCCATCGCCGCTCTTTGCTGTTGGTTGTATGGGCAGTCTTAAGTCCGTTAGTCGCCTTTTACGACATCGATAGTACTACTTTCCACCCGCTCCTATGCAACTTTAGACCTATTTTCCGAGTATGAGGAATGAAAAACTTTAAAAGTTATTGAATTGGCACATTAGAAAGGAACAATACATCATTCGGCTCATTTTAAATCGATGATTGCGGTCGCATTTCGATGTTCACTTTGTTTTATTTTAATTGGAAATAAACTTCGCACTACTGCATCTGTGACGGTTTGGTTGGGGGTGGGAGCCATCTTGTTTTGATACAAGTGCTTATGTCTTGTATGCGTAACGTGTTTTCAGTTTTCCTATCGTACTATTTGCTATTTTTTTTCGTTTGTTAAGTTTTGTTTAGTTGTAATTGTTTGTTAAGTTTGCTAATTTGACGTATTATTTGTTATTTTTATTCGTATGTAAAGTTTTGTTCTTTTATAACTGTTCGTAAAGTTTGTTGTTTTTACTGATACAATGCCTAAAAGGTTAAAAAAGACTGTTTTGAACAGCGAAAGTCGTGAGTTTGTAGAACGCTTGCGAAACTACTTCGAGCGTGAGAGCCCAAACAAAGGTCCTCTACTACCCTTAAAGCAAGTGGTTGATCGCGTTGCGGATGCTCTTGGTATAGGGCGTGCTAGTGTCTCGCATCTCGAAAGAATCATTATATTTGATGATGCATCTACGAGTACGGCAACCACCAAAGAAAATCGCGTTGGCCAAAAGCTGTTGTCGCACCTAACGGGTAGCCGAAGTTATTGGCGACTGGCCAAAGCGGTGCAAGCCAACTTTTGCGCGCCTTCTCTGCCCCCACTGCGGTACCCTGATGGCTCGTTGGCCCATCGGCCGCTAGATAAGGCTAACCTCTTAGCGAAGCTCTTTGCGGCGAATTCGCGTATCGATGACTGCGGCGCGGAACCACCTACCATCCCTCACTGTGGTTCCTCAATGCCTGACGTCCAAATCAGACAACGTGACGTCCGTGCCGTGCTGCAGTCACTTGATGTGCGGAAGGCTAGCGGTCCTGACGGTATACCGGCAGTCGTCCTTAAGAAATGTGCTCCCGAGTTGTCTCCAGTACTAACACGCCTATACCACCTCTCGTACTCTACTGGAATTGTGCCAGAGGCTTGGAGAGAGGCGAACGTCCAGCCGGTCCCCAAAAAAAGGGATAGGTCTGACCCAGCCAACTATCGACCTATTGCTGTCACCTCTGTCCTTTGCAAGGTTTTTGAGCGAATCATAAACAGACAACTCATTCGCTACCTAGAAGATCACTCCCTGATTCATGATCGACAATACGGGTTCAGACCGAAACGATCAATGGGTGATCTCCTGGCGTTCATAACACACCTGTGGGGTGAAGCAATGGACAAGCATGGAGAGGCACTGGCTGTTAGCCTGGACATCTCCAAGGCATTCGATCGAGTTTGGCATCGTTCGCTTCTCTCCAAGCTTTCGTCATACGGCTTGCCACCTCGCCTATGCGATTGGGTCGCCGGGTTCCTGCATGAGCGCAGCATTCTGCAACTGCAGAATGCTGCGTTCGAGCAATCGAGCAACTGTTCGTAAAGTTTGTTGTTTTTACTGATACAATGCCTAAAAGGTTAAAAAAGACTGTTTTGAACAGCGAAAGTCGTGAGTTTGTAGAACGCTTGCGAAACTATTTCGAGCGTGAGAGCCCAAACAAAGGTCCTTTACTACCCTTAAAGCAAGTGGTTGATCGCGTTGCGGATGCTCTTGGTATAGGGCGTGCTAGTGTCTCGCATCTCGAAAGAATCATTATATTTGATGATGCATCTACGAGTACGGCAACCACCAAAGAAAATAAATTATCGACACCTAACAAAAAAAGAAATGTTACAAAAATAGACGATTTTGATACTGCAGCTATACTCGTACGTAACCATATTTATTCGTACTATTCACAAGGTACTCTCACTCATACTCACTCTAGTAATTACAGTGATGATTTAGGTTGTACACCAATACATAATTAAGAATTTGTTAATTATTAAAACATTCAAAATCTATTCACGAATTTTATTTACATATTATTATTATGTATTTCTAAAAATTAAGTGATCTAAATAGCATCCAAAATTATAATTTGAAGCAAAAAACGATTAACGACAGATAATGATATTCAATTTATAACTTCAATTATCATTTGATTCAATTACGTCTGTAATGTCGCAACCCTAGGCATGACAATTTGACACCTGCCATAAGTATCAAGCTAAAATGAACAGACTATAGTAAGTAATTAAAATAGTTTAATTATTACACCAATTCCTATAGAAATCCTTGATATTCTGGTGGTAATGGTAAGTAAGCAATCATACTTTCCGCTAGAAAAGTTTCCTTTCTACATTTTTTTTTTTTTTCATTTATTTATTTTTTTTTTTTTTCATCGGTCCTTACATTTGCATATTTACTGTAATAAAAATATTTGCTTAACGCAGTTGTAAAATTAAATGAAACAATATGTAAATAAATAAACAATAACAATGTAGGTACTAAACAGCGCAGAAGGTGGCCTTTTTGCCGGAAAAACTTTTTTTTTCCTGTTAACATAACTCTTTCCTCGTACCTACCATCAAAGATTTTCATAGGTAGTTTTTTTTAGTTTTATTCCTTGAATCACTCATTTTTAAAGTACTTTCTAATATTTCTAACAGACAAATCCTGACATTTGAAATGACAGCATATACGACCTCAGAACAATAATACGACGACAGCTAATCAGATGACCGACACTGACATTTACTACGATCATACACACACGTCCCATTTGTAAAGAAAAAAAGTTTGGCACTTACACCCAATGCCATCTATGAAAAAATCTCAAAATTAGAATAATTTTTTGTAGGCGCTTTGCATTTTTAATATGGTATAGCTGTCCAACATAGCACCTTTGAAAAGCAAAATCTCGATTTTGCTTTTTTGGCACTTAGCCCATTTGTAAATTCGACGCCTCAATTACCGCGGACCCCGCCCCGCGCTACATCAAAATTTTCGCTGACCGCGTCACACCCCTTAATAAGACACCCACCCTGGTAACTGGCGACGACAATACACAATTTTTAGATAGTAACTTACTAACAGAATAAGTTTTGAGGGGAAAAAATTCCTGAGAAGGGGAAATCTCAGTTGTGGCGTGGGGAAAGGAAATCATGAAAGTGGAAGCACTGATGTGCAGTCTTTAGTCCGTTAGTCCGTTTATACCCAAAGGAAGAGAGGGGTGGTAGTATTCTTTTAATGAGCCGCTACGCGACACGGCTCTAAAGTAGGGGGGAATCAAAAACTATAAGAAATAGCGAAATCCGTTTATAGGAACCAAGGCGTCGATTTAAGATTAATTGAAAATGGCATTCAAATAAGTATTAATTTAAACTCTCATACATGGAAGGCAACCTATGTTGACCATTAAATGTTTGCGCAATAGATCCCAATGGGTCGACGTGCTGCTGGGAGAGTAAGACCTCTGCAGGCCCCACTAAGATAATAAGATAACTCTCATACGTAACCGGTAATCGAACCCTGACAATACCTGTATCAAAAGTAGTTTTATTACGTAATCGTATTCAAATTAACGTAAGCTATCGATTGATATTTTTTAAATAAATTTTATGCAAGTATTTTTAAAGTTACAGCATTTGAATAATTTTATTTCTGCACCGGCTACCTAGAATAATGTCGCGCGATCACATACACGAGTACTTCCTTACGAACTGCTCGATCGCGCAGACTCGCGCGCGCGGTGCCGTTTCAACACAAGCTGCGTTTTTTGCAAAGAGATTTAAATAGTAATAGAGCGGCTATTGGTCACTATTTCATACAAAAACTTTGAGCTGGTGCTCAAGTTACGCCATCTAACGTTGAAAAGCAAAACCTTATATCAAGAATAACAAGAAGTATACTATGAACAATTAGAATAAGTTTCACCTACCCCACGGTAGGTGTCGCCCTGCAGTAGGGATGTTCCGTTAAAAATTCGACGTACCTATCGATAAGTTTGATGAAGATTAACTAAAATCGGTATAATATACAACATTGGAACAAGCAAGTGACAATTAGGGAAGGAACTGAAAATTCGGGTGTTTCAAATGAGTATTTACTAAGTAATAAAGTGTAAAGTTATTAAAAATTCAACATACTTAACTAATTATAAACAAAGAATGAATGAATGAAATAACATAAGCACCTAGCTAGTACCTACGAACAGCATACTGACAACACTCATTTTTGAAGTAAACCCACCCCCGCGATCACTCGTCATAAGTAAGGATTATTATACACTCCCGTATACCAAAATCAAGTCAACTTCAAAACAAATGTAACATGGTTGTGTGATTGGATTAACGAATCAATTCATAGGAATGATAAGGTAAAATGGCTGACTTTAACAGATTAACACGTGTTGATCCATATAGTGATTCATTTTAAAATACCTAAGTTTACATATATATTATAGACCACATTGCGTGTTAATGACAACTCGCAATCGCAAGTACAACCACGAGCAAAAATATGTAAACAATTGTAACTCTTAAAACAATGGAATAAGAGTCAAAGTGTATACATATTGGTGCTCGTGACTGTACCTATCAAATTATTTTTGTCGATCTTAATTGCTTTTTCGGGCATTATTTATGCAACTTTTAAATACACGGCATTGTGAACGTGTTTACATTGGCCGTGTTTTAAGCAAAGTAACAAAATAAGAGCTCACTTGTTAAGTGCGCTGTTATTTAACGAGCCGCGCCGCGCGCCGACCTGACATCTAGTTGGTATTGTTGATCGAAGAGTTTAAAATAAGTAGTAATATTCTAATTTATTAAACGATCATCGCACGATACTGCTACACTGCATAACATTGCGTTAGGGACGCAATGATCATTGAGTCAGAATATTACTACTTATATAAAACTTAAACTTACGACATAAAAATATTATTTACTTATAACATTATTCGATAAGTAAAACGACATCACTTGAACACCACTAAATCATCTACTTCCGCTTCGACAAGTGTGGTGACATCCTAAAAGTAGATCCTTTTGCTTTTCACCACTAGAGGTCAGCATAGGGCAACGGTAAATGTTCTAGAATAATTTATTAGAAATTATGATTATAGTCTGATTATTGGGTAAATATACAAAATATTTACGAAAATAAGCTGTAATCACATTCAGCCTTTTTTCCATATCGGGATTTGCAGTATCGCAATACGCAATTTGGTATATTTTCTATTGTTTAAGTCAAATTTGTTCACGCATAAACACGACTGCACTAGAGGGCGCATAACATCATACTAAGCGACTTGTTACCACTTGGTAATAAGTTGTGGATTAAAGTTTTGATCGCTATGTCCTGTCTATTAGTAATAGTTTAATGTCTTTGGTTTTTTGACAAAATTGCCGCGTCAGTGCGCGTAATTATAGATTCCTATATAAATGATCATAAAGGTAGGAAAATGTTTTCATATTTGTTATTATGGGTATATAAATGTACAGAATGACATTTTTTGTATCTTTTATACAAATACAAGATGATTTGTGTAGGTAAACTGAAACTTACAAAAACGAAATTACCTCAATATGTGATTAAAGTGATATTTGTTTATTTTTATCTTGATTTTTTGATATGTTCTGAATTCTTCAATGAAATATTCCATTTCTACAGTCTTGTACAGGCGAGACGCCTGACGCTTAAAACCCCAACTAGCACACTAGTGGAAATAGCAGCCTATTTTGCAACTTTTAGCTGTACAGTAACGCTTTAGGGGTTCAGGAAGTGGTTTTAAGTTCTACTATTGCTTCCGTAACTGCTCATAGCTGTAAATATCACTAGGGGTAGCAGAAACTAAACCAAATGCCACTCTAGGCTTTTTAAGAGTTTATTTTACAACCCATTTGCCGTCTATAGCTTTAAAGAGAGTTAAAACATGTATGTTAAAGCTTAAACCTGCTAAAAAGCTTTTGTTGCCGCTGCTGTGCGCTTCAGAACTGCATAAAGACTTTAACCGCAGCCTTTTTAACGGAACTGTATAAAAGATATATTTATCTCTATTCTGCCACTGAAAGTTTCATTGCAGAAGTAATTTGTACTTTTGCGCAGACTTAGTAGCAATTTGATCGACTGTTTTACTAATAGCGACATTAAGGTTTCACAATAGAAGCAGGAACGTAATGGACATTGCCTACTCATTTGGATACATTCTGCTATTTTTATTGGAGAAATCAAATCACATTTTATAAAATAGTTGAGCCAGTTTAAAAGAAATATGGATCTGAAAGCATGGAAGTTCAAACTAAGAGCTGGTGAATATCGCAAGAAAGTACGGAGAGTTTATCAGAATATGATTAAAAAAAGACAACTGTGTGTGAGAATTCAGTAATTGAAATATGTATTAAATAACACGTATTTTTTTTAACTCAATTACGTGAGAGTAATTTAGCTTTCATTTATAAAACTCTATTAATTAAATTTATCCTTATAAGATTCATTGGTAAGAAACAAAAATAATGCGCCAAGTTCGAGTTGAACAAACATTAGCGAGGGACCCGTAGATTTTGTTTTCGCAATTAGTGATAACGGACCAGTTACAGAGAAAAACTAGTTATAACTTGGTGTGGCAAAATAAAAAAATGAAGTAAAATAACCTTGTTTGCGTAATCATGTGTTTAATTTATTATTATGGTCACATTTGTAAATCAGTTCAAAAAACAGTTGTAAAACATTTTTATAGTGTTTTAAACATACTTTTGTGCCTTCACCTCTTGCGCTACCAGACCAAGAGCATTTGGTTAGAAATTCTCTGGTAAAAAACACATCAATTTTACTATACTAGTTGATATGCGCAGTTTTCAGCTTTTCCTGGTTGGCATACAATACTATATTTAATTTATAGTCCTCTTTCACCTTGCCGTCGTTTAATATTGCCTCTAAATTTGATAGTTCTACGATATTTCTTATAAGGTTTAAACAAAATCGGTTATTATCAGTTGTTTTCTTCATAACATAATTTAATTTAGTAACTTGTGGTTCATATTTTCCAGTTATAAAAGTATCCAATTTTACCGAAATATGAGCAATGGCCATCAATATGCTTGGCTGGTTTTCCAATACTTTTTTATAATTATCTTTTAGTGATAAATAATAAATAAATCAATCAAAATTGTTTCTCTATGTTTTTCCCACGTAGATGGACAGTTGCAAAGTTCTTGTTTATTTTGTTGTTCATTATAAGTTTGAAATATTTTGAAAGGCATTCTGAAAACATGTTAAGACATAATTGTTAAACAGTTTAAACCGTGAAAAATATAAAAGCAGCTACAAACGACCATCGTATTTTAGGGTTTTCAACGAGTTCTA
Organism: Scoparia ambigualis; assembly: GCA_963921215.1. Taxonomy (NCBI): domain Eukaryota; kingdom Metazoa; phylum Arthropoda; class Insecta; order Lepidoptera; family Crambidae; genus Scoparia; species Scoparia ambigualis. The sequence goes on along the minus strand of OY992506.1, from coordinate 3,082,023 downwards.
CGGATCTCTAAACAAATAACCATTAGTGTGGTTTGATACCTGCAGTAAGTACGAAATAAAAGTGATTGTAAAGACTTGAACTGCATTAGTGGTACAGGTATTACTTGGACCTTCAGAAGAGTGAAACTTTACGCTTTGACGCGCAGAAGGGAAGTATTAATTAAGGTTAAAGTTGCAAGTTAAAGCTGTTACTCATAGACGCCATGTTTACAAGACAATTATTTATCATTACTTGAGAAATTTATAGGTTTTTATCACGATTTGTAGAAAAATATAACTAAATATAAAACCTGCAACTTACTAAATACAAATGTAGTCAAGAATGTCGTTTCAATATCGTGTAGGTATGTGTTATAATATTATTTATTTAATGATATTTTACATATTTTACGATATTCTGAGGTAATTAATGAGGCGCGTTAAAAATACTCTAATAATATCAACTATGTGCACGATAAACCTAACTGCGTTTTTAGCCACTTTCATATAATACAAAATATAACTCAAAAACACTTCACTTTTTATTTATTTGTATTCAGTAATGTCTGACTCAGGAACAACAGATGTATTTAATAAATGAGAGACAAGGTGAATGATCAGTGATCTTTTATTCGTTCTGTTAAACCTGTCATTCATTCAATAAGCGCCACAAGAGCTTTAGTGTGGTGTTAATTATTAGTTGCAGCTCCTGTAGCGCTTTAGTGCCACTATTATGAAGTTCTAATGAAACGGTAGGCTGCAAAAAGTGGTGCCCCTTTGGCTGTAAAGCGGCTGCATAAGGTCTGCAGTGCACGCTCTGGCGCTTGAGCTTGGCGCCTTTGGGAATAATCGGATTAGCTCCAAAGCTCTTATGCAACTAGTTTGTGCTAGTTGGGACACTAACGGCGCCATCTAGCCGTTCATCGCGTAGTTGCGTTTGCGATGCGACAACTGAAGCCGGCGCAGGAACGTCACCGGCGCCGTGTCGACTGAGTACTTGTGGTCGCTGACGTGACGAGACCAATGATATTTTATGTTTAGATACGTTGCCTGGCCTCCGTAGTGGCAAGAACAAATCAAGGTAATTGCCTGGACTTCACTCAGTCACACGTCAGTCAGTGTCACGTCATTACGTTTGTACCTTTTTAAAGTTTTTTATGTTGTTTGTTAGATAAAATGCCTTCCTGTGTAAATTGCAAAAACTATACTGCAACAGTAAGAGACAAGAAAAGTGTTTAATTTCATTTGCAAGTATTGTAAATACGAATTTAAAATAGAAAATTTTAATTTAGTTATGACATTCGCGCTGTTGCCAATTCGATATGCGTAAGCGAGAAGCGTGTACTATGTTTTCTGTAAGAGTGAAAGAGAGAAAACAATGGCGGCCGAGATAGCCGTGCAAAGGGGAATGCGCTGTTGTCAATTGGTCGACTACCATAGATAGTTTTTATCTCTTTTTAACAATAGGCTTGACATGATTGTGTTTATTTTCTTCCCTTTCCACGTGTATTACGTCATAGAAACAATTTCGCCATTTTTTAAATGCAATTCGTTCACGTATGACTAGTCTATTTATAAAAGGTCATTGGACGACACTGCATTCCCCGCTTAGCCTTAGCGCGCGCGCATGTGACATCTCACAACCGAGACACCCTTTTCGCCGCGTTGAACATTGGCGACCCCTAAGAACATTTGTGAAGTGACTGTGTGCTGTGCCGTGATCGTGAAGTCCACTTCATCGCCCTACCCGTGCTTTGCCTGGCTCCAATTGCCCGCTCACCTATCATCATCCCAGGTAAGCCTTCCTACCTACCTACCTACCATTTTCCTACGTCGCGTACTCGCCACTCAGACGTGGCGAATACAAGTCTACTGTTTAATATTACAAAAAAAGACATAAAAATTTTGTAGCTTTGCTAAAAACAGTAGTCACGATCACATGAAACAAAATATAAAAACGTTCATATCAAATGCAAATAAAATTAGCACAATCATATACAGTAAAGTGAGATAGTAGTATGAGTTTTTCCAATTTTTTCGTGTTTTTTATGACTAATTTAATTATTTATAATTTGATAATTTCATTAAATTGTCCAATCCATAATGCATTACACTTTTTTCTTTTAATCGGTTCTTTTGAAGACAATCTTCTTAAACTTATACTAAATAAAAAATGGTTAAAAACACATATTTTTACTAAATTTTACTGAATTTAATTTGTCATTAAAAATCTCCATAATACTTGAGAATGATTAATTTAAAATAAAAAAAAATTAAATAATAAATGTTGTCTACGTCATTTGTGGGCAGAAAAATCAAAAAAAGTTATTTATTTATTTATATTTCATTTGCTCACTACACTTACAGTTAAACCAAAGCGTGCAGAGGCCAGTTACATTTTGTGTAGAAATAGTATACACTTAACTACTTAATTTCTAAAAAACGTACAACACTATTAACAAATCTATGTATAGGTACACAAAATACATCAACATCCGGTTGTTGAACGATCAGAGCGTTGAGTAGATCCAAAGCTTGGGCAGTAGGTGCATATTTTGCCGTCTGTGTGCGAACCAACGGAGCTGCAAATAGACGCCGCGTGCGCAGCCGCGCCAACTTATTCGGAACGAAAAACGAACACTTCGACAAGGCTTCAGGATTATCAATCTTGTTATTAAAAAGAAGAAAATAATGTAAAAGAAAAGCATATTTGAACAATCTAACAAACTTACCAAGTGTAGTTCGATTGAAATTATGCATCTTGTTGTCTCGTCCGAAGATGATGAGGATTACTACTTGTTAGTATCGATTTATCGTACTCACTGACGCCACATAGTTAAAAGTTTAATTAATTTTTGCGTTCGGAACGCATCGCTGCTCTTCAAAATTGCGTTTCTGAACGCGTCAATCCAACGTCATCCGTCCCGCGCTTCTTGCTGTCATTAAGTTTAAAGTCAGGATGTGTAGCTGGTTCTGCAACTGTAGGGTGTAGGTAATTTAGAGTATCTGAAAGGGTGGGAGGGACTCATCATCTTCGGACGAGACAACAAGGTGCATAATTTCAATCGAACTACACTTGGTAAGTTTGTTTGATTGTTCAATTATGCACCTTGTTGTCTCGTCCTCTATGATGAGGATTACTACTTGTTAGATGTTTAAAGTCCAGTTGTAGAATCAGACCTTTTATTAATTTTCTAAAAATTACAATCTTATGTAGTAAAAATTTAACCTAGTAATTTTAATTAATCATTAAAAATTAGTCTTTCAATCAACAGATAGATAATACAGGAACTTATAATTACAATAAGTCAAACTCAAAAACACAACCAACTTTTCTTATCGAGTCTATTAATTAACATAATAATTATTCTTAATCAGTCTTCATTATAAATAATGTAATTAATTATTTTAATGAGATATGATATGTGATAACTTAAATAAAACATTTAAGTTTTAAGTAATTTAGGTATCAGCCCGATATAATCGCTTCAGCGAATGTATTTTCAATACTAATGACTGGACGATTATAAAATTTTGCAAAAGTTGAGGAAGTATTAGACCAACCAGCCGTCCTGCGTATTTCATCAATATTTACGCCTTTCAGCTGACGCTTTCAAAACGCTGCAGAAGTTGAAGCATGTCTAGTGCTGTGAGTTGAAAAAATGGATATATCTATACCACTTGCAGCCAGTACAGTTTTTATCCATCGACTAATTGTACTAATACCTACAGCTTTATATGGTTTTTTAAAAGATACAAATAAGCTAGGACATTTTCTAATGTTTGATGTTAGCTTAAGATAATTAGTAAGACACTTAGCTGGACAGATGTTTGGTCTATCAGGAAAGAATGGTAGCGTTAACACAGGTTGGTTCTTATTATGTGCTGATGTTTTAATGAGTTTATTTATTTTAATAATTATTTTGCTATCTAGCACAATTATTTGTTTGGTACTAATAGATGCTAATGTTTGAATTCTTTGGCCTGTAGCTAATGCTAATAATGTTGCTGTCTTTAGAGAACATGTCTCCAGGTTGTTTAAATCTAAGTAACTGGATTCTAGGAAGTTAAGAACAATAGAAACGTCCCATGTAAAATTATATTTTGGTTTACATGGACGTAATCTAAAAAAACCTTTAAATAATCTTTTGACTTTTTCATCAGTTCCTACATGTGGGCCTATCACCAGTGACAGGGAAGATCTAATGCAATTAAGAGTACTGTATGATACACCTTCATCAAACTTGAGTGTTAAGTAGGTAATTATTTCAGTAATGGGTGCTTTAGTACAATTTAATTGTTTGGTTTTGCAGTATGAAAACCAGGCAGTAATATTAGGTATATACTGTCTTAATGTGTTACTTGATACAGATGAGAGCATAATATCTGCCGCGCGTTCGTCGACACCAGCGTCTAGGAACGCCTGCCGGATAATGTCCCTGCCATCAGTGATAAGCTGTGGTGAAGAGGATGCAGTGAGCTGGAATTACATAAAATGAGTAAATTATTGTTTGGATTAAATATAATTGGTTCTGACACCAATAGTTTTTTTTATGAAGGAAACCATGGTTGTGTTTCCCAGTAAGGCACAACAAGTATTCCAGTAGCCTCATCAGTTATAATTTTTTCTATACATCTTAACACCATTGCAAAAGGTGGAAATGCATAAAAAAAAATATTCTGCCAAGACATGGTAAAAGCATCTATTCTATAGGCAAAGGGATCTGGGTGCCATGAAACATATTTAGTACATTTTGAGTTTGTTCTTGTTGCAAATAAATCAATATCTGGGCAACCAAATGTTTTTACTATCTTTTTGTAACATATATCATTTAATTCCCATTCTGTTTGACCTAGTGCTTTCCTTGATACTGAGTCTGCAATTATATTATCTTTTGTATTAACGTAAGATGCATGTATAAATATATGTCTTTTTTCACACCATTGCCAAATAGTTTTTGCTAACTCATGTAAGTGGGGGTATTGTACTCCACCATATCTGTTAATGTAGGCAATAGCAGTAGTATTGTCAATTCTCATGAGAATTTCACAATGTGAGAGATGTTTTGCAAAACTTTGAAGTCCAAACAATGCAGCTTTTAGTTCCAAAATGTTAATATGCAACTTGGATTCTTCTTCTGTCCATGGACCCTTTGCTGTCAGTGTGCCACAAGCCGCACCCCAGCCTGAAAGCGAGGCATCAGTACTGATTTCCAATTCAAATTTGTGTTTTCTTATTGGAGCAGTTGAATTTGGTAAATTATTTAACCACCATTGTATATCAGATATGCAACTAATAGGTAGGGTTATCAAAGCCTCATAATTGTCATTGTGTTTTAAAAGAGATAAGTACTTAAGCCTTTCTAGCTATTTTGTATAAAGGAGACCATATTGTATAGCTGGGCACACTGAAACCAATGTTCCAAGAACTTGAGCTAAGTATCTAATTGTAAAATTTAACTTTGTCAATAATTTTTTAAGAAGTTTTAAACACTTAGTTCTTTTTTCACAATCTATATGAATAGTCATAGTAACTGTATTGAATATCAATCCAAGGAATTTGCATTCATTGGAGGGAATAAGTTGACATTTCTTTACATTAACAATAAAACCTAATTGTGTAAGCAGTAATCTAGTTTGGTTTACATTATTTAGACATTCTTCATATGTCTGGCCCAAGCAGAGCCAATCATCGAGATATTGCACAGATTGCAAACCATTTCCTCTCAGTAATGCTACTAGTGGTTTCAATATTTTGGTGAATACGTATGGAGCCGTACAAAGACCAAACGGGAGTACATTAAATTTGTACATTTGTCCATCAAATATGAAACAAAGATATTTTCTGTGATCAGAATTTATGCTGCACATATAATATGCATCTTTTTTATCTATTGTTGCCATATAATAACCTTTGTTAATTAATTTACAAACTGTACGATAATCTTCCAACTTAAAATGATTTGGGGTAATAAAATTATTTAATTTTTTCAGGTTCAGAATGAATCTATAATCTCCATTTGGTTTTTGTACTAAAAAAATAGATGAACAAAAGTTCTCTTGAGATTCTGTACATTTGTCTATCACCTGTAATTGTTTTAATTTTTGAATTTCTAATTTTAATTTGAATAAATTCAGAGGGGGAGAATGTATCATTTTTAGGCTGAACCTGTTGAAACGGTGTCTCATCAAATGGAATTTTATATCCAGATACCCAATTCAACACAGTTTTATCATTGGTGATTTTTCGCCAATTATTGATAAAGAATGGAAGTCTGCCTACTTGGACTTCTAGTGTTTCTTGTAGTTGGAGTTCGAGTTCCGGAAAGGTTGCCTTTTCTTGTCCTCCTTGGGTTTTGGTTTGGCTGAGTCGGGACACTTGGACGGGGGCCCCTCCAGTTTAAAGGTTGCTGTTGCTGTTGTTTGGGAATTGTCTTGGTAGTGAAGGTATACTCAGTGTTCTTAAGGTCTTTTACAGACCTTTGTACAGCTTTAGTAGCTTTTATTTTTTCTGCTAAGTTTGTCCCAAAGAGCAAGCTATCGGGTTCATCTGTGAGGCATTCCTTCATCTCCTTGTTGATCACAGCAGATATGAGAGATCTTCTGCTTCTTGTATCCATGTAAATCATGTCACAAAGAATTTTGGCAGCGTCATTTACGTGATGCACAATTTCTAGCTTGTTACTATTTTTTTAAAATAAGTCGAGGGACTTCCCAAGGGCTGCCAAAGCAATGCCCACCTGCCTCTGCCTCTCGGCAATTATAAGGTCCCTTTTTCGAACCGCCTCGGACACCGCTGCTGACAGCTCTGGATTAAGTTTTGGAGGGAGCATGTTAATATTTTCAAACGGTATATATGCTTTGAATAGCTCATTCTTGAGGTCTTTTGTCAGTCCTTTATTCAAAATAGGATTCCACCTGTTAACTATCTCACAGTGGGCTAAGGGCCCTTTAATAATTTCTTCCACTGTCCCCATAGCCAATAGTATTTCCGTGTCTATAACAGAGACTTCTTGCTCCTGAGTAGGAGAATCATCAGTAGGCTGAATGTCTTGTTCCATAGATACTATAGGGGCCTCCATTGAGTCCTCTATAGGGTCCAATATCGTTACCGAACATGACGTGGTTGAATCTGGGTGAAAACAAATACTCTGTTTAGACATGTATGTAATTTTTGGCAATGTTATATTGTAGATCTAGGCTCTACAGCACATAGCAACTACAATTATTTTTTAAGCCGTAATATACCTTTCGTATATCCACGGTTTGAATACTCAACATAGTACCTATATACATACTTGTTGTAATGGGTAAGTTTTGAAATGTTTTGATACCGCCTCACCCCGCAGGTGGGCCTGAGTATCCTTAACAAAACAATTGCTAGAAGTAATAAGTAAGTACCTTTACTGTCGGAGTCGTTGGAATCCAACTTCCGTAATTTTTTGCTTAATCGTCTCAATTTCTTTTCTATTTTTGCTTTTTCTTTCTCAAGCTTCCTTTTTTTCGTCATTATGGATTACAATTACACTATTTTACGCTTTTATTTAAATAATCCCTGAAAATCGTGGCGCCGGTAAAGTGACATAAAAAACGAATGACAGCAAGAAACGCGGGACGGATGACGTTGGATTGACGCGTTCAGAAACGCAATTTTGAAGAGCAGCGATGTGTTCCGAACGCAAAAATTAATTAAACTTTTAACTATGTGGCGTCAGTGAGTACGATAAATCGATACTAACAAGTAGTAATCCTCATCATAGAGGACGAGACAACAAGGTGCATAATTTCGCCGGAGCTCTAAAGTGTTAATACCCACCATGCCGGCTATGAAAAGGGATGGATATAGATATGGGTAATATCCAAACATCTTTTTGTAAACATAACGTGTTGCGGCTTCACCTAGCGGCCCGCGAACATTGCTCCGTTATACTCGCAGGCGTTAACATTTGTTGTGAGGGTACTTGATAATATAAATGTGATCGGTTACATTCACCTTAGACGCATCAACGACATAACATTGTTTTGTATTTACTTTCTAAAATTAAACATTATTTAAAAAACCTGAGTTTATTTCCTGCTAGAAGACCATCACAGATATACAAGCAAACGATTCAAGTAATGTTTATGAATATTAAACATAAAAATTGGCGACCGTGACAGGACAAGTCCGCCTGAAGAGGTCAATTGTCTGCAAACTTGCTTCAAGAGTACAAAATTTATTGAAACGTTGAAGAAAGACGATCATATACCACAAAGGGCATCAGTGCAGCTTAAGCATCGACCCATCTGTGACGAATTAATAACCAAAGTGCTCAAATTTATAACAAAAGGCGCCAGCTGTCGGCCGTGCTCACTATAAGTTAAGTGCTATTCCCTTCTTTCACCATCTTATTACCCTAAATACCTTACCTAGAATCCCAACCTTTCGTTAGTTCATCACATAAAATAAGCTAAGTTTAAACTAGAAAAGAAAAGTGTTAAAATTACTTCCACAGTGCAAACGGGTTAACTAGCAGTACAAAGGTATTTGTAACATTTGGGTTTTTAAGTGTCTAACGATAATCATTGTCTAATTAGCATCAGTTTTATTGTTTTACTACAGCAAATAATATATCTAAAGTCCCCAGTACACAGTGGCGTGTGATGGCCCACTGCTGGCCATCGCCAATTGTAGACAACTGTAGGCCACGATTACGTCGTGTTCACACAATGGCGTATGCTGGCCCACTGCTCATTGCTGCCTGGTAGTGGTGGGGAATATATCTTTTTTTGTGAATCGATTCAAAACTTTAAATCGATATTTGATATCGGATTCTGAAACTGTATAATATTTTAATATCGGTGATATCGGTACCTATCGACCATATCTATCACTGTATAGTATATTAATAAAGGATTCGTAAAATTTTACTTTATTTTATTTTATTGGCAACGGGTAAGCGCCTGGCCTTCATCTCACCTGATGGTAAGTGACGATAAGGCCGAAGGTGGAAGCGCGCTTCACCCGGAATCACTTACCTGATGATGATACTAGTAACAAATAGGTAGTAATGATTTTCATTTTATGAAATTTTAACAAGCACATTTTTTTGTTAAAAAGATTGATCATTGATAATTAACAATTATATCAGCGATATGGTACAATATTCTTTTAACTGATCAGTTGTTTTAACTGATCAGTTATTCAACTGATCAGTTTAACTGACCGTGAGTGTCGCTTTACAAGGCGAAGCAAGTTGATAGGCAAAAATAATGAAACATGATGCAAGTAGAAACTTTGTAATGGACCGTCCGTTGATGAAAATGAAAAAATGTAAATGAAAAATGTTTATTTCAACAAAATAGCATAATACAGGATTATACATTGTACCTCATAAAAATGTACTTCCTACTTTGTTGGCAAGATATATCAGTAGTTTACCTGTGATATCAACACTAAAAAAAATTTGTTACGTTGATGCCAGTACGATTAACAAGAAAAATAGCCTCATCTTATCCTAAAGTTACCTACATAAAATTTAGTTAATTAAGTATTTTATGTTATATAAAACAAACATAATGTAAAAATCTGAATTTGAATGGACATGTACATAATATAATATTATATATATTTATAAAATACGTTTGTGCCTTACGTATCGCATCACTATCCAGTTTCAATCCCAGTACACACACAGTGGCGTGTGATGGGCCATGCTTGGCCACTGCCGGCCATCGCCATCACAGACTTAGTAGAGATGATCGCCATTGTGTAGACGGGGTAGATGGTGTACAGTGGCGAGCAATTGTCGGCAGTGGCGCGCAGTGGCGCGCGATGGCACGCAATCGTAAAGTTGTCGGTTTTTGGGCACACATCAAAGGGAATCGTGGCGTGTAGTCAGAGAATATATACACTACCGTGAAAAGAAGCGACACTTAAGCATGTGTGCTCGTAAAATCGCTCGCTGCTATGTGTGGGTGTCTGGATCTGCGCGGGGGCCTTGCGTGGCGCGCGGGGTATGGGCGGGCGGCCTGGAGGTCGCCTCGGCTGAGGGCTGAGTCGAGCGAGCGAGCGTCTGTATTGCGCACTGCACGTACAGACTGACCTCCACAATCCGGTTTATATCATTTGGCTAATAATGGATTAAAAGCAGTTAATAGCCATTAATAGCTGATTTCGGATGGTAACCCTGCTATTAATGTTACAGTAATGATTAAAAATATCGCGACAATAAGCAAATAAATGGAAGATGCTTATACAGTTTTTATCTATTTTTACACTATACATCACTCGTAGGTACATAGAAATCTCGAGTTTTTGATCGTGAAAGTTAAGTAATGTTTGCCGAGGTCGCCAAGAGGATGGATGACCGTAGGTTCATAAAATCTCGAGGTTTCCGATCGCAAAAGTTAAGCAATGTTCGCCTAGGTCCCCAAGGGGATGGGTGACCGTAAGTTCATAAAATCTTGAGGTTTTCGATTGCGAAAGTTAAGCAATGTTCGCCGAGGTCGCCAAGGGATGGGTGACCGTAAGTTCATATAATCTCGAGGTTTTCGATCGCGAAAGTTAAGCAATTTTCGCCGAGGTCGCTTACTGGTCTCCCATCAATTACTCTACCTGCGCAAAGCTTAACTTTTGTGACTGTAAACAGAACGTCTGTTGAAATTGTATGAAACTATCAATAGCGGGGTTTTTAGCCAATGGATGACTAATAATGGCTATTAATGGATTATAATCGCTAATAATCCAAACAATTCGGCTATTTACCCATCTCTACCAACGACTTACGAGTACATGCACGAGTAATCATGCCCGGTTTTCATTATTGTTGTGTATACGGCTGTGGTAATAACCAAAAACAAACTGATAAAAGTTTCTTCTCATTGCCCAGCGATCCAGAAAAGTAATTGCCTACTTTATATTAATATTCTATTACTTACCTACTTTCTGTATTACACGATTTACACATAGTATATAGATTTAGTAAACGTCCGTCAGATTCCACTTTTGTCACAAGCAGTTTTTCTATAATTGCAGTTCAGTTTCAACATGAATGAAGGTACCTAAATCACTCTCGACGTTTGAAGTAGGTAGGTAAGTAGGTACTCGTAATAACACTAGCATCATTCATCACTACCTCAAATCATAGAAGGGAAATCACTACCTACCTAGTGTACCTACCCAGGGGCCGTCCATTAATCACGTGATGTTTTTTTCAGCATTTTTTAACCCCCCCTTCCCCTGGGTGATATGTGGTGAGGTTTAAGTCAACCCATTTCATTCATCTCATTCATCTTGACGAGTACTTTCTTTTTAAATGGTTACCAGGGTCTGATCTGATGATGGAACTGGAAGGTGGTCATAGGAACTACGTAAAGAAACGACTCAACCCCATCAGGTCTCAGCTCGTTTGATTCGTCTTGACGTTAGTGCTAGATGGTAACCACGGTCTGTTGATGGAGCTGAAAGATGGCCATAGGAAGTCAGTAATTAAGCGACACAACCGCGTCGAGTTTAATTCGTCTTAATGGGTAGACCGTTTTTGATGGGTGGTGAGTGGTGGTGGTTTGGTGGACGTGAATAAATTATGTATACCTACACGTTCAGTGAGAAGAACAGATAAAAAAACGTGTCCAAGGATAACTAAAAAGTAAAAAATAAATTAAAAGTTAAAAAACTTTTTTTTTAAAAACAAGCTTATATTTAAATGCGCTAAACTTTTAATAACAACTCCTAACGTCGTTACTCAATTTATATTATATAAAGGTTTGTCGCAAAATTAACTATTTAATTAAGTGCTATAGGTATACTTATGTTTAAATAAACAAGTAAATTAAATACCTTGATGTGATTGATTTTAACAAAATATAAAAAATTTCAATCTAAGAAAATACGAGTACTTAAATCTCGCGACAACCTTTTAAGTATATCATATAAATTGTGTAATGACGTTTATGTTGTTAGTAAAAGTTTATTTTTTTTCTTTTTAGCACTCTTAAATAAAAGCTTGTTTATTAAAAAGGTTTTTTACTTTTAATTTTAAGAATATTATCTTTAAATAAAGGTATAAAGTTTAATCTAATTTTATTCGAGAAAATGAAGGACCATGATAAAAATGTCTTAGAAAGGAAAGGTTGCAGGTTGTTTTTTTTTACGGCGAGTCATCACACTACACGCCGCTTTCGGTTTAGAAATCGCGCGTTTGCCTAAAAAATAAATACACGTGATATTTTTCTACACCCCCCCTTCCCCCTTGTGATATTTCGTGATTTTTGCCGAACCCCCTCCCCCCCTTTCGAGCCGCACGTGATTAATGGACGGCCCCCTACCTACCACCTACTTATTATAAAACAAAGTCCCCCCGCGTCTGTATGCCTACGTACGTAGGTAAGTAGGTACCTATTTACTTAGTTAAGTCTTAAAGTACCTATTATAATATCAATTCTACTAGTCACCTACAATTATTAAGTACTTACCTATATTATTACAATTTACTTGTACCTGCACCTAACTTGTGTTGCACCTAACTGGGTTGACGACCTCCGTGGTCAAGTGATTAGCACGCCGCCGGGTCTAGCGTCGCGCCATCTCTGAGGTCCCGGGTTCAATTCCCGGTCGGGTCAGTTAAGAGAAAGACTGTTTTTCTAAACTGATTTCCGGTCTGGATATTTTTTATGTATATTTATCCGTTGTCTTTCCATATTAACGAGTTTCAAAAAATACTCATCTTGGTACCAAGATAATTGGTGTGAGCGTAAACAAATTTTTGAATTGAATTTTGGTTGGTAGAAAGGTACTTACTTACTTAATGGAGTAACTGCTAATACTACTACGAGAATACTACTAGAAAAATCGATTCAAAGAGAAAAATCATGCATGATGCATCCCTAATCGGCCATTGTGTAAACACCATCGGCCAACATACGCCACGATTCCTTTGATGTGTGCCCAAAAACCGACAACTTTGCCATTGCGCGCCACTGCGCGCCACTGTCGACAATTGCTCGCCACTGTACACCATCTACCCCGTCTACACAATGGCGATGGCCGGCAGTGGCCAAGCATGGCCCATTACACGCCACTGTGTACTGGGGCCTTAGTCCCCAGTACACAGTGGCGTGTGATGGCCCACTGCCGGCCATCGCCAATTGTAGACAACTGTAGGCCACGATTACGTTGCGTTCACACAATGGCGTATGCTGGCCCACTGCTCATTGCTGCCTGGTAGTGGTGGGAAATATATCTTTTTTTGTGAATCGATTCCAAACTATAAATCGATATTTGATATCGGATTCTGAAACTGTTATATATTTTAATATCGGTAATATCGGTACCTTTCGACCATATTATCACTGTATAGTATATTAAAAAGGATTCGTAAAACTTTACTTACCTGATACTAGTAACAAATAATAATGATTTTCATTTCATGAAATTTTCACAAGCTCATTTGTTTGTTAAAAAGATCGATCAATGATAATTAAATAAATATCAGCGATACGGTACAATAGTCTTTTAACTGATCAGTTGTTTTAACTGATCAGTTATTCAACTGATCAGTTAAACTGACCGTGAGTGTCGCTTTACAAGGCGAAGCAAGATGATAGGCAAAAATAATGAAACATGATGCAAGTAGAAACTTTGTAATGGACCGTCCCTTGATGAAAATGAAAAATGTTTATTTCAACAAAATAGCATAATATAGGATTATACAGTGTACCTCATAAAAATGTACTTCCTACTTTGTTGTCAAGATAATCAGTAGTTTACCTGTGACATCAACACTAAAAAAAATTTGTTACGTTGATGCCAGTACTATTAACAAGAAAAATAGCCTTATCTTATCCTAAAGTTACCTACATAAAATAAAGTTATGTTATGTTATATAAAACAAACAAAATGTAAAAATATGAATATGAATAATATTATATATATTTATAAAATACGTTTGTGCCGTACGTATCGTATCACTATCCAATTTCAATCCCAGTACACAGTGGCGTGTGATGGGCCATGCTTGGCCATTACCGGCCATCGCCATTGTGTAGACGGGGTAAATGGTGTACAGTGGCGAGCAATTGTCGACAGTGGCGCGCAGTGGCGCGCGATGGCGCGCAAACGGAAAGTTGTCGGTTTTTGGGCACACATCAAAGGGAATCGTGGCGTGTACTCAGAGAATATATACACTACCGTGAAAAGAAGCGACACTTAAGCATGTGTGCTCGTAAAATCGCTCACGGCTATGTGTGGGTGTCTGGATCTGCGCGGGGGCCTTGCGCGGCGCGCGGGGTGTGGGCGGCCGATCTGGAGGCCGCCTCGGCTGAGGGCTGAGTCGAGCGAGGGAGCGTCTGTATTGAGCACCGCACGCATGGACTGACCTACGGTATCGCTGCCTACGACTTACGAGTACACGCACGAGTAATCATGCTCAGTTTCTGTTATTGTTGTGTATACAGCTGTGGTAAGAACCAAAAGCAAACTGATAAAAGTTTCTTCTCATTGCCCAGCGATCCAGAAAAGTAATTGCCTACTTTATATTAAAATTCTATTATTTACCTACTTTCTGTATTATACGATTTACACATAGTACATAGATTTAGTAAACGTCCGTCAGATTCCACTTTCGTCAGAAGCAGTTTTTCTATAATTTCAGTTCAGTTTCGTCATGAATGAAGGTATCTAAATCACTCTCGACGTTTGAAGTAGGTAGGTAAGTAGGTACTCGTAATAACACTAACATCATTTGTCACTACCTACCTATTGTACCTACCTATACCTACCTACTTATTATAAAACAAAGTCCCCCCGCGTCTGTATGTCTACGTACGTAGGTAAGTAGGCAAAACCTAAAGCACAACTTAAAATCTTCATCATAATTTTAACTATTGTTAACATTACTAAGCTTAACACTACTACACACTAGCATCAAAACAGTGAATAGGCTAACCTCAGGTAGTCTTGGCTGCATTAGGACAAAAAAAACCTCCAAAGAGTAGCCCTGGCTATCCAGCCAAAGCCAGTATAGTATGAAATGTATATAATCTATCTAAGTCTATACGATCATATTTAATCACATTTCATTATTACCATAATTCATTTTCAAGCATTTTCATAAAATAAAAAGCAACAGAAAAAATACTTATCGGTTTCATTAATTACAATTTACGACTACCTACTAATAAGTAATAAACATTGACGAAGGTAGATTTCACAGCGTAAAATGCAATTTACTATGAAAGGACAAACCATAGACAAAAAACTGTCTACGTGACAGACAAAACCAAGATGGTGGCAGTGATGCCAGCTTACAAAATATGAACTAATGTTACAAAAATACAACAGCTTGATTAAATAATTTAAGTTTCCTAAAACAATTAAAAGTAACTTTAACACTAAATGTAAAAACTGTTTAGTAGTAGGTAGGTACTCAGAAGTTACTTTAATGTACTGTATAAGCTCGCATTAAAAATAATAAACCATAATATCTCACGCTCCTCAATGCGACAGCATACGCAGGAAATTCAATCTAACTCGGGACAGACGGGATCACAGCTCTCGATAAGTATTGTTGATGTTTCGTTGAACTACTTTTATATAGGCACTACCCACGCACCTGGAATGCACGTTAATTGGCGTGAATGTTTATGCAAGAAACTAATTTACGACAATTCGTTCGATTGACCTAGGACATCGGCAAAATCCCCATACTAGCTGGACCTGATATTCAATGACTATGGACATTATTAACTTTGTGTTATTTAGATACCTAACATAATTAGAACCAGTGTCCTAACTCCATATTCAATGTAAAACTTCACAAATGCGAGATATAATTTTAACAATTTTTGAGCTTTTGAAGTTAGAAAAACATTTTAACGATCTAATAGATTAAATTCTTAACTTAAGTCGACCTTAACTATCTGATAACTACAGAAATATTGATAAGAGAAATGTCATTATTTAACATGAAGTATTTGACATGAAACAAAGAGGACGCTTTTTTGTAAATAAAACACTTATGAATGATATCTACATAAAGATTTATTCAAAATCGTCTCTTTTGACTACACTACTTAACTAAAAAACTTGCTGGTGCTTCTATTATGTAATCTTGGTGACTGGCCCACCCCAAGGTACCACGGTCATGACACGTGCACAGCATCCAATCGTTCGACGACCTACCTAACAACTGCAACAATATTCTGTTATCCCTTCCATTCCAGACACATTATTTTCAATTAATATTATATACCTACATAGGTAGTAGTTTTCTTGAAATGTGTCTGGATTTAACTTTACAACGATACCACTACCTCTCAAGCGATACTCTGATACATCTTTAAGGAAACGCACCATGTTCTCCATAGTAGGACTTGTAGGATTTGTTGTAGGACAATGGCGAAAATGGACCTGACTATGGGCACAAATCAAATAAATTCTAAAACATATGCTGTTATTAGTTAATTTTGAAAATACAAATAATATACCTCAAGAACTTCTAGTTCTAGAGAAATTAATTAATGCGTAAAAATAATAAATATTAATGGGAAACTTACTCATAGCTTTTGAACGGTTTTGACCATAGACCATAGAGGAATAGATCTTGACGACGATGTCAAGTTCCATTTCACGCGTAGGTCTACAATTTCACGTGCTTGCATGTAATCCTCCCACCTTACACTCGTCGAAAAAAGATTATAGTATTCTACTTAGACAAAAATACATTGAAGTATTTTTAAAACAGTAAGCTGAAAATGATACAATAACTAAACGAAATAAAAACCAAATATCATCCAAAATCCAAAGTGACCAAATGCTTGAAAATGAATTATGGTAATAATGAAATGTGATTAAATATGATCGTATAGACTTAGATAGATTATATACATTTTATAATATACTGGCTTTGGCTGGATAGCCAGGGCTACTCTTTGGAGGTTTTTTTTGTCCTAATGCAGCCAAGACTACCTGAGGTTGGCCTATTCACTGTTTTGATGCTAGTGTGTAGTAGTGTTAAGCTTAGTAATGTTAACAATAGGTAAAATTATGATGAAGATTTTAAGTTGTGCAAATGATAACGCCTCCGTGGTCGACTAGCTCAGCCACTTGGTTTGTGGGCTCAGCGCACGGCCTGATAACCGGAGGTCCAGGGTTCAATTCCCAGGTCAGGCAATGTATGTTTCGGATTATTTTTTGCTGCATAGCCCGGGTTTGAGATTACCTACCTACACCCATCAATTGTAGCGACGACTTGATTTCAATAATGGAGGCCGTTGCTCATGCAGCAGTCGGACAGTACTTAACTTAACTTTTTTTTCCCCTTTTAATAAGTTATGATTAATTAAGCCTAAGAATGCATATCATTATTATTCGAGATTTAGATTACACTGCCAGTTGACATGATCTTAGTCAAGGGGTTTTAAATAAACCAGGAAACCTACCGATTAGTACCACATTAACTGTTGGATACGATTAAGAATTTTTTAGATGAAAGTTAATTTATTCAGCCCGGTCATCAGTCAATGTGATCTTGTTCGTGGGGTTTTATACCAGGCAACCGAACAATTAGTTACGCATTGATTGTTGGGTATGCAAAAGTTTAAATAAAATAAATCCCGGTCAATTCGGTCAATGGGATCTTGTACGTGGGGTATTTTATAAAAAAAATACCAGGTAACTGAACAATTGGTATCGCATAGAATGGGTCATACATATTATATGTGTGTAAGAAAAGTCGATCGAGGGGTTTTTTATAATGAACCAGGTAACCGATCAGATGGTATCTCATTAACTCTTGGATTTGCAAATGGTTGATCATAAATGTAGGGTCCTAATCACCCGCTAAGCTCCCAGATGTCGCGACAGTCGCGAGCCAACGATGTAGCGAATTGGTCCTAAGATCATTAGCTGACTTATTGTTTTTGCAAACATTTCATAAAACCAACGCATAAAACTTGGCGTTTTACTATTATGGCTGTTTACTCTGAATACGATCAGTGGCGGTACCTTCATACAAGCCGAAAAGCCCGGCTTGCCCTAACAAAAACTCAATATCACTACTGGTAAAACGCAATTATTAAAATCACTTAATATTTTTTACCATTGTTAATTTTCTTTCATCAGCATTCAAATTATCAATTTTATAAGTTTCTCATATTAAGAATCACTAAACAAATCGCATAAAGCTCCTTATAAATCGTGCGACGCTTTACATCTCTCTCGCACAAGTTGGCTTGCAACCGGGCTTCGGATTTAAAGTATATCCGCTCTCTTCTAACTTTAACAAAATTGCTACTCGATAAACATAATACTGCGTAAGTATGTATAGATTCTATGAGAAATTCATACTCTTCGTCAAAGCCAGCTTGCGTTATGAAGTTCGCAAGTAAGGCCTTCTCCAAATCAGGCTTTATTTCTACCGAATCACGTGCAACTTAAACGCGGGCGAACCAATCAGAGGCGACCGACGACAGCTCGAGCTCGGGCGAACCAATCAGAGGCGAGCGTTAATACGCGATTGTGCTGTGCAGCAGCCACAGGCAGCAGCCAGCCATTTTTTATTCTTTGTTATTGTCACACTTCACTTTATTTGAGGGATTGTTTATAAGTAACAAGTGTTTTCGTAATTTGTGTTAAAAAAATGTGTTCCGAGTTCAGTTCGTCGCTTTATTGGTCTCTGTGACGAACTAAGATGTGTTGAGCATGTGATGTGTTGCAAACAAATGTGTACTTAAACGTGTTGATGATTGGCATACGAAAGGCAGAGGTAAATAAATTCTTTGAACATCACACATGATTTATGTATTTCGCAAAGTATTAAAAGTCATCTAGGGCATTAATTATAATAGGTCTATGTAAAAAACTCTTTGGATTGTTGGTTGCTTCCATTCTAATAATTAAGTAATAATTAATACATTAAGAGTAGAGGCCTACATATCGACTGTGATTCCCGCGCAAAATGCCCATTTTCGCATTTTGTAGTAATTTTCCAGTTGTATTTATCGTTTTTATCGAAATAGGATAATAAATGCATGCGTAATATTACGAATCTCCACTCTGCGAGAATAAGCTGAGTTCGGACGGCCGGCGCATCGCATTTTGTTGTAATTTTGTACTTAGTTGTATTTATAGTTTTCATCGAAATAGGATAATAAATTCATTAAAACATTTTTATTCCTCATGAAGTAACAATTATTCTGTAAATATTATAAATATAAATATTATAAATTTTACTCAATAATATTATCGTAGATAAGAGAAATTCACAGTTAACTTAACGCGATTTTCGAAGTTTTTTTGGTTTTGTTTTATTTTTTTATTTCATTTGTTTAGTTCAATCCAGGAGCTCAAAAAAGTGCCCTCGCGCAATTTATGAAAATCTTTCTCTGCAATTTTGAGTTTAAATAAAAGTTAAGCGAAATTTACAAAAAGCGAGGCCGCTACGTACTATGCCAATAGCTATTCTACACTATTCAATAAGTAAATACTGTTAATGTATTTTTGTTTCAGAGATAAAGAACGCCTAAATTGGCCAAAATAAAATTCTCAAAAATCACATTCAAGATGTAATAGAAGGTAATAGCCTGTTTTTTTACCAACGACAAGAACGTTTGGAATGCCACGGCCTATGACGATTTGAGTAAAAAATGTGGCTAGTATCACAAATGGACACCAACATTGTACCTAGGTAGCAAGATTAGGAACTTCAGGTTTCGTGGCTTGCCCCAATCTGAAGCCCTAGGCACGCCACTGAATACGATATGCTGTGATTATGAAGTTTTACAAACGTTATTATGACTTTACATTTTAGCAGTTTAAGACATAACTAATTAAGCGTGAATTTCATAGAAAGGTTATGCGGAAACATTTCCGGTACCACTGCGGGTACCGATTTCCTGTTGGCGCGGTCTCCGGTGCGACGCGGCCTAGCTTTCGCCTCTGCACACCGTCCGTCAGGAAGAGTAGCCGAAGCTAAGTCCTTTAATTAAGCTCTACTCAAGCGGGCAGAGTGAGCGATCCGTATACCCTCCCTGAGTTTTGTAGATTAAAGAAAATAGCATTATAAATGGTGACATTACCACCTGTTTGGCTATTGTTGTATTTTTAGTATTGACTGCTTACCTACTTTTGTTATTCTTAGATGATTACAAATTTTTATGTACACTTGCCAGTGGGCGCCTTCCGCACCCGACCATTTTTAAAATTATGTTTTCCATGGCAGCCTTTAAGTGGAGCGACACCATTAAAGACCAATTGTCGACAGTGGCGCGCAATGGCAAAGTTGTCGGTTTTTGGGCACACATCAAAGGAATCGTGGCGTATGCTGGCCGGTGGTGTAAACACCACCAAATTGATGTGTGCCCAAAAACGTGTAAACTTACACAATGGCCGATTAGAGATGCA
The DNA here is from genome assembly GCA_963921215.1 of Scoparia ambigualis. Lineage (NCBI taxonomy): Eukaryota > Metazoa > Arthropoda > Insecta > Lepidoptera > Crambidae > Scoparia > Scoparia ambigualis. Next base: position 3,061,661 of record OY992506.1, on the reverse strand, counting down.
TCATGCATGATTTTTCTCTTTGTATCGATTTTTTGGAGCGTAATGAATAAATATGACATTGAAATTGAAAAATTAAATTATAAGTTAACTAGTTTGCAGGAGTCATTAACAAGTATGACTACTAGATATGAGTCCTCAAAGAGGGAGATTGGGGAATACATACTGGCCCTAAATAACCTTTTGGATAGTTCTCGGACTGAGAACTTTGATAATGAGTCTAGGCAATCCCTGGCGGCAGGCCTGGCTGCCTCGGAGCATTCCATGTCCATACCAGTGTGTGATCCCTCACCTCCTAAGCAGCTATGCTATGGTTTGTCCAGTTTGAATTCCAATATTTCTTACCAAAAAGGCAATAAATGTACTAAAAGTAGCACTCTAATGTTTAGTGATGAAATTGGAAGAGGGTTGGGTCAATTATTAAACACTGAGGGGCAAACTGTCTTAAATTATTGTATGCCTGGTTTGACATACCATGATATAATGGAAAAATTTATTTTACATGACCTTAGTAATGTAGGAACTGTTATTATTCTAATTGGGAAAAGGGGAAATGTGAACAAAAAAGTATTAGTTAACTTTTATGAAAAATTACTTTCTTTAAATATTCCAAAAATTATAATGTTCACACTTCCTTACAGTAAAAACTTGCCACACGAAGAAAATAATTTTAGATTTAAGCTTAATTTGACATTGAATACAATGGCTTTCTATGAAAAGAAAGTAGAAATAATAGACATAAATAAATTATTAGATAATAATTTTATATTGACAAAAGATAAATATTATCTTAAGACTTATTTTAAGCGACAGATAGCAAATTCGCTATCATTTTATTTTAAGTATTTAGCCAATAACATGGCTAGCTCAGCGGCTTCTATTGAGCTGCAACATACTGACATGCCAATTCAGACTTTGGAATATGTTCCAAATAATTTAAATTAGATTATAAGACAATAGAGGACACCTCTAGCAAATTATTGGAATTAAATTATAAGACGAAAGAGGAACTCTCTTGCAAAATGTTTGCAAATAAAATGAAATTAAATCAATGTAAAAATAACTTTATAAAAAGCCCCGGTCAATCATTAAATTTAAAAAATGTAGAATCTTGAACATTGTTCACCAGAACATCCAAGGAATGATGGGCAAAGATTTAGAGATTGAATTGTTCATGAACTGTAATAATATTAATATTCTTTGCATTACCGAGCACTGGCTTAGAGACCATCAGTTGTCGTGAAGCGACATTTAAAAAAGAAAAGATGATAAGATTTGACAATATTTATAATATGAACAAAATTACAAAACAAAAAAAGTGAAAGAAGAAGTGAATGAGAATGTGGTGAGTATGTAAAAGGTGATGGCGGATGATAATGTAAAGGTGAAGAGGCAGGTGCAGCTGACGTGGAGGCAGGCGAAGGTGTGGAGGCAAGCGCTGAACTTGGCAGGCGCCGTCAGGCGCAGGCAAGCGAAGGCAGACAGGCGCCGACAGGCAGGCGCCGGTAGGCGTAGGCAGGCGCAGGCAGGCAGGCGCCAGAAGGCGCAGGCTGGCAAAGGTGCAGGCAGGCAGGCGCCACCAGGCGCAGGCAGGCGAAGGTGCAGGCAGACAGGCGAGACAGGCGTAGGCGCACACGATGACTGGAGGCTGTAGTCTAGACTAGTCCTTCCAAATCAGAAGCTGGAGATGTTATCAGGTGACTACTTAATCCTTCCAATTCAGTAGCTGGAGAAAGTATGAAGACTAGCCCCTTCCAATTCGGAAGCTGAAGATAGTATTTGGGAGACTAGTCCTTCCAATTCGGAAGCTGAAGAAAGTATCTGAAGACTAGTCCTTCCAATTCAGAAGCTGAAGATTGTATGAAGACTAGACCTTCCAATTCGGAAGCTGGTGATCGTCTGAGTAGACTAATCTTTTTGTATCAGAATCTAGAGATGTAATGATTAGTCGCCGGCTGAACTTTATAAAGAAACCTCGGTTTCTGAGTTCTGCATAAATTTCGAAATATTATTTTTAAAACGCTGATATCTAGATGGCCAAATGTAAAAATGAGGAAGTCTAAAAGGTTTGATTAAAATTTGTTGAGAAGTTGCATAGCGACGAAGCAAAAATAAGTCAAAACATGACCAAAACACAATATTCAGTAAATAGAAAACAATTAAGGTGAGATAAATGTAAATATGACAAGGAATAACGCATAATAAGATTATCGAAGTGATCCGAAACTTGTGGGATACGTAAAAGTGTCGAAAAATAGTGTTTGAAGTTTCATGATTTAGATCAGGTAATAAATGTGTTTAGATAAAGGAGTTGCCATGTGTGTAGTGTAGTGTGTAGTTACTAAATCATTACGTATCGTTGCAGAAGCGAGGAAAAATAAAAAATGAGGCGAGTGAAATGAGATGAGAGTAACAAGACACGATGTGAAGTTGCATGAGGTAAAACGGTGGTTTCACCACACAGTTCATGTTCAATTTTAAGAATCATTTGGTAGGAAGTTCGTTCAGTCGAGGAAATGCAATACATGGTGGCTCCTTAATTATTTTTAGTAAAAAGTTTAAATTAAAGGAACGCAAAGACATAGTGAGCCTCTCGGTTGAGCGAACAATAGAAATAGCTTGTGTGGAGTTGGAGCAGTTTGTTGTGATAAGTGTATACAGACCTCCTTCAGCATTGTATGATTTTTTGAAAAAGTTATGGATGAGACATTGCGTAAGGTCCGCAATGTAGGTAAAACAATAATTGTTTGCGGTGATTTTAATATAAATTTGCTAGAAAACTCCACATTGTCAACTAAAGTTAAAAACTTATTTCTATCATACAATTTGAATAATTTATTTTTGGAGCCGACAAGAATAACTGCCACTTCGGAAACCTGTATTGATAACATATATACAAATGTAAAACCACTGGCTAAGCAAATTATTAATAACCTGGACTCTGATCATTGTGGCCAAATGGTCACCTTTCCACACCAGCGTAAGCAAGTGATGAAAAAGAATATCACTGTTGTGCCAAAAACTGCAGGTCGGCTGGAACGCTTTAAAAGCAATCTAGATACAAAATTAAATTATTTAGAATACAATGACAACCCTGATGTCTTTTATAATGATTTTTTCAACATATATTGTTCAGAATTTAATAAATCTTTTGTTCCAAAAAAGATGTCGGTTAGTGGTACTGCATCTTTTAATGAATAAGCTACAATTGGTATTCACAAAAGTAGGAAACGCCTTTATGAACTTTATGGTGAACGCAACTATAACACCAGCGACGACTTCAAATTATATGTTAAACATTATTCAAAGTAATTTAAAAGAGTATGCCGATCCCCCACTGTAGCTGAATCTGTTTTGAAGGAGAATATTAAAGATTGTGAAAGTAATTTCAGTTTTCCAAAAATTTGCGTTATACATATATTAAAAACATTTAACACTCTCAATAAAAAGAAAACTGCTGATCTGTGGGGTAATTCCGTGGATGTCGCTAAATCAGTAATTATGACAATAGCTCCAGTTTTAGCTTGCACATTTAACGAATGCATTGACTGTGGTGTTTTTCCTGTCCTAATAAAACATAGTAAATTTTGGATTAAAAAACATTCCAGTATTTTTATGAACATAAATCAAATTATCATAAATGTATTGTAATGCAACTGTCATTATATTTATATTCTTAAATCTCTCTCTGAGAGAGTCGCCAGCCTTTAGGTTATAGATTGCTCGAATAGCCCTCTTCTGAAGCATAAAGATAGTTTGAATGTCGGCAGCATTTCCCCACAGTAAAATGCCGTACGACATTACACTATGAAAGTAACTGAAATAAACTAATCTAGATGTATCAACGTCTGTTAACTGACGGATCTTTTTTTTTTTTTTTTTTTATATTATTTAGGGACTTTTACCACAGGTTATGTCAGTCCCATCGTAACAATGTATAATGTAGTGATCTATAACCATAGCAACAGGTATCTAAATATAAATCTATGTATACATAAAAAAAAAATTGTACCTTTGTACAAAGGTACTTACATAACAGAAAAATATGTATTTAAGTTTATCCTCATTCTAACATTATATAAAAATCAAACAGACCCCGAAACATTGATTACCATTTTATACAAAATCTTAGCTGCAGATGACGTGGGTTCTGCTAATATAGACTGAAAGACACCAACATCAGATGTTTTGATATTCAATAGTTTGATCAATGACTCGCGCTTTGCCCGATTCTTAACACATTCCACCAACAAGTGCTGCACATCATCTATTTTACCACACACTTCACAATTTGGGGTATCCGATTTTTTCATCAGATATGCAAACTTGTTCGATGGAAAGTGACCAGAACGTAACCTATGAAGCAATACAATGTAATTCCTACTTATGTCTACATTTCCAAACCAAGGTACGCGAGGAGGCTCATGTTGCATTGTTTTATACCAAATACCCTTTAAAAGAGAGATTTCGTCGAAGTATTTTTTCCATATCTCAAAACATTATTTTTGTAACTGTACTAAAATTTCCGAATAATAAGGTTTTATGAAACTGTGTAAACCATTCAATATTGCGAGTTTGGCAAACTTATCAGCCTCCTCGTTACCTTTGATGCCCACATGAGATGGCAACCACTGCAGCTTTAACTTAGTGCCATTTGTGTTAAGTTCATGGATCAATTGCAGTATATTATACGCTATCATTACACCTCTGCTACCAGAGGCGCAACGAGCAATATGCTGCAATGCACTTTTACTGTCTGTAAAGATTATATTTTTGTTTAATTTTACAGATTTAATATACAAAATAGCTCTATATATGGCAAAGAGTTCTACAGTCATTATTGACACCTCAGAAGTTATTTTATACATTTCACTCTCCTCCCTTCTATACACATAATACGCTGCACCTTTGCCTCTAGCATCCTTTGAACCATCCGTATATACTTTAAACCAGGTCTCGTCATATTTTTCTGAAATTTCTTTTAAAATATCATATTTTAGAGCATTAGGTTCTAAAGAGCTTTTTGTTCCTTTGACACAGTCTAGTTGAGGGTTGATACATTTTGTGATATCTATGCCAGTGACCCAAATATTAAGCGAGTACAGTTCCAAAGGAAATGAAGATGCAACATCATGTTCCTTAGTTTGACTATAAGTTATACTAAGTAGTGGTTTCTTTTTCTTATTCCAATATCGGGTTTCACAAGCAGATACAAGTTGCGCAAGCAAGCCAGTTGTCATATCATATGTACTAGCTTTTAGACAGTATTTAAACGCTAGGTATCTTCTTCTCACAAACAATGGTGGAATACACAATTCAGACTCCATTACATAAATTGGCGAGCTTTTGATAAAACCACCTATTATGCGCAATGCTTGGTTTTGAACCCTATCCAACTTGGTAACATGAGATTTTGCGCTATTATCATATAAATAACACCCGTAATCACATCTACTTCTTATTAGTGCTATGTAAATTCTCCTCAGATGTTTAGGATGTACTCCCCAGCTTGAACCTGCTAAAATCTTTAAAATATTTAGGAACTTTGTCATCTTTTCAGCTAACTCGTTTATATGTTTTCCCCAAAGCAAAGACCTGTCAAGCCAAATACCTAAATACTTTATACATTCTGTTGACGTCAGAGACTTTCCATTTACTTTGAGTGTTATATGCTGCCTACTTCTACCTCTACTAAAAATAACATATTTTGATTTGGTGTCTGATAGATCTAAACCTATTAAGTTTAATTGTTTAACTATTTCATTAAGCGCGTACTGAAGGTTGCTTTCACAAATTCTAATATTTTTATTACTTAAGTAAATAGCAAAGTCATCTGCATACTGGCACATGTGTGCATTATCGATTTCATGTGCAATTTTTGCAGTTATAATATTAAATATCAAAGGGGAGATCGGATCACCTTGGGCCAAACCTTTGTTTGTCTACCTAGTCATTAATTCATTACCCATTTGGTTTTTGATTTGTAGATGTCTCTCATTTAAAAAGGACCAGATATATCTACATATTTTCTTGCCTACTTGTAAACTGTCTAGGAATGTAGTAGTTTGAAATATTGACACATTATTGTATGCATTCTCTACATCCAAAAAACAGGCCACGGTGGAGATATTTTTCGTAAAAGCAAGTTGGACGTAAGAGATAATGCGTACTAAAGAATCTAAACATGATTGGTTTCTCCTGAATCCTGTCGAATATTTGGGTAAAATTTTGTTCTTTTCCACATACCACTCTAACCTTTTTGCTAACATAGTATGAAATATTTTACATACGCAAGACATAAGGGATATGGGTCTTAATTTAACAATACTGTTAGAATCGCCTCCTGCTATACCCTATACCTAAATAGGGACAATCTGAATATTACGCCACTGAATTGGTATACAATTATATTTAAAAATCGCATTATATAGACTAAGGAGGTATTTTTTTCCAGTCTCATCGAGATTGAATATCATAGAGTACGAGATGCCATCATCTCCCGGTGCTGTGTCAGATTGTTTTATACAATGCAACATTTCTTGATATGAAAAGGCAGATTCGAGAAGATCATTTTTAGACTGGAAAGTTGGAGTCTGTTGAGAAACAGAGTCGGGAGATAGTGACAATAATAGTTTCTTTCTATTGTCATCTGGTGGATGGGATATTGTACGCCTCAATCCTTTTACCCATCTCATACGTTGCCATACATCTTTAACGGAAGAAGACTCGTCAATTTCATTACAAAATTTTCGCCAGTTTTGCGACTTGGCCTGACTTATTAAACGCCTAGCTTCATCAACCTTATCCTCTAGTTTTTTTAAATTTTCAGGCGTAGGATTACGTTGAAAGGTACTAAGACATAACCTGCGCTGAGCTACTATCTGGGACAGAGAAGGGTTCCAATACGGTTTGGGCTTAAAGTCTGACTGTGGGCTCGTATTTATTTTTGTAACAGGAATAGCTTTATCGGCAGCTTGTATGAGTACACTTTGAAAATGATCATATCTCGATTGAATATTGTTGTATTCTATCATTTCTACTGGTAAAGCATTCTGTAAATGTTTTCTGTAACATTTCCAATCGGCCTTTTTAAAATTTCGCCTTTTAATTATCTGTAAATCATTTTTATTGTTGATACATGTTTTAATTACCATGTGATCGCTGCCTAAGTTTTCTTTGAAGACCTGCCACTCAAAATTTATTGCAATATCCGACGAAGAAAATGTTATATCTGGTGCGCTTTCCTGCATATTGCCATTAACTAATTTGACTCTCGTAAACTGGCCATCATTTAGATATATAAAACCATTTTCTAAAGCAGAGTCTGCCAATTGAGAGCCTCTGGTATCTGTTTTATACGACCAGTTTAAATGGTGCGCATTAAAATCACCGGCTATCAAAGACTTCTTAGGACAAAGCCTAAATAAGTCATCCCAATCAGATTGAGAAGTACGGACAGAGGAAGGACAATATATTGATACGATATTTTCTAAATAGCCACAATTTAGTAATTTAATTTTTATGATCTCTATGCCTGTATTATTTAAATTAGTATGACATACCTGTACTTGAAGTGACTTGTGGGTAATAATAGCGACTCCACCATAACCGTCAAACCTGTCGTTCCTATGAAAGTAGTAGTCTCCAAGCCGGATAGGTGATTCAGCATCCAACCATGTCTCACTTATGATGGCTATGTGAATTTTTTCTTGATTTAACAATGCCTCAAAAGTAACTAATTTTGGTCTAAGAGATTGTGCATTCCACTGTAGAATATTGATAACAGATATTTTAGATGAGCGTTTACTATCCATCAAAGATGTTTTTAAGTAATAGGTCCAACGCCTCTCCTTTCGTCACAAATAACAATAGGTGGGTTTTAATTTCGTTTAAAATTAGTTTTACAAAAGAGCAAACTTTCTCTTCAAAACTATTGTCCTGTGTAATAATGTCTTTCACTTTTAAAATAAACTTTCTAAATTCGAAATTTTGTAGTAGATGCTCGTTGTGATTATTTTTTCTGGTATTTTCTATTTGATCGACTTTTTCTGCCGTGAAAATCCGTGATGTGTTTTCCACTTGTTGTTGATTGTTTTTCTTGTTTTGTTTTTTCTTGTAGATACTTCCCTGTCTTTTCACCGAATTTGGTGGTACAACACTTCTTTTATTTCTTGCTCACTAGAGCCTGTGTCCTCGTTGTGTACTACTGCTTGTGTTTTAACTACACTACTGTAGGTCTTTGTGGTGTTTTTTGGAGATGTACGGCTGACAAAGTTTGATGAGGGGTTCAAAATCAATCCTGTAGTACTATTCATATTGGTCTCTTTTTTTTTGCTTGTTCCATAAGATATGTCTGAAGAGCTTTTCTGTAGGTCATATTTTGCATACGCATAATTATTCAAATCTTCTTTTCTTTCAGAAAAACGGGACATTTTTTATCCATTGCCATATGGGCTCCTTTGCAGTTTAGGCAGGTAAACACTTGTGTTACACAGTTCTCGTGTTCTTGACCACATTTCGGGCATAGAGGCTTTTTTGTAGGGCAAAATTTAGAAAAGTGTCCAAACTTCCAGCATAAAGAGCATTGCGAGACCGGAAATTCATAAGCTTCTATCTTAAACCTATATCCATATGCGTATACGTACGGAGGTAAGATAGGACTTTTGAAACCGACTTGAATTGACTCGCTGTCCACCCATTTTCCTTCTAAGTTCAAACGTCTCAGTCTTATTACAGATAAAACTTTATAGGAACTTTCTAATGATTCTTTTATTTCATCCATATTAACCTCTAGGTCTACCCCCTTGATAACTCCGTATGATATGTAATTGTCTGTAGTCAGCTGGCATCTATAGCCCAGATCTGTCATTTTGGAGCAACTTAATAACTTTTCAGCACGTTCTTTACTATTAAAACGTATAAGTACCTTGTAGGAGCTCTTATATTTAATTCGTCGGATGTCGTCTATACTTTCATTTCGAAGAAGTTTCGCCATTGCGAATTGTTAAGGCAAAATTGTCAAAGATGTAATACATACTTCATACATATTTTCAATGTTTTCTCTTTCCTCTTGCTGTAATAACGATGTGCTTCGTATAAGTCTCTTCGTTCTCCTACTTGTTACAGACACAAAACCTTCCTCACTATTTTCCTCACTATCCTCCCGACATCTCTTCTCCACTTTTCTATTTCTATTCCCAGCATAAACCATATCCGTTTCCATATTATCCCACTCCAACATTCCTTCAATTTCTCGTTCACATTCTTGAACAATCTCCGAGTCACTTTTATTACTTTCATCTTCTTTCTCCTCCATGTTAACTTCTTTTTTAATCGAGGGTAGTTGCAAATACAACTGGTTGCGCGTTATAACGTAGCGGTAACGGACGCGTACGGTCACAGCGCTGTCCCGCGCAACACTCGGACGGATCTTCATTACTGCATAAGCCGCAGAGCTAAGTCTATTCGACAATTTAGCTATATGTGGGCCCCACTGAAGCTTGGCATCTAACGTGATGCCTAGAAACACAGTGGTGTCCACAGGATTCACATTCCTATCTTTAATTTGTACACTAGTTGTTACTTGCTTAACATTAGGCAACACATATCTTACACATTTAGTTTTTCCCTCGTTTAATAGCAAGTTATTTACACTAAACCAGTGAACCATCTTTGAGATCGTATTATTCACATCGTCATAATTTGGGTGTCGTCGTTTCACTTTGAATAAAAGTGAAGTATCATCAGCAAACAATACTATCTCATGACTGTCTTTTACAAAATAAGGTAAGTCATTAAAATAAACCAAAAACAAGAATGGACCAAGTATTGAACCCTGCAGAACTACCATTGTAACCACTGATCCCGGAGATCTTTTACCGTTAATGTCGACCTTTTGAATCCTATTACTCAAGTATAACATTAGAAGGCTCAAAGAAGCATCCCTAATTCCATAGTGGTTAAGCTTCCTGACCAAAGTTTCACGTAAAACACAATCGAAAGCCTTGAATAAATCACAAAATACCCCTAGGGCATCCTGTGATTCCTCCCAGGTATCAAATATTTGGATTAAAAGCTCAACACCGGCGTCAGTTGTTGAGCGACCCATAGTAAAACCATACTGTTTACAATGTAAAAGTTTATTTCTATGAAAATGAATTTGTATTTGGTCTAGCACCAACTCTTCAAAAATTTTACTAAATGTGGGTAGCACAGAAATAGGTCTAAAATTAGAGGGGTCAGAAGTGCTACCTGATTTAAACAATGGAATTAATTTACTATGTTTCATTAGGACAGGAAAAACACCACAGTCAATGCATTCGTTAAATGTGCAAGCTAAAACTGGAGCTATTGTCATAATTACTGATTTAGCGACATTTATGGAATTACCCCACAGATCAGCAGTTTTATTTTTATTGAGAGTGTTAAATAATTTTAATATATGTATAACGCAAATTTTTGGAAAACTGAAATTACTTTCACAATCTTTAATATTCTCCTTCAAAACAGATTCAGCTACAGTGGGGGATCGGCATACTCTTTTAAATTACTTTGAATAATTTTTAACATATAATTTGAAGTCGTCGCTGGTGTTATAGTTGCGTTCACCATAAAGTTCATAAAGGCGTTTCCTACTTTTGTGAATACCAATTGTAGCCCATTCATTAAAAGATGCAGTACCACTAACCGACATCATTTTTGGAACAAAAGATTTATTAAATTCTGAACAATATATGTTAAAAAAAATCATTATAAAAGACATCAGGGTTGTCATTGTATTCTAAATAATTTAATTTTGTGCTTTTAAAGCGTTCCAGCTGACCTGCAGTTTTTGGCACAACAGTGATATTCTTTTTCATCACTTGCTTACGCTGGTGTGGAAAGCTGACCATTTGGCCACAATGATCAGAGTCCAGGTTTATTAATAATTTGCTTAGCCAGTGGTTTTACATTTTGTATATATGTTATCAATACAGGTGGCCGAAGTGGCAGTTATTCTTGTCGGCTCCAAAAATAAATTATTCAAATTGTATGATAGAAATAAGTTTTTAACTTTAGTTGACAATGTGGAGTTTTCTAGCAAATTTATATTAAAATCACCGCAAACAATTATTGTTTTACCTACATTGCGGACCTTACGCAATGTCTCATCCATAACTTTTTCAAAAAATCATACAATGCTGAAGGAGGTCTGTATACACTTATCACAACAAACTGCTCCAACTCCACACAAGCTATTTCTATTGTTCGCTCAACCGAGAGGCTCACTATGTCTTTGCGTTCCTTTAATTTAAACTTTTTACTAACAATAATTAAGGAGCCACCATGTATTGCATTTCCTCGACTGAACGAACTTCCTACCAAATGATTCTTAAAATTAAACATGAACTGTGTGGTGAAACCACCGTTTAACCTCATGCAACTTCACATCGTGTCTTGTTACTCTCATCTCATTTCACTCGCCTCATTTTTTATTTTTCCTCGCTTCTGCAACGATACGTAATGATTTAGTAACTACACACTACACTACACACATGGCAACTCCTTTATCTAAACACATTTATTACCTGATCTAAATCATGAAACTTCAAACACTATTTTTCGACACTTTTACGTATCCCACAAGTTTCGGATCACTTCAATAATCTTATTATGCGTTATCCTTGTCATATTTACATTTATCTCACCTTAATTGTTTTCTATTTACTGAATATTGTGTTTTGGTCATGTTTTGACTTATTTTTGCTTCGTCGCTATGCAACTTCTCAACAAATTTTAATCAAACCTTTTAGACTTCCTCATTTTTACATTTGGCCATCTAGATATCAGCGTTTTAAAAATAATATTTCGAAATTTATGCAGAACTCAGAAACCGAGGTTTCTTTATAAAGTTCAGCCGGCGACTAATCATTACATCTCTAGATTCTGATACAAAAAGATTAGTCTACTCAGACGATCACCAGCTTCCGAATTGGAAGGTCTAGTCTTCATACAATCTTCAGCTTCTGAATTGGAAGGACTAGTCTTCAGATACTTTCTTCAGCTTCCGAATTGGAAGGACTAGTCTCCCAAATACTATCTTCAGCTTCCGAATTGGAAGGGGCTAGTCTTCATACTTTCTCCAGCTACTGAATTGGAAGGATTAAGTAGTCACCTGATAACATCTCCAGCTTCTGATTTGGAAGGACTAGTCTAGACTACAGCCTCCAGTCATCGTGTGCGCCTACGCCTGTCTCGCCTGTCTGCCTGCACCTTCGCCTGCCTGCGCCTGGTGGCGCCTGCCTGCCTGCACCTTTGCCAGCCTGCGCCTTCTGGCGCCTGCCTGCCTGCGCCTGCCTACGCCTACCGGCGCCTGCCTGTCGGCGCCTGTCTGCCTTCGCTTGCCTGCGCCTGACGGCGCCTGCCAAGTTCAGCGCTTGCCTCCACACCTTCGCCTGCCTCCACGTCAGCTGCACCTGCCTCTTCACCTTTACATTATCATCCGCCATCACCTTTTACATACTCACCACATTCTCATTCACTTCTTCTTTCACTTTTTTTGTTTTGTAATTTTGTTCATATTATAAATATTGTCAAATCTTATCATCTTTTCTTTTTTAAATGTCGCTTCACGACAACTGATGGTCTCTAAGCCAGTGCTCGGTAATGCAAAGAATATTAATATTATTACAGTTCATGAACAATTCAATCTCTAAATCTTTGCCCATCATTCCTTGGATGTTCTGGTGAACAATGTTCAAAGATTCTACATTTTTTAAATTTAATGATTGACCGGGGCTTTTTATAAAGCTATTTTTACATTGATTTAATTTCATTTTATTTGCAAACATTTTGCAAGAGAGTTCCTCTTTCGTCTTATAATTTAATTCCAATAATTTGCTAGAGGTGTCCTCTATTGTCTTATAATCTAATTTAAATTATTTGGAACATATTCCAAAGTCTGAATTGGCATGTCAGTATGTTGCAGCTCAATAGAAGCCGCTGAGCTAGCCATGTTATTGGCTAAATACTTAAAATAAAATGATAGCGAATTTGCTATCTGTCGCTTAAAATAAGTCTTAAGATAATATTTATCTTTTGTCAATATAAAATTATTATCTAATAATTTATTTATGTCTATTATTTCTACTTTCTTTTCATAGAAAGCCATTGTATTCAATGTCAAATTAAGCTTAAATCTAAAATTATTTTCTTCGTGTGGCAAGTTTTTACTGTAAGGAAGTGTGAACATTATAATTTTTGGAATATTTAAAGAAAGTAATTTTTCATAAAAGTTAACTAATACTTTTTTGTTCACATTTCCCCTTTTCCCAATTAGAATAATAACAGTTCCTACATTACTAAGGTCATGTAAAATAAATTTTTCCATTATATCATGGTATGTCAAACAAGGCATACAATAATTTAAGACAGTTTGCCCCTCAGTGTTTAATAATTGACCCAACCCTCTTCCAATTTCATCACTAAACATTAGAGTGCTACTTTTAGTACATTTATTGCCTTTTTGGTAAGAAATATTGGAATTCAAACTGGACAAACCATAGCATAGCTGCTTAGGAGGTGAGGGATCACACACTGGTATGGACATGGAATGCTCCGAGGCAGCCAGGCCTGCCGCCAGGGATTGCCTAGACTCATTATCAAAGTTCTCAGTCCGAGAACTATCCAAAAGGTTATTTGGGGCCAGTATGTATTCCCCAATCTCCCTCTTTGAGGACTCATATCTAGTAGTCATACTTGTTAATGACTCCTGCAAACTAATTAACTTATAGTTTAATTTTTCAATTCCAATGTCATATTTTATTTATTGTTTTCTAATAATGATGAATTCTCATTTAATTTATTAACTAATTGTAATCTTTCTTTAATTAATGTTACATTTTTCTTCATATAGACTTTTTTTTCATTAAAAGTTGAGTTTTCTTAATACATTTATTTAATTTAATATATTTTTTTAATTTATTCCTGCTACATTAAACAGGCTGGATAGTGGCACTGGAATAAATACTATCCTCCTTTGTTAAGTCAATTGTTACCAAAGGATTAATATTAAATGAAGCAGAAACTATTTCAGGCGCACAGCTAACTCATCGAACAGACTTTTTTCTGTATGGCAGTTATTTGTAATTTGTCACATTCTAGAGTAATTATACTACAATTAGCCTCATGTAACTGCCTTTCCAACCCAGAGATACGCACAAGGGCCTGCTCATACTCATCCCTCCATTGGTCAAACCCGTCTACTAACAACTGAGGCTTGTCCCGTTCCTCATTAATATAATTACACTTAGAATGTAATGAAGACATCTCTTTTTTCAATTTATTGTTTCTATCCAGTAAGTCCAACATTTCCTTTTCATTGTCATTTCTTTCCCTATTCAATTGTTTGACTAACTCCTTGGATGCCTTCATTTCCTGCAAAGCCAGGTGGAGCTTAGACTCTTCCAGACGAATGTTTAATGATTAATGAAGAAATGTTTAATGTATAGCAATTAGAACCAGGGAGATACTCAACCAATGTTATAAAGTTAACTGAAATTAAAAAAAAAGAGAAGTACCCTTTTTAGCAACTAAAATAAAGGTGTACTTAACTAAAATGTTCTCTTTAAAAGTATGTTTGTTTATAATGCATAATCATTTACGTATGGTAGCTAACTGGCTAAGCTCTTGTAGTAGGGCGATCAGTTGTGCTGCTTTCTGTAGGTGTGGCATCCATTTTTTCTGTGGAATTCAGCTGAGATGTGTTGTAGTCAACATATAAGAGCCGTCAAATAAAATAAACAGGTACCTTGGGATTTTATAGTGTCAATGTTGTCAAAGTCAAGAACTTAAAACATGTCTGTTTTCTTACTCCTTCACTTAAAGAAGGATAGCTCCTGAAACATGAGTATAATTTAAATAAATATGGTATCAATTCAAGTTCATAGTCAAGTCTTTAAAATGGTATCATTTTCATTAATCTTCACCAATCGCTTAGGTTTTAAGATCGCTCGAAACAAATCACAAATGGGTTATTACACACTTTTGCACACATTTCTAAATTTCTTAAGTAAATACTCGCTTCGGAAATAATGCGATGGTATCGTTGGCAAAGATTCTTTAAAATCTATTGCATGTTCCATTACTTCCTCTTTAGTTTGATTATACCCACCATTTATTCCACTATCATTAGTTTTCGCTTGCCCATCAACCATCGTTTCTAATACGAATTGTTTGGGGGTTAAAGTTACTCGCGTCCGTAGGTTTACCTTTGAGACCCTACACGTGACCCCTTGGTGGTGCTAAATAAGTGACACTGACTGAGTGGTAGATCCACGCTGCGTTGCAGCACGCATTGGGCCGGCTCGCCCGGCGTAATACCACCCTCTCACGAATATCCGGCGTGAAATAATGGCACTTGGTGCTGTTGTGTTTCGTCCGGACAGTGAGGGTTCCGGAGGCCCATTCCCCTCCCTCCCCTCTCACAATTCCTATTCCTTCCTTAACCTATTCTATCCTTAAAAGACGGCAACGCGCCTGCGATGCCTCTGGTTTTGCGGGTGTCCATGGGCGGCGGTGATTACTCTCCATCAGGTGACCCGCCTGCTCGTTTGCCTTCTTTTTTTATAAAAAAAAGAAATGAATAAATCGTTGAGTTACGTCCAATGTATTCAAAATATATTTTTGACAAACTTTTCTTCGTCCTTCGCCTTCACTAATAAAATAATCGTATTGGATGGCCTTCTAATATATTTCTTTATAGCACACTGAGCTATCCAGTCTTTTCTTCTTTGGTGTCTCTTACCGTCTTACTACAAAAAACTGTTAAAACAGTTGTTCGACACACGTCTAGCTAAACACTGTCTAAACACAAAACGCGTGTTCAACAATTGTCTAACTTGATGTTATGTTACATTCGAGATTTTGTCCCTTTTGGGGAAAAGGAAGAAAATCCCAAACGCAAGCTTCAGTGGGTTGTTGTAAAATAAAACAATAAAATGTTCAACAGCTAGGCAGTATATTGTCAACGAACACTTACAACACCCTAAATTTTGTTTAATAACAATAAAATAAAATTATAACTTTTACCTAAAGTGGGGGTTAGTAACAATTTTCCTTATATTAAATTAGGTAGTAATTATTTACATTACTCATTTTAATTTTATTAGGCCGAAAATACCAAAAAAAAACTATCAGTAGAAATTGCCCCGACGGGTCAATTTCAAATGAAATTCCAATAAATTTTCTAATAATTTTGTCAACTATAATTTACTGTTTAAATTAATCTAAACCTTATTACAGAGCTATTACACACCCTTAAGTTACTCGCGTCCGTAGGTTTACCCTTGAGACCCTACACGTTACCCCTGGGTGGTGCTAAATGAGTGACACCAACTGAGTGGTAGAGCTACGCTGCATTGCAGCACGCATTGAATCGACTCGCCCAGCGTAATACCACCCCCTCACGAATTTTCGGCGTGAAACAATGGCACTCTGTGCTGTTGTGTTTCGTCCGGCGAGTGAGGGTTCTGGAGACCCCTCCCCCCCTTAAAATTGATATGGCAGCGAACTTTAATTTAGATTTACCCCAGGAGGGTACCGACACACCAAGTGTCGGAGAATCCCCCCTGAGCGTTCTCGCTCAGGCTGCCCTACGTACTCTGGGGAGGGCAAAAGTCCGCTCGTGCCAAGGCATGCTGCAGGCAGGAGAAAGGCAAGACAATTGGCACCCCCTCCTACGCTTCGTGTGGACTTCTGCAACATCAGGGGAATCCACTCTAACTTGAGCGCCGTCCATTACCACCTCGTGACGGCGAAACCGGCCTTGCTCTTCCTCACCGAGACGCAGATATCCCCCCCCTCCTTACATCTCCTACTTGCGCTACCCGCGATACAACCTAGAATATGCATTTGTGCCACGAGCCGGTGTTTGTGCCTATGTCAGGGAGGATATGTGCGTCTGTCGCCTTGACAATCTTGAAGATAGGGACCTTTCCATCTTATGGCTACACGTCGACTGCGGACGTCATCTTCGCATCTACGCGTGCCTGTATAGGTCCCACAGCGGTAATATCGGAACTGACCAACTTATCGAGACCGTCCAAGCGGCGACGGACTCCCTTCTCCAACGGATCCCCTCGGCCGAGATTGTGGTATTGGGAGACTTCAATGCCCATCACGTCGAATGGCTTGGTTCACGCACAACTGACCACGCGGGTAGAGCCGTTCATGACTTCGCTTTAGCCTACAATCTGTCCCAATTGGTAACAGAGCCAACACGGGTTCCAGATGTGGAGGGCCATGCACCTTCTTTATTGGACCTTCTGCTGACCTCGCACCCAGACGGCTATCAAGATTCTGTTGATGCACCACTAGGCTCATCAGACCACTGTCTGATTCGCAGCACTGTACCTCTCACAGAAACATCAAAACCGCAACCAGCGGCTAGCCGTCGAGTCTGGCATTTTAGGTCAGCGGACTGGGATGGGATGCAAGTTTCTTTGCGTCCTACCCGTGGTGGCGAGTTTGCTTCTCGCTGGATGACCCTGATGTCGCCGCTGACTCTGTTGTTGATGTGATACTGCAGGGAATGGAACTTTTCATTCCAAACTCTGTGGTTCCCATTGGCGGCAAGTCCCAACCATGGTTTGGTCGTTGCTGAAAAATGGCGTCTCGCCAAAAGCGACAACATCACCAAGCCTGGGCTAATGCGGTGTCATCAAAGGATCCAAACACCAGTGCGCTCAGAAAGAAGTACAACTTTGCCGCCAGATTCTTTAAGAAGGACATTGCCAAGGCGAAGTTATCATTCATAGGCAGAATTGGCGAGAGGCTAGTGCGCCTTCCTTCGGGGACGCGTGCGTTCTGGTCTCTCGCCAAAGCTATCTTAGGGATTTTTTGTCAGCCGTCCCTACCACCATTGCACAAGACCGATGACTGCCTGGCCTATACTGCAAAGGAGAAAGCCGATCTCTTGGGCTCTCTTTTCGCTTCAAACCCGACCATGGACGATGGGAAAAACTCTCCACCAACCATACCGCATTGCGCTTGTACAATGCCAAACGTTCAGTTCCTGCAAAGGTCAGTTCGTAAGGCTCTTTTTTCCCTTGATATCCACAAGGCGAGTGGGCCTGATGCAGTTCAACCCATTGTGCTTCGGACGTGTGCTCCTGAATTGGCACCAGTTCTAACGCGCCTTTTCCGGCTCTCTTACACTACTGGCGTCGTCCCGAGCACTTGGAAGACAGCCCTTGTCCACCCGATTCCAAAAAAAAGGCGATCACCCAGATCCGTCCAACTACAGGCCAATAGCTATTACCTCTTTACTCTCCAAAGTAATAGAGTCCATTACAAACCGCCAGTTCTTAAGGTACCTAGAAGAGAACCAGCTACTAAGTGATCGCCAGTATGGTTTTCGTCGCGGTCGTTCGGCTGGTGATCTTTTAGTGTATCTTACTCACCGATGGGCGGAGGCAGTCGAGAGTAAAGGGGAGGCACTGGCAGTTAGCTTGGACGTAGCGAAAGCCTTTGACAGGGTATGGCACAGGGCTCTTCTCTCTAAACTTCCATCATACGGGCTTCCTGAGAAATTGTGTTCATGGATTGCCAGCTTTCTCACTGGGCGTAGCATCAGAGTCGCAGTCGACGGTTCGTGCTCCGACATGAAGCCCGTGAATGCTGGAGTCCCGCAGGGGTGTGTGTTGTCCCCTACTCTTTTTCTTCTGCATATCAATGACATGCTGCATAACAACAGCATTCATTGCTATGCAGACGACAGTACTGGGGATACGCTCTACACCGGGCGAGCTAATATTTCTCTGGAAAGCGTCATCGAGAGACGGAATAAACTTGTGACTGACACCGAGAACATGTTAAGTCATGTCTCGGATTGGGGGCCGACATAACCTAGTCCGCTTTAAACCCTCCAAAACACAAGTTTGCGCATTTACCGCGAAAAAACATCCCTTAGTCGTACCTCTGAACTTTGAGGGAGCTCCCCTTGATACCAATCCGACTATTGGAATCCTTGGCGTCGATATTTCGAGTGACGTTCAGTTTCGTGGTCATTTGAAAGGTAAAGCTAAATTAGCTTCGAAAAAGCTGGGTGTGCTTAATAGAGCGGGTCAGTATTTCACGCCGGCCCACCGTTTACAACTGTATAAAGCACAGGTCAGGCCGCATATGGAATACTGCTCCCATCTCTGGGCTGGAGCACCCCAATACCAACTCCTTTCATTTGACCGCATTCAACGCAAAGCTGCTCGGATTGTCGACGACGTGGTTATTTTCGGACGGCTCGATCCACTGGCTCTTTGGAGAGACGTTGCGTCTCTCTGTATGTTGTACCGTATATATCATGGGGAGTGTTCTGAGGAATTGTTCGGCTTGATCCCTGCCGCTGATTTCCTTCACCGCATTACACGCAATCGACTGTCATTCCATCCACATCACCTTGATGGATGGCGGTCTACTACTGTGCGTTTTTCAAGAAATTTCTTGCCTCGAACTACAGTGTTGTGGAACCAGCTCTCGGCGGCGGTATTTCCGGACCGTTTTGACTTAGGGATCTTCAAGAAACGAGCCTATTCCTTCCTTAAAGGCCGGCAACGCGAATGCGATTCCTCTAGTTTTGCGAGTGTCCATGGGCGGCGGTGATTACTTTCCATCAGGTGACCCGCTTGCTCGTTTGCCTACTTCTGCTATAAAAAAAAACCCTAAAACACAAGAAAATCCTAAGAGTCAAAAGAGACCCAGCGGGTCGATGATAATTTTAATTTTAATTAAATTTTATAATATTGTTCCTTCTACTACCTAATCAGCCAGCTAATATTTCAGTGGTAAGTGCTATGGTCGTGGATGGTTGGGATAAAACCAGTACCGTCCGGAGTATGAAATAAAAATTAAATTACTCCGTCTATAAAAAATATTAATGTAAATGTTTTAATCAGATTAACCGTATAAAAATCATCATACTTTTAAAGCCAAGAAACCAGAGAACCGTGGGGTTATACCTAAACACAATTAAAATTTATAGGCAGTGCGATGCGCGCTCGGACACGGACGCGCTCCATTGTGCAGTAAGAATTTTTTAATTCGCGATTCGCGCGTCACTAGCCGCTGCGCGTGTTTGTTATTATGGGTCTTCAACAATTCATAGCCAACGAGCTGTTGGCGTTTATTCAAAACGCTATCGACACGATGGGCGAGGTCAGCATTTTGTAGATCTGCAAGTGAAACTTTAAGGAGGACGAGATTTGCAGTAGCAAGAAGCTGCTTTTCCAGTCAGTCGGCAAGGCCGACCAGATGCCATCTCGTCGGAGGGATGGAACCCAGAAAAGTCTCCAGGACATCATCACCTTGTTGAAGGAGACCGACCCGGACGACGTGCCTTCATTCGTGGCGAAGGAGCTTCACAAGCTGCCCCCCGTCACGTTCGACCACGTCGATGTCACCAGGCTGCTGAAGGATATCACATCTCTGAAAGCAAGCCTGGCCGTGGTGCAAACAAAATTAGAGGCCTCAAACAACACCGTGAGTGATTTGCGTGCCCAAGTAGCATTATTAAGCGCTGCTTCGGTAAGTAGGTCACCCGTGGCCTCTTATGTAAATACACGCCGCGGGGCGCAGAATGCATCCATCGGCAGTTTTGAGTCGGCGCATAATTAGATGCGACACCGGCCGCCGTCACCGTGCGCGATGCCCCGCGCCCCGCCGCCCGCTCCTCCGCTCCGGTGGAGACGTCAGCAAACACGTCGACCCCACGATGTGACTACGCTGCTGCCGCCGCTACGCAACCTAAGCGGCGACCAACTAAAGGGGAAGAAAAGAGTCGCTGTGATCCCGGCCACGTAGCGAAGTCTACTGGACCACGGCAACACCGTTGCGACGAGGTCGGCTTCATCAAAGTGAAGAGGAAGAAAAAGAAGCCAGCCTGCTGCAACCTGTATGGCACCGCACCGACGGGACCAAACCATCTGTTGCGTCCTGCCACGGCGACGACGCTGCTGTACGTGTCCCGTCTTCATTACTCTACGAAGGCAGAGGAGATCGTAGAGTACGTGCGAGTGAAGTCTAAGTTCTGTCTGAGGGTCGAGCGGTTGGAGTCGCGCCACAATGTAAACTTTAACTCATTTGTGGTGAGAGTCCCGACGGTCGATCTGTCGACCTTCATGAAAGAGGACTATTGGCCGAAAGGTGTCATGTTTCGGCGATTCCGCGGCCGACTACCTGACACCGCGCAGCGTCACGCGTCGCCGTCAATACGTGTGAAATAGTGTAGTTATTTATATATTATATATGTTAGTCTGTAAGGTATTCATTATATGGGTCTCTCTGTATTTTTTACCATCTAATACACTGTTGTTGCCTGAAATAAAGAATTATTATTATTATTATTATTATTATTATTATGGGCGCCAGGATCGTATAATCGATCCGAATCTGGAGACGACGTTAACATACAACTTTACAACAATTGTCGAACTCGAAGATCCTCAATAGGTTCATAAGTTTACCAACGCTTGTAAGTTGGAGAGAGGGTATGATACCCTTCTTAAAAAATTATGGTATTTAAAAGAAAATTATTGTAAGGTTAAAGCAAGAAAACTGGTAATTAAAAAAAAAACCGTCTACGCCTGCTAATCCGCTAGCCTTCCAGCCAACGTAGGAGGTTGCGGCTGGGACCCACGAGGAAACGGGTATCGCGTCCAGACGTCAGGCACTGCAACGTTCTCAGGTCTGGCGGCGAGACACCCGTCTCTCGAATCACCTGGAATTAACAACACGGGGCCTTATTACTACATTCCACTTTTAGGTCAGAACTGTTAAATAAAGTGGGTCCCGCAGTCTGCTATCTGTAACCGGAGCTGCAACCTATCATAATCATGGACTCGCTGCTCAACGGGGGTCTCTAAAGCTTCCCAGCGTTGTTGTACAACTATAAACTAACACTAGTTCTATACTATTTAACACCATTTTTTAATTTTCGTGTTGTTTCACATTTAACTAGGACACAAGGCACAACAAGGCTACTATATTCCACTAAACAATACTAAACAATGCTAGACTATTGTTGGGTGATGGAGTATCCACTTTCTAAAGAGGTCTGACACGTCCGCCACATGGCTAAGAGCCTTGCGTCGCCTGGCGACAAGGATTGATTCGGAAACCATTAAAAATCGAATGTCTGGATTCCTAGTAAAAGTTGACAGTTTATTTGTTAACCTAGCTTGAGGAAAACACTTAGGGACCATGATTTAATACTTACACGCTGTAGTAAGGCTTATCGTGGCGCGTGGCTGCCGCTGCGACAGACACTTCGGGGGCTCGGAATCCTAGAAATAAACCACACACTTGTTGACAATATTCTTATAAGCTAATGACGCCTCAAATCTACTTTCACCATTACGACTAATTCATACCTCAGTAAAATTGATCTTAACACATAGCACCAACTCACACCAGAGAATGATTCATTTCAGCGTCGTGTCCCTCCAACTTTCAATTAGCCGGAAGTGTAAGAGGGCGCAGGCCAGCCTAGGATTTCTACCCGAAAACGTGGAAATAATTAACATTCTGGCTCTTTGAGAACTTTTCCTTCAAACTACCAAAACGTCAAATATGACGTTTTCACCTCTCGTTCTGACACTGAAAGAATCTGTCAACAATCAAACTACATGAACTAGAGATAATTTAACGTTTAGCAATCTGAATTGCGTTTTTTTTAAATTTGGAAATCAAATCCACTTGAGTTAGTACCCTGTCTAAATATTAGGGAGTATTAGTTTCCTCTCTGGTAACCCCTACGGGCAGAGAATATCCAGATGAAAAATATTTATCACAATCGAATGTTCTAGATAAAAGTCCTTATAGAAAAAATAGTTCCATTTCCGGATTTGTTTGAATTTAATTTAATTACTTAAAGTAAATATTATTCTTACATATTAATTTATTATGTAATTTATCATCGGAACTGTATCGGCTATTATTAAAATTGAATCGATAGCATTAAATCCCTTTTTGTTCGCAATTTCGCCACTCCACTAGGTGTCTATGGGCTGTCAGAAATTGGCTCCGGCAAATGCCAAAATCAAAATGTAAACACAACTTCATAAATTATCTCAATTTATTCAAATCTAATGAAAAGTCTTGGTAAATCTGATTTAGAAAGGTGTATTAATTGAAAATGCAAGAAAAATGTGTCTAGTACTGATACAGATCAGCCAAGGCTACATGTCTATATTATGAAGAAAAAATGGATTTAATTCAAACAACCTACAATGATTATTCACCAACAATGTCTACAGGTAATTGTTAATTTAAATTACTGCAAATCTTTTTCTAAAAAGTAAAAGTAGACAGGGACCTGAATTTACAACGTAACAGTTACCACAAAACGGTATCTTACATCTTCTTGTTGTCTTCATAAACCATGTCTAATCTCTGCTTGAGTACAGTTAGAAAGGGATGGTGCTATTCATCGCATATATCGCCATCCCTTTCTAACTGTATTCAAGCATGGATTTGATTTTGAGTTTGGTTTTAGAATACGAGCCTTATAGTTATGTTCCGTCATTCTTTCAACTTTCGTTTTACGCAACTCTTGTGGTATTGAGTATAATAATTACGTATAAAACTTATTTAGATATTATTTATGTTCAATTCAATAAATTTTATTATTGATTTTGTAATATGACTTGTTTAATTATATAATTTACGTTTGTAATTTAGAACAAAAAAGTAAAAACACGAAAATGAAGTAAATTCAAGTTCAGTTTGAATAAAAACTTTTTTCAGGCAGTAGTGACAGCTGGTCAGCATTGCTTTTATTGTCTAGACTTCTTGACGGGAAAGTGAAGCGTCATGTCTGCAATTTTGATTTATTTTATAAAATTGGTGTCTTTTTTAACATTAATCTGAAATAATGGTGGATTATTAACCGTTATGTGTTTGTAAACGTGCAAAAGCGCATAAACTTTCGAGGTTATCACAATTTTAATCAATTTGTACCGTTTGCGTACAGAAGAAGTTTTAGACACTACTTAAACTAGCATCCTCCCGTTACTAAATTTAGACAATGTTAAGGCCGTGTTTATTTCAAAGCATTGTAACTAC
Source organism: Scoparia ambigualis (assembly GCA_963921215.1). Classification (NCBI taxonomy): domain Eukaryota; kingdom Metazoa; phylum Arthropoda; class Insecta; order Lepidoptera; family Crambidae; genus Scoparia; species Scoparia ambigualis. Next base: position 3,037,571 of record OY992506.1, on the reverse strand, counting down.
CAGAATAATATAATTTGCAAAAGATGAATTGATGTAAATGAAAATGATAAAAATAGCCGTATTTTTATGCTATTTACAGCACATGTTTATGTAACCCTTTTAAAAAATAGGGGTTAATTAAAACTCTGTACAAAATTTTCTATTGGTCCTAGAGACATGGGAGTCAAACCATTCAACGCAGATTTTTTTTCTATTTCCAAATCTGAAATAAAAATTTTTGACCTAGTTGCGGGTTACAACGTTTCCGCTTTTTAGCGTCAAGTCATATTGAATAGGTAAGATAAATATAAAAAAATAGCTGTATCTGCAGTCTAGGAAAAATGAAAACGACGTAAGAAAGAAGTTACTGTTATCGAATTATCACAATACAATCAAGTTGTTTGATTTGTTAATTAATCGTTTCACTGTCAGGTCAAATAAGTATATGAAATAATATCAAAAACATGTAAACACATGCATAAAACACGCACAAATCATTTTTAAATAGATGTTAGCAATCTTAATCTTCTTTTTTTAATAAATAATAACTGTAATTGATTATTCATATACTTCTAAAAATCCTTTGGTGCCAAAGCAGTGACAAAAACATTGACATTGACTGGAGAAAAAAAAAATGTCACTCGACTCGTTTGCTTTGTTTGCGCTCTTACTGATTTTGGATTTTTCTTCGACCTCTTAGAATAATAACGCTATAGAAACCAAGTTCGCGCGCCTATTTTGAAGCACATTAATTGGAGCCAGAAATGGCACCAAACGCCGGACCGCTCCGTAGTGTTCAATGTCACAGCGCGCCGAACGTGTCTCGCGAAAACAAAAACAAAATGACGGTTTGTGCAGTTAAATTGTGTCACAACACATCTGAAAAACAAAAGAACTGTAATAACATCACTTTTCACAGGTAAGCTTTCAGTATTTCATAGTTTCTTGTAGTTAATTAGGTCAAAATATAAACGTACTGCAGTGTGATTCTCTAAGTTAAAGCCTCGGTAGCAGCGGCCTGCGCAGTGCTGTCTCTTTCATATTCATAGAATTGGAAAGAGACAGCAGATCACGGCCATGCGCGCACGTCACGCGTGTGTGAATCGGTTTAGTGCTTCATTTTTGACAGAGCGCTTGTATGAAGACTATCTTTCTATAGCGTTATTATTCTAAGTTCGACCTTAGCATTCATTATTGACTCCAGTTATCTTATAAATGGTAGGTAAGCATAATAGCACATGAGTAAATTCCGTTTCTTTACTCGTGTGGTAATAGTAAGCTATTATATGATGAGGAAAAACAACTAAATAGGTAGGTATTTATGCATTACATGCTGCCTGGTTATGTTTATTTACATACCTACCTACTGGTGTAGATAGACTGTTGAGATTAGGTACCTACCTACCTAAATATTTTTACCCAATGTGGACACAAATAGCTAGTAACAAAAATACACTTATCTGTATTAACGCATAATGTTCCATTACTTTAAAAAGAAAAGTTTTTATAGGTTATTATTTGTAAAAAATAACTATTTCGGCGTAGGCTATTCTTAACCTCACCTTTTTATAATCTTCTTAGAAGATCTCAGACTGCCAATTTTAGCCAAATTTTCAGGAATCCTTTAATTTTATCATCATCATCAGCCTATAAACGTCCCACTGCTGGGCACAGGCCTCCCACGTGAACAATAGCACGTGGGGATATTGGGCCATAACCCACCACGCTGGCCCAATGCGGGTTGGTGGGTTTTAACGACTGTCATCTTACGACAACAACCGGGACCAACAGCTTAACGTGCCTTCCGAAGCACGGAGGAGCTCGAGATATTTTTAATTTGGTCACCCATCCAGCGATCCGGCATTGCGAAAGTTGCTTAGCGGGCAATATCGCAAGCCGAACGCGCTACCTGCCTGCGCTATCGAGCTCCCTCCTTTAATTTCATACTATCTTTCAAATAACACTACTTTCATTGTGTTGCACCTCAACTTCACCTCAAGCCCAAGGTTGTATGGAAGGTCGGCCGTCTATTTTAAACTGCAAAAACCACCTACTTAAAGTAATTTAATACACAAAAACAAAAAATAAAGAAATGTGAACACAGTTTGTACCTAACCAACTTGTGATGGATTACTATAAACTGTGGTTGGGAAACGCCCACAACCAAATGAATACATACATTTTACAAAATTTATTCAACGACCTTAAAGCAAGTTAATCAAAGAAACTTTGAAATAAGCCAACGAGCAGCCAGTAAACAAATCTATTTTGAATAAATTATCATTATATAACATGTACAAGTTCTTCGGTTAAAACTGTTTTGAACATAACAAGTGTTGCCAATAGGAACGTAAAATAAAAGGGTGGATTTCCCAGCAGCAAATTTTACGCGGCATGGATGAAATCGATAGTGCAGAACGTTACTATACAGTTCTAATATTTTTTTCTTGATAAATGAGGTAGTTACCTATAAGGGGCAGTAAATAATTCTCAATAACACTTGCAGTTAATTAGGAAAAAAATATTGCAAAGCCCCATTTTTATCATTTTGATAGCTGTCTCAACAACATTTTTCAGTGTAATTTTCCTTGTACATAAAAACTATCAGTTATTTAAGTTGTTGGATACTTAATTTAAATAGTGAATAGTTGAAGTATTATCACAAGCTAATTCTGTAATCTTATCTACCCAGTTTAATAACTGGAAGTAAAAATACATGTGTCTCAGAAAGTCCTTTCATTTCAGTGACTTTAAGGTTATTGATTATTGTTTTGCATGGATCAACCCTAGCTTCTCTCTCACTCGCTTAGAACTTACCTACCAGTGCCGCCTAAGTGCTTATAGTGGAAGGACTTGTGCCGCTTGTTCCGTATTCCCGCCAAAAACGTAAGTATAGTCACATCGGTGTGATATGACAAAATTATTTTCATTTCCATGTTATAGATATAACTTGTCTTTCAATCAACGAGTATATTTAGTAAAGTAGTCGTGAGGTGCTTATTGTAATACGGTTATTTGTGTAGTATTCATTTAATCTTTTAATAAATAGTTTTTGCTCTTTTTTTTCATTTCTACGTTTTCATTTCGGTTGATTTGGTGTATGAAACTGTCAACGGAAATGACAAAAAACTCACCGAAATGATAAAAATTTCATTTCAGTGAGTTCTATAAATTTCATTGTATAATAAGTATTTTAATGCGCACTATCTAGATACTTTCGGTAAGGAAATGTTATCTTTTTGTTTAGAACAAAGTCGGGTATGTGCGGACTATACGTTTCTAAATGTAAACTCGGACAATTTTACGTTCATAAGCGAAGCATATAATTGTAAACGTTCGTTAGTTAGATCACTGGCTTGTAACTAGTTCGGCGTGCGATACAATAACATATATCCGCGTAGATTACAGTGTGTTTTCGTCAGATCACTTTCCAGTAGTTGTCGAATGTAACTTATATGTAATTAGGCCCAAAATAAATGTTAACAGTAATTTATGTAGTAAGGTACGATGGGGCAGTAGGAATATAGAGCAAATTCAGGAATATAAAAAGTTGTGTCATAACAAATTACGTAGTTTTGATTTTCCTATCGAGTTTAGTTATTGTGCCATTTAATAACACATTTTAAATAATTTACATATAAAAATAATTAACGTATTGTCAGAGGCTGCGTCCTTAACTTATAAACAGCAGTGTAATGCACGTAGGAAAAAAGTGGTAGGCTGGAATCTACATGTATGTGAAGCACACAGGGAGGCTCGGCGTTGTTTTGATTTATGGTTACTTTATAGCAAGCCAGTGTCGGGTCAAATTTATGAACTAATGTGTAAGTCACGTAAAATATTTAAATCGAAGTTGAAATGGTGTGTCAAGATTGAAAATCAAATCAAAATGAATATTTTAGCTACTCAACATAAAATAAAGATTTTAAAAAGTCCTGGAAAAGTACGCAGCAACTAAGTTTAAACCGAGCCTGCCTGTTAGTGTGATTAATGTCAGTGACCAAAAGGATATTGCCAATAATTTTTAAGATCATTTTAGAGTTACAATTAATCATAATTGTAATATATCAGGATCTAATAGGGAGATGCTCGATGGTGGGTCGCAAAAATATCAGTCATTGGTGTATTTCTCGGCGCGAGAGGTGGAGAATATCATTAAACACAGTACCCCCGGAAAGTCGCCTAGCCATGACGGGCTCAGCATCGAGCATTTCCAAAAAGCTAATATCCATTTGCCACGTGTACTTAGTATGTTTTATAACCTATGTATTAGACATGCCTTTTTGCCTCCGAATCTAATGATAATAGTAGTGATTCCTATTGTAAAAGATAAGACGGGCGATGTATCTGATATTATCAACTATAGGACCATATTATTGGCCACAGTAACTGCCACGGTGCTTGACGGGCTTCTTGACCAACTGCTGGGTAATTTATTAATTTAGATGACGCTCAGTTCGGCTTTAGGGCCGGACTCTCTACGGAAAGTGCCATTTTTGCCCTAAAGGAGACCGTCAGGTACAGGTCAAAAAGGAAGACTTCAGTGTATGGATGCTTCCTCGACCTGTCGAGGGCCTTTGGTATGGTGTCTTATCATATTATATTGGATAAGCTGGTGGCTACTGGGATGCCGGGTAAGCTTGGTGATATATTTCGGTATTGGTACAACCAACAAGAAAACTGTGTAAAATGGGCAGGAGTAACATCGGCCATGTATCGGTTAGAATGTGGAGTCAGGCAGGGGTGGTTAACCTCTCCTAAGCTTTTCTGTCTGTATATTAATGAGCTAATCGTTGAGCTCAGCAGTATGCATGTGGGATATTCCATAGATGGTCAAATGATTAATAACATCAGTTACGCAGATGGGGTGGGGGGATTAAAGAGGCATATTTTAGGGCTGCATAACGTTTTTTGGTATTATCTTCGTTTCGCATAACGTTCATTCAGAATAAATCATTAGGCATACTTTATTTCCCCATAACGTCTTCTATAATAATGATATATCAGCATCAAATGTTTACGCATAATTTTTTTTACAATAACAATTACCAATCATAACATTTATTGGCAGTCATTTAGAATACCATAATGTTAACATTTAGGGTTACCTATAATAAATTCGAAATTTTTCTGTACGAATTCTGTTTGGCCGAAAACGTTTTGTAATATTTTTTGTTTTTCACAATTTTCTTTTTACTTAAAACACAATTGACAAAGTTTTGAAATGCCTATTAACGATTGTTATTTTTTTCAAAATCTTTATGTTATGAAATCCCACTCAACGTTTGGCCAAAGCTATTAATGCTAGATGATTCATTTTCCACAAACACGTTTTCAATATTATAAAAATACAACATTTCAAATAATTGAAATCCATAACATCATCACACAACTTATAATAGCAACGTTTAAGCATGCAAGTAAGCACGCAGCATGCAAGCAACCATGCAGCATGCAAGCAAGGAAGCAAGCATGCAAGTAAGCAAGCAAGCAAGCTGCATGCAACCAAGCATGCAGCATCATCCAAGCATGCAGCAAGTATGGTTTCTGTCACGGCTCCGGCGGTCCCACGCGAGCTTATCGTCGCAGATAGGTTTCGCTCACCACCGCAGCTTCGGCTTGCTGCAACATTTCAAATAATTGAAATCCATATCATCATCGAACAACTTTTTATCGTAGCACCGTTTAAGCATGCAAGCAAGCATGCAAGCAAGCACGCAGCATGCAAGCAAATTCATGCAGTGCAGCATGCAAGCACGCATGCACCATGTAGGCAAGCATGCGGCATGTAAGCAAGCAAGCATGGATCATGCAAGCAAGCTACAGAATGCAAGTGCAAGCAAGCATACAGCAAGCAACCAAGCATGCAGCAAACGTGCAGCAAGCATGCAGCTTGCAACGAAGCATGCAGCGTCATCCAAGCATGCAGCGGGCATGGTTTCTTTCACGGCTCCGGCGCGGCGAGGCACCACCGCAGCTTCGGCTTGCTGGCCGGCTAGGCCGGCCAGCCTCAGCTACGGCGGTGCGCGTTAAGCCCACCTGCGGGCTACCTACGCGGGCTTAAATTACACTCTAGCGCAGGGCAGACAAGACTACGTGGAGTTGGTTTTGCCGCGATTCGTTTCTGTCACTGACTTTTGTAGCACAACCGAATACACAAAGTATTGACTTTTTAAAACATTTTGCTTTATTTACTTAATAATTAAATATATAAAAAAAAAACTAAAAAAAACGAAAATCTGGGTATAATACTCGTAGTTTAGAAAAAAAAGTTAATTCGAATTTTAATACAACGCTGCCCTTCGCGATTGTCTTTAATTTGTAACCTATCACGTGCCCTACAGGAGTAGGGCAGCTAGTATTTCTGTTGTCTAATAAAAAAATAACCTCGAAATTCATTACAATCGCGACGCTGCGCATCATCCATTATGCGTTTCGTATTTTATAAAAAATTCAATTTAGACGGACAGCAATTATGTTATTTACATTTAAGCTGACTAAAATTATGTCGATGAAACCATTATGGGTTTATAACACTATGCTTATCATGATTTATTCGAAAAAACTTTATGCTGAATCTGTTATCATCATCATCAGCCTATTAACGTCCCACTACTGGGCAAAAGCCTCCCACGTGGACAATAGCACGTGGGGATATTGGGCCATAACCCTCAACGCTGGCCCAATGCGGGTTGGGGGGTTTTAACGACTGTCATCTTACGACAACAACCGGGACCAATGGTTTATCGTGCCTTCCGAAGCACGGAGGAGCTCGAGATGTTTTTTTAATTTGGTCACCCATCTAGCGACCCGGCATTGCGAAAGTGGCTTAGCGAGCAAGATCGCAAGCCGAACGCGCTAGCCGCTGCGCCATCGAGCTCCTCGATGTTATGCTAAACTACATTATGACGAAAGAGATTATGCGATCGAAAGGGCTCCCAAATAAAAATGCTCTTAAATACAACTGCAAGAAAAGCGAAGTCGTGGTTTTTGCTACGCGCGGCACTTTCATAAAACAGGTGCCCCCAATTCGGCTAAACGGTGAACTTTTAAACATAGTACCAATGTTTAAATACTTGGGTCATGTGGTCACTGCGGATCTGACCGACGGTTGTGATATTGATAGGTAGCGCAGAGCGTTGTCAGTACGTGGTAATATGCTGGCCCGCAGGTTTGCGCATTGTACGGGTGAAGTAAAGGTAGCATTATTTAAGGCATACTCCCAGTCTGTGTACACAAGCGGCCTGTGGGTTAGCTACATGCAAAAGACCTTCAACGCTCTGCGTGTCCTATATAATAATATGTTCCGGGTGCTGCTGGGATTGCCGAGATTTTGCAATGCATCTGGCATGTTTGCCGACACTCACACAGACGGGTTCCATGCCCTAATCAGAAAAAAAATTACTTCCATTAAAAACAGAAAGCTCGGCAGTCCCAACAGTATTTTAAAGGTTTTAGTGGGGAGGTGGGACAGTGCACCGATGAGGCACTGGATCACTGCCTTAATAAACCGGTGAGAGGAGATAATGCGGAGCTAAATTTACTTTTTAAATTAATTTAAATATTGTTTCATTGTATTTTACTAACATACATGCAAGAACTCTGTTACTAACCATTGGATCTGGTTATCTGAATAAATACATTTTATTTATTATTATTTATTTATTTGTTTATTTATTTATATATAGAAACAAACAGTCTTACAAGATAATTAGCTTTAAAACATTTGTAAATGAAAACCTTTAGTTCCCTAAAATACAATTCAAAAACCACCTACTTAAAGTAATTTAATACACAAAAACAAAAGAGAAACTAATGTGAACACAGTTTGCACCTATCTAACTTGTGATCGATTACTATGATAACACTGTGGTTGGAAAACGCCCACAACCAAATGCATACATTTTACAGAATTTATTGAATGACCTTGAAGCAAATCAATCAAAGAAACTTTGAAACAAGCCAACAAGCAGCCAGTAAACAAATCTATTTCGAATAAATTATCATTATAAAAATTTACAAGTTCTTCTGATAAAACTGTTTTTAACATAACAAGTCTTGCCAATATGAACATAAAATAAATATTTCTTAGTGTAAGACCGCCCACATCCACGAGGCACACGAAATAATAAACTGTTCAGTAGTGCAGGTGTGTCGACCATATTGTTTTAAATCTTAAAAAACATCACGGTGTCAAAATAATTACGACGTTGCTATAAAGACATTATATTATGACGTTGAGCAGAGGTTACACAATCAGTGTACAGAAAGTCGGTTCTGTAGTCTAGCGATTTCAAAAACTTTTTCTGAATGTTTTCAATCCTATCAATGTGAGTTCTAAAATAAGGATGCCAAGCGGTACAAGCAAATTCCAAGTTACTGCGAACGAAACTATTAAACAAAATTTTGTAAGTCAATGAGAGTTTGAAAGGTTTACCTATTCTTAGTATAAAACCTAGTTGTTTATATGCCTTATTTATGATATTACCAATGTGGGGAACAAATGTCAGCTTGGAGTCCATTAAGACACCCAAATCACGAATCTCTGACACTCCAGATAAAATTTTACCATTTAGATCATATTCGTATTTACATGTGTTTAATTTTCTACTAAAACTTAACACGTGACATTTATCTAAATTGAAATACACTTTATTTTCAGTACAATACCCATCAAAATTACGTAGATCCTGCTGCAATAGCTCACAGTCGCGAACACTAAAAAATATTCTGAAGATTTTTGTGTCATCTGCATAAAGTAGGTAAAAGATTTGAATTCTGCATAATATAGTTATTGATCTCGTTGATATATAAATTTAATAATAACGGCCCTAGGTGTGAACTCTGAGGTACCCCAGAACTTACTATTCTATATTTTGATTAATAGCCACTAAGAACTACAGCCTGACTCCTATTATCTATATACGACTTAATCCAACGAAAAAGATCTCCATGTATACTAAGATAATACAGCTTAGTCATTGAGTATAATGGCAAATTTTATCAAAACATTTAACATAATCGGTATATACCGCGTCTATCTGACAATTTTCATGCAATGCATTTAATATTATTTCAGTAACAGTGAGAAGATTAGTGTCTACACAACGCCAGGGTAAAAACCATGTTGATTAGGATTAATATTATTATGAACTAGAGCAGAAACCTTATCAGTGACCATCTTTTCCAAAATCTTACCAAATTGACGTAACTTAGAGATACCACGATATTTCTCGATCTCAGAGCTAGTTGTGCCTTTTGGAATAGGAGTGTTCCAGGCTCTTTTAAAAATCTCTGGGACACTACCTTGCTTTAAAGATTTTTGATATAAAATTGTTAGTGGCAGTGCTAGGGCAGTGCAGCATTTACTAATGAACAATGGGTGAATCTCATCGGGTCTAGCTCCTTTCTTAATATCAAATATTTCAAGTATTTTAATACTAGTTCATGTGTAATTTCTATAGTTTCTTTGTCAATGGGCGCATTCAGAGGGAGCTCCAAGTGTTCAAGATCTGTAGAACTCAAGGTAGCCGGCTCAAAAACTGAGTGAAAATGTTCACTAAACAAGTTGCAGATCCGCTCTCCATCAGAGGCTACACGCCTCTTAAAATGCATAGTTTGAGGTAAGGTATTTGTTAGTTTTAATGTTTTAATAAAAGTCCAAAAAATAATTAGGATGTGTTTTAATTTTTTGCTCAGAAAATGCTATATATTTAACATAACATTCCTTTTTTAGGTAGTTGCACGTTTCCTTGGAATTTTGAAGCTTTCATAATCAATGGGATTATTATATTTTTTCCATAATTTATCAAACTTACGTTTTTTTTCAAAACTTTTCTCAAGGCCATAGTATGCCATATTGGATACGAACAAGCGGATTTAGTAGCTCGTAGGGGAACATAGCGTGAGATTAAATCCTTTAAAATGTCATAAAAAATATCTACAATGGAATCAACAGGTATATCACTCAGAATGCTGTACCAATTTATATTCAAAATTTCTATGTTTAAATCTTCATAAATAGCGGCCGCAAAATTGTGTGTGTAAGAATAATTTGGTTTTAAATAATGTATATTTTCGAAATTTAGTTCTATTAAAAGTGACCTATGATGGGCATCCTCTGGCAAAAGCGGCGACTGGCAGCCCTCAACTCGACAATCCAAATTACCTATTATCAAGTCAAGTAGACAGTTATTTACATTACGACCATTATTATACTGTTTCGAATCACAAAAAGTTAAAAATCACACAATAGTTGGCTACACAAGTCACTATCCGGTGTTAAATTAATGTATGACAAGCCTGTGAGCGTTTGAAATATTAAAATCTCCAGTTATCAGCAATAAATCATTTGGTCTATCGGCCATAATATCACCAGTTAAATCAAAGAATGAATGCAATGCTTCGACGTGACCCGGCCCATGCGGTGCGTACAAACAAGCAATGTTTAGGAATTTATTTGGTTCTACAAGAATGGACATATCATCAATCATTTTATTACAGTTAATTGTTTTATCATTTAATTTCGGAGTAAATCACAGTGAACAATGGTGGACGTAGCCTTTCTTTAGGTGGCTAGTTATTTCATTTCTGTGGCCAGTTCTTTCATTTTAGTGAACAACTGTTTCATTTCGGTGGCACCAAAATTTTACACACGTAAATCTCTCAAATTTATTAAGATATTTTCATAGCATTACGTATGAAGATAAAACATACCTGGGTAAATATCATCATTAGCAGTTTTTTGTCAGTTTTGTTGGCGCTTTCTTTTTTTATGTTTCAACAAGAAATAATTTAATAATATTTAATGTCTAGGCAAACAGTTTTAAATTTGCTTATTTTGCCTTAAATATTATTAACAGTTAATTTTATATTAATATCCGAAGTTCGAGGTTGCCACCGAAACTGAACTTTGCCCACCTAATCTGAAATTACGCCACCGATATCTTGCTTAATCTTGTCCACAAAAACTTAAATGTTCTTACCTATTTGTTTGACAAAAATAAGTAATATGAAATGTTGGAATATCTTATCAATTATAAACAATTACCAGTTATTTACATTATTCTATTTATTATCAATCAGTCTACAATTTAACAAATTTCTGAGATCAGTAAATCATATATTATAGTATTTTTTTTTAATAATGGATGGGGTTGCTCTTGGCAACATTCATATCCGAAGGATTAAGAAGAGACCGACGATGGAGCAAGCTTACCCCGAAGCACCCTATTTACTCGGCCTTTAAAGATATTGGGGGCACTCGGGAACACAGACGCCGGCAGGGAATTCCATACCTTGGCTGTACGCATATGAATGAAGATTGGTTTGTGATTGTTTGACGCTTGATGTGTATGAGTGGACCAAGTAAGAGTGGTAACCCGCCGTACGATTGGACTCTAGATAGTAGAAAGGGGACGTTGGAATGAGCTCGAGTAGCTCAACAGCACACTCTCCGAAGTACAACCTGCAAAATACCGACAAGCAAGCAACTGAACGACGGTGAGCGAGACTGTGAAGCTTGGTTTTCACAAGCTTATCGTCACCTATAAGTTTCCTGGCTCTGCGTTCCACCGAATCGTAGCGTTAAAACTGACCAAATTGTTGTCACCCCACTGGGAGACAAAACTTAAGTTTATTCGCTCAACCATAGCCTCTCATAAGGAACGAACTTCCTCTTTGCCGACCCTTTTGCTAGACAGATACCTCTCCGTGACCGTGCTGTCGTCTGCATGCTCAAAAATTCCGGGATTTAGCAGGTCGTTAATATGCAACAAGAAAAGGGTAGCAGAGAGAACGGAACCCTGATGAACCCCGGCATCGATAGCCATGAGGTCAGAGGAACAGCCATCGATGACTACTCTGATTGACCGTTCACTCAGGAAGTATAAAATCCAGACACAAAAATCAGCAGATATGCTGTACGCTGGAAGCTTGCTGAACAAGCTAGCGTGCTAGACCCGGTCAAAGACTTTCGAGATGTCAAGCAACATGGCAAGCGCTTCGCCTTGCTTCTCGATTGCCTCGCCTCGGCAATGTGTGACGTACACCAGAAGGTCCCTCGTGGAACGGCCCCGCCTAAAGCCATATTGGCAGTCGCTGAGGAGATCGTGGGATTCTAGATACGACAAAAGCTTTCTATTCAGTACCCTTTCCATAACTTTACAGAGTATGGAGGTGGTGGCAATTGGTCTGTAGTTGGTGGGGTCGGCACGATCGCCCTTCTTGGCCACTGGCTGCACATTTGCAAGTTACCAGTACTGAGGAACCGCTCTAGTAAGACGAGAAAGGCGGTACAGACGCGTTATAACCGGAGACAATTCAGGCGCACAGACCCTAGGTAGTCTAGCTGGAATCCCGTCCGGGCCGCTGGCCTTATTCACGTCCAGATTCTGCAAAGCTTTTGCATTCTGCATTATTATTATTTTCTGAATTATATTATTATCTTATCTGGACTATATTATTTATCTGCATTATTTTTTTTAATACCGTCTAGTATCTTCTTATTTTTTTGTCTTTCATAATACTCTTTGTTCGCAATTTTCTCTGAACTCGTCTGCGTTCACATGGTGGCAGTTTACTTATAAGAACAATTTTGTTTTCCAAATATTTTCCTATTTCTTTTTGCTTATTTCTTCAGCTTTCTCAGGATTCTTTTTAATTTTCTCTTTCCTCTTTCTTTCAGCGATCCTTTTTTCTGTCAACTTTTCTTCTCTGGATTGCTTTTTTTGGCATCCTAAAAAAGTGTAAGATATTAACAAATGAGATAGAATAATATTCCATCTCATTCATGTTGTAAAGTACAACAAAATATAAGGTGCTGTGTATGTCGGTATTTCTATAAAACAATGAAAATGGAAGTTCGGAAAAACCTGATTTAAGGGAAATAAATTTTAGTGGCACTTTTAAGTTTTGGTAGCTCAATTTTTACCACTAAAACCACATAAACTGAAAATTTACAAAAAGTAAATGTTTAATATTATGAAGTTAGTTTGCGACTGAAGTTATTTACTACATCAAACAACAAACCAAAAGACTATGTAACGCTGTATAATTACGACATGAAAATTAAGAGACAAACCTACAATTCACGCCACCGAAACTAAAGAATGGTTGAACTAAACGCTACCGAAGAAATTACTCACGTTATGGCGGGAATATGCTGCACGCAGTCACACCTTCACTCTTCGAAAGCACGATCGCACGACTAACTTAAACGTGGTAAAGCGACATGACAACGCCCCGCTCCATTCAGTAATCAGTTACAACATGTTGAAATTTAGCCACCGAAACTTATGACTTTGCCTGGACAAACTTTGATCCTCAGTCATGTGAATTCAAATTAAGTAAAATAACGAAATTATGCGCGCAGTTAAAAGCTTTGATAACGTAAATTATTAATTAACTGTCTTAGTTACGTAGATAATATAAACATATTCATACGAAGTGCCGCTTTTATAAGAAATAAGTCGAGGCCACCTAGCGCTTAAATATTTTTTTATTTATTTATTTAATCGTTAAGTTTTTTGCAAATCAACTATGAAACCTAATAGCAGAGTTAGTTTAACAGTAACAATTTTTTTTTTGTTTGAAAAGATGTACTTTACACTATCGTTCTCAACTAAGACTGTCAAAAAATGCTGTTGGGATATTTACCCACCAAAAAGTATAAAAAACTGATTTTTAAATTTGAAAAAAAACAAGATAATAAAAAATTCAACCAAAATGATAAAAATACGACTTTGTTGAAATTCACCTGAATGTTTCTTAGTGCAAAACCGCCCACATCCACGAGGCACACGAAACAATAAACTGTTCAGTAGGTAGTGCAGGTGTGTCGACCATATTGTTTAAGAACCTAAATAGCATCATGGTGTCAAAATAATTACTGCTCTAAAGACATCATATTATGACGCTTAGCAGAGGTTACACAATCAGTGTACAGAAAGCCGGTTCTGTAGTCTATCGATTTCAAAAACTTTTTTTGAATGTTTTTAATCCTATCAATATAGGTTCTAAAATTAGGATGCCAAACGAGCAAATTCCAAATGACTGCAAACGAAACTAATAAATAAAATTTTAAAAACTGAAAAAAGACGACAACCTCAGGCGGGAATCGAACCATGCACCTTTGCATCCGCATTCCGGGCAGCTGCCTCAACCACTTGGCTATGGTCTGGTTTTTACCCGTCGAAATTTGTCAGTGTTTGATGCTTATGTTTTGTAGTCGACATTGCTTCATCAAATCTTAGAAGTTTTCACCTCTGAAATCCGAAAGAAATATTTTTACAAATATTTGAACATTGGGAAAAAAAGACCAAGCTGCGTTTATAGATTTATGTTTTTTTATATATATTTTAGCGTTTTATGTACGCATTTTAAACACTATAGCAGTACCATATACTAGGCTCCATAAAATAAATAATTCTTTTAAGGGTCTGTGTATACGATTAAACAACAAAGTACCAAATGATATTTAGAAATTAGATCTTGACAAATTTAAAATCAAAATCAAAGAAAAGCTTTATAAAAAAGCTAAAGATTATAGTGAAAAAGAAAAAGGGTCAGATTATACAGAAGACAAAACAGCTTGGGTCTGAAATGCTCCAAGTACTCCAACAGCTATTTCTAATTGTCTATAATTAATTTATATAGAGCACCATATTTAATTAAACTATTTACATTCAAATTCATATTTTGTATTTTGTGACCTGGTAACGACATATAATATATATATTTTTTGTAAATGTCGTTGCTTCTGTGCGCTTTGGTTTCTTGCGCCCGTTCTTTGCCACAATAAAAAAATTATGTCCTGAATGGATGGTAGGTTAAAAAAGATTTAGACGATTCAAAGTACTTAATAATTGAGTTTATTGAATAAATATATTTTGACTTTTGAAACTGTGCAACGTTTTACATGGATCCAGCGACACTTGGCCCCAAACAAATTGCTGTCATTATTTTACCTACCAAATAATTATTTGTTTTTATTGACTAAGTGTATTATTTTAGGTGTACATATTATTCCGGCGGGCTTAATCGAACAATTAGTTGTTCAGTCAAACATTGCAGTAATAGAAGTGAGTGGCAAGTGCCTGCAATATCGTTTCTTACGTAAGTTTTGTTTATCTGGTTTCGTGATGATTATTAGCAATTTACCATGCAATATTTTATTTGTTTCTATTCAAAATGCTAATAAATGTTTGCAAATCTCTGATTCTAGTCTTAAATATGTGTGCTTTTGGTTTAATAGGAAAATTTCATAAAAATATTTCATTATAACCTGTAATCAGTATTGTCAGGTACTTCGCAAAGTTTACCCCAAAAATACTTAGGTTTAATATGGAACGAATAGCATAAAATAAATTATCTAATTGAATTCTATCCACCTGTTCTTTTTACCTTTCCTATCTATTCGAGCGTTAAGCTGAGCGTGGTAGAAAATACTAAATTTAGTTTAAAGGTTTTAGGGGCCTCACGAGAATCGAGCCAGCCTAGTGCAGCAACATTTTAGTAACGCACACATAGGCGCCTTTTTTGTGCTTGTGTGAAAATTTTGCACATCGAAGTTACCTCTATAGTTATCTATCTCAATGGTAGAGGCACTTGCCCGTCATTTTTGTCTCGTACCAGGATACGTTTGTTTACACAGAATCCTATCACCACGGCTTATATTTCGGTTTGACGCGATCCTGTTTTGGCGTGCAGTGGTACTGGGGGTAGCTATGCGCGTTTGTCTGGCACAGACTATAAGCTCGTTAGATTAGTTGTTAAGTCTTAACGATAAGTTAGTTAACTGTTTTTTTATTATTATTTGTATTGACGTCAATAAGTGCCTGTAAAGGTTTACATTGAATAAATAATTTAACTTTGACTTTCACTTTGAAAGTAATTAGAAATTAACAAACGACATCATTATTATTATTTGATAATTAAAATTGATCCTGCGTGGATCATATGTCTATTTTTAGACTGATAATCATGAGTTGAGCATATTCGACGGCATTAACTCGGAGCTTATACAAGACCCCACGCGGGAGGTTCCTGGTTTTGACGCCGTCGGGAGAAAGATTGGGGCAAGACTAAACCGGTGTAGGACCAACCATGGCAAATCCAACCACCACCTACATAAATGGGGCCTGAGCGAGACGCCACACTGTGAATGTGGTAATTTGGACCAACCTCTATCACATATAATCAATCACAGCCCCCTTCATCGTTTCCCACGTGGAATAACCAAGCTCCACACAATGACGGATGCGGCAGAGACTTGGCTGAACAACATCATAACAAGATGACATTTAAGTTAAAGTACGTTTTTGTTACATTTTTTCTAGTTGCATGAATATCTTAGAACGTTTGCATAAAATGTAATATTATTTATTGTTTTCTAAGGTTTAAGCGAGCAATACACCTACCTTGAAATAGAACACTTTTTACGTCATCTAACCTCAAAGTTTTTTCTATGCACTAAAATTTCCTAATATTTTATTGTTCTTATTAGGGTTTTTTCAAGGCCCTTCTGTTATAAAACATTATCCATCGATTTTACACGAGAAACCACAATGCGTTGCATATATTTCCAATGCGTGCAAAGACATTATTGGTCTTTTCTAGATGTATTATAAATTAGTAAAATAATTTCATCGCCATTTTCGTGTTCCTTCGTATAGAATTGATTTAGTCTAAAAGAACACTATGGTTTCTAAATTATAATTCCTCTTTAGTAAAAAAGTCTTATATAGTTCTTCATTAAGTTAAATGAACCTAATCTGTAAAATTAATTATTACTCTTAACTCATTTGGTATTCAAGATATCTACAAGTCTATATCCTTGTTTAAAGTCAATCTACAAGATATCTCAAGGTACTTGTTTAGAAATCCTTGAAACTACACTCTTAATTAGGGTTTAAGTCTGCCTTAAGAGTAGGTAGGTACTTAACTCTGTCTTAATGATTTCCTAAAAAATCTGCCCTTTTAGACTTACCATTGTCTTGGGGGCATATCTTCAAGGTATCTTGAGTGCGACCATAGTCTTAGCCAAGACAACGGCTGGAAGTAGTCTACTAGTCTTCAAGATTATCTTCAATGCCTTTTTAAGAGAATCTGTTGCTTCTTTAAGGAAAGTAAAGATCTTTAAATGAGCTACACTTATGAGTACCTATCAATTTAATTGCGTTGCGATTAATTACTAATGCCACTTCTTAGATCAGACAATTGCATTAATTATTATCATTATAACTAGTAGTTATCATAAATTGCATGCATAGGTAGGTAATTTAAAAATGGAACCTTTTTTAAAATCCATAATTGCAGTATTTGTTATTCTCTAAAATAAAAGTAAGTCTCCATTTCGTACAATTTGCTATTTCCAATAATTACAGTAGTTGCGGTGCATTTCACATGACCGGTAAAAACAAAATTAAAATCACCATATATATGTCGGCGCAAAGCATCTTAGCGTCGCCGGTTTAGCCAGCGCGTAGTTATCGGCACCTGTGCGGGCGCCTCGCATTCCTAGTCCAATGTTTATATTAACAACATTAACACTTATCAGAGTTTAGGAACAAAGGATGTGTTTGTTTCTTAGAAACGGGGCAGAGTGTATTACTGCCGAACGTAGCCGTGGCTCCGGGTACCTAGTGAATTAAACTTATTTTGGTTGAGGGCATTATTATATTCTGAGAGGCGGTCGAGACTGGTTGCGTCCCGTGACCTGTGTCCTGCGAACCACGGATTCGTTACCGTTTTGGTCTACGTTAAGTTGTATATCGGGCTTGTGTGTGACTGATTGTTTAGTTTAATTTCCATGATAGTTTAGTTTAAAGGATAATTGTTCTAAGCTCATATTGTGTTGTGACTCTATTATTAATTAAGTGACATTTATAAAATAAACGTAGTTTAATAAACAATTGTTAAACTTTGTACTTGTGTGAGTGATTGTACCTAAGACGCCCATAGCACGAACACGACACGATGAACCCAATACGCGCCTCTTATGATGGTCAATTGGAGCGTTCTGACTCTGCCTTCCCGACATCAGAAGTAGGATGCGCGCCGCCAGTTCAAGAAATAAACGTGGAAAATAAAACTGTTTAGAAAATCAGGGAAGTACTGAATTTGAGCCAAATGCAGAAAAATCTTTAATGTCTAAAAAGGCCTATTATAAACTTTTGCTACAACAACAAAATAATCAAATTCAACAACTGATTCAAACAATCAATTCAAAAAATGTTAACAAAACCAATTTTCCAGAGTTTAACCCAGACAACGGTGACGTAGATGCCAGATCTTGGTGTGACACAGTGTCTTTATGAATGGAGGAAGACTTATTAGTTAGAAGTAACTTGATTTGTGCTCTTAGCAGTGCTTTGAAAGGGTCAGCATCATCACGGTTTTCACAGATCAGCTATTCTGAAATGGATTGGAATAGTTTCCAAAAAATATTCTTGTCAAGATTTGACAGTATGGAGACTTCAACTGCTGCTTTAGTATGAATTCTCACAAGTACACCGATTAATGAAGAATCTATGTCTGCGTTTGCCGTCTTTTGACGTCATTGATGGCAAGATGGAAGGATCTTTCTTTAGAAAAAATTGCAGTTTCTACAGTTTTAACTCGATGTGCTCAGATAGATCCGCGTATTCAACAGATGGTTTATACGACAGATGTCAAAGATAGGATAGCCATGCAACGACAGCTTATGGCCTATTCCCACAGGAAGCGACAAAGTAATGACCACAGACCAATAGATCAGACAAAGCGTTTGAAGACGATTATTTGCTACGATTGTGGACAGGCTGATCATAAATCTACTGAGTGCGGACAACGAAACTCTAATATAAAAGGTTTCAAATTGCCCTTCAACAAGAACAACGAAAGTAAGAAGGAAGTACCAAAACAATCGGTTACATGCATCAAGTGTGTACAAGTGGGACACATCGCTCCACAATGTACTGGTCGTCGAGCACCGTCATCTCACCCTTCCAGCAGTAATGGATCTTTGGCTGCTGAGCATCGGCAAGTTAATGCATGCAGCGTTAAACCGGCATCGTCTCAGCTCACACATCTTGGTCAGTCGTTTGATTTTTATTTTGATTCTCGGGCCGAATGTTCCTTGTTTAAAGAAACTTTAGCAAATAAATTTGGCGGCAAACGTTTTTCGTCTTTGGTAATTTGGTTGTGCATTGGTAATGCAGATGTGTAGTGTATAGCACATGTCAGATTTTGTCTGAAGTTCTTATTGATAATAGCTTGGTCGAGTTACTTTTTCACGTTGTTTCTGATGATGTTATTAACCATGGAATTATGATCGGCAGAGATTTGATTACTCAAGGTTTTACTGTTGAAATTTCTAATGACCGCCTTATTATAAAAAAGTCACAAATTATCAATTTATGTGAAATCGGCAAACGAGTGTGCAATTTTAAAGATATTGATACAGATGTCAGTAGTGAACATCACATTCAGTTAGTAGATATTTTAAAGAAATTTGAAAACTCATTTGTAGAAAGCATACCATCCGGACGGGTAAACACAGGTGAGATTGAAATAATACTCATTGATCCAAATCGTACTGTTCAAAGGCGTCCTTATAGAATGAGTCCTGAAGAGAGAGAAGTTTGTCGAAAAAAGATTGATGAATTATTAGGAGCTAATATTATTAGACCAAGTAGCTCTCCATTTGCGAGTCCTGTACTCCTAGTTAAAAAGAAGGACGATTCAGATAGACTGTGCGTAGATAACAGAGAACTGAATAAAAAAACTGTACCAGATAGGTTTCCATTACCACTTATAAGCGACCAAATTCAACGTTTAAAGGGTGTAAACTACTTGACTATTTTAGACGCTGCTTCCGGTTTTCATCAACTTCCGGTTCATAAAGACTCCATTGAGCGGGCAGCATTCGTAACACCAGATGGTCAGTACGCATATTTAACTATGCCATTTGGGTTACGTAATGCACAATCAGTTTTTCAAAGAGCCATTTGTAAAGCACTTGGTACTCTGGCAAATACATTTGTGGTATGCTACGTTGATGACTTAATGGTAGTATCTGAAACTGTATTAGAAGGATTAAAGAAACTAGAATTAGTGTTAAAACTTTAAAACATGCAGGCTTTACTTTAAATTTTAAAAAATGTTTTGTTTTAAGGACACGGGTGGAATATTTGGGTTACGAAGTAACGCAAGGAGAAATAAGACCCAACTCACGTAAGGTTGCAGCTCTTACAGACTTACCTCCTCCCAGTACCGTCACACAGGTTCATCAATTCATCGGATTAGCGTCATATTTCTGTCAATTTATTCCTAAATTTTCTCAATTGGCGGCACCACTTTATAAACTGACTACAGGAAAAGGTAAAATCGATTAAAAACCAAAACATGAAGAAATCAGACAAAATATCATAGGTAATTTAACTAGTAAACTAGTTTTAATGATTTTTGACCCAACTTACCCAATTGAGTTACATACGGATGCTAGTTCCAAAGGCTATGGTGCAATGCTTTTACAGAAGAAAATCTCATGCCATAGCATATTACAGTAAAAAGACGTCGAGTGCAGAATCTCGTTACCATTCTTATGAGCTAGAGACCCTTGCAGTAGTTAACGGAATAAAACACTTTCGTCATTTTTTGCAATGTAGACCATTTACAGTAATAACAAATTGTAACTCGCTGCAAGCCTCACGTTCCAAGATCGACCTAACACCTAGGGTCCATAGGTGGTGGGCTTTCTTGCAGTCATTTGATTTTGAAATAGTATATAGAGATGGCAAACGAATGGCTCACGTAGATTTTTTTTCACGCAATCCATTGCCCATTAATAATAAAATAAACCAAAAAGTCTAAGAAAAACGAATTAATTTGTTATAAATTTCCAAAAATTGGTTACAAGCTTAACAACAAAGAGACCGTGAGGTAATTGATATTGTTGCTAAAATAAATAATGATTTGGTTAATGATGTAGCCAATATGTATCAAATTATAGCTAACGTACTCCATCGCAAAATATAACGTAATGGTATGTCACGAATTTTGCCTATTGTACCGAGAACCTTTCGTTGGTCTGCAATAAATGACATTCATGAATCAATCGTTCATTTAGGTGTGGAAAAGACTTTGGAAAAAGCATATGATTTTTACTGGTTTTCCAATATCCGGAAATATGTTAGAAAATTTGTAGAAAACTGTATAACTTGTAAATTATCCAAATCAAAATCCGGTAAAACACAAGTTGAACTTCATTTAATACCGAAAATCGCAATTCCATGGCACACCATACATATTGACGCCACAGGCAAGCTGAGTGGGCAACAAAGTACTAAAGAGTATATTTTTGTTTTAATTGATGCCTTTACTAAGTATGTACTTCTTCGTCATACCTTGCGCATTGATCCATGTAGCGCTGTTAATGCTTTAAAATCTGCGGTTAGTTTGTTCGGTGCACCAACTAGAGTAATTGCAGACCAAGGACGAGGGTTTGCAAATGCAAGTTTTCGTGAGTTTTGCGATAAAAATAATATTCAGTTACATTTGGTAGCTACTGGAACTTGCCGTGCTAACGGTCAAGTTGAACGTGTAATGGGTACACTAAAAAATATGCTTACTGCCGTTGAAGTTCAGAAAGACCGAATGTGGCAAGAAGCTGTTGATGATGTACAACTTGCTTTCAATTGCACAGTCAACCGAGTAATCAAAGCTAGTCCTCTTGAACTGTTAATTGGTAAAGTAGCACAACCTCTATCGTGGTTAGCTTTAGGTGACCAAGACCAAGATGAAATTGATATTGTTGAGATAAGGGAACAAGCGACAAATTATATAAGCGAAAATGCTCGCAAAGATAAAGAGCGTTTTGATAAGACGAAGGCTAAAGTGTCCAAATTTGCTATTGGTTATTTTGTTTTGATTGAGAACCATGAGAGGAATCAAACAAAGCTAGACCCAAAATTTCGTGGTCCATTCGAAATAGTTGAATTGCTCCACGGAAACCGATACCTACAAATATGCACATGATCGTTTACGTGCGATGCCAAATTGTTACGTTCCCACAGAGTTTGAAGTTGCTAATGTTGATGAGAATGAGGAACAGTCAGAATCAGCCGTTGTCGGCGAGAGTGTTGTTGATACACTAGAGTAGTCCCTACTTATGTGGGCTGTTGCAACGCAATCTACTATCTTAATCACTAGTCATAGGTCACATTCCAAACCCAGTGTAGCTGGTACGGAGACTGCGTAGTGCAATGACAAGTAGGAGGATTGCGGTTGCGTTGGATTTGTTTTAATTTTAACAACGTATCCGTGTGATGTTGTTTGAGATATTTGTTTAAAAATTAGTTGTATGGAAGTGAATTGGTACAATTTACCATTTAGTTGAATCTAAACTGTGTCCTCTGGGAAAACGAAAATGGATGGTTGAATCCATTTTAATTTGTTTGGACTTTATGCTGCTATTTTAAGTTTTGGGAACCTATCAGTTTGCCATCCCTACGATTTGTTGTCAGGATAGCCGAGTAAGTGCACTCTTAGCAACTGTATTTGCTCACAGGAGGTGTATGAAGTTGCCTGGCACACGAGGACGTGTGATAGTCAAGATCGCCGTGTCGGCGCAAAGCATCTTAGCACAGTATCTTAGCGTCGCCGGTTTAGCCAGCGCGTAGTTATCGGCGCCTGTGCGGGCGCCTCGCATTCCTAGTCCAATGTTTATATTAACAACATTAACTCTTATCAGAGTTTGGGAACAAAGGATGTGTTTGTTTCTTAGAAACGGGGCAGAGTGTATTACTGCCGAACGTAGCTGTGGCTCCTGGTACCTAGTGAATTAAACTTATTTTGGTTAAGGGCATATTCTAAGAGGCGGTCGAGATTGGGTGCGTCCCGTGACCTGTGTCCCGCGAACCACGGATTCGTTACCGTTTTAGTCTACGTTAAGTTTTATATCGGGCTTGTGTGTGACTGATTGTTTAGTTTAATTTCCGTGATAGTTTAGTTTAAAGGATAATTGTTCTAAGCTCATATTGTGTTGTGACTCTTTTATTAATTAAGTGACTTTTATAAAATGAACGTTGTATAATAAACAATTGTTAAACTTTGTACTTGTGTGAGTGATTGTACCTAAGACGCCCATAGCACTAACACGACACGATGAACCCAATACGCGCCTCTTATGATGGTCAAATAGAGCGTTCTGACTCTGCCTTTCCGACTTATATATAGTAGCGACGACTGTGATGCGAGCGCACACCTCGTCTGCGACGGCAAAGCATCACAAGATCCACTTCTGACATAATGGTACGCCACTGTTTATTTTCTTAAACTTTTATTTTTTTAGTACCGCTTCACTGGTCTAACAGCAATTACTATCAAGCGTGCGGTAAGCTTAGCTACAATAATCTTGATTTTAATCATAGAGCCCTTAGTCCAGCTGTGGGACAGTATATGTATAGTTTACAGTAATTATGTATCTATCATCTAATTGTTAGCAGAGGTAGGTAATCAGATTAACGATTACAGATTACGATTACACTATGTTATCCTTAATCATGAGCACAGATTAACGAAATTAATCAAAAGAAATCTTATTTTCAGACTAATGATTATTAATTTATTAATGGAATGTGTATTTTATGCAAAACGCTTATTGAGAGCGACTACGTGCGGCTTTAATTCGATTTTAATAGCACCCTCTTCTCAAACATTTTATCCAAAAGTTTGTGTGACTTTGGTAAATCGGTCATTGTTGCATTATGAGAAAAGACTTTCACTAAACTCGAGGACGGTAAAGGGGTGTTATGCTTTTATACACTTTTTAATACTTCTAAAAGTTTTCAAACGTTTAAAAGTTTTCGAAGACATTTCTAGATATTTCGACAGCGTTCTCAAAATTCCGTTATGTGTTCTAGACATTTGAAAACGTTCCAAAGTTCTAAAACATGTTTCTAGTATTTCCAAAACGATGTAAAGTTTTTTAAGATGTGTTTCTAGACATTTCCAAAACGTTACTTAGTTTTCTAAGACATAAGAAGCAAAAAATCGTACAAACAATATTTTTTAAATAATTAAGTTATCTTGATTAATTACTGACTATTGTAATTGTAGTATTATATCGTGCGGCATGCATATTAAAACATGTATGTGGGTGGTTATACAATAAAATCAGTGTTAAACCAACTTGCGTGTTTCACTACATGGTAAACTAAACTGTTAACAAGTCTTATTTTACAGTGTGGTATTAATATTTAAGTGTACTAAATACTTATCTTATAAATTATGAAACACGCGCGTCCTCCAGTGGAGTTATTACTCGAAGATGGCCCGGCTACCAGGGCGGAGTCGTGGCGTGAATGGCGGAAGTTATTCGATGTATTAGTGAAGGCGTCTGGAGTGAGCAAGGAGCCGAAGGAAGTTCGGGCTAGCTTGTTGAGTGACAAAGAAATTGAAGATGACATAGATTGTCTACTGAAAAAACTTGATAAGCATTTTTATATCAAACCAAATATTACTGTGCGGCGTTACAAGTTTTTTTTACGCAATCAAGATGAAAGTGAGACTTAGAGTTATTGAGTCAGCAATGCGAGTTCGGTGAATTGCAGGACAGCATATTGCGTGATAAGATGGTTTGTGGAATTGTGAATAACATGGTAAGGGACCGTTTGCTACGTACAGACAAATTGTCACTATCGAAAGCCATATAAATCTGTCAAGCGGCAGAAATTTCTAAAGAAGAAAGTTAATGTATCGATGGCGGTTCAGAGGTGCAAGTTAATGCTGTAAGTAACAGCGTGGGGCGCCGGCTACGCATCGCGCGGCGGCGGGCGAGCGCGCTTCCGGCAGCGAGCTGGCTGGAGCGGCGGAAGCGGCGCGCGGGTTCGTGCCGCCCGCCGGCGGCAGCGCCGGCATGTGCAAACAGTGCAGCAGTGCCCGCTGTGCTGGAGGTGATCGATGTCCATAAACGAGGAAAAAAACTGAAAGTCACCTACGGAATGGATAAAAAATGCTTTGTGTGGTGGTAAAAAATTGGTGATTAAAATAGATACGGATTCGATGTTAATAATGTTATTTCTAGTGATTGTGTTTTTTTTTTTAATTTAGGGTTGCCTTTTAAAGACTTTAAGCTGTTTACAAAACGAGTTCATTAATTCACTGGAACTTTGTTGCCTATTATTGGTGAAATTGATTTAACTAATTGTTATAAGAATAAAAGTTATCTATTTTGTAGTTGCAGATTTGAACTGTCAAAATGTTTTTTTGGTTTAAAAGGATGTAAAGTTATGAAATTTATAAAAAACATAGATATTATAAATATAGATAAATATTCAAATTTATTTGAAGGGGGTTAAAGTAACTAAAGTAAAACATAGAGATCTAAATAGTTTGTTGAAAACACTATCCACTTTTCATCACAGGTAATGATTCGATTTAAAATCCCTTTATGATTGTGCCGGTTTAGTAAAGTAACGTAGCAGTCGACGCGCCTTTTGGCGGTTTGCTGCAATGATGTTACAATAAAAAGAGGTAGATGCGTTACATGTGCCAAAAACTGGCAACAGAAAACTATGCTAATTGGCTTACCTTACGTAGTCTTTTTTTTTACAACCTGTAAGCGCTTGGCCTTCATCTCACCTGATGGTAAGTAACGATAAGGCCGAAGGTGGAAGCGCTTCCACCTTCGGAATCCTCAACCACTGAGGAACTGGCTATCTTATCTCCAACTGTTGGAACACAACAATGCTATAAACATCGTTGTTATGGCGACAGACTTAGATAAGACGGTGGTAGCTAGCCAGGCGGACTTAACAGCCCTACCACCAACCAAACCGAGCACACAAAGATGTACCCCCCGCTGGGAATCGAACCCGGGACCTCTGGGTCTAAAACCGGTGGCTTAGCCACTAGACCACAGAGGCGGTTAATTGTCTCAGGAAAGCGTTGACAGCGGTCTGTGGTTGACAGTGTCAGTTTGCGTACATTCGTTTCCATAAATTAGTTTAAAAATGCCGTCCTGTGTAATACGACACTGTAGAAACAACACAATTAAGACTCATGGGATGTTAACATCGTAACGCTTTGGTCCATTATTGACATCACATTAGTACCTACTGACATAAACTATCTACCTCTTTTTATTCTAATATCATTGGTTTGCTGCACTAAATTCATGAGGTACCCACCTTTTTAGCTTTTTCACCACAGACCAGTGGTCTGTGTTTTTCACCTTCCCAATTTGCTTCTACTGGATTAAAACAGTTTTATCGCTAACACCGCAGCCTGCAGCTAACTCGGATGTGGTTTGCGATAGATCTGCTTCCACAATATCCTTTAATTCTTCGTTATCAACTTTGGTCTCCGGCCGTCCACATGGTTTGTTCTGCAGGTCGAAATTTCCAGAACGAAAAAATTGGAACCGGAAACGCACTGTGTTTTCTTTTGCGACACCGCCGCGCTGCCATACACATCATTAATCCTTCGAGCCGTTTCTGCAGCCCTGGTGCCACGATGGAACTAGTACTCGTAGATAACGCGATACTTCAAGTTTTTCATTTTGTAAACTGAGTGACGCAAAGAAAAAACCAAAATAGGAAAAAACAAATGAATTACGGTTTTCAAAACACATAAGCATGAAAATAGCTGTATAAATTTGAAATTGGAATTCGTAACCAAACAGGAGATATTTGAGATCAAAGTGGCCAGTACGACAAAACGCCAATTTCATATGTAAGGACCTAATATATATTTATTTTTAGTAATTTAGATTCAATCATGATTAGAAGTAATCTGATTACAAAAGCAGTTTAATACGCCCATCTCGGATTGTCAGTTATACGTTAGTAAACTACTAACGGTCCGCCCGCGACTTTGTCCGCATGAACACCCCGTGCCCTGTGTCGAATTTCCAGACAACAAAAAAGAATCAGCCAAATCGGTTGCACTGTTTTGAAGTGATGCGCGAACAAAAATTTGTTGAAAAAAACTTTTACTATATTTTAAGTTTTTAATTAATATAAGATTTATCATCAAAAAGTACAAAATCAATCCAATCAAACGACCTACCTCCTGGTCTCAGGGGCCCTACTGTCACCTCTTAGAAAAAAATTACTCTAATCTTACTATGCAGAATTCTTATGGGAACTAAAGTAATACTAGTCTAAGAGGTAAGGCAAGGCCTTCAGTTAATTTCAACAAATACGCCACCGGCTGAAAATTTTGTTGTTTAAAATAATGAATTTGAATGAATAAAACATTAAAAGTAAAAAAAGCATTTTTAAAAAACAAGCTTTTATTTAAATGCGCTAAAAAGAAAAAAAATACTTTTACTTCAAAACTTTAACTATCAACTTATAACGTCATTACACCATTTATATGATATAAAAGGTTGTCGCGAGATTTAAGTAAATACTTACTCGTATTTTCTTATATTGAAAATTGTAATAGTTAAAATCAATCACATCAATTTACATATTTAATTTACTTGTTTTTACACATATAGTAAATCTCGCAACAACCTTTTATATCATATAAATTGTGTAATGACGGTATAAGTTGATAGTTAAAGTTTTAAAGTATAAGTTATTTTTTTCTTTTTAGCGCAATTAAATAAAAGCTTGTTTTTTAAAAAGACTTTTTTACTTTTAATTTATTTCTTACTTTTTAGTTATCCCTGGACACGTTTTTTATCTGTTCATCTCACTGAATACAAATATTTATGTAAACAAAATTTATTCACGTCCACCAAACCACCACCACTCACCACCCATCAAAAACAGTCCACCCATTAAGACGAATCAAACTCGACGCAGTTGTGTCGCTTAATTACTGAGTTCCTATGGCCACTTTCCAGCTCCATCATCAGACCCTGGTTACCATCTAGCACTAAAGTACTCGTCAAGACGAATCAAACGAGCCCGTACTCGATGGGGTTATGTCGTTTAATTACTTAGTTTCTATGGCCATCTTCCAGCTCCATCATCAGACCCTGGTTACCATCTAGCACCAAAGTACTCGTCAAGACGAATCAAACGAGCCGAGACTCGATGGGGCTGCGTCGTTTCTTTACTGAGTTCCTAGGACCACCATCCAGCTCCAACATCAGATCATATCGTGGGTTCGAATCCCTCTCGAGCTTCCTGAGACTGGTTGATTTTTTTCTAGTCAACATTTTATCCGTTATCTATATAGCATTGTGAATGCAAAATTTTAAAAATATAGATACTCGTATTTATAAGCAATTACGTCTTTATCGATTGTTAAATACTTGCAATAGTATTTCTTTCGAATGTGAGGGTTCACAGTGACGTAATACCGCTAGCTTGCAGCGTAATCAAACTACTAGGAAAAATTCAACGAGTCTTCTGGGGTCTCGGTAGCTCAGCGGTTAGAGCAGTGGACCGGCAATCCAAAGGTCGTGGGTTCGAATCCCACTCAAGCTTCCTGAGACTGGTTGATTTTTTTTCTAGTAAACATTTTATCCGTTATCTATATAGCATTGTGAATGCAAAATTTCAATAATAAAGATATCAGGTCATACCCTGGTAACCATCTAAAAACAACGCACTCGTCAAGACGAATGAAACGAGCCGAAACTCGATGGGGTTGTGTCGTTTCATTACACACTTCCTATGACCACATTCCAGCTCCATCATCAGACCCTGGTTACCATTGAAAGACAAACTACTCGTCAAGACGATTCAAACGAGCCCAAACTCGACGAGGTTGTGTTGTTTCATTGCAAAGTTCCTATGGCTACCATCCAGCTCCATCATCAGATCAGCACCATGTCATCATAATATTGTATTGTCACGCGATTTACACATGTATGCAAAATTTCAGCTCAATCGGTTACCGGGAAGTGGATCAAAATTGAGTTGCAAAATTGCACCCGAACGAGACATACATACATACATAGCAAGCTAAATAAAAGCTTGTAATAATTAAAGATGTCATGCGTAATATCAAAGCATATTCGATTCCCTCAATCAGACATAAAAATATTATAAGAGGAGGAAAAACAAGTAAACAAAATTATATTTCTTCTTAATTCGCTAAAATTTGTTTGAATAATTCATTTATGTAATACTTTTATAATGAAAATGTGTTGGATTGTCTGAAGTTTTGAGCTATTTAGTTAAATTGTTGTAAGTATAATAGTGTTGTTACCTGGAGATTTTTTTATAGGGATGTTTGTTCACGCGGACGGTGTCGGACGGCGGCGGCGGCGGCTGTTAGTAATCAGTATGTAATGAATTTGTTATGTTTGTACAGAATAACGCACATTTCCGGCTCTGCCAATGGTTGCTGTTGGCCAGTGCAGTTTTTGGCTTGGGACAATCTGCTGAGGTAAGATTACGATTGATTATTTTTGTAATGAGGTATCTTTCAATATTCATGCAATCAAAATCCTCATTTCATTCCGTATTTAGACCTTATTCAGACAGTAAGCCGATTTTTAAAACGAAGTTGCAAAAACGTAACCTTATTTTATTGTTATAATTAGTTTAAAAAAAGCTTCGTGTTTAAAGTTAATGTTTTGTATACACTAAATGAATACTTTGGTTTTAAGACAAAATATTTGTTAAATTCATCATGTATTTTGTTAATGTTAATGTAAATAATAATATTTGTGTACATTGCATGCCTGATCATGGGCAACCTATTGATACTATTTTATTATTTAAGAACTTGTTACACAGTAACAAGCAATAAAGAAGTTCTATTCTTGTCTAAAGCGAACGTGGACTTAGTAGAATCGTTATATAGTTATAAAGTAAAGTCGCCGTTTTCCTATGTCTGTAGCACCGCATTATTCTACTAAACCACGCAATGGATTTTTATGCGGTTTTCACTAATTGAAAGAGCGATAACTGAGGATAGTTTTTGTGTATAATTTGTAGATATTTTGTACTAAAGTATGACGGTGCTTCTAAGTTAGCGTTAACGAAAGCGCGGGCGGGCCGCCAGTAAATAATAAATAAACAATTTTCTACGTTCACACCTATTATCCAGCCTAACATAAGCTTCTTTTTTTAAAACTTGTTGACATGGTTATAATAATAATAATAATAATTCTTTATTGCTTACACATGTGGTACATATAGTCTAAGATTATATTTTTATTATTAAAAGATTTGAATTTACGATGATAAATAGATATAGGATAAAACGTTTACTAGAAAAAAAACAACCAGTCTCAGGACAGCTCGGATGGGAATCGAACCCAAGACCTTTGGATTACCGGTCCACTGCTCAGTGGAGCGGCAATCCAAAGGGTTCATCATTCGTCATGGCTCTTGAGACTGGCTGTTTTTTTCTAGTCATACATACGTAAATATGAATAGTCGTGATTTTAAAATAAGTTTTACGGATTAAATTATTTTTTTATTATCCGTATAGCGGATACGGTAAAAGAACTGGAGACGAAGCCAGAATTATAAACTTGGGGGGTAAGGTTGCTACTGGAGTAAAGGTCACGATGATAATAGGCTCCCAGAAACTGAAACCTAATTTTAGGTATTCTTTTAGGTGGATCGAAAACAATGTTAAAGTGCGTACTGACAACTCAATGGTTTCTACGTTCACGGATAGGCATTTAAGTTGAATTCTGCTGTAAGAAACTTTTTGAAACCAAAAACAAATCCAATACATCTGTTCGTTTCTCGTTTCGCAAACTTTCAACTTTTTCAAAAGAAGCTTGAGTTAGAGATAAAGACGTAGTCAAAAATAGAGATCACAAGATCATGCGATTTTAGTATGTGAAGGGAGAAAATATCAACCTATTCAGGGACTGTAGCCAATTGAGCACTTTACCAGAAAACTCTTTAACTTCAGTATTTCGTACTAAGGCTATATGAGCTAATAGAATAGGATTCTCAGCTGTCAAAATTTTCTCTGCTTTTTGGAGTCGGTGACCTCGTGCATAATTTAATTTTGATTCGGTGATTTATAGTTTTTTGTCGGTAATTTCGGTATTAAGTGGTTAGCCTATTATATTTATGCTTACAATATTGGAGAGTGCATTATAACAGTCTTGATGTATTAATATAGAAGATACCAAGAGACCGACCTCAGCATTACAATATAAATACTAAGTATCTAATTTAAGGAATACTAAGTATCTATATTATAAGTCCTACCTATATTAATATTATTAGAATTACTCTTAGGGGTCACGGCGGACTCATTTTTTGGTAGCAGAGCGTGGTTGTTTAGGTTTCGTTAAAACGGGCGTTTAATTCGGATTTTATGAATAAGAATAAAAATAAGGATTTAAAAAAAAATTACACTAACACACATATTCACACAATACAGCACATTAACATTAATATAGTAATATTAATGACCAAAAAAATTAAAATAACAAGAGGATCACAAAATGAAAATTATACAATAAAAAATTAAAAAAAAAACAGGTCTCAAGCAAACAACTGTCTCAGCAATACCTGCCTCGTACGATTTTAAGTCGTAACTATCTCAGGTTCCATGTCCATACTGACCATAGTTCAAATGACTATTGGCAAAATTCTTATTTCAATCGTGTAATTACTAGTTTTAATTATAACTATTCTCGTGACAGTGACCTATTTGCGGCGGGTAAAAATTATTTTGTGACAATGATGGATGCAAAATTTTCATACAATAATACTTTGTCTTTTGGGATTTATTGGTTTATATGTATTATTCTCATATATAAATTCGTTGTAAATATGGCTTGTCATAGCATTATATATATATATATATATATATTGGGGTGTTTTCTTTGTATAATAAGTATGTATTTAAGTATTTTAAGTGTGTTTATCCGTTGTCTAGTAACCATTTAACGAGTTTCTATAAAGCTTCTCTTGGGCTAGATAATTGGTGTGATTGTAGGAAAGTTTAATATATATATAAAAATAACGTTACAATACTGTTCATTTGGGATTCGATTTCACACTCATGATTAGTACCTACATTGTAATTGTAATACAAATATTTTCATCTACCTGTGAAAACTGTATAAGGCTTTTTATTTTAAAGAAACACTACACTATTGTATAAGTAAAATAACCATTTGTTTCACACGAAATAAAAATAAATAAATAAATATGCTGCCACGTTCCTCAAAGTTGGGCAGAGTGACGAAGCAGCGCTGATATTCTCACAGGGCCTTTGGGTGGCGTCAAATAACAGAAATTGATTAGATGCTTATATAATAAATATATATTTTTTATTTTTTTTTATACGAAACCTGGCAAATGACCCCATTCCACCTGATGTTAAGTGGAAATGAGGTCCAGGCGCGAGGACAACTGGTGCAGCGTAAGAGACGTAGCATCAGTCATCCTCACTCTGCCGGCCCACAAAGTGCTTCTTCACGCCTCGTTTGAAGGACCCTATGTCATAGGTAGGAGGGAATACGTGTGCTGGCAGACTATTCCATCTTTTGGAAGTGCGGCAAAGAAACGAGTCACCAAATTTCTTTGTGCGTGATGGAATGTTAGAGACTGTAAATTGGTGACTCCGGAGAGCAGCACGCGTACTCCTGTGGAGGAAGGGAGAAGGAGGAATGAGGTCAAAGAGTTCTTCAGAGCACTCGCCATGGTATAAACGGTAAAAGACGCTGAGTGACGCAATATCTCTACACAATTGCAAAGGCTCGAGAGTTTCAGTGACCTCCGTATTGCTGATAATGCGCACAGCGCGGCGCTGCAATCTGTCCAAGGCATCGAGAAGGTACTTTGCGGAGCCGTCCCAAAGGTGAGAGCAATACTCCACGCAAGACCGCACCTGTGTATAATAGACACAACTGATCAGGCGTGAAGAATCGCCGCACCTTGTTCAGGACACCGAGTTTACGTGAGGCATTTTTAATCACGGTTTCGATGTAGTCCTTTTGGTTCAGATCGCAGCGGATATCCATACCGAGCATGTTAATACTGCTCTGCAGGCCTAGAGATGTACCCTGAAGAGAGGGAAGGGGAAGGAATGGCGACTTTTTCGCTGTGAACGCGCACACCTGTGTTTTCTTGGCATTGAACTCCACCAGATTATCGGAGCCCCATTTAGAAATGAGGTCCAACACCCGATCGAGCTCAATGACAAGATTTGCTCGCTTCATTTCGGTGTCTACCCGCCCAGCCGTTGGGTGCCCGTCATATCCCCCATGCACTGTGCTATCATCTGCATAGCAATGAATGTTTCCAAGAGGAAGCATGTCATTGATATGCAGAAGGAACAGCGTGGGGGATAGAACGGAGCCTTGAGGAACACCAGCGTTCACTGACATGAACCGCAAAGCGCATCCATCCGAAAGGACACGGATTCTACGCTCATGCAGGAAGCTAGCAATCCAGGTACAGAACTGAGCGGGCAAACCGTATGCCGGGAGCTTGGAGAGGAGAGCTTTGTGCTAGACCCGATCAAAAGCCTTGGCTATGTCAAGGCTAACTGCCAGTGACTCGCCACCCCAGAGATGTGTGACGTACGCTAGAAGATCACCCGTTGACCGTTTTGGCCGAAACCTATATCGACGATCGTGAATTAGGGAGTGATCTTCTAGGTATCGAATAAGCTGTTTGTTTAATATTCGTTCTAGGATTTTACACAACACTGAAGTTACGGCTATAGGACGGTAATTAGTCGGATCTGACCGATCTCCTTTTTTAGGGATCGGTTGCACATTAGCTTCTCTCCAAGATTCCGGCACACAACCCGAAGAGAGCGAGAGACGGTACAGACGCGTTAACACAGGGGACAACTCCGCTGCACACATTTTCAGAACTATTGCTGGGATGCCATCAGGACCGTTAGCTTTCCGGACATCGATTGACTGCAGCTCCGCACGGACATCACACTGCCTGATTTTAATATCAGACATTGTGCGGCCACAGTGAGAAACTGAGGGTGGCTGTGCATCACAGTCATCGATCCGGTAGACATCTCAGTGGTGGCAGCGAGGGTTGGCAGAAGTTGGATTGCACGGCTTTGGCCAGACGCCAGTAGCTACGGCTGCCCGTAGGATGCGTCAGGAGTTCTTGGCCTACTCGTGCAACGCGCTGGGCATCCGCTCTAATGTAGGCCCTCTTACACGACTTGGTGGCATTATTATAGG
Source organism: Scoparia ambigualis (assembly GCA_963921215.1). Taxonomy (NCBI): domain Eukaryota; kingdom Metazoa; phylum Arthropoda; class Insecta; order Lepidoptera; family Crambidae; genus Scoparia; species Scoparia ambigualis. The sequence continues at coordinate 3,003,508 of OY992506.1, read as the reverse complement.
CTGCTTTTAGCGAGCGAGTTTCGGGATCCTCATGAGCTTTACCTCTGATCCAAGCGCGGTATGCCGTCTGTTTGCTCTCAACAGCGCTGGCACACTCGCGATTGAACCAGCGGTTGCGTCTGCCTTTGCTGATGACATAGGAGTGTGGAATATAGTATTCCATTCCTAATACTATCTCTTCAGCCCCACCTTCCGGTCACCAACCGGCACGACGGACCACCCCGAGATTATGCGTGGTATGGGTGAGGCAGCCTCACGAGCTGGTTAGGCTCGCTTGGGCCCCTGTACTGTGCCACGGGCGGCCAGCGGGACAACCGTTTCTACGGGTCTCCCTGGTCGGCAGGTTAACGAAGTCCTCCTGGCACTGATAAACATACGTACAAAATTGTGTAAGAATAAACAAGTAAGAGGAGGTATGGATAAATGTAACTAAATATTGCAGAACTACACAAATAATAATCGTGGCTGTATGCACTATATTCCTTGCATTGCGAAAAAAACTGAATAAAAAAACGAAAAAATTAGGTAGGACCTTAGATTAGATAATCAAATGGATTTGCCATACCTACGAAAAAAACGTGTATACCTATTAGGTATTACCGCGTCTAAACATGGCGGCTTAGTGTTGTATACTTATCGATTTCGTCAATTATTTGTCGATAAAACCATCGATGAAGCTTATTGATTTCGTACTGAAGTCTACTTTGACATTACCTTAGTCATAGTGGGTTTTAAATGTTTAATTTTAGATTAAAACCAAAGTTTTTAAGGTATTAATATTTTATCGAAGTATTAGTCGAAATATGGTGGAAAGAAATTATGGGCCCTAACTACATTAAATCTTTTAGTAAGCTCAATTCACAGGAAACATTTATTAATTTTTAACAAGAAAGAAAACTGCTTTCAATTTTTTTTTAATTTTGCTTGATCATCCTACCCTGGAATCAAACCGGCTAAACATAAAAAAAAACTCTCTATTAATTGCACTAATCGATAGCATTATTTTTCAGGATAATATTTCTCTAATAAAATTTAGTCTTCGAAATAAAAGAAAGGTGAACGCTAACATTTATTTTATCTTCAATTGCATACGAAGTACCTACATGTAAACATGAAAGAAAATTTTAGGAAATCTTTGATTGCAGTTCTGTATCTTTTTAAAATAAAAGAATGTTTCTGATGAGTAAAATGATCTAGCTAAAGGATTTTAAGGCAGTTTCCCTACAGGGCCCATAATTTTCTGCCATACTGTATATATAATTACCATATTATGGTACACAGGTATCCGTGAAATGGCGATATTGAGAAGGATACGGTTTGGGATAGGTACTGCAAAAAAAAAAGAAAAAATCGTAAATCCTGTATTTATTTATTTATATTAATTCGCTTTTCAATATTGTTAAAGGCAACTTTTAAATCTAGTCACTGTGAATACAGGCCGGCCGGTGTACATAAGCCCCATAGCAACTGGGCAATGTAATTAAAACTAGTCACTTTTCTCGGTCCGTATGAATAATGACCACCCTATCACCCTATTTTATATTTTCCTTGCCAATAATCTCCAACCAAATTCTTTTTTATGTTTATTTTGTGGCAGTCTGGAAAAAAAATAATCGTATATTATACCATCAATTAAATCAGCTTTTATTTTCTAAAATTTCCTATGTTGAGAAGGGGCTTTACCCATTGGTGTATATAAAACAAGAAATTTTACATAAAAAAAAACGGTCTAAAATACTGAAGTTTGCAACAAATCGATAAATCGTGAGATACAACAAGAACATCACTAGTCAAAACAAATAGAATCTGCACAAAACTGAAATGCTAACATTTTTAAGAAAGTTAGATAAAATACTTTACTTAAAATAATATTAACTGCTTTTTTACCACCTATCTAAAGAATTACAAGGCTATTAGCAACAGTAAAGCACAGATAAATAGCTTACCGGTAAAATGTTAAAATTGGCCGATTTCGGCTTAATGTTGAACCACAATGTAGTATGCTGCACTTATTAGGCATATTGCAGTATTGTTTTTTAACTTTATATTACCACAATCACAGCAAAATCCTAGAAATTTATTAAACTTAATTTTGTAAACACAGCGAAGTCTTAAGTACGCTCGTCACAATATGGCGGACCCGGCACAGGCCTGACGTCATGACAAATGTTGCCATTAGAGCGAAATTGTTGTATGTAGAGTTGGCTTGTTTTTATTGCATACGTTAGACAAAGACGCCATCATGTTTATTATTTCGTCTTTTAAACTATAACATAACTAAGTATCTACATGTTGTTATAACATTTCCATAGGATTCCTTTTCTGAGGGTAGGACACAGGAGAAAGAAAGAAAAACTCGCTTGTCTCATCGGCGCCGGCCGTAGGGACGCTATCTCCAGCCTGCGACGCGCGTGTCGTGCATAACTTAGATTTATTAATTATTGTGGTTACGTAGATTGGGTATAGGTTAGGTGCCTATATAATTTTAGGTCTTTCATTAACTTAAACAACTATGTGAGAATTGGTGATCTTGCGAGTGGTGAACGATACGCTTTCTTAAATTTTGACAGATTATTTTAATAGTCTAAAGCACTTGGTAATTTTCTGGCTGATGGTTTTATTTTAGACATAAATATAAAATGGCTTTAAAGGCATCTTGGTCGCTATTTAAAGGTAAGTTATAATGGTTTATTGATAGTGCAGATTTAATTGATCGGCCAGAGCATGCAAATAGGTTAACTATACGGATTATTACAGTTAATACGGAGTTTGATTCTTTCGAACGCGCTTACAAAAGAATACTGGAACTTGCAACCAACATAACGGCTAACTACGAGATCGTCACGCTAGCTCACAGGGAGTACATCCGAGCTTTAAAAGCATTTGATAGGCTTATGCTAATTAATTAGGTGGTTTGATTTCTCGGTTGTGTAGGTACTCTTCGGTTGCCTTCATTCATGGTAGAGATGTCTCAATGGGTTGGTTCAACAACCTATTCGATAGTTTAGTGGATTCTCGGAGTGACTAATCGCCGGCCGTCCCAAAAATTAACAAAGTCAAAAGTCAAAGTCAAAATATATTTATTCAATAAACTCAATTAATAAGTACTTTGAATCATCCAAATCTATTTTAACCTACCACCCATTCAGGACATAATTTTTTAACTGTGGCAAAGAACGGGCGCAAGAAACCACAGCGCACAGAAGCAACGACATTTACAAAAAAATATATGTCGTTACCAGGTCATAAAATACAAAATATGAATTTGAATGTAAATAGTTTCATTAAATATGGTGCTTTATTACTTATAGGCAATTAGAAATAGCTGTTGGAGTACTTGGAGCATTTCAGACCCAAGCTGTTTTGTCTTCTGTGTAATCCGACACATTATAATAAGCTTTTTTATAAAGCTTTTCTTTGATTTTCATTTTAAATTTATCAAGATCTAAATTCTGAATATCATTTAGTTTGTTGTATAATCGTACACACAGACCTTTAAAATAATTATTTATTTTATGGAGCCTAGTATAAGGTACTGCTAATTTGTTCTTACTTCTAGTGTTTAATTTGGGTGCGTATCATTTCATATAATGACAAATGAACTAATTTCAAAGAATATAACGTTCATTGGATATAATTTTTACTTGTTCTAAATACACTTCGTATAACAACATTACGTATATTATTCATTTGATATAATACTCATATTCTCTAACAACTTATTCTATAAAGCTAGATTGGTAGAATAATCATATTCTATAACTTCATTTGATATAATTTTTGCTTAAAAATAAGAATAACATTTTAACCCTAAATTGATTTCAAATATTGTCTTAAAAAGTTAATACATTGTGTTTTCGATTATGGTTGTGCTAAAAAAGTCAGTAACAGAAACGAATCGCGGCAAAACTGACTCCACGTAGACTTGTCTGCCCTACGCTAGAGTGTAATTCAATCCCGCGTAGGCGCGGAGGGGCGAGGCGGCCCACGAGCTGAGGAGCAGGTGGGTTTAACGCTCGCCGTGATGTGCGAACGACGTGGTGAGCGAAAGCCATCTGCGACGATAAGTTCGTGTGGGACCGCCGGAGTCCCGCAGCGCCGGAGCCGTGACAGAAAACATGCCTGCTTGCATGCTGCATGCCTGTTTGCATGCTGCATGCTTGCTTGCATGCTGCTTGCTTGCTTGCATGCTGCTTGCTTATTACATGAGTAATGTTTTATATCATTTGATTATTATATTAAATGTACATTATGTCAAAGGTACATTATATCAAAAGTATATTATACCAAATGAAATTATGTGAAATGAAATTATATTATCTGAACGTTAGACCGTAAGTAATTATATCAAACATTACACACCCGTTTAATTTGTGAATATCACTGTTTTTTGAAAATATTTCAATATGTTTATGAACATACATCAGATTTTCATAAATGTATTGTGATGCAACTGTCATTATACTTATATCTTAAGCTTCTCTTGGGCTAGATAATTGGTGTGATTGTAGGAAAGATTTATTTATTTATTTATTTATCTTTAAATCTCTCTCTGAGAGAGTCATCAACCTGTAGGTTATACATATATTGCTCGAATAGCCCTCTTCTGCAGCACAAAGATAGTTTGAATGTCGGCAGCATTTTACCACAGTAAAATGCCGTACGACATTACACTATGAAAGTAACTGAAATAAACTAATCTAGCTGTATCAACGTCAGTTAACTGACGGATCTTCTTTACTGCATAATCAGCAGAGCTGAGTCTATTCGACAATTTGGCTATATGTGGGCCCCACTGAAGCTTGGCATCCAACATGATGCCTAGAAACACAGTGGTGTCTACAGGATTCACATTCTTATCTTTAATTTGTGCACTAGTTATTACCTGCTATACATTATGCAATACAAATCTCACACGTTTGGTTTTTCCCTCGTTTAACAGCAAGTTATTTACACTAAACCAGTGTACAATCTTTGAGACCGCATTATTCACATCGTCATAATTATGGTGTCGTCGTTTCACTTTGAATAAAAGTGAAGTATCATCAGCATACAATACTATATCATGACTGTCTTTTACAAAATAAGGTAAGTCATTAATATAAACCAAACATAAGAATGGACCAAGTGAAACTCCCATTGTAACCACTGATCCCGGAGATCTTTTACCATTAATGTTGACCTTCTGAATCCTGTTACTCAAGTATGAGATTAGAAGACTCAAAGAAGTATTTCTTATTCCATAGTGGTGAAGCTTCCTGACCAATGTTTCATGTAGAACACAATCGAAAGCCTTGGATAAATCACAAAATACCCCTAGGGCATCCTGTAAATCCTCTTAGGCATCAATTATTTAAAGTAAAAGCTCGACACCGGCATTAATTGTTGAGCGACCTTTAGTAAAACCATACTGTTCACAATGTAAAAGGTTATTTCTATAAAAATGAATTTGAATTTGGATTAGCATCAACTTTTTAAAAATTTTACTGAATGTGGGTAGCACAGAAATAGGTCTAAAATTAGTGGGTTCGAAAGTTTTTTTTTTTTATTTTATTTTTCATTTAGTAAATGTACATAGTTAATAAGTCTAACATTCTGCCAAACTGCACCACAGTTTGTCGGCAGAGTTCTCGCAGAAAATAGCACACTTCAAATTTAAATTACATTAATTATAGACAAAATTAAAGGATATACTTTACACAACATGACAACAAAGAGATAACAAAAAAGTAATTTATCAAAAAAGAGACAACATGAAGAGACACCAACACCTAGGGGCACAACTTAGATAATGCCTACGCAAAATATTTTTAAGTGTATTTTTTTCATTATTATCTGCCTCCAACTGTGTCTGCATCTCCCCAGGGAGTCCATTATACAGTGTGGGTGTCAGCCATTGTCTGGTTCTCTTTCCATAGTAATTCAGTACTTGAGGTACCTCATACTTTTTTTTGTTAGAAAGATGTCGGGTTTGGTGCTTATGCATTTTAAGTATTCTTTTCTCAGTCATTTTAGTTTGTTCCACCATAATTCCTATTTTGACTTTCATATCTACCGGCACTATTTTACTGATTTTGAATAACTTTACATAATATTTATTTAATATATTTAGTTTATTTCTATTTACTAGTAATTTAATCAGTCTAATTTGCAAAGATTTTATTTTATTTAGGTATACCGGGAAAGTGAGACCATAAGCACCCAACCCGTAGCTTATAGTCGCATCTGCCAGTGCATAGTATAGCATATACATTATCTTTCCATTTATTGTATATTTCAATTTATGGAGATTTCCTAATATAATTCTCAATTTCTGTCAAACATAATTGACGTGTGCATCCCACATAAAACGATTATCAATTATTAATCCCAGATATCTGTACGTCCCAACTCGCTCAATTACCTGACATTCGCATTCTGGTGGAATCCCATCATGTAAGCAATCTAGTGAGTGGCCCTTTATAATAATATTTATATTTTTTACTTCTTTATTATATGGTGACGAAATCAACACACATTTTGTTTTTTTAATGTTAATAATAATGCTGTTATCGTGTGCCCATTTACAAATGTTGTCAAAATCACTCTGCATTACCGACTGCATCTGATCATAGTTCTTTCCACTGTAAACCAGACAGGTATCATCAGCATACATGTCTGTATTACAGTGTTTAACAACATTTACCATGCTGTTGACATTCATGATGTAACCGACTGGTCCAAATACAGATCCAGTTGGAACGCCGTGCCTTATTTCACCTAGTACACTGTCAGTGCGGCTTACTCGAACTTTTAATTGTCTCCGCGTAAGGTACGCGGCAAACCATCTTTTAACTGGTTCTCGAATACCACACTCATCCATTGCCTGCTACAAGCCCTTGTAGACCAATGTGTCAAAAGCTTTTTTTAAAATCTATAAAAACTACTAATACCATTTGTTTTTCATTTAGAAAATAGTTTATGTCATCAGTGAATTTTACTAAAGCTGTCGTTGTACTTCTACTAGGCCGACATCCATGTTGAATGTCGGTTAGGATGTTATTTTGCTCTAAAAATTTTGTAATTTGATTAATAATTAATTTTTCTACTATTTTGTTTATAACACTTAAGATAGCAATAGGTCTGTAATTGGAGTAGTCACTATGACACCCCTGCTTAAATATTGGTCTTATTATAGCAACTTTTAATTCATCAGGATATATACCTTTACTTACACAGTTATTTACAAACTGTGCAATAACCTGGCTAATTTGTTCCTTTACATATTTTAAATCTGTTAGGTACTCTAATAGCATCGGACCCCGGGGACTTGCGGCAGTTCAATTTATCTATTATTTTACATACATCTTTAGGAGTAACTTGCATAAATCTAAAACTTATAGGACTCTCCATCACATAGTATTTCGTTCAAAAAATAATATTTTGCATATATGTTTTTGTTTTAATAAGTCAATTTCCTGGGTAAACACATTACAAAATTGATTACAGATTGCGCTTACCAATTCATTCTTACTCAATAAGTATTTTTCGATGACAGCGTCAACATCCAGCTTAGTCCTTCCTATCCACTTATTTGCTCAAGTCCATATTTTTCGTATATCTCCATTACAATTTTCAATATCCTTTCGCTTGTGTTCATTTTTGCAAAATTTATGGTTTTATTCGTTTTATTTCTATACCTAGTATATTCTAAGCGGAGGGTCATGTTTTTAGGATTTGATTTTTTTGAATAATGTATCCCTATGCTGTAACATGTACTGTAAATTATTATTTACCCATGATTTTTTTTTCCCGTTTTTTATTTATTTATTTAATCTTTATTGCACATAAAAACAGCAAAAGGCGGACTTAACGCCACAAGGCATTCTCTACCAGTCAACCGGTATGGATGTAGGAGACTTAGGTAAGGCGATAAATCAAAAAAGTTACATTAATGAATGTTAAATGAAAAACATCAACTTACAACCAACTTCATAAATAGCATATACAAAATACACAGATCTACAAAAAATATAATATACTTACATAACAAAGATTCAATATATAATATAATAAATAAATATTTTACATAGAAATATAAATATCTACATATATAAATAAAATACATCAGATAGTGTGACATATTATTAGTTATATACATATTACTCATAATATAACCAATATCTAGATAGAGCTAAAATAGTGCTCACGCACAAGTCTTTTGAATGCCATTTTACTTTGAGCACCACGAATATTTAATGGCAGAGCATTCCAAAGGCGGATAGCACATAGAGTAAAGGAACTGGAGATGAAGCCAGAATGATGAGCGGGGATTTGAAGAGTGAGGTTGTTACTGGAGCGAAGGTCACGATGATGAGAGGCTCCCAGAAACTGAAACCTAGATTTCAGGTATCCTGGGGTTCGTGGATCGTTAAGGATGTTGAAAAGCATACAGACAACTCTAAGATTCCTACGCTCACGGATAGGCAGCCATTTGAGTTGTCTTCTGTAGTGAGAAATGTGGTCGAACTTACCCAAACCGAAGACAAAACGGATACAGCTGTTTAGCAAACGATCCAACTTATTCAGAAGAAGTTGATTAATGTCAGAGAAACAGACGTTGGCGTAGTCAAGAATAGGAAACACGAGAGCCTGAACTAGCGCGATTTTAGTACTGGAGGGGAGAAAAAATTTCGATCTATACAAGGACCGTAGCGAGTTGACCACTTTACGAGAGATCTCGTTCACTTGATCTTCCCAACTGAGAGAGCAGTCAATAACGAGACCTAGGTTCTTAACTCGAGGCTGATACGGTATGGAATCCCCATTGAACACCAAACTAAGCACCGAGCTCAAATCGACGAGAGATAACTGTCGAGAACTACCTAAGATAATTGCTTGGCACTTAGAGGCATTAACGGAGATGCCATAACAGTTTGACCATTGGGCAATCCTGGCAAGATCTTCATTGACGCTAACGACCGCCTGATTAAGATTACTTTTATCAGTTTGAACATATAATTGGAGATCGTCAATGCTGCACATGGTAAGAAGAATGAAGTTGACTAGTAAGAGAGTCAATAAAAAGTGAGAAAAGAAGGGGGGAAAGTATGCCGCTTTTGGAACACCAGCAGTCAGCTCGCACCAGTCAGAAATAGACTGATCAACCCGAACAACTTGCTGGCGTCCACGAAGATATGAGGAAAACCATGTCGTAGTAGAAGAAGACAGTCCAATATGGGAGAGAATTGCTAAGAGAATGTCATGGTTGACCGTGTTAAAGGCGTTGGAGAAATCAATAAGAACCATCACAGTCAACTGAGAATTCTCCATGCCGTTGCGTACGTCCTCCAGGACATTAACAAGAGCAGTGGTAGTGCTATGCCCGGGTCGAAACCCGGACTGGATGGGACTTAGGAAGCTATGTCGGAAGATGAAAGAGGAAAGTTGGCTGTGGACCGCAGCTTCAAGGATTTTGGAAATAAATGGTAGGATAGAAATAGGTCTAAAATGGTTTAAACAAGTCGGGATACGGATTTTGGGAAGTGGAATTGCGATGGCTTTAAGCCAAGCAGAGGGAAACGTACAAGAGGAGAGAGAGTAATTGAGAATAAAGGTAAGAACAGGAAGTATAGAAATAAGAATAAGTGTGATCATAGATCTACCCACTTCATCACATCCCACTGCCTTGGATTTGATGGAGAGAACAAGTTTCCGAACATCTTCTTCAACTAACGGACGAAAAGAAAATAAGTCAAAAGTAGAAAGAGCCGTGGTAGTAATAGAGGAAATAGTGGAGAGGGTTACTGAGTCAGATAAGGAGGCAGTTGAGGTAAAATGACTGTTAAGGTCATTAAGCGAAAGAGATGAACTATGCTGGGTCGGCGTCTTGCCAAAGCCCAGGGTACGAAGAAACTTCCATGTGTCGGCAGGATTGGAATTTAAAATATTTTTATGGATATATTGGCGTTTAGCAGCTCTCACCGTCCGATTGCAGCGATTCCTAGCGGTTTTAAAAGCATCCCAGTTAGAATCGGTTCGGCATCTTTTGAATGTACGAAAGTATTTGTTTCGCCTACGCATGGCCATGCGTACTCCAGGTGTAATCCAAGGCGCAGGAGGCCGACGTAGCTTGACGAGCTTTTTAGGTGCATGCTTATCAAACAGATTCAGGACTGAACTGTTGAAGTACGCAACCATGTTGTCGACAGAATCAGCCTCAATAACAGGTGTCCAGTCCAAAGCGCATGCGTCATTGTTAAGTTTGTCCACATCCAGTCTAGCTAAATTACGCATTTTTAAAATAAGGGGTTTAGGTTTAGGAGGCTTAGCCTTATAAGCTACAAAAATGAGGTCATGCCTGGAGAAGCCAGGAGCAGAAATTGGCCATGTTTGACGACATGGGAAGATGTAGAAGTTAGAATGTGATCGATCCAAGAGTCAGAAGTCGTTAAATTATGGTGAGTTGGATCGAGTGGAAGAATATGAAAGTTTGCTGACTCAACTATGGATCGATACTTGCGCGACTGTACAGAAACCTTTAAAAGGTCGGTGTTGAAATCACCCATAATAATGTGGTGCGAATAGTCAGGAGCAAAAGAGTTAAGAAGAGAATCGAAGTCAGGGTGAAATTCAACGGAAGGGGGGCAATAAACCACTCCCAGGACAACCTTCATACCTTTTACATCGATCTCAAGGAAGAGATATTCCACGCAGCCGTGGCGGGAGGCAGAGGAGACTAAAAGCTTGTGAGAAAAGGTGTGAGATAAGTAGATAGCCACCACACCGCCACCCTTGCCAATGCGATCATTGCGGATGAGATTGAAGCCTGGGAGGTTATAAGTTATGGAGTTTAGACACGGCTTAAGCCAGCTCTCTGACACTAGGACGGCATAAACCGTATTCGAAGAGAAGGAATGAAGGAGATCAGTGAAGTGTTGTGGAATGCTCTAAGCGTTTATGTGACAGATGTTGAGAGTCTCATGGCAACAACCAAGTTCACGTGAGAGAAGATTGCTTATGTCACATGAGTCATCAATGGCATCATCAAAAGAATGAAACGAAGAATCACTATCACTGGCTGAAACGAAGTCATCAGAATCTGACATTTAAAATATATATTAAGAAATAAGACATGAATATATAAATAAAAATTAAATATAAGTAATATAATAAAATTAGCACTAAAATAATAAAAATACGAATAAATTAAAACAAATAAAAATTAAGAACTAGATGAAAATTCTCTGGACTCCACACATCCTACCAGTAAACCGTTTACAAGTGGAAAAACACTAATTAAAATAAACTTCAGACGAGTACAGGAGATATGGAAGATTTTAAACAAACAAAACCATTCGAATAAGGCAAAGGCCTAAAAACTAAAACTAATCTAAATAAAAAAAATATTTATAAGGCAGTATGAACATAAACCTTTGCCTGAAAAAGTTACGATAGTTAGACAAATTAGTTGTCACTCACTGTCACTTTACTGTCAACTCACTCAGTCAACTGTCAAGAGAAAATAAAAACAAGAAAAAAAAAACCATGAAAAACCTTACAGTAAAATAAATAATAAAGGTAATCTGTAAAAATTAAAATAATCACTGACCGTCTAAAATTATTGTGCAAAGTGCACAGTGAAGATAGACACACAGCAATGCAATCGGTCGACACAATGGAAGAAAATAGGAGAAGCATGAAAGTACCTATACATTGTCTTACTTTGCATTCTTATTTAAGCGTTTCGACCTTGTTTGCACCGACCTAGTTGACTGCGATGGGTCCACATTCAATCCAGCAGCTGCAGAAGATGGCCTCGGAAACTTAGTTGTAATCTTGCCCAACTCTTCAACCGAAACAATGCGCACTCTGCTTTCGTCGGGTGTTATAATGCAGGCATTCCCACTCGAAGTCCAGACATTTTTTACGCCGAAGTGTTCACGTGCAGCTTTAAAAGTGGCCTGACGGCACTTTGTCAGGAACTCACGTAGAACAAGTGAAGAACCTTTTAATTTAGTTTTGTTCTTCCATACCGAAGAACGATGAGCCAGGTTGGAGAAACGGACGACTATAGGACGCGAACGACCCTCGATGAAGCGTCCAAGCCTGTAGCAGGATTTGATGCAATCAGCTGTGACATCAGAAAGTCCAAGGTGCTTCTTGAACAGGGAAACAATAGTTGAAGTCAGGTCGTCAGAAGATTTCTCCGGTACCCCGCTTAAGAAAAGACATTTTTGTCTATGTCGTGTCTCCAAGTCATCAAGTGATTTGACCACTTCACTAATTTGTTGACGCAGTAGTGACAATATGTTGAATACAACATCTTTGAAGCTGTAGAACTCTTCTTGGATCCGAGCAACCTTGTCCGTGTCCTTTTTGGTGGATGAAGACTGCTGCAGCTGTGCCTCCAGATCGTTCATTTTCTTGAAGAGCATTGTCTCCAGGGACTTCTGAGTCTCCATAATCGCCGAAACGTTGTCCATGTTGCCGCAAAGTAGTGGAATGACTCGGAGAAGTGGAAATAGTGCACTGTTGTGAGAGTACAAGTGGTGGTGATAATGCAGGTGAATGTGCAGTGATGTCCACTAATTAACCATCAGAAGTTGTAGTCTACACACTATGTAGTAACATGTAAGTTTTACTATTGAATAAACTATGTATAAACTAGTGAAAAATTCATAGAGTTATTATTTTTAAACATTAAGATTTATTTGTTTTAATATTTATTTGTTTTTTGCGCTATCATAAATATTGCAAACAATTTTACTTAGGCACTTAAACAATTCCAGTGGATCAGTCAGCAAATTAAATTGGCTCCATTTAATATTATCTAACTTGTCTTTAGTAATATTTTCGTCCGACACAGTGCTATACAGCGAGCACCTCGATTGTTTATCCGTTTCAATCGAAAGTCCCGTTAGGTAGTGGTCCGATACTTTCGTAGCCAGTACATATGAGTAGCTCTCACCTGACGGTCGCGCAGGCAACGACGATGCGCTTCGCACAAAAATGTGGTCAATACACGATGTCACTCGACGCTTCGATACAACTACTTCACGCGTTAAATCTTGTATGCCGCATTCCATTCCCATTTCGTATAGGGTGTTTAGGCAATTATGAGCGCTCGTGTCGGTCTCCCCGGCAAAATATTTATGTTGCAGTCTCCTATGAAAACAACATCGTTTTCTATCGGTACCTGGCGAATTATATTTTTTATTTCCTTAGTAAAATTATTTTTATTTATATGTGGCGGTCTACAAACAAATAACATGTCTATGTGTTTGTATTTTGTTGAAATTTCACCATGAATTAGTTCAAATAATTGATTGTGTAACTTGTTCTTAATCATAAATTGTATGTTATTCTTTGTATAAATAATTAATCCGCCACCTCGTTTCTTTTCCCTAGTTAGGTAGTAAGAATTATAACCGTTTATTGTGTAATTGCATATCTCGTCTTCTTTTATGTTTATTTCAGATAAACATTTTATATCAAGTTTTTTTAAGCAGTTTTTTGTCAGTAAAATTAACTCATCAAAATGTTTTCTAAGTGAACATATATTCATATGTATAATATTTAATCTATTAGTATTTTGGTTTATATCTTTTTCCCATTGTTCTATATATTCATATTTTTTATATATAATTTCGTGTGTTATATTTTCGAAATCCATTTGCTTTTCTTTTACTCCTCCTTGTTTCCAATAATTTGTTCAAGGTCACCATGACAGTTAATTTGGTATGTTTTATCGTTTTCATTTTTTTTAACGAGAATACTTCCATTTTGTATCCACACGTACTTATATATATTTTTCAGTTTTGTTTTGGTATTCCAGAATAGATCACGTATTTGTCGAGTTATATGTTCATTGATATAAATACGGGAGCTGTTGTCGTTTTTAAATATCATGCTGTTGGTAATTATATATTTTTTACATTTGAGCCATTCTGTACGGGCTTCTCGTGTCTTCAGTGCTACAATTACTGTACGCGGTTTTTTTGCTATTGTCACCAGGTATTCTCCATGCTCTTTAGATGTGTTCAGTTTTGAGCTTTAGTTCCTGCGCAATTTTGCATAACGTTTCCATAATGTTTTCTCCGTCATGTTTTTAACATTGGTAATTTCGATTTGCAGCTGTAATTCTTTTTGTTCTATTTTCATAATTCTCTCTTCTAGCGACCTATTACACTTATCCAGATTAATATTTTTTTGAATCATATCTTTCATTCTATTTTCCTGTTTAATCATGCTTTCTTTCATTTCTTTCCGTGAAATATCCAGTTCATTGTACTTTGCTCCGAGATAATCCACAGACTTTTCAATATCCTCATTTGTTTTTTTGATATCGCTAATTTCGCTTTTGATTTCAGACATATCTGAGTGTATACGAGTAAAACTAGCATTTTGTTCCTCTTTCATAGAGCTCCAAAGCGTTTGCATGGTTTCTATTTGCTTACGGAGGGCAACTAAATTGTCGTTAATAATATTCAGATCAAGGTTAGATGTTTTTTGCCGAAAGTGCTACCTGATTTAAATAATGTTTCATTAGGTCAGGAATTTTTCCTGATTTTTCCTATGGTGTTTTCACCACAGTCAATGCATTCGTTAAATATGCAAGCTAAAACTGGAACTATTGTCATAATTACTGATTTAACGACGTCCACTGAGTTACCCCACAGATCAGCCTATCTTGTGTCATGCTCATCAGGGGAGGCACGTGGTTTGGTGCAGCATTTGGATCTCGGATGAAAGGTATCGTACGGCTCGAGACATTCTTATGAAAAGGTACCAAGGTGAAAGGGTACCACTATACTCGACTTTTAGCAGATGTTCATGTTGAACAAATAATGAAGTTACCTTTTACATTACAACGGCTCAACGGTTGAAGGTCTCTACTTCTTAACCCTTTAATAATGGCGGTTAATTTTTTAGAACAGCTCGGGTGTCCCGTTTCAGAATGGTTTTTCTTACTCCTAAATGTAGAGCTTGCTAAATTGTCCAATACCATTAAGACTCGGTTTGAACAAAAAAGTGTCAGAGAGTCTGATGTCATACCTTCTTTTGTAGATAGTTATTTTTTTGGAAATGGAATGTCGGCGTCTAGAGTGTACTAATTGTAATAAAACTCCTTACTCCAGGTTCATAACAATTTATTATCGACATACAGCATAGGTACAGTTTCTCAGTGAAGTCAGTTCTTTCTCCAACACGTCTAACCACTTCGACCACCTTCAACAGAATGACGCCATTTTCCACCATGATTCAATTGGTCATATTTTAAAAGTCAAATCAGCTCCTTTTTAACCGTTTTGTTGTTTTTTTTAATGCGAAATGAATCAGTCTAACAGCCTAACACTCGTCCATTCTGACGGAGTATATGTCCCCATACACTTTCTAACAGCCTAACACTCGGTCGATTGAATCACAGCTGAATTAGTAACATTCTGTCTATGTCTATGTTTATTTCGATGTTTTGATATGTACTTACTGATAACATCAACGAAAATATTTAATTTCTACAGTCTACTATTTAATATTATAAAAGAAGACATTGAAATTTTGTGGCTTTGCTAAAAACAGTAGTCACGATCACATGTAACATTCTTCTACAAATTTATAAGGAAATATTGTATTACAATTATACTTGTTGTATATATTAGTACAATTATATACAGTAAAAACTTGTTTGAAGATGAAACTAAAAGATTCCAATTACCAGCAAACAAAACAGCAGAGGTGGTGGCGTATCAATTTTTGTGCATGATTCACTTAAACACAATCTGATTGAAGAGCATGCTATCAATGACAATCTCTATCTCTGGATCTACGTAAACAAGTTTTCTTAAGACATCGGTGTCGTATACAAACCCGAGCACAATAATAACAAAGATTTTCTAGAGTACTATTTAGCGCAACTGGAACAAAGAAAAAGGGGTTTAATTTTTAGTGACTTTAATTTGGACTTGCTTAATAAAAATCAATCAGTTACCGAGTATAAGGAAGTAATGAAGGAATATGGCTATTCAATATTAAACAAAGTGGATAAGCAATTCTTCACTCGTGATGTTTCACAAGTACTATTTGCACTACCCTACTTGATAATTTAAAGAAACAAATAATTATTTTAAAAAATGTTTGCAACAGTCCTGATTCAATTACAAGAAAAAATACATCATCAAATATAGCATCATTTTTTTCGAGAAATCAACAAAGAGGAGGCGTTTGCTCAAGAAAAAAATAATGTACAATGAGTTAAAATGGTTAAATCAACGATCTGTATCCAAGTCGTTTGAATGCTGTGGTGTAGACATACCAAGCCAACGCTTGTCAATTGTGTGTGTATACAGAACACCTGATTCTGATGTTAATATATTTATAAAAAAATTAGACCTAGTGCTACATGAACTATGTAAGAAATCAAAAAATAAAATCATAGTTGCGGGGGATTTTAATGTAAATACTTTACAGGCAAGCAAAATCACGGATGAATTGCATGATTTGGTAAGAAGTTACAATCTAATGTTTAATATAAATCTATTATTATAACCAACAAGACAGCGAAAATGTATTGATCACATTCTCAATAATATTCAGTCAGGAATAGGCGAGGTACTTCCACTGGGTTTATCAGATCATGAAACTGCACAAATGTTAAGCATTCCTGCAGTTTATAAAAAGTGTACACCCCGGACAATAACCTGTTATAAAAGAAATTACAGTACATATAACATAGAGCGTTTTGGAACCAACTTAACAAATTGTCAATGAAGACATACATAACGAAATTGACCCTAATAGATCATTTTCAGGTTTCCATGACTAACACACTATATAAAATTAGTTTTCCACGGATAAAAATATAAATTAATAACAATAAAACTACGTATAGGTGGATATCGAAAGGAATAAAGATTAGTTGTGAAAGGAAAAGAAAATTGCGTTTTAGTTATTAAAAACATAAAACTTCTATAAGTAAAAATAACTACCTGAATTATTCTAGGACATTAAAACAATGTATTCGAAAAGCGCAAATACTCTCTAACAACAAATTTATTACAAACAATAAAAATATTTGCAAAGCGTCATGGCAAGTGATTAAAGAAACTAGTAGCGTTGATCAATGTACTAAATACATAAATGAAATATATCATGACAGTAAAGTTATCACTAATGTTAAAGATATAGCTGATAAACTTAATGATAATTTTATACAAATGTCCAATAAATCTATTATTAATAATTCTAATAAAAAATATAATTTTACTTATAATAAATATTGCAATTCATTTTTTTTAAAACCTACATCAACTGACAAAATTATTAAAATAATAAAATATCCTAAAGACACTAACTCTAAAGGTTAAGGAAGGATGAGATATCAACAAAAGTAGTCAATCGATATATATAATCCCTTATGTTGGGTTATTTTTTTATATACTTGTCCTTTGCTTTCGAACGATCTTGAAATCCCCTCTAATTTTGATATATAATGAAAACGAATATTCAAGCATAAAATATATAGCTGAAAAAGCTATATATTAATAAGACTGATCTTGTGTTCTGTTCCAGCAAAGGCATGTTCCGATTCCAAATTAAAAAAAAACCCTATCACTGGCTATAAAAATTTCCAAAATTTTGGTCGTCATGTAGATAGATAGATAAAAACTTTATTTACTGCTTAAAGACACACACATGTTGGTACACAAAATGACAATAAAAAACACAGTACAAAAAATATATATATATATAAGGTGTGTGTGCCGCAGCAGCAAAAGGGTGGCAGCTCAGCGTCATATTCGCTCGCCTTGCGAGCGAATCGCTGGTTTTCAGCTACAACCGTGAGTGTTAACGCGAGTACGTTTACCAACGTTAGAAAAAAATTCAAAACTATAACCAAAAATTAAATACCAAATATTAAACTTAAATAACCTGTGATGGTAGTACCTATTTGCTTGCCTAAATTGCAGCTGAGATGAGATATACCTAATAAATAAGATATAAAATTATTTTAAAAATATATAAATACACACATACAATACATTCATACACAATATACACATTCTCTTTGGCTATCCACCACATAATTTCGAGTCTAAATTCTAAATTTAACGTTTGGTATCTCGATGATGGAACTCTAGGAGGAAACTCGACTTCAGTTCTCGAGGACCTACAGAGTTTGATAACTCAGTTTGGCACTATAGGTTTGGAACTTAATTCTCGAAGTGTGAGTTATATGTTTCAAATACCGTGGCCCCGGAACGTAGAACTCAAATAATTTCTGATTTTAATCTTTTGGCCCCCAACATCAAAATTCTCAACGACGACTCGTTATTTTTATTAGGCGCACCGCTTCTCGATGCTGCCATCCCGGCTTTTATAAACGATGCGATTGAAAATTTCAATTCATCCTCAGACCGTCTATTCAAAATTAATTCACACATGGCTCTATTCATCATACGTTTTTGTCTTTTTGTTCCAAAATTTACATACGTTCTCCGGTGCTCCCAAATCTGGCTTTTTACATCCTTGCTTTCGAACCTAGATAATCTCATTAGACAGACTCTTATAAAAATTCTTAATTGCCCCATGAATGACCGCGTTTGGCAGCAGGCTACCCTTCCTGTTCGATTTGGGGGCCTAGGTACTCGAAATTTAACCAGCGTGGCCTTGCCAGCGTTTTTGTCATCTGCTCATAGCACGCACAATCTCTACCGGAAGATTATCAACCCATCCTTGGGTTCCGTAGAGTTGTCGTGCAAAGTAGATGCCACAAACGCATGGCAAACCACCTGTCCAAATTCTAACATCCCTTTTATACCACAGTCGCAGAGGCATTGGGACGAGCCCATATGCAAACAACTTCTCGAACGGCTTCTATCTACTTCTGATAACACGGCAGAACTCGCTCGTCTCACTGCCGTCTCTGAGAGAGAGTCAGGTCATTGGCTTCAGGCATTACCCTCTGCTAATGTTGGTACCTTGCTGGACGGGCCGTCGCTCACTCTAGCGGTTTGCCTCCGCCTTGGTGCTAGGATGGTCCACCCTCATCGCTGTGTGTGTGGAGAGGCTGTTGACGAGCTTGGCCACCACGGGCTCTCATGCGCCCGCAGTGCTGGACGGATGTTACGGTACTCCTCGCTCAACAGCATCATCCGCAGTGCTTTTGCCACCGTTGGCATGCCAGCTGTCTTAGAACCGGCTGGTATTTCTCGCAGCGATGGCAAAAGACCTGACGGTATGACCGTAGGACCGTGGAGGCTTGGCAGGCCGCTGGTGTGGGATGCGACCTGTGCAGATACCGTGGCTCCCTCGCATGTGCGCGCTACCTCGCTACATGTCGGGGCTGCTGCGGTAAGCGCCGAAAATCGCAAACGGCTCAAATACGCAAACCTGGGACCTAACTATATATTTGTGCCGTTTGCGGTGGAGACAATGGGTACGTGGGGGCCGGAGGCTAAGCATCTTGTTAAAGATTTAAGTGCACGTCTTGTTGAGGCCTCCGGTGACAAGAAGAGTTTTAATTTGGATATTTTTTATTAATAGTTTGAAGTTGTTATTTTTTTTAAATCCAAAGCGTGTTGTTTTTAAATACATTCATATAATTTTAACGCAAATATTGTTGAAGACACATTTCAAAGATAACATATTCTTTATTGTACACCAAATTAACAACAAAAGAACAAACACAAAGTTATATACACATATATAGATACAATATATTACTTACTATAAGCTTCACATTCAGTCCCCGCTACCCGCAAAAGAACTTTGGTATACCTAACATTTGTTGGTCTAGTAAGTAAGACTTTAATTTTTTTTTAAAGTTACATTTGTTCTTTAACATTCTTAATGGAGGAGAGATATTATTCCAACATTTTGTCGCGTGGTAACGCCGAATAACTACCCCTGAAAGCTGCGGTTCGGTGTTGATGAGACTTAAGCGGTGGTCTAATTGATCTAGGGGAATGATTGTGGTATTCATTAGAGCTAGTGAAAATCAATTATTTTTATGAAAAAACGGGATTTTTACCATGTCTGAGTTGTTTGTTTTGAGTCCCCGATATTTCGGCGCAGTTGCATGCACCATGATCACGGAGTAACTACAGCTAATGCGGGTGGATGTTAGGAGCAGACGAAACGGTCTACCCTCTTTCTTGATCGTTTATTGCGCTCGACACCCGTACCACTGTTCTCGACCGCACTGTCAACTCGAACTTGTTCACGACACACATAACTCACAGTATCACTACGAGAAACGCCACCGTTTTGATTCTTGCGGTTTTTACATAACTGAATCACTGGATTCCAGACATTCGACAATTTAAACCCGTCTTCACGATTGAAATTATTTTTATGCTTTTTTATTTCAATAGCTTCTCTGACCAGTCTTTGTACATTGTGGCGTTCTGTCGAAATAATCTGAAGGTTATAAAACTCCATCCAGTGATTCGGTCCTGAGTGAATAAGATGTTCTGCAATGGCTGATTTCTGAGTGCTTTTGTGCTCGTTATTCTTGACTGCTTTTATGTGCTCCTTTACGCGACAGGCTACTGTACGTTTTGTTTGGCCTATATAAGAGCTACCACAACTGCAGTCAATTTTGTACACGCCAGATTTTCCAGGGGAAAACTGTCTTTTGGTGAACGCAGGCATTGGGCAACTTTCTTTAGTGGAGTGAAGATAGTGTTGATTGAGTACTTGTTTGGTATGTTGGAGATCTTATCTGTCACTCCTTTTATAAAAGGCAAAAACACCGGTTGTCTGTTTACCTTGCACCTGTACTGTTTAGTTGTGTGTCTGGGTGGAAGTACCTTTCCCTTGTACCCGTTCCTCTGCAGGACATGCCGCACATGAGCTAACTCCTTGTCTAGATGGTCGTTATCACACAAATCATATGCTCGATTAGTCAAAGATGTCACTACAGAGTCAAGATGTCTTGGGTGGTGATGTGGAGTCACGTTGAGGTATCGATCAGTGTGTGTAGGTTTCGTGTACACTGAGTGGCTTAGCGAACCATCATTGCGCACTCGTACTCTGACGTCAAGAAAACAAATGCCCCTTCCTTCTTCCATCTCATAGGTAAAGTTAATTTTAGGATGAATGTCGTTTAGTTTGGCCAAATTATCTTCAATCTGTTGCTTACCACCCGGAAGTATGCAGAAAACATCGTCAACGTACCTTTTCCAGAGTTTGAATGGTGCAGGAGCAACGGTGGTGGCTAGCTCTTCGAAATACTCCATCCAGATGTTCGCAACCACTGGAGCTACGGGACTTCCCATAGCTACACCATCAATCTGAAGATAAAACTGCCCTTGATAGACAAAGTAGTTAGTGGATAGACAATGATGTAATAACTTGGCATATTCCATCGGGATGTTACTATTTTGTAACTTCACCTTGATGACCTGCTTACAATCCGCTACTGGTACATTTGTGAAGAGCGATTCTACGTTAAAGCTGACTATCACCTCATTCACTTCGACCTTGTTCTGAGCCAGAATGTTCACAAAATGGCGGAAGTCCTTTACGTCCGACGATGTTTGTCCTACCAATGGTTTTAGTACGTTAGCTACATGTTTCGCCAGTTCATAAGTAGGGGAGTCTATTTGACTAACGATCGGTCTCAAAGGGACGTTTTCTTTATGAACTTTCGGCAAACCATATAGCTTAGGAGGCTGTACGTTACGTGGACGCAATAAGTATTTCGCTGTTTATTCATCAAGGGCCTGGCAGCATTCTTTTATGAGTTGTTGAGTACTCCGATTCGTCAATAGATTACGTATTTTGTAAAGGACTTTTAATCTATAAAAACATTGCCTAACCAGACTCCAATATTACTCCTAAGTTTTTTGCGGCGTCTACGCGATAAATTTTTTGCCAAGTATACTTATAGTTGGATACCTATTAGCAATCTTCCGCGTTTAGGTTTTAGATCCCAGAATCATAAATTGTGATTTGCTAGGATTAAGTACAAGGCCGCTCCTCTCACACCAGTCAGCTATCCTCGCCAAATCTTCATTCAGTAGTTGTTAGGTCCATGATGAATTCTCTGGATGATCAGATATATACATAAGTATTTTTTTTTAAACACTGAAAAAAGACGACAACCTCAGGCAGGAATCAAACCACGCACCTTCCGCATTCCGGGCGGCTGCCTTAACCACTTGGCTACCGAGGTCTGGCTTTCAACCGTCGAAATTTGTCAGTGCTTGATGCTTATGTTTTTAGTCAACATTGCTTCATCAAATCTTAGAAGTTTTCACCTCTGAGATCCGAAAGAAATATTTTTACAAATATTTGAACATTCGGTTAAGATGAAGCTGCGTTTATAGATTAATGTTATATATTTTAGCGTTTTATTAACGCTTAAATATACTTAAGTAAAATTTTAAAAACTGAAAAAAGACGACAACCTCAGGTGGGAATCGAACCTTAAGCATCAAGCACTGACAAATTTCGACGGTTGAAAGCCAGACCTCGGTAGCCAAGTGGTTAAGGCAGCCGCCCGGAATGCGGAAGGTGCGTGGTTCGATTCCCGCCTGAGGTTGTCGTTTTTTTTCAGTGTTTAAAATTTTACTTAAGTATATTTAAGCGTTAATAAAACGCTAAAATATAAAACATTAACAGATATATACAATTGAATGTCATCGGCATAGAGATGAAACCGGCTGTGCCTAGGAACTCCTGCCAGATCGGCACTAAAAATAATAAAAAGAAGCGGTCCAAGTATAGAGCCCTGCGGAACGCCTCGATTTACCAAGCGGGGTGTGGAAATGATAGTGGCCCCGTCCTGCCTTGTAAGTTTTACTGACTGGTATCTATTAGTTAAGTAGCTACTAAACCACTTTAAGGACCGGTGATCAAATCCGTAGTACTCCAACTTTGTAAGCATTAGAGGTACATTAATACAATCAAAGGCACGGGAAATTTTAAGAAGAGCCAGAGTCGTACCCCGACCTGCATCCTGCTCCGCCAACACATTGTCCGTGACATCCAGTAGAGCAGTAACTGTTCCACAAACCGGACTGCTGCGACAGCAAGATATTATTATTTTCCACGTATTTATATAACTGGCCATGAATTACTTTTTCTAATATTTTGGAAAGGAATGGTAAAATGCTAATTGGCCTTAGATCCTTATTCACGCAGGCCATATCCACCTTAGGAAGAGGTGTAACAAACGCCTCCTTCCACTGTGTCTGCACACGGGTGTAGTCTCTGGACTACACCCGTTAGTAAAGATTTATTAATGATACTGGTTATCACCGACAAAGTTCTAGGCAGCGTAAGAAGAACGCTGATAATCAAGACTAATATTGTCGTTCCCCATTGCGTTGGACTTAATAGACAATATGTACTTCATGACCACAGTATCGTCGACTGGTTCAAAAGAGAATGTAGAATCACAAAATTTATTGGACTGAAATGTTACGATCTCCGACCGAGGCACCGTGTCATGCCCAGATACATCTAGAAAGTAATCATTAATAATATAAGGATCACAAAAGTTACTAGGTAAGCAATCATTTTTAGATGGATATAAAAGAATTTTTTTCTTTAAATTGCGCCAAAAAGTTTTACCATCCCCAATAAGTGAATTTACGCAGTGATTAAAAAACGCCTTTTTTCATTTAAAATACTAGTAGTAAGAAGACTTTTTAGGTCTTTATAATATTGTTTATGAGCTTTTGATTGAATTATTCCTCGTAGGTACACTTTCCTCGTAGATACACTTTGGTTTTTTTGAACTCTTCATATGCTTTATTACGTATGTCCATCATAAATCTGATGTTGTCTGTATTCCAGGGCAAAGACTTATTACTGCTTATATGCACTGATTTAACCAGTGCATGTTTATCTAAAAGACTGGTCAGAGTTGAATTATATTTATTCATCATGTCATCCACCGTCGATAATCCAATAACAGACTCCCAGTCAACCGATTCTGGGTTGAATAGACATCGGCGTAGCATACTTATGCTTCTGAGGACGGCCCACACGGGTGGCACTCACTATCTCATGCTCTCCGAGTTGTCTCCAGTTTGCTTGCCAGCGTAATGGCTATGTGAGTTAAACTTTCACCTTTTTGTTCCGGGATACAAGATATTTCAATATCATTAAGCAACAGTTCTTGGTCACGCTCATTGAGTTCATATTTTAACTGTTCCACTGTGGCAAGCAACGACGAGCCTTCTCCGTGTCCAGATGTTAGCGGTGCAGCATCAAAACGCTGCTCTAGCTTTTGAATGCGGTCGTCAAGCCTGTCCACCCGGCTTTCACATGCATTTCACATGTACTTGTGTTGTCTTTCATATATTGTTACTTTTTCTTTTAAAAGTTTTTGGACCACCATCTCGCAGATACAACAAATATCAAACATATCTTTTGATGGAAAATAAAAAGTCTTCCCGTGTTTAAAACTTTATTAATCGGAGAAAAAAAAGGGGAGTCGGAAAACGCGACTAATGGACTAAAGACTGCACATACATTCAACAGCATAGAGCGATGGTAGGCTCACCACCTGTCACGCTGAGCACATGTGCAATCGCTATTAATGGTGAAAAGTGGACTATGGTAGAGGACTGCTTTTGCGGTCCTGATTGCCTAGTCTTTGACTAACCCTTCAGGGATAATAGCCGTGATTATATTTAAGTAATCCTTCAATTTATTATAATGTTTACCTTCTTTGGTACTGTGTAGGCAACATCACGGCGAAGTCCACCTTTAGTTGTTTGTAGTTGTACAAATCATTAGCCTCGAAATGTACACTACAAATTACACTAGACTTGATGGATTCCAATCACTTTCATTTCTACACTCTCTTATTATTTATATCCAACTTGTCTTCCATACATAATTTGCCGAGGGAAATCTGTAAATTTTTAGTAAAAATAAAATTTAAAACAATTAAAAAAGTATTATCGATTTACTTTGTCAGAAAAAGTAAACCTAACTTGGGAAAAAATACACAAACGAGGCTTATTATTTGACTGCATTTTCAAATTTGTACCTCTACCTGTTACTGAGAAAAAGGGTTATGACGGACAACAAAGTTATCCTATAAATGGACGATGGACCCGAGACGACATATTATATACGTAATAGCATAGACAAATGTGTGTGTATGTTTGTACGAATAGAAGATAACTTCGTATACACTACATCCCTTCCCTTTTATGATTTTAAGGAAACACGTCATCCAATGACTTAAAATATAATTACTTTTTGTAATAATTATAATTATATATGTATATATATATTTTTTATATAGCTGTCGTCTACTACTTTCTACTGTCATTCTACTTTACTCAATTAAACTATATTTCTTGGAACCTGTTGTCCCGTTTCATCATTACGAAATTCTACACCAACATTCTTATTTTTTATCCTATAGTATGCTTACATATTGCTCATATTTTATTCTTGAAATACATCTTCTTTACGACACTTATTTTAAAATTGATAGCGTGTCTTTTTGCATTGTGTACTCTTTCCTTTTTCTTTCATTACTGAATCTTTATCACTTGTTTCTACTGACTCTGGCATTGAGCAAAGTCTTGTCTTATAAGTTTATTTGTAATATATTGAATGATATGTGCACTTGTTGTTGTATCATGAATATAAAATAATAAGAATTATCCATGTAAGTAATAAAAATGTAATTATTTTTTTATTTTGTTATTATTATTATTATAATTTTCGTAACAGCATTTATAGGTTATGTTTTACCTTGAACATTTTAATTCTAAATAAATTCTAGTGAACACTTTAATGTCATGCTCGTATTTTAATACAAACCTCCCAATTTAATGCCAATGTAACAACTTAATACCGAACTCGCAATTTAATGAAAATGTCGCAACTTTATGCCGACCTCGCAATTTGATGCCAATGTCGCAACTTAATGCCGACCTCGCAATTTAATGCCAATGTCGCAACTTAATGCCGACCTCGCAATTTAATGCCAATGTCGCAACCTTATGACGATCCCGCAATTTAATGCCAATGTCGCAACTTAATGCCGACCTCGCAATTTAATGCCAATGTCGCAACTGAATGCTGACCTCGCAATCTAATGCAAATCATTCAATTTAATACAAATCTCGCAATCTAATGCAAACCACGCAATTTAATGCAAATCTCCCAAACATCTCGCAATAAAACCAGACCACTGAGATTGAATCATGTACTCTCGGTATTACTAATATTTTATACTGGACAACGGTAGGCTAATCATTCCTCGCCCCAGACAGTTACACAATAATAATTGATTGATGTACAAGCCAATTTTAATATTACATTTATTTTTATTGCCTAATTTGCATTGCTGCGCCAATGCACTTTGATCGTATTGCTTAATCAATCGTGATCTACGGAAATGCATTTTGAATATACTCGACGAGAGAGTGCATTAAAGACGTTCGGCTAAATTTTAATTTGACAACTCCACAGAGATCGTCCCGTTACGTCAGTGACATTAGTTGACATCAGTACGGATACGGGCGGGCCCATACACCAAGTATTTGCAAGAAGCTACTTAAACGATCAAAGTTATTATTACTAAGCAGTAGGATATTATTACCAAGTCCTAAATTATGAATAAATATGAATTAGTGAATAAACAAATGGCTTTACGGGAGTCTATTGCAGCACCGATACTCGTTAACTGACAATATCGGTAAAAACTAATCATACATACGTGTATTTGCAGTGTAGACAGACGGCTGTCAAAATAAAATGATAAACTAGGTTGTGGAAAGTTATATAAATATATTTGTTAATAGTGCTTCTGTATCGCACATACTAACTACAATGAAGCAATAGCATGATTGGCGCGAATAGAATGAGCGATCAACCAAATACTGATCACGCCACCATTCGTCCCTAACTACGTTAAACTTGGTTATTTAATAATGTTTTCTATACACTAAATGAATACTTAAGTTTCAAGACTAATTAATTGTTAAATTCACGATGAATTTTGTTAATATCAATGTTTAAGTAAAATTTTAAACACTGAAAAAAGACGACAACCTCAGGCGGGATTCGAACTTAAGCGTTACTACAACGCTAAAATATAAAACATTAATATCAATGTTAATAATATTCATTTGTGTACATTGCATACCTAATCATGGGCAAACTGTTGATACTATATTTCTTTTTTTAAGAACTTGTTACACAGTTTAAGCAATAAAGGAATTTTATTCTATTCTATTCTATTCTACGTAAATAAAGAAGCCTCAGTATAATAAGTTCACCGGCCAGCACTGGTCAGGTCAATATGAAAATTATAATATCTTACACGCCACAAAATATTTCCCAGTGAGTTACGAACCTGTATTATGAAAGGTGAAGAGACACCAACCGTTATTTCATTTGTTACAGTGTTGTTATGTTAAACTGAATATTAATTACAAAATTAATTATTTATAGCTATGGTACATGTATGGTAAGTATGCCATAAGTATGCCAAGTATACCATGCCAAAGTACACAAAAATTATTAAAAATAAATTAAACACATTTAAATAATAAATTACAAACAAAACAAACAGTTCATTCTATTTTTAACAGACTTCAAAAAAAGGAGGAGGTTCTCAATTCGGCTGTATGTTTTTTTATGTTTGTTACCTCAGAACTCCGCCATTTATACACCGATTTGGAAAATTCTTAATATATTTGATAGAATATATACTTCCAGATTGGTCCCATTTTTTCTCAAAATTCAGTTCTGATGATGGGATCCTCAAGGAATTGAGGGAACTCTTCAAATATTGTAGGCATACCTATAGCGAATTTGGTATTTTCAGCAATAAGTCAAGTATTTGCATTCAGAAAGTATCACTTGATGAAGAACTGATAAAAAAGACCACAGATTGCCACTAGAACTCCTCAGTGATAAGTTTTTTACGGGTGGCGATAACATATCTCGATTAAGATAGTTAAGCGACTATGACGAAAGAAGGCAAAAGAAGGCAGGTACCGAAACTGAGTTCTGATAATGGGATCCTGAAGGAATTGAGGGAACTCCTCAAATATTGTAGGAATACCTATAGCGATTTTGGTATTTTCAGCCATAAGTCAAAAGAGATCATTTCTGGCGATAAATCCTTCCTAACTACCTAATATTGTAAATGCGAAAGCGTGTTTGTTTGTTTGTCCGTCTTTCACTTCAAAACGGAGCAACGCATCGACCTGATTTTTTCTACATAGATAGCTGAAGCACCAAATAGTTACATACGCCACTTTTTGTCACTGTTTCTAAACATTTCTTTTAAGATTTAAAAATACACTATTCACACTATTAATTCTCTTACTTCTTATCTAAATTCTTCTTATCACCTTTATGCCGATGACTTTACTCTCAGGCCTCGGCTGAGAACCTCTCTGAAGCGATTAAGCAGATCAATGGTGACATGGCTACGATCTACGACTGGAGCAAGTCATAAAGTCGCAACTCATCATCGTGGGGGGGGGGGGTCTATACAGCGTTCACGAATAAATCTGGATAACTTGCCGTCTGTTTTGGATGTAGATTTCCTACTTTGTGATAGGGGTGTCTCGTTTTCTTCGTTTGTCTCATTTAAACGGCGCTGTGTCATACGAGCAGCGCGTTTTGTAGGTTTACCCATAGTCGCTTTCGTTATATAGATCGGAACGATTCACTAAAAAGCGAAAAATAAACAAGAAATTTAACAAATAAAAAAACCGACTCCAAAAAATTGGACTGAAAAGAATGCTCTAAAAAGTAATAAATAAATAAAATATTATTAGACTGCTTATATAGAAAATCAATTTATTAGGACAATATAGGTAGATACATTATTATTGTAAGTTTTAGAGTCGGTGCCAGCCAAATTGCCTAAAATTGTCAGAAAATATTGAATGCTACATTAATACGACAATGTAGCAGTAGATAACAATATCTATTTACAAATGAACTGTTAGTTATTCATTTATTTATTTATTTATTTGGTTTAGGTCATAAAGTTACTATACCTATAGGTATAATAACTTTATGGTTTAGGTACACATACAGGTTACAGTCATGTGACAACATACTTGACATTTCGGGTTGAGCTAGACAATAACCTAACAAACAGTGTACACATCGTGTGTTTACAAATTTTCAAACTAAAAACGTGAAAAAATTACCACGAGCAGAATTCGTTCTCGACAAAATTTGCATTCAAATTGTTTAAACAATAAAATTAAACATAAAAGTGAAAAATTCTTAAAATATCTATGAAAATTTATAGAAATTTATTTATTTATTACTTTTTAGTGCATTTTTTTCAGTCCAATTTATTGGAGTCGGTTTTTTTATTACTTAGTTAAATTTTTTGTTTATACTTTAAGTAAGGCTGTACGGTAAAGATACTCTGCCTTTTTTGGGTTCAATTTTTTTTTATCAAACCCATATGTGTAAGTTATTTATGGATAGGTCTTCAAAAATGATATTGAGGTTTCTAATTTCATTTTTTTCTAAACTGAATCTCTGCAATTCGGGCAGCTGCGTTGACCACTCCGCCACTGAGGTGTTGGTTAGACCGACGAAATTTTTTTACGCTTTTGACTTTATGTTTTTATAGCGACAATGTTTTATCAAACCTCTTTTAATTTACATTCTTAGACATCTGATTGAAAATAGTTTTACAATATTTTAAACATTCAACCACTCGACCTCTTTGGTCGAGTGGTTTGTACACCGGTTTTCATGGTGTCGCCATCTCTGAGGTTCCGGGTTCAATCCCCGGTCGGGTCAATTTAGAAATTATTGTTTTTCTAAATTGTCTCGGGTCTGGGTGTTTTCTATGTATAATAAGTATGTATTTAAGTATTTTAAGTATGTTTATCCGTTGTCTAGTAACCATTTAACGAGTTTCTTCGAAGCTTCTCTTGGGCTAGATTATTGGTGTGAGTGTAGGAAAATTTATTTATTATTATTTATTTATTTATTACACCAGTTCAAAGCAATTCTTAGACTTATCATTTAATTACTATTATCTACCATAAGATATTGAAGCTAATATCTAAGCTAAAGTAGAACCCTTTACATGGTCCGTCGAGAAATAAGGATTTCGGTTCACGAATTACCTGACCATTAGTGTTTGTGAGGTCGAAGATTTACTTAACCCACCAGTGCCTATTGTGAGCAGTGAAAAAGTGAAAAATAAAGGATTGCAGTGAATTGTTTTCTTGAAACCAGAGTAAGGCGAATATAAAGTCAAGTATTACCATTTTTATTAATCTTTACCTATTTTTTATCCTGATCCACGAAGAATTTTTTTGCCAATCAGACGGCAATCTAATCTAGTTAAATAAATTAACTCTGAAGAAAGTATGAACATCTAGTAAAACCTGTGAGTAAACGGACCGGTAAACTAAATGATGCTTGTACGAAGAATGAAAATTGGCATCTCGCGTTTATAAACTGTGGATAATCATAATTAAACCTGGACTATCTTGTGTTGAGGAAGGTCTTGGCCTTGCACTATGAACATATTTTAAAACCGGCCTGACTCGTAATACCGCGAGAAACCCACACCCTTTATTATTATTCATCTAAGTATGTTTCGTTATGACAACGTTTTAGTTTTGACGTGACAACGTCTTAAATTAGGTTGCGGCTGGGAGTCACTTATGAAAAAGTGTAACGCTCGGTAACGTTACGATGAGTCACCGAACGAGAGAGAGGCCCGCCGAATGCCTTGCGTCTCTCTCCCACTCAACTATGATCGGTCTGCATATTTGTTTTAAATATAATTCTTTTTATAAATAAATGTTTTAAATTGTTACTATTATTTCATCCTTCTTCCTACTATACGAATGAATATTCACATTAAAATTATTTTACCACTCAAAGTCGTTGTCACGTAAAACTTTCGCCCGTATACCGACTTTACAGGCAACCAATTTTTTATTCATCTTATCTTATCTCACCTATCTCTATCGGCCTCACACCAAATCTACCACAAATGAGACACTTTATTAAGGGATGCTAGCGCCCTTTGCAATTATAGCAAAAAAAAAAACCAATCAGAATCAATTGCCGCTGTCGAGTTAGGTCTTCAAGTTACGCTCTATGTAAAATGGAAGCTAATTTATTTCGAAAAAGATCCAATATTGCCCACCTGGGTACATACATGACCTAGACCAGTTCACATGTTTTATAATACAATTATCTCTGTAGCAAATCTGTAGGCAACCATACCAAGAATCGTTCTGACGATTTCTAGACTTTAGAAATGCTTTTCATCTATCAAACTTAGCATAAATGCACCTCTACTAAACAAAGTCTTGGCTCTACATTTCTTTTACAACCTGTCCTCCTGGAATTGGCCATAACTCCGTGTGCCAGTAAAAACGACCAAAACTTCTCGAAATCAAATGTATTAGGGTAATAAGTCTATGTCAATCTTTAAAAGAAAATCCAGATGTACTTTACAAGCCTTTTTTTGATCTTATAAACGGTGAATTTAATAAAATTTTCTCTATTAAAAAGTTTAAAACTAATATTTCAATGAAATTTAGGGATTGGGCTACAGTTGGTTTACATAAAAGTAGGGCTAAGTTGTATGACTTATATGAGCAGAAAAAATATAATAATAGTCCAAGTTTTCTAGAGTATATCAAAAAGTATTCGAAAACTTTTAGGAAGGCTTGTGCATATGCCAAGTCATTATTTATTAGTGAAAAAATTAAAAAGTCTGATAACAAAATAAAGGCAACATGGAACTGCATAAACCGCGAAACTGGTAAAATAAAGCCACGTGATACTAAGTTTTCTTTAAGAATAGGCAATAGCTTTTTAACACTAGAGTGCACGCGCGCTCTACTATAGTAGAACACACTTACTTATTTTGGTGCCATTCATTCATTTTTACACCTGACTCTCCGCGCTCCTAGATAAGCCTCGACGACAAAATCGCAGAACGGATTAGTACGACGCCCACTTGCAGCGTAAGCGCATGTTCATGTAATTAGGTGTTAAAGTTCGACTTCTACTATTGTAGTACATGCGAGTATCGGCGTAATAAAACTGAATGTAAGTAAACATTTTCTTCATTGTCTTTTTTAGTTCATGATGTGTATAAATTGAATGTTTATGTTTTGAATAATGAAATAATATATAGTAATTGCTATTTAGTAAGTTATGGTGTTTTTGATAATTACTATTACTTTGTTTCAGCGAAAAAATGGACCCAGACATGGATGCTCTTTTGATTGTGACCCAGTGGTTACACGAGGAATTTGAGAACAATGAAGTGATTCAAGTGAATCGGATGATGGGGAAGAAGAAGTACTTACAACCGATGGAACAGGAAAACAGGAAACAGGTACAGGAAGTTCTAAGCGAAAACAAAGCATCATCGTCTGAAGATGACATGCCTTTTTCTGAACTCGCTCAAAATAATACATGCGACGAGATTTATGTATCTAGAAAATGGAACACGCTGGAGTAAAACATGTCCTTCTCCAACCCGGGCAAGATCTCAAAATATCCGATTTAGACCTCCAGGGCCAGAGGATGGTGTGAGAAATTCCGATACGCCGTTATCTTGTTTTGATCTATTTTTTGATGTTACGAGCTGGTGAAACCCCTTATGGCAAGAAGACTGACCTTTGAAAATTTCCCCAGTGATTAAAAAAATAAAACAAAATGGCTTTTGGAGCACACAGATGAGGTGCCTCGGAACGATCCTCAAAGAATGGGAAGAATAGGCAAATGTTGCCCGTGCTGTTGAGCCCGAATTCAGTCCACGAAAATGTGGTGTAAGCAATGTGCCAGGTGGATTTGTCCTGATCACCAAGCTGTGGTCTGTATTGAATGCGAGGATGTTGATCAATAAGATTGTCATCGCTTGTTAGAAGTTTTTTTTTTGAGCTGATCTCACACATGCCAAAAATATTGATTATTTTCTGGATTTCGTAAATTGTTCCTAATTTAAGTATGTTCTATTAAAACTGTAATTTTTTTCAATAATTGTGTGTAATAATAGTTAGATGACAAATATAATTCAGTTTTATCATTTAAAAACTACCCATTTTTTAAATATCTCAACTATTGTTTTCTACTATAGTAGAGCACGCGAGCACCCATGTCAAAAAAAGGGGCGCGTGCACTGTAGTGTTAAGTGAAGACAATAAAGTTGCTGATGCTTTTGAACAGTTTTTTACAAATATACCAATTGCCACAACTATGTTACTCAACTCTTCACCAAGTAATGCAGAAATTCTGCTAAAAAAGTATGTACCCATGTGTAATGAAGTGTTCAAATTTAAACACGTAAACTGTAAAGACGTACTTAAATCCTTTAAATTTTTAAAAATAAAAAACACTTGTGATTTGTGGGATATTTCAACAAAAATTATTAATAATATTATCGAGTCCATTGCGCCTTTTCTTGTAGTCATATTCAATAGCTGTGTTGACGAAGGAGTTTTCCCAGATCTCATAGCAAGCATAGCAAAGTTCTGCCACTTTTCACATCGGGTTGTAAAGATGACCCGAGCAATTTCAGGCCTATTTCGATTTTACCTACTCTTAGTAAAGTTTTTGAAAAACTTATTTTAGATCAACTCGGCTCCCACTTCGCTATAAACCACCTTTTTCACAGTGAACAGTATAGTTTTACCAAGGGAAGGTCTACTACTGATGCTGGTGTAGCTCTGCTAAAACACATATTTGCGGCTTGGGAGGAATCGCAGAATGCTTTTGGAGTGTTTTGTGATCTCTCCAAGGCTTTTGATTGCGTTGAATACAACACCCTTTTAATAAAGCTAAAACACTATGGAGTGCACTCTGATGCCTTGAAATTGATTCAATCATATCTTAGCGGCAGAATCCAAAAAAATTAGCGTGAACGGATCCATATCATCCGGATCTTCTGTGCTAATGGGGGTCCCACAAGGGTCAATACTAGGTCCATTTTTATTCTTAATTTATATTAATGATTTACCATTTTATGCGGAAAACTTTTGCAATATTGTTTTGTTTGCTGACGATACATCTTTGATATTTAAGACTGATCGTAATAAAAATAGTTTTGATGACATCAACAGTGCCCTAACAGATGTGTTGAATTGGTTTACTACTAATAATCTTCAATTAAACGCGTAGAAAACCAAATGTATAAATTTTACTCTACCTAACGTAAAGAATATTATAGGAAACAAAATTAAACTGAATGGTGAACTGTTGGACCTTGTTGATTCAACAGTTTTCTTAGGTATTACCTTAGATTCAAAAATACAGTGATACAATATGTCGAACTGCGTATGTGACGAATTGCGTTTGTGACGTACAGCGTGTAATCCAGCGGGTAGATACCAACATTGTAATTGAATGTTGTACTGAAAAGGTAAAAATGAGTAATTATTAAATTAACTAGGAATAGTATTTCGTCCACGGGATCATAGGGAACCTCGTGTTACTTCAATACAAATTACACTTGCTCGACAGTAATCATAACAAGGAAGGAATAGCAAACATTCAACTAGAAGGTAACATGACTTTAAAAAATGTATATTAATTTAGGCTTTACGTTAAACACTAACAATTGATACAATTACCGAACACTTTAAAACACTAGTAATATCTGTAAAATTAAAACACAGCAATATAACAAAATATTTCAAGTTGAAAGATGACAAGACAGCTCACCCAAAGATTTGGGGTTATATTACTTCGTGTAGAATTTCGGCAGCACGACGTGGTAGGTAGCGTTGGGAGTAGGTAGACTCGAAGCAGCAAAGAGACTGTTCTCAGCATGAGTCGGCCTTTTATATCAACAGAAGACAGTCAAAAAAAATACTCCGACTGTTATTTCAAATCCTCCATCACCCCAATGCAAAATGATCACTCAAGCAGAGACAAAAAATTAAGCAACCAGACCATAGAGAACAAAGAGCAATATTCCCGGCTTTACACGTTCGATGAGTGTCAAAAATTATAATTGGTATATTAAGGTGTAAGACACACAGAAAAATCCATGATATTTCTTCAATCGGCATTCAGCGCTTCAAGGTTTATTCATTAAAAACCACTTCAATCCGGCTGGAACACGCTTTCACCGTCCTAACATAAGTGGCTAAACGACAGGATATTGAGAGTAAGAGAACAACCTCTGTTATATGCGTCTTTGGCAGCAGTCAAAAATCAATGTTTATTGCAGGTAAATTGGATGTGTATAATTAGCTAAATTAATGATATTTGCCCAGCAGTAGGACGTTTATAGTAAGATCATTTGATTTAATATGATATTAAGGTATGAAACAACATAAGTACTCCAACAGCTAGAATTTATTGTTGAGCAATAATTGTATGTTTTAAGTTTGTCTTTTATTTGCACAGCAGCACAATTTAGGATTTGTGGTTAGACAGAAGTGTTACACAGCGCATAGTACAAGTAACTTAAAAATACGTAAATTTTCACAATTTCGTGCAGAATCCCTTAAACTATTGTTAAAAAGTAACCGAATGATTATAAAATCTTTAGTTACGTCCTAGTTCATGAACTTTTTCATGAAAATTTTCATGTAATGTCTGGATGATAATCTTTAATTTTTTTTTGGAGATTTTTGTATCTTGCATTTGTTATGTTAATGCTATTGAAACTGTACTGTAATCTTAAATCTACTAAAATTCGAGGGATAAATAGACTAGATACTTACCACAAAACTTCACATTGTGCAACGTTTGCAATTTTTTTTCCAGGTTTTCTTTGGAGCGCTGGTGAGCGGAATGGGTCCTGGAGGCTTGTATGCAATGGGACTGGAAGGAATAGCAGGGGCAGAGGATATGGGCGTAGGCCTAGGTGGCCCTGGGGCAATGAACCCAGAAGAAAGTAGTGAGAGCGAGTCGACGGAGGATTTCCCGCCGCAGTTCTGTCCGCCCTCCACAACGCCGCAACAGTTCTGCTTGCCGTTAGTAATCTATCCTCTATATTTTGGCTGACAAGTTAAAATTACGATTCAATTACATGTAAAATTAATAAACACGAAAGGAGATTGACTATTCTTGTATGGACGTTGGACCAAGAGTGCTGCCTAACATTGAAACATAGTGCATAATGTTCCTTGAACTAATACTAGTATGTAACCCAAAGCGCTTCAAAATCTATCCGAGGAGTATTGAGAAAAAAAATCTGTTGTATAGGTTTTACACTAACGAAAAATTATAACAAACGTCGCATTACGCCGTGTAAGAAGGCATTAAGTAAGATAATATTATTATACAATGTGATAGGGGTGCTATTTCTAAGCTGTTAAGGCTAAGTACTACATCTAAATTCATCGACAAAAAAAATAATAGGGGGGTCCCCCTATTATTTTTTTTGTATAATATATGATACCCTATAATATATGAGACCCTATAATTTATGATCATTTTTACTTTATGCGATTATTATCAAAGGTTTCATACGTCGGAGAAACATGAAAAAAATGGCAAACGGTAGCTAATGACACTGGCTAACTAGTAAATTGTTTTGTTTTGTATGTTTGAGATTATTTTGGTGAGAAAAAAATCATTACTTAATTATTTTGTGATTTAAAATCACTTTTTTTTAAAGTCCATATTATATTTTTGTCGATGAATTTAAATGTAGTACTTAGCCTTAACAAGTTAGAAGTACCATCCCTATCACATTGTATAACGTGAACGACAACGTTAAAAAATATATCAAAAATTAAAGCACCAAAAAGCCATAAGATAAGTTGTTAGGTACAATATAACCCGTGGATGTTTTTTTTTTAAATCTCTTCATGTAAGGAAAGAAATAAAAGTATTCTATAGGTAGGTAGAGGTAGGTCCTATAGAGGTATTACCAACATTAAGATTGTAATGTGACGTTATCTCGCAGCACGATGGGAATGGGCGGCTTCGGCATGCTCGGACAGCAGATGCCGCTGTACGCGCTGCAGCCACAGGTCATCGCCCCCTCCATGCAGGTCAGTTGCATTTGGTTTTTCTTTTTAATACGTTTCATATATTTATATATACATACGAGGAATGATCCAAAAGTAATGATATTCGGATATTTGTAGAGCACATATAAAAATGAAAAAAAAATTGTTTTGCTGCTTCATGTATCCACAAGTTCGGCATAAAAAAACAAAAAAAATAGGCCACGATTACCGGGAGGTACTATCGCGGTCTCCTACGCTTTACCAGTTTGAAGTAAAATTCGTATGAAGTGTATTGTCACATGTTAGCACGAGCTAACCCCGTCCCTGATTGGCTGTTGCGTTTTACTACGTTATACTATGGCAAAAGAACACAAACATTTTTTGTTGAGTTATGAGTTGTTTACGTCTGTCCTGTTTTTTTGCGAAGTGTTATTGATTCCATACGACAACCTTGCTTTCTTACCCGACTGATTGATTGTTGTGTTGTGTATGCAACATGAAGTCTAGATATTCACTCAAAGAGGTGTTTAGAGATATTAATATAATTTGCTAGCAGTTGTTATAAAATTTAATTATCATGTTTTTGTTATGTGTTATTAAAATATTGATGTTGTACTCGTATGTTTTCAAAAGATTGAATGAAAATATTTTTAAAAGCATTTTGTTTTTAACTTTCATTACTATAGTTGATTATTTATAATTGTTATTTATATTTGAAAAATACTGATTTTTGCACATTTTTAAACTACCTATATTTAAAGTTAATATCACAATCTAGACCTGGCACTCAGTGACTTCCACCTCTTTCCTAGACTCAAGGAACACCTAAGAGGGAAAAAAATTTACGACGATAGCAAGGTAACGACTGCTAGCAGGAGAGGCGTTTTTGAAGAGTCAAGAAAAATATTTTTTTCGAAAGGAATTATGTATTTAGAAAAAAGATGAACTAAATGTATTGACTTGCTAGTAGACTATGTAAAGAAATATTGTTTTTTTAGGTAAAATACCCTTATTTCATATTGATTATCATTACATTTGGATCACCCCGTACACATATCACGCACCACAGAGACCACAGCCTTCCATTTGCTATCCTAACCCACATTCTTTGCTTCACTTACTTACAAAAGTACTTGAGACTATTAAAACAACTGAAAACCCTAATAATTTCATGTCTACTCAACAGCATCTTTCAAAAGCTCAGGTAGGTCAACCTTTTTATCATTTCAGATACAGAAAGGTTTAGCGTCAGTTTTTCAAACGTAGATGCCGCTGTTGCGAATACAGCAGTAATTGAATCCGTGATGCTTTGAGCGTATTCTAACTTAGCAAAACAATTGCCGGTTTTCATTTGTAAGTCTCATTTAAATATATTTCCATTGGAACTCCTTTTTACAATATTTTACGTTGTCACTTTCCGCCTAGATCAAAAAAGCAGCAAACTACTGTATTTATTTCTATGGGTCGAGGTAGTTGTTGGTAGGTATTGCTTTGCTTCAAACTTTTACAAGTTTTTAAATCCACGCGTCTGATATCGTCGATGAGTGAGAATAAAAATTATTTATTTCCTTATAACATGTACCCAGAGTCAGAATATTTCAGATAGATCAATCTCGATCTTTTTTGTCGCTGTCATTGCGATATGGGTTAAGTTTTTACTTTCGTGTTCTACTACTTATCCCCGTAATTTAAAGTTTACTTCTCAGCGTCCTGCGCAGCTACTGAAGGTTTGCGACAGTTGTACGAAGAGTAACAATTTATAAATCATTACTCTGAAGCTGTTTTGTATGCTCTTTAACGGTTTCATTAATAAAAATGGCAAAGTCCTGTCTTAATCCGAACTTACGCTTGGAGTAGTTAAATCCAGATTAGGCTAGTATTAAGTTTGAATTTGCATCATTATTAATATATATGGAGTAAGCTTGGACTAACAAGTCATTCCTTACGCATGGACTAACGTGTTTACAATGGCAACTCTTATAGCTAAGAAGTAAAAAAAAAGAGTTTTAAACGAACTCCACGTTATTTGACATAATTTTGACATTTAGAGCTATTATTATTACTGCGTTGTCATGGCAACGAATGACCAGTACTTACGGCCGACCTGCAGGCTCTATGACAGCCGTCACATAACGTTACTACCTGACAGCCCGATGTAAATTAAATTATTGTTTTAATTTTTTGAGCTGTTAGTTACGATTTTTACTTAGAATACAGGATTTTTAGAGTAATATTAAATTTACAACTTCATCCTACAAACCAACCAAACCAAACCCACATCAACGGCAACTATAGAAAAATGGCCGGCTACAAAATATCAAACTACACCATAATGACACTACTCCACCCTTACTCTTCCGTTAAACAGGTTAACGCCGAGGTTTAACTTTTACTCCAAAAGTAAAGTCGGATTAGTGTACTCATTCATTACCTACTCCATGTTTATTAATAGTAAAATTTGTTAACACCGATTTAGTACTTGGAGTAGCCTTACTCTTTTTAATTACGTTTATTAATGAGGCGGTGAGAGTTTGTGATTAGGTGTCATAAATTCCACTAGTTAATTGTCGCACAGATGAAGAAGTGTTGTCGCCTTTGGGCCTGGAGAAAATGCAGTCATATTTTTGCAATTGGCAAAAGCTAGTCGAATTGATATTTAGAATCGTTTATGCAGTCGAGGTCGTAACTTTTATGACATATAGAGTAATCCATGTAACATAGATCTTGTATGTTAGCCAGCCGGCGCAGTTTGATTTAATTGTTGCAGCAGTCGCGTTACTACTGGAGCACGGGCGAGGTAGATCGGGCGGCGAGAGATTAAACTTTGACTTTAAAATGTAAAGGAATCTTTTTTTTTGTTCGTCGCACGCATGCCGCAGCACTCGCGCACCTTGATACCCTTGAGACCCTACACGTGACCCCTGGGTGGTGCTAAATGAGTGACACTGACTGAGTGGTAGAGCCGCGCTGCGTTGCAGCACGCATTGGGCCGGCTCGCCCGGGGTAA
Organism: Scoparia ambigualis; assembly: GCA_963921215.1. Lineage (NCBI taxonomy): Eukaryota > Metazoa > Arthropoda > Insecta > Lepidoptera > Crambidae > Scoparia > Scoparia ambigualis. The sequence goes on along the minus strand of OY992506.1, from coordinate 2,963,605 downwards.
TACCACCCTCTCACGAATATCCGGCGTGAAATAATGGCACTTGGTGGTGTTGTGTTGAGACTGGTTTTGCGGGTGATTGCTCTCCATTAGGTGACCCGCCTGCTCCTTTGCCTCCCTCTTATATATATAAAAAAAAATTGATAACTGAATTTTGCGAAGACATAACATACTCGTAACATGGATTTTTACAAAATACATTTAATGGAATGTTACATATATTTAATGAGCTGTCCATCCTATTGAATCAAAACTATAATCTTAAATCTACTAACTACTACTATTATACTCTTAAAACTCGAGGGAAGAAATAGTTACAAAAGTACCATCAAACTTCAGATGTTTAACATTTTGTAAACACTTTCTTAATTTCCAGAAGTTCTCTGGAGCGGTGGTTAGCAAAATGGGACCGAGAGCAATGAGTGGAATGGGGCCGGGAAAAATGGCGCTGGGGCAAGGGGGAATGAGTGAGGGCGAGTCGACGGAAGAATTCCCGCCGCAGCTCTGTCCGCCCTTCACAACGCCGCAACAGTTCTGTATGCCGCAACCTAAGTTAGTAACCTATCCGTCTATTATTTTGGCTAACAAGTTACAAACGTAAAAATTAAATTACGTAATAAATTAATAAACGTACGAAATTTATTTGTAAAACGTGGTTCGTGTAAAGCGTAGAAAACTGTAAGTCTATTTTTTCAACGTTTTGCTGTCTATAAATAAAAATAGCTATCAAAGAGGTAGCGTTACCAACATGTAAATTGTGATGTGACGTTTCGCTCCGCAGCACGATGGGCATGGGCGGCTTCGGCATGCCGGCCTCCATGAACGGGCAGCAGATGCTTTACGCGCCGCAGCCGCCAATCGTCTCCTCGATGCCGGTCAGTTCCATTTGGTTTTCCTTTTTTTGATTACATTTATATACAAACCAATCTTTGATTAAATCTTAATTTGTTCAATTATTTTTTGCGTTTCATGATGAGAACATAAAATGTAATATGACCTACATAAAAATAACCCAGACGCAGGCAAACTAAAATGGACAGACGCCAGCAAATCAACTTGCCATAAATGTATAAATAAGTAAATGAAATGTAATATTTCAGTAAAATATAATAAATATGTAGGTATACTAAGATAGTAAGTATGTACAGACCAATCATGTTGGTATCTGTCAGACCCGTATGTGTCAGAGGCCTCCTGGAGGTCGCTCTTTACCCCGTCATATTTAGAGTTGAATTGTGCTCATAAAACTATTGCTATTTCTTTTGTCTTTATTTTAATGTATAGAGTGGGACAAAGAAGGCATTACAACGCCACAGATGTTTTAATACGGCGACGAATAGAGGTTCTGCGCGCGCCTTTTCATGTGGGTTTACCGGTGTCTGTTATCGCCCAGTACTTACGCGCCACATCTGGCGCATATAAAAAATGAATGGCGAGGTTTATTCTGTTTTAAACGTGTATTCCACATTGTAAATATAACAAATAATACTCATAATAATTAATACACCTTTCATGCTTTTATTTATAATTAAATTTATTATTTTTTATTAAATCGAAGAATAAAACAAAGTACTTTCACCTACTTTCATTTTTTTGCAATTTATTATAGATCACATATTGTTTTCTGGGGTTTAAGCGAGCACTACACATTGAAATGAAACACTTTTTTACGGATTAACTCGCGTTTAATTTACTATTTACATACTTTTAGTATTATCCTGACGTTTCGAACCCTTTACAGGGTCCGTGGTCACAGGGAGACTGAGGTGTTAGTCATCTCATTGTTAGAAGTTATTTGCCTACCGTCAAAAATTTTTATGTTTAACCGGGTGCGTTCAAGTTTACACAATACGAGCTAACAATATTTTTAGGTCTGGCAATGTGTTGCTGTTGGGGCTGAGATTTGATGACCTGTATGATAGGGTGGTCCCAGGCAGGTGGTAAATTCCAACCATCCTCTCTATTGAAATTACGATGTTTTTTAATTTCAATAGCCTCGCGTATCATCCTAGGGATGAATCGTTGTTCCTTGGCGAGTATTTGAGGTTTGTCAAATCTGATGTAATGGTTGGGCCCCTCGAGAGCATGTTCACACACTGCAGACTTATTTTCGCGCCTATGCTTGACGTCGGCTATATGTTCTTTTACGCGGGTTCCTACACTTCCTTTTGTTTGCCCGATGTACGAGAGCCCACAGTCGCAGTCCAGTTTGTACACGCCTGCATCTTGAAGGGGTATATTGCACTTGACAGGTCGTAAGAACTGGATGTAAAGGGTTCCAAACGTCAGGATAATATAAAAACTATGTAAATAGCAAATTAAACGCGAGTTAGTCCGTAAAAAAGTGTTTCATTTCAATAGAATCAAACTATACTTTATTATACATAGCCAGATAGCTTATTTAATAAGAATTCCAGTGATATAAGTTTTTCATATAGTCTCCATATAAAAATTTAATGGAAATCGTCATTATACCTAGACCGGATATAAACAGGAAGTAATACGGAAGTAGCTTGACACATGGGCCATTTTGAAAAAAAATGGCGACCGACCTCCAGGAGGTCGCTTGACACACAAGGGGTCGGAAGTAACTACTATTTTCTTTCACTTTTCTTTCCAATTCTTTTTATTTCTTGTATGTCACTGTAGGTCAGTTTGACAGACAAATTATGTTCTATCCATTTGATCATATTTTTCTCTAAATTATCATATATTATGATGTTTCCGTTTCTTCAATACCAAAAAACATTATATTTCTCTGTCTTGTTTGTTTTCTTAAAAAAGATTCTTTTCTTCTGGTTTTCCACTAATTCTTTCAATTTTTCATGTTTTTCATCCAATATAGAAAACTCATCTTCTAAGATTTTGTTTACATTCTTTGTTATTTGTTCTGTAACATTTTTACCACTTTCTTGTAATGCTACTTTTTGTTTGTCCAGCTCATTCTGATTTTTTTAAAGTGCATTTAAAATTAATGTTTTTATATATTTTAGCGTTTTATTAACGCTTAAATATACTTAAGTAAAATTTTAAACACTGTAAAAAGACGACAACCTCAGGCGAGAATCGAAACACGCACCTTCCGCATTCCGGGCAGCTGTCTTAACTGCCCACTTGGCTACCGAGGTCTGGTTTTCACCCGTCGAAATTTGCTAGTGCTTGATGCTTATGTTGATATTACGTATGGTTGTCGTCTTTTTTTCAGTGTTTAAAATTTTACTTGCATTTTAAATTTCCTTCATGTTAAAGTTTGATTTTCAATATTACGTTTTTTTTTTTAATATATGTAATTTTTAGTCATATTGTGTTTACTTTTTTATTAGTTGACATTTTTAATTTTTACTTTTTTATTTTTACCTCCTACTGGCACGAGGCGGGAGGAACGAACCTCTACTCCAACCGTCCTTTTATTTATTATTTTTTTATTTAATTATTACGTACATAATATAATAACAAAAATAAAAACAACATGTCCCGCAAAACCGCCTAGGCGGTTTGACTGCCGGATTGAGTTTAATTAAAACAAATTAAAATACATTATATAAGATAACAACCTAATCTAAGATAAGAAAAAGCAAGAAAACAATCTTCATAATCTACATTAATAAACAAAATTATTGTACAATATTCTTTTACAATATTATTATACTATTTTAAACGGGTTGTTGTACATTCGCCACAAAGTTAGTTTGCCACAGAAAAAAGTATATGAACTACTTACAAGCATATTATTACAATAAATTATCAATTAAATATTTTTTAAGCCTAATTTTGAATTTGATTTTGTTTAGTTCATGTCTAATGTCTGATGGCAAGCTGTTTAGTATATAGGGTAGGCGCTTTTTGATGGTTCTATCCCCAAAATAATGATTAACCCTAGGTACGTCATACTTGCCAACAGACACTGCCCTTGTACTATGGTTATGGTTCGCAAGAGATAGGCTATGCTCTTGATTGCTTTACATATTTTAAATAGTTTACTATATAGTCCCCTTTACACTTTGCTTTGGTTTTTTTGTCAACAAGTAGTTTTAAAAATCTAATTTGGAATGTTTCTATTTTGTCAATATTTGTTTTGAAGGTTAGGCCATAGCAATCAAGCACATAACTCACAATGGAGTCAACCAGTATTAGGTATAGACATTTTTAACGTGCTCCTGGGTACTTTAAAACTGAGATGATAGAATTTACCTAACAATACTCTTAGTTTGTTACATACGTAATTCACATGCATTCACCATGAAAAGTTTTCATCTACTTTCATTCCTTTAGTAATTCCTCCTTGCGCAGGTCCTTGATCCCTTCGCACATCCGAATGCGCGCGCAACAAAGACCCCCCCGTCAGCTGGTAGCTGTTTCCGTAGTACAGGACTCTTAAATCCTTGCTGGTGGTTTGACATCCCGTTCATATTTAGGCACAGAAGGTCATAATGCCGACTACCACAAAAATTGTAAGCCCCAGCTTGTGAGTACTGCTGTGCCATGTGTGGGCCTAAGCACATGTAGCACCAGCCCCGTTGCCGTATAATAATCCGACGACCTTGCACCCGTTGTGCACCGAACCCGTTGCACCGAGTGACGTCATTACCAGGCTCCCAACAATAAGAGAACCGACTTAGCTCCGCCTGTGTCACTAGGGCATGCAATAGCTGAGTAGGTCCCGTACGCTCACACCCCCTTGAGGCTCCCGACATCACGTGACCCGTTCGAGAGTCACGTGGCCCTAAGGGGTGTGGTTCTACTGTCACGTTGTCAGCCCGTCTACTTTCTCGCTCCAGAAAAGACAACTCAGTCAACATAGGAAGGCCCTTGCTGCCCCGGTACGCTGTTGTTCGAATCTGGTCTGCATGTCCACTGAGAGCCGACCGAGTACAATATAAAATAATATTTATAACCACTGGTCAATAAGCAGGCCCAAATTAGCTAAGGCCTTAGTGGTTGTCGTCATCGGGTTCAAAATCTCTGTCCGAATTTCAGAGACCCAAGCCACATAAGACATAGTGAAAATCCGATTAATTTTGAAACTGTTCAACAAGTTCGCTTGTTACCCACGGCCGCAACATCGCGGCCGAAACGTCAAGCAGTAAGTAGATAAATGTACTTACTTATAAAATTAATCGTGTTTAGTCCTGTTAAAACAGTTTTAATGCAATGGAACGCGATAGTTTAAAGTCTTATAGTGAAAATCTGTTTCAGTTGGGCATCTACCAACCGCCGTTCATTTTGATACCTATCGAACAGTATCTGCCGAGCCGTGAGATAGCTTTCCTCCGTAACTGGCAGGTGAGCCACCAACCCCCCAAATTCACCCCTAAGGGCCCCCCGCAGCTGTGCCATCTTGCACAATGCCGTTAGGTCTTCCTATCATGGCCTAGGCTGTCACATAATGTTATAAATCCGACCCACTGGTTCAGGTTAGTTTATAAATGAAATGCGGGTGTAGGAGCTCACGTATATTGCCCGACTAAGCGGGAGCTTAAGGTGATACAAGGTGTGACAGACATAATAGTAATCTACCTGCTACATAATATTTTTAAAAGTAGGTACATTCACAACATCTCCACCCTTAATTATTATTATTATTACAGATATATACATTCTCTATAAATATATATATATATTTTTACACTTATTGTGTACACACACACTGGTGATGTGTGTATGTGTACGCATACACATATCACCAGCAATAAGTACTGTTATAGGGTCAATCCTGGGACACATAATTCTGAGGGTCACAGCATAATATAAATTATAATATACAACACACTAAATTAAATTAGCACTTACAAGTTTACTTAACTTATGTAGTACCTATTGAAACATATCAATTGATACCAATATTTTACAGATTTTTTTTATGATTGCATAAACATTCATTTGAAACTGAAAAATGGGGCGATTTGACAAGCTTTTTACATGTCACACGCGTGGCGCTCGGTGTGTTATTGTGTATTATATTTTTTAAATTTTTAAGACTGCGTTAATTGATACTTTGTTGAATACGAAAAAAGTGCCTCTACCAAATCATGTATTCATTGTTTTAATATAATCAAAACCCTTGTTTGTGTCTGTAGTCGTTCAATAAAATGTCACGAGGTGGGCAAATGTTAAATCGCGTAACGAAATTATGTTTACCTACTTCATTGCATACGTGGTAAGAGTCTCTTGATTGGTCCAAACCATCGCAAGTAGTGCTGCAGCACTTTGTCAGGAAGGAAATGGCGCTAGCTTTCGCGCAAATACTTTATTTTGAACTTCTTTCAAATTTTTAAAACTGTGGTTCGGTAGGTAGGTAATCTCGTGTCTTGTTTTGCTACTAAATTAAGAAAAGTTACACTTAACGATCCCGAGAACATGGTTGCATTCATCCCTGAGTAGGTATTGAAACCAAAATTAATACGATTTTATTTTTAGTTATTTATAAATAACTTCATTTTAAAATTGTCGTCAGATCCATGGCTGTAAAATTCGTGATTTATGCCATGCATCTGTTTTATCGGCCGTGGATCTGACCACATATTCTATGACAATTAATTTCTGTGCATAATTACCGTGCCTTATTGATAGACTGACTCGTTTTTAAACCTTCTTTTACCATGTAATTTTTGTCTTCACCAGCCACGGCTCTGACGCGAAGAACGCCTCACCCAGGATTCACCCTATAGTTACGTAGTACTATTATTTATTCTGTGCTATAGTTTTCAGACATACCTAAACCATTTTATTTAAAAAAACCCATAGTTCAACTTTTTAACTACATTGTTCCATAGATTAAACTTAACTAACTTTTTTTTTATTTTTTTTATTGGTAACGGGTAAGCGCTTGGCCTTCATCTCACCTGATGGTAAGTGAAGATAAGGCCGAAGGTGGAAGCGCGCTTTACCCGGAATCCTCAACCACTGAGGAACTGGCTATCTTATCTCAAACTGCCGGAACATAACAATGCTATAAACATTGTTGTTATGGCGACAGACTTAGATAAGATGGTGGTAGCTAGCCAGGCGGACTTAACAGCCCTACCACCAAACAAACCGAGCACACGAAGATGTACCCCCCGCTGGGAATCGAACCCGGGACCTCTGGGTCTGAAACAGGTAGCTTAGCCATTAGACCACAGAGGCGGTTAAATACAACTATTCACATTGAAATCCATCCGGTAGCCTACGAGTACGTACACTATGAACTGGAAGATAGTGGTGGGTCGGCTCCAGCTCCGAGTGCGCCTCGCCCTCGTCCCGCATCCTAGCTTTTCTGGTCAAACTTCACCTCATTCGCCAACATCACCCAGGCTCATAGCGGGCCCATAAGCTACTCCCTGAGAGTGAAAGGAGCTTGAGTTTGCTCTGAACATGGGGCGATGCACCCCTTAATATATATTAAATTAATTGTAGGTCTGACCTGCGTTACTGTACTATCCTGAACCAGTTGATCCCACGCTGCGTAGATGGGGGTGCGCCCCCCAACTTCCTGTGCAGACGCCGTCCCACGGCCAACTCCAAGCCTCAGGTGGCAGGTCAGAATCTACCGCCCAAATCACTATTCTGTCTCCCACGGATCAAGCATCCAGGTCAACCGTACGTGTGGCTTACAAAACTAGCACACCTATACTAGAATATGAAGATCTGGCGCTGTTCCACCGATGGAATCCACCAGCGAGCGTACCGAAACTCAGAACGCATAATTTTGATAACTCGAATTAATAATTACTAGTCTTTTTTCCGTTTGTCAATGTCAAAACGTACATGACATTTGACACTATACGACAGCATAGCTTATGTTATTGATGCTGACGCCACCCACATGACAACCGACCCTGGTGCCGCTAAGCCCCACGATAAGGCTATTCATATATCAGTTGAAAAGCAGTGGAGAAGTGATCCCCCCCTATCTCACACCACAATCCAACGCATACCCGTCTGAGAGAGCCCCTGCCCATTTCACATAATTTATTTGGTTGCCATACCAATACTTGAGAAGAGATATTATCTCCTTAGGTAAAGTAGTCTCAGACATCAGCTTCCGACACAGAACATCGTATGACACTAAATCGAAAGCTTTTGAAAGATCGAGAAAGCAAGCATAGATTGGTGTTTTTCTCTCTGTATAGTACTTGACAGTTTTCTTGAGACACAAAATTGCACTTTCGGTAGGCAGCCCTGGTCTAAAACCAAATTGGGCATCATGCAAGTTTAGGTGTTTATTCATGTGTTTCTCAAGTAAACTGTCCAGAACCTTAGCTATTATAGTAGCTAGCGAGATAGGTCTATAGTTGCCCATGTCGGAAGCATCACCTGTTTTATTTTTAATAACCGGTACAACAATGGTCTTCATCATTTCATTCGGAATAAATGAATGACTTACACATAATGAAAAAAGCATGGCCAGGAGTCTAGGCAAATGAGCTCCCGCGAAACGCAGGTGCTCGATACTGAGGCCATCATGACCCGAATATTTACCTCTAACCATGTTTTTAATTGCATCTTTAACTTGCTTCGCAGTAAACAAAGTTTGAACCTCAGTCACATCCGGTTCTAAGTGGGCCCCAGTATCGCACGCCTGCATCTGACAGTTTAATGGTGATTCAACCTTAAAATAATTTTTAAACAGGTTGGCAATGTGCTTAGGCTCTTGAGCACCAGCAACACTCACTGGCAAACCCGCCTTAGAATTCAGTTTGTTGGTGTCTTTCCAAAATTTACTGAAATTTTTGTCAGAATGATGAGATAAATGACAATTATATTCATACGTATACGGTCTTTATTATCTTGCCACCACTTTAACTTTGTTTTAAAAAAATTTCTTGTGTTTATCATTTTTTGAAAAATATACCCTTGTCTAGGCCTACCATGTAGCACCCACATTTGAAAACCAAACCGGGCCTCCCTATGAGCATTTCTAACATGCTTGTTCCACCCAGTAATATATGTTCGTTTTTTATTGTTAGCTTTAGCTTTACAAGAATTCTTAGCAGCTTCAGAAAGTATATTTATAATATTGTTATACATATCATTCAGTATTATTTTATGATGTGAAATATTACAGGTTTTATTGTTACAATTGCCTAATTCAGACGGAAAATCTATTTCTTTAAGCATACTATTACAATAATTACTATAAAATTCTATTTGACTACAATCACGTTCACCCCATAACACGTATTCTAATTTATTAAAAAACTTCTTTGGCCTAATGAGATGAAAGTCGCAGACAATCAGTAAGGGTAAATGATCTGACCAGTAAGTATCATATAAAATACTAGTATTTAGAAACGAGCAGTGCCCTGCATCAGTCATGACACAATGGTCAAGCCACCTTTGACAACCATGTGCCTCACTTACAAAGGTATAACTGTCTGGTGGCAAATAGTTTAAATCAACGCAAGTCCACCTTTGATCGGCACAGAAACTCAAAAGTTCCTCACAGAATAATTCCCCGGGGTGGGCATTAAAATCACCTAGCATAATAACAGATTCGGTGTTGTTACTCTCTATTACCGCGTTAATTACACTAAGACACTCCACAAAATCTACCAGGTTTTCATTTGAGTCTACAGGCATATAAACAAAAAATTAGCACCGACCTGTCCTGCAGCAATACCTTCACAGCAGTAACACGCACACTGTCACATGGAATCACAACCACTGATGGAAACACACTCTTTCTCCACATAAGGGCTACACCCCCATACGGTCTTCCACGTAATATACCTGCAGATGTCTCCACGGCAGATTTTCCCGTATAGGCAAAGTCGTCATCAATGGTGCCCAGGAATGCGAGATCATGCGGTAAAAGCCATGTTTCTTGAAGGGCTATTATATCAGCTGTTTTGCAGAGCTTCCTTACACAATCAACAGATCTGTTGACGTTTTTGCAATTAAAGCTTATTAATTTAGCTGTAGTACCCATTAACTTGTTAATTTCTTAATGAGTTTATTTCTAAATGTGTTTATTTCTTAATGTGTTTATGGGTTTTTTTATGTGATTATTTCTTAACGCCACCATTTAGAACATTGTTTCTGTCTGTGAACCGAGTCTTAAAGTTTATAAATTTTCTGAAAGAAACGCCCGCCGGCCACAGCGTGTCACTCAGGAAAATATGCAACTTACTTTCGGGTATCGTGAATTTATAAGCATTATAGCCTTTGTCTCCACTCATAATAATTTTATTCAATACAACTCTGTCGCTTGTTTTCAGTAAGATGTAATCTTCTATATCCTTCGAATTCGTATCCATATGTACGTTGGAAATGAACAATTGCACCTGTTTATCGGCGGCTTTAAAACTATTAGACTGCTCCAGTTGTGCTTTACCTTTGTTACTTGTAAACCTGTTCTGTAATCTACGCTGTTGGACAGCTTTCCACTTCTCATTTGGCGTGTTTTGTTTCCAATCACCTTTTCTTTTGAACACTTAGCCATAGTTAAATTTTTGTCCATCAGCTAATTGTTGTTATCGTTATCATTGGATTCCGGTAAACAAGTTCTCGACACAGCGCTTTCCGTAGATACTCGTGCCATGTTTAAATCGTTCGGCCGTAAAAGCGAGTGCGCCATATTGCTGTCATGGGTGGGTGAAAGAGAGCGCGATCGACGCGCCATGCGTTCCATCACAGGGACGGCGGCGGCGGCGGGAGCGATACTGGTAGTAGGTACTTGCTGTGTTTCGTTCACGTTCGTAGCGGCCACTAAGCCAGTCGGTCCGCTGTCCAAGTTAAAAGCACCCCTACGCGTATTAACATTACGTTCAAAATTATATGACAACGATCTATAATCGTCGGTATTATTTTTGACGGTTAGATCACATTTCAAATCTTCAAAAATTTGTTTGGAAACGTATGATTCCTTAATATTATTTAAATCAGATTGCAATAATGTCAGCTGTTTTAAAAGCCGAGTGACATCAATATGGTCAAAGGTGACCGGTGGCAACTTTTGCAAATCTCTCGCAACAAATATGGGTGTGCAATTAGAATCAGTATCTTGAAGAAGGCTTATTATATCCTCTAGATTGACGTCATTAATCTCAGTGACGTTCAAGAAGAAAACCCGTCACGGTCACAACCGCGATTGAGGAAAGTTGTTCGATTTACTGAACTTTGTCTTTTTTCAAAAATACCTATAGAATAGAATAGAATAGAATACATTTTATTTGCGTCAAACATGGTATAAAGGTGTTGATCAATAAAGTTGTTCTCATGTTTAGCCATTTTCAAAACAGCATGCAAATCTCAATATTTTAAAATTACATTTATACTATAAAACTGAGTCACAAAACTACCAATTACACATTCACAAACTTACGTTCAGTCTTCTGCGGGGGGTTGTTATACCCTTGCAATGTACTGAGATAGCTGCCGAGTCTATAGATATAGCTGCATTGCTATTTCCATTTTTACTTTAATTTATTTTCGTGTTAAATACTAGTTCTTTTCATAAATTCGTTTTCAGTTTAATAAGTTTATTTTTTTTAAAAACCCATTTGCCATTTCTCGTATAACAGATCGCAGCGTTCGTCGCATATTCAAGGAAAAGCTTAAAGTCAAACCATTAAAAAAAACCTTTCTCAGGAACTCACTGCTTTATAGCGTAGCAAACGGTTGGATCGATCGAAAGAGCTGATTCGCTTGCTCGACTCTGGCGAGCTTCCCAATTTGGTGTTTTCAGATGAGAAAAGTTTTTGCGTTGAACAGTTTTTAAACAAACAAAATGACCGTGTTTGGTTGAAGAGACGTGTCAGCGACCATTCAGATGAATTGCAAGTCACTCGACGCCAAGGAGCCGACCAAATCATGGTCTGGGCGGCGGTATCTAAAAAAGGCCGTTCCCCGCTCGTTTTTCTTCCAATGGGTCGCAACCAAGTTAAAATAAACCGACAGATCTATCTATCAGTCTATGATACCGTGGGCACGCAAAACATTCGGTTCAGAGCGTTGGACTTTCCAGCAAGACTCGGCACCATCGCACAGAGCAATTGTAACGCAAAATTGGTTGAAAGCAAACGTTCCAGTGCTGATCGACCGAGATATGTGACGTTATTGAACCGTGTGAAAGTCCTTGGCTTTCCCCAGTGTTAATAGTAAAAAAGAAGGATGGTAAACCTCGCGTGTGTCTGGATAGTAGGAAACTGAATTCCGTTACAAAAAAGGATGCCTACTGTCTTCCTTATGTTTCTGAAATACTAGACAACCTTAGAGACGCTAGGTATTTATCTAGTCTAGACTTATCTAAGTCGTTTTGGCAAGTGCCAATTAAAAGTAAGGATCGAGAAAAGACGGCTTTTTATGTTCCTGGCAGGGGTACCTTTCAGTTCAAAGTCACTGCTTTTGGTTTGACTAATGCTCCAGCCACACAGCAGCGTCTTGTAGATACTTTGTTTGTGCCAGAATTCGAATTAAAAGTTTTTGTTTTCGTTGATGACGTGATTATCATAAGTCAAACGTTCGAGGAACATGTGTCGCTACTTAATAAAGTCTTAGAAAAACTGTCAGGGTTCTACTAAGATAAGTAAAACGACAATATATATATATATATATACAGAATACAAATTTATTTAAGTCTAGGTCAGTTCTCAGGGTCGGGGTAGGTTAGAGGTTAATTAAGGTAGAACGCCGTAGTAGGGCACTCCCCTGTACTTCTGCTTCAACCGTCGGCTCAAGGCTCCCAAAGCGCGAGACACGGGATAATTCCAAGGAATACTTCCAAGTCCAGCAGGCCCAGGATGTCCAAGATGAACTGAGGTCAATCTCAACCCGTACGGTGTTCCTTTTAACAAGTCAATGGTTCTAATTAATACTCGGAACGACGACGTCGGATACTGCCACTAGTCTCATTTCCAGTAGGTAATCTTAAAGCACTAGTAAGTACAAGGAGTGAAGGAGTGACCTAGATATTCTAAACTGTTCTAGCTTGAAGTGGCAGTTATAATAAAAGCAGTAACGGTTACAAGATAACTGTTGGCATTTAAAAGCTAATTACTTATTTTATTAAACAATGTATATAAGTAAGTACCTAATAATTATATTAACACATACTTTATTTACAAACAGCAGTAAAAGAACTACAACACATATATTCTATTATATATAACACATTATATTAATTGCACAACTTACCCAGTAAGGGATTTTAATCAGGCACTATAAATAACTGCTGAACCGATTAAATCGTAACGCAGTTTAGTCTAATAGTATTTCTTAATTACTGGGACAAGGAAAACTTTAAGTAATTATGGTTAACGTAAGTAAGTTTTAAGTTAAAAATCAATAATTTATAGGCGTAAATTACAATAAGGTTCGCACTGTAATTTCTTTGGCGCCAAAAGTGACAAAGCGTATTTTTCATGAGCCGCGTGGAAGACGGAAAAAAGGGCGCAAAGAGTTTTTAATCTCGCGCGCGCCTAAAGCCTTCATGGTAGATGCTTAGGTTTTCTAACTGCGTCGCGTCCGCGCAAAAGAAGTTTTAATGTAACAACGTTACAGCCGTCGTCATAGCCCGACTTGAATCCGCTGGACTTTTGTATTTGGGGTGTTTGCCAGGCCAGGGCCTGTGCTAAAAAACACACTTCGGTGGAAGCGCTCAAAGTTACTCTTACGCGAGAATGGAATTGTTTGAGTGACGACGTCGTTCGAGCAGCCTGCGCTTCTTTCAGAAAGAGACTTCAGCTTGTAGTAAAGGCTAAAGGCGGTTTATTCCTTCGGAATAAGTCATAATAAATCGTTGAACTTTCTATTTTCACATGGCAAAAGTGTATAAATAAATATTGTAAATTAACAAAAATATTTCATTTTCACATACGGACAGTTCAATCGCCGCACCCGGTATATCTCTTTTGTTTATATTGTCAAAGATATTTGAAAAGGCTATGTACTTATGTTTATTGAGCTTCTTGGAAAAATTTGATGTAATTAAATCCCAGCAATATGGTTTCCAAAATGGTAAATCGACCACGTCAGCTGCATTCTCCCTAATAAATAAGTTACTTACCTACACGGATAAAAGAATCCCTGTCACTGCAGTCTTCTTTGATATGAGCAAAGCCTTTGATTTTGTCTCACATAAAATATTACTTGAAAAATGTGAGCATATGGGTATCAGAGGCCCAGCAAATGCATGGTTGAGTAGTTGTCTAAGTGATAGAGTGCAGTATGTAGAGATTGCTAAAATAAACAGTGAAATGGAAATAGAAAATCACAGGTCCTCAATGAAGCTTAACATAGTCGGAGTCCCTCAAGGGAGTGTTTTGGGCCCCTTATTGTTCCTTCTATATATAAATGACCTCCCGGATACTACAGAATATACTTGTACTCTATTTGCTGATAATGTATCTGTTGTTATACCATGCAACGATACTAAAACATACAATAATGAAATCAATAAAACTATTAATAAAATTATAACATGGATGAAAAAGAATAATCTTAATGTAAATTTAAAAAGACGACATTTATATAGATAAAAATTGTAAAAAACATGGTTTATATTTAGGTTTTGAAGGTTCTGCTATCGAGGAATCTTATCACACTCTGTTCCTGGGAATAGTCATAGACGATAGGTGTTCTTGGACCAAATATATTGTCAAAATAAATTCTTTGGCATATGCTCTATGGAAACTTACGAAGGTAAGTGATAAAAGGGTAGCCATCCAAGCATATCACATCTATGTGGCCTCTCTTTTAAGGTACGCAATTTTTCTTTAGGGTAACTCGTGTCATGTTGGTCAGGCATTACTTTCACAGAAACAATGCATAAGAGCTATTTGTGGTGTGGATTCCTTAACATCTTGCCAGCCTCTTTTCAGGGAACTCAAAATCCTTACTGTCTCAGGGACGTATATTTTCGAAGCTTGCATATTTGTTAAAACTAATAAACAGTTATTTGAGCGTAAAGAAACATTTTACAACTTCAATACTAGGTATCCCAATAGACTTAAAGCAGTGGTAGTACGTACGTGCAAATAAATACGGCTTGTTTTGCGGCACAGAAAAGTTTATTCCACGCACACGAAAAGGTACACATACACTACACAAATACAATAACAATAGAAGGAGTAAGAAGAAGATAGACAGGAAAGTTATAAGCAGAAAGCTTGCTAAAGCACATGCGATAAGTTCTATAGCCAAAAGCAGTAGGTAAATATCAGAGCGGCAGCGATTACTCGACTGACTGCGCGGTCCGCGCCGCGCGCCGCTGCCCGTCCGGGCCGGGCGGCCGCGGGGTATAAGGAATGTGAGGCGCGAGGGGCAAGAAGACCGTTCGTAACACAATAGCGCCGGCGCAGCTTGCCGCGCGCGTTCACTATATATAATAAAATCTGCTTGTGCGTAAATTAAATTTAATACATTATTTTTCCCTGCAGTTTTCGATTTGACTATAATACATACATTCTATAGGTTACATTAATACAATATATGAAGTAAACATAAATGGTAACACACTATTAATAATGGATTTATACAGAATTAAATAATATTGTTTATAAAATTAAAAATTACATTATTAACATGTGGCAAGCACGCCACAGACTTGTTCAGCCTGCTAGGACAACTTCTCTTTATAGCCGAAATGCGTACTGTATGGCAGTCAAGATTTACAACAAATTACATGACGAAATGAAAAATATTACCAATAGTTAGTTTTAGAAGTAGATTGAAGGAATGTTTGATAAATAACAGTTTTTATTGTGTTGATGAATATTTCAATAGCTTTAGACCTCAGATTTAGCTAACCCAAATATTTTTTCTCTCTTATTTGACAATTTTATTAACTAATAAGCCTATATCTACATGACTTAATGAAATAATATATATATAATTTTTAATTGATTTAACTTATTAAATTAATCAGTTTTTTATTTAAATAATTAATAAATAGTAATAAATTTTGCATGCCAGAGTCTGGTGACTAGTGTGATTCTAATTTTTGTAACAACTTTATGCACCACTTTTCAAGCAAAATAAATGATTTGTATTTGTATTTGAGGTTAACCAAGCCAAATTGTAATTGAGATGTGACGATATTCACTAATATGTGAAATTTGTAAAGTTGATAAATGTATTTTCTGAGGAACATGTAGTAACAAAGTAACGAGAAAAAAAAGACCAATCAATATGAGAGTATCTGATAACAATAAAATTCTAATCAATACAAAATTAAAAACAATGCTTTCCCGGTTTAGTGATGCTGCAATCCTCAGAATCAGTTGTTACGTTATTGTATAGGTATGTTCTTCAATGTAATAATTCAACTGTCACTTTGCCGTTGATGGTTTTCTTTCACTAAAAAAAACCAGTCAGATCATTAAAATAACACTACTGGTTGAAATCTGTACTAAACAAAGCAATAATAATTATGTATAAAAACACACTTTTTAATATTTTTATTGCCTATTTGAACAGCTGATAAATTAATGTTTTATATTTTAGCGTTTTTTTTATTAACGCTTAAATATACAATAATAGTAAAATTTTAAACACTGAAAAAAGACGACAACCTCAGGCGGGAATCGAACCACGCACCTTCCGCATTCCGGGCGGCTGCCTTAACCACTTGGCTACCGAGGTCTGGCTTTCAACCGTCGAAATTTGTCAGTGCTTGATGCTTATGTTTTTAGTCAACATTGCTTCATCAAATCTTAGAAGTTTTCACCTCTGAGATCCGAAAGAAATATTTTTACAAATATTTGAACATTCGGTTAAGATGAAGCTGCGTTTATAGATTAATGTTTTATATTTTAGCGTTTTTTTATTATTAATGCTTAAATATACTTAAGTAAAATTTTAAACACTGAAAAAAGACGACAACCTCAGGCTGGAATCGAACCACGCACCTTCCGCATTCCGGGCGGCTGCCTTAACCACTAGGCTACTGAGGTCTGGCTTTCAACCGTCGAAATTTGTCAGTGCTTGATGCTTATGTTTTTAGTCAACATTGCTTCATTAAATCTTAGATGTTTTCACCTCTGAGTGAAAAATTTTACAGCTGATAAATTTTACGTACACCGGCTTAAATTCGTGTCTATCATCGTGCGTCTGTGCTATTTTATTATTGTGTGCATATTCCATTTTTACATTTTAAATAAACAAATGCCTGCTAATTTTAAATAAACGCAAATGGTGTTGATGTAAGATAATATGCATAAGTGGTCTCTTCAGATTATTCATGTTGATCAACTAATCACGGCATTTAGCAAATTATTTAAATTGTACCTGCAGTGGAGCGGTGACGCGTAGCGGCTTATGCTCGTACTACCTAAATAATAAATTGTAGGCATTTTTGTTTGATGTTTACCTACACAACATTTCTTTGCAAAAGGACATTGTTGAAGTTAGCTTAAGAACCAACACAAACATGACATACATGATAATTCTTAGCTTATTTTTTACGACAGATAACAGTATTTAGATTTTGGCGGACACTTTAAGAGAAGTAACCAATAATAAAAATAACGTTTTGGACATTAATTAACCCATAATAAAAAAATTATACTCAATATTAATATTGAGTATAATTTTTTTATTATGGGTTGGGTATTGAGAGTTCAGTGCATTCAGCCAGTGAATTAAAGGTTTGTGACCAAAATATTTATAATATGTACAAACAAACCAAATACTCCATGCATCATTAGAATACAATACATCGCTTTTTATTCCAAACTGAAAACGTTAGTTTGCTTTTCCAATGAGGAGAATTTTAATAATCTGCGGTGCTGTGTTACTCTCTGACTGACGTTACTGTAGTCCGCTATACACAGTGTTGCCATATATACGGATTTGTCCGTAAATAATGTCAATGTTCAAACCGGACAATGAATGCAGGCGGATTTTTATACGGAATTTTCAGGCAAATGCTTTTAATGAGTAATAACTTTTAATAAGTAGTACCTACTAATAGCTTTTATTATTCCTAAGAAATATGTTAAATTTTATTTGATTCTGCGTAAACTAGTTAGTCTTATTTAATTTTCATAGATTTTTACAGAACTGAAATGCATAATAGTAAAAACTATGGCTTTGAGGATCCCCATTGAGATATTTTCTTGGTCGGCTAATATAGGAATGAGAGCCAGAGAGAGTAAATGGTGTTATTTAGTGTTAGTGCAAGCAAGACGTAAAATAGATAGATGATAGATAACAACTTTATTTACTGCTAAAAGACACACACATGTTGGTACACAAAATCACAATAAAAAACACAGTACAAAAAAATAAAACAATACAATATGTGTGTGTGTGCCGCAGCAGCAAAAGGGTGGCAGCTCAGCGTCATATTCGCTCGCCTTGCGAGCGAATCGCTGGTTTTCAGCAACAACCTTGAGATAAACGCGAGTACGTTTACCAACGTTAGAAAAAATAAAATCAAAACTAAATAACTAAAAATTAAATATACCAAATATTAAACTTGAAAAAACCTGTGATCATAGTACCTCTTTGCTTGCCTAAATTGCATCCGAGATGAAATATACCTAATAGATAAGATATAAAATATTTTAAAATATAATATATATACATGCATACATATACATACACACATACAATAGATTTAAACACAATATACACATATATAGATACAGTATATTACTTCCTATAAGTTTCAGTTTCAGTTCCCGCTACCCGCAAAAGAACTTTGTTTGTTTGAAAACACTTTGTTATAAATGAATCATTATTGTGTGTCTGACATCCATATTGTTTTAGTGTGTTTTATAGTTATATATAGTTGTAAGTATGTATATACATACTGCTTTAAGTACATACCTTAGAGTTTCAACCTCTAAGATCTAACTTTAAGATAAAATATTTTTTGTTTGTATTTGACATGTCTATAACCTGTTTTGTGCATTCAAATAAAATAAAACTTCCCATACGGATTACATACGTAATTTGGCAGTTATTACGGAACACTGACACTAAGATCTGGCAACACCGGTTGTGCAGTTGACCTTCTTTGGCAAATATAACAAAACAGTGCAACATCACTTTTCAAATTCTCTCAAGAAGTCCGTGCGAGATCTTAGTAAAGTCTCTCATCTTTACTGGAACTCAAGTGGTTTGGGGGGATATCATTTAGCATTAAACCGAACGTTCATATTATCATCACTCTTCATTATCATCAATTTAAGCATAAACAATGAACTCTAATAATACGACTGAAGGCCTAGTACCTATCCTTGGTCGAAAAAAAAAGTTGTCGTTCTGCACTTCTTGGCGGGAAAGTGAAGCGTCATGTCTGCAGTTTTGTTTTATTTACTATAATTTATGTTTTGTGCATGAGTGTTGGCAAAAACAAAACAGTGCAACATCACTTCTCAAATTCTTTAATTAAACATAACCTCAAAATAATTATAATCTTTTCCTGATATTTTAGGTTCTCAGGAGTGTCCGTCAAAAATCTTTAATTTTACAGTCATTTACTTGCAATTTCGAACCTAGAAAATAATATTTCCTAATTGTTGGTTCTTAGGCTAACAATGTATGGGCGCAGAACATTGTCCTTTGGCCCTTATACTCACAGAATCAAGTACACAATCGAATTTTGACCGGGTTCGATTCCCGGTTATGTATGAGTGTTAAAAAAAATTGAATGCCATTTTTATTAAATCTAAAATCGACGCCATACTTACTCGTATTTCCTAAGAAAAGATTTCACTATTTCTAATAGTTTTTGATTTCCTACTGACCCATTTGGATTGATTACCCTGTATATTACTTTTTTTTGGGGTTTCGTCTTCCAGGACTATGACGAATCTGTAAGTTCTGAGGATACGACGCAGCCGGCGCCCGAGCCCGTCAACCAGTCAGCGGGCTCAGACAACGGAACTATGCGGGTATGCGAACGAACAAATTAATGAATAAAATGACTGACTGACGATAGAAATGATTGGGTGAAATACAAATCTATGTAAATAAAAACGAATCACCAAATGTATTGCTAAGCGCCAAACTCAAAAACGGCTCAAACAATAACTGATTCTTTTTTTTGTTGTATTTTGTAAATATTGTTTTTTTTCGAATAACTGAAATAGTAAAATATTGAAAAAACGCCATGACCAGGTTTCGAATACCTGCACCTTTCTGACATACCAGGTCAGGTGCATAACCAACTGTACTACCGTGGCTCTCCCCAGCCGCGCTTTTTGAAAGCCGAGGTCGCCTTTATTCAATTTCAACATCATCAACCAACATCCGTTCCATATAATTTTATCAACATCTTCTGGAAATGATATTTGTTAGCAACAAAATTTGTGTTAATTTGAAATAAATATATTAATTCATGTAACTATTTTTTAAGTCATGGCAATGACAACTTCATACAAGTAGATAAACACATACATATAATCACGACTATTATCCCCGCAGGGATAGTCAGAGACTAGGCAATGAGGACCGCAAAGGCAGTCGTCTACCATAGTCCAGTTTTCACCAAATAGTGACTGCACATGTACTCAGCGTGACAGGTGGTGAGCCCATCGCCGCTCTATGCTGTTGGAGGAATGTGCAGTCTTTAGTCCGTTAGTCGCCTTTTATGACACCCAATGGAAGAGAGGGGGTGGTAGTATTCTTTCACCGCCACGCGACACGGCTAATAATAATAAACTTGGCTAAGTGTGTATTCATGTATGTTATTAGCTACGCAGTAGTACGAAGTTATTTGTGGCTTTTCAATAAAAATAAAAATTCATGGACATATTAATAGATTCATGCCATTGCAAAAATCTAGTTAAAAAACCATAGTTAATATTAAATACTTTTTTCAGATAATAGTAAAGGTGAAGCAAGGAGCGCTAGAAGGCGTAGCAGGGAAGCTGTTAGATGGATCAACCTTTTACAAGTTCAGAGGCATTCCGTATGCTCAGCCGCCTGTCGGAAAACTACGATTTAAAGTAATTGAAACATACATACAGTCACCACTATTATCCCCAAATGGTTTGTCATACTAGGCAATGGTGACCGCAAAAGCACTGCCAGAGTCCACGGCACACCAAACAGCTACTGCACATGTGCGCAGCGTGACAGGTGGTGCCATCCCCGCTTTATGTATTAGTCGCCTACTACAACCCCCATGGGAAGAAATGGCTTAGTAAGTAGTATTCTTAGCCGCCACCACACAGCTCAGCTAATGATAATTAAATGTTTTAATTTATTATACACAACCATATCCTATTCTATAAAACCAATGATGCTGCTGAAGGGCATGCAGTAGTAGAGTCTGGCTTATGAAAGTAAGAACTTAAGAAACGGCGGAATTTAAAAAAAATCTGCTGCTGGTAATACTGGCTATACAATGAATAAACGAAGTTGATACTATTATTGTTACATCTGAAATCAAAATTAAATCAAAATCATTTTTAAAAAGTTGCGAGCTACCTATATATTATCGGTTAAGACGCAATAATAATTCAATTACTCTCGTGCTGCGTTCTCGATAAGCATAGTAACACATGTTATCACACCCAAGGCACACCGGTGACACTCCGTGTACGTGAGCTCGAGCGCCGGTGACCTTGAGCAGAATGTGTAAACGCTAGGGTTGATACCGAAATGGAATTTAGACTTGTGCCAAAGAAGACGTATACGTTACATAGTATGTTATGTAATGTAAACCTGTGCAAGGACAATTAAGTAGGAAAGTGAAAGATAGGTCGTACGGATGATATGTAAGAAGTAGGTACAGACAGATAACGTACTACCTACCTATACTTCTTACGGTTTTATATCATATTTTCGTTCTAGTATTAGCAGTTACTTCATTAAGTAAGTACCTACCAACCTAGTTAGGTACTTGTAAATTGTAATAATATAAGTAGGTACTAATTAATTGTATGTGACTAGTAGAATTTTATTGATATTATAATACTTAACTAAGTAAATAGGTACCTACGTGCGTGCAATTGCTAATGCATTCGATCTAGAATTTAAAAATATTGTACAATCCATAAAAACGACTATAGTAAACCCGCCGATATTAGTCTAGGTACCATATGAAAAGAGCAGAACCCAAAAAAAATTAAACTATTGTTAGGGCCTCAAAAGCAGGAAAGCACCCTGTAACGGTACAGAATGAATGGTATCCGTCCGTTAGTAAGGAATGTATGGGAGTAGCACTAAAATTAATATTAATGCGTAGCACCATTAATATAATAAGCATGAAAAGGGAATAATAAACTAGTTAGATACAGACGCGGAGGAACTTTCTTTTGGAATATGTAATGTTTTATAATAAGTAGGTAGGTAGTTGTGAATGATGTTAGTGAAAATACGAGTATCTACTTCAAACGTCAGGAGTGATTTAGATAAGTACTACCTACGTGTAATACAGAAAATAGGTAATAGAATGTTAATATAAAATGTTAGTATAAAGCACTTCATTTTCTGGATCGCTAAGAAATGAGAAAAAACTTTTATTCGTTTTTTTGAGTATTTTATTACCACAGCCGTATACACAAAAATATTGAAAGCCGGGCATGATTACTAGTGCGTGTACTCGGGTCAGTCCGTGCGTGCGGTGCGCAATACAGAATCACAGACGCTTGTTCGCTCGACTCAGCCCTCGGCCGAGGGCAGTCACTAGACTGCCCGCTCCACCCCCGCGCCGATCCAGGCACCCCACACATAGCCGCGAGCGATTTTACGAGCACACATGCTTTCAGTGTTGCTTCTTTTCGCGGTAGTGTATATATTCTTTGCTCAAGGCTCGCCGTTTCGCAATATATTTAAAGATAAAAAAAATCTGAAACAAGGTAGTTGTGAAATCC
This sequence comes from Scoparia ambigualis, assembly GCA_963921215.1. NCBI lineage: Eukaryota > Metazoa > Arthropoda > Insecta > Lepidoptera > Crambidae > Scoparia > Scoparia ambigualis. Next base: position 2,940,857 of record OY992506.1, on the reverse strand, counting down.
TGCGCCTCCCTGCTATAGTTGAATGTCACCGGTGTCACTCACAATTTAGTGCTTCGCTGTTTCGCACATTCAGTTACTGTTTTTATTAGTTTTTCGTATATTGACTAGTTAGAATAGTAATTAAATGCCAAAACGTAAACGTGATAAGCATGACGAAGAGAAATACAATTATACATTCGTTGTTTCGTCCTTTGAGATTAGGTTACACTTGTAGTAACACGTATCGTGTCGCCTTTCATCCACTAAGTTAAAAGCAAAATTTAAACAATTTTTTGTAGGGTAGTTGTCGTTTTCCTCTGCGACTCGATTGTACGACCGCTCATTCGCGTTTTTGTGCTTCGCCAATCACCACGATTTTTCCCCTTTAATATACTCATGTAGTGTTACGATGCCTAAACGAGTTTATAGTGACGACGATAGTGATTATTGTATAGAAAGAAAATGAGAAAGAAAGAAAAACGTTTGCGCATAGAAAGCAGCAGTTTGTCGGCGTGGGCTATTATTATTGTTTATGTTGACGAATTTCACCCGCCCCTCAAAATAGAAATACCCCTAAGCAAAGAACATACAATGCCATATAATAATAGTAATATGAGCCGTTATTTTAACAAAGCGGATTATGAATCAATTCAAAGTTATTTAAAGGACATTGAATGGGATAAAGTTTTTAAAGTACAGAGATATGTGAGTGGTAAAGTTAAGGTATTGTACGAGGCACTCGAAACCGCTATAAAAAATTTGTTCTACTACGCAAAATAAAAAATTATAAGTATCTAGTATTTTAAACAAAACGTTGAAAGAAAAAAATAAAATCAGAAAACGTTACAATCTATTAAAAAATCCAATGGATACCATTCAATTAAAACTTATCTCAAAGCGGTACCATACTCAAGCCAAATTGTGTCATAGAATTTACATAAAGCGTTTAGAAGAGGAGATTCTGAAAAACCCTCTGACCATTATCTACAACGAGTCATTGTCATCCGGGATTTTTCGCATGAAATGAAAAATAGGCAAGATTGTACCTTGTTTTTAGATCTGAAAGCAAAAGCAATGTACTACAGGCCAATATCAACTCTGTCATGTTTTGCCAAGATATTGAAATCTCTGGTTTTTCTTTATTTTCAGAGACATCTGCGACTGTACTTCCTTAAGTATTCTGCACGAAATTGTAAAAATTTACGTATTTTTAAGTTACTTGTACTATGCGCTGAATTAGTCAAATACATTAAAAGAACTTACGTACGTTAGCCTGATCATTGCACAAGGTCGTGGTCTTGTTAAAATTTAATATCTTTAAACAATAACAAACAATACATAAATCTAATGACTCCTAAAAACATTTTATTTCGACAACTTTCTTAATTTTACGCATGAAACAATAGCTCTTACATGAAAATCTTTGTATTCATATTTCGCAGGTCACCCCATCTTAAAGAAAGTAAATTTTTATTTTTTACACAAGCACGTGATGGTTTTGTACATTTCGCAGAATAAAAACATTGCTCTTATCAAATTACTAGATCTGAAACTTCAAAGCAGAATTATTGTTCTAATTTTTAATATCAATATGATTGATTTTGCTTTGAAGTTCATTAAGAGACTTATGTCAGTTTATGCGATCGCGCGGCACCCCCTTAAGTGACCACCAGCACGGTTTTGTTCAATAGCGATCTACAAATACAAATTTGGTATGCTTCACTGAATCTCTAATAAAGGCTGTGGACTCCAGTTTTCAAGCTGATGTAATTTATGCAGATTTCACAGTAAGGCATTCGACATAGTCTTTCATAAAATACTCTTAATGAAACTGCGTTGCTACGGCATCTCTGGTAAACTGCATGAATGGATTACATCGTACCTGGCTGAAAGATCATTTTACGTTTTTGTCAATAGATATCATTCTACTTCACGTGCTATATCATCAGGTAAGGATCTCATTTGGGGACAGCCTTGTTTAATTTCTTTATTAACGATATCCCTTCTTGTTTTCATTTTTCACACGTATACATGTTTGCAGATGACTTAAAATTTAAAAGGGTTATTAGATCTCATGAGGGTACAAATTTACTGCAGAGCGACATTTTTTGTAGTTTCTATGTTAATTATTACGTAGGTTTAAGGTTTCTTTAGTTTATAATTTACTTATTTATCTTTTCCATTTTATATTTTTAATGTTTTCATATTAAGTTTAGCTTTTGTTTCATCTATGCATGTTTTGTTTACCTGTAAGTTATTGTTACACTTAGCCTAATGTTGTTCTGCAAATCTCATTGTATGTGTTACAATAGTTGGTAGACCAATAATAAATAAATAAACAATCTTGTTTTTGATTGTCTTCGGGTGAAGCGCGCTTCCACCTTCAGCCTTACCGTCACTAACCATCAGATGAGATGAAGGCCAAGCGCTTACCCGTTGTAGAATATTTAAAAAAAAGTTGTTTTTCTTGAAACTTTGAAATCATGTAAAACAACATCTTCCGCACTCCGCTTTTAATAGTTTTATTCATTTTTACATCCGTAAATCGTTAAAACAAAATCACACAAAACTACTGACGACCAACTAACAATTTTGGAAATTGATGTTGACATTCGCATTTAGTATTAGCATCTAAAATATCCATGGACTACTTGATAGCCAGACTCTAGCTACTTCTATAGGTTAATGACGGTATGGTCAATAGATTACCCACCCCATACCTATCACCGGACAAAGCTTTTTAAATATTATTGAGAAAACAGGTTTTTTATGGGCACCACAGAGGGGATATTTAAAAGAAACTTTACACAAAGTATTTTTGAACGTTAATATATTATAAGTTATCCGTAAACCCTGGCATTGGAGACCTTGTACCGAGAAGAAGCCTCGAATAACCCGGCAAGGGCTATTTATATTATTTCATACAATAAATTAATAAATTATTAAAATTAAAGATAAAGAGTAAGGTCCCACTAGAGGACTCGACTCATTGAAATCGAGTCATCGCTAGAAATCATGTCTATTAGCTTAGTCACCTTATTAAAATAATTAATTATAAGTGCCCATCAAGGTCTCTATACATGTGTATATAAAAATACACATACTTAGGTATTTTTTTTTTACTAAAAAGTGGTACGTGTTTTAAGTTACTCAAACTGTAATCACAAAATTCACTTTTACAATATTATTTCTTTCAGGATCCTTTGCCACCACAACCATGGACTGGGATTTATGATGCCAAAAAGAATGGGAAAAAGTGTCCTCAGTTAGATTTAAGTGAACACATGATATTAGATGGACATGAAGACTGCTTGTTTTTAAACGTTTTCACAAAATCTTTAGAACCTAAAGCATTGTTGCCTGTAATGGTTTTCATACACGGCGGGGCATTTTATACTGGATCATGTAACGATAATGCTTATGGTCCAAGATATCTGGTGCGCCATAATGTGATACTAGTCACCATGAATTATAGACTCGAGGCTTTAGGATTTATGTGCCTTGACACACCTGAGGTACCTGGCAACGCTGGAATAAAGGACCAAGTGGCTGCTCTTCGTTGGGTCAAAGAAAATATCGCGCAGTTTGGAGGGGATCCAAATAACGTCCTGTTATTTGGTGAAAGCGCTGGTTCCGCTTCAGTCACCTTCCATTTGCTGTCGCCTATGACTCGTGGACTATTTCAGAAGGCTATAGCGCAGAGTGGTTCGTGTCTTGACAAGTGGTTGACTGGATATGACTTGAGAGACAGAGCGTTCAGACTAGGTAAACATTTGGGAAAAGATACTGATGATGGTGAAGAGTTACTTCAGTTCTTGCAAAGTGTTAAAGCACTTGATCTAGTAAACGTTACAAATCCAGTACTAACATTGGATGAGTTATATAGGTATCCACCATTGGCTTGGGCTCCGACTGTAGAGAAAAGATTCGAAAACGTAGAACCTTTTCTTACAGAATTACCTATCGATGTACTGCTGGCTAACAAAATCAATAAAGTTCCATTTATGATCGGATACACTTCAAAAGAAGGTTACTTGTTTCTGAAATATAGATTAAAGAAAATTGAAGTGTACAATAAAAACGTGACGTATTTGCTTCCTGCTGACATCATCCACAATTTGTCTGCAGATAACGCTACTGAGTTCGGGGAACGTGTAAAACGTTTTTACGTTGGTAATGGAACGTTCAGCAATGAGACGAGTGAAGAAGTTACTGATGATCTCACGGACAGCTATTTTTCAGCTAATATACACCGATTTACGGATTTCTATAAAAACCGACTTGGATCAACGATACCCATTTACATGTATAAGTTCAGCTACGATACACAATTAAATATATTTAAAGCAGAATTAGGCCTTGCAAATGAGAAAGGCGCGGCTCATGCTGATGATGTTGCTTACTTGTTTGAAAGTTCGGAAAATATAGAAATTTATAAAGCTCAGGATAAAGCAAAGAAACGAGTAAATATGATGACACAATTATGGACGAATTTTGCAAAATCTGGGTAAGTACCTACACAATTTACTATGGATGTTTTTATTCTGAGATTAAACATACAAAATTACTTCTAAAACTTACTGCCTTACTCAGAGCCGTAAATTAATTTTAACAATTAAGTCTCTTGCTCTTACTTTCTCATGTGTAGGACTAAATAGTGAAGAAAATTTTAATGAAATGTCATTAAAAGTTAATTGACGTCTCTGAGTACGGCAGCAATATACTTAATCTTTCGCTACTTGTTTATTATTACGTACCTAAATACTGATGTAGCGGGCTGACCGGCCCATGGTTGTTAATAGTTATATTTGCTATTCGCGAGGCCTTTGATGTCAAAATAGTTATTTAGCAGCTGCAATAAGAATAATTAATTATATAAAATATATTTTTTAAATTTCTTTAACTGATTTATTTTTCACAATTAAAGTATTACGTAACATGTTTGACAACAATTGCTAGAAATAAGTCTGTATTTTCTGAGAAATCTGAGAAAAATACAAAATTTATTGGTTCTAATGAATTAATTATGAAACGTGACTGGAATTCTTAGGATGAAGGGTCTGCGATTTTGCGAGTTTTAGCGTGTCAAAAAGTCATGTTACTTACATTAGGCTCATGAAGAGACGGCGCGTAGACCTACCTGTCACTTCGTTCGAGCGAGCTCTCAACAAGAAGTTTTTTAAGCTGGTGAGCTGTGACCTCTAACGCTTTAATACACAATTGACCACCACCTAAAACCAAAGCTAGGCAAAATTGAAATGGCTCTTAGGTAGCTTAAAAACGGAAAAACCCCTGGTAAGGACGGTGTCAAATCTAGTCAATCTACCACAACATTTTCAACACCGTTTTCTTTGATTTGAGTACCTGCTGTCGTCGTGCTGCTCTTCAAATAAGGAGACTAGAACCACCCTACTGAAGAACTACCGACCCATTTCGCTTCTAAGTCACGTCTACAAACTGTTCTTAAAGAGTCACCAAAAACGCCTTTAGTGAAGACTAGATCAATTTCAGAGCATTCCCTCTCCTTACATCACTAGTTTTATATATTGGTACTGGCACCTCGAGACCAAACTTGAGGTTAAACAAGAAATGCCAGACGTCCCTGCGCCAGTAAATCAACTCGCGCAGGAGACCATCTGCGTTAGGTCTGGACGCCAAATCAGAACCCGCTGAGGCACGCTCTTTATTTAGTACTCACAGGACTAGTGTCTCAGGAGAGTTTTCCCGTGAATACATGTAATTCACTGCCTATTTTCTAGATAGGTAAGTTGTCAAGCTCGCTCACTTATTGTTGTACAAAAAGTACAACTCGCAGTTGCCACTGCTCGGGTCGTCAACTCTAAAGTAAACTTCCAAGTGTCCTCTTTGGTAGCGAAGTAGTAAACACAATCACTTCTCGGAATCCATCCGGGAGCCTAGCCAGTTCCCACGTCCTATACGGCTGGCTGAACTGGAGGCTACAGCATCTAGGGGGCCGCCTCTACTAATTACTAGTTATCGAGACTATTATCGAAGATGTCAACATATTAATGTCCAATGAGAACCATCAAATAAATCTGCTAAATTAAAGGGAAAATCACGTTCTCCGCAGGACTTTTCGCTTCAGGTCCCACCTAGACCGCTACTATGTCTTGCTTGCTGTGCACGAGTTTGGAAGCCCTGGCATACAATAATTCCAATACAGACGAATATTTCCAAGCTCTACAGCTAAACACAAGCCACTACAAGTCCAACCTATGTCCGGAATTCCGCCGGAGGCGCCGGTAAGAGCACAACCAGTTGGCCGTGAATCGGAACCCCGTAGTACAATGGAGCAACAAACAGCCGGGCCCGTAACTCCAGCTGGGAAGCCCTGTCCACAATGGTGGTAGATAGGGAATCACAGAGCAGTTCAGGTTTCAGGGAGGATACGGCACTATAGACCACTTTTACTTACATGATTAATTCAATTTAATTCTTTATTCATTAACATTGTGATGAACATTTAAAAAATAGGTACTTAATAATAATTTAAAAAAATAAAAACTAATATAAACATTATGAAAAAAACACAAAAGTCACAATAATAATAGGAACAAAAGTAATTAAGCAATAATAGCTAAATAAAACAACAACAAAAAATGGATTACAAAAAATAAATAAGTTAAAATTATTTTGACATGGAAGGTATTCGTGGTTAAGATCGCGTTCTCTCGATAAATTCCTCAACTGAGTAAAAGCAATTTTTCAACAAAAATGACTTTAATTTAAGTTTAAAATTACCCTTTGTAGATGGAGATTTTCAGCCGTGCGATTCTCTAAGCTAAAGCCTTGCGGCTGCCGCAGCGCTGAGAAATGATTCTTTCTCTTTCATATTCATACAATTGGAAAGAGACAGCAGATCACAGCCATGCATGCAGCGTCTATGTGTCGCTTAGAGAATCGCATAGCTGGTCAATAGGCAGTTTGTTAAATGATTTATATGACTGATATTGAGAGCAATGTCTGACCGCAAGTCTAGTTGGAATGATATTATTGGGAAAATCTTTTATTTTAGTGGTCTCCCTCTTAGCCCTTTCTTCTGAAGACTCAACGTTACCTAAATTTTTATCAAAGTTTGTCAGCAACACTAGAATATACAAGCAAGGAACATTCAACATTAGAAGAGTTTTGAAATGCTCATGACAAGACTCTTGCTGCCTAATGCGGACTATGGTTCTAATTGCTCTCTTTTGTAAGACAAAATCTTTCTGTATGTTATATGTAAAACTTCTCCCCCAGAACAATATACTATAACGAAGTCGTGACTCTATTAGTACATGGTACACAATTTTTAAATGCGAAATGTCCAGCTCATCACGAAGACTTTGAAGCACATAGCAAGCTGAGCTTATCTTTTTTTTTATTTCTTTAATTTCATGTTTCTGATTTAACGAACTGTCAATTTTACACCTAGAAACTTAGTGACTTCAACAGTGTCTACTTTTTTACCATTTACTGCAGTTTTTATATTGTAATTGCTTTATACCCTATGATTAGTCCGAAGAATCATAACATTTGTTTTTGTTGCATTAATAAGGAGTCCAAATTGCTCCTTATTGATTATTTTGTTTAGAAATAGATACGATGCGAGCAAATGAGATTTAATATTTTTTTCATAATTTTTTGCATGAGCAGGTAATAATATAGAAATGGGTCTGTACGTTTTTGGATCCGACCTAGATCCTTTTTTACATACACCATGGCTATTTTAAGTTGGTCAGGAAATACCTATTATAGAACCTACTTAAAAGCTCCGCCAAAATATCAATGTTTTCCTTTATAATAGTTATGGGTACTTATCATAACAAGCAAGACCGCTTAACCTCTATACTTTGAACAATTTTTTTAACTTCCGTAGCATCAGTTGGATCCAAAGTAATCTCATTTGTTATCGGTATCACGTTATGTCGAAGAGAGCTGAGTGCCGATTTTATATCAATTGGAATATTGTTCAAGCTATGGTCAAATTGCTTAGCAAACGCCGCTAAGCTATTTCATCTGGCTTATTTATAAATTTGTTTTTCACCTTTAGGATTGGTAGTTCTTGTTTTTTACTTTTTAAGTTTCTATGCCTATGATTGACTATCGCTCAAACGTCCTTACACAAATTTTTAGAGTTGGATATTTCTCCTTGAACTGCTGGTTTTATTGCGTGTCTGATAATCTTTCTGTTTAAAGTAATGTATTTATTTCTATAAATTGCCATACAATTATTTTGTTGTTCTTTTTGTATACATAGAAGTCTTTGAATTTTTGGCTTGATACTTTTATGCCTTTTGTGTACTTTAGTGTAGATTTCTTAGCTAAGTTAGACGATTTATTTTTCTTTGGAAAACAATATTTAAAAATTTTGTAACTCTTATTTATAAATACATTAACCTCTCAGTCTTGGCATTGAAATGTCTAAAAATTTTGACAGCAGGTGCGAATTGGCGGAAATTTAAATTTGCGGAAAAGGATAAAAAAAATGGAACGCATTTCATGTTAAATTTTGCGTTCACGATGCATAAAATGTACCACAGAACCGAAATAATCGACCTTGTTCATACTAAAATGGTCTCTAATCGTATCAATACACGGTACAAAGTCAAGTGGAGAGCGCGGCCAGCACGGCCATATATGGCCGCTTGGGGTCTGACGGAATAGCGAGTTTTTAGCTGCGGCCAAACATGGCCGCTTGGAGCTTGAGGGGTTATTAATTTGGCTTCACAACTAACCTTTCTATTACTTTATTATACTTCTAAACTCATCGAGCTTTTATCTTCATCTCCTCTCCTCATCGTGTCACTCTCCGTTTCTCCCCTACCTACGGGACAGGGGTCTCACACCGCAATGCAATGGGAATATGCTTGGATATATAAAAAAAATATTTTTTATCCATTTCACACCAAATGAAACACGTTAAGCATTATCTGTATCTTTGTTTATTATTTTTTGAGAATATCGTTTTCATCATCATCATCGTCATCATCAAACTATACTCGTCCACTGCTGGACATTGGTCTCTCCAAGAACACGCCACTGAGCACGATCCGCGGCCACTCTCATCCAGCTCTTGCCAGCCACCTTGCGAAGATCGTCGCTCCACCATCCTTTTCATCTTACGAGCTAATATTTTTTTATTTAGTCTATTTTTATTACATAATAGTTATGGGTACTTATCATAACATAACTGCAAGACCGCTTAACCTCTATACTTTGAACAATTTTTTTACCTTCCGTAGCATCAGTTGGATCCAAAGTAATCTCATTTGTTATCGGTATCACGTTATGTCGAAGAGAGCTGAGTGCCGATTTTATATCAATGGGCGATTTTCTGACAGCCCAAATTAAAAAGTAAAAATTAGTTCAAAAACACTCGATAGATGTCGTTTTATGAAAGCTGGGATACATAAGGGCTGTAATAAATTCTACACTTTTACTTGTCTACCAAAAGAATAAAAAAATAGTATTTACTTACCTATTTATATTCAGGACATCCAGAACCTATTTCTATTTTGGAATAGAATAAATATTACGCAGCCATACACGTGCTCTTCATGAACCCGCCTTTTACTAAGCGCCATACTAATCTATGCTAAGCGCCATCTATGAAGTCATTTACGAACCAATTTCTTTTTTTTTTTGATATCGGAAAATCGCCCATTGGAATATTGTTCAAGCTATGGTCGAATTGCTTAGCAAACGCCGCTAAGCTATTTCATCTGGCTTATTTATAAATTTGTTTTTCACCTTTAGGATTGGTGGTTCCTGTTTTTTACTTTTTATGTTTCTATGCCTATGATTGACTATCGCTCAAACGTCCTTACACAAATTTTTAGAGTTGGATATTTCTCCTTGAACTGCTGGTTTTATTGCGTGTCTGATAATCTTTCTGTTTAAAGTAATGTATTTATTTCTATAAATTGCCATACAATTATTTTGTTGTTCGTTCTTCTTAAGAACACGCCACTGAGCACGATCCGCGGCCACTCTCATCCAGCTCTTGGTTCCACTCGGTAGCCAAGTGGTTAAGGCAGCCGCCCGGAATGCGGAAGGTGCGTGGTTCGATTCTCGCCTGAGGTTGTCGTCTTTTTTCAGTGTTTAAAACTTTAATTATTTATAGAAATTAACTTGTATTTTGTCTGTCCCGGTAAAAACATTGTCTGGTCACTGTTTTCAAAAATTCTTTCTATTTATGCAACAATTCGTAGAGATAACACTTCACAACTTAACACACAATAAAACACTTTGTAGTTTTCTTGGTAATACTATTTATTTATGAAATAATTGTACAGAGCTAATGTTTACGTGTAGGCGCCATCTACTGATATCGTTTCTACATTAACATGACGGCGGATTATACAGAAGGCTGAAGAGTATAATCGGCTTCTGTGCTTAGCAGTTTTGTGTAGGTACTATGAGAAGGCATTTGACTCTATCGTAACCTGAGCTGTTCTAGAATACTTGCAACGATGCTAAGTCGATTGGCAATATATCCAAGCATATCTCCATTGCATTGCGGTGTGAGACCCCTGTCACGTAGGGGAGAAACGGAGAGTGACACGAATAGGAGAGGAGATGAAGATAAAAGCTCGATGGGTTAAGAAGTGTAATAAAGTAATAGAAAGGTTAGTTGTAAAGCAAAATTTAAGTGCTACAACATTAGACATTGAAACTAGGTATAATATTATGTAGGTTTAGGTTATTATTAATATCAACAGGACGTATGCCTGGAACTGCCTAGTTAAAATAACGTCCTATTTACGAATAATAATAACTTGGTAGAATAACAATAAATAGTAGGAGCTCTTTTTAGCTCTGCGGATGAATCTGAACTGAATTTACATGAAAACATAGGCTAGACAGAGAATGCAAGTATATATTTGAATTTTAAATTGAAAACTAGATATAAAAGAATGTCATTCACAAAGAAGGTCAAAAAACCAACAAGGCTTTAGTTGCCTTGTTACACCCCTGTCTCCCATCCCAAACCCCTGGATGTGTTATCTCCAAAATTATTCACAAATGCATTGTAGGATATGTTTAATACGCTGGACTAGAATTGACGTTTCTTTAATGTGAATCGTCATAATGACCAATCCTGCCTGATGGTAAGCAGCCGATGCAGTTCAGAATAATGAGAGCGCTCCTCGGCAAGCTCACTTGTTACAAGCACGGTAACAAGTGCAACCATTCATGACGGTCTGCATAAATATCGTTTCACGCCCCGCTTAAAAGACCAGTGACTATAGGAGCTGGGAAACACATGCGCCGGCAGGGAATTCCAAAGCCAAATGGTCTTACAGAGGAACGACTTGTCAAATTCTGCGGTACGAGTGCTGATAGTCTGCACAGTATGATAGCGGTTCTTAAGATCAGCACGTGTAGTAAGGGAGAGGAAAGGAGAGGGCAGGATTAGATCAAAAAGTTCTTCAGAACACTCTCCTTAGTAATTCCGTTAGAAGACACTGAGAAAAGCAATGTTTCTACGCAGCTGGAGAGAGGCTGTAACCTCAGCATCTCCAATAATGCGTACCGCTCGCCTTTGCAGTCTATCAAGTTCATCGAGGAAGTATTAAGTGGAGTCGTCCCATAGAACGCAACTGAGTCTTGTACAGCCAACAGCGCTGCTCGGGAGTGAAAAACCGCCTCATCTTATTGAGAATACCCAACTTACGGGTGGCAGTAAAAATAACACTTTCGACTTGGCATCCTTCATCAAAGCAACATCCATTATCAGCTGCGAATACATCTTAAATTTGCGATTTAAAAACGATATCGTCTACATGGCTGAAACGTTGCAGGAATTACAACACAATCTTTCTTGCTTCGGCCTTTTTACAAGCTTTTATCTAACTTGCAGTGTATGTATGGATGTAATGTCTTGTTTAGGTGGAATTTTGCAACTTTGTTTTGATCCACTTCCCGGTTACCGATTGCGCTGAAATTTGGTATACATGTGTAAATCGCGTGACAATATTAACTGAATTGTATTAAAAGGCGATAAATCTGCTTTAATGATTAATTCTACTCTCACCATAGTCATTAACTTGAGTATATGCGGCTGTAATAACAGAAGATTTATCTTAAGTTTCAAATTTATTTATTACACAGATTTGTAATAATTTTATAATGTATACAATACATGTGTTTCAGAAATCCTACTCCAGACAATTACTTTGGGGTGGAGTGGCCGCAATATACGTCACAAGAGAAAGCATATTTGAATATCGACATATCTATGACTAAAGGGATTTATGCCGATCAAGAAAGAATAAGGTTTTGGAACAACCTTTACTGTGAGGCAAACCTTCCTTGTATGTCCAACGATACGTATAACGATTTTAAAACAAGTGATTATATTTAAATTCATGGGATGATATATCATACTTTTATATTCCTTATCGATTTATCATACCGCAGCGCTAACAAACGTGACTTATTTATATTATAGTTTAATTTTTATTTCTTTTTAAGTGTGAGATTGGTACTGATTATTAATAAAAAGTTGAAATGTTTCATCGACTATCTCACTTGTTTCATTTCTGTAGGTAGGTACTAAGTAGTGTCCAACCGAAACATGTTTTTTTGTCGAAACCCAAACAGAAACCGAAGGTTCGGATTGATTATAGTTTCGGCCGAAAACCGAAACCGAAACCGAACCGTGATGAAAACGTGATTAAAACGTTGAATAAAAATGTCAGTGGGCCGTTTTTTCCAGATATTTGATTAATGAAACATCTCTCCGGCCTCTAATATTACATTTTTCTACGTTCAACTGTAATCGAATTGAAAATTTCAACATTGTTCTAGTGACACTGGGTCAAAATTTTACTACGCTAATAAGTAAAAAACTGAAAATGTTACATTAACTGTAATAAATGTAACATGTAATGTTACATTAACGGCAGCGACTTGTTAATTGTAGATGGCATAAAATAAAACAAATTTAGGATTAAAATTTAATAAACATTAATATTATTATGCTCTTTATTTAAAATATAATCTTAAGTAATATTATTATTATTAAATCTTTTTCTCTTAAACAATAGTAAAAAATTGTAAAAATTGTAAAATAAAAAATAGTAAAAATTATAAAATAAATAAAAATTGTAGAACAAATAATTTATACGATATTGTAAATCATACTAACTTGGTGCATCAGAATATTCAAGGCCTGGGTCGCAAATTGTTGGAATTGGAATTGTTCATGAACTCTGATAATATAGACATCATCTGTATTACAGAACATTGGCCTCATGTTTAATTTCAGTAACCATTAAGTTGGTAGCTCTTTTTGCAGATCGCATGCTATACGAGGAGGCTCATTAATAATATTAAATAAACAAATTAAATTTAAAGAACGTAAGGACATTGTTCATCTGTCAGTTGAAAGCCAAATTGATATAGCATGCGTAGAGTTGGAGCAGTTTATTGTTATAAGTACGTACAGCACACCATCCGCCTCATATGATATTTTTGAAAAAGTCATGGATGAAATATTATATAAGTATCTAAAACAAACAAAAAATATTATAACATGCGGAGACTTTAATATTAATTTTCTAGAAGTTGACTCATTAAGTACAAAAATTACTAGTTTATTCAAATCATTTGATCGGATACCTCTCTTTATGGAGCCAACTAGAATTACTGACACTTCGGCCAAATGTATAGACAATATCTTTCCAAATTCAAATGTAACTATATTATGTAAAAATGTAATAAGTAACATAAAATCAGACCACCTTGGTCAGTTCATAAAAATTAAAAATAAATTAAAGAAAAATGTAAAAAGAGAAATAACTTTTGTACCAGTGCATAGATTAGAAAAATTTAAAATTGTGTTTGATAAATAGTCCACTTTGTTCATAACAAAATAGTAATCCAAATGATTTATATAATTCCTTTTTTTACAATTTTATCAAAAAATTCAGCTCAATATTTAAACCAAAATCTATCATGGTCTCTGACAGTCCTACATTCTCTGAGTGGGCAACAGTGGGTATTCACATAAGCAGACAAAGAATGTATGAGCTCTACAATGACTAACAGTATAATTTTAGTAAAGAGTTTAAAGACAAAGTTAAAAATTACTCAAAAAATTTTAAAAACCTTTGTGGTGCTGCTAAAGCAAATTATATTAGTTCAAAGATTAGAAACAGTATTAATTAAATTAAAGCCACTTGGAAAAAAAATAAACATTGAGACTGGTAAAGTCAAACATAACAATAGCGAGTTCAAATTAAATATTGGTAATAACATTGTCAAAAAAGATGGTGACGTTGCCAATGCATTTGAAAGATTTTTTACAAACATTCCAATCTCTACCACAAGATCCTTAAACTCTTCTCCTACAATTGCATAGTCATTACTAAATGAAAATGTACCAAATTGCAAAATCCCATTTTATTTTCAATATGTAAACAGTAATGATATTATACAAACATTTAAATTACTTAATGTAAAAAAGACTACTGACCTCTGGGGCATATCCGTTAGCATTTTAACATCTTTGATTGATGTAATCGCACCAGAACTAGCGTTTATATTTAACGAATGCATTGACTGTGGTGAGTTCCCTAATCTAATGAAGCATAGCAAAATAACACCTCTGTTCAAATCAGGTACTAGCTCTGACCCTACTAACTTTAGACCGATATCAGTACTGTCTACATTTAGTAAAATTTTTGAGAAGCTCATTCTTAGTCAGCTGCAAACAATTCGGATTTACTCGAGGCAGATCAACAACTGATGCCGGTGTTGAGTTGGTAACGCATATTTACGATGCCTGGGAGGACTCACATGATGCTTTAGGCATCTTTTGTGATTTATCTAAGGACTTCGACTGCGTAGATCATGAAACATTGATTAGGAAACTACATCACTATGGTGTCAGGGGTATGGCTTTGGCCCTTCTCACTTCTTATCTATCTGACAGAATACAAAGAGTCGATATAAATGGAAAGTGTTCTCCGGGATCTGTAGTAAAGATGGGTGTACCTCAAGGGTCAATATTTGGACCATTCCTATTTTTAATTTATATTAACGACTTACCTCAACCTGTGAGGGACAGCCACGAAATTGTATTGTTTGCGGATAACACGTCTCTTATATTTAAATTAAAACGACGGCAAACCAACTTTGACGACGTAAACAATGCAATATCGAAAGTTGTAAACTAGTTTGATGTTAATAATTTATTATTGAACGGATCTAAAACAAAATGCATAAGTTTTTATTGCCAAATGTTAAAGTAGTTAAACCTAACATTTAAATAAATGATGCAGATTTAAATCTTGTGGATACGACTGTCTTTTTAGGTATAACTTTAGATAATAAACTTCAATGGGGCGCTCATATATATGGGTTGTCGAGCCGACATAGTTCTGCAGCATACGCAGTTAAAAGGATCCGCGAACTTACTGACGTAGAAACGGCTAGACTAGTTTATTTCAGCTACTTCCACAGCATCATGTCCTACGGCATTTTGTTGTGGGGGAATGCTGCAGATATCAACACTATTTTTGTGCTGCAGGGGAGGGCTGTTCGTGCAATTTGTAATGTGGGCCCCAGAGAATCGCTTCAAACCAGGTTTAAGTTCGTGAATGTTTTGACAGTTCCATGTCAATATATATATGAAAACCTAATGTATGTCCGAAAAAACATAAATTTATTTAAGAAAAATAGTGATAAACATAATGTTAACACTAGAAATAAAGACAAACTCACTGTTCCCACTGTAAGGCTCCATAAAGTTAGTCAATCTTTTAAAGGGCAATGTGTACGTTTTTATAATAAAATCCCAAGTGACATGTTAAATCTATCTGTCGAAAAATTCAAAAATGTAGTTAAAAGCAATCTCTGTAATAAAGCTTATTATAAAGTTTCTGATTATTTAAACGACAAAAAAGCTTGGGATGAAACTATCTCCAACTCGCACAAGAACAATGTAATAGTTAAGAATAATAATTGTAACAAAGATGTTGAAAAGAATATAAGCCAAGCAGAGTTTCTTGCCAATTCTTCTCTGTCTGGTCGCGTTACGAATTGGTGTAAATCAAAAAAATTTACGTGTCAAAGTGTTCCTTAAGGTACCTATTGAATAAATGACTTTTTAATTTTATCTTTATCTTTAAATGGCTTCGTGCGATCAGCACATTTAGCCAGTGTCAAGTAAGATATTAGGGTAAATATTTTCTTTGCATAAATTAGATGATAATGAGTGATAATGAACGTTTAATGGTAAATGATATTCTCCCAAACCCCTTAAGACTCAATAAAGCTTTGGGACTTTATTGAGATCTCACATGGACTTCTTCAGAGAATTTAAAAAGTGATTGCACTGTTTTGTTTTATTTGCTAACACTCATGCACATTCACGAACACTTAACAGTAAATAATCCACCATTATTTCTTATTAATATTCGACACAACACAAATTATAGAAAATAAAACAAAAAGAAGTCAATCATTATCATGATGTATTTTCTTTCAGTTTAACTTTTAATTTTCACTACACGAGAAAAGAGCACTAATTCAGTGGCCGGCGAAGTTAGGAGAGGCAAGCGACGCCATATTGTCAGCCGTGCCGAGCGCACCGAGCGTTAGCCGAACGCGAACCGAAAGTACGATGTTACGGGTGAGTGTCGTGCAGGCCGTGACCGTGCTGGCCGCGCGGCTGGGGGTCACCCTGGAGCAGCGTGACGTGGTGTTCGCGGAGCGCGTTGGCGCGCCGCCGGCGGAGGCGGGGGTTCGCCCCCGTCGCACCGTGGTGCGGCTGGCACGCCGCCAGCTGCGCGACGAGCGCACCGTCTCGCCGGCGCCGCGGGCGGCCGCGTCTACATCAACGAGCGGCTGACGCGCCACAATCGCCAGCTCTTCCATCAAGTTCGTGAGGAGTGTAAGAAACTGCAATGGCGGTACTCCTGGACGAAACGGGGCCGCATATTCGGTCGTCAGGCGGACGGCTCGCCTGCATACCAGCTCCGCTCCAAAGCGGATTTGGAGCGAGTCCTCGGATCCCAGAAGTGACTCGTACAATCCTATGAACATTTCTGCATATTACCAACTGTCACTGCTAAATGTTTACTTTGCTTAAAGTCATATGATTCTGAAATTGTGAGTATTTGTTTTGTTGTGTGCATTTTTGTTAAGTTATTTTATGTAGAACAAGAGAGGCTAATGAATGATAGGCATTTTTTATTGGCAACATTGCATTTTCTTTATTTTATAAAATTAAAACTAATAAAATTGTTATAAGGTCAGCTTATATACTAGGTAAAATTAAAATTATTGAATTCAAAACTATACATAGATACCATAGTAGCGTCAATACTAAACATTACTCTAAATTAAACTTCATACATTCTGAATGCGCTGATTCGAAGGATGTGAATGCTGGGAGAAAAAAGGAATAGATCTCACCTTGATCGGTTTTCGCCGATTCTTCGAAGTCCCTTTGCATGCGCGCCACGCGACTCCGCTTGCACACGCGTTTGGCCATTTTTAATTAGGTGAAAGTTCACACGCTTAAATTTACACACGCAACTTAATAAGGTAAGATGCACTGATAGGGGCAGCAATTTATCGCCCTATTTAATTATTTTTCACGAGCACACGCGTTTTCTTTGTCAATTCTTCAAGGCGCCATTCGGAACTAGCTAGCTTAGCTTCCGTCTTCTTCGGTGACAAGGTGCGAGGGAGACGGATAGAGGACAGTAGTCTGAGGAACAAGGAGGGCTATCGAACCAGCGCGCTAATGTTCGTTATTCAAAATATGCGTGTATAACATATTTTATTTGAATGTAACTGGGCAATTTCACCTTTCCCCATGGTATGTAAATTTTTATATTTAATTTTAAGTTATTTTATTATTTGGCGCAAACATGCCCCCCAGCTTGACAGAACCTAGGTCTGTCAAAACAAACTGATACTAAATTAAACCAAAAATAAACTAATCAATGTAGTGTAATGGTATGATAAATAAATAATAATAAACTTACGATAATTATATTAAGTGGACTGTATGTTAGATTAGAAATCACTGATTAGGCAACGGGTATATCTTAACAACAGGTCGACGATAGATGCCCGACTTCGTACGAACATTCACCACTCGCACAACCCCATCTTTACCCGGAAATACCTTTTCTATTATACCTAATGGCCAATCTAATGGAGAACTATTCTCTGCCTGAAGCAATACAACTGTACCTTCTTTAATGAGTGAAGTATTTTTTAACCATTTATTGCGAATTTGCAAAGTATTTAAATATTCCGTCTTCCAACGTTTCCAAAACGACTGTATTAGACTGTCGAGCATACGTTTTCGGTCGATAGTACTAACATTCTCAGAGACAGGTCCCGTAGGAAAAGCCTTTAACGGTGTTAAAGTCAAAAAGTGAGCCGGTGAAAACTGGTATTTTCCCTAGAGGTGGAAAACAATGTAGCTTTTCTAATAAGTAAATGTGTGGTAAATTGTTGCTTACTCAAATAATGCTGGGAAAGAAATCAAAGATGATAATTTGTCTCAAAGCCAAACTCTTTTATTTCATTCTTAATACATGGATAGTCTAGCAATAACGACGGTATTTATTACATATCAAATTATGATGATATCAGAGGATTTACATCTATGAGTTAATTCTACCCTGTTTAGTCTAGATACAAAATTACCTACACGAATTAAATTAAATATAATTCTAATGCATGAGTTATTACGAGGCAATAACTTTATTGGAGTTCCATCATCAATTTAGGTGTTATGCAAAAGACTTTTACTCTCAAGGTCGCTTTATGTTGATTCGCGACTGCAATCAAATTATCCCAAATCTCAAACGCTATTTATGTTAATAATTTAGGTACATTAAATTCTACGGTGAACTAACATCATCCTGCCAGACGATCCCGGCATCCAGAACGGTGGCGGCCTGGAGGGAAACCCTCGAGTGACGGTCCAGGCGTCCACCGAACGAATATGGAGACTGACCTGAAGAGCGCTGGTGATCCCTCCTTTACCTGGCTAGAGCTGCACATGTGACTGCCATCAGGTTGTCAGCAATCCACGGGGACCGGTGGTAGTTAGGTAGATTACCGAGACATTTCTTCCAAAATTGACCAAAGTAAGGTGCAAGACCTTTCAAGGAACCATTTTAAGAATGGAACTCGTCAAAAGGTTCTAACTACGAGTTAGAAAGAACATTTCTTAAAAGAAAATGCAAAAAATCCTATTAATAAAGTTAAAAAACCCATCTGGAACAATAAACATGTGGTTGGTCAGAAAGGTATGATTTTGCAGATTTTAAATTGGAAATTTAGAAAATCGTTGAACTTACTGCCGATGTCTGCCGTTCCCGCTTCTACATCTTCTGCGGGTCGTTCATCTCCAGACAATGCAACAATCCCCTTTCCACCCTGTAAAACCACATGGCATGTTTTTTCCAAAAGACAATAAAAAAATAAAAAAATAAACGATTTGAATGCTCCGCAAAGAACTTACCAATAATTTACATCGGCATTTTTTTTAACCCTTTACATTCCGGGGCCGATGTCTTTGGATTCTCGGTAGCCCTGGGGCTCCGCCCTTGTCTACTTTCAAATCCTGTTCCGAGACGAATCAAAACCTCGATTACAAATGAATCATCACTCCTCCAGATGACATCACAAATGTCAAATTGTTTTTATCGTTCTTTCTAGGAACAGGCTACGGTCAGGGACCATACAGCCAAGAATCAACTTTATTTTTATTAGGTAAATTCTCACTACGTTTTCGGAAAGACCAAACGCATCGATAAAATCGAATTCTACTTATCCCGTGAGACTGCTAGCGCCATCCATTGAGGTACTACAGAACTAAAGTCAACGAAACCAATAAGTTTGCTATAAAATTTTTATTATTTTATAAACAAAGGCAACGTTAAAAAAATACAACGTTACAATACACCCCCTCCAACGAAAGTTCCGAGCGTAGTGAGAAACTACGCTGCCCTCAGCGTCACTAAAGAAAACCCTACCTAAGGAGTGTACCAACATTGATCATATCAATTAAACGAACCCCCGTCGAAACAAAACAGAACTCATTTAAAAAAAATCTTGGAAATGAGACAAAAAACTTAACCTAAAGGATTTGCCTTGGCATAGCCGGAGCTCCGAAGAGACACCGACCCACATTCGTGGCCTACGGCATGGTGAGTAAACAACGTACTTACCCAAAAGGAAAATCACCATAACCTGATAAAACCACCACCAAAACAAACTACGGCATGGTGGGTAAACAAATTACCAGTAAACACCCTACCACAGTAGCCTTATCAAAATTCTAACTAAACCAACTGAAAAATAAAGTTCCAATCCACCTAAGTTAAACCAATTCCAGATCTTCAAACCCCCACCCCTCTAACTTCAGGACTAAAGTTAATTAACCGTCCGGATATGCGTATTTATACAGTTTTAGCACTTACATACTACTTTCATTCTTCTACTTTTCCCCCTCAACTATCGAAATCCCTTTTAAATCTTATCTGACATTCATCATCTGACCTAATGTAGCGAACCAGTTTATTTACTTTCGCCACTCCTGACACTAACCCCAGAGTTTTTATAAGAGACACTCGTAACTCCCTACTTTATGAAAATTTCAGGACAAAAAAAAAATTTTATCCTAAGAAAATTATTATTGGCTTACCAATATTAATTAAACTAACCAACCGTCTTCGGGGTAAACCCTCGAGTGGTGAGAAGCACATGTTTTGTTTTTACGCAACCGTCAACGCAATTTCAGCTCGAGTTGGTTAACAAAACAACAACCGTCTTCGCGGAGTAAAGCCGCTCGAGTTGAAAAAAAAATTACTCAACTGTCAACGCAATGTCAGCTCAGGTTGGTAACAAACGCAACCGTCTACGGGAAAACCCTCGGGTTGTTAAACGCAAACTTACATTCGAAGTTGTACTTATGTTTTTACGAAAACATCTAAACGCAAAAAAAACCTAAAAGGCGCGTTGCCTTTCGTGCACTAGAAACTTAAAACTAAACTAAACCTAAGGTTCGCCTTGGCATCGCCGGGTCCCAAACGAGACACCGACACACAAAAGTGTCCTACGGCATGGTAGGTTAGTAACGTACCTTTATTTTTGAAATATGCCAAGCACCTAGTGGTTTCCCGTCTAGTGACACCAACTCATAAACTAGAGGGGAACGAATTTTAGCCACTATGCACTTCTCAAACTTCGGCGCCAGTTTTGAGGCTTTGTATTTCGCAGCATCGCTTTGGACAAATGTTTGCTTCCACACTTCCTGACCTACCTTTATGGTCATTGGTCGTCTGCGGGTGTTGTAATATTTCGCATTTGTCTGATGCGCTTTAAGGATCCTTTCTCGGACCTTATCAAAGACCTCTCTTAAAATACCGAGCTCCCCCGCATATTCCTCTCTAGGCATCGTTACTTCATAGTCGCCTTCTTGGGACTTTTTATAAAATGAACCATTTATAATTGGCTCCCTACCATGCGCTAAAAAGAATGGCGAAAACCCTGTGCACTCATTTACCGCGCTATTTAACGCGAACTGTATCTTATACAGATTCACGTCCCAAGTCCTATGATCGTCCTTGACATATGATGAAACTGCTGTCATGACAGTTTTATTGTAGCGTTCGACTAGGTTGACTTGTGGCGTGTATCTTGGGCCATAATGTACCCTGGGGATACTATAACGCTCTAATAGCTCACGAAATTCCGATCCCGTAAATTGAACCCCATTATCGGTAATTACGGTTTCAGGAACCCCATGTGTTAAAAGAACAAAATGTTCAAACGCCTTAGCCACTAAAGCACTAGTCGCGCGACGCAAAGGAAAAAGCATCGTATACTTGGAGAAACAGCAGGTTACCACTAAAAGATGTACAAAACCCGAGCGTGACTTAGGCAAGGGTCCCACCAAATCTACCGAGAGGACTTGGAACGGCCTATAGCATTGTTTCGGTTGACCCATAAGACCTGGAGTTAGTCGAGTGGAGTGCTTGTACGCGGCGCAAGTGTTGCAGTTTTTCACGAATTCCACCACGTCACGGTACATTCCTGGCCAGTAAAACTGCAGGGAAATTTTCCTGTGAGTTTTAAACACGCCGAAATGTCCGAACGTGGGTGGCTCGTGGTGATCTGCAATAACTCTTGCTCGCTGTCCTTTGGGCACAACCACCTTCCAATCAAACTCCTGAGTCAAACCATACTTGGATTTGCTAAACCGATACAGCGTGCCCTTCTCTACTCGATAGTTCGGAAAGTTTTGCGGATTACCTTGACAACCTTTAAAAATTCGGTCGTACCAGTCGTCTCTATTGTCGACGCCTACAACCACTTCGACTGGTAGAAGACGTGATAACGCGTCTGGCACGACGTTGTCCTTACCCTTCCTATGCACGACCTTAAAGTTGTATTGTGATAACCGGCATCCCCATCGTGCCAAACGACCAGTAGGATTTTCGAGCCGAAGGAACCACTGTAGCGACGCGTGATCCGTTACGACAGTGAACTCGCGTGTCCCTAAATAAGGTTCAAACTTTTCAACCGCATAAATCACTGCCAACGCTTCACGCTCTGTCGCACTGTAGTTTCGCTCGTTTTTATTAAGAGACCTACTGATATAAGCAATTGGGTGTTCTTCTCCGTTCTGTACCTGTGTCAACATACCGCCAACTCCGTAACTCGAGGCGTCACAGTGTACAGTAAAAGGTTGGTCAAAATCAGGACAGGCTAAAACTGGTGCCGAAACAAGAGCGTTTTTTAGATCGTTGAAAGCGGAGTCTGCCTCCGAGCTCCACTTAAATTTTACCTTGGTGCTCGTAAGCGCGTTTAAAGGAGCAGCGATAGTCGAAAAATTCCTTATAAACCTACGGTACCACGAACACGTTCCTAAAAACATTTTTATCTCTTTAGGATTCGATGGTACTGGAAAATTCAGTATCGCGCTCACTTTATCCGGATCCGTTCTCAGACCACACTCATCCACGACATAACCCAGATACTTTAGAGAGTTTCTAAAAAATTTGCTCTTCTCAAAGTTGATGGTCAAAGCTGTACTTTTAATGCGATCCTGTAACCTATTTAGCAACAGCAGGTGCGTCTCGTAATCCTCACTCACCACGATTACGTCATCAACGTAGCAAAAAATCATGCCATTTGTGACGTCGCTACAAAATGGATGACCGAAGAGCATATCCATCAGTCTCTGCTGTCTAGCGGGCGCGCCACAGAGTCCAAAAGGCATAACTTTGAACTTAAATAGTCCTCGTCCAGGGACCGTGAAACTGGTCTTCTCCTGAGCAGCCCCCTCTAACGGGATCTGCCAGAAACTAGCTTTAAAATCAACGCTGCTGATAAACTTAGCGTTTTTCAGGCTGTCCAGGATCTGCGGAATGTAAGGAATGGCGTAAGCGTCACCCTTGGTGATAGCGTTCAGCTTACGGCAGTCCAAACAAAAACGCCAGGTACCGTCGGACTTCGGAACCATCAGTACAGGATTGTTCCACGGGCTCTCACTTTTGGTGACCACATCCAATTCCAACATCCTGTCCAACTCCTTGTGGAGTTGAGACAACTTCTCCGGGGACATCGGATATGGTCGACACTTTATGGGAGGAGAATCGCCGGTTTCGATCGTGTGCTGAATTAATGTAGTCCGACCCAACCCCTTACGTTCAAAAGAGATGTTCTTAAAACTTTCTATCATGGAATCCGCTAATTCCTTTTGGTATAAGGACAGATCCTGAAAAGATTGAACGGAAGTTACCGGACCATTCAAATTAGAATTATTTATCAAAAACTCAGGAGGTGAGTTAACGAACGCAATGCTCCTAAATATCTCTGGCATTAAATTAAAAGCTTTCCAGAAATCTACGCCTAAAATAATATTTGAGACGATAGATGGTATTACATGAAATCGAATTATCTTTGTAACTTTATTAAAGGTTATGGGTAATGTCATGAAACCGATAGTGTCACACTCCGATCCATCAGCGACGGTTACTTTAGAGTCCGTGGAAGATTCCACCGGATAACCCGCGCTTATCAATCGTGCGTGAGCTCCGTTACCAATTATAGATACGGCTGCGCCTGAATCTAAAAGACCACACATTATCAAATCCAATAAATTTACATGTAAATATGGCCGTACATCACTAGAATGTGGTTCAAACAAAACCGGGGCGACGTCGTGTGATTCAAAATATTTAACCACTAAACCTTGCCAATATCTCCAATCTTCAGAGTCGACCTTCTCTGAAGTGGTCTCGCCGCGGTTTACGCGTATTAGTTTTTTGGCTTTACGTTACATTTCGGACACGACCTACTTGTATAACCGAGCTCACCACAACTGAAGCACTTCACTCTTTTGTCGTCAGCCGTACACTGTGCTCGAGTATGAGTGTTTACTTTACACCTATTACAAAACCCGACCTTTTTGTTGGAATCGAAATGTTTGGGTTTATTTTCCGGTGTCCTAACAAAGTTGTTCTTGTTCGGTTGTCCGAAGTTTGATGTAGGTTTGTTCCCTACAACACTAACCGCTGTCTTACCCTTACTCTTATAAACTAATTCTGGATTCAAACTCGAGGTCTTGGGTGGCTCAGTAAACAAACTGGTTCGCTGACGTGCAGCCTCTAACTTACGACATACCGTCTTTAAATCCGTTACTGTTTCAAAATGGTGTAACGCCAGCTGTTCCGTAAAAATCGGCCTAACATTGTGCAGTAATATTTCCACTTTCTCTTCCTCGGACAAAGATTTCTTCAGTCGTGAAAACAAACAACTCATGACCGAAAAATAAATATGAATAGGTTCATCCTGACCTTGGGTCCTAGACCGAATCTCCCCCATTAGTCGATAATCATAGTCGACAATGTCAAACTCCTCCAAGAGCAAAGAACTGAGGTCTTGCCAAGAGGAGATTTGGTCTTTGACGCCTCGGTACCAGATGAGACCCTGATTCGAAAATAAAGAAAAAGCAGACCTAAACAACTTTTCTTCAGAAACATTATAAGCAACCGCATGTTCAGCAACTGACTCTAAAAAACTACGAGGATCTGCCGTGCCGTCAAACTGTATCTTCCACTTGGCGACGTTGGAGTCCGCCGAACAAGCGGATAGAGATGACACAGCCGCCTGAGGTTCGGTCGCTTTCAAATTTGTTGGTGGTGACGAAGAACCAGATTCTTGCGAATCCAGACGCTGACGCAATTTCTTCAAAGCCTCTTTGACACTGGACTTCACCGTAACGTCAGCCTCTGCCTCCGCATTCACCCTATCTAACCGGAACCACAAGTGACAGAATAAAGCCCTAGCCCGAACCAACAAACTGCGTTCACCTGAGGACTCAAAATCGTCGATGCGTTTCCGAAGGTCTTTTAATTTATCGCCGATAGACGGCAACTCTTTCGCTGGAAGCGCGTCGTCATCGCCTAAGATATCTTCAGGCTTAAAGTCGTTGATCAAACTTTTCAACTGTCTTCTTAATTTAACGACTGTGTCCTCAGGTGTTTCGCCCCGAATAAAAACCTCATAAACCAACTCGTCACGATGCAGCGAATACAAGTGCACTGTGTTCAAATCCATCTTGTAAAACGAAAATAAAAAAAAAATTCGAAAACGAAAAAGTAAAAAAATAATATTCTTAGTTAAAAGGTAATAAGGTTTTGTTATTTTAGTTTTAAAATACTGTTCGTGATAAAATTCTCCAATAAAGTTTCACAGAAAAAAAATGTCCTAAATTTTTTCACCAACTCATGGTCACCCTACTTCATGAAACTCAAAAAAAAATTTTAAACTATTTTAATAATAACCACCTGTTATATGAACACTAAATGCTTAATTTAATGTTAAATTTAAATCGTTTGACAATGTTAAATTTTTTATGTTAATGTAAACATTTCACAAAATTTATTTTCCAAAACAATCTCACTGCATTTACAATGTTAGTCGACCGTTCGACTTACTCCAAAAGGAATTATCCTTACAAGGTTCAATTAAAAATAAACACTTAACCTTTATTTTCTTAAAATGAAACTACAATCAACTCTTCGGTGATTTGAAATAACAAAACATGAACGGAGTATAGATTGTGAACTAATGAGACAAAACCTAATAAAAAATGTTTTTAAGTTTGTCGCATCAAGAAGATTACTAAATAATTTAGTTTATTACAAATTTAAACTACAAAACACCATTCTTAAGTTCACAACCATAACTTTTAACACTTCTCCGAACAAAATTAAATTTCAAATTCTACGTTCACTAAGAACTATTGCATGAATAACAAAATTTTACAAAATTTTATAGATTTGGGATTAATTTGATCACAATAGTGGGCGCCATTGAAAACTGGTATTTTCCCTAGAGGTGGAAAACAATGTAGCTTTTCTAATAAGTAAATGTGTGGTAAATTGTTGCTTACTCAAATAATGCTGGGAAAGAAATCAAAGATGATAATTTGTCTCAAAGCCAAACTCTTTTATTTCATTTCTGGTTAACGCCAATGGCTCGGAAGGATCCGAACACAACACGGACCGTGTGTTCAAGACCGCTTCAATTTGCGTTAAAAGAGTAGTCATCTCCTCGACAGTGAGTAGCTGCTGGCCAACTACTCGATGAAGGTGGGTTTTCACACTCCTAACGTTACTTTCCCATATTCCACCAAAGTGGGGAGAAGACGGCGGATTAAATTTCCATTCTATGGAGTTAGTTATGAACTCCGTCGAGAATTTATCAGAGTACTCTTTTGACGAAACCAATTTATAAATTTCATCCAGGTACGATTTCGCGCCGATGAAATTTGTACCACAATCGGTATAGACAAACTAAATAGGACCGCGTCGCGATATGAACCATTTAAAAGAATTTAAAAACGACTCAGTACTTAAGTCACTAGACAATTCGATATGTACCGCCTTCGTTACGAGACAAACGTACAGGCAAATGTACGCCTTTTGACTGCGTTCGCCACGTCTGCGAAAAGGTATGACCTTTAACGGTTCTGCATAATCGATCCCGGTATGGAAAAATGCCTTAGCTTCCTGCACTCGACAAGCGGGTAAATCCGCCATAACAGGAAATTTATTTTTGGGATTAGCTTTGAAACAAATATTAAATTTTTGCACTCGTTTACGGACGATATTTCTAGCAGACAAAATCCAATATTTTTGACGGAGTAATGACATTAATAATTCAGGTCCAGTGTGTAAATATTTATTGTGATAGTGATCAATTATTAAATCAACAATGTGATGTTGTGCAGGCAACAATATCGGATGCTGACTATTATATGACAAGTCGGCGTTACTCAAACGACCGCCTACCCGAAATATACCATCTTGATCTACAAAAGCCTTTAACTTTAGAAAGGCCGGGGCTAACAGTTTGTTAGTATTAAATTTTTTAAACTCATCGCCAAAGTAAGCGTGCTGTAAATCTTTTATAATTAATTTTTCTGCCATCTCAAAGTGGGATGTTTCAAACCGTCTAGGTAATTTTTTTAGGAATCGCAAAACATAAATAACAGCCCGTAACATCTTCGGCCATGAAGAAATGTTCATAGCGAGAGAACACCAAACAGTAGGTTGAGTGTTTTCAACAGTATTAAGTAAAGTTACAGTTTTTCCTTCGGGAACGTCAGTAGCCGACGTGGGATCGAACTCGCGAATAGGCCACTGCGACATAGGTAACCGCGCGAAGCTAGGGCCGGGAAACCACAATGGATGAGCGCTCAGTTGCGCGGGCGTCAGACCACGTGATAAACAATCGGCAGGGTTATCTTTTCCGGGAATAAAATTAAAGCTACTAGGAGCCAAATATTCCTGAATTTTAGCAACCCTATTTGCCACAAATGTTTGCCATCGCGCAGAAGGCGCGTTGATCCAGGCTAGTGCAACCTGACTGACTGTCCGTAAAAGCATAAACATTATTTATTTTGACGCGAGTTAGGATGTGGGCGAGGGCGAAAGGCTTTTTAAAAAGCTAATTTATAAACAGATAAGAAGGTGTTGATGCTCGGAGGAGCTGGTTAAGACTAACTTTATTTAATCTTGTATTACAATATATAGTATACTTAATGTTCTTGTTTACATGACAAAAGGTTATCTAATTAATGCTGTACATGACTTAGGTAGTTAGCAATCATGGTCATAACAATGGTGTTGATTGTCTTCGTTTCCTGCTACGTGTTATCTTCATGGCTGCTTCCTGGTACGTGGTGTCTTATCGTGCTATGTGGGTGGTTTACACCTACATAACTCCTCCCCTCTTAAGAGAAAGGCGCGTCGTAGATTGAAGCGGCTTGAGAACAACTTCTTCGCCGTCTTCTGGCGTGATACTCATGATCTTGGTTCTTCGAAGCCACCAGAATTTGTATGCTGCCGTCGTTAATGCTGCTATGATGATTATTATGTATAATAGTATGGATGACCAGCTGGGTGAGGTTGTTATCTATGACACTTTTTCTGGGGGTGCTATTTCTTTTGACCTTTGTAGTAGTTTATTTAGATCATCTAATTCGATTGTTTCTAGGTTTACTGCGATTGCAGATGGGTTTGGTGTTTTATATGCGCGTGGCAGTGGAATCGATTCCTTTATGTTAATGTATTTCTGATGTGTTGTTAGGTATCTATCTGCGATTTGAATGGTGCATCTATTGTCTATTGTGATTAAATAAACACCTTTAATTCGCTGATACTGGACATCGTTTCCGCATGTTGTTTTCGCTACTTCTTCTTGCTTTATCATCGCAATCCAGCTATTATCTTGAATTTGTTGAATTAGGTTATTTCTGTAATTTGCTAGTATGTATGTGCAGTTATGTGGTTCTTGGTGTTGTATAAGTTGTGCTATGCAATCGTTGGATTGCTGCAGTTTTTGCCATTCTAGATGTTTACAGATGACGTCTTTGTCGGTGATCTTCAAACATGGTTCGTGGGGGTAAGCAAACTCGTCATTTCCCAAGATAAGGTAAGGGTTTTGTGGAACTAGGATAGTGTTGTTGTTATTGGGGATGGGGTAAAGGTGTAGCAGGTTATATGGGTGTTCTGTTACTAGTGGTATCTCCAATATGAAGTTAAGTGTTTCATTAGTACCGTATGCTTTTACTGTAATTGCCTTTTCCAATAAGTGTATATTTTTTAACTTAGGTGAGTAGGGCAATCTTAAGTTTAATTGGTTTTGTATATAATTTAATTCTTCTATGAGTTAGCTTGGGTCTATTATACTAGGGTGTAGTTTGTTTAAGTGAGAAAATGTAATTGCGTTTTCTAACATAGACAATCTATTGTAAATCTGTTGGAACGATCTTCCTATTTCACTGTATATACTTGTTATTTCATTTCTTTTTTCTAATGAATTTGTTACTTTTGAGATTTTATTAATAGCTAAGGCTATTAATTCTTGATTTGATTTTATTTGTTTAAGTTTAGTTTCGTATTCCTGCGTGAAATCTTTAACTAGTCCTATCGTGTCTTGTTGGCTATTTGCATTATTGTTTACTACTGTTTTAAGTGTTTTAATTTCGCTCTCAAATTTGGCTGCGTCTTCCTGATCTAGATCTCCTGTAATTGATTTTATTATTGAGCCTAATCCGTTTATTAATCCTCTTTTTTGTCTGTAACTTTTTCTAAGACCTATTCTTTCTAATCCTAAATATTCTAGTTTACTTTCTACTGTATCGATTAAATATTCTATTTGCTTGTGTGTTGACAAGTCCTTTATTGTATTATTTTCTTTAAGTTTTATTGTGAAGTAATTACTACATATTTCTATGTATATTTCTCGTAGTTGTGTAATATTATAGATGACTATGAGGTGATATGTGTCTAGTTGATATTGGGCCTTCGCTTCGGTTAGCACTAAAATTCCATTGTGGTTGTCTATTGGCTCAATGATCGCTGTTGCTGTGGTGAGGTGGCATATGATGGTGATGCAGGCGATGGTGTTCCTGAAACATTTTCAGGGCGCCTTAGTAAGCGGAAGTGTACTCTGATAGTTTTCGCGTTAATATGTTTTCCTACTATCTCTGCTATTTGTTCTGGGTGTATTCGGACTATTGTGTATGGTCCTAGGTATCTGGGTTCCTGCTTATTAGACCTTGCTGTTTTTGCTACCTGTTTATACACCTTGTCTCCTACTTTGAAGTTGGGTGTTTCTGTATTTAAGTTGTTTTTATGTACTTGTTTGTTTTTTGATAATTTTGAATTCACTAGTTTTTGTATGTTTTCCATAATTTGTTTGTGTTTAATTACATATTCCTGATAAAATTCTTGTGGGAAATGTAGTTCCAGTGGGTTTCTGCTACTTGTGTGTCCGTATAATAATTCGAAAGGAGTAAATCCTGTAGCTGAGTGTATTGTGTTATTGTATGCTATTATTGCGTATTTCATGAGGTTAGATGGTTCATCTTTATCTGTGATACGTTGAATTCTAATTATTTCTGCAAGTGTTGAATGTAATCGTTCTATGGGTGAGTTTGAGTTAGGGTTATATGGTGTTGTAAAATGTATATGTATGTTGTGCATTGCACAAATTTCTGTTATAACTTCATTGTCGAATTTTGTGTCTGAGTCAGTTGTTATTTTTATTGGAATTCCTATTGTAGAGAAGATACTTAATAGGGCTTCGGCTATGTGTATGCTTGTAGCGGCCACAAGTGGTATGGCTTGTGCATATTTTGTGAAATTGTCAATTATTGTTAAAAATGTTGTACCTCCGCTACTGTATAAATCCATGTACATATGTTCCATGGGTTTATGTGGTGTTTCTGTGAGTGATAATGGTAGTTTTAAGGGATTACGTTCGTATTTGCTTTTTAAGCATTTTTCACATTTGTTTATATATTTTTGTATTGATAGTAGCATGTTTGGCCAATGATAATTTTTGTGTATTTGCTTATAGGTCTCTTGTATCCCTCTGTGAATTGTTTCACCTTCGTGATATTTTTTTATGAATTATTTTTGTTCGTTAATGTTTTCTATTAGTGTCGCTCTATTTAAGCAACGGATTAGTTTAGGACCACGGTCATTGAACGTTGTTTTATATATTTTACAAAAGAGTGCGTAGTAATCTTCATGATGGAAGTAACAATGAAATATTCTGTCTGGGATTGTGTGTTCTAATAGGAATAATTTTATTTGTTCCAAAGTGTTATTGATGGGTATAAAAACGTCTTTTATTATTATTCTTCCTTTGGATCTGTCCTCGACTATGTACTGATTTCCCGGTGTTTTTCTAATATGTAACTGTTTTAATTGTCTGTCTATTGCGTCTTGTATCTCTGGTATTTGTTCAGTTTCTTTGTTGTTCCTAGTATCGATATCTTCGTTAATGGGTACCTCGGGTGTTAGTGGCGGTATGTCGGGTGTTATGGGCATGTCTAGTAAAGTACGTATATCTATATTTTCTAGGTCTAACTGTTCTTCTGATGTACTAGGTTGTTGTTCGCTTATTTCATTATTGTAAATTATTTTTACACGAGATAATGCATCAGCATTGGTGTTTAGTTTACCTTTTTTATATTGCACTTCATATTCGTATTCTGCTAATTTTAATCGCCATCGTGTTAATTTTGAATTTGGGTCTTTTAGGGACATTATCCAAGTTAATGGTCTGTGGTCTGTGTAGATTGTGAATTTTTTTCCATATAGGTATGGGCGGAAATATTTTATGGCCCATACTATTCCTAACAACTCTTTTTCTATTGTAGAGTATCTTTGTTCTGTTTCTGATAATGTGCGTGATGCGTAAGCAGAAACAGAACAAAGATACTCTACAATAGAAAAAGAGTTGTTAGGAATAGTATGGGCCATAAAATATTTCCGCCCATACCTATATGGAAAAAAATTCACAATCTACACAGACCACAGACCATTAACTTGGATAATGTCCCTAAAAGACCCAAATTCAAAATTAACACGATGGCGATTAAAATTAGCAGAATACGAATATGAAGTGCAATATAAAAAAGGTAAACTAAACACCAATGCTGATGCATTATCTCGTGTAAAAATAATTTACAATAATGAAATAAGCGAACAACAACCTAGTACATCAGAAGAACAGTTAGACCTAGAAAATATAGATATACGTACTTTACTAGACATGCCCATAACACCCGACATACCGCCACTAACACCCGAGGTACCCATTAACGAAGATATCGATACTAGGAACAACAAAGAAACTGAACAAATACCAGAGATACAAGACGCAATAGACAGACAATTAAAACAGTTACATATTAGAAAAACACCGGGAAATCAGTACATAGTCGAGGACAGATCCAAAGGAAGAATAATAATAAAAGACGTTTTTATACCCATCAATAACACTTTGGAACAAATAAAATTATTCCTATTAGAACACACAATCCCAGACAGAATATTTCATTGTTACTTCCATCATGAAGATTACTACGCACTCTTTTGTAAAATATATAAAACAACGTTCAATGACCGTGGTCCTAAACTAATCCGTTGCTTAAATAGAGCGACACTAATAGAAAACATTAACGAACAAAAATAATTCATAAAAAAATATCACGAAGGTGAAACAATTCACAGAGGGATACAAGAGACCTATAAGCAAATACACAAAAATTATCATTGGCCAAACATGCTACTATCAATACAAAAATATATAAACAAATGTGAAAAATGCTTAAAAAGCAAATACGAACGTAATCCCTTAAAACTACCATTATCACTCACAGAAACACCACATAAACCCATGGAACATATGTACATGGATTTATACAGTAGCGGAGGTACAACATTTTTAACAATAATTGACAATTTCACAAAATATGCACAAGCCATACCACTTGTGGCCGCTACAAGCATACACATAGCCGAAGCCCTATTAAGTATCTTCTCTACAATAGGAATTCCAATAAAAATAACAACTGACTCAGACACAAAATTCGACAATGAAGTTATAACAGAAATTTGTGCAATGCACAACATACATATACATTTTACAACACCATATAACCCTAACTCAAACTCACCCATAGAACGATTACATTCAACACTTGCAGAAATAATTAGAATTCAACGTATCACAGATAAAGATGAACCATCTAACCTCATGAAATACGCAATAATAGCATACAATAACACAATACACTCAGCTACAGGATTTACTCCTTTCGAATTATTATACGGACACACAAGTAGCAGAAACCCACTGGAACTACATTTCCCACAAGAATTTTATCAGGAATATGTAATTAAACACAAACAAATTATGGAAAACATACAAAACCTAGTGAATTCAAAATTATCAAAAAACAAACAAGTACATAAAAACAACTTAAATACAGAAACACCCAACTTCAAAGTAGGAGACAAGGTGTATAAACAGGTAGCAAAAACAGCAAGGTCTAATAAGCAGGAACCCAGATACCTAGGACCATACACAATAGTCCGAATACACCCAGAACAAATAGCAGAGATAGTAGGAAAACATATTAACGCGAAAACTATCAGAGTACACTTCCGCTTACTAAGGCGCCCTGAAAATGTTTCAGGAACACCATCGCCTGCATCACCATCATATGCCACCTCACCACAGCAACAGCGATCATTGAGCCAATAGACAACCACAATGGAATTTTAGTGCTAACCGAAGCGAAGGCCCAATATCAACTAGACACATATCACCTCATAGTCATCTATAATATTACACAACTACGAGAAATATACATAGA
This sequence comes from Scoparia ambigualis, assembly GCA_963921215.1. NCBI lineage: Eukaryota > Metazoa > Arthropoda > Insecta > Lepidoptera > Crambidae > Scoparia > Scoparia ambigualis. The sequence goes on along the minus strand of OY992506.1, from coordinate 2,907,139 downwards.
AATATGTAGTAATTACTTCACAATAAAACTTAAAGAAAATAATACAATAAAGGACTTGTCAACACACAAGCAAATAGAATATTTAATCGATACAGTAGAAAGTAAACTAGAATATTTAGGATTAGAAAGAATAGGTCTTAGAAAAAGTTACAGACAAAAAAGAGGATTAATAAACGGATTAGGCTCAATAATAAAATCAATTACAGGAGATCTAGATCAGGAAGACGCAGCCAAATTTGAGAGCGAAATTAAAACACTTAAAACAGTAGTAAACAATAATGCAAATAGCCAACAAGACACGATAGGACTAGTTAAAGATTTCACGCAGGAATACGAAACTAAACTTAAACAAATAAAATCAAATCAAGAATTAATAGCCTTAGCTATTAATAAAATCTCAAAAGTAACAAATTCATTAGAAAAAAGAAATGAAATAACAAGTATATACAGTGAAATAGGAAGATCGTTCCAACAGATTTACAATAGATTGTCTATGTTAGAAAACGCAATTACATTTTCTCACTTAAACAAACTACACCCTAGTATAATAGACCCAAGCTAACTCATAGAAGAATTAAATTATATACAAAACCAATTAAACTTAAGATTGCCCTACTCACCTAAGTTAAAAAATATACACTTATTGGAAAAGGCAATTACAGTAAAAGCATACGGTACTAATGAAACACTTAACTTCATATTGGAGATACCACTAGTAACAGAACACCCATATAACCTGCTACACCTTTACCCCATCCCCAATAACAACAACACTATCCTAGTTCCACAAAACCCTTACCTTATCTTGGGAAATGACGAGTTTGCTTACCCCCACGAACCATGTTTGAAGATCACCGACAAAGACGTCATCTGTAAACATCTAGAATGGCAAAAACTGCAGCAATCCAACGATTGCATAGCACAACTTATACAACACCAAGAACCACATAACTGCACATACATACTAGCAAATTACAGAAATAACCTAATTCAACAAATTCAAGATAATAGCTGGATTGCGATGATAAAGCAAGAAGAAGTAGCGAAAACAACATGCGGAAACGATGTCCAGTATCAGCGAATTAAAGGTGTTTATTTAATCACAATAGACAATAGATGCACCATTCAAATCGCAGATAGATACCTAACAACACATCAGAAATACATTAACATAAAGGAATCGATTCCACTGCCACGCGCATATAAAACACCAAACCCATCTGCAATCGCAGTAAACCTAGAAACAATCGAATTAGATGATCTAAATAAACTACTACAAAGGTCAAAAGAAATAGCACCCCCAGAAAAAGTGTCATAGATAACAACCTCACCCAGCTGGTCATCCATACTATTATACATAATAATCATCATAGCAGCATTAACGACGGCAGCATACAAATTCTGGTGGCTTCGAAGAACCAAGATCATGAGTATCACGCCAGAAGACGGCGAAGAAGTTGTTCTCAAGCCGCTTCAATCTACGACGCGCCTTTCTCTTAAGAGGGGAGGAGTTATGTAGGTGTAAACCACCCACATAGCACGATAAGACACCACGTACCAGGAAGCAGCCATGAAGATAACACGTAGCAGGAAACGAAGACAATCAACACCATTGTTATGACCATGATTGCTAACTACCTAAGTCATGTACAGCATTAATTAGATAACCTTTTGTCATGTAAACAAGAACATTAAGTATACTATATATTGTAATACAAGATTAAATAAAGTTAGTCTTAACCAGCTCCTCCGAGCATCAACACCTTCTTATCTGTTTATAAATTAGCTTTTTAAAAAGCCTTTCGCCCTCGCCCACATCCTAACTCGCGTCAAAATAAATAATGTTTATGCTTTTACGGACAGTCAGTCAGGTTGCACTAGCCTGGATCAACGCGCCTTCTGCGCGATGGCAAACATTTGTGGCAAATAGGGTTGCTAAAATTCAGGAATATTTGGCTCCTAGTAGCTTTAATTTTATTCCCGGAAAAGATAACCCTGCCGATTGTTTATCACGTGGTCTGACGCCCGCGCAACTGAGCGCTCATCCATTGTGGTTTCCCGGCCCTAGCTTCGCGCGGTTACCTATGTCGCAGTGGCCTATTCGCGAGTTCGATCCCACGTCGGCTACTGACGTTCCCGAAGGAAAAACTGTAACTTTACTTAATACTGTTGAAAACACTCAACCTACTGTTTGGTGTTCTCTCGCTATGAACATTTCTTCATGGCCGAAGATGTTACGGGCTGTTATTTATGTTTTGCGATTCCTAAAAAAATTACCTAGACGGTTTGAAACATCCCACTTTGAGATGGCAGAAAAATTAATTATAAAAGATTTACAGCACGCTTACTTTGGCGATGAGTTTAAAAAATTTAATACTAACAAACTGTTAGCCCCGGCCTTTCTAAAGTTAAAGGCTTTTGTAGATCAAGATGGTATATTTCGGGTAGGCGGTCGTTTGAGTAACGCCGACTTGTCATATAATAGTCAGCATCCGATATTGTTGCCTGCACAACATCACATTGTTGATTTAATAATTGATCACTATCACAATAAATATTTACACACTGGACCTGAATTATTAATGTCATTACTCCGTCAAAAATATTGGATTTTGTCTGCTAGAAATATCGTCCGTAAACGAGTGCAAAAATTTAATATTTGTTTCAAAGCTAATCCCAAAAATAAATTTCCTGTTATGGCGGATTTACCCGCTTGTCGAGTGCAGGAAGCTAAGGCATTTTTCCATACCGGGATCGATTATGCAGAACCGTTAAAGGTCATACCTTTTCGCAGACGTGGCGAACGCAGTCAAAAGGCGTACATTTGCCTGTACGTTTGTCTCGTAACGAAGGCGGTACATATCGAATTGTCTAGTGACTTAAGTACTGAGTCGTTTTTAAATTCTTTTAAATGGTTCATATCGCGACGCGGTCCTATTAAGTTTGTCTATACCGATTGTGGTACAAATTTCATCGGCGCGAAATCGTACCTGGATGAAATTTATAAATTGGTTTCGTCAAAAGAGTACTCTGATAAATTCTCGACGGAGTTCATAACTAACTCCATAGAATGGAAATTTAATCCGCCGTCTTCTCCCCACTTTGGTGGAATATGGGAAAGTAACGTTAGGAGTGTGAAAACCCACCTTCATCGAGTAGTTGGCCAGCAGCTACTCACTGTCGAGGAGATGACTACTCTTTTAACGCAAATTGAAGCGGTCTTGAACACACGGTCCGTGTTGTGTTCGGATCCTTCCGAGCCATTGGCGTTAACCCCGGCTCACTTTTTGACTTTAACACCGTTAAAGGCTTTTCCTACGGGACCTGTCTCTGAGAATGTTAGTACTATCGACCGAAAACGTATGCTCGACAGTCTAATACAGTCGTTTTGGAAACGTTGGAAGACGGAATATTTAAATACTTTGCAAATTCGCAATAAATGGTTAAAAAATACTTCACTCATTAAAGAAGGTACAGTTGTATTGCTTCAGGCAGAGAATAGTTCTCCATTAGATTGGCCATTAGGTATAATAGAAAAGGTATTTCCGGGTAAAGATGGGGTTGTGCGAGTGGTGAATGTTCGTACGAAGTCGGGCATCTATCGTCGACCTGTTGTTAAGATATACCCGTTGCCTAATCAGTGATTTCTAATCTAACATACAGTCCACTTAATATAATTATCGTAAGTTTATTATTATTTATTTATCATACCATTACACTACATTGATTAGTTTATTTTTGGTTTAATTTAGTATCAGTTTGTTTTGACAGACCTAGGTTCTGTCAAGCTGGGGGGCATGTTTGCGCCAAATAATAAAATAACTTAAAATTAAATATAAAAATTTACATACCATGGGGAAAGGTGAAATTGCCCAGTTACATTCAAATAAAATATGTTATACACGCATATTTTGAATAACGAACATTAGCGCGCTGGTTCGATAGCCCTCCTTGTTCCTCAGACTACTGTCCTCTATCCGTCTCCCTCGCACCTTGTCACCGAAGAAGACGGAAGCTAAGCTAGCTAGTTCCGAATGGCGCCTTGAAGAATTGACAAAGAAAACGCGTGTGCTCGTGAAAAATAATTAAATAGGGCGATAAATTGCTGCCCCTATCAGTGCATCTTACCTTATTAAGTTGCGTGTGTAAATTTAAGCGTGTGAACTTTCACCTAATTAAAAATGGCCAAACGCGTGTGCAAGCGGAGTCGCGTGGCGCGCATGCAAAGGGACTTCGAAGAATCGGCGAAAACCGATCAAGGTGAGATCTATTCCTTTTTTCTCCCAGCATTCACATCCTTCGAATCAGCGCATTCAGAATGTATGAAGTTTAATTTAGAGTAATGTTTAGTATTGACGCTACTATGGTATCTATGTATAGTTTTGAATTCAATAATTTTAATTTTACCTAGTATATAAGCTGACCTTATAACAATTTTATTAGTTTTAATTTTATAAAATAAAGAAAATGCAATGTTGCCAATAAAAAATGCCTATCATTCATTAGCCTCTCTTGTTCTACATAAAATAACTTAACAAAAATGCACACAACAAAACAAATACTCACAATTTCAGAATCATATGACTTTAAGCAAAGTAAACATTTAGCAGTGACAGTTGGTAATATGCAGAAATGTTCATAGGATTGTACGAGTCACTTCTGGGATCCGAGGACTCGCTCCAAATCCGCTTTGGAGCGGAGCTGGTATGCAGGCGAGCCGTCCGCCTGACGACCGAATATGCGGCCCCGTTTCGTCCAGGAGTACCGCCATTGCAGTTTCTTACACTCCTCACGAACTTGATGGAAGAGCTGGCGATTGTGGCGCGTCAGCCGCTCGTTGATGTAGACGCGGCCGCCCGCGGCGCCGGCGAGACGGTGCGCTCGTCGCGCAGCTGGCGGCGTGCCAGCCGCACCACGGTGCGACGGGGGCGAACCCCCGCCTCCGCCGGCGGCGCGCCAACGCGCTCCGCGAACACCACGTCACGCTGCTCCAGGGTGACCCCCAGCCGCGCGGCCAGCACGGTCACGGCCTGCACGACACTCACCCGTAACATCGTACTTTCGGTTCGCGTTCGGCTAACGCTCGGTGCGCTCGGCACGGCTGACAATATGGCGTCGCTTGCCTCTCCTAACTTCGCCGGCCACTGAATTAGTGCTCTTTTCTCGTGTAGTGAAAATTAAAAGTTAAACTGAAAGAAAATACATCATGATAATGATTGACTTCTTTTTGTTTTATTTTCTATAATTTGTGTTGTGTCGAATATTAATAAGAAATAATGGTGGATTATTTACTGTTAAGTGTTCGTGAATGTGCATGAGTGTTAGCAAATAAAACAAAACAGTGCAATCACTTTTTAAATTCTCTGAAGAAGTCCATGTGAGATCTCAATAAAGTCCCAAAGCTTTATTGAGTCTTAAGGGGTTTGGGAGAATATCATTTACCATTAAACGTTCATTATCACTCATTATCATCTAATTTATGCAAAGAAAATATTTACCCTAATATCTTACTTGACACTGGCTAAATGTGCTGATCGCACGAAGCCATTTAAAGATAAAGATAAAATTAAAAAGTCATTTATTCAATAGGTACCTTAAGGAACACTTTGACACGTAAATTTTTTTGATTTACACCAATTCGTAACGCGACCAGACAGAGAAGAATTGGCAAGAAACTCTGCTTGGCTTATATTCTTTTCAACATCTTTGTTACAATTATTATTCTTAACTATTACATTGTTCTTGTGCGAGTTGGAGATAGTTTCATCCCAAGCTTTTTTGTCGTTTAAATAATCAGAAACTTTATAATAAGCTTTATTACAGAGATTGCTTTTAACTACATTTTTGAATTTTTCGACAGATAGATTTAACATGTCACTTGGGATTTTATTATAAAAACGTACACATTGCCCTTTAAAAGATTGACTAACTTTATGGAGCCTTACAGTGGGAACAGTGAGTTTGTCTTTATTTCTAGTGTTAACATTATGTTTATCACTATTTTTCTTAAATAAATTTATGTTTTTTCGGACATACATTAGGTTTTCATATATATATTGACATGGAACTGTCAAAACATTCACGAACTTAAACCTGGTTTGAAGCGATTCTGTGGGGCCCACATTACAAATTGCACGAACAGCCCTCCCCTGCAGCACAAAAATAGTGTTGATATCTGCAGCATTCCCCCACAACAAAATGCCGTAGGACATGATGCTGTGGAAGTAGCTGAAATAAACTAGTCTAGCCGTTTCTACGTCAGTAAGTTCGCGGATCCTTTTAACTGCGTATGCTGCAGAACTATGTCGGCTCGACAACCCATATATATGAGCGCCCCATTGAAGTTTATTATCTAAAGTTATACCTAAAAAGACAGTCGTATCCACAAGATTTAAATCTGCATCATTTATTTAAATGTTAGGTTTAACTACTTTAACATTTGGCAATAAAAACTTATGCATTTTGTTTTAGATCCGTTCAATAATAAATTATTAACATCAAACTAGTTTACAACTTTCGATATTGCATTGTTTACGTCGTCAAAGTTGGTTTGCCGTCGTTTTAATTTAAATATAAGAGACGTGTTATCCGCAAACAATACAATTTCGTGGCTGTCCCTCACAGGTTGAGGTAAGTCGTTAATATAAATTAAAAATAGGAATGGTCCAAATATTGACCCTTGAGGTACACCCATCTTTACTACAGATCCCGGAGAACACTTTCCATTTATATCGACTCTTTGTATTCTGTCAGATAGATAAGAAGTGAGAAGGGCCAAAGCCATACCCCTGACACCATAGTGATGTAGTTTCCTAATCAATGTTTCATGATCTACGCAGTCGAAGTCCTTAGATAAATCACAAAAGATGCCTAAAGCATCATGTGAGTCCTCCCAGGCATCGTAAATATGCGTTACCAACTCAACACCGGCATCAGTTGTTGATCTGCCTCGAGTAAATCCGAATTGTTTGCAGCTGACTAAGAATGAGCTTCTCAAAAATTTTACTAAATGTAGACAGTACTGATATCGGTCTAAAGTTAGTAGGGTCAGAGCTAGTACCTGATTTGAACAGAGGTGTTATTTTGCTATGCTTCATTAGATTAGGGAACTCACCACAGTCAATGCATTCGTTAAATATAAACGCTAGTTCTGGTGCGATTACATCAATCAAAGATGTTAAAATGCTAACGGATATGCCCCAGAGGTCAGTAGTCTTTTTTACATTAAGTAATTTAAATGTTTGTATAATATCATTACTGTTTACATATTGAAAATAAAATGGGATTTTGCAATTTGGTACATTTTCATTTAGTAATGACTATGCAATTGTAGGAGAAGAGTTTAAGGATCTTGTGGTAGAGATTGGAATGTTTGTAAAAAATCTTTCAAATGCATTGGCAACGTCACCATCTTTTTTGACAATGTTATTACCAATATTTAATTTGAACTCGCTATTGTTATGTTTGACTTTACCAGTCTCAATGTTTATTTTTTTTCCAAGTGGCTTTAATTTAATTAATACTGTTTCTAATCTTTGAACTAATATAATTTGCTTTAGCAGCACCACAAAGGTTTTTAAAATTTTTTGAGTAATTTTTAACTTTGTCTTTAAACTCTTTACTAAAATTATACTGTTAGTCATTGTAGAGCTCATACATTCTTTGTCTGCTTATGTGAATACCCACTGTTGCCCACTCAGAGAATGTAGGACTGTCAGAGACCATGATAGATTTTGGTTTAAATATTGAGCTGAATTTTTTGATAAAATTGTAAAAAAAGGAATTATATAAATCATTTGGATTACTATTTTGTTATGAACAAAGTGGACTATTTATCAAACACAATTTTAAATTTTTCTAATCTATGCACTGGTACAAAAGTTATTTCTCTTTTTACATTTTTCTTTAATTTATTTTTAATTTTTATGAACTGACCAAGGTGGTCTGATTTTATGTTACTTATTACATTTTTACATAATATAGTTACATTTGAATTTGGAAAGATATTGTCTATACATTTGGCCGAAGTGTCAGTAATTCTAGTTGGCTCCATAAAGAGAGGTATCCGATCAAATGATTTGAATAAACTAGTAATTTTTGTACTTAATGAGTCAACTTCTAGAAAATTAATATTAAAGTCTCCGCATGTTATAATATTTTTTGTTTGTTTTAGATACTTATATAATATTTCATCCATGACTTTTTCAAAAATATCATATGAGGCGGATGGTGTGCTGTACGTACTTATAACAATAAACTGCTCCAACTCTACGCATGCTATATCAATTTGGCTTTCAACTGACAGATGAACAATGTCCTTACGTTCTTTAAATTTAATTTGTTTATTTAATATTATTAATGAGCCTCCTCGTATAGCATGCGATCTGCAAAAAGAGCTACCAACTTAATGGTTACTGAAATTAAACATGAGGCCAATGTTCTGTAATACAGATGATGTCTATATTATCAGAGTTCATGAACAATTCCAATTCCAACAATTTGCGACCCAGGCCTTGAATATTCTGATGCACCAAGTTAGTATGATTTACAATATCGTATAAATTATTTGTTCTACAATTTTTATTTATTTTATAATTTTTACTATTTTTTATTTTACAATTTTTACAATTTTTTACTATTGTTTAAGAGAAAAAGATTTAATAATAATAATATTACTTAAGATTATATTTTAAATAAAGAGCATAATAATATTAATGTTTATTAAATTTTAATCCTAAATTTGTTTTATTTTATGCCATCTACAATTAACAAGTCGCTGCCGTTAATGTAACATTACATGTTACATTTATTACAGTTAATGTAACATTTTCAGTTTTTTACTTATTAGCGTAGTAAAATTTTGACCCAGTGTCACTAGAACAATGTTGAAATTTTCAATTCGATTACAGTTGAACGTAGAAAAATGTAATATGAGGCCGGAGAGATGTTTCATTAATCAAATATCTGGAAAAAACGGCCCACTGACATTTTTATTCAACGTTTTAATCACGTTTTCATCACGGTTCGGTTTCGGTTTCGGTTTTCGGCCGAAACTATAATCAATCCGAACCTTCGGTTTCTGTTTGGGTTTCGACAAAAAAACATGTTTCGGTTGGACACTACTTAGTACCTACCTACAGAAATGAAACAAGTGAGATAGTCGATGAAACATTTCAACTTTTTATTAATAATCAGTACCAATCTCACACTTAAAAAGAAATAAAAATTAAACTATAATATAAATAAGTCACGTTTGTTAGCGCTGCGGTATGATAAATCGATAAGGAATATAAAAGTATGATATATCATCCCATGAATTTAAATATAATCACTTGTTTTAAAATCGTTATACGTATCGTTGGACATACAAGGAAGGTTTGCCTCACAGTAAAGGTTGTTCCAAAACCTTATTCTTTCTTGATCGGCATAAATCCCTTTAGTCATAGATATGTCGATATTCAAATATGCTTTCTCTTGTGACGTATATTGCGGCCACTCCACCCCAAAGTAATTGTCTGGAGTAGGATTTCTGAAACACATGTATTGTATACATTATAAAATTATTACAAATCTGTGTAATAAATAAATTTGAAACTTAAGATAAATCTTCTGTTATTACAGCCGCATATACTCAAGTTAATGACTATGGTGAGAGTAGAATTAATCATTAAAGCAGATTTATCGCCTTTTAATACAATTCAGTTAATATTGTCACGCGATTTACACATGTATACCAAATTTCAGCGCAATCGGTAACCGGGAAGTGGATCAAAACAAAGTTGCAAAATTCCACCTAAACAAGACATTACATCCATACATACACTGCAAGTTAGATAAAAGCTTGTAAAAAGGCCGAAGCAAGAAAGATTGTGTTGTAATTCCTGCAACGTTTCAGCCATGTAGACGATATCGTTTTTAAATCGCAAATTTAAGATGTATTCGCAGCTGATAATGGATGTTGCTTTGATGAAGGATGCCAAGTCGAAAGTGTTATTTTTACTGCCACCCGTAAGTTGGGTATTCTCAATAAGATGAGGCGGTTTTTCACTCCCGAGCAGCGCTGTTGGCTGTACAAGACTCAGTTGCGTTCTATGGGACGACTCCACTTAATACTTCCTCGATGAACTTGATAGACTGCAAAGGCGAGCGGTACGCATTATTGGAGATGCTGAGGTTACAGCCTCTCTCCAGCTGCGTAGAAACATTGCTTTTCTCAGTGTCTTCTAACGGAATTACTAAGGAGAGTGTTCTGAAGAACTTTTTGATCTAATCCTGCCCTCTCCTTTCCTCTCCCTTACTACACGTGCTGATCTTAAGAACCGCTATCATACTGTGCAGACTATCAGCACTCGTACCGCAGAATTTGACAAGTCGTTCCTCTGTAAGACCATTTGGCTTTGGAATTCCCTGCCGGCGCATGTGTTTCCCAGCTCCTATAGTCACTGGTCTTTTAAGCGGGGCGTGAAACGATATTTATGCAGACCGTCATGAATGGTTGCACTTGTTACCGTGCTTGTAACAAGTGAGCTTGCCGAGGAGCGCTCTCATTATTCTGAACTGCATCGGCTGCTTACCATCAGGCAGGATTGGTCATTATGACGATTCACATTAAAGAAACGTCAATTCTAGTCCAGCGTATTAAACATATCCTACAATGCATTTGTGAATAATTTTGGAGATAACACATCCAGGGGTTTGGGATGGGAGACAGGGGTGTAACAAGGCAACTAAAGCCTTGTTGGTTTTTTGACCTTCTTTGTGAATGACATTCTTTTATATCTAGTTTTCAATTTAAAATTCAAATATATACTTGCATTCTCTGTCTAGCCTATGTTTTCATGTAAATTCAGTTCAGATTCATCCGCAGAGCTAAAAAGAGCTCCTACTATTTATTGTTATTCTACCAAGTTATTATTATTCGTAAATAGGACGTTATTTTAACTAGGCAGTTCCAGGCATACGTCCTGTTGATATTAATAATAACCTAAACCTACATAATATTATACCTAGTTTCAATGTCTAATGTTGTAGCACTTAAATTTTGCTTTACAACTAACCTTTCTATTACTTTATTACACTTCTTAACCCATCGAGCTTTTATCTTCATCTCCTCTCCTATTCGTGTCACTCTCCGTTTCTCCCCTACGTGACAGGGGTCTCACACCGCAATGCAATGGAGATATGCTTGGATATATTGCCAATCGACTTAGCATCGTTGCAAGTATTCTAGAACAGCTCAGGTTACGATAGAGTCAAATGCCTTCTCATAGTACCTACACAAAACTGCTAAGCACAGAAGCCGATTATACTCTTCAGCCTTCTGTATAATCCGCCGTCATGTTAATGTAGAAACGATATCAGTAGATGGCGCCTACACGTAAACATTAGCTCTGTACAATTATTTCATAAATAAATAGTATTACCAAGAAAACTACAAAGTGTTTTATTGTGTGTTAAGTTGTGAAGTGTTATCTCTACGAATTGTTGCATAAATAGAAAGAATTTTTGAAAACAGTGACCAGACAATGTTTTTACCGGGACAGACAAAATACAAGTTAATTTCTATAAATAATTAAAGTTTTAAACACTGAAAAAAGACGACAACCTCAGGCGAGAATCGAACCACGCACCTTCCGCATTCCGGGCGGCTGCCTTAACCACTTGGCTACCGAGTGGAACCAAGAGCTGGATGAGAGTGGCCGCGGATCGTGCTCAGTGGCGTGTTCTTAAGAAGAACGAACAACAAAATAATTGTATGGCAATTTATAGAAATAAATACATTACTTTAAACAGAAAGATTATCAGACACGCAATAAAACCAGCAGTTCAAGGAGAAATATCCAACTCTAAAAATTTGTGTAAGGACGTTTGAGCGATAGTCAATCATAGGCATAGAAACATAAAAAGTAAAAAACAGGAACCACCAATCCTAAAGGTGAAAAACAAATTTATAAATAAGCCAGATGAAATAGCTTAGCGGCGTTTGCTAAGCAATTCGACCATAGCTTGAACAATATTCCAATGGGCGATTTTCCGATATCAAAAAAAAAAAGAAATTGGTTCGTAAATGACTTCATAGATGGCGCTTAGCATAGATTAGTATGGCGCTTAGTAAAAGGCGGGTTCATGAAGAGCACGTGTATGGCTGCGTAATATTTATTCTATTCCAAAATAGAAATAGGTTCTGGATGTCCTGAATATAAATAGGTAAGTAAATACTATTTTTTTATTCTTTTGGTAGACAAGTAAAAGTGTAGAATTTATTACAGCCCTTATGTATCCCAGCTTTCATAAAACGACATCTATCGAGTGTTTTTGAACTAATTTTTACTTTTTAATTTGGGCTGTCAGAAAATCGCCCATTGATATAAAATCGGCACTCAGCTCTCTTCGACATAACGTGATACCGATAACAAATGAGATTACTTTGGATCCAACTGATGCTACGGAAGGTAAAAAAATTGTTCAAAGTATAGAGGTTAAGCGGTCTTGCAGTTATGTTATGATAAGTACCCATAACTATTATGTAATAAAAATAGACTAAATAAAAAAATATTAGCTCGTAAGATGAAAAGGATGGTGGAGCGACGATCTTCGCAAGGTGGCTGGCAAGAGCTGGATGAGAGTGGCCGCGGATCGTGCTCAGTGGCGTGTTCTTGGAGAGACCAATGTCCAGCAGTGGACGAGTATAGTTTGATGATGACGATGATGATGATGAAAACGATATTCTCAAAAAATAATAAACAAAGATACAGATAATGCTTAACGTGTTTCATTTGGTGTGAAATGGATAAAAAATATTTTTTTTATATATCCAAGCATATTCCCATTGCATTGCGGTGTGAGACCCCTGTCCCGTAGGTAGGGGAGAAACGGAGAGTGACACGATGAGGAGAGGAGATGAAGATAAAAGCTCGATGAGTTTAGAAGTATAATAAAGTAATAGAAAGGTTAGTTGTGAAGCCAAATTAATAACCCCTCAAGCTCCAAGCGGCCATGTTTGGCCGCAGCTAAAAACTCGCTATTCCGTCAGACCCCAAGCGGCCATATATGGCCGTGCTGGCCGCGCTCTCCACTTGACTTTGTACCGTGTATTGATACGATTAGAGACCATTTTAGTATGAACAAGGTCGATTATTTCGGTTCTGTGGTACATTTTATGCATCGTGAACGCAAAATTTAACATGAAATGCGTTCCATTTTTTTTATCCTTTTCCGCAAATTTAAATTTCCGCCAATTCGCACCTGCTGTCAAAATTTTTAGACATTTCAATGCCAAGACTGAGAGGTTAATGTATTTATAAATAAGAGTTACAAAATTTTTAAATATTGTTTTCCAAAGAAAAATAAATCGTCTAACTTAGCTAAGAAATCTACACTAAAGTACACAAAAGGCATAAAAGTATCAAGCCAAAAATTCAAAGACTTCTATGTATACAAAAAGAACAACAAAATAATTGTATGGCAATTTATAGAAATAAATACATTACTTTAAACAGAAAGATTATCAGACACGCAATAAAACCAGCAGTTCAAGGAGAAATATCCAACTCTAAAAATTTGTGTAAGGACGTTTGAGCGATAGTCAATCATAGGCATAGAAACTTAAAAAGTAAAAAACAAGAACTACCAATCCTAAAGGTGAAAAACAAATTTATAAATAAGCCAGATGAAATAGCTTAGCGGCGTTTGCTAAGCAATTTGACCATAGCTTGAACAATATTCCAATTGATATAAAATCGGCACTCAGCTCTCTTCGACATAACGTGATACCGATAACAAATGAGATTACTTTGGATCCAACTGATGCTACGGAAGTTAAAAAAATTGTTCAAAGTATAGAGGTTAAGCGGTCTTGCTTGTTATGATAAGTACCCATAACTATTATAAAGGAAAACATTGATATTTTGGCGGAGCTTTTAAGTAGGTTCTATAATAGGTATTTCCTGACCAACTTAAAATAGCCATGGTGTATGTAAAAAAGGATCTAGGTCGGATCCAAAAACGTACAGACCCATTTCTATATTATTACCTGCTCATGCAAAAAATTATGAAAAAAATATTAAATCTCATTTGCTCGCATCGTATCTATTTCTAAACAAAATAATCAATAAGGAGCAATTTGGACTCCTTATTAATGCAACAAAAACAAATGTTATGATTCTTCGGACTAATCATAGGGTATAAAGCAATTACAATATAAAAACTGCAGTAAATGGTAAAAAAGTAGACACTGTTGAAGTCACTAAGTTTCTAGGTGTAAAATTGACAGTTCGTTAAATCAGAAACATGAAATTAAAGAAATAAAAAAAAAGATAAGCTCAGCTTGCTATGTGCTTCAAAGTCTTCGTGATGAGCTGGACATTTCGCATTTAAAAATTGTGTACCATGTACTAATAGAGTCACGACTTCGTTATAGTATATTGTTCTGGGGGAGAAGTTTTACATATAACATACAGAAAGATTTTGTCTTACAAAAGAGAGCAATTAGAACCATAGTCCGCATTAGGCAGCAAGAGTCTTGTCATGAGCATTTCAAAACTCTTCTAATGTTGAATGTTCCTTGCTTGTATATTCTAGTGTTGCTGACAAACTTTGATAAAAATTTAGGTAACGTTGAGTCTTCAGAAGAAAGGGCTAAGAGGGAGACCACTAAAATAAAAGATTTTCCCAATAATATCATTCCAACTAGACTTGCGGTCAGACATTGCTCTCAATATCAGTCATATAAATCATTTAACAAACTGCCTATTGACCAGCTATGCGATTCTCTAAGCGACACATAGACGCTGCATGCATGGCTGTGATCTGCTGTCTCTTTCCAATTGTATGAATATGAAAGAGAAAGAATCATTTCTCAGCGCTGCGGCAGCCGCAAGGCTTTAGCTTAGAGAATCGCACGGCTGAAAATCTCCATCTACAAAGGGTAATTTTAAACTTAAATTAAAGTCATTTTTGTTGAAAAATTGCTTTTACTCAGTTGAGGAATTTATCGAGAGAACGCGATCTTAACCACGAATACCTTCCATGTCAAAATAATTTTAACTTATTTATTTTTTGTAATCCATTTTTTGTTGTTGTTTTATTTAGCTATTATTGCTTAATTACTTTTGTTCCTATTATTATTGTGACTTTTGTGTTTTTTTCATAATGTTTATATTAGTTTTTATTTTTTTAAATTATTATTAAGTACCTATTTTTTAAATGTTCATCACAATGTTAATGAATAAAGAATTAAATTGAATTAATCATGTAAGTAAAAGTGGTCTATAGTGCCGTATCCTCCCTGAAACCTGAACTGCTCTGTGATTCCCTATCTACCACCATTGTGGACAGGGCTTCCCAGCTGGAGTTACGGGCCCGGCTGTTTGTTGCTCCATTGTACTACGGGGTTCCGATTCACGGCCAACTGGTTGTGCTCTTACCGGCGCCTCCGGCGGAATTCCGGACATAGGTTGGACTTGTAGTGGCTTGTGTTTAGCTGTAGAGCTTGGAAATATTCGTCTGTATTGGAATTATTGTATGCCAGGGCTTCCAAACTCGTGCACAGCAAGCAAGACATAGTAGCGGTCTAGGTGGGACCTGAAGCGAAAAGTCCTGCGGAGAACGTAATTTTCCCTTTAATTTAGCAGATTTATTTGATGGTTCTCATTGGACATTAATATGTTGACATCTTCGATAATAGTCTCGATAACTAGTAATTAGTAGAGGCGGCCCCCTAGATGCTGTAGCCTCCAGTTCAGCCAGCCGTATAGGACGTGGGAACTGGCTAGGCTCCCGGATGGATTCCGAGAAGTGATTGTGTTTACTACTTCGCTACCAAAGAGGACACTTGGAAGTTTACTTTAGAGTTGACGACCCGAGCAGTGGCAACTGCGAGTTGTACTTTTTGTACAACAATAAGTGAGCGAGCTTGACAACTTACCTATCTAGAAAATAGGCAGTGAATTACATGTATTCACGGGAAAACTCTCCTGAGACACTAGTCCTGTGAGTACTAAATAAAGAGCGTGCCTCAGCGGGTTCTGATTTGGCGTCCAGACCTAACGCAGATGGTCTCCTGCGCGAGTTGATTTACTGGCGCAGGGACGTCTGGCATTTCTTGTTTAACCTCAAGTTTGGTCTCGAGGTGCCAGTACCAATATATAAAACTAGTGATGTAAGGAGAGGGAATGCTCTGAAATTGATCTAGTCTTCACTAAAGGCGTTTTTGGTGACTCTTTAAGAACAGTTTGTAGACGTGACTTAGAAGCGAAATGGGTCGGTAGTTCTTCAGTAGGGTGGTTCTAGTCTCCTTATTTGAAGAGCAGCACGACGACAGCAGGTACTCAAATCAAAGAAAACGGTGTTGAAAATGTTGTGGTAGATTGACTAGATTTGACACCGTCCTTACCAGGGGTTTTTCCGTTTTTAAGCTACCTAAGAGCCATTTCAATTTTGCCTAGCTTTGGTTTTAGGTGGTGGTCAATTGTGTATTAAAGCGTTAGAGGTCACAGCTCACCAGCTTAAAAAACTTCTTGTTGAGAGCTCGCTCGAACGAAGTGACAGGTAGGTCTACGCGCCGTCTCTTCATGAGCCTAATGTAAGTAACATGACTTTTTGACACGCTAAAACTCGCAAAATCGCAGACCCTTCATCCTAAGAATTCCAGTCACGTTTCATAATTAATTCATTAGAACCAATAAATTTTGTATTTTTCTCAGATTTCTCAGAAAATACAGACTTATTTCTAGCAATTGTTGTCAAACATGTTACGTAATACTTTAATTGTGAAAAATAAATCAGTTAAAGAAATTTAAAAAATATATTTTATATAATTAATTATTCTTATTGCAGCTGCTAAATAACTATTTTGACATCAAAGGCCTCGCGAATAGCAAATATAACTATTAACAACCATGGGCCGGTCAGCCCGCTACATCAGTATTTAGGTACGTAATAATAAACAAGTAGCGAAAGATTAAGTATATTGCTGCCGTACTCAGAGACGTCAATTAACTTTTAATGACATTTCATTAAAATTTTCTTCACTATTTAGTCCTACACATGAGAAAGTAAGAGCAAGAGACTTAATTGTTAAAATTAATTTACGGCTCTGAGTAAGGCAGTAAGTTTTAGAAGTAATTTTGTATGTTTAATCTCAGAATAAAAACATCCATAGTAAATTGTGTAGGTACTTACCCAGATTTTGCAAAATTCGTCCATAATTGTGTCATCATATTTACTCGTTTCTTTGCTTTATCCTGAGCTTTATAAATTTCTATATTTTCCGAACTTTCAAACAAGTAAGCAACATCATCAGCATGAGCCGCGCCTTTCTCATTTGCAAGGCCTAATTCTGCTTTAAATATATTTAATTGTGTATCGTAGCTGAACTTATACATGTAAATGGGTATCGTTGATCCAAGTCGGTTTTTATAGAAATCCGTAAATCGGTGTATATTAGCTGAAAAATAGCTGTCCGTGAGATCATCAGTAACTTCTTCACTCGTCTCATTGCTGAACGTTCCATTACCAACGTAAAAACGTTTTACACGTTCCCCGAACTCAGTAGCGTTATCTGCAGACAAATTGTGGATGATGTCAGCAGGAAGCAAATACGTCACGTTTTTATTGTACACTTCAATTTTCTTTAATCTATATTTCAGAAACAAGTAACCTTCTTTTGAAGTGTATCCGATCATAAATGGAACTTTATTGATTTTGTTAGCCAGCAGTACATCGATAGGTAATTCTGTAAGAAAAGGTTCTACGTTTTCGAATCTTTTCTCTACAGTCGGAGCCCAAGCCAATGGTGGATACCTATATAACTCATCCAATGTTAGTACTGGATTTGTAACGTTTACTAGATCAAGTGCTTTAACACTTTGCAAGAACTGAAGTAACTCTTCACCATCATCAGTATCTTTTCCCAAATGTTTACCTAGTCTGAACGCTCTGTCTCTCAAGTCATATCCAGTCAACCACTTGTCAAGACACGAACCACTCTGCGCTATAGCCTTCTGAAATAGTCCACGAGTCATAGGCGACAGCAAATGGAAGGTGACTGAAGCGGAACCAGCGCTTTCACCAAATAACAGGACGTTATTTGGATCCCCTCCAAACTGCGCGATATTTTCTTTGACCCAACGAAGAGCAGCCACTTGGTCCTTTATTCCAGCGTTGCCAGGTACCTCAGGTGTGTCAAGGCACATAAATCCTAAAGCCTCGAGTCTATAATTCATGGTGACTAGTATCACATTATGGCGCACCAGATATCTTGGACCATAAGCATTATCGTTACATGATCCAGTATAAAATGCCCCGCCGTGTATGAAAACCATTACAGGCAACAATGCTTTAGGTTCTAAAGATTTTGTGAAAACGTTTAAAAACAAGCAGTCTTCATGTCCATCTAATATCATGTGTTCACTTAAATCTAACTGAGGACACTTTTTCCCATTCTTTTTGGCATCATAAATCCCAGTCCATGGTTGTGGTGGCAAAGGATCCTGAAAGAAATAATATTGTAAAAGTGAATTTTGTGATTACAGTTTGAGTAACTTAAAACACGTACCACTTTTTAGTAAAAAAAAAATACCTAAGTATGTGTATTTTTATATACACATGTATAGAGACCTTGATGGGCACTTATAATTAATTATTTTAATAAGGTGACTAAGCTAATAGACATGATTTCTAGCGATGACTCGATTTCAATGAGTCGAGTCCTCTAGTGGGACCTTACTCTTTATCTTTAATTTTAATAATTTATTAATTTATTGTATGAAATAATATAAATAGCCCTTGCCGGGTTATTCGAGGCTTCTTCTCGGTACAAGGTCTCCAATGCCAGGGTTTACGGATAACTTATAATATATTAACGTTCAAAAATACTTTGTGTAAAGTTTCTTTTAAATATCCCCTCTGTGGTGCCCATAAAAAACCTGTTTTCTCAATAATATTTAAAAAGCTTTGTCCGGTGATAGGTATGGGGTGGGTAATCTATTGACCATACCGTCATTAACCTATAGAAGTAGCTAGAGTCTGGCTATCAAGTAGTCCATGGATATTTTAGATGCTAATACTAAATGCGAATGTCAACATCAATTTCCAAAATTGTTAGTTGGTCGTCAGTAGTTTTGTGTGATTTTGTTTTAACGATTTACGGATGTAAAAATGAATAAAACTATTAAAAGCGGAGTGCGGAAGATGTTGTTTTACATGATTTCAAAGTTTCAAGAAAAACAACTTTTTTTTAAATATTCTACAACGGGTAAGCGCTTGGCCTTCATCTCATCTGATGGTTAGTGACGGTAAGGCTGAAGGTGGAAGCGCGCTTCACCCGAAGACAATCAAAAACAAGATTGTTTATTTATTTATTATTGGTCTACCAACTATTGTAACACATACAATGAGATTTGCAGAACAACATTAGGCTAAGTGTAACAATAACTTACAGGTAAACAAAACATGCATAGATGAAACAAAAGCTAAACTTAATATGAAAACATTAAAAATATAAAATGGAAAAGATAAATAAGTAAATTATAAACTAAAGAAACCTTAAACCTACGTAATAATTAACATAGAAACTACAAAAAATGTCGCTCTGCAGTAAATTTGTACCCTCATGAGATCTAATAACCCTTTTAAATTTTAAGTCATCTGCAAACATGTATACGTGTGAAAAATGAAAACAAGAAGGGATATCGTTAATAAAGAAATTAAACAAGGCTGTCCCTAAATGAGATCCTTACCTGATGATATAGCACGTGAAGTAGAATGATATCTATTGACAAAAACGTAAAATGATCTTTCAGCCAGGTACGATGTAATCCATTCATGCAGTTTACCAGAGATGCCGTAGCAACGCAGTTTCATTAAGAGTATTTTATGAAAGACTATGTCGAATGCCTTACTGTGAAATCTGCATAAATTACATCAGCTTGAAAACTGGAGTCCACAGCCTTTATTAGAGATTCAGTGAAGCATACCAAATTTGTATTTGTAGATCGCTATTGAACAAAACCGTGCTGGTGGTCACTTAAGGGGGTGCCGCGCGATCGCATAAACTGACATAAGTCTCTTAATGAACTTCAAAGCAAAATCAATCATATTGATATTAAAAATTAGAACAATAATTCTGCTTTGAAGTTTCAGATCTAGTAATTTGATAAGAGCAATGTTTTTATTCTGCGAAATGTACAAAACCATCACGTGCTTGTGTAAAAAATAAAAATTTACTTTCTTTAAGATGGGGTGACCTGCGAAATATGAATACAAAGATTTTCATGTAAGAGCTATTGTTTCATGCGTAAAATTAAGAAAGTTGTCGAAATAAAATGTTTTTAGGAGTCATTAGATTTATGTATTGTTTGTTATTGTTTAAAGATATTAAATTTTAACAAGACCACGACCTTGTGCAATGATCAGGCTAACGTACGTAAGTTCTTTTAATGTATTTGACTAATTCAGCGCATAGTACAAGTAACTTAAAAATACGTAAATTTTTACAATTTCGTGCAGAATACTTAAGGAAGTACAGTCGCAGATGTCTCTGAAAATAAAGAAAAACCAGAGATTTCAATATCTTGGCAAAACATGACAGAGTTGATATTGGCCTGTAGTACATTGCTTTTGCTTTCAGATCTAAAAACAAGGTACAATCTTGCCTATTTTTCATTTCATGCGAAAAATCCCGGATGACAATGACTCGTTGTAGATAATGGTCAGAGGGTTTTTCAGAATCTCCTCTTCTAAACGCTTTATGTAAATTCTATGACACAATTTGGCTTGAGTATGGTACCGCTTTGAGATAAGTTTTAATTGAATGGTATCCATTGGATTTTTTAATAGATTGTAACGTTTTCTGATTTTATTTTTTTCTTTCAACGTTTTGTTTAAAATACTAGATACTTATAATTTTTTATTTTGCGTAGTAGAACAAATTTTTTATAGCGGTTTCGAGTGCCTCGTACAATACCTTAACTTTACCACTCACATATCTCTGTACTTTAAAAACTTTATCCCATTCAATGTCCTTTAAATAACTTTGAATTGATTCATAATCCGCTTTGTTAAAATAACGGCTCATATTACTATTATTATATGGCATTGTATGTTCTTTGCTTAGGGGTATTTCTATTTTGAGGGGCGGGTGAAATTCGTCAACATAAACAATAATAATAGCCCACGCCGACAAACTGCTGCTTTCTATGCGCAAACGTTTTTCTTTCTTTCTCATTTTCTTTCTATACAATAATCACTATCGTCGTCACTATAAACTCGTTTAGGCATCGTAACACTACATGAGTATATTAAAGGGGAAAAATCGTGGTGATTGGCGAAGCACAAAAACGCGAATGAGCGGTCGTACAATCGAGTCGCAGAGGAAAACGACAACTACCCTACAAAAAATTGTTTAAATTTTGCTTTTAACTTAGTGGATGAAAGGCGACACGATACGTGTTACTACAAGTGTAACCTAATCTCAAAGGACGAAACAACGAATGTATAATTGTATTTCTCTTCGTCATGCTTATCACGTTTACGTTTTGGCATTTAATTACTATTCTAACTAGTCAATATACGAAAAACTAATAAAAACAGTAACTGAATGTGCGAAACAGCGAAGCACTAAATTGTGAGTGACACCGGTGACATTCAACTATAGCAGGGAGGCGCAGGATTTCACAACTACCTTGTTTCAGATTTTTTTTATCTTTAAATATATTGCGAAACGGCGAGCCTTGAGCAAAGAATATATACACTACCGCGAAAAGAAGCAACACTGAAAGCATGTGTGCTCGTAAAATCGCTCGCGGCTATGTGTGGGGTGCCTGGATCGGCGCGGGGGTGGAGCGGGCAGTCTAGTGACTGCCCTCGGCCGAGGGCTGAGTCGAGCGAACAAGCGTCTGTGATTCTGTATTGCGCACCGCACGCACGGACTGACCCGAGTACACGCACTAGTAATCATGCCCGGCTTTCAATATTTTTGTGTATACGGCTGTGGTAATAAAATACTCAAAAAAACGAATAAAAGTTTTTTCTCATTTCTTAGCGATCCAGAAAATGAAGTGCTTTATACTAACATTTTATATTAACATTCTATTACCTATTTTCTGTATTACACGTAGGTAGTACTTATCTAAATCACTCCTGACGTTTGAAGTAGATACTCGTATTTTCACTAACATCATTCACAACTACCTACCTACTTATTATAAAACATTACATATTCCAAAAGAAAGTTCCTCCGCGTCTGTATCTAACTAGTTTATTATTCCCTTTTCATGCTTATTATATTAATGGTGCTACGCATTAATATTAATTTTAGTGCTACTCCCATACATTCCTTACTAACGGACGGATACCATTCATTCTGTACCGTTACAGGGTGCTTTCCTGCTTTTGAGGCCCTAACAATAGTTTAATTTTTTTTGGGTTCTGCTCTTTTCATATGGTACCTAGACTAATATCGGCGGGTTTACTATAGTCGTTTTTATGGATTGTACAATATTTTTAAATTCTAGATCGAATGCATTAGCAATTGCACGCACGTAGGTACCTATTTACTTAGTTAAGTATTATAATATCAATAAAATTCTACTAGTCACATACAATTAATTAGTACCTACTTATATTATTACAATTTACAAGTACCTAACTAGGTTGGTAGGTACTTACTTAATGAAGTAACTGCTAATACTAGAACGAAAATATGATATAAAACCGTAAGAAGTATAGGTAGGTAGTACGTTATCTGTCTGTACCTACTTCTTACATATCATCCGTACGACCTATCTTTCACTTTCCTACTTAATTGTCCTTGCACAGGTTTACATTACATAACATACTATGTAACGTATACGTCTTCTTTGGCACAAGTCTAAATTCCATTTCGGTATCAACCCTAGCGTTTACACATTCTGCTCAAGGTCACCGGCGCTCGAGCTCACGTACACGGAGTGTCACCGGTGTGCCTTGGGTGTGATAACATGTGTTACTATGCTTATCGAGAACGCAGCACGAGAGTAATTGAATTATTATTGCGTCTTAACCGATAATATATAGGTAGCTCGCAACTTTTTAAAAATGATTTTGATTTAATTTTGATTTCAGATGTAACAATAATAGTATCAACTTCGTTTATTCATTGTATAGCCAGTATTACCAGCAGCAGATTTTTTTTAAATTCCGCCGTTTCTTAAGTTCTTACTTTCATAAGCCAGACTCTACTACTGCATGCCCTTCAGCAGCATCATTGGTTTTATAGAATAGGATATGGTTGTGTATAATAAATTAAAACATTTAATTATCATTAGCTGAGCTGTGTGGTGGCGGCTAAGAATACTACTTACTAAGCCATTTCTTCCCATGGGGGTTGTAGTAGGCGACTAATACATAAAGCGGGGATGGCACCACCTGTCACGCTGCGCACATGTGCAGTAGCTGTTTGGTGTGCCGTGGACTCTGGCAGTGCTTTTGCGGTCACCATTGCCTAGTATGACAAACCATTTGGGGATAATAGTGGTGACTGTATGTATGTTTCAATTACTTTAAATCGTAGTTTTCCGACAGGCGGCTGAGCATACGGAATGCCTCTGAACTTGTAAAAGGTTGATCCATCTAACAGCTTCCCTGCTACGCCTTCTAGCGCTCCTTGCTTCACCTTTACTATTATCTGAAAAAAGTATTTAATATTAACTATGGTTTTTTAACTAGATTTTTGCAATGGCATGAATCTATTAATATGTCCATGAATTTTTATTTTTATTGAAAAGCCACAAATAACTTCGTACTACTGCGTAGCTAATAACATACATGAATACACACTTAGCCAAGTTTATTATTATTAACCGTGTCGCATAGCGGTGAAAGAATACTACCACCCCCTCTCTTCCATTGGGTGTCATAAAAGGCGACTAACGGACTAAAGACTGCACATTCCTCCAACAGCATAGAGCGGCGATGGGCTCACCACCTGTCACGCTGAGTACATGTGCAGTCACTATTTGGTGAAAACTGAACTATGGTAGAGGACTGCCTTTGCGGTCCTCATTGCCTAGTCCCTGACTACCCCTGCGGGGATAATAGTCGTGATTATATGTATGTGTTTAACTACTTGTATGAATTTATCATTGCCTTGGCTTAAAGAATAGTTACATGAATCAATATATTCAATTCAATTTAACACAAATTTTGTTGCTAACAAATATCATTTCCAGAAAACGTTGATAAAATTATATAGAACGGATGTTGGTTGATGATGTTGAAATTGAATAAAGTCGACCTCGGCTTTCAAAAACAGCCACGGTAGTACAGTTGGTAGTGCACCTGACCTGGAATGTCAGAGAGGTGCAGGTTCGAATCCTGGTCATGGCTTTTTTTTCAATATTTTACTATTTCAGTTATTCGAAAAAAAACAATACTTACAAAATACAACGAATAAAGAATCAGTCATTGGTTGAGCCGTTTTTGAGTTTTGCGCTTAGCAACACATTTGGCGATTCGTTTTTATTTACATAGATTTCTATTTCACCCAATCATTTCTATTTATTTATTTATTTATTGGGGTAACCAACAAAGCAATTACACAAAAACATGCTTAACATACATTGCATCTTACAAAAAATGATTAATGCTTTACTTATAGGTACCACTACATGCAAGTAACATAATTAATTAATGTTTAATCTCAAGTAACAGACATCCCTTAGAGACAAAATAATTTAAAATTTATCTATCGTCAGTCATACATTTTATTCATTCATTTGTTCGTTCCCATACCGGCATAGTTCCGTTGTCTGAGCCCGCTGACTGGTTGACGGGCTCGGGCGCCGCCGGCTGCGTTGTATTCTCAGAGCTTACAGATTCGTTAGAGTCCTGGAAGACGAATCCCCAAAAAAAAGTAATATACAGGGTGATCAATCCAAATGGGTCAGTAGGAAATCAAAAACTATTAGAGATACGTAGTGAAATCTTTTCTTAGGAAACATGGCGTCGATTTTAGATTTAATAAAAATGGCATTCAATTTTTAACACTCATACATAACCAGGAATCGAACCCGGTCAAAATTCTCCGCTCACCTCTTCTCCATTCTCAGTCACCGCTCCACTACGGCTACAATTTAAATAATTTGCTAAATGCCGTGATTAGTTGATCAACATGAATAATCTGAAGAGACCACTTAAGCATATTATCTTACATCAACACCATTTGCGTTTATTTAAAACTAGCAGCCATTTGTTTATTTAAAATTTAAAAATGGAATATGCACACAATAAATATAAAATAACACAGACGCACGATGGTAGACACGAATTGAAACCGGTGTACGCAAAATTTATCAGCTGTTTAAAAAAGGCAATTTAAATATTAAAAAATGTGTTTTATACATAAATATTATTCCCTTGTTTAGTACAAATTTCAACCAGTAGTGTTATTTTATTGATCTGACTGGTTTTTTTGTGAAATAAAACCATCAACGGCAAAGTGACAGTTGAATTATTACATTGAAGAACATATCTATACAATAACGCAACAACTGATTCTGAGGATTGCAGCATCACTAAACCGGGGAAGTATTGTTTTTAATTTTGTATTATATAAGTAAGTACATATAGTACCTATTTAAAAAATAATAAGAAGAATTGTTATCAGACACTAATATTGATTGGTCTTTTTATTCTTGTTACTTTGTTACTACATGTTCCTCGGAATAATACATTTAAGTATCAACTTTACAAATCTTACATATTAGTGAGTATCGTCACACCTCAATTACGATTTGGCTTGGTTAACCTCTCTTGACTTGACTATAAAGTGGAAGTGAAGTTGATTGTGACACAGACCTTAGAATAATAACGCTATAGAAAGATAGTCTTCATACAAGCGCTCTGTCAAAAATGAAGCACTAAACCGATTCACACACGCGTGACGTGCGCGCATGGCCATGATCTGCTGTCTCTTTCCAATTCTATGAATATGAAAGAGACAGCACTGCGGCAGCCGCTGCTACCGAGGCTTTAACTTAGAGAATCACACTGCAGTACGTTTATATTTTGACCTAATTAACTACAAGATACTATGAAATACTGAAAGCTTACCTGTGAAAAGTGATGTTATTACACTTCTTTTGTTTTTCAGATGTGTTGTGACACAATTTAACTGCACAAACCGTCATTTTTTTTTTGTTTTCGCGAGACACGTTCGGCGCGCTGTGACATTGAACACTACGGAGCGGTCCGGCGTTTGGTGCCATTTCTGGCTCCAATTAATGTGCTTCAAAATAGGCGCGCGAACTTGGTTTCTGAAGCGTTATTATTCTAAGACTACAACACATTACAATCAGAACTTGATTGCACATTTAAAAGTTGCTTCTTTTCACAACTACTTTAGAAACTTTTAAAAAGTGTTTTTTAGTAAATATTTATATACTCGTATTTATGACCTAAATTTCCTACCCACGCCATAACAGCAAATATTTCTTTTATGATAGTTTTGGTTATTAATAAATTAATTTTGGTTATTCGTTTGTAAATCAAAGTAGTTTTTATGTACTTAGCTAATATATAAGAAATTTACACATTGAAATCAAATTTGTAAAATTCATAGGTACATGTAACAAGGAGACTATCACTATTTTATAATATTAATCTGATTCTAATTTCCGATAAAGTACATTTTACAATGGAAAATTTTTTTTATACTTAAACTTTGATACAACAAAGATAAATAATTTGTAAAGTATATTTAACGTTTTCTTTAGGTTTAGAGTTTAAAATTAGTTAACTCTAAACTAGCTACAAAGATTCTTTGTTCGATAAAGTTGTACTAGTCAATAAATCAATTAATCTGTTTTCAAATATACACTCTGTCAAAAAAGTTTCGGGAACGGATGATTTATTTGATTCCAAATTCAAATTTTTGTTATTTTATTGTTGTTAGATTGGCACAACTGTTATCCATTTTGGCGCGGAGTTTGAGTTGCATCTGTTATTAAGATTAAATACAGTGCTGTTTTTAGTTAGTTTATATCTAGTGTGTGTTGCGAATTTCATAATGGATAAAAACATCGAACAAAGAGTTTGTCTTAAATTTTGCGTCGCCAATGGAATTTCGTGTTCGGAGTCACTGAAAATGTTACAGAAGGCTTACGGTGAATCAACTTTATCAAAAACACGTGCTTATAAGTGGTACAAAGCGTTCAAAAGCAGTCGAGATGTGACGGAAGATTTGCTTCGCTCTGGTAGGCCATCAACGTCTTCAACTGAAGTTAACATCGCAAAAGTGAAAGATATGGTGACTAAAAAACCTTATGCAAGTTTGAGAGAGATAGCCGCTGAACTTTCTGTGTCTGACGAGTCGACCCGTACCATTTTATATAATCACTAGGGTATAAAACATGTTGCCGCTCGGCTTGTCTCAAAAGACCTGAATTTTCTCCAAAAACTCAATCGTATAAGAGTCGCTGAGGACATGCTAGAAAGAGTCAATTCCGACCCAACATTCATGCAACGCATTGTTACTGGTGACGAGATGTGGGTTTACGAGTTTGACTTGCAAACTAGTCAACAAGTGTGGCGCCTTCCGACTGAACCGAAACCGAAAAACCACGCCAAAGTCGATTAAAAGTCAAAGTCATGTTGACTGTTTTCTTCGAATATCGCGGTGTTGTGCACTCGGATTTCTTGCCAGAAGGTCAAACGGTAAATAAAGAATATTATTTGAGCGTTATGCGGCGTTTAAGAGAGCCAATTCGACGAAAAAGGCCAAATTTGTGAAAAGAAAATTCTTGGATTTTTCACCACGATAATGCGCCTTTGCACAAGGCCATCATTGTAAACGAATTTTTGACCAAAAACTCAACAAATACCATCAAGCAACCACCTTCTTCACCAGATATGGCTTCAGCCGACTTCTTTCTTTTTCCTAAACTCAAATAACCACTTCGTGGAACCCGATATTATTCTGTAGAAGACATAAAAGAGAATTCGCGACGAGAACTGAACTCAGTTCCAATAAAAGCGTTTTTTACAAGAAATAAAAAACATGTTAAACGAGAAATTTGAGCTAAAAGATCTAGCAGCACCGAAATGCCTGATTGGGATCGACGTAACATACAAAAGAGGCAAAATTAAACTAAACCAAGAAAAGTTCATAGAAGAACTTTCAAAAAGTTTAAAATGGAAGGCTGCAAATCAGTATCTACGCCTATAGAAGCCATTATACTAGAGAAAGGTATAAGAGATGACAGGCTAAATCTTCCATACAAAAACTTAATTGGCACCCTCATGTATATGGCAGTGGCAATTCGCCCTTACATAATGTTAGCAATAAGCTACCTCTCTCAATTTAAATATTGCTATAGAGAAGAGCATTTTAAAAGCGCGAAGAGAGTACAGCGTTACCTAAAAGGAACGAAGAGCGTCGGCCTGATTTTCAGAAAAACTGGTTTAGACCTGTACGGGATGGCAGACGCAGATTGGGGTGCATGTAAGCTTGATCGAAAGTCATTTTCAGGCTATTGTTTTAAATATGCTGGAACAGCTATATGTTGGATGTCTAAAAAACAGAGAAGCGTCGCTCTATCCACAGGCCGAATATGTTGTTCTGACTGAAGCAGCTAAAGAAGCGATCTACCTAAGAAGTTTGTACAAAGACTAAGGAGTTAGCTATGAACGAATTGTCGTATTGAATAACAACCAAGCCGCCCTAAAACTGAGCAATAATGAAATGGTGACTTCTAAATTGAAACACATCGACCTTAAGATGCATTTTATACGAAATTGTATCCAAGAAAGATTAATAGAAGTCAAGTATCTTCGGACAGAAGACATGGAGGCAGACCTGCTCACCAAGGCTTTGGCTGGTCCGCGCCTGCTGAAATTGCGAAGTAGTTTAGCACTGTCCTGTTGACCTCGACAGTGTCGTAAAGAGAAGTGTGAGCACTGGCTGGCACTGCCCTGTCATGTCATCTATGGTTTTGCTTAACTTAGCAACTGATATTGTTTTGCATTGTCAAATAGAGAAATGACTGAGTAAATTCATAAAGATACTGATATTAAATATTGTATTATTTCATGCAATGAGATCGATGCCCTACGTAGTAAAACCCTAACAGCGATAAAATAAATTTAGATGAATAACTAACATTTTGTGTAATATTGATCTTTTCCCGGTACTTTCTTGACAGAGTAGTATGTACTTAATTTGTCTAGGAAGATAATTTGGTATTAACAAAATAAAAATGAATAGTATTCTTAGTCTGAATATTTCAGGTGTAAACAAACTCAATAGGATGACCCGCAAGGCCCTAGCACAAAATACCGAGGCAAAACTTCGACAAGTACTCAACGAACTTAAACTATCCAATGAGACCTGCAACCAACTACTCCGGGAAAGAGATAAGAGTGAGGAAGAAATAAAAATCATCATAGGTAAGAACACACAACTAAAAACCGAGCTTGCTACATTGCACAATCAACACTACGAGGTGCTTTCTCCCATGTTGGGCCTGGGGGGTCGACCCCAGAGGGTTCGGGACCCAACCAACAATATTATGACGAGGGGCCCGATCGGGCGGCCAATTCATATCTTGCCATTCATGCTCCTGTCCCTTCGGGGAGGAGGTCTAGGAGAGGTAGGGCCATATCGGATTGCAGTGGGCGGGTGCCATTGGGCACCGACAACCTTCGCTGGGGTGGTACGGTCACCACCCTGTACGCGCCCATGCTCGTGGCAGGGAACGCGAGTGAATTCCCCACCTTCGTCGCCGTCCCTTCTCCCATCGGCTCGGCTATTCCCTCCACTTATAGAGCGCCCACGCCTGGAGCCACTTCTTCCAGTGTACGGGAGGTTTGGGCATTCCGCGAGGACCTACATAAGGCGGGATGATAGACGGTCACTTTATGGTGGTTACCTCCCGCCTCGTGCTAGTAGGAGGGGAGAGGACTCGGGTCCCAAAGAGGAAATTGTTCCCACCCGCGCGTTGCTTCCGAACCAGAGACTAGTTTGCTTTCTACAGCCTCTGTTTGCGTTTGGGGCTCTGATGGTAGCACTCGCCAGGCTCGCGCCCGGTTGGAATCAGAGCTGTATTGTGTTGAGTTGTTGCGGGTTGGTTAGGTCACACCATTAATAATTAATATATGAATAATAATAATCTCATTTTATGCGCTTTATTGGGACGTCGTACGGTTCGGAACGTCGTGTTTCGGTGCTTGCCTTGTTATCGGCTCAAGGCAGCCACGATGCAGCCTACCACCCGTTTGTCTGTCTATCTACCTACCTACCTTTTTGGTTATTAAATCATACGTGAGTTGCACTTTTATAGACCCAAATATACATCCAACGTTATTAATAGCATAAGGCCAAATTACTACATTAATACAGTTATTTGAGCCAACAGCACTGTCGAAGACTACAATCGATCAACTGATACAAAGTTTCCTTACTAGAGGGAGCCACCTGTGAAAAGTTTGATAAAAAAGAAGAAAAATAAAAAGTGGAAAAGTAAAAATATAAAATATCAACTAATAAAAAAGTAAACACATAACTAACAATTACATATATTTAAAAATAAAACATAATATTGAAAATCAAACTTTAACATGGAGGAAATTTTAAATGCACTTAAGAAAATTCAGAATGAGCTAGACGAACAAAAAGTAGCAATACAGGAAAGTGGTAAAAATGTTACAGAACAAATAACAAAGAATGTAAACAAAACGTTAGAAAACGGATAAAATGTTTTCTAGAAAAAAAATCAACCAGTCTCAGGAAGCTCGAGTGGGATTCAAACCCACGAGCATAGCATTGTAAAAGCAAAATTTCAATAATAAAAGTGTTAGAAGGTAAGTTTTCTATATCGGATGAAAAACATGAAAAATTGAAAGAATTAGAGGAAAACCTGGAGAAAAGAATCTATTTTATGGAAAAACAAGCAAGACAGAGAAATATAATATTTTTTGGTATTGAAGAAACGGAAACATCATAATGATAATTTAGAGAAAAATATGATCAAATGGATAGAACATTATTTGTATGTCAAACTGACATATAGTGACATACAAGAAATAAAAAGATTTGGAAAGAAAAGTGAAAGATCCCGTCCAATAGTAGTGACTTTCTTAACCGTCGGCTAAAAAACATAAATATTCAAAAAGAAACTTGAACTAAAAGATACTCAATACTATATGAAAGAAATTATATTATTGAATAGAAATAGAATAATAGAAATATAAAGACATTTATTAACGAACACACACTTATAACATAAATATACCAAATAAAGTAAAAGAGAAATTAAAATTAAAATAAAAAAAAACAATAGAACAATAAAATATATGAAGAGGTGACGTAAGGGCCCTGTCTCAACACAATGCTTCTGTATCGTTCGTGGATGTTCAGAACGACACAAAAGCGCTGTTATTCTGACAGGGCCTAAATGATTCGGAGTGAAGTGACATAACAAAAATCATATTAACTAACACTTACAGATTTAAACGTTTTAAAATAAAAAAGTACAGTAAAACAAAACAAACATAAAAAGAAAACAAAAACAAATGGACAACAAATAACTGCAGACAAGCCAAACAAAATACTCTCACAATTTAATTACATGAAAAAAAAGAAAGTTATGCAAGGCCCCATGGAGCGCGATTCCTTTGCCAAACTAAACCAAAATAAAAACATGACGTATAACTCGGACCAATGTGATATTTGGTCCGAGACGTATAAACTATGTTCTTGTTATGTTATGTCCATAGCAAAAATCTAACAGTCATGCAAAAACCAGAAATGACGTGGCGCGGAACGTACTTACGTGCCAATTGGCATTTTGGACGTCGCATGCGTAAATTACACCATCCATCCTTTCTCTACATGCCCGTTTCCACGCCAAGACCAACATATCTAGCTAGACAGTGTGTATTGTGGAAACCGTGATGTCCATAAAAACGGGTAATATTAGTGGCAGAGAATATGAGGAGGATACGTAAGATGGTGCTCCAGAGGGCGCGCCGGCGGTGACTGGATCCATAAACCCGTCCCAAGCATTTCGTGAAGACACTGAACGTAAGAATAAGTACCTATATGATTTAATAACAGGAGCAGTCTTTTATTTATCTAGTGTTTTTGCAATTCGATGAGATTGATTTTAGGGTGTTTTTTAAAAGTAATTTTGGTTTTCAGGTCACGCATTGGTGGCGGGAGGTCATTCCAGCACCGAGAGGCCGCATATCTAAATGATCCACGAAAAGCCATAGTACGATGCTTAGGAGTAGAGAAGATGTGAGTAAATGCACTTTTTGGATTTGTACTATGTTCTCGTGCCCACACCAAGAGATACTGTCCTCCCGGCACTGACAATGTCAAACAAGATCGTAGGAAGAAGAAGTTTTCTACGAGCCTCCATCTTAACCCGGCGTCATTGACGCTGGGTCATATTGACCCGAGGCATTTTTAAGTGTTCATATTTTGTTTTTGCGCCCATTTTTTGACACGAGCGTTCGTGTAGCTGGAGGTACAGCCCCCCTCTACCCGCCCCATCGGCCCGCATAGTGCGACGCTGCTTGCGCAGCAAGATACACCTGTGTCAAATTAAAACGGGTAATTATGACCCGGCGTCATCGGTGGCGCGGTAATATTGTGGCTTACTTTTATTCGCTTATTTTGTGTTTAGTGTTAATTTATTTTGTTCTTTTTAAGTTTTTAGTCAAAATGTCTTTGACAACCAACACAGCAAAAATTTCGGCGTTGCTAGAAGAGTCGGATTCCAAGAGTGAAGAATCCCATGCTGCTTTAGACATTGACATTCATCATCATCATCATCATCAGCCTATAAACGTCCCACTGCTGGGCACAGGCCTCCCCGTGAACAATAGCACGTGGGGATATTGGGCCATAACCCACCACGCTGGCCCAATGCGGGTTGGTGGGTTATGCGGGTTGGTGGGTTAATTTTTAGACATTGACATTGAGGACCACTTATCAGAACGTAATAATAACAGCGAAAGTGAACAAGACGCAAGTGATGTGGACTCAGATTCATTGGATAATCTCGACCTTGCATCAGTACGACGGCAAGTACGGCAAATTTTTTTTAAAGGAAAGGATGAAACAATGTGGCAAATGACACCTGTGCTGCGCGGCCTAATGTTCGTACGATCTGAAAATATATCAAACAGATGGTACGGGAGTGAACATTTTTAGGCTTGCAGACCATTTGATTCCATACTGCAATAATTGCAGCATTTCCATGGCTCTGAATGATGAAGTAGAAGACTGATCTCATTGTATCTGCATGACAAGAAGTTGATTTGATCTCTTTATTCCTAGATAAGATTGTTGATTCCTATTATTACTATGAAATCTTTACCAAAAACTCAAAATATAGACACGTTGTATTTTTATAGATGATTTTGCATGTGTTGAATAATTAATAAATAATGATTTAAATAATGTATTACTTTTATTCTTACTTTATTAGCTCAGTGGAGAACCCTTTAAACATAGACAGTAATTAAAATTAAGATGACTTCATTAATTTCCTGAAAAATAATCGATGAAATTTGAGTCATCATGACCCGGGGTCATCGTCTTTGAAATTATTTTCACGTCATTGGCGCCGGGTTAAACAGACTTGCAGCATTAAGGAACGGAATTACATGCGTGCGTAGCGGAATATGAAAACAGAACCGGGCACAGGCATTTTGCACGCGACGGATTAGTTTTATAAATTCAAAATTCAAAATTCAAAATATATTTATTCAATAAACTCAATTAATAAGTACTTTGAATCGTCCAAATCTTTTTAACCTACCACCAATTCAGGACGTCATTTTTTAACTGTGGCAAAGAACGGGCGCAAGAAACCACAGCGCACAGAACGGGCGCAAGAAACCACAGCGCACATAGAACTGGATAGAAGGCATGGTCCATACAGTGACACAACAGTTCATTTTCATTCACCAGATGATGAGCGGTCACTGCCGCCCATGGACATCAGCGACATCAGAGGTGTTGCTTTTGCGTT
Organism: Scoparia ambigualis; assembly: GCA_963921215.1. Taxonomy (NCBI): domain Eukaryota; kingdom Metazoa; phylum Arthropoda; class Insecta; order Lepidoptera; family Crambidae; genus Scoparia; species Scoparia ambigualis. Next base: position 2,873,120 of record OY992506.1, on the reverse strand, counting down.
GCCGACCTGATTGCAAAATGTCAACAGCCATTTCAGGATTTTCATCGGATATCACAAGGCAAGTATCATCAGCAAATTGGTAGCAAGAACTGTTAGCGATGCAGAAGTAACCCGTGTCATTTACGTAAGACAGGAAATACAAAGGTCCTAGGACCGACCCATGAGCCGTACCCTCCGTTACTGAAATGGGTTTACTACAGTTTCTTAGAAAAAGTTCGATATTTTAGATAATTTTCACACCATTTCAGCAAAAGCCCTACAAGGGCACTACACAATTTTCCAATCTGTCGAATAGTGTATTGTGAACCAAGGTGTTAAAAGCACGAAAAAAAAAACTATGACGAGAGCTTACATAATATTTTTTTGTTTTGGTGACTATTTATTTCATTAGGGAGAATGTTTTTTTTGGTCCAAATAATCAAAGTTTGCCCCCAAGCTTGCCACATGTTTCGTTTGAAAGATCAGCTCATGTACAACATTTTCTTCTATGGAATCGAAAAAATCTGTTACGCAGAAATCTAGATATTAGCCAACAAATAAAAATAAAAAAGTTCATGTTTTACTTTCTATGCAACCTTTTTAGAACAAATATTTAGCTAGCACGCGAGTTTGCCGAACCAGGTACCTGGCCTGACCAGCGATCCGCTGTCATTACGACGGCAAGGCAACTTAGCACTTGGTTTGCATAGTTTTAGCGCAGTCCTTCTTTAACGCTTCCCGCTTATTACTGTGTACTGTGCGATTATTTTCTGTGGATTACTCTTTTCAACTCTTTCGACTCCAGTATTTTTCTCTTGGACCTGATTTTAAGCCCTGTGATCTGGATTTGTCGATTTAAGATGTCTCGTGCATCGGTTGGACAAGTGTGTCTGTTATGTGGAAGATCAGTGGTCTCAATCAGAAGAAGAATACTGACTACGCAGTTATTTGAAGACTATCCAATTGCAGCTAGAAATATAACATAACATGCTCTACCCTATCGTGTAAGTAGCTCTAGATAATATGCAGTAGCAATAATAATCTAAACATTATGTGTCTTGTTCGTAAGTCTATTATTTCTACATATTATTTCTCAAAGGTTATTTGGTGGCTCGTTTTTCTATTACAAGTTAATGCTCTAGTCTATACTCACCTATTCTCAAGCATTTAACGACCACGCAACAAGCATGTTCCATCATTTTCTGAGTTAGGATTTATGTTGTTAAAAATATGTGTCAGAACCGGAAACCTCATGTTTCAGGTACAATTTAACAACGCCGAATGTTTGCAAGTCGTGTTGGCGACGCGAGGGGAGTAAGAGAGAACAAGAACCACCGGTAAATCCTGTAGAACAAGCCGCAGATCAACTAGTAACACTACCAGATCACGCCGAGGCACAGCCTGCTGAGAATCAACGTGGGCTAGTAATGGAAGCTCAACATTCCCTAATACGTCTACCACATATAAGTCGACCACCGAATACTTCAAACACCTGTATTGTATTCGGATGTACAAGCGATACTAGGCATCGAATTCCAAAACACATGAAAATCCGCTTACTGAAAGATTTTAATTACTACACACCACCCGCTGTACGTATTTGTGAAGAACATTTGGTATTAAATGATTTCAACGTTTTATTATCAGCACCAAATGTAAGTCATGATTTTAATGAAGCTCACATTATGGACCTAATAGAGATTTTAAAATCTGTATCTAAAGAGGAAAGGGTAGACTTTGAAAATATTGAGACAATGGATCCAAATGAAGTTTTTTTTTTGACTGGTCGAAATGTCGATCAAAAAAAGCAAAAGACCTAAAACCACTTCGGCGATATATTGAATCAAGTTGAGAACTGGTGAACCAAACACAAGGGTGGCAGATATGTTTCATATCAGTAGATCAACTTTGGAAAAGGAGATGAAAACAGCAAGAACCTGTATGACAGAAGAATTTACACGTCAACATTTAGGTTGGGACCATATGACAAGGGAGGAAGTGCTTAGTCGAAACCTTTTTATACCACAGGCACTGTTTGGAAACACAGAAGAAAACAAATGCATAATTATTTTGGACGGCACCTATGTGTATATTCAAAAAAGTACCAACTTTTTGTTCCAAAGATTGACATATAGCAATCACAGGTTCTTAAATCTTTTAAAACCATTTCTAATTGTGTGTTGCGATGGTTATATAATAGAAGTATCAGGATCTCATTCAGCCGTTACATCAGCTGCTAGTATTTTAAAGAATTTAGTAAATCATAACAACGACGTGTTTAAGTGGTTCTTCCAAGAAGGAGACGTTCTTATTTTAGATAGAGGTTTTAGAGATGCTGTGCCTAAAGTGGAAGCTTGCGGCTATGATATCCATATGCCTAAAACGGTTGAAAGAGGCGCAACTCAATTATCGACGGCTGACGCAAATAAGTCTCGTTAAGTAAACATTTGTCGATGGGTCGTGGAAGTAGTAAATGGCCGCATCAAGAGAGATTTCAAGATATTCAGACAGGAGTATTTCAATAGAGCTCTTCCTCATATGCAAGAAGATTTTAGGAATGCTGCGGTCATTACAAATGCCTTCCACGGCCCAATCACTGATAATGTAAACGCCCCTGCTTTTGTGGAAAGAATCAACAACAGAAAGAATCAACAAAACCATAACCTCAACAGCCGACGAGTTCAGTTTGAAAATATGCCTGCCGAAATACCTGAACTAGGAGATTTTCCGCGATTGTCTGAGGAAGAACTTATTATGTTTGCATTAGGGACTTACCAACTAAAACTGGCCAGGAGTTATTACAGCGAACACGCCCGTAATGGTGTTTATACCATACAAGTATACAGAGACAACGTCGATTTGAATATTTTTTTAAATAATTATGACATCGCTCGTAATAACTTCTGGTTATTAAAAGGGAAAATACAATCTAGACATACTCGTAGCTGGACTTATCATACATATAAAACTTGTAAACTCAGACAATCGCGGGTTGGAAGCTATAAATAATTATTACTGTTCTTGTAAGAGTAGAAGACGTACTGTAGGCACATGCGCTCACATAATGTCTATTGTGTGTTCTTAGCGTGGGCACGTTATACCGATATTGACCATCCAGCAGAGTTTCTAGATAGTATCATCATAGATGAAAATGATTTTTAAAAACACTGTTTGATTGTTAGATCATAAATGTTTTCAAGAACATATGGTTTTTCATTTATATAACCATTATACCTTTCATTATATGTAGGTTTAATATATTTTTAAATAATGTAAATCTAACTCGACCGAGAACCAAACCCGGTATCACTCTGTTTTGTCTAAATCACTACTCTATCATGTCACTGTCATGTCGCCAATTAGCTTGTAAAATAATAATATTTTTGATCAACAAAAGCTAAAATGCCATGCACTAAAATAATCGCAACTAAAAGAGGTGTTTTGAATAACTCGATATAACTTTAAAACTGTGGGTTCGATTTTGATGCGTCTTTTCACATATACTAAGTTCGAATGCGTAAGTTGATCTACAGTGGGCTCAAAACTGGGGGCTGCAAAAAAAATTTGGACCAGGGCCTATAGTGAAAAAAACATTCTCCTATAAATAACAGTCCTACTGTGCTTTTGCCTGTCTGAAAACCATATTGATTTTTATTTATAACTAAATGTTTCTTAAAAAAACTGTGAATATGTTCACAATCATACTTTTCCACAATTTTATCAATCGATGATACCAACATGATTGATCTGTACAGACTTACTATTTTATTATATCTACTTATTTATTATATTTTATTGAAATATTACATTTTATTTACTTATTTATACATTTAAGGCAAATTGATTTGCTGGTGTCTGTGCATTTTAGTTTGCCTGCGTCTGGGTTATTTTTATGTAGGTACATATTCTGTTCTCATCATAAAACGAAAAAAATATTGAACAATTTCAGATTTAATCAAAGATTGATTTGTATATAAATGTAGTCAAAAAAAGGAAAACCAAATGAAACTGACCTGCATGGAGGGGACGATTGGCGGCTGCGGCGGGTAAAGCATCTGCTGCCCGTTCATGGAGGCCGGCATGCCGAAGCCGCCCATGCCATTCGTGCTGCGGAGCGAAACGTCACATCTCAATTTACATGTTTGTAACGCTACCTCTTTGATAGCCTTTTTTTATTTATAGACAGCAAAACGTTGAAATAATAGTCTACTTACAGTTTTCTACGCTTTACGCGAACCACGTTTAACAAATAAATTTCGTGTTTATTAATTTAATAAGTAATTTAATTTTTACGTTAGTAACTTGTTAGCCAAAATAATAGACGGATAGGTTACTAACTTAGGGTGCGGCATACAGAACTGTTGGGGCGTTGTGAAGGCCGGACAGAGCTGCGGCGGGAATTCTTCCGTCGACTCGCCCTTACTCATTCCCCCTTGCCCCAGCGCCATTCTTCCCGGCCCCATTCCACTCATTGCTCCCGGTCCCATTTTGCTAACCACCGCTTTAGAGAACTTCTGGAAATTAAGAAAGTGTTTACAAAATGTTAAACATCTGAAGTTTGATGGTACTTTTGTAACTCGAGTTCTTCCCTCGAGTTTTAAGAGTACCTATAGTAGTAGTAGTTAGTAGATTTATGATTATAGTTTTGATTCAATAGGATGGACAGCTCAAGAGATTAGTATAATTTAAATATCTGTAACATTCCGTTAAATGTATTTTGTAAAAATCCATGTTACGAGTATGTTATATCTTCGCAAAATTCAGTAATATTTTTTATATATATATATATATATATATATATAAGAGGGAGGCAAAGGAGCAGGCGGGTCACCTGATGGAGAGCAATCACCCGCAAAACCAGAAGAGTCGCAGATGCGTTGCCGGCCTTTAAGAAAGGAATAGAAAGGAAGGAATAGGAATTGGGGGGGAAAGGGGGAAGGGGCCTCCGGAACTTTCACGGGCCGGACGAAACACAACAGCACCAAGTGCTATTATTTCACGCTGGATATTCGTGAGAGGGTAGTATTACCACTTACTACAACACTTACACATATTACTCAGTCAGTGTCACTCATTTAGCACCACCCAGGGGTCACGTGTAGGGTCTTAAGGGTAAACCTACGGACGCGAGTAACTTTAATCCCCAAGATTTTATTCTTGCTTTCTAAGGGCCCGTTGTTTGATCAGTAGTTAAGTATACTATTAGTTAAAAAGCGCTAGTTAAACTAAGTATTAGTTAAAAATGACAAAATACTGTTGTTTGATCAATAGTTAAGCTAACTGCAGTAAAAAAATTTGACAATTTGTTATAAAAGTTAACTATGCATAGACCGAGCAGTTATCTTTAACTATTTGTTGACATAAGAGAGGTTATTGCTGTAAATGTATTTATAACTTACAATAAAATGAATTTAAATATTGCAAGATATTTTGAAGATTCAGAAAGCTCTTCGGATGACGAATTTGTAATAGATAATATACTACATTGACGCCCTAAAACATTCCGACCTAGGATCTTGCAGACAGACGTTTGGGATGAAGTAGATTTCTTTGAAAGATATAGAATGTCCAAATGTACTGTACTTACTTACTTTGGATACTCAGTGAACTAAAGACGTCATTGGAAATGCAAACAGATTGGTAAATTTTACTAAATATCAATAATAAGTACATACCTACCAGTGGCGAAGCGTGAAATATTGAGAGAGGTAAGCCGGAGCAAAAAAAAATGCTTACCTACTCCGAGCGCGGGCACGCAGTCTTGAGTCCTTACCGAAAATCTGTGATTGGCATCCTGGCTTCAGTCTTGTATAGGCAGATGTATCTTCAGTCCACTTTTACTATACGTGTAAGCACTGAGATATTGAAACAGTGTCTTGCAAGCATAATAGAAGGGCTTTGATAAAAGCCGTTTGTGGTGAAATGCTGATATGATGTAAATTAACCAAAACTTAATCGACTAAGTACTAATAATACTACTTATACTCTAAAGCTATTCGTCTATTCTTTCTTACAAAGTGCGCTAAGACATTATCATAAAAGCCGGGAAGAATCTAAAGCTATTAATGACGACATCTTACAATTCTACCGATTACTTTGCAAATCTTCTTACTCTAAATACGTAATTTCAACTTATTACAATATCTACTTACCGCAAATCTAAAGCTATTAATGACGACATCTTACAATTCTACCGATTACTTTGCAAATCTACTTACTCTAAATACGTAATTTCAACTTATTACAATATCTACTTACCGCAAATACCTAATTACAACGTACGTCTTCGTAACTACTTTCTACACACAACACAAATAAACAAAGTCCAACTACAACACTAATCATTCTAATAGGTGAAACAACTAACTAATAAATTCAAATACTAATAAAACACAGTCATGCATTCAATGATGAATTGCAATTACGTCAAATTATCTGTCAACAGAACACAAACCGAAAACGTTATTCCTCCGTCCCGCTCACTCGTACGCAAATTGTATAACTGTCTCTATCAAGTAACTCTGATAAAGACGGCTTACCGGCTGCTAATACGCGGGTGGGTTTATTGACCTTTATGTGACGTCATGACGTTTATTTTGTACAGAAGTTTAACTGCCTAGAAGCCGATCGCGCCTGCGGCTTATTTTAAAGCAATATGTTGTTAAAAAGCAAATTTTGTTGATTTAATGTCCATAGTGTAGGCAATTTGTAATGTTTCTTTTATATATTTACTTTTTTAATTACTGATTGTGCCATTTCTCAATTCAAGTAGAGAGTGGTTGTGTTCTAAACTTCTGAAGGGAAGCCGGTGGGAATCGAGTTGTATGGAACCTTCGTCACTGATACCTACATATATGTATATAGGTAGGATAAGTACACATCACATAAGTAGACTGTGATGTGTAGGTACTTACTTAAACATACCAATTTATAAAATTAATATTTTACCAATTTTACATTCTTGATTTACTACAGTTTACTTATATCCTACTAATATTATAAACGCGAGAGTTTGTAAGTATAAATGGATGTTTGTTACTCTTTCACGTAAAAATTACTGAATGGATTTTGATGAAATTCGGTATAAGTACAGATAGTTTATTACCTGGATTAACACATAGGATATCTTTTATCTCGATATTCCCACGGGAACCACGCGGGTGAAACCGCGAGTGGCCGCTAGTATATAATTTAGGTATTAGGTATAGTATTACAAGATTTAAAACAAGTTATTAACTAAACAACAAAAAATAAATTAAATTTAAAAAACCTTTTTAAAAACAAGCTTTTATTTATTTGGGCTAAAAAGAAAAAAATAAACATTTACTATTAACTTGTAACGTCGTTACACAATTTATATGATATAAAAGGTTGTACCAAGATCATGTAAGTAGGTAGCTATAGGTTAGATTGAAAATTTTAATCAATCACATCAAGTTATTAAATTTACTTTTTTATTTAGACAAGTAAATCTCGCGACAACCTTTTATATCATATATATTGTATAGCGACGTAAATAAGTTGATAGTAAAATATTCTTTTTTTCTTTTTAGCGCATTTAAATAAAAGCTTTTTAATTTTAAATTATTTTTTACTTTTTAGTATTGGATTTAGAGTCATCTAGCACTAAAGTGCTCGAAAAGACAAATCCAACGAACCCAAACTCGATGAGTTTCCGCCGTTTCGTTTAGGAGTTCCTATGGCCACCTCCAGATTCTATCATCAGACCAGCTCAATGGTACCATAACATTGCATTGTCATCGTACTTACATAAGTATATCAAATTTCAGCTCAATCGATTGAGGAGAACTTAAATTCAGTTGCAAGACTTGTCCCACACAAACTAACTACAGGAGAAGTCAAATAAACCGTTGTAATATCAGTTTCACGTTATTTCTATGGAATCTTATGTCAAGCCATTTGTAATTTTAGTGACTCGAATTAAAAGTCTCGGGTAGTGGTGGACGAGCGAGTGTCGCGAACGACCGAGAGATGGCGTGATTTTATTTACGTGCGGTGAGCCGGTGATACGGGAATGGTGCGTAAAAAGTTTTTTTGTTTTTGTTGAAATTGGTAAGCAGTGAGTACATTTGCATCAGCAGTGAAAGTGTTTAAATCGTTTTATAACAACCTACATTTTTATAGGTACGCAGCTTATTTTCTATTATGGTATTTACAAAAAAGATATACCTAGGTACGGTCGAGGTCACCGTCGCTTTACCACTTTGCAGCGATTTTCGTGTAAAGCGCACCGACCCGCCCGGGTACCTACTTGCCCGTACCAAATAGACGACGCGGTGTGCAAGGGATTTTTACCTTTAGACTGGTAAAGCAACGGAGTCCGCCATTGTACCTAATGTGAGGTAGATATTTTTTCAGTCATTCAAAACTTTTCATATTTACTACTCGACCAACATAATTATGCTCCTTGTTGTCTCGTCCTCTATGATGGAAATACTACTTGTTAGTATCGAGTCTTAGCACTCGCCGACGCCACATAAGTTTAAAGTATCTGAAAATAAAATATTTCCGAACTCAGCCGCACGTCACTAGACTAGCCCGCGTTTTGAACTGTCATTCGTTTTTATGTCACTGTACCGGCGCCACTTTTTTCTCTTACTTTTTTGTGAAATAATCTTTTTAATAGTTTTAGTTAGTTTAATTATGATAAATAAACTGTTATTATGAGTAAAAGAAAGAGACGTGAAAAATAAAAATAAAATTCTGGGTTTTGAAATGTGCACTCAGGCCCATCTTTGGGGTGAGGCGGTGTTGAAACATTCAAAACTTAAAACGGGCACAATAACTCGTACTTACTGCAAAGCCGAGTTTTTACCACCCTGGGTATTCGCAAGGAATATCAGGGTCTTACATTTACTGCAGTTTGCTTTGCCATTTGGGCTTAGATCTGCATGACTATGTCTGACATTCCTAATGTGTCAATGATGGCCCTGGATCCGGCTACTACTTCAAGTTCTGTGGAGGAGGAGGCACTGCCCGTGCCAATACAGTGTAGTAGAGGCCTTACCTGTGGAAAAAACCCAGTGTACAGACCCGGAGACCGAGACACCTGCCATAGACGTAGAATTGTTATTTGCTTTGGGGGAAATTGAGGAGGTGCTTAAGGGACCAATTGCTCATGATGAAATTGCACAGAGGTAGACTCCTATTCTCACAAAAGGATTGCAAAAAGAAATTAAACCAGAACTTATGAAAAAATACATCCCATATGAAAATATCCCAATGTTGCTCCCAAAGCTGAACCCTGAAATACCTGGCTGTCTCTGGCCTGGTTAAGAAAAGAGATTTGATAATTGCTGACAGGCAAAAACAGATGGTTGCTGCACTATCAGCCCTGGGCCAATCACTCCATTTATTTCTCCTAAAAGGTGACAGAATTGAAATTATTAATTAAATAATTAAACACATCAATGATGCTGCCAAAATACTGTGTGACGCTGTGCACATAGATACAAATCGTAGAAGGTCGCTAATACCAACCGTCATTAACCCCTTGAGCACCATAAAACCAGACTCAATTGAAAATCAATTGTTTCGCGACTGCCGGCGGTCTCATGATATTTGATCTATTAATAAAGATATGAAAGATTCCCTCACAGGGGGAGCAGATGCATTTTTTTTAAGTAACCTTTCTGAAAAGATCTAGGTTACAAAGGCTGTTCAAAAATCTGTTAAAGACCTGAAGAACACAAGCTTCATTCAAAAACCCCCAAATAAAACCAAATCTTTAAACTGGAGGGGCCCTCCTCCTCCAAGTGCCCGGACAGGGACAGGAGCAAGATCCAACCAACCTGCAAAGCTACGAAGCTGCAAAGTTAGAAGTTCAGGTATGCAGACTTCCTTTTTTTATAAATAATTGGAAGAAAATAACCAGTGATCCTACTATTCTGAAATGGGTATCTGGGTATGAAATCCCTTTTAGTGAGATACCATTTCAATCTTACTTGCCTATGAATAACTCATTTACAAGTAGAATTCTGTCAAGTTCAAATTGAAATTAATAAACTTATTCAGTCACATGTTATAGACAAAATATGTCATGAAACAGATGGACAATTTTGTTCACCTATTTTCTTGGTATAGAAACCAAATGGAGAGTATAGATTTATTTTAAACATAAAGAAATTTAATAGTTTTATTACTACAGCTCAAAGTCTTATGAAAGACTGTATTATGGCAACAATTGACAAAATGGATTCTTATTACATGTATAACATTAATGCAGATTACAGAAAATATCTAAGGTTTATATTTGATGGAAAAATATATCAATTTAACATTCTTCCATTTGGCCTTTGCACGGCTCCATACATGTTCACATAATTAAACCCATAACAAAACTTAGAGGTTTACAGCCTGTAAGTACAGTATATCGATGCTTGTAGCTAACAGTATATTGGTAGTGATCATATTGAGTGTCTTAATAGTGTTAACCAGACCATAGGTCTGCTTACTCAGTTAGGCTTCATCATCAATAAAATTAATTATGTCAACTTATTCCATCAAAGGAATGTAAGTTTCTTAGCCTATTATTTAATACAAACACCATGACTATTTCAATCGATTCTGATAAAAATAAAAGAAGCCTTAACACGTTGCCTGCCACGAAACCAGACACAATAGAAATTTAATTGTTTGTCAGTCACAGGTCCACCACCACGGCGCTCAAATTTTTAAGTACCTCTTCCATCAGGTTTTTTGTCAAAAGTTCTGGGAACTCTAGTGTCTGTTTGTCCAGCTAATCAATATGGGTTACTGTACGCAAAGCACTAAAAAGACATAAATATTTAGCTCTTTTAAAAAATAATAATAATTATGAAGCATTTACTTCCTTGCCCAAACATTGCTATCCAGATCTTGAATGGTGGATAAAACATGTACTTGCCTAAATCAATTTCTTAGATAAGAAAATATAAATATATTCTAGAAATAAATACAGATGTCTCACTATCGGGGTGGGATGCTTCTTGTGACAAACATACAGCCAGTGGTGTATGGAGAGGAAAAGAATTAACAATTCACTTTAATACTTTAGAAATAAAAGCTACTATGTGTGGTCTCAAAAGCCTTGCTAATAATTCTTCAAATTGTGAAATATTATTACGAAGTGACAATACCACAGCTATACCATATATAAACCGCTTTGGTGGCATACAGTACTCTCACTTACATGTGATTGCAAAAGCTATTTGGCAGTGGTGTGAAGAGAGGAATATTTTTGTATTTGCATCATACATCATACATTAACACAAAGGACAACAAAGTAACAGATTTTGAATCTAGAAAACAGTTAGGTCATACAGAATGGGAATTAAATATTAATAATTTTAATAAAATAGTACAAGCATTTGGTAACCCTGTCATAGATTTATTTGCATTTAGAACAAACACAAAATGCAGGAAATTTGTTTCATGGCATCCAGATCCTTCAGCTTATAAAGTGGATGCCTTTACAATGTCTTGCAAAGGGGTTTATTTTATGCTTTTCCACCATTTTCTATGATTTTAAAATGTATAGAAATAATCGTGTCCAATGAAGCAACATGGATCCTTGTAGTTCTCTTCTGGGACACCCAACCTTGGTTTCCCTTATTCAAAAAACTATTGGTGACAGAACCCATTGTATTTGAACCAAGTAAAAACTTACTGGTTTTATGTAATTCCAACTCACCACACCCTCTACACCGCAACCTATCACTACTGGCAGGGAGATTGTCCGGTAGGCATTCTTAAAGCCTGGCATCGACGTACAGGCAGCTGAAATAATGATATCTTCCATATCAAGTAACACCTATAAGCAATACTTACTTTGTATTTGGTTTTCTTACTGCCACACCAAACAACTAAATGCTACTAAAGCACAGATGACAGACATAATTACTTATCTCACAAATAAGTTCCACAGTGGTGCATCTTATGGCACCTTGAATTGCATAAGTTCCTCGCTGCCACTAGTGTGATAGGGCCGCAGGTGGGAGCAGACGAAAAGATTAAAATTTTATTTAAAGGGTTCTTTCGCCTACGATCAAGTAAACTCAAATATAAGTATACCTGGAATGTTTCTATAGTGCTTAATTTTTTAGAGTCAAATTACAATGACTCAAACAACTTACATTAATGTTCATTAAACACAGTTACTTTATTAACTTTACCTACAGGGCAAAGATTACAAAGCCCTAGTTTCTATTGTTACTGACCAGATTAAAATAATTGATAATAAAATTGTTACTATAAAAAAAAAAAAATAAAAAAAAAAAATTAAGACCTCAGCACCTTATCGTCATCAGCCAATTGTTTAAATAATTATAAAAGAATTACCTCTGAAATTAGGAAAATGTCCTAATTTATTTATATCTATCAAGAAACTACATTTGGCGGTATCGGTCAGTACACTCAACCGTTGGATTGACGGTCCTGGCTGCAAGAGGGATCGATACTTCCATTTTTTCTACTCATAGTACCAGGCACGCTACGACATCAGCTGCCATTATGAAAGGCGTTAGCATTGATGAGATACATAGAACGGCTGGTTGGACTGACTCATCGACAACTTTGCAAAGTTTTACAACCGTCCGATTTTAAATAATAATTTCGCTGAAGCGATTATATTGTAATAATAATATTAAAAGTATATTGCTATAATCATACCAAAGATTTATTTAAGGCTGAGGACACATTTAAGTTTGTTTTTTTTGTTTAATAAAATTCTCTTGGAAATTACCAATTATCTTTAAGGAGTGTAAGACTGATTATGCTGTTGAAACATAATATCTGGGATATATATGTTAACAATAATAAACTTTATGATTCTACAACAGAACTTTGAACATCTAACAAGTAGTATTTCCATCATAGAGGACGAGACAACAAGGAGCATAATTGAACAATCAAACAAACTTACCAAGTGCAGTTCGATTGAAATTATGCTCCTTGTTGTCTCGTCCGAAGATGATGAGTCCCACCCACCCTCACAGGTTTGATACCTATTCCCTGGGGTTGTAGAATCAGTTTCATAAATAAATACACAACTTAAAACTAAATGACAGTTCAAAACGCGGGCTAGTCTAGTGACGTGCGGCTGAGTTCGGAAATATTTTATTTTCAGATACTTTAAACTTATGTGGCGTCGGCGAGTGCTAAGACTCGATACTAACAAGTAGTATTTCCATCATCTTCGGACGAGACAACAAGGAGCATAATTTCAATCGAACTGCACTTGGTAAGTTTGTTTGATTGTTCAATTAATCGCATTAAAGCTAGACGTTTATCATAATTGTTCAATGATTAACAAACTAAATATATAGCCGTGTTTTGTCTCTTTTACTCTAATTAAAAATTACTTTTAAATGACAGGAACAAAACACGGAATAACTATTCGTAGCTTATTCTTTGTTTATTAGTCATAAAAGACTAGGCATGTAACTTTAACATTTAATGCACTAGGAATATACTTGACCCTAGTTTTTACGAAAGATTAGCTTGGTAAGTACTTACCTACTATGAAGTGATACGTATTAGTCGACCAACATAAATAGGCGCATGTCAGCTAGACGTTTATCACAGTTGTTCAATAATTTACAAACTAAACGTATATTCTTCGATATTCTATTTTAAAATCTGACCACTCAGCATGTGCAAACTAATTGAAGTGCAATATATGTAGTTCGTTAATTATTGAACAAATGATAAACGTCTAGCTATAATGCGGTTAATTATGTTGGTCGTGTAGTAAATATGAAAAGTTTTGAACAGCGATATATACGTTACACTAGATAGGCCCTTCCGAACACGCACTATGTTTCACTCATCTGCGGAGTCGACTCGGCACCTTGCTTTAGTGTGGCTTTGACATTCGCGCGTGCGGAGCGGCGAAAATAATTTTTTATTTCTTTTCAAAGTGTACACCTAGACGTTTACTACAATTAAGTTGTCAAGTAAGGGAAATTAATTGTTTTGCATTATTTTGTAGTTATATCGTATTATTAGAAAAGAAAAGATATTTTTTCAATTATTGTTATTGACAATCTATTTAGGACGCCATCTTGATACACACTACGTTGTCTTTGAGCGATCTGGCGCTGCGGCGCTGCGATGTCTGTCTGTTGATTAGACGACATTTAAATGTTTAAGCGCTGCAGCGAACTTTAGGTCTCTCATTCCAGAATTTGAACAAATGGTTTAAATGAACGTTCTTGTCGATACTTTTAGGTCAATGGTTTTGAATGACTGAGAAAATATCTACCTCACATTAGGTAGGTACCTAGGTATATTTTTTTTGTAAATACCATAATAGAAAATAAGCTGCGTACCTATAAAAATGTAGGTTGTTATTAAACGATTTAAACACTTTCATTTCTGATGCAAATGTACTCACTGCTTACCAATTTCAACACAAACCAATAAAACTTTTTGTGCACCATTCTCCTGTCACCGGCTCACCGCACGTAAACAAAATCACGCCATCTCTCGGTCGTTCGCGACACTCGCTCGTCCACCACTACCCGAGACTTTTAATTCGATCCACTAAAATTACAAATTGCTTGACATAAGTTTCCATAGAAATAACGTGAAACTGATATTACAACGGTAGATTTAAGTGTAATTTTATAACTTGAATTAAAAATAATTAGACTTTATGTCAGTATCTTAAGTCAATAAATGAAATTGTGCACGATTGTACTTAAAATCTAATGTATGGTAGAAGTTTACATTAGATTTTTGCAAAATAGCAAAAAACAATTCTTCTTCTATTGATATTGAACGATTCACAATTTCACACACAATTTTTTCATGTATTTATTTGTTTAAAATTTCAACCCGTTTCTCTGGAATCGCTATCGCAAGAATCGTCAAAGTCAAAGTCAAAGTCAAATAATTTATTCAATGTAAACCTTTACAGGCACTTATTGACGTCAATAATAATAATAAAAAAAACAGTTAACTAACTTATAGTTAAGACTTAACAACTAATCTAACGAGCTATAGTCTGTGCCAGACAAAATGCGCATCGCTACCCCCAGTACCACTGCACGCCGAAACAGAATCGCGTCGAACCAAAATTTAAGCCGTGGTCATAGAATTGTGTAAACAAACGTATCCTGGTACGAGACAAAAATAGCGGGCAAGTGTCTCTCCCCTAGCGACACAAACGGCTAATATTTATAGGTAATTTATCGTTTTTTTTTTAGGTTGAAAGGTGAAGAATGATAAATCACAATGAATTGTTAACTTAAGTTATTACTTTAAGGAATAAAATTAAATGTGATTTCCAATTATCGTATTGATATTGTGGTAAGTAATAGAAATTGGAAATAACTGAGTTTTAAAAAAATAAAGTAACGGTTGAAATGAGTTTTGGAAAACATTAGTACCTAACCAATAAGGTTGACATTTTTAATCATTCAAATATCTTTTTTTATAAAAACTTAAGCATAGAAAACGTCAAAAATTAATAAGCATAAATTTGTGTGTTTTAAAATTGTTTCGTTTTTCATCTTGGTACAAGCACAGAATAACTAATATTACTTCCGTACAGAAGGTTCACCCTCCGTCCGTCAAGTTAGCAGCCCACTTAGAGACCGTTATATCTCGGTTTGTATTGAAGTACAATTGTTGAAATTTTGCATATACTATTTATGCACAGTTTTTTGACAAATAAATCACATTGATACGAACTGTATTTCTTAAGGTGCCTGGTCTTGACGTCAAGTTAGCAGGCACACCAAGTTACTCAAATATCTTTTGACCCATAGTATCACTATTTATATGCTATACGTCACTATTTATCACTATTTATACACAATTTTTTGACACAGTCAAAACCGTCTAATTCCGTGGTGTGCCTGCCAACTTGACGCTCACCATTAGATAACTATGTTACCAGCTAAAACCAAACACTCGCCCAATAATTGGATGGACCCACATGTTTATTACAGTAGCAATACAATTGACTGTTGTTAAATTTGACAATAGTTAAAACTAAGTTCAAACAACGTATTTCCACATTAACTATTTGTTAAGGCTTTAACTATTGTCAACTAACGAATAGTTATATTTACCATTAGTCATATTTAACTACGTATCAAACAACGGGCCCTAAATTATCGACCAATATCTACGGTCTACGCACCGCTACATTTTCGTCTACGGAGCTTCGCCTGCCGTAGCAACAAGCTACGGCCGGGCGCGAGTGCTGCGGCATGCGTGCGACGAACAAAAAAAAGATTCCTTTACATTTTAAAGTCAAAGTTTAATCTCTCGCCGCCCGATCTACCTCGCCCGTGCTCCAGTAGTCGCCCGAAGCGTAACGCGACTGCTGCAACAATTAAATCAAACTGCGCCGGCTAACTAACAAACAAGATCTATGGATGGTCATGGATTACTCTATATGTCATACTAGTTACGACCTCAACTGCATAAATCGCACATGACAACATGTACAGTCATAACTCAAAAAATGACCGAATTGACTTAAGATTACAGGATCAAGTAATTTTTAATCTACATACTGACAAGACACTCATATAAAAAAGGCAATTTTTGTAAGAGTTATGAACATAAAACACTTTATTGACTACCGTGGCACTCGATAGTTGCGCAAGGTAACAGTGTAGTTTCTTAGTTACTAGGCCGGGATTTGCTCCGAACTCGCCCCTTGCGCCAGGCAACACCGTACTTTCTTAGTTAGAGCTCCGGCGCCGTTCGAGACGCACTCGCCGCTGGGCGCGTAAACCAAATAATACGCCACCAAAGTGGTAATTTCACCGTGGTAAGAATGTCTAAAAAGAAACTTTTGAGATATGACTATGTTGACTGATTATAAATTATCATAGTACTGTGTATTATTTTGGGTTAATACGGTTTTGACTTTTTAATTTCTCCATGTTTTTTAGGTACGTTTTGTATTATTTGTTTTATGACTGTTTGTCGATCAAAACTTTCGTGTTATGACTGTATTCACTTTTCAAACAATAAGTTTTCATGTGTATCGTCTTTGTTAGGACAGTTTAAAATTTTCTGTTGTTCATATTTAAGCTAAATCAACATTGTATTAAGAGGTAAAGTGTTTGGTGATAAAATTATGTTTTAAGAGAACTAATGATCTGATTTTGTTTATTTTCCATTAATATAAGGCTGTACTATTTTTACCTCACGTGGAACTACTTTTTATTGAATAATATCTAATCACTACGTAAAAATAGTGTTAAAATATTAAAGTCAATAGTACCTACAAAGTTATTTCCTTCGTTTGTCTCAGGAAACTCATTTTAAATGCGGACGCACGTATTGCTTATACTTCATAACAGGTTTATAATCCTACAGTTACAGGTTGGAATTTTTTTTTATTTCATATGAGAGATGTAGGCATACGAATAAGCGGGTCACCTGATGGAGAGTAATCACCACCGCCCATGGACACCCGCAAAACCAGAGAAATCGCAGACGCGTTGCCGGCCTTTAAGGAAGGAATGGGCTCGTTTCTTGAAGATCCCTAAGTCGTAGTAACAGTCCAGAAATTCCGCCGCCGAGAGTTGGTTCCACAACACTGAAGTTCGAGGCAAGAAATTCCGTGGAAAAACGCACAGTGTCGACCGCCATCCATCAAGATGATGTGGGTGGAATGACAGTCGATAACGTGTAGTGCAGTAAAGGAAATCAACGGCAGGGATCAAGCCGAACAATTCTTCAGAACACTACCAGGATATATGCGGTACAATATACAGAGAGACGCAACGTCTCTCCGAAGGGCCAGTGGATCGAGCCGACCTGAAATAACCACGTCGTCGACAATTCGAGCAGCTCAGCGTTGAATGCGGTCAAATGAAAGGAGTTGGTACTGACCCTAGTACTGTGCTCCAGCCCAAAGATAGGAGCAGTATTCCATAATGCGGCCTGACCTGTGCTTTGTACAGTGGTAAACGGTCGGCCGGCGTGAAATACTAACCCGCTCTATTTAAGCACACCCAGCTTTTTCGAAGCTAATGCAGCTATACCTTCAAAGTGACCTCGAAACTGAACGTCACTCAAAATATCGACGCCAAGGATCCCAATAGGCGTATTGGTATCAAGGAGGGCTCCCTCAAAGTTCAGAGGTACGACAAGGGATGCTTTTTCGCGGTAAATGCGCAAACTTGTGTTTTGGAGAGGTTAAAGTGGACTAGGTTATGTCGGCTCTAATCCGAGACATGACTTAACATGTTTTCGGTTTCAGACACAAGTTTATTCCGGTTCTCGATGACGCTTTCTAGAGAAATATTAGCTCGTCCGGTGTAGAGCGTATCCCAAGTACTGTCGTCCGCATAGCAATGATTGCTGTTGTTATAGTTATGAGTAGTAGGGGATAACACACACCCCTGCAGGACTCAAGCATTCACAGGCTTCATGTCAGAGCACGAACCGTCGACTACGACTCTGATGCTATGCCCAGAAAGAAAGCTGGCAATCCATGAACACAATTTCCCAGGAAGCCCGTATGATGAAAGTTTAGAGAGAAGAGCCCTGTGCCATACCCTGTCAAAGGCTTTCGCTTCGTTCAAGCTAACTGCCAGTGCCTCCCCTTTACTCTCGACTGCCTCCGCCCATCGGTGAGTAAGATACAAAAGATCACCAGCCGAACGACCGCGACGAAAACCATACTGGCGATCACTTAGTAGATGGTTCTCTTCTAAATACCTTAAGAGTTGGCAGTTTGTAATGAACTCCATTACTTTGGAGAGCGGCAGAGAGGTAATCTATTGGGATGTAGTTGGACAGATCAGAGCGATCGCCTTTTTTGGGAATCGGGTGGACAAGGGCTGTCTTCCAAGAGTTGGGGACAATGCCAGTAGTGTAAGAGAGCCGAAAAAGGCGCGTTAGAACTGGCGCCAACTCAGGATCACATGTCCGAAGCACAATGGGAGGAACTGCATCAGGCCCACTCGCGTTATGGATATCAAGAGAAAAAAGAGCCTTACGAACTGATCTTTGTAAGAACCGAACGTTTGGCATTGAACAAGCGCAATGCGGTATGGTTGGTGGAGAGTTTTCCCCATCGTCCAAGGTCGAGTTTGATGCGAAAAGAGTGCCCAAGAAATCGGCTTTCTGCTTTGCAGCATGGCCCAGGCCGTCATCGGTCTAGTGAAAGGGACGGCTGACAAAAATTCCCTAAGATAGCTTTGACGAGAGACCAGAACGCACGCGTACTCGAAGGAAGACACACTAGCCGCTCGCCAATTTATTTTATGAAGGATGACTTAAAGTTTAGACTGAAATTATTACTTACAATAAATTTTGTTGTATACGAGGTGTGGTATACGTAGATTGCCTAACTATTACTTATGTAAGATAATTGTGATATTATTACCAAATGGATACAGTACCACCATAATTATCTCATATTTGCTTTTCTAAGAGAAAAGATTTAACAATGTCTGAATTCATCATCAGCCTATTAACGTCCCACTGGACACAGGTCTCCCACATGGACAATAGCAAGTGGGGATATTGGGCCATAACCCACCACACTGACCTAATGCGGGTTGGTGGGTTTTAACGACTGTCATCTTACGACAACAACCGGGACCAACGGCTTAACGTGCCTTCCGAAGCACGGAGGAGCTCGAGATGTTTTTTTTTAATTTGATCACCCATCCAGCGACCCGGCATTGCGAAAGTGGCTTAGCGAGTAAGATCGCAAGCCGAACGCGCTATATAGCCGCTGCTCCATCGAGCTCCTCAGGCTCCTCATGTCTGAATTACCTCACACCTATTATATAATTTTTATGGTTAATTATGACCACAATTTTTATTATTTCTGAATAAAATATTATTTTTAATGAAAATTATTATTTTATTTTGCTATACTTAATCAACTTGATTGAGATAATACAATAGCAATTAGTAAACTATAAAAGAGGAAGAAACGTAATATGGTCACATTTTATTTAATTCTACGATAATTTTCTGTAATTGGTGAATTTGAACGGGAAAGAGAGATTTAAAACGAAATTTTTCATTAAAACGCAGGAAATAGAGTCATAACTACGAACGTTTTTTTTAACAAGAAAAAAATAATATTTTAAGACAGATTTTTTACGTTTTTATTTTTTAAATGATAAAAGCATTCCCTAAATAATATTTTATCCTTTTCAATCATTTACGTAACTTCAATAGTTTTGGTTCTATGATTTTTTGAACTTTCAAATCGCTTTTACTCGAAATGTCTAATTTTGAGTTATGACTGTACATGTTTTCATGTGCGAAATGATTCTGAATATCAATTCGACTAGCTTTCCCAATTGCAAAAAGATGACTGCATTTTGTCCAGGCCCAAAGGCTACAACACTTCTTCACCTGTGCGGCAATTAACTAGTGGATTTATGACACCTAATCCGCCTAATATTTATTATATAATAATTTTAACCGCCTCTGTGGTCTAGTGGCTAAGTCGCCGGTTTCAGACCCAGAGGTCCCGGGTTCGATTCCCAGCGGGGGGACATCTTCGTGTGGCTACCACCATCTTATCTAAGTCTGTAGCCATAACAACAATGTTTATAGCATAGTTGTGTTCCGACAGTTAGAGATAAGATAGCCAGTTCCTCAGTGGTTGAGGATTCCGGGTGAAGCGCGCTTACACCTTGGGCCTTATCGTCACTTACCATCAGGTGAGATGAAGGCCAAGCGCTAACCCGTTGCAGAATAAAAAAAATCACAAACTCTTACCGCCTCATTAATAAACGTAATTAAAAAGAGTAGCCTTACTCCAAGTATTAAATCTGTGTTAACAAATTTTACTATTAATAAATATGGAGTAGGTAATGAATGAGTACACTAATCCGACTTTAATTTGGAGTAAAGTTAAACCTCGGCGTTAACCTGTTTAACGGAAGAGTTAGGGTGGAGTAGTGTCATTATGTTGTAGTTTGATATTTTGTAGCCGGACATTTTTCTATAGTTCCGTTGATGTGGGTTTGGTTTATGGGATGAAGTTGTAAATTTAATATTACTCTAAAAATCCTGTATTCTAAGTAAAAATCGTAACTAACAGCTCAAAAAATTCAAACAATAATTTAATTTACATCGGGTTGTCAGATAGTAACGTTATGTGACGGCTGTCATAGAGCCTGCAGGTCGGCCGTAAGCACTGACCATTCGTTTCCATGACAACACAGTAATAATAATAGCTCTAATGTCAAAATTATGTCAAATAACGTGGAGTTCGTTTAAAACTCTTTTTTTTTACTTCTTAGCTATAAGAGTTGCCATTGTAAACACGTTAGTCCATGCGTAAGGAATGACTTGTTAGTCCAAGCTTACTTCATGTATATTAATAACGATGCAAATTCAAACTTAACACTAGCCTAATCTGGATTTAACTACTCCAAGCGTAAGTTCGGATTAAGACAGGACTTTGCCATTTTTATTAATGAAACCGTTAAAGAGCATACAAAACAGCTTCAGAGTAATGATTTATAAATTGTTACTCTTCTTACAACTGTCCCAAACCTTCAGTAGCTGCGCAGGACGCTGAGAAGTAAACTTTAAATTACGGGGATAAGTAGTAGAACACGAAAGTAAAAATTTAACCCATATCACCATGACAGCGACAAAAAAGATTGAGATTGATCTATCTAAAATATTCCGACTCTGGGTACATGTTATAAGGAAATAAATAATTTTCATTCTCATTCATCGACGATATCAGCCGCGTGGATTTAAAAACTCGTAAAAGTTCGAAGCAATGCAATAGGTACCTACCAACAACTACCTCGACCTATTGTCGTTGGAATAGTAAGAAAAAGGAAACAAGATGAAATAAATAAGTAGTTTGCTGCTTTTTTGATCTAGGCGGAAAGTGACAACTTAAAATATTGTAAAAAGGAGCTTCAATGAAATTATATTTAAATGAGACTTACAAAATAAAACCGGCAGTTGTTTCGCTAAGTTAGAATACGCTCAAAGCATCACGGATTCAATTACTGCACTAGTAATTGAATCCGTGATGCTTTGAGCGAAAAAAACACTAGTAATATCTTTAAAATTAATACACAGCAATATAACAAAATAATTCAAGTTGAAAGATGACAAGACAGCTCACCCAAAGATTTGGGGTTATATTATTTCGTGTAGAATTTTGGCAGCACGACGTGGTAGGTAGCGTTGGGAGTAGGTAGATTCGGAGCAGCAAAGAGACTGTTCTCAGCATGAGTGGGCTTTTTATATCAACAGAAGACAGTAAAAAAAAATACTCCGACTGTTATTTCAAATCCTCCATCGTCCCAATGCAAAATGATCACTCAAGCAGAGACAAGTAAATCAGCGACCAGACCATAGAGAACACAGAGCAATATACGTTACGGCTTTACACGTTCGATGAGTGTCAAAAAACACAGAAAAATCCATGATATTTCTTCAATATGTCTCACCCCAAAACATTATTTAGTTAAAAGAAAAATCGGCAAGGTTTATTCATTAAAAACCACTTCAATCCGGCTGGAACATGCTTTCACCGTCCTAACATAAGTGGCTAAACGACATGATATTGAGAGTAAGAGAACAACCTCTGTTATATGCGTCTTTGGCAGCAGTCAAAAATCAATGCTTATTGCAGGTAAATTGGATGTGTATCATTAGTTAAATTAATGATATTTGCCCAACAGTAGGACGTTCATAGTAAGATCATTTGATATGATATGATATTAAGGTATGAAACCACAACATAAGTACTCCAACAGCTAGAATTCATTGTTGACCAATCATTGTATGTTTTAAGTTTGTCTTTTATTTGCACAGCAGCATAATTTAGGATTTGTGGTTCTGTTTGTTAGACCAGTAGACAGAAGTGTTACACAGCGCATAGTACAAGTAACTTAAAAATACGTAAATTTTCACAATTTGGTGCAGGATCCCCTTAAACAATTGTTAAAAAATAACCGAATGATTATAAAATCCTTAGTTACGTTCTAGTTCATGAACTAGACTTATAGCTTATAGCTTTATTGAAAGTATTTTCATGAAATGTCTGGGTGATTATGTTTAAATTTTTATTGGGGATTTTTGTCCCTTGCATTTGTTATGTCAATGCAATTGAAACTGTACTGTAATCTTAAATCTACTAAAATTCGAGGGATAAACAGACTAGATACTTACCACAAAGCTTTACATTGTGTAACGTTTGCAATTTTTTTCCAGGTTTTCTGTGGAGCGGGGGTGAGCGGAATGGGTGCTGGAGGCTTGTATGCAATGGGGCTGGAAGAAATAGCGGTGGGGGCAGAGGATATGGGCGTAGGCCTAGGTGGCTCCGGGGCCAATGACCCAGAAGGAAGTAGTGAGAGCGAGTCGACGGAGGATTTCCCGCCACAGTTCTGTCCGCCCTTCACAACGCCGCAACAGTTCTGCTTGCCGTTAGTAATCTATCCCTCTATATTTTGGCTGACAATTTAAAATTACGATTCAATTACATGTGAAATTAATAAACACGAAAGGAGATTGACTTTTTTTGTATGGACGTTGGACCAAGAGTGCTGCCTAACATTGAATCATAGTGCATAATGTTGCTTAGACTAATACTAGTATGTAACCCAAAGCGCTTCAAAATCTATCCGAGTACTCCCCTTGAGAAAAAAAATCTATTGTATAGGTTTTACACTAACGAAAAATAATAACAAACGTCTTATTACGCCGTGTGAGAAGGCATTAAGTAAGATAATAATATTATTTATCGTAAACGACAACGTTAAAAAATATATCAAAAGTTAAAGCACCAAAAAGTCATAAGATAATTTTTTAGGTACAATATAACCCGTGGATGTTTTTTTAATATTTTTTTTAATCTCTTCAGGTAAGGAAATAAATAAAAGTATTCTATAGGTAGGTAGAGGTAGGTTCTATAGAGGCATTACCACCATTAAGATTGTAATGTGACGTTATCCCGCAGCACGATGGGAATGGGCGGCTTCGGCATGCTCGGGCAGCAGATGCCGCCGTACGCGCTGCAGCCGCAGCTCATCGCCTCCTCCATGCCGGTCAGTTGCATTTGAATTTGCTTTTTAATACGTTTCATATATTTATACATACATACGAGGAGTGATCCAAAAGTAATGATATTCGGAAATTTGTAGAGCACATAAAAAAATGAAAAAAATAATAATTTTTTGCTGCCTCATGTATCCACAAGTTCAGATGTATGTTTTATATTTTCAAAAGAATGAATGCTGCTGTGCGAATCCAGCAGTAATTGAATCCGTGATGCTTTGAGCGTATTCTAACTTAGCGAAACAACTGCCGGTTTTATTTTGTAAGTCTCATTTAAATATAATTTCATTGAAGCTCCTTTTTACAATATTTTAAGTTGTCACTTTCCGCCTAGATCAAAAAAGCAGCAAACTACTTATTTATTTCATCTTGTTTCCTTTTTCTTACTATTCCAACGACAATAGGTCGAGGTAGTTGTTGGTAGGTACCTATTGCATTGCTTCGAACTTTTACGAGTTTTTAAATCCACGCGGCTGATATCGTCGATGAATGAGAATGAAAATTATTTATTTCCTTATAACATGTACCCAGAGTCGGAATATTTTAGATAGATCAATCTCAATCTTTTTTGTCGCTGTCATGGTGATATGGGTTAAATTTTTACTTTCGTGTTCTACTACTTATCCCCGTAATTTAAAGTTTACTTCTCAGCGTCCTGCGCAGCTACTGAAGGTTTGGGACAGTTGTAAGAAGAGTAACAATTTATAAATCATTACTCTGAAGCTGTTTTGTATGCTCTTTAACGGTTTCATTAATAAAAATGGCAAAGTCCTGTCTTAATCCGAACTTACGCTTGGAGTAGTTAAATCCAGATTAGGCTAGTGTTAAGTTTGAATTTGCATCGTTATTAATATACATGAAGTAAGCTTGGACTAACAAGTCATTCCTTACGCATGGACTAACGTGTTTACAATGGCAACTCTTATAGCTAAGAAGTAAAAAAAAAGAGTTTTAAACGAACTCCACGTTATTTGACATAATTTTGACATTAGAGCTATTATTATTACTGTGTTGTCATGGAAACGAATGGTCAGTGCTTACGGCCGACCTGCAGGCTCTATGACAGCCGTCACATAACGTTACTATCTGACAACCCGATGTAAATTAAATTATTGTTTGAATTTTTTGAGCTGTTAGTTACGATTTTTACTTAGAATACAGGATTTTTAGAGTAATATTAAATTTACAACTTCATCCCATAAACCAAACCCACATCAACGGAACTATAGAAAAATGTCCGGCTACAAAATATCAAACTACAACATAATGACACTACTCCACCCTAACTCTTCCGTTAAACAGGTTAACGCCGAGGTTTAACTTTACTCCAAATTAAAGTCGGATTAGTGTACTCATTCATTACCTACTCCATATTTATTAATAGTAAAATTTGTTAACACAGATTTAATACTTGGAGTAAGGCTACTCTTTTTAATTACGTTTATTAATGAGGCGGTAAGAGTTTGTGATTTTTTTTATTCTGCAACGGGTTAGCGCTTGGCCTTCATCTCACCTGATGGTAAGTGACGATAAGGCCCAAGGTGTAAGCGCGCTTCACCCGGAATCCTCAACCACTGAGGAACTGGCTATCTTATCTCTAACTGTCGGAACACAACTATGCTATAAACATTGTTGTTATGGCTACAGACTTAGATAAGATGGTGGTAGCCACACGAAGATGTCCCCCCGCTGGGAATCGAACCCGGGACCTCTGGGTCTGAAACCGGCGACTTAGCCACTAGACCACAGAGGCGGTTAAAATTATTATATAATAAATATTAGGCGGATTAGGTGTCATAAATCCACTAGTTAATTGCCGCACAGGTGAAGAAGTGTTGTAGCCTTTGGGCCTGGACAAAATGCAGTCATCTTTTTGCAATTGGGAAAGCTAGTCGAATTGATATTCAGAATCATTTCGCACATGAAAACATGTACAGTCATAACTCAAAATTAGACATTTCGAGTAAAAGCGATTTGAAAGTTCAAAAAATCATAGAACCAAAACTATTGAAGTTACGTAAATGATTGAAAAGGATAAAATATTATTTAGGGAATGCTTTTATCATTTAAAAAATAAAAACGTAAAAAATCTGTCTTAAAATATTATTTTTTTCTTGTTAAAAAAAACGTTCGTAGTTATGACTCTATTTCCTGCGTTTTAATGAAAAATTTCGTTTTAAATCTCTCTTTCCCGTTCAAATTCACCAATTACAGAAAATTATCGTAGAATTAAATAAAATGTGACCATATTACGTTTCTTCCTCTTTTATAGTTTACTAATTGCTATTGTATTATCTCAATCAAGTTGATTAAGTATAGCAAAATAAAATAATAATTTTCATAAAAAATAATATTTTATTCAGAAATAATAAAAATTGTGGTCATAATTAACCATAAAAATTATATAATAGGTGTGAGGTAATTCAGACATGAGGAGCCTGAGGAGCTCGATGGAGCAGCGGCTATATAGCGCGTTCGGCTTGCGATCTTACTCGCTAAGCCACTTTCGCAATGCCGGGTCGCTGGATGGGTGATCAAATTAAAAAAAAACATCTCGAGCTCCTCCGTGCTTCGGAAGGCACGTTAAGCCGTTGGTCCCGGTTGTTGTCGTAAGATGACAGTCGTTAAAACCCACCAACCCGCATTAGGTCAGTGTGGTGGGTTATGGCCCAATATCCCCACTTGCTATTGTCCATGTGGGAGACCTGTGTCCAGTGGGACGTTAATAGGCTGATGATGAATTCAGACATTGTTAAATCTTTTCTCTTAGAAAAGCAAATATGAGATAATTATGGTGGTACTGTATCCATTTGGTAATAATATCACAATTATCTTACATAAGTAATAGTTAGGCAATCTACGTATACCACACCTCGTATACAACAAAATTTATTGTAAGTAATAATTTCAGTCTAAACTTTAAGTCATCCTTCATAAAATAAATTGGCGAGCGGCTAGTGTGTCTTCCTTCGAGTACGCGTGCGTTCTGGTCTCTCGTCAAAGCTATCTTAGGGAATTTTTGTCAGCCGTCCCTTTCACTAGACCGATGACGGCCTGGGCCATGCTGCAAAGCAGAAAGCCGATTTCTTGGGCACTCTTTTCGCATCAAACTCGACCTTGGACGATGGGGAAAACTCTCCACCAACCATACCGCATTGCGCTTGTTCAATGCCAAACGTTCGGTTCTTACAAAGATCAGTTCGTAAGGCTCTTTTTTCTCTTGATATCCATAACGCGAGTGGGCCTGATGCAGTTCCTCCCATTGTGCTTCGGACATGTGATCCTGAGTTGGCGCCAGTTCTAACGCGCCTTTTTCGGCTCTCTTACACTACTGGCATTGTCCCCAACTCTTGGAAGACAGCCCTTGTCCACCCGATTCCCAAAAAAGGCGATCGCTCTGATCTGTCCAACTACATCCCAATAGATTACCTCTCTGCCGCTCTCCAAAGTAATGGAGTTCATTACAAACTGCCAACTCTTAAGGTATTTAGAAGAGAACCATCTACTAAGTGATCGCCAGTATGGTTTTCGTCGCGGTCGTTCGGCTGGTGATCTTTTGTATCTTACTCACCGATGGGCGGAGGCAGTCGAGAGTAAAGGGGAGGCACTGGCAGTTAGCTTGAACGAAGCGAAAGCCTTTGACAGGGTATGGCACAGGGCTCTTCTCTCTAAACTTTCATCATACGGGCTTCCTGGGAAATTGTGTTCATGGATTGCCAGCTTTCTTTCTGGGCATAGCATCAGAGTCGTAGTCGACGGTTCGTGCTCTGACATGAAGCCTGTGAATGCTTGAGTCCTGCAGGGGTGTGTGTTATCCCCTACTACTAATAACTATAACAACAGCAATCATTGCTATGCGGACGACAGTACTTGGGATACGCTCTACACCGGACGAGCTAATATTTCTCTAGAAAGCGTCATCGAGAACCGGAATAAACTTGTGTCTGAAACCGAAAACATGTTAAGTCATGTCTCGGATTAGAGCCGACATAACCTAGTCCACTTTAACCTCTCCAAAACACAAGTTTGCGCATTTACCGCGAAAAAGCATCCCTTGTCGTACCTCTGAACTTTGAGGGAGCCCTCCTTGATACCAATACGCCTATTGGGATCCTTGGCGTCGATATTTTGAGTGACGTTCAGTTTCGAGGTCACTTTGAAGGTATAGCTGCATTAGCTTCGAAAAAGCTGGGTGTGCTTAAATAGAGCGGGTTAGTATTTCACGCCGGCCGACCGTTTACCACTGTACAAAGCACAGGTCAGGCCGCATTATGGAATACTGCTCCTATCTTTGGGCTGGAGCACAGTACTAGGGTCAGTACCAACTCCTTTCATTTGACCGCATTCAACGCTGAGCTGCTCGAATTGTCGACGACGTGGTTATTTCAGGTCGGCTCGATCCACTGGCCCTTCGGAGAGACGTTGCGTCTCTCTGTATATTGTACCGCATATATCCTGGTAGTGTTCTGAAGAATTGTTCGGCTTGATCCCTGCCGTTGATTTCCTTTACTGCACTACACGTTATCTACGTATAAGACAAATTTTTGCCCTTGCTTTGGAATCTTTTTTAGTACCGGTTAGATCTGTTACTGGGGGCGTAGTTGATACATAATCCCAAAGATCTTCGTGAGTCAAATAAAGTTCCATTTGGAATATCATGTCGTAAAATTAATCGACCCCTCTAATCGTTCGAAAGTAGGAAGGTTAGTACTCATCTTATTTATTTGATTGTAGCTGTTTCCGTGTTCAGAACTATCTCCAGCTCCGAAATCTCTAGTCCACATACACTGTTCAAATTTCGATGTTGGTGCACATAACCTGTTGTAAATCACTGATGCAGAGTGAGTGGAATAACTTGATAATGAATGCAAGACAAAACAACTGTTTGTACTGAATAAAATATGTTTATATTTTCTTTACGTACGTGAAAAACAGTTACTCAGACAAAAATCAAAACAAACATTATTTGACATAAACAGAAAAAATTCTGTCAGTCAGAATATGCTTTGAATCGAACATGATTCAAACCATATTCAAATGATACCATAGAGCATACATTGTACCTCTTTACAACATTTATGCAGAATTGCAGAAAATCGCAGAATAACAACTAAAGCACAGAATACCAACACCACCATCTTGCAGATTCTGTGATGTCAACAAGCAAAACAATCGTCAAGTCAAATCCATCCATAGTGCAAACTTATGTTTTGATTTTTTTTTGGCTGTACTATTTTAAGCACAGGAAGGCAAACATACAGCCATGTTTTATTTTTTATATTGTTTTTGTTTAGCGTTTTATTATTAATTTGTTTATGTTGGTGTATCATTGTTTTGTAGACACGTCACCCTTAGGACCCTCCAGAAAACCAGCGTTGCAGCGGCTTTCTGTCGCTGTAGCACGTGCTGAGGCTGGGGCCTAGTTGGCCACACTTTGTTTTTGTTTTGTATTGTCATTGTGAATATCGTACTTTTGTCTTTTTTATTATTCTTTTTTTATGTATGTAATTTTGTAGTGTGTGCCAATAAATATTTTTTCTTTCTTTCTTCTTTCTATGTTGTAAGTTTTGGCGCGGTCGAAAGGTTTGGCTGTTTTTTGGCCGACACCGAACCTCTGGCCGAAACATATTTTTGGGCCGAAACTGGCCGAAACCGAAACTTTGGTCGGACATTAGTACTAAGTGTTTACCGATCACCCCCTCTCGTCCCCTGGGTAAAGGGCGACTAACGAGCTAAAGACTGCACATACATCCAACAGCGTAAAGCGGCGGTGGGCTCACCACCTGTTACGCTAAGAACATGTGCAGTCGCTATATGGTGAAAAGTGGACTATGGTAAGGACCGCTTTTGCTGTCCTCTTTGACTAGTCTCTGACTAACCCTTAGGGGATATATGTATGTATGTAAGAAAAAAATAAAAATGTTTCATTTATTTTATTAACGTGACTGACTAATTGACTTCTAAATAATACGTAAGTACTTCATAATCACTCACTACAAATTCGTTACTATTTTTGAGGAACATAAATAAAAGTAGCCAATGTTCTTGACAATATTTACTTATTATTAAATCAATAATTAATTTTACAGCGAGTAGGTACATTTTAAGGTTACAAATAAGAGTAGATGCTTATGTGACTGCGTGCGTAGCGGATCGCGGTCGATCGGCCAGTGTATGGGCCAGGGTTTCGGCGTCTGTCTTTAGGCTACTGCGTGGCGTCGCAGTGGCTGGCAGCGGGCAAGGCATTTCCCCTCTCGCCCATCGCCCCGTGCGTGTTGGAGCGCGGAATCGCGCGAACATACTCCGGGCCGTTGAAAGCTGTTAGCTTTTAACTATCATCAGATGAGAGTAGTGGGCATATTCTGTTAAGCGCCCGTATAATTAGTCCTTTTGCTGTCAGTATGTCGGCTAAACGGGGGACTCTATCGGGACCTGGGTACAATTTCGTCACGCGTCCCATGAGCCAGTTCAGCGGCTTCAGGCCATCCTCTTTGATGTGTACGAGTTTTCCCAATGTCAGGTCCTTGCAGCGCTTCCGCCACTTGAGGCGGTGTTGTAGTTCGGACACGTATGCTGCTGACCATCTGTGCCAGAAGTGTTGACGAATCTGCTCCAGTCTTCTTTAGCGGTCCAGTCGGTTAGGGTTGCAGTCGTGGAGCGGAGGAGCCGACGGTGGCATCAGAGGCCTGCCAACAAGAAAGTGCCCTGGTGTGAGCGGGGAAAAATAATTGTGGGAGGGAGAAAGTAAGCAGAGTGGTCTGCTATTTAAAATAGCTTCAACCTGACTAAACAGTTAGGACAGCTCGTCAAATGTGAGATGTGCGTTCCCTAAAATGCGTTTGAGATAATATTTTGCGGATTTCATGCCTGCCTCCTGTCCGCCGTAGCCGTTAAAGTTAGGAGCGTAAGCCGGAGAGAATATAAAACGAACTTCTTAGTCAGCTGCAAACTCACTTATAGAGTTAGCGTAACATTTTACGAATTGACTGATTTCCCTTGCAGCTGCAACAAAATTACGACCATTGTCACAAAATAGTTTGGTAGGTTTACCGCGTCTTGCGATAAATCTACGTATCGCTAGTATGAAAGCGTCTTTAGAGAGTTCGCTTACTGCTTCTAAGTGAACACACTTGTACCTTAAACATATAAAAAGACACAAATAACATTTGGTTATCTTACTGCCGCGCCCACGCCTGTCTGTTATTAATTAAGGACCTGCAAAATCAACTGCAGTTGATATGAAAAGAAAATCGGCGTTTAGGGGTTACGACGGTAAATTACCCTTTATGTTTTTCATAGTTTCGCCCTTTGTGCGTTTGCTCGTGACACAATGGCGGATCGTGGATCGTGCCAGGTTTCTTCCTCCCACCGGCCACACCGTCTGTCTTATGAAAGCCAAGAGAAGCAGCGGTCCTGCGTGTAGGAGACGTAAGTGTTCACGTTTAAAAAGTAATTTAGTGAGTGGGTGCTTAGAGTCGAGTAACATGGGGTGCTTCTTGTCGTTAGATATTTGGAAGCATCCAGCCTCCCCCCAACTCTCAGAATGCCCTGAGAGTCTACAAAAGGTGTTAGAGAAGAGAGTAATAATTTTGAATTTATATGTTTCTTGTTTTGAAAGTTTGTCTAGTGAAGTGAAAGCGTTGTTTAGTTCATTTGTTATATTAAAATTTGATTTTCATATGGATTGTTTAAGTTTTAGGTAAGGAAATGTAAATCGTTGTTGTAAATGTATGTTTTGTCACAAGGCAATGTTACTTCTAAGAATAATCTCATGTAAGTGAATCCTGTATTCTTATGAGAATAAAGTTTCTTTAAACCCATTTGCACTAAATATGCCTGATAGTTACGTATGATTTGGTTTGCAATTGTTTATGAATCTAAGTATAAATGCGACGGTATACTGTAAGGTAAATATACGGTATACTGTAATATTTTTGGGGTGCAAAAGTTTTGAGGTAAAAGGTTATGAATTTATTAAATACATTTATCATAAAAAGATTCCAAAAGACGAACAACACTGTCGAATAAGTAACAGTTTAATAATAAAAGAGACCTTTCTTCATAAGATCAATTCAATATAAGTAATAATTAAATGTAGGTAAACCTATGACACGTGTAAGTCTGAATCAAATACCAAAAAAAAAGTGAAAACCAAGAGGGTAGGTACTTAACATCTACAAAAATTAATACGAGTGAGTAAGTATACTGAATGAGTTTAAATTTAGTTCGTTGTTGACAAGTTTTATATAAATATGTATACCTATAACTTGTATAAAACGTGACATTTCCCATAATACATTGAGAAAAAATAAATATTAAACCATGTATTCGCCACGTCTGAGTGGCGAGTACGCGACGAAGGAAAATGGTAGGTAGGTAGATAGGCTTACATGGGATGATGATAGGCAACTGGAGCCGGGTAAGGCACGGGTAGGGCGATGAAGTCGACATCACGATCATGGCACAGCACACAGTCACTTCACAAATGTTCTTAGGGGTCGCCAATGTTCAACACGGCGAAAAGGGCGTCTCGGTTGTAACGGGTGAGATGTCACATGCGCGCGCGCTAAGCGGGGAATGCCGTCTCGTCACGTCAGCGACCACAAGTACTCAGTCGACACGGCGCCGGTGACGTTCCTGCGCCGGCTTCAGTTGTCGCATCGCGAACGCAACTACGCGATGAACGGCTAGATGGCGCCGTTAGTGTTTTAAGCGTCAGGCGTCTCGCCTGTACATCCTCCGGGGCCCAGGGTGGGCTCATCCAGAGGGAACCTGGCGATCTTCAATATAGGCCTCCGAAGGTGTCCATTTGCGGTGTCCAGTTCCACCACCCGGACGACGCCATCCTTTCCCGGCAGTGTGCGGGTGGTACGCCCCATTCTCCACTGGAGGGCGGGGAGGTTGTCCTCCTTGATGAGGATGAGCTCGCCAACTCGGGGAGGGGAGGATGTGGACAACCATTTGGAGCGGGTTTGGAGTGTGTGTAGGTAGGACTGGGTCCACAGCGTCCAGAAGCGCTGGGAAAGGGCCTGTACCATTTGGAATCGCCTACGTGTGGAGATCGGCCTATCTTCCACGGATAGTTCGGGAAGGGCCGTTAGTGAGCTGATTTCTAGCGCCTACATAAATTGTACCGCAGTCTGAGCGGATGAGAACCGGAGCACCGCGGCGTGCTATAAAACGTTGTTATGCCGCGAGGAACGCTTCCGTGCTGAGGTCCGAGACCTGTTCCAAATGAACCGCCTTAGTGGAGAGGCACACGAATATACAAAAGTACGCTTTTAAGAGTTTAACGTTACGTAGGGTACTAGATTTAACGAGGAATGGGCCGGCAAAATCCGTTGTCACTTGACTAAATACGGGCTGAGGCGTAACTCTATCGGCTGGCAAATCGGCCATGAGGGGCGCTTGCGGCTGGGCCCGGCATCGAAAGCATCTAATGCATTTAAAGACTCGGTGCCTAATAATACAGCGCGCGGACAATATCCAAAATTGTTGGCGTAGGATTGCGTGTAAAGTGTCAGCGCCAGGGTGGCAGTGTATTTTGTGGTAGTGGTCAATGATGAGGTCTACAAGTGGGCTAGAGCTGGGAAGTATGAGCGGATGCTGCGCGTCATATCGGATAGACGCATGGGACAGTCGTCCGCCAACGCTAAGGAGCTCATCTTTAATAAGAGGTGACAGCCGCTGGAGTCTGACGGAGCAGATTTTTCCAGTTTGAAGGCGGTGAATGTCCTCTGCAAACTCATTGTGCTAAACACTGCGCACCCAGTAAAGTAGGGCCTCTCTTCGTTCACTGACGTATAAGGGGCCTGAGCGTCGCGAATCTGGGTGGTGTCTGCAGTTGTGCAGAAAGCGTTTTAGACAAGCTGTCACTCCGACGAGCTTGTCTAGTGAACTGAACCGAGTGAGCAGGTCAAAGTCAAGACCGGGTACTGTGACCAGTGACGGGATGTGTTTGGGCTTAAGGCCTGGTAAGGTGTGATGGCCCAGAGCTGAGGGCATCGCAGGCCAAGACTCACAAGGCTGTTTAAGCCACGTGGGAGACCACCATAGGTCATGAGCTGACAGGGATTGCGCAAACATCCCTCTGCTTGCGCCATCTGCTGGGTTGAGCTCGGAAGGTACGTGTCGCCAGGTACATTCTGGGGAGCTTGAGCTGATTTTAACTACCCTGTTGGCTTCAAAGGGTTGAAGACGGTGAGGCGGTGTAATGAGCTAGGCCAGGACTATCGTACTGTCTGACCAACATATGTGTTGTTGTATACTGATATGGGCGGATAGCTGAACTGACACACGGATCATGAGCTGGGAAAGTAGGGTGGCGGCCGACAACTCTAACTTGGAGATTGTGAGGCGATTCTTGATTGGTGCGACTCGCGACTTGGCGACAATCAAGTTTACTTCAGTATCTCCGGAGGTATCGAGCTCATGGAGATAAACGACAGCGGCAAACCCGGCTTCAGAGGCATCTGCGAACCCGTGAAGCGAGTATGCAGCTGAGCCTTTGTTTGCACAAATGTGCCGAGGGAAGCGAATGCTAGACAACAGCGGCAGATCCTCTGAGATGTGGTGCCACTCCGTTTGTACTTCAGAGGGAGTGGGCTCATCCCATTCCAGCTTCAGTATCCACAATTACTGAAACAGCAGCTTTGCGCGGAAGATAACGGGAGAAACCCAGCCGTTTGGGTCATAAAGTGAGGCTACGGTGCTTAAAATAGACCGCTTTGTGACATGTGTGATGGGGGGCAGAGAGATGAGTAGGTGAACTCGTCTGACTGAGGGCTCCACTGTATACACAAGACCTTAAAGGACGTGGAGTCTGGGTTCATGTCGAAGTCCCTGGGCATGTCGCATTGGTTGTCGGGGAATCTCTCGAGAAGCTTAGGCGAGTTAGATGTCCATTTATTGAGCTGAAAGCCGCCTAGGTCTAGTAGACTTATTAACTCATCCTGGAGTGCTTGGGCAGATTCAACTGTGTCATGACCACACAAGATGTCATCAACGAAGATAGACTTGCGAAGAACCTGAGCGGCTTCAGGGTAGCGATGACCTTCATCATCAGCTAGCTGAAGCAGAGTGCGGATTGCATGGTATGGGCTTGATCTTAAGCCGTAGGTGACTGTATTGAGGGCGTAGGTGAGCAGAGGATGTTCTAGTGAGGACCGCCACAGTATGAGCTGATACCGTCTCTGGTCTGGGGCTACCAGCACATTTCTGAACATCCTCTGGATGTCAGTGCTGAAAACGACTGGATGCGTTCTGAAGGACATGATGATGTCCACAATGTCCCGTTGAAGGGCGGGGCCTGTGTGTAGGCATTCATTTATGCTGACACCATTGGAGCTTTTGCAGCTACCATCAAAAACAATGCGCAGCTTGTCCGACCCTGACTTAAATACGCCATGGTGGGGGATGTAGAAGTGAGGTTTATGGGCGAATGTATTTGGGTGACAGGGAGCCATGTGCTCTAAGTCGATGTATTCGACCATAAAGTCGACGTATTTAGAACGCAGAGACGGGTTCGCCATTAGCTTCTTCTCAATATTGAGGAATCTGCGTAATGCGATAGGGTGAGTTTTACCCAGTTGAGGGGCGTCCTTTAGAAAGGGCAGAGCGACCGTATATCTGCCTGAGGGATCGCGTTTAGTGGTAGAGCGGAAGATTTCCTCGCATTGTTTCTCCAGGGTATCATTATGAGTGTGAGGTTGAGGTAGGGGTTCTTCAGACTCCCAAAACTTTTCCAGACTCTGACGTATGTCCTGGGCTGATTCAGCTGAGTCTGGTTGTGAGCTGACGACGTGAGCTGAGTTAACCTGCTGCGCCGGCCGCGCATTCAAGTCCTCAATGGGTCCTATCAACGCGAAGTCGAAAATTGTGCCGAATGGGCTTGCCCGGGCCCAACGAGACCTTAGTCCCGCCCAACACCTGGCCAAGAACGTCTGACCCTAATAAGAGGTCGATCGGGGCTGGTGTGTGGTAGACCTGATCAACCAATGGCACGGGTGGCTGGCCTAGTATGTGGGAAATGTTTGGTACCTTCTCTAAGGAAAGGTAGCCAGTGACGTTTTTTAAAATATGAGCTGTGGCAGTGATTGTAGGAGTATCATTGTGAGTGGGTTGGCATATTATTGTTATTGTCGCTTTTGACTCATGTTTGTGCTGATTCCCAACTCCTGTAATTTTTAAAGAAGTGGGTTTTGATGGCAAGTTCAAAAGTCGTGCCATGCGTGACGTTATTAATGTCAGCATACCGCCACAGTCCAATAAAGCTCTGTCTGTGTAAAGATGGCCATGTACGTCCGCGACTCTTAGTGAGACGGTTGGCAACAAAATAGGTGTGCCAGTGGGCACAGAAGGTGAGTGAGCTGATTAAGTAGCGGCCGAGATTGTATGAGCTGAGTATGTATCAGCTGTGTGGCCATGGGTTGACTTGGCATGGGCTAAATGGGCATGGTCTGAAAGGGTATGGGCTGAATCTACCTCTTCGCTAGGGTGCTCCGTGATAGTTGGGAGTCATAATTGCTGGCAGCGCTCGCGTGCCTGTACAAAGTCCCAACGGCCCTGTGTTGGCTGGGCATTGTACCGTTTGCACGTCATGAGCCTATGTCCCCTAGTGGCACAATAGGGACAGTAGGGCGTCGAGCGTGAGGAAGAGGACGAGGATGATGATGAGGAGCAGCTTGCTTGGAAGGCCGAGTAGACGGGGAAGAGCTGACTGCGAGCCGGGGAGGTGGATGGGCGGTAACGCATTTGTTGCGTTGGGCGGGACGGTTGGTGAGTGGGCTGATCATAGGCGCGGTGAGGCGATGGAGCTGAGGAGCGGCCACGGTAATGGTCGGGTTGTTGCTGAGCCATCTGAGCATAAGTGCGATGGGGCAACTGAGGAGGCGCGCGGCTACGAGAAGGGCCGGGCTGGGGCTGAATGGGTTGCGGCTGGGCTATGTTGGAGAACTCTGTCTCCACACAGCGCGCGTGCTCCTCGAGATAGGAGATGAGGTCGCTCAACGTGGGCAGGGTGGTGCTAGACCCGTGCCTGCGTTTAAATAACGTGCGGAGCTCGCCCTTAAGCTTTCGCACCACTATCGACACAAACACGTAGTCGTCTCCTATGGGCTGATCCAAATTACTAAGGGCACACTGGTCGGACACCAGCGGAGTGAGGAAAAGCGTGCGTATGTTTGAGCGCGTGTGGATGCTCGGCAGCCCTAGGATTATGTCGACGAAACTATCGATGAGAACCCGGCGGTTCTCGTACCGCTTGGTGAGGATGTCCATGGCCACGGCAAAATTCTCATTGGTGACCTTTAAGTGGGACACCATACTTAATGCCTCACCGCTGAGACTCAAGAAGAGGTAGTGGAGCTTGACTGCGTCCGACAGGGTCGCCATGTCGTCAGTCAGAATCCTAAACAGCGCAATGAAGGAAGGCCAGTCCTCCACTTTTGAGCTGAACCTGGGCAGCGCTATCTTGGGGAGGACGGCTGTGGGCGTATTGACGCCGAAACTGGGCTGAGCGCTATGGTTTGGGGACGACGTGGAAGAGGGTGAGATTTCTTCCCTAGCCATAAGTATCCCCAGGTACGCCCCGGAGGCTTTTGTGTGGTTGTCAGAGTATGTCCTCTCAATCCCCTCGTCTAAGTTCTCCTCGTCAAGAATGCTGTAATATACTGAATCTAGCTTCTCCTTAATACCCTGTACCTGTACGAACCGCACGTTAAATTCCGTTATGGAATGTTTGGTGTCGCCAGCAACGGTCCGTGACCCCACCTCTAGGAGCTGGTGTATAGCTTAAGCGGCCTCCCTAAATATCGCGGCTTGTGACTTGGTCGGCATCGCAATGATTAAAAGGAGACCAAAAAAAAAAAACTACTTAAAGGCAGTAAAAAGGACCACACTTGTATATATTTTACAGTTGGGCTGAACGTATTTGTTTACCAAGGTAAGGGCAAATGAGCTAAACATAATGCAACAATAAACAAAATAAAAACTTAATTAGGACGCCTTGTATTTGGCCCACGGGTGGGCAAACGCATGTGTAAGTGTATGCCTGTGTTTATTGGACGCGCGTACGTAAGATTAGCCGACCGCAATAGGAAAAAACAAAAAAAAATCACGTCATCCGTAGCCCACTAGTGGGCAAGCGCATGCGTAGTCGATGGCAGCGCATCCAATCAGCCGGGAAAGCGTTAGAAAAAAAGAAAGAAAAAAAAAACTAATAAAAAGAAAGTGTGGGATACGTTGTCCGTAGCCCACAGTTGGGCAGACCTGTAGCGGAAACGAGCGCGAAGAAAGTGTCGGTCGCAAAAAAAAAAATTAATAAGAAAATTGGGACACTCCGTATCTGTGTCCCACAAGTGGGCAAACGTTGGGAGTGTGTACGAAGAGTGAGCCGATAGCAAAGGCAAAAATTAAAAACAAAAAAATAAAAATAACACTAGAAAAAAAATTAAAGCACGCCGTACATGTCCCACAGGTGGGCAAACGTGTGTAGAAGCGAAGGCGACGCACGCAAATAGCCGTCAAGCGAGACTTAAAAAAATTAATTGTAAGCGGTTAAAACAAAACTGAAAACAAAACAACACTGAGCACATGTGGTGAGCACGCACAAAGAATGAGCCGATCGCAAAGGCACAAATTAAAAACAAAAGAAAATAAAAATTAACACGACCAAAAAAAAAATAAAGCAAGCTACTTGGTAACGCGTGGTGAGCATGCACGAGAACTGAGCCGATTTAACACGAAAAGAACAAAAAAATATTAAAAACAAACAACAAAAACACTAAACAACCGCAGCCGAAACGACAAAGGGAAAAAAAACAATTTTGCAGACCATCTCTTGTTATAATACCAGTCACAATATAATTTCAATAGCTATCAAGCGCAGACGAGGGTATACGCGTTTATGCTTGGATACTCTTAAACTAAATTTTTACCTGGCGAGTGGCAATACTTTGGTGTATGCAACTGAGCACGTAAGCAAGCTGCCCCGCGATGTAATAACGATCACATGATATTAGCGGTCCGGTCACAAAAGTACTACGTACGTATTATTCTAAGCACAGTGTGAACACGCTCGTAAGTCAGTCATAAATACAACAATACCGTACACACGAATAATATTGTTCGAAGCATCAATGGCAACTTGTTAGCGTAAATTAACTTAGAGTTAACACGAATCGGATACTGGTAACACGAATTTTTATTTGGGTAGGTAGATAAATAATAAATTTGCCCGGGCTTAGCAACGACTATTATCGTGCAGAAAAGATACTGTATGGTAATGAAATTATAAATGTTAGGAAATGAAATTTAAAAATTAGAAATTAAAATGAAAGTACGTGATAACTATGAGATATGAGGAAATATTATTTTAAGCGGACTGTAGCTTTATGAGCAGATTGTATAGTAGTCCAATCAACGAGGACATTTGTTGTATGGAGACTTCCGAAAAATTCCTCTGCCTCTGAAATTTGGCATGTGTTGAAGTTAGGTAATACAGATTACAGATGTACAATAATCCAACAAAATTTGTTACGAGAAGTTAGGTATTTTTACCAAAACATGAAAATCGCTTATAACTCTCTGTGAATATTTCCTCAGGCTGAAATTCTTGCTGTATACGTACGTATGTACTAGTTAGAATAAGTGTGTCAAAGAATCCAACATTTTTTCCATTTTAGAGAACCTCAAATTTTAACTTTCAACATTTTCCACTATAACTTCCACTGAAAAAATGCTCCGTCCATTTTTATTTTTTAATATGTTTTAATATCATTCAATACACAGCTTTGTTTAGTAATCCAATAAATTTTCCATTTCAAACATATTTTTTTGATTTTTGCTTAATAACGTATTGAGAAAAATTGCTCCGTCCATTTTTGTACCTTTAATAGTCATATTATTTTATATTTAAACAGATTTAACAATAAAATAATCCAACAAATTTTCCAACGATTACTATTTTTACGAAATTATTATGTTCGCTGATTTATCATAACCGCTCGGAGCT
Organism: Scoparia ambigualis; assembly: GCA_963921215.1. Taxonomy (NCBI): domain Eukaryota; kingdom Metazoa; phylum Arthropoda; class Insecta; order Lepidoptera; family Crambidae; genus Scoparia; species Scoparia ambigualis. The sequence continues at coordinate 2,833,096 of OY992506.1, read as the reverse complement.
GCTTTGCCCGCACTTGCCAGGCAATTTTTTATCTTATACGCACATCACAGAGAATATACACAACGGTGTACAACGGGGCGCTAATTAAAAAAATTAGCTTTTAAAAGGAATATTACTACTAATAACTAATGCGTTTCAAATAAACGTTTGATACTTGTACAATATGCAAAAAAGGTCAACAAGTAGGTAGATACGTATAATAATGTTTAGAAAGACACCTACTACCTAAAGAGATTAAAGGGTTGACCTTCACTTGACGGCTGGCTCGGAGCTGCTTTGCCACGCACTATTGTTTGGTGTCCAGCCACCGTTATTATGCCGCATCCACACGCTTGGCAAACCTCAACAAGCCGTCACAAATTCAAACGTGTGTATAGAGCGATTGGCTTGGTTTGCGTAGGTTTGCAAGCGCTTGTAGCGCGCCATGCGTCATGTGTCGGTTTTTGGTCACAAATCAAAGGGAATTTTCCGCAAGCGCTTGCGAAGCGTCCACACGTTTGTGCGTACTCAAAGTATTCACAGACGATCGAACTTGGTTGGGGCCGGACCACGGACTTGGTGCGCTCCGAACTAACCATATTCGATCGTGTGGCGCATGATCCGCCGGATATTATTATTATTAGTATCGGTACGGCTGGATTGGAGCGCTTGCACATCGAACGCGGTGCGTTCCGAACCGATTCGATCGTGTGGACGGCGGCGCACCGAACCATTTGTCGGTCTAGTCGCTTTTGTGCCACCGTGTACGCGCAACACGTCGCGACGTGTTCTCAGACATAGATTCGGTTCGGAGCAACGCCAAGAAGACATCAGATGCACGCAATCAAGCCTTTCAAATACTTTTAGAATAATTAAGAAATATTATCCCCTTGCGACTATTACACAAAATCCAACAATTCAATGAATGCTTCGGAACTCATTCGAATTCATATACGAAAATCTTTCTCATCGAGATCTTTAATGAAATTCATATGACCGTACTGTTAATTGTCTGTTTCTGAGATAAAAATTTTGCCCTTACTTTCACCTTTTCCTTTTGTTATTTAGTGGCGATGTAGCAACGATAGTTGAAACAACTAATGCAATTTTGGCCTGTTTTTTATAGAATAGGCGGCATGTCGAGACGTGTTCTGCCCCCGTTGTCATAATTACAGTGCCTAAGTCGTGTTACTGGTGCTATGACTTTTTTTACAGTACCGTGATCCTGAAATCAAGACCTACATACAGGAAAAAAAGTAAAATAGTGTACTTTTTTTTATCACAATTATTGACAACAAATAGGATAAGCCTAACAACAGTAAGTGTTATGAAGATTCAACCGTCCGTTAAAACAAGGCCAGTAAGTAGACTTACTGTATTAAAACTGCGATTTATTTCATTTTTCCCTAAAATATTTACAGTAACTAAAGTCACTGTATTGTCATTATTCAAAATATGGTATTTCCGCTACCATATTCACAGTAATTACCTATAGATTTTATGATAATAAAGGGGCTGCCGTTTACAACAGTGTGGTAGGCTGTTTTCAACGAAATTTGACCTTTCCACGACCTTTGCTTGCGGGCGCGCGGTAAAAACCGCTGTGTTTCCACTACCTTAATTAAACACCATTACACACAAACCGCTATCTTCAACCTACATACAACTGGAAAAAGCCAAGTTCGTATATATTAATGTACGTAGAGCGCGGTATTTTTTACATCTTTAAAAGCTCATATCTAGCTAATAATGATATAAAAATCGCGTTTTTTTTTCCCAGCAAATTGATCAATTTATTTTTTAAATTGCCTTCACTACTTAGGTATATCAGGGAAGGGATGCCAATAGCGCTATTTAAATTCGCAAATAAAACAAAATATGTCAAATATGCTAAATTTTACGATAATGCTTAACATCCTGCTGTAGCCTAAATTTTACTCTTAAAAATACTAATAAAGCTGGATCCTGCTGAAAATGTCAACACTGTGGACTGTGGCAAACCAAGTGGAAGCTTGTTTACAAAAAGTTGTAAACGAGCCCCCCGCCAAGGTGACCTGGTGGGAAAGGCTTGTTTACAACAGTCTGGTAGGGGCTCTTCAGACATACATACATGGATCTCACAACTTTTTACGGTAGAAGAACTGAGTTACGTGTGAGACTTGGTTTTTTTACAAGTATGTTTTTGATGGCATCTCATTTCTTTTTGTAGATAGTCCTACTTTTTTTCCTTACCGGTAAGGCACGTTGGGGTACGTTCGGACGGTTTTTAGTTGTATTCGGAAGATGTTGGCAAAATCAATTTTTCTCGAGAGTTACATTAGTTAGCACAATAAATTAAAGTGAAAACTTATTGTCAATAAACAGGCTATAAGATAGAATGTGTTTTATACAGTTATAAACGAAACACCTACTATTTTTCTGGTGTTTAAAATACGAATAGAATTTTAATACTTTGGGAAAGATCGGACGTTCATGGGGAAAGACCGGACACCTTCTAAAATCGCCGTTATGGCTTAAAACACAGAGTTTATAGAAAGAATATATCCGTTCTTATACGTCCTACAAGATTATCTTTAAAAAAAATATATTGTTAAAAAAGTCACGTGGAACAGTAAAGTACAGTTGTTTAAGTATTATTTTTGTTTCGGGCATCCGATCCTACCCCACTTTACCAAATCTCAAATTGCAGTGGCTCTCAAACATTCGTGTTCGGAACTTTTCGAATTCCAGATTGATGATTGGATAGGTAATACTTAAACTGCAGGTCGGCTGGAACGCTTTAAAAGCAATCTAGATACAAAATTAAATTATTTAGAATACAATGACAACCCTAATGTCTTTTATAATATTTTTTTAACATTTATTGTTCAGAATTTAATAAAACTTTTATTCTAAAAAAGATCTCAGTTAGTGGTACTGTAACTTTTAATGAATGGGCTACAATTGGTATTCACAGAAGTAGGAAACGCCTTTATGAACTTTATGGTGAACGCAACTATAACACCAGCGATGACTTCAAATTATATGTTAAAAATTATTCAAAGTTATTCAAAAGAGTATGTCGATTAGCCAAGGCAAACTATCTGAGTTCTAAGATTAAGAATAGTAATGACAAAATAAAAATGACATAGAATATTATAAATAGTGAAACAGGAAAGGTCAAAAGTCGTAATAATGAGTACAATTTAAATTGTGATAATAAAACCTTGACTTCTGATGCTGATGTTGCTGCAGCATTTGAGAAGTTTTTTACTGACATTCCAGTTTCAACTACAAAAGCCTTGATTTCCTCCCCCACTGTAGCTGAATCTGTTTTGAAGGAGAATGTTAAAGATTGTGAAAATAATTTCAGTTTTCAAAAAATTTGTGTTATAGATATAATAAAAACATTTAGCACTCTCAATAAAAAGAAAACTGCTGATCTTTGGGATAATTCCGTGGACGTCGTTAAATCTGTAATTATGACAATAGCTCCAGTTTTAGCTTGCATATTTAATGAATGCATTGACTGTGGTGTTTTTCCTGACCTCATGAAATATAGTAAAATAATTCCATTATTTACTTTACATTTTGCTTCGCTACTCTTCGGTGTTATTAAGAATGAAAGCCCATCGTATCTCTTCAATAAATTAAAGTTTACTGACCGGGCACGAATACCTGACCGTTTAGTTTGCCCTAAGTATAAAACAGCTGCTTTTAGAGGTAGTTTTAAATACGCTGCGACAAGTTGTTGGAATAACATTCCACCTCCCATCAGAAATTCTACAACTATTAAAGCTTTTAAAGTTAAATTTAAAGAGCATATTTTAAGTGCACAGAAATCTTGAACTCGCAGTATCATTTGATCTAATTAATATTATTACTTATTTAAAATTCATATTTATTCTTATTTGGTAGGTTAATATAGTTTTGTTTACGTAATTGAATCTTGTTGGTAAATTATTATTCGGCAAATTGTATAAAAAGCTGTATTTATTTAATGTGAACACTGTCATGTAGCGCCTTTATATGTATTTCTTTTTATTGTTTATTTTTATTAATAATGGCATCCGCGGAAGACCAGCGTCGTGGGTAACACCAAGACATATGCTGAGCGGAGACCAGTTTGGTACAAGCACATTATATTCCTGTTTTTTAATTTAAATATTGTAATGTAGTGTATTGTATCAAATAAAGATTTTTCTATTTCTATTTCTATTTCTGTTTCTATTTCTATTACTATTTAAATCAGGTAGCACTTCTGACCCCTCTAATTTTAGACCTATTTCTGTGCTACCCACATTTAGTAAAATTTTTGAAAAATTAATGCTAGACCAAATGCAAATTCATTTTTATAAAAATAAACTTTTACATTGTAAACAATATGGTTTTACTAAGGGTCGCTCTACAACTGACGCCGGTGTTGAGCTTTTAATCCAAATATTTGATACCTGGGAGGAATCACAGGATGCCCTAGGGGTATTTTGTGATTAATCCAAGGCTTTTGATTGTGTTTTACATGAAACTTTGGTCAGGAAGCTTAACCACTATGGAATTAGGGATGCTTCTTTGAGCCTTCTAATCTCATACTTGAGTAACAGGATTCAAAAGGTCGACATTAACGGTAAAAGATCTCCGGGATCAGTGGTTAAAATGGGAGTTCCGCAGGGTTCAATACTTGGTCCATTCTTGTTTTTGGTTTATGTTTAAGACGTACAGTAGTTCAAATATAATTAGTTCTGAAAGTCATCAACAGATGGCGCTGTATCATAACTCGTGCATCGCGGTATGGTTTCGCTTTGTACAAATCTATATATATTTTGCATTACAAGGGAAAATAAACCAGCTCAGTTCAGAACCATATTTGTTTTATTTTAAATAAATGGGATTCACCTCTTGTTAGATCAGATACCTCTTATGGTATTGTTCATGGTCCATCACAGCCGAATATTTTTGAAGACCGGATCCAAATCACGCCGTACTCGCAGTGGATAGCTGCTTCAAGGTACGGGTTCCAGGACAAGATTCCGGAAGCAGTTAACCAGGACGCCAGCAGAGGGCGCCATCAGTTCAACTATCAACGAGATCGCTGGTAGACCAGTTCCAGTACATCCAGTACAACTTCTTTCAGTGAGTGAAAACTAAACAGTGCAACCGTGAGTACTTTCATTCATATGGTGTAGTGCAAATTTTGAACCTTATTCCAAGCAATAAATTAACTTAGTTCACAAATAGTCAAAGTTAAAATTATAAAAAGAATTTGAACCTTATTTGTATGGACAATTTAACTTTGAAGATTTTGAAGCAACTTGGGACTTAGAAATATCAAGATCAATAGTTTTAAGACTTAGATTAATTGCATGATAATTTTAAGGACTTAGAATAGTTTGCAATAAAACGACGGAACGGGGAATCCATGCCCGATTTCTGCGCGATTTTTAGAGTTTTAAAACACTTAGAAAATTCTCAACATTTTGTTCATCATCTTGGGTTTATTTTTTGGTTTATGAGAACAATTTATATCTTTTCATTCAGTGGAGTAATTTTAGAGGTGTAGTGAACGACATAAATAGTAACACTTTATAGATTTAATTTAGTAAAGTTTTCCATTATAAATTGTATTTTTGAAGATGGATAAATTAATAGATATTTTGAAAGATTTACAAAATGTTATCCGTAAGGGATATACCAACTTTAAAAAGACACCTAAGGAAAGATTAATAATAGAATACATAGAAACTAGACAAGGTGTGTTAGAGAAAGATTGGGAAAAATTTACAAACGCAAAGACGAAGCTTTATGAGAGTTATGACTTAAAAGATATTGTTTAGAAAATAGATATTGAAAGTATATACGATCAGACGGAAGAAGATTACATAGCCTATAGTTGCTCTATGAAAGTCGCTCTCAATAAGATTCGTATTCACGTAGATGACCCAGTACAACCGAGTGGCAGTTCCTCGGGTAAGGCAGCCAAGGCCACAAACAATTCATTGGTCAAATTACCTAAAATAGCTATTCCAATATTTTCGGGTAAATTTAGTGAGTGGACAACCTTCTGCGATCTATTCATCAGTCTCGTACACAAAAATGAATCACTTGACAATGTACAGAAGTTACACTACTTGAAGGGCCACCTTACCGGAGAAGCTGAACAACTTATAAGGCACACACCGATTACCGAAGCTAATTATAGTTTGTGTTGGTCGCAATTGGAAAGGCGTTATAATAATAAAAAATACCTGTCAAGTTGTATTCTGCAAAGATTGTTTGGTCAAAAACGTATGCATACAGAGTCAGCTAGTGCATTAAAAAGTTTATTAGATACAACTTCAGATTGTTTAAGCGCCCTTAGAAACCTTAACATTGATGTGTCTATATGGGATGTTATTGTTATCCATATTGTTGCTTTCAAGTTAGATATCGAAACGCGCAAGCAGTGGGAGTTAACCACTGGCACCAACGATTCTAATAACGACTTGCCAACCTTTGCTCAGTTTAAAATATTTTTGGAAAACCGTTTTCGTGCATTGGAGTTCATAGAACCGAAATGGTCAGTTCAACAATTCAATCATAGTACACCTAGTCACAACACTTACAATGCTAGAGCAATGTTAGCCACTAAATCGAGTTCAGGTATGCGTTGTGAGTATTGTACCTCGCAACATAAACTTTGCTTCTGCAAAGAATTTTCTAGACAGTCTATCGACAGCAGACGCGATTTTGTAAAAAAGAATAAAATTTGTTTCAATTGCCTAGGAGGTAATCACACAGTATATGACTGCAAAAAGAACACTACTTGCAGAGTATGCCATAAGCGCCACCATTCCTTATTGCATCCAAGCGAAACCTCTGTCAAAAAAGATCAGGAAATTATGGATAGTACTAGTAATTCTTCTGCTACTGCTAATCCAATAGTTTCATGTTTGTCTACGGGTAACATTCATATTCCTAGACAGGTTTTATTAGCCACTGCGCTAATAAAAGCCGAGTCAAGATCAAGAGACTTGCAAACGGTTCGCGCTTTACTTGACCAGGGCTCACAAGCGTGCTTCATCACAGAAGCTACAGTGCAATTGCTTCGCTTGAAAAAGACTCCTATAAAAGGAGTCGTGTCGGGTTTAGGCGCGAATAATTCAACAGTTGCGCGGCATATGGTAAATTTTACAATACACTCACGAGTAGATCGCGAGTTCAACCATCAGGTAAATGCGTATGTGTTAAATAAAATAACTACATACTTACCTGAACGTAGCATTAATACTGCCAACATTGATTGGGCAGACGTACATAAATTGTGTCTAGCTGATCCAGAGTTTAGTAAGCCAAACAGAATTGATATACTGTTAGGAGTAGATACTTACAGTAGCATAATCAAAGAAGGAGTGATAAAAAGTCCGTCTGGTACACTAATGGCTTCTGAGCCATTAGTGTACCAGACGGACTTTTTACACCACCACCACCGGTGGTTTTTAGACCACCTTTGGATGGATTCTTTCAGGAACAATTGAATCTGTAAATAGTAAAGGGTCATGTCATACAAGAGAATGTATAAGCGTCATGCATGCACAGGTCAACGAAGATGATATGCTTCGTAGGTTTTGGGAGATCGAAGAACAAAGTAGTACAAATAAAATACTTACCCCTGAAGAACAGAGATGTGAGGAATTATACAGTGCAACTACCAAAAGAGATCATGAGGGCAGATATGTGGTTAAATTACCATTTCGAGATGATGAACCTGCTTGTCAAGGTGGAAACTCGCGTAGAATAGCTGAAAACAGATTTAAATCGTTAGAAAGGAGATTAGGAAAGGATAAACAGTTAAAAGAAAGTTACACAGAAGTTATAAAGGGATATCTTCAATTAGGTTACATGAGAGAAGTAAAGGACAACGACAATATGAAAGAAAAGGCTGTTTACCTACCACACCATGCAGTCATCAGAAACGATAAGTCCACCACGCGTGTCAGAGTAGTCTTCAACGCGTCAGAAAAAAACACCAAGGGCATATCTCTAAACGACACCTTGATGGTCGGACCTACCTTACAACCCGACTTAAGACACACGGTTTTACGATGGAGAGTTCATGAAATTGGGATTGTTGCTGACATCATTAAAATGTACCTTCAAGTGAAAATAGCTGAAGAAGATGCTAAATTTCAGAGAATACTTTGGCGTGATAATCCTAATGAAGAACTGAAGGATTACGAGTTGATGACCGTAACTTTTGGAACAGCTTCAGCGCCCTATCAGGCTGTTAGAACGCTACATCAAATCGCTTACGATGAAGGGAAAAATTATGAGCTCGCCGCAGATAAGGTATTGAATAGCTATTACATGGACGATTTGATGACGGGGTGTAGTAATGTAGAAGAGGGATTAAAGCTTTATAAGCAAATGTCAGAGTTGTTAGAAAAAGGTGGATTTAAATTACAAAAATGGAACAGTAACAATGAAGAAATTATAAATATAATAAAGAAAACGGAAGAGAACATAATGAAAGGACAAACAAGGACAAAGGATAAGGTAGACGAGTTCAACAGGGAAGAAAGTAAGTATGAAGAACAAATAGAGCTAAGGACAAATAGTGAAGATAAGGACAAAATAAACACAAAGGAAGATGTGATGAATAGAGGAATTGAGATAAAATTAGACAGCACAATTAAAATCCTGGGACTTACCTGGAAAAGAAGTGAAGACATCTTCCAGTACTCAGTGAATCTTCTTCTGCCGACGACTGCACCTGTAACTAAACGACTAATTATTTCAGATATAGCGCGACTCTTTGATCCACTAGGCTGGCTAGCACCTAGTGTAGTCTAAGCCAAAATATTTATTCAAAAATTATGGCTTGCAGGAGTTGGTTGGGACGAAAAACTAAATACAGAATTAGTGCAAGAATGGAATACTTACCGTCAGGAATTGTTACTACTTACCAAGGTGAAGATCCCTCGGTGGCTTGGTACAAAACTAGGCGACAGATTAGAGCTCCATGGATTTTGCGACGCTGCCAAGGTGGCGTACTCAGCTGTTGTATACCTGCGTATAATTGATGTCTCAGGGAACGTAGGAGTCACTCTGTTGGTTGCGAAAACCAGAGTAGCTCCTATAAAACAAATAAGTATTCCGCGCTTGGAATTGTGTGGAGCAGTTCTGTTGGCTCAGTTGTTATCTGAAACAGCAGAAGTTTTAAAAATCGAGAGTAGCAACATAAGTGCATGGACTGACTCTACAGTCGTTTTAGCGTGGCTGAACAGCCACCCTAGTAAGTGGAAAACCTTTGTGGCTAATAGGACATCAACCATTTTAAATTTGATAGGGTCGCCACAATGGTTTCATGTTTCCACTAAGCAAAATCCTGCTGACTGTGCTTCCAGGGGGATACTACCCAGCTCATTTGTTGATCATGAATTATGGTTTTCAGGACCATCATTCCTAAAGAAAAAGGCTATAGCTTACAGTAGACCAAATAACCTAACCATTGATATGGAAGCATCAGCAAGAGTACACCTAGTAACGGTTCCTGAAGAAGCGGATGATTCAATTTTCAAGCGATTCTCTTCATTACAAAGGTTACTCCGAGTGATTGCATATTGTCGTAGATTTTTAAAGAACAACACAAAAAGGACAAAGTATTTACAAAGATACGAACTAGAATCTGCTTTAGAATGCTGCATTAAAGTAACTCAAATAGAACTATTTACATCAGAATATAATCAGTTAAAAGATAAAGGCTATGTACAAAAATCAAGCAAGTTAACAGCACTTTGTCCTTTTATTGACACTTTGGGTACTATGCGACTTCGGGGTAGAATCGAAAAATCACAAATGGACGAACATACTAAACACCCAATAGTTTTACCCAGTTCAAGTCGTCTCACTCATTTGATAATAGCCGACGCTCATATCAAAACCCTACATGGAGGTCCGCTACTGATGAATAATTACTTAAGAACAGGCTATTGGATCATAGGCGCTAGAAATTTAATTAAAGCACATGTTCGTCGGTGTGTAATATGTATACGTCAAAGAGCTAGTACAAAAAACCAACTGATGGGTTCACTGCCATCAGTTCGATGCTCGCTAACGAGACCGTTTTTGCATAGCGGCGTTGATTACGCAGGCCCCATCAATATCAGGACAACTAAAGGGCGTGGACATCACTCTTACAAGGGGTATCTATGCCTTTTTGTATGCATGTCCACACGTGCAGTACACCTAGAAGTGGTTAGTGATATGACCACTCAAGCATTTTTAGCCGCATTCCGACGTTTTGTGTCCAGACGTGGTCACTGCGTCAAACTCTGGAGCGACAATGGGACAACCTTTGTAGGTGCTTCAAGAGAATTGCAGCAATTGTCAGCCATTCAGTTGTCAGCAGCAGAACATCTAGAGCACAACGGCACTGAATGTCATTTTATTCCCCCTCATAGCCCAAATTTTGGTGGGCTTTGGGAAGCCGGGGTGAAAGCTACAAAATTTCATCTTAAACGGGTTATAGGTGACAGTACCCTTACGTATGAGGAAATGAGTACACTCCTTTGTCAAGTGGAGGCATGCTTGAACTCGCGACCTATGAGTGTTATTTATTCCGAAGATCCAGGGGAGCCTCTTCCCTTGACTCCCGCACATTTTTTAATCGGGGAACCTCTAGTACAAGTTGTAGACTACAGCTATGAGAACTCCAACGTCAATGCCTTGACTCGATGGCAATATGTTCAAAGGATGGTACAGTCGTTTTGGAGACGATGGTCCCAAGAATATCTCGCTACTCTCATGAATCGATATAAATGGTAATCTCAAGTGCCCGAGCCAAAAGTGGGAGATATAGTTTTAATAAAAGAGGACAATTTGCCACCAAGTCGTTGGTTGTTGGGTCGAGTCGAGATAAAGCATCCAGGTGATGATAACATAACCCGTGTAGTCACATTGCGCACTAGTACATCTATTTATAAAAGACCTACATCAAAGTTATGTGTATTGCCAATAGCAGATCCAAATCAAATCTAGTACTGATTTATTTTTATTTTGTTTTATTTGTTTGAGAATATAATGATGTAATGGGTGATTGTCGCTCGATTAGTGTTAGTTTTACTTGTACACAAGTCTGAATGAGACTTTACATTTACATTTGTGAAGAGAAATAGTTTATATTTACATTTTCTAAGATACATACGTCATTTTATATTTGCATGTGTTGTGATTAATGAAATTGTATTTACATTTTAAACCTTATAGTTTCATATTTACCTTTTTTGTGTTCACAAGTTGTCTTTTTTGTTGCGAAAATCACCAAGGTGTTGTTTGTATTTTGTGTTTTTTCTACGTTGAGAACGGCATTCCTTAAGTAATGTCCGTGGTAGGGGGCATGTTTAAGACGTACAGTAGTTCAAATATAATTAGTTCTGAAAGTCATCAACAGATGGCGCTGTATCATAACTCGTGCATCGCGGTATGGTTTCGCTTTGTACAAATCTATATATATTTTGCATTACAAGGGAAAATAAACCAGCTCAGTTCAGAACCATATTTGTTTTATTTTAAATAAATGGGATTCACCTCTTGTTAGATCAGATACCTCTTATTGGTTTGTATTGTTGGTTTATATTAATGACTTACCTTATTTTGTAAAAGACAGTCATGAGATAGTATTGTTTGCTGATGATACTTCACTTTTATTCAAAGTGAAACGACGACACCCAAATTAGTGAATAATGCGGTCTCAAAGATTGTTCACTGGTTTAGTGTTAATAACCTGCTATTAAACGAGGGAAAAACCAAATGTGTAAGATTTGTATTGCCTAATGTTAAGCAGGTAATAACTAGTGTACAAATTTAAGATAAGAATGTGAATCCTGTGGACACCACTGTGTTTTTAGGCATCACGTTGGATGCCAAGCTTCAGTGGGGCCCACATATAGTTAAATTGTCGAACAGACTTAGCTCTGCGGCTTATGCAGTAATGAAGATCCGTCAGTTAACTGACATTGATACAGCTAGATTAGTTTATTTCAGTTACTTTCATAGTGTAATGTCGTACGCCATTTTACTGTGGGGAAATGCTGCCGACATTCAATTTATCTTTGTGCTACAGAAGAGGGCTACTTGAGCAATATATAACCTACAGGCTGGTGACTCTCTCAGAGAGAGATTTAATGATATAAGTATAATGACAGTTGCATCACAATATATTTAAGAAAATCTTGTGTATGTTCATTAAAATATTGAAATGTTTTCAAAAAACAGTGATATTCACAAATTAAATACTAGAAGTAAGAACAAATTAGCAGTGCCTTATACTAGGCTCCATAAAATAACAAAATTTCCTTTAAGGGTCAGTGTGTACGATTATACAACAAAGTACCAAATGATATTCAGAAATTAGATCTTGAGAAATTTAAAATCAAAATAAAAGAAAAGCTTTATAAAAAAGCTTATTATAAAGTGTCGGATTATACAGAAGACAAAATAGCTTGGGTCTGAAATGCTCCAAGTACCTACTCCAACAGCTATTTCTAATTGCCTATAATTAATTTATATAGAGCACCATATTTAATTAAACTATTTACATTCAAATTCATATTTTGTATTTTGTGACCTGGTAACGACATATAATATATATATTTTTTGTAAATGTGCATGTTAAAAAATGATGTCCTGAATGGGTGAAAGGTTAAAAATTATTTGGACGTTTCAAAGTACTTATTATTTGAGTTTATTGAATAAATATATTTTGACTACAGACTATTGACTATAAATGTGTTGGATATATAAATATACCTTATAACTTATTGCTAATCAAACTTTTATTAAACTGCTTATTTATATTACTAATCAGTCTTAGCTATCAGTGTTAGCTATTGAAGTTTGACAACCACATGCATTTTCACTCCAGTTTAAGATCCGATTATTTTAGTCCGAACTTCACCTGTTAATATCTGCTTGGGGAAAGACCGGATCTCAGCATACAACCCTATTTAGCCCATTTTAAACAGATATATCAATAGACACCACATATCTTGACTACTCAAAGATTTAATATTTGCAAAAAATAGCTAATACTCACCAAGAAAACCAGCAAAATGTTGCCTGGGGTAAATCCGGATTTTATAAATTATCCTGTATGGTGACACTTCCAGTAAAATACGCATAACTCTTAACTGATGCGTCGGAATGACCAACATGGACTGGGACGCAGGGCAAAACAAAATGGCGTTTCACGCTTTCTTGCCAGATTACAAAAATAACTCCTAATTCGGAATGTATTTAACAAATACGGTCTTCCCCCACTTCAGAACTTACCCCAACGCACCTTACTTTTACTATACTTATCTTCTACTTCTTGAATACTAACACCGGATATTTCATTATTTATAGTATACATAACAATATACAGGTACACTGATTCATTCACTGCAAATGTAACTTTGTAATCCTATATATTTATATGGGATGGGCCGTGCACGGGGCGTGCCCCGTGCACGGCCCGCTTTAATATGATTCATCCCTTAATTGATTGGTGTTTTTTATAAATTTAGAATTTTCTTCCTGTCTTTTGTGTATGTTGCTTATCTGGCTACTATGACCCTAAAAGTTATTTGATTAGGTAATATGGGGTTTTCTTAGATGGTTTATTTCATTCATATTTTTACAATAATATCACGTAATCCAAATTGTCAGTCGTGATACTCATGATCTTATGCGTATTATAAAATAATAGCAAATATTTTTTTTTACAGTAAAACCAAATTAGGCATAATAGGCAGAAACTCATTTGCGCGGTCTGTTTTTATAGTCTATGATTTGCGTTAAAAAAAATGGCGGCGATATGGTTTCGTGCTGGTAGATGTTGGAAGTATTTTATTTTTAAGTTTAAACGAGTAGTGTTTCGTGTACTTACCGATGAAATGATACACCTAGACTTTTTCTGTGTTTCTCGAGTGATTGTAACAACTTTTGAGTGCACAAGAAGGCATTTTTCTTTTTTTTTCTTTGTGATACGGTTAAGGACATGTCACCGCAATCGCTCGGAAGCGACTAAACGAGGTGCATGCAACCAATGGATGGACTGCACCTGAGTGCGCACAAACTTGCTTCGCGGTGTCTTAATCTAGCTTTTTACATCAATGAAACAAACTAACGCACTCGCAAGCGTGTGGATGGCGACATGCACTGCACCTGATTGCGCACAAACTTGCTTCGCGGTGTCTTAATCTAGCTTTTTACATCAATGAAACAAACTAACGCACTCACAATCACAAGCGTGTGGATGGCGCAGTTTTTTTCCTCAAATCAATCCAAACGTTTGTTGAAGTTTGAAGTTTGCGGCAAGTGCCAAGCGTGCAGACTCGGCATTAGAGTTTCAAGAGTTAAAACATGGTAGATATTTCTAAATAAAATACTAAATAAAAGGTACCTAAGTTTACATAATTACTTACACTATTTTTATTTGGTTTACATTTTTTCGATATAACAACACGTGCTAAAATCATGTTAAATTACTAAACAAGTTGCAGGTAGGTAACTAACATCAATAATCGACTAGGTAGGTATAACCACAAATATTATTTTTTTGGTTTAGATTTTTTATTTTACAAAACGTACCTACCTACAGTCGTCTTAAAATTACTTTCACAGTAGTTAGACAAGCTGTAGTACCTACTTTTTTAAAAACGTAAGTACCTACCTAAGTACCTATAGTCATCTTTATTACTTACTTACTTTCAGTTAGACAAGCGGTAATAAACTAATAAGACCAAAGACTGACAGATGTAAAATGTGATCTATTAAATTGGCCCTACTTTTGGTCCCTACCTCTGTATGTACTTGTTTTATACACATTATATTTATTAGGTATATCAATAATAATAGCTAAGTACAAGCATTGCCGGCGCGCTTAGCAAGCTAAAGACGAAACGACTGGTCGCGTCGCGGCGGGTGTGATGAGGGGTGCGGCGGCGGCGTGGGGGGCGCTCGCGCAGCGGCCGGCGGAGCCACATGAGGCGGCGTTGCCGTTATGTACTATTTGTGCAAGGAACGGTGTTTAACCCTTTACCGCATGAATTATTAAATAGAGGGATTTTTTTGCAAAACATTTTTTAGGCATTGTTCACACCAAACGGGTTGTCCGCCGCGGACTATGAGTATACCTACTCACTGTCAGCCCCAGTGTGAACGTGAACTCAGTCTGCTGTATGCGTTCACACCAAGCCTTCAAAACGCTATAGCGTACTGCGTAGCGTGGCCACTGACGATCAGTTTTTCCCGTCAGTTGGGTGCCACTTACGGCAGCAGAAAAGAATTTCTGCTTATATAGTATTATGTGATAATACACTGTTACGTTCGGCTACGTAGCCAATCCGCGTCCGCCGTGCATATAGACGCGTAGTTAAAAAATCGGCCTCCGAGAGTCAGCGACTACGCACTACGTAATAGCGTACACCTATAGTTCGTTTTCGGTGTGAACGAGAAGTTAAATATATATGGAAACACGATAAACTGCGTAACGCACCCTGCGTAACGCGCGCTCACAGTCCGCGGTGGATAGATAATCTGTTTGGTCTGAACAATGCCTAATTGAATCGAACAGTAATAAATATTTCTTTTAAAAGCTAATTTCTTAGCGCCCCGTTGTACAAAGTTGTGTATTCTCTGTGCTGTGCGTATAAGATAAAAAATTGCCTGGCAAGTGCGGGCAAAGCAGCTCCGAGCGGTCAAGATAAATCAGCGAACATAATAATTTCGTAAAAAATAGTAATCATTCGAAAGGAGACCTTTCCATTTCGGCTCAAAATGTACCGAGGTACACTTTACTTTAAAATATCCTATTAATTATGCAGAAGCCTTTGATGATATCATTTTTCTATAAAACACGCCGCAACTAGTATTTTTTTTGGAAAATAAAAAGTCACATAATATGGTTTAAGAAATCGTAAACATGAAACGAAACGTGCAAATAAAGGCCTAAAATATGACAGTGACAACTGTCATACAAGGGGCGTTCAAAATATTCTCGGTATGTGGATAAAAACAAACAAGTACGAAAAGTTTGATATTTTTATTTTTCAATATACTCCCCCCCTATGTTCATACACTTATAAGATCGATCAATTATTTTTTTTAATCCCTCATAAAAATATTTTTTATCTTTGGTGTAAAAATGCTCCTCCACGGCCGTCTTCAACGCTTCATCGTCAGAAAATTTATTTCCAGGCAGATCCTTTTTAAGATTGGGGAACAAAAAGAAGTCGCTTGGGGCTAAGTCCGGACTATAGGGTGGATGAGTAACAGTTTCAAACCCACATTCAACAATAGCTGCCTTGGCAATATGAGCAGTATGGACAGGGGCGTTGTCATGCAGAAGCAGAACACCTTTGGTTAACTTTCCTCGCCTCTTTTCTTTGATCGCATCTCTTAATTGACGTATAACGTTAGCGTAGTACTGCCCTGTGATATTTACACCTTTTTCTTTATAATCGATAAGCAAAACTCCTTCACAATCCAAAAATATTGTGGCCATGACCTTGCCAGCTGACGGGATTACCTTGAACTTCTTGGGATGAGCTGAACCCTTAATGTGCCACTGCATGGACTCCTGTTTGCTCTCTGGGTCATAATGATGAACCCAGGTTTCATCTCCAGTAACTATTTTTTGCAGCACCCCATCGGGATTTTCACCACACAGGTCGATAAAATCTGGACAGCAAGCCACACGCATATCCTTTTGAAGAAGCGTCAGCATTCGCGGAACCCATTTTGCACTTACTTTTGACATATTAAGATGGTCATGTATAATGTCATGTACGGTACCAATAGAGAGATTGGTTACTTGAGCTATAGATTTTACCTTCACTCGGCCGTCTTCCAATATAAGTTTTTCCACTTTATCAATATTTTCTTGTGAGGTAGCCACTACAGGCCGGCCAGGTCTAGGGTCATCTTCAATACTCTCCCTTCCACGCTTAAATTCGCTTGACCATTTTTGAATAGTAGATAAAGAAGGAGCAGACTCACGGTAAACACAATCCATTTCCTCTTTTATGGTTTTTTGATTTTTACCCTGTTTTGTCAAGAATTTTATGACGGATCGGTGCTCTAATTTCGTTAAAATTGTTAATTCGCTCATGGTGTTCATGTTTGTTCGGCAATTGCAGAAAAACAAAAGAACATCTCGGTTCCAATTTTACTTTTTTTTAATGTCAATGGATGAATCTTAGCGGCCAGTAACAAATATACGAGGGGCGTTCAAAATATTCTCGGTATTGATACGTTACAACCTCTTTTATATATATATTTGTTCCATATACCGAGAATATTTTGAACGCCCCTCGTATATATAAAAGAGGTTGTAACGTATCAATACCGAGAATATTTTGAACGCCCCTCGTACTTACTGGTTTTTTGTGGTGGTGACAGTTTGTGGATGAACAAAAAATATTTTTTGAGATCTAAACTCACAATGTTGGAGTTTTTTCCTTGTCCTTTTATCAACAACACGTGTTGTGAGACTCCATTTTATTTCAATCTACTGTACAAATCTAAATGTACTTTAAAAATAAGTATTTACTTACAACTTGAAATTGGCTTAATGCTAAACGCGAAGCCATTAATTAAGTTATTTTATATAATATCTCACAATGGATAATCAATAGGTGCAAAACCTAGTTTAGATTATATGGTTTTCTATAAACTCACATAGTCGGTCTACTAATATTTGTCACTCTCAAAATAATCAAACGCACAAAATAAATCAAAACAGTTAAAAACACTTATTTTTGTTACTATTTATCATTTTTTTGCTAAAAACAGGTTATGTTTATGTTAAAATAAGTTACTCTAAGGCTTTTATCTAATAATTAGTTGGCCCATAAGTAAGCTAACGAAACGCACCCGACAGCGAGAGAGTTATGCTTGCCAGTTAAATTAATCCAATGTTGCAAGCCGTCAAACCTTTCTAATGATATTTTTAGGTGGTACAATTATAATAAAAAATATAATACTTATATTTCTGGAATCTACGATTTTTTTCCTACATTTTGGTACCTTTGAATCGTAGGTACATGAGTGGCCGTAGTTGTATGGGAAGAGGAAAGGTCTCCTTTGTTGAATTATTGATAAATCTGATTAAATATAAAATAATGTGACTATTAAAGGTATAAAAATGGACGGAGCAATTTTTCACCATACGTAATTAAGCAAAAACCAAAAAAATATGTTTGAAATGGAAAATTAGTGGAAAATGTTGAAAGTTAAAATTTGAGGTTCTCTGAAATGGAAAAAATGTTGGATTCTTTGACACACTTATTCTAACTAGTACATACGTACGTATACAAAAAGAATTTCAGCCTGAGGAAATATTCACAGAGAGTTATAAGCGATTTTCATGTTTTTGTAAAAATACCTAACTTCTCGTAACAAATTTTGTTGGATTATTGTACATCTGTAATCCGTATTACCTAACTTCATCACCTGCAAAATTTCAGAGGCAGAGGAATTTTTTGGGTTACAAAAGCCCCGTTGATTGAGCTATAGGTCACCAAATTACGGTGTAATGAAATACGGGTTAGGTCGCCGATTTATTATTAACGGCTCGAATGGACCAGAAATGTATTCGCCACGTCTGAGTGGCGAGTACGCGATGTAGGAAAATGGTAGGTAGGTAGGTAGGAAGGCTTACCTAGGATGATGATAGGTGAGCGGGCAACTGGAGCCGGGCAAAGCACGGGTAGGGCGATGAAGTGGACTTCCCGATCACGGCACAGCACACAGTCACTTCACAAATGTTCTTAGGGGTCGCCAATGTTCAACGCGGCAAAAAGGGGGTCTCGGTTGTAACGGGTGAGATGTCACATGCGCGCACAGTTTGCCTGAAATTGCCTGCCGCCCTCGTCGCAACCGGTCGCGCGCTCCGCTCTCAGCGTCGAACTGCCCCATGTTCCGTCTGTCGCAGTCAAATCACTCCGTGTCGTCCGGTGCAGCTGGTGTGTGTTCCGCGAAAGCGTGAACGCCTGGCTCACCTTTCGCGCGTAGTGTCCCGTGCACGAGAACAGTTCTCCGTGGTGTTGTCCCGGACACCCACGTCGTAGACGTTTTCGTGCCCACCTTTGTTTTCGCCCGTTACCTCCAGCCGCGACACAGACGCTAGTGCTAGTGTAGGTGAGAGTGAAAAAACTTTTGCGCGACCACCCCTAATTATTTGATAATAATTAGCGATTCTAGCGTACTCCAAGACTCTAGTGAGCCGGAGCTCAGTGTAGTGTTGTTTTTGTTTTCTGTGTTTTTGTGCGTGCAGTTAGCAACTGTACAGTGCAGAGTTAAGTGCATATGACACTTTTGACGTCGCAATGAGTGAACTCGCGGTGCGTGCGGCGCGCCGCGCCTCTTTATCGGGTGGGCAGCTCTCCGAATCTCAACCGGGACCGTCAGATCGAGCGCCACCCGCAAAACTGAAGACAGCGCAAGCCCAGATGGCACCCCAAGCCGGACCTTCGTTCTCCTCGGCAGGTGGGATTCATGTTGAATCCCCAGTCGCCGAGCGGATGCGGGGTAAGGGCAAGGAGCGCCTCCGTAGTCCGGACAGTGACGACGAGGAGAGCGAGGACAAGCGTCCCCGCACGGGCCCGTCGCCGCCCCACCGCCGCTGCCGCTCGCCGGTGCCCGAGCTTACGCCCCCGGAAAGCAACTTCACGGGGCTAGTGCCCACCACGTCTCCCACCTCGCCCGATGCGCCCGTCGAGGGTGGCGGCCAGGCGGACGCCTCGGAGCTGGACAGTGGTTCCCCCCGCTCCACCACAGAGGTGGGTAACACGTACTCCACAGAGTACGTGTCACTGGCCCCCGCTTCAGGTGCGATGGTTGAGGCGCCCCGATCGGTGTCTTACGCCGAGATGGCATCGGCGCCTCTCTCGCCCCGACAAGCCGCGACCGATACCGCTACTATCACACCACCGATGACGACCGCCGCAGCGCAGCAGGCCCCGCCGCGCGCTCGCGGATATCCACCTATAGTAGTGGAGAATCTGCCCAACTGGATGGCCCACTTCCGCGAGCTATCCTATCCTATCCTATCTATCTAGATTTATCTAGTGGCGGCGAGTACGCGAGTACGCGACGCAGCGGCTAGTTGACACGCACACATGCGCCGTATGCTTGTAGCATAGTGGTGGGTAATATATCTTTTTTTGTGAATCTATTTGAAACTATATAGCGATATTTGATATCGGATTCTGGAACTATAATATATTTTAATATCGGTGATATCGGTATCGACCATAATAATGAATTTCATTTCATTTTCAATTTCGTTTCATTTTTATTTCATTTTCATTTCATTTTCATTTCATTTTCATTTCATTTTCATTTCATTTTCATTTCATTTTCATTTCATTTTCGTTTCATTTTCGTTTCATTTTCGTTTCATCTTCGTTTCATTTTCGTTTCAGTTTTCTACGCATATCGCATTCCTGACGCGATATAGTGTTTTCCAAAATATATAGTTTCAGAACGCATCGATATCGGATTTTACGATATTGATGCAATATACTTTTCAGTAACTATACACGATTTGTATCGCCTACTCCTATTTATAGTAGTTGACTCGCGTCGCGACGACGCGGGCGGCGGCGGCGCGGTTGTAGAAGCTTTGTCTCTGTTCCGTTTTTTTAGTTTGAGTAAAGACTCAAGTGACATCAGCGGGCGGCGGCGGCGGACTACAGCGAAAACGAGATAGGAGACAATAGGGTAACCTTATTAGTTGATAAGCGCTTAAAGTTACCATTACAAGTACCCTATTTGATTTGGTAAGTGCATTGGAAGGAGTTAACTTTATTCAAAAAAGTTACCGCTACGAAAGACTAACCCTATTAAAATAGGGAAACCCAATCGTTCGGTAACCTTTTGATGGGGTTTCCCTAACAATCGGCTTAACCAAAAAAAGGGGTTTTCTGGTCCCTGGTCATACTCTTTGACCTCATCCCTCCTTCTCCCTTCCTCCATAGGAGTACGCGTGCTGCTCTGCGGAGTCACCAATTTACAGTCTCTAACATTCCATCTCGCACAAAGAAATTTGGTGACTCGTTTCTTTGCCGCACTTCCAAAAGATGGAATAGTCTACCAGCACACGTATTCCCTCCTACCTATGACATAGGGTCTTTCAAACGAGGCGTGAAGAAGCACTTTGTGGGCCGGCAGAGTGAGGATGACTGATGCTACGTCTCTTACGCTGCACCAGTTGTCCTCGCGCCTGGACCTCATTTCCACTTAACATCAGGTGGAGTGGGGTCAATTGCCGGGCTTAGTATAAAAAAAAAAAAAAAAAAAAATACGATGCCTAGGTTACGCGAGCTGTGGAGTAGGTGGGGTGTTCCCAAGCAAATAGTCACCGATAATGGACCGCCATTCACTAGCAGTGAATTTGCTGAATTCGTACAAACTGACGGTAACCAAAATATATTCACAGCTGCATATCATCCGTCGTCCAATGAAGCCGCGGAAAATGCGGTTAAGACTTTTAAAAGGGTTATGAAAAAAGCGTATTTAGATAATAAACATGTGGAACTGGCTTTAAACACGTTTTTGTTATACTATAGGCACACGGAACATTGCGAAACAGGAGTGTGCCCGTCAGTCGCACTTATAGGGAGACGGGTGAACAGGTGCATAGACATATCGATCAGCTTAGGCGTAGGACGAGGAGTTCGCTGGTAATCCCCACAGAGATGTCACGTTCGCCGGAGCCTTCAGCTCCTGATGCACTATCACTATCGTCCTTTGAAGGCCGGTCGGAGCAGCCTGAGGTCTCGGGGGCGTCGTCGTCACCGGCGCTGGAGCCGGGGTCGCCACCGACTCGGACAAACAATCAGTCCGACCGGGACCTAGGGACATAAGAGTTCTCGACACCACCGTCCATGCCTGTACCACCCCAGTCTCGCCCCATTAGACAATATAGGTTAAGGAAAGATGTTAAATATAAGTTTTAGTTAAGTGCGTAGTTACTAAAATTGTTTAGTTCAGACTCATGTAGTCATACGAGTTATCATGAAGAATAAGTATAGTTGACTTTGTTGTTATTAGTTAGGTTGTGTCACGGTCAGTGTTTGCCACACTCAGTGTTCCTACGGGATTGGTGTAAATAAGACACTTATTCGTGCTTTACAATAAATTTAATGGTTGCCGGCTGGCACAGCATTAAATCGTAGGTATAGGCGTGGGAACGACCTCAATATAAAATAACTACAACTTGGCTCACTTCCTCCTCCGCGGCAGTACTTCCCTGAATATGGTGCCGTAGGTGGAGATTTTAAATAAGTTGATCAGGTAAACGTTCAGAGACGACACTGTCGGATGCAAAATTTATTTTGAACCGCAATCCGAGTGACGTACGTTATTTCCAGTAGCTTAGCGCAGCCTGTCAAAACCGAGAGCGCGGGCGCCGGCCGCCGCAGACAATGATTCATTCAAATGTCATGATTGTGATGCGTTTAGAAACAGTCGTTTAGTTAAAGTGTGTCGATGTGTTTATGTAGCTTATGAAGTTTATAAATTGTTAGTTTTAATATAGTTTTAGATTGAACTTAGTTATAATCTTAATAAAAAATAATTCCATGTACGTATAACGTTACAGTTGTTGTTATTGTGTTACCTTTATTTTGGTTATGTTTGTTAAATTGTTATGTTAATTAGTTTTTGTTATGTTAATAATTAGTGGTGGAGGGATGTAGTGTAGGTATCTTTATAAATATTTGTAAGACGATGTCAGGCTTTTGTTTTGGGGGTTAAGTTACTCGCGTCCGTAGGTTTACCCTTGAGACCCTACACGTGACCCCTGGGTGGTGCTAAATGAGTGACACCAAGAGCTACGCTGCGTTGCAGCACGCATTGGGTCGGCTCGCCCAGCGTAATACCACCCCCTCACGAATTTTCGGCGTGAAACAATGGCACTCTGTGCTGTTGTGTTTCGTCCGGCGAGTGAGGGTTCTTGAGACCCCTCCCCCCCCCCCCTCATAATTGATATGGCAGCGAACTTTAATTTAGATTTACCCCAGGGGGGTACCGACACACCCAGTGTCGTAGAATCCCCCCCTGAGCGTTCTCGCTCAGGCTGCCCTACGTATTCTGGGGAGGGCAAAAGTCCGCTCGTGCCAAGGCATGCTGCAGGCAGGAGAAAGGCAAGACAATTGGCACCCCCTCCTACGCTTCGTGTGGACTTCTGCAACATCAGGGGAATCCACTCTAACTTGAGCGCCGTCCATTACCACCTCGAGACGTCGAAACCGGCCTTACTCTTCCTCACCGAGACGCAGATATCCCCCCCTCCTGACATCTCTTACTTGCGCTACCCGGGATACAACCTGGAACATGCATTTGTGCCACGAGCCGGTGTTTGTGCCTATGTCAGGGAGGATATGTGCGTCCGTCGCCTTGGCAATCTTGAAGATAGGGACCTTTCCATCTTATGGCTACACGTCGACTGCGGACGTCATCCTGGCATCTACGCGTGCCTGTATAAGTCCCACAGCGGTAATATCGGAACTGACCAACTTATCGAGACCGTCCAAGCGGCGACGGACTCCCTTCTCCAACGGATCCCCTCGGCCGAGATTGTGGTATTGGGAGACTTCAATGCCCATCACGTCGAATGGCTTGGTTCACACACAACTGACCACGCGGGTAGAGCCGTTCATGACTTCGCTTTAGCCTACAGTCTGTCCCAATTGGTAACAGAGCCAACACGGGTTCCAGATGTGGAGGGCCATGCACCTTCTTTATTGGATCTTCTGCTGACCTTGCACCCAGACGGCTATCAAGTTTCTGTTGATGCACCACTAGGCTCATAAGACCACTGTCTGATTCGCAGCACTGTGCCTCTCACAGAAACTTCAAAACCGCAACAAGCGGCTAGGCGTCGAGTCTGGCATTATAGGTCAGCGGACTGGGATGGGATGCGAAGTTTCTTTGCGTCCTACCCGTGGTGGCGAGTTTGCTTCTCGTTGGATGATCCTGATGTCGCCGCTGACTGTTGTTGATGTGATACTGCAGGGAATGGAACTTTTCATTCCAAACTCTGTGGTTCCCATTGGCGGCAAGTCCCAACCATGGTTTGGTCGTTGCTGCAAAATGGCGTCTCGCCAAAAGCGACAACAATGCCAAGCCTGGGCTAATGCGGTGTCATCAAAGGATCGAAACACCAGTGCGCTCAGAAAGAAGTACAACTTTGCCGCCAGATCCTTTAAGAAGGACATTGCCAAGGCGAAGTCATCATTCATAGGTAGAATTGGCGAGAGGCTAGTGCGCCTTCCTTCGGGGACGCGTGCGTTCTGGTCTCTCGCCAAAGCTATCTTAGGGAATTTTTGTCAGCCGTCCCTACCACCATTGCACAAGACCGATCAGCCTGGCCTATACTGCAAAGGAGAAAGCCGATCTCTTGGGCTCTCTTTTCGCTTCAAACTTGACCTTGGACGATGGGGAAAACTCTCCACCAACCATACCGCATTGCGCTTGTACAATGCCAAACCTTCAGTTCCTGCAAAGGTCAGTTCGTAAGGCTCTTTTTTCCCTTGATATCCACAAGGCGAGTGGGCCTGATGCAGTTCCACCCATTGTGGTTCGGACGTGTGCTCCTGAATTGGCACCAGTTCTAACGCGCCTTTTCCGGCTTTCTTACACTACTGGCGTCGTCCCGAGCTCTTGGAAGACAGCCCTTGTCCACCCGATTCCAAAAAAAGGCGATCACTCAGATCCGTCCAACTACAGGCCAATAGCTATTACCTCTTTACTTTCCAAAGTAATGGAGTCCATTACAAACCGCCAGCTCTTAAGGTACCTAGAACAGAACCAGCTACTAAGTGATCGCCAGTATGGTTTTCGTCGCGGTCGTTCGGCTGGTGATCTTTTAGTGTATCTTACTCACCGATGGGCGGAGGCAGTCGAGAGTAAAGGGGAGGCACTGGCAGTTAGCTTGGACGTAGCAAAAGCCTTCGACAGGGTATGGCACAGGGCTCTTCTCTCTAAACTTCCATCATACGGGCTTCCTGAGAAATTGTGTTTATGGATTGCCAGCTTTCTCACTGGGCGTAGCATCAGAGTCGCAGTCGACGGTTCGTGCTCCGACATGAAGCCCGTGAATGCTGGAGTCCCGCAGGGGTATCTGTTGTCCCCTAATCTATTTCTTCTGCATATCAATGACATGCTGCATAACAACAGCATTCATTGCTATGCAGACGACAGTACTGGAGATACGCTCTACACCGGGCGAGCTAATATTTCTCTGGAAAGCGTCATCGAGAGCCAGAATAAACTTGTGACTGACACCGAGAACATGTTAAGTCATGTCTCGGATTGGGGCCGACATAACCTAGTCCGCTTTAACCCCTCCAAAACACAAGTTTGCGCATTTACCGCGAAAAAACATCCCTTCGTCGTACCTCTGAACTTTGAGGGAGCTCCCCTTGATACCAATCCGACTATTGGAATCCTTGGCGTCGATATTTCGAGTGACGTTCAGTTTCGTGGTCATTTGGAAGGTAAAGCTATATTAGCTTCGAAAAAGCTGGGTGTGCTTAATAGAGCGGGTCAGTATTTCACGCCGGCCCACCGTTTACAACTGTATAAAGAACAGGTCAGGCCGCATATGGAATACTGCTCCCATCTCTGGGCTGGAGCACTCCAATACCAACTCCTTCCATTTGACCGCATTCAACGCAGAGCTGCTCGAATTGTCGACGACGTGGTTATTTCAGGACGGCTCGATCCACTGGCTCTTCAGAGAGACGTTGCGTCTCTCTGTATATTGTACCGTATATATCATGGGGAGTGTTCTAAGGAATTGTTCGGCTTGATCCCTGCCGCTGATTTCCTTCACCGCACTACATGCAATCGACTGTCATTCCATCCACATCACCTTGATGGATGGCGGTCTACTACTGTGCGTTTTACAAGAAATTTTTTGCCTCGAACTACAGTGTTGTGGAACCAGCTCTCGGCGGCGGTATTTCCGGACCGTTATGACTTAGGGATCTTCAAGAAACGAGCCTATTCCTTCCTTAAAGGCCGGCAACGCGCCTGCGATTCCTCTGGTTTTGCGGGTGTCCATGGGCGGCGGTGATTACTTTCCATCAGGTGACCCGCTTGCTCGTTTGCCTCCTGCTTTAAAAAAAAAAGGCGCGGATAGCGGCGTTGGCAGTCCGTAATATACGTCTTATCTGAGTGCCCGTGTTTTATTACCTGCGACCTAGTGGAAACATTATAATATGTATGCATGTATATGTATGGCTATAATAGTTTGTTTCACAAGACAACGCAGTAAAGATGAGCTGTTAGCCTCAATGCGGGCGCCCGTGGAATCAATACGACCGATATTGGCTTATCGGGACCTGCGTCGAACATCTACATAGGCGATCACTTGACGCCGGCCAACAAAATGCTACTTAAAACCGCACGGATACTTAAACAGGAACAAGACTATAAGTACTTATGGGTTCGTGATTGCAAAGTTTTCTTAAGAAAATCGGACGCTTCCAAGATTATTCACATTTCCAGTGATAAAGATTTGGTCAATATTAAGTGACTTTGTTATATGTGCGTTAAGCGTGTTAGTGTTTATTGTGCTTTGGTGCTATTGTTGTTTATGTCTATCTTAGCGTTAGAGGTTGTTCTAAGATTTGCGATGTTTGAGGTTATAGTTAGTTTTTATATTTACTGTTATTATATTAGTTATAATTTATTTTGTAAAGCAAAGCCGAGGCTTAAAATTAGTTATAATTTTAGTATATTTTATGAAAGCAATTATAATGCTATTAATTTCAGTTAATTATGTTTTAAAAACGCGCACATAATCACAGCATATTATCAAAATGGTAGGGGATTGCGTACCAAGTCGCATTCTTTTTTTAATAAGATCCTTTTGAACAATTATGATGTCTATTGCATAAGTGAAACCTGGCTTAACGATAATTTTCACAGCCCAGAGTATTTTGACGATAGGTACCAAGTGTTTCGTTATGATAGGAATGCTTCAGTGGTGAGTGCAGATAGAGGCGGAGGTGTTGCGATTGCCATACGTAAAACTTTAAACCCCATACCACGATTCGAGTGGAGTGCACACCCATCTCTGGATTACTTATGGGTAAGTATTCCCTTATGTCAAGGTACTCCTACACCCGCCTACATGTCTATTCCAAATTTTTTAAACATCTGCTGCGTATACATTTCTCATAGCAGTCGCCACGAGAGCGAATTGTTTACAGTCTTTGATTCTATTGGTAAAATAATACTGTAACGTAGCGTTACTTAAAACGCATAATATTGTTGCGCTGAGCGCCCGCGACACTAGACACCGTTCCGACGAAAGGTGGGGGCTGCGGGCGCGGGGTGAGACGCGGGGACTGCGTATGCTCACCACGCCGACCGACCGCCGCTCCCCTCTCGCGGTTTCTACCTCATACCCAAACTGCCTCGGAAGCAACCGCACGTCGCTCTGATGCGCGAGCGCCTTGCATAAACTGTACGCTAATGATTTTTTAAACTCGATTCCTTCTCATAAAAACCTTTAAGTGTATTAGTGTTCCCATACTGGGTAAGTTGTGCAAATAATGTTTTCTCGCTTATTTTGGTGTGTTAGAGTATTGAATTACGGTAGCGAAGAAGTTATGATGATTGTGCGCTTTAAAATTTAAATCTATAACGGCTCCACTGTAGCGTAATTATAATTTGCTTTGCCTTAGTTATCAGATTATCCTTTCATTATCTGACCGTGTGTGTATATAATGAAGATTAGTGCTTATGTGTGCCTAGCATTTGTAACCGTTTCTGCCTTTTTAATTTATTAAAACCGCCTTGAGTCACCTTTCACCTTACTAGCGCTAAGGCAGTAGTCTAGTTGCCTCATGAACCTAGGTTTCCCTTGTTCCTTGGCTTAAGCGGCTCAAGTACTAAATGCGTCCTCGCGTTCCAGGAACTCCTACCGGGGTAACTAGCCCCAAGCAATATCCGAAGCCTTCATAGTGGAGACCGGTTATCGTGGCTCCCGTCCACAACTACTGCCGGTGCCCGTTCGCAGCGGCTGGACCAGTGAAGAGGAGGACTGCCTTTCGCCTTCGTACCGGACTCGGGAAGAATCAGGGGAGTGCGGTATTCTGGGCCGGAACTAAGTGTGAACCTGGCCGACCTTTACGAACGACCCTCTAATAAATTTGTAAATTTTTAATAACTGTTTTCTTTATTTTATTACTGTTTTCGTTATTTTATTTATTCTTAATTGCTCACGCACTAGAGACGTGACAATGGCGCCCAACGTTCTTTTTAAAAAATATAAGATACCTAGAGTTAATTTTACACCCAGGTATACTCCTCAAATAAATACGGTTGAGAGATATAATAAGACCATAGTCACGGCTGTTTCGACTTTCGTTAATGACGATCATAGAACTTGGGATCTTAATCTACCACAAATACAATTCGCAATAAATAATTCGGTTAATGAAAGCACTGGATTTACTCCAGCGTTCCTGGTTCATGGCAGAGAGTTGGTTACTTGTGGATCACATTATGTTGAAAATGATGACCCTGAGTTAATTGTTTTACCGAGAGATGCCTATGCTGAAAATATTGGTCACCTGTCTAGTATCTTTGACAAGGTTCAAGCTTCCCTTTGGCATGCTCATGTAAAGAATACGCAACACTACAACTTGCGTCGTAAAGAAGCTACATTTGAGGTTGGAGATGTTGTATGGAAACGGTGTTATTTTCAGAGCGATAAAAATGCTTACTTTAGTAAAAAATTAGCGCCCAAGTTCCAAAAATGTAAAATTAAGGCAAAACGCTCTCCATTGGTCTACGTCTTAGAGGACTTGAATGGCCGTGAACTTGGCGTGTGGCATATTAAAGATTTGAAGACAGTAGGCCGCCAAACTAATTTAAACTAATTTTTGCGGGCTTAATGGCGGATTTTGCTCTAGTGAAAATCCTTTTCCTAGAGAAGGGGGTAATGTAACGTAGCGTTACTTAAAACGCATAATATTGTTGCGCTGAGCGCCCGCGACACTAGACACCGTTCCGACGAAAGGTGGGGGCTGCGGGCGCGGGGTGAGACGCGGGGACTGCGTATGCTCACCACGCCGACCGACCGCCGCTCCCCTCTCGCGGTTTCTACCTCATACCCAAACTGCCTCGGAAGCAACCGCACGTCGCTCTGATGCGCGAGCGCCTTGCATAAACTGTACGCTAATGATTTTTTAAACTCGATTCCTTCTCATAAAAACCTTTAAGTGTATTAGTGTTCCCATACTGGGTAAGTTGTGCAAATAATGTTTTCTCGCTTATTTTGGTGTGTTAGAGTATTGAATTACGGTAGCGAAGAAGTTATGATGATTGTGCGCTTTAAAATTTAAATCTATAACGGCTCCACTGTAGCGTAATTATAATTTGCTTTGCCTTAGTTATCAGATTATCCTTTCATTATCTGACCGTGTGTGTATATAATGAAGATTAGTGCTTATGTGTGCCTAGCATTTGTAACCGTTTCTGCCTTTTTAATTTATTAAAACCGCCTTGAGTCACCTTTCACCTTACTAGCGCTAAGGCAGTAGTCTAGTTGCCTCATGAACCTAGGTTTCCCTTGTTCCTTGGCTTAAGCGGCTCAAGTACTAAATGCGTCCTCGCGTTCCAGGAACTCCTACCGGGGTAACTAGCCCCAAGCAATATCCGAAGCCTTCATAGTGGAGACCGGTTATCGTGGCTCCCGTCCACAACTACTGCCGGTGCCCGTTCGCAGCGGCTGGACCAGTGAAGAGGAGGACTGCCTTTCGCCTTCGTACCGGACTCGGGAAGAATCAGGGGAGTGCGGTATTCTGGGCCGGAACTAAGTGTGAACCTGGCCGACCTTTACGAACGACCCTCTAATAAATTTGTAAATTTTTAATAACTGTTTTCTTTATTTTATTACTGTTTTCGTTATTTTATTTATTCTTAATTGCTCACGCACTAGAGACGTGACAATACAACAATTCCCAAATGATATTTATCTAATTACGGGTGATTTTAATGTGACACACGCCGATTGGTACCGTGATCAGAACTCTAGTTCTATGATAATGCATTTTAATACTAATTCCCTTGTTCAATTGACAGCTGACTTTATGAGTTTTACTAATCTCAAACAATTTAACTCCTCATTCAATTTTAATAATAGAATACTAGATTTAACGTTTTGTAATACAGAGATTAACGTTCAAACTTGTAATTACCCTGTAACGCCTGAAGATGCGCACCATAAATCTTTAGTGATTAACTTGAACCTTGAAACCTACTATCCATTAGCACAAAACATAACACACACCAAACTTTTTCATAAAGCCGATTATGACGTGATCCGATCTGAAATTTCAGCCATTGATTGGTGTTCTAAACTGTGCACTCCTAATGGTATCGATCCTGCAGTCAATATATTTTACGACAAAATTAACGATATAATTAAAAAGCATATTCCTACTCGTAAAGTACTTAACATGCTCGCTATCCCTCATGGTACACCATCCCCCATATAAAATTGTCTAGAGAAAAACAAAAAATTCACACTAGGTGGAAGCGATATCCTTTGGATTACCAAGTATTTTCTACACTTCGTAAGAGAGAGTCCAGCCTTCAGAACATCGTTTACCATCATTTCATTCGGTTTAGTGAAGACAATATTAAGAAGTGTCCTAAACTGTTCTGGCGATTTGTTAAATCAAAATTACCATCTAGTCATGTTCCTCAAACGGTGGCTCTGAATCAGCGTGTTTCTAATACTGGTGAAGAGACATGCAACTTGTTTAATGAATATTTTAACTCGGTTTTTGTTCGTAGTGTACTACGTCCAGCTGCCTATGATCTTGACTGCCCCCCCGTTAACTCCCCAGTCAGTTTGTCGACCTTGACCATTACAACTGAGGCTATCTATGAAGAGCTCAAAAGTATTGACACTAATAAAGGAGCGGGTTATGATGGAATACATCCTATATTTATACGTAACTGTGCTAAACAATTATCGATACCTATGTGTATTATATATCGCAAATCTTTGGAATCAGGTATC
Organism: Scoparia ambigualis; assembly: GCA_963921215.1. Taxonomy (NCBI): domain Eukaryota; kingdom Metazoa; phylum Arthropoda; class Insecta; order Lepidoptera; family Crambidae; genus Scoparia; species Scoparia ambigualis. The sequence continues at coordinate 2,802,066 of OY992506.1, read as the reverse complement.
TTTCCATCGGCATGGAAACTTGCTCTTATCACTCCCATTCCTAAAAATGATAATAAGACTGACGTTTCTCAATACCGACCTATATCTAAAACCAACTTATTCGGAAAAATTCTTGAAAAGATTATTACATGTAAACTTGCATGTGTACTAAAGAATCACATAACTGTTAATCAACATGGTTTTAGTAAAGGGCGCTCGGTAGAAACGAATATGCTGACTTTTACAAAGTTTTTGATGGATGCTGCGGATAAAAGTGAACAGGTAGATGTCGTGTATTCCGATTTTTCCAAGGCATTCGATAAAATTAATCATGATCTACTTATTGAAAAGCTTTGGGCAATCAGAATACACGGCGATCTGCTCAGGTGGTCGGATTCGTATGTTAAAAATCGTTCTCAGGCCGTTTCTGTCAAGGGCTATGTGTCATGATTCCTTGAAATCCCATCAGGTATCCCCCAGGGTTCCCATATTGGGCCATTGTTATTTGTCATTTATATCAATGATATCGGAAAATTTATTCAAAATTCAAATTTCCTCCTATATGCTGATGACGCAAAAATTTTTAAAGTAGTGCAAGGATATGGCGATTGCATACAATTACAATCTGATTTAGAACGTCTAACAGAATACTGCGTGTTTAATCAACTATTTTTAAATTTGAATAAATGCTCTGTTATTTCGTACACACGCAAAACCAATCCTATTCACTTTAATTATAAGATCAATAATTCATTACTTGCTCGAGTCACATCAATTCGCGACCTGGGTATTTTATTGGACTCTGGTTTATCTTTTAATTTACATATTGATTTTATAGTTAACAAAGCATTCCGACAATTGGGCTTAATCCTCAGGGTCTCAAGACCCTTTAAGCAATCGTACACCCTTAAGCTATTATATTTCAGTTTTGTTCGTTCACTTCTTGATTTTGCTTGTATTATATGGAGCCCATATTATGCTTGTCACATAGCCCGAATAGAGAGAGTTCAAAAAAAGTTCGTTAAATCTCTGGATTTCCGTGGAAATCATGAATGTATATCCTATGAAAATTCGCTCAGCCGTCACTCAATGACTACTCTTGCGAACCGGCGAATAATGTTTGATCAGGTCTTTCTGTTTAAAATTTTGAATGGTTACGTTGACTCCCCTCACATTTTAGAAACAATTAAATTAAGAGTAGCTAGACCTGGCTCTCGCTCGCAAAAATTATTTGTTGTTCCTATGTACAAAACCGTATACACCAGTAATAACTTCTTTAAACGTAGTGTTGACGCATATCACAAAATGTTTAATGATATGGATATATTTTGCAATAGTCTTACCGTCTATAGAAAGTTACTGCTTAATCATTTTTCAATATGTGAGTACTTCCATTATTTAGTTTTAGTATTTTTAGTAAAAAAAAAAAAAAGCAAAATGTTTTTCTTAGAATTACTTGACTATTTTTTTTTTTATTATTATTATTATTGTTTTTTATTTTTATGTTGGTATTTTCAAAAGCACTTTATCAGTATGTTAGTCAACAAGCTTTATGGAACTATAGGTCTATAAGAAATTTATATTCCGCTTATGTCAATATTTATGTACAAGACTGTTTGTTTCCTAAATAAAATAAAATAAAATAAAATAAATGTATCAGCTCCAAATACAAATTCAAGGTATTTTCATCCAAACAAATAATAAAGGATAATAGCCAAAAAAAACCCAGGCCCGAGTTAGGATGTGGGCGAGGGCGAAAGGCTTTTTAAAAAGCTTATTTATAAACAGATAAGAAGGTGTTGATGCTCGGAGGAGCTGGTTAAGACTGACTTTATTTAATCTTGTATTACAATATATAGTATACTTAATGTTCTTGTTTACATGACAAAAGGTTATCTAATTAATGCTGTACATGAATTAGGTCGTTAGCAATCATGGTCATAACAATGGTGTTGATTGTCCTCGTTTCCTGCTACGTGTTATCTTCATGGCTGCTTCCTGGTACGTGGTGTCTTATCGTGCTATGTGGGTGGTTTACACCTACATAACTCCTCCCCTCTTAAGAGAAAGGCGCGTCGTAGATTGAAGCGGCTTGAGAACAACTTCTTCGCCGTCTTCTGGCGTGATACTCCTGGTCTTGGTTCTTCGAAGCCACCAGAATTTGTATGCTGCCGTCGTTAATGCTGCTATGATGATTATTATGTATAATAGTATGGATGACCAGCTGGGTGAGGTTGTTATCCATGACACTTTTTCTGGGGGTGCTATTTCTTTTGACCTTTGTAGTAGTTTATTTAGATCATCTAATTCGATTGTTTCTAGGTTTACTGCGATTGCAGATGGGTTTGGTGTTTTATATGCGCGTGGCAGTGGAATCGATTCCTTTATGTTAATGTATTTCTGATGTCTTGTTAGGTATCTATCTGCGATTTGAATGGTGCATCTATTGTCTATTGTGATTAAATAAACACCTTTAATTCGCTGATACTGGACATCGTTTCCGCATGTTGTTTTCGCTACTTCTTCTTGCTTTATCATCGCAATCCAGCTATTATCTTGAATTTGTTGAATTAGGTTATTTCTGTAATTTGCTAGTATGTATGTGCAGTTATGTGGTTCTTGGTGCTGTATAAGTTGTGCTATGCAATCGTTGGATTGCTGCAGTTTTTGCCATTCTAGATGTTTACAGATGACGTCTTTGTCGGTGATCTTCAAACATGGTTCGTGGGGGTAAGCAAACTCGTCATTTCCCAAGATAAGGTAAGGGTTTTGTGGAATTAGGATAGTGTTGTTGTTATTGGGGATGGGGTAAAGGTGTAGGAGGTTATATGGGTGTTCTGTTACTAGTGGTATCTCCAATATGAAGTTAAGTGTTTCATTAGTACCATATGCTTTTACTGTAATTGCCTTTTCCAATAAGTGTATATTTTTTAACTTAGGTGAGTAGGGCAATCTTAAGTTTAATTGGTTTTGTATATAATTTAATTCTTCTATGAGGTAGCTTGGGTCTATTATACTAGGGTGTAGTTTGTTTAAGTGCGAAAATGTAATTGCATCTTCTAACATATACAATCTATTGTAGAGCTGTTGGAACGATCTTCCTATTTCACTGTATATACTTGTTATTTCATTTCTTTTTTCTAATGAATTTGTTACTTTGAGATTTTATTAATAGCTAAAGCTATTAATTCTTGATTTGATTTTATTTGTTTAAGTTTAGTTTCGTATTCCTGCGTGAAATCTTTAACTAGTCCTATCGTGTTCTGTTGGCTATTTGCATTATTGTTTACTACTGTTTTAAGTGTTTTAATTTCGCTCTCAAATTTTGCTGCGTCTTCCTGATCTAGATTTCCTGTAATTGATTTTATTATTGAGCCTAATCCGTTTATTAATCCTCTTTTTTGTCTGTAACTTTTTCTAAGACCTATTCTTTCTAATCCAAAATATTCTAGTTTACTTTCTACTGTATCGATTAAATATTCTATTTGCTTGTGTGTTGACAAGTCCTTTATTGTATTATTTTCTTTAAGTTTTATTGTGAAGTAATTACTACATATTTCTATGTATATTTCTCGTAGTTGTGTAATATTATAGATGACTATGAGGTGATATGTGTCTAGTTGATATTGGGCCTTCGCTTCGGTTAGCACTAAAATTCCATTGTGGTTGTCTATTGGCTCAATGATCGCTGTTGCTGTGGTGAGGTGGCATATGATGGTGATGCAGGCGATGGTGTTCCTGAAACATTTTCAGGACGCCTTAGTAAGCGGAAGTGTACTCTGATAGTTTTCGCGTTAATATGTTTCCTACTATCTCTGCTATTTGTTCTGGGTGTATTCGGACTATTGTGTATGGTCCTAGGTATCTGGGTTCCTGCTTATTAGACCTTGCTGTTTTTGCTACCTGTTTATACACCTTGTCTCCTACTTTGAAGTTGGGTGTTTCTGTATTTGAGTTGTTTTTATCTATTACTACTTGTTTGTTTTTTGATAATTTTGAATTCACTAGTTTTTGTATGTTTTCCATAATTTGTTTGTGTTTAATTACATATTCCTGATAAAATTCTTGTGGGAAATGTAGTTCCAGTGGGTTTCTGCTACTTGTGTGTCCGTATAATAATTCGAAAGGAGTAAATCCTGTAGCTGAGTGTATTGTGTTATTGTATGCTATTATTGCGTATTTCATGAGGTTAGATGGTTCATCTTTATCTGTGATACGTTGAATTCTAATTATTTCTGCAAGTGTTGAATGTAATCGTTCTATAGGTGAATTTGAGTTAGGGTTATATGGTGTTGTAAAATGTATATGTATGTTGTGCATTGCACAAATTTCTGTTATAACTTCATTGTCGAATTTTGTGTCTGAGTCAGTTGTTATTTTTATTGGAATTCCAATTGTAGAGAAGATACTTAATAGGGCTTCGGCTATGTGTATGCTTGTAGCGGCCACAAGTGGTATTGCTTGTGCATATTTTGTGAAATTGTCAATTATTGTTAAAAATGTTGTACCTCCGCTACTGTATAAATCCATGTACATATGTTCCATGGGTTTATGTGGTGTTTCTGTGAGTGATAATGGTAGTTTTAAGGAATTACGTTCGTATTTGCTTTTTAAGCATTTTTCACATTTGTTTATATATTTTTGTATTGATAGTAGCATGTTTGGCCAATGATAATTTTTGTGTATTTGCTTATAGGTCTCTTGTATCCCTCTGTGAATTGTTTTACCTTCGTGATATTTTTTTATGAATTATTTTTGTTCGTTAATGTTTTCTATTAGTGTCGCTCTATTTAAGCAACGGATTAGTTTAGGACCACGGTCATTGAACGTTGTTTTATATATTTTACAAAAGAGTGCGTAGTAATCTTCATGATGGAAGTAACAATGAAATATTCTGTCTGGGATTGTGTGTTCTAATAGGAATAATTTTATTTGTTCCAAAGTGTTATTGATGGGTATAAAAACGTCTTTTATTATTATTCTTCCTTTGGATCTGTCCTCGACTATGTACTGATTTCCCGGTGTTTTTCTAATATGTAACTGTTTTAATTGTCTGTCTATTGCGTCTTGTATCTCTGGTATTTGTTCAGTTTCTTTGTTGTTCCCAGTATCGATATCTTCGTTAATGGGTACCTCGGGTGTTAGTGGCGGTATGTCGGGTGTTATGGGCATGTCTAGTAAAGTACGTATATCTATATTTTCTAGGTCTAACTGTTCTTCTGATGTACTAGGTTGTTGTTCGCTTATTTCATTATTGTAAATTATTTTTACACGAGATAATGCATCAGCATTGGTGTTTAGTTTACCTTTTTTATATTGCACTTCATATTCGTATTCTGCTAATTTTAATCGCCATCGTGTTAATTTTGAATTTGGGTCTTTTAGGGACATTATCCAAGTTAATGGTCTGTGGTCTGTGTAGATTGTGAATTTTTTTCCATATAGGTATTGGCGGAAATATTTTATGGCCCATACTATTCCTAACAACTCTTTTTCTATTGTAGAGTATCTTTGTTCTGTTTCTGATAATGTGCGTGATGCGTAAGCTACAGGTTTGTCTGATCCTAGTGTTCCCTGTGATAGTATTGCGCCTAATGCCACGTCTGATGCGTCTGTTGTTAATATGAATGGTTTTTCGAAATGTGGATATTGTAGAATTGGTGCATTGATTAATATTTCTTTACATTTTTCAAATGACTCTATATATTCTGTTGTTAACTCCACTTTGTTGCCTTTTTTTAAGCATTTTGTTAGTGGTTTTGTTAACTTAGCGAAGTCCTGTATAAATTTTCTATAGTAGCCCACTAGGCCTAAGAATGATTTAATTTCTTTTTGTGTTTTAGGTATTGGGAACTTTTTTATTGCTATTATTTTGTCTTTGTAACGGTACAGAATGAATGGTATCCGTCCGTTAGTAAGGAATGCATGGGAGTAGCACTAAAATAAATATTAATGCGTAGCACCATTAATAATAAGCATGAAAAGGGAATAATAAACTAGTTCAGAATAATGGTCAGTGGTCTAGCGCTTTATCTTTAGTTTGAATTTCGCGGGGACTGCTCTGTGTGCTCCTTGCGACATAGGCGCCGTCTAGCGGAAGTCATTTATTTGAGCTTCGCATAAGGTTGCTAGTTTGACTTCTTTATTTTGAATTTCGCGGGGACTGCTCTGCGCGTCCCTTGCGACATAGGCGGCGTCTAGCGGAAGTCATTTATTTGGGCTTCGCGTAAGGTTGCTAGGTTGACTAGGACCGTATTTTATTTTGAGTTTCGCGGGGACTGCTCTGGGGTCGGCAAAGTGGTTCACCTATGGGCGGACGCCATCTATGGTCGGAATACGGAACTTTTTATAATTTCACAAAATACAGGATTATTGGCTTAAGTGGATGATTATTGAGAGGGAATTGTTAATAGAAGGCTACTTTTAGATATTCAAAGATGTAATATTGGCTATCTGACGAGATTTGGTTAGATTATGGAAAAATTTTAGAATTGCGCGGCGAAAGCGGCAATGAGCGAGCGAGAGGTTGAGAAAAAGACAGAAAGAGAGGTCGGATGATAGCTCCACGTGGCGCGACGCGAAGGCGGGGGGCATCGGGGAAACGGCTAGCGATTGGTGGAAGGGAAGAAAAGTGGACTCGCGCGGGCGTATGTTAGGCGCGCGTGGCGGGAAAGTTAAGATGCTTGGGAAAATTAGCGGGGATTCAGTTTTGGGACGTCAACGGAGCGGTCCAACTTAAGAGTGCGGTACGACTCATACGGGAAAAATAGCGTCCGAGCTTGATAGTGCGCTAAGTGATATTCGAGCTGCGATATTAATTAAGATTTGTGAAATTGAAAGTTATTAATAAAGTAAACTATTGCGATCGCAACTCGAATCCGTTAACAGAATGAAGTATTCTGGGGTACATCGGCGGAAACGAGTCACGGTGACAACAAAACCCTATGTACCTTTCAACAGACTTCGGTCTGGATGATCTTTGATTGTATTTAATAAGATCGGCGTTTTACACTATTACGCTAAACAATACACTATCTTCGACGGAGTAATGGGGGAGAGACAGTTGTCTCCCTAGTGAAAGTTGAAGATAGGTCAGACACCATTTAGCTGGAGGTAGACCCGTATGACCCAGTCCAATCTCGAGTCTATCTCCATACATACAGTGTAGTGATAGGAAAATAACACACTGAGTATACTGGCTCGACTGATAGAACATTTAGGAGTTAGTTGCTTTCAGGGGCAATGCGACTCTCACCACACACCACGAATTTAAATTAAATGAGGCTTGGCCTAGTTTGCAAGGTACACAAGAGGGACTGTTAGTTCGACAAAATATAGGCATTTTCAAGTGAGGAAAGTTGTAGGAATCTATAGGTAGGCGGATATATATATATGGTTAGTTATTAATTCAGACTAATAAGGCAGGGATAATTAAGTTACGGCGCTAAATAAAATTATGATGAAGTGATGTGGGTCCTAGCTAGGCAAGTAATCTGTTACCGCAGGCCGGTAAAATTCTAATTGTTTTCCTAAAGTTGTTACCAATTAATTATTCATTTTAAATAATTAACAGAAGTATGATAATATCGTACCATCATTACTTTGGAGTACCTAAAAGTCTAGACTGGTTTTCTATTACAAGAAAAATACTAAAAAGTTATAGCAAATAAGCTTAGTCGTACTGTGATGTTTGATTTCTAACACTGATATGACCAAACAGGCATTTGTTAGCTTTCCCTGGGATGCAATACGATCTCACATGGCTATACTCTTCAAAGTATGGAAAATTTTACATCCGATACCTTAGCAAAAATAAGCTGATACAAACTGAACAACTAAAACCAGTTTAGAACCTAGGATAAGTCGTTGAAAGAAGACATTGCAAGCTATGAGCTTCTAATAATCTGAAACATAGAAATAATTGATTGATAACAACCAGCTAATTAGCCTGACAATGGTCTACTAATATCATTTGAATAGACCTCTTAAGATATGTAAGTACTTACTTCTAATAATATGAAACATAGAAATATTTGATGGGAACAATCTAATCAATCAGACTAATACCTAGTACAGTCTAATTTAAACTTATTAAAGTGAGTAAAAGATAACTTCTAAATGTAATTTATTTAATGATTAACAGTGATAATTAACTACCTAATTTACTACCTACTAAAGGTATATTAACTATGATTTAGTAGTCTATCAAATTAACCACTCAGTCTGAGAGACAGAGGGTGGAAGTTAATGGGAAAATAATTAACTACATTCACTCTCTGAAAGTCAGGGATGTTGAATGAATTAAACATCTTTCAATAAACTTGAGATGTATTTATACTTTATAAGATTTGTATAATGAACACTAAGAGTAACCCAAAGTAATTTACTTCAAATGATAGTATTCTATTTCAGTTCACTTCCTAAAGTCAAGGATATTGAATGAATTAAACATCCTTTAATAAACTTAAGATGTGATAATCTGCCAATGCAGCCAATCCAATGTAGTTATATTGGAACTTTACAAGACCTGTATAATAAATACTAAGAGTAAATAAAAGTAGTTTTACCTGTATTAATAGCATTCTACTTTGGCCACCGCCTGAAGTGGCGTTTGATTAAATTATCCACCCTTCACGGAACTGAATATAAGTTATTGCATTGAATAATTAAGTTCTTAATGTGAAAAGGATATTTGGATGATAGCAAGCCTTGAGATAAACTCTATTGATTTATGTGGAATAATAAGAATTTAAATTGCTAACACATAGTGCATAATGTAAAATGAAATTAAATTTGAGGAGAGATGTAAATTCTCAGTTAAAGAATTAAAGGCACAAGCTAATAATTAAAGTTAAAGCCAATGTGTCGGAACTGTAATTAAACCATGAGATGTACAGTACGCTATGGAGCGGTGGTGGGGCTCATAAATTGCACCAGGCTTCTTATGTATCATGCTACTGATAATAAATAATAATACCTACAAGCTAAGCTATCATCTGATTACCTTTGAGTGGTTACAAATCTTCCCCGCAGCTGCAGTGAAGGATTTAGGTCACAGTTCAGACGGAGTCATTGCTAGGCTACACATATTTATGTTAGGATTTATAGACTGGTAGGTAATTAGGTCAGGAGTAAATAATTTAACACAGGGATAAGCCAATTACTAAACTTTCACGAAAGAACTTGAGTTACTTAAATGCGGTTAACAACGGAGGGTTCACTAGACGATCTGGCCAAAATAGTAGTTATTATAATATTACATTGCTTGACTGAAATTCACTGCAAATAGAATTAAGCTATGCTAAGGTTCCATCTTCATACAAACGCTACACACTCTACAAAACTCCAGACACAACCATTAGATTGTAGATAAATTAGGTTAATTAGTTTTAAGAATTAGATAATAATTTAAGTTAAGGTAAAGCGGCGAGGATGTCTGTATGTATTATAAGCTAGCTAGGCATATAGAGGTGAAAGGCATTAGATTTAGGTTTAGATTTAGGTGTAGCAAAGTAATATTGTGGGGAGGTTACAATTTGGTAAGCCATGACCAGGATTAGAAAGTTAAGTTATAAATTATCATTAATATAGTTGTATTGGATTTCAGTCAAGCGGTAATACTTTAATTTAGAAGTGGGATTTTTCCCACAAATTGTTGTCGTGTTGCGATGTGTGAGTTTAGAATTGGCTTAATAGGGAATAATTCAATGAAGATTAATTAATTCAGAGATATTGAAGAATTATAATTTGACACTTTTCACAATAAACGTTGTTATCTTCTAAAGTTGATTCATACACTTTGTATTACGGGCTCTTGATAGTGGGTGAATTATAATTTGACACTTTTCACAATAAACGTTGTTATCTTCTAAAGTTGATTCATACACTTTGTATTACGGGTTCGACCAATATTGTAGACAGTCGCAATGAGAGCTGGAGCTAAATTTTGTTGTACGAAATCTGTAACAAAAAGATTCTCAGGTTAGGTTAAAGGTCAAAGGAGGAGATAAAGCTACAAAACAATAGCGTAATGAGTATTATTTGAAATACAATACCTTTCAGTTATTATCTTTTTCTTCTTTATTTAATGGCGGATTTCGCCAGCATCAGGTACCGTGCGTTGTTGGTTTTCCAAAGTTTAATGAGTGAACAAAGTACTTAGATATAGTCAATAACCAAACTATTCCGGGGGTCTGGAGTATTAAATTTTAAAATTGTTGAGTTATCTGTGAATACTGAAACCTTTAGTAATTGTTTCCTTGAATACTGAAACCAGGTATCCAATTTTTGTTGTTGACGTTAGGAGCTATGGTAACTGTAGTTTTGTTTCTATTCCTGGTGATAGATTTCATATAGGCATAGGCAACTGGTTCATACAGCCTTGTGTTGAGTTATTTTTAGGATCGTAAAAAGTCGATAGGGTGACATAGTTCAACATTTATTGATTTAGAAAGATTTGTAGAATAGGGGGCGGTTTAATTATTATTGCTGTCGGATGGGAAGGCTAGGGGGCGAGATTGGACAGAGGTAACCAACTTAATTATTGCTGGATTCAATTTATATTATAGGACGGCGATATGCTGTACAATATTATAAAGTTATGACGCTAACAGCATAATATAAAACTAATAATAATTATATTTTGACTAATAATCGTTGAGCGATTGCGGTTTTTAGTTGATGTGCTATTCCACGTATTATAATTTATTTTGTTGGTTATGTTAGAGAAAAAAAAATTATAATAGTGTACTTGAGTCTCACATCTGAAATCCATAGAGTAGTTTAGGCTAGTCAAGGACTATAACGTTCTTTGTCTATGGTTGGACCATAGAGACAAATGATTTAGCGAGACCATAAACAATCTAGAATTAGGAATGATTATAAAACATGACGTCATAAAACCAATCGGAGAGGAAACTTCCATAACGCGTAATCATGTGATTTTGTTATAGCAAGTGGAATCACCTGTTATTTTCCATACCTGTTATTTTTAATACCTGCGATTTTTACATTGAAAGAGATTTTCCTAATACTTATCACGTAGTAGATTAGAATGCAATGACATGGGAAATGCCGCTTCATTTTGTTAGTTCGCTAAAATCCTAGGAAAAGTAACATAAAATAGTATTACGGTTCAAAATACACGCGTTGATGAGGAATCGCGATTATAAGTAATAACAAGTAGCAGGTATGTCATGTAGGGGATAGAATCATATGACTATTCATTGCTAGTAGGAATTTTGGTTTAAAAGCAACGTAGTTTGGGATGCATAATGTAAACGGATAAATACGTCTAGTAGGCGATAAAAGTCGTTACCGTCTGGAAACAACTATCTAATATCTACTCTATTGTGGGGAGGTTACCTATTAGCGAGGCTAGATGGCGTTGGGTTACCAATAAAAGATTTTATTTTGGATGATGGTAAAAGGGTGCTGTCTAATAATAATATGTATAATTGAAATACTCTTGCAGCGTTGTAAGTAGTCGTTACCGGTAATCATTGCTTCTTACCGTATAGTTGAAATCGTGATAAATAGTTAATTATGAAGATTTATAAAGGATTATTATTAGCTTAAGATGAGGTTAACGTACGCAGAGGTAAAGCTCGCTGGGCACAGCTTACTATACCTACTTACCTAATATTATCAGTTGTGAGTTACCTAGAGATATCTAAGTCGGGAGAGCGGTGAAAAGAAAAGACTTTACTACATGACTAATTAGTTAGGATAGGTAGAGATAGATAAATCATTAAATTCACTGGGTTGGATTAGCCTATTAAGAAGGGTACCTTGCACAATTGTCTATCTCCGTTGAACGATTAAGATGAAATATTTCTCGAGGATACCTAAGATTGACGGATGATGGATAATTGTGGAAGGTAGATATTAATTGAGCTTGGGAGCAAAATAGGGGTCGAAAGAAAAATACAATAGTAAAGAAAGAATAATAAATTGAAAAAAAATAATAGTAGAAAAAAAAAAAATAGTTGACTGGCTTGAAGTCGAGATTTAACTGCAAAATTAACGAGTTATAGCACTGTTATGCTATAGGGATAACAATAGCGTATGTTATCACATCAATTATAAAGGCGAGTTGCGGGCGGATGTCACGTCATAATCAATAGTTAACTCGTTTTATTATTTTAAAAGTTAACGCAAGCTACTTATAAAACAGTGATCGATTTTATATACCACAATTTTAAGTTGTAGGATAAATTTAAACTCATAGTCCGCAGAAACATTCAAGCCGGAAATAAAGCGATGATATTGCGAGCTGAGAATAAATTTCTTAGTGTAAACTTTATTAATAAGTAAATCCCTGATATTGCGTTATCGAGATTACAATACAAAATTAACTATCACAATTCGAATCATCCAAAGTAATTATTTAGATGTTGTCTCGCGTCGACAGGTACAAATTTTAATTTAGATGGGTAAACGTAAAGACATTAGAACTGAAATGGGTTTCGGATGTGTGACGTTCTTAGGACACGTACTGTTTAGTAGCATAATTTAAATTTAGTAAAATCGGCCGTATTGGACATATTTCGTTTGGCGGATATATATATTTAATCGAGATTATTGTGGAGGTAGCCATAGTTCAAAGTTTACTAAACCCGACCTAGAGTCATAGCCTATCTTTATATGTCAGAAGAAAATAATAAATTTATAAGTAGTAGATTTTAAAGTCAATAGTAAATTTATTTTCCCGAGGTGCGACCTGAAACCTAGTTCGCACTAGGCCATTCAAATACTTTAACCGGTAATGTTGATTATAATAAATAAAGATGTTCGGGATTTATAATAATATTCTAATACTGCTATATTAAAATTGTTATTATGAAATTAAATAAGTTTGCTTAACAATTGGCAAATAATTATTAACTCAAGAATTTGTTTAGTACAAAGTAAATGTCTACAGGTTTAGAAATGATAGGACGAACGAAACGCGGTTTTGACTTGTGGGAAGGTCAGCGCAGACTGTCAAAGCGGTATTATCTTGTTTTGGTTATTTATTATATTAATATGAATTGCTAGAATTCTTAAATAATCTAGATTATTGGCATCTAATATGTACGTGATGAAATTGTAGATGATTAAAATTAGTGCTAAGGTAGGTTATTGTCGAAATTATGGCACAACCTTAAAATTGTTAGTTAATGTGAACTGCATGTTGCATCTAGATTGTTTTATACAAACTAATTGATTGGGAGTTTTCACATATGTAGGCCGGGACATTGAGTTGATGAAATAGTGTTATCAAAATATTATTCATCACGGAAAGATAAAGATATTTTATTTGCAAGTGTGAATACAAAAGTTTACTTCGGTTAGTATTATTCGGTTCTAGTCTAGTTTTGTGGTAGCGTTTTACCTAGGGTTGTTCTAAATTATAAGTAATTAAATATTAATTGTCTGTTGCTGTCTTCTACGTTAGAGAAGGAACGGAGAAAGATAAGGGGGACTCATTTTGTTATAGTCAGCTGTATGATAGATAATCCTCCTAGTAAATATTTCTTGTGATTGCGGTAGCAACATAGAGTGTTTATAGGATGTTTTGTTCATTAACTAATTATCTTCACCGCAGCTGTGGATAGGGATGGCTAAAGTATGTGAACAGGGGTGGAGAAGATAGGTCATTATAAATTAAAATAAATACTTGAATTGCAATATGCCTGACTAAATAGTGCGAAGAGATGGAGTAACTATGTTAGAGAAATTCTCTATTGCATAATATTCGAACTTTTGACATTTTCAATTGTAACTTTAGAATTTTGATTAGAGTATTTAACTAAGCGGGTCCAACGAAGAAGGCATGCTGAAAGCGAGGTCTTTGGTCGTCTATGCACACAATAAAATTATAGATGACACAAGGGAGCATTCTTAATTGGCACTGTTAAATTAGTAAAAGTAGCTTGTTTAGGGTGTTCGAATATTTTTAGTCGCACAGGGCACAAATAGAACTTAGTTAAGCGTGTAGGGTTTATTTTGATTTACCTGGTGAAGTAATTGAATCGAAGTTTCGGAACTGTGCTGTAGAAGTGGGAATTACTCAGCACACAATAAAATTAAGTGGTTTCCATTTAGCTTCATTTCCTAAACTAGCCTTTCTTAAAGTTGCGGAAATTCTGCTGTAAGGTGGTTCCTTTGGGGGCGTCTTGTGAAGTCTAAATCAGGACAATTATACTTGACTAACCTATAGAGAGATAATGTCTTAGGCTGCAGAAACAGAGGCCATTGATGGCATTTCATTTTGGCGTGGTCAGGGGATCTCGTGTTGCTGGGGAATTTTACCATCTGGACGGAAGGCTGAAAAGTAAAGTAGAATGCATAATGAGTAACCAATTAGAGTTACAAACATTCGGGAGATTACCATCTTAATAATGTGTCTTGTGCGAGTGTAAAATTAAAATCATCTAATAAAAAAATAAAAAATAAAAAGAAACTAGCACTATTGAATCACGCAGTTTGGAATTCAGTAAATACGAGAAGGAACTTACGATATTAATTACCATGAATACTAAGACAAAGTGTCACCTTTAATGACTTATTATTTACCGATTTGACCGATTATTAGTAATATAAAAGGTAGGAAGTTAAGTAGAGTTGTGGGGGCGGATAAGATAGTTACCGGTCTGTTTAATTTAAAAAGAAAATGATATTTTTCAAAGGTATAGGAAAGTAAGGGGATATTGACGTATTATATATTAGCAAATGAGACTAAATGTTGTCTTTCGTACATAGTAATAACTAGGGATGAGACATAGTTACTAGATAGGAGGTAGCATAAGTATTTGCTTATACACATAAGCTCAGTACTTGTCAATTAGTATACAACGTCCAACGCGTACCGGGGTATTAACAAGTACTTATCGATGACGCATACATTGACAGTTAGATATACATAGCACACAAACTTCTAATAGATCTGAACTACGGGGTAGCTAGTTCAAAACTCAAGGACGTGTTTCGAGATGCGTACCCCCTTGGAGTGAATGAGTTTTTCCTAGGTATTTACGATCGACAACCTTATTGTAAGGCGTTAAGACCTCTATTTGTATGCACGGTGAGTGGGTGTCACTGCGTACCGGACGGAAGCGAGTCTAGTATTCTATCTCGGTTATTTGCAGGATTAGACATTAGATGTATCTCATCTAAAATAAAGTTATAACTCTTGGGCGATGATGGTATGACTACTGGTTTTGGTTGATATGGGGGTTTGGTTAAGATTTCTTATCCGCGGAGAGGAAAATAGGTTTCCGTTAAAAGAAGTAGCTAATTAGGGATTGTGGAGGACGCGGGTTCGATCCCTGCCTGAGGTAGACAATTGTTCCGACGTTTCGTTATCTTAGGTAATTATATAAGCTAAGATGAGATTGGTAGCGTTGAAGTATGAAGGAAAGTTTTAATTCAAATTATTAATTATTATTCATTAACCTAGTTGGAACTAAAAGACCATGACGGCGAAGTGGTTGATGCTTCACCCACGAAAGATCCCAGGTTCGATCCCTAGGTTGCAACATTTAGATGCGAAACAAGTTGTAAGAAAAGACGTAAGTTAAAAGAAGGCCATGATGACAGATGTACTTGAAATTATTCTAGGAAAATAATTTAAAGAATAGAATAATTGAATGGTTCGGAAGATGTTATAAACTTACGTCGGAATCGTCATAGAGTTGAAGAGTTTTCGCTAGGGGGCGTTAGTAGACAGAGCAAGAGACTGTTATATTGATTTATATTATATTATGATTTGTTGTTATGATGGTAAACAAAAGGCAAATCATTATTCGGAGGTTGTGTATGATTAGAGAAATGGTAGATGTCTAAGTTATTGGGAAATATTTACCGAGACTAAGTTTACTGGGATTTCGTTTCGAACACGAGAACTGGGTATGCGATTATGATTTTGTGTCAGTTGAATAGAATGAGGGGTGTGGGCTATTTTGCAATAAGAAAGCTTATGGAGGAAGGAGTCATTAGGGATTTGGGGAGGAACTATAAATAGTAGTAATATCTTTGAGGGCTAGGATGACAATGAGGTTGGCAAGGAAGGAGGTGCTATTTTGTACTTAATTAAGTACAGGGTTTAGATATAATTCGCCGCAGATAAGAGTGGTACTTTATCTGCTTAAATTCTATCGGGGGCGGCTGTAACGGTACAGAATGAATGGTATCCGTCCGTTAGTAAGGAATGCATGGGAGTAGCACTAAAATAAATATTAATGCGTAGCACCATTAATAATAAGCATGAAAAGGGAATAATAAACTAGTTCAGAATAATGGTCAGTGGTCTAGCGCTTTATCTTTAGTTTGAATTTCGCGGGGACTGCTCTGTGTGCTCCTTGCGACATAGGCGCCGTCTAGCGGAAGTCATTTATTTGAGCTTCGCATAAGGTTGCTAGTTTGACTTCTTTATTTTGAATTTCGCGGGGACTGCTCTGCGCGTCCCTTGCGACATAGGCGGCGTCTAGCGGAAGTCATTTATTTGGGCTTCGCGTAAGGTTGCTAGGTTGACTAGGACCGTATTTTATTTTGAGTTTCGCGGGGACTGCTCTGGGGTCGGCAAAGTGGTTCACCTATGGGCGGACGCCATCTATGGTCGGAATACGGAACTTTTTATAATTTCACAAAATACAGGATTATTGGCTTAAGTGGATGATTATTGAGAGGGAATTGTTAATAGAAGGCTACTTTTAGATATTCAAAGATGTAATATTGGCTATCTGACGAGATTTGGTTAGATTATGGAAAAATTTTAGAATTGCGCGGCGAAAGCGGCAATGAGCGAGCGAGAGGTTGAGAAAAAGACAGAAAGAGAGGTCGGATGATAGCTCCACGTGGCGCGACGCGAAGGCGGGGGGCATCGGGGAAACGGCTAGCGATTGGTGGAAGGGAAGAAAAGTGGACTCGCGCGGGCGTATGTTAGGCGCGCGTGGCGGGAAAGTTAAGATGCTTGGGAAAATTAGCGGGGATTCAGTTTTGGGACGTCAACGGAGCGGTCCAACTTAAGAGTGCGGTACGACTCATACGGGAAAAATAGCGTCCGAGCTTGATAGTGCGCTAAGTGATATTCGAGCTGCGATATTAATTAAGATTTGTGAAATTGAAAGTTATTAATAAAGTAAACTATTGCGATCGCAACTCGAATCCGTTAACAGAATGAAGTATTCTGGGGTACATCGGCGGAAACGAGTCACGGTGACAACAAAACCCTATGTACCTTTCAACAGACTTCGGTCTGGATGATCTTTGATTGTATTTAATAAGATCGGCGTTTTACACTATTACGCTAAACAATACACTATCTTCGACGGAGTAATGGGGGAGAGACAGTTGTCTCCCTAGTGAAAGTTGAAGATAGGTCAGACACCATTTAGCTGGAGGTAGACCCGTATGACCCAGTCCAATCTCGAGTCTATCTCCATACATACAGTGTAGTGATAGGAAAATAACACACTGAGTATACTGGCTCGACTGATAGAACATTTAGGAGTTAGTTGCTTTCAGGGGCAATGCGACTCTCACCACACACCACGAATTTAAATTAAATGAGGCTTGGCCTAGTTTGCAAGGTACACAAGAGGGACTGTTAGTTCGACAAAATATAGGCATTTTCAAGTGAGGAAAGTTGTAGGAATCTATAGGTAGGCGGATATATATATATGGTTAGTTATTAATTCAGACTAATAAGGCAGGGATAATTAAGTTACGGCGCTAAATAAAATTATGATGAAGTGATGTGGGTCCTAGCTAGGCAAGTAATCTGTTACCGCAGGCCGGTAAAATTCTAATTGTTTTCCTAAAGTTGTTACCAATTAATTATTCATTTTAAATAATTAACAGAAGTATGATAATATCGTACCATCATTACTTTGGAGTACCTAAAAGTCTAGACTGGTTTTCTATTACAAGAAAAATACTAAAAAGTTATAGCAAATAAGCTTAGTCGTACTGTGATGTTTGATTTCTAACACTGATATGACCAAACAGGCATTTGTTAGCTTTCCCTGGGATGCAATACGATCTCACATGGCTATACTCTTCAAAGTATGGAAAATTTTACATCCGATACCTTAGCAAAAATAAGCTGATACAAACTGAACAACTAAAACCAGTTTAGAACCTAGGATAAGTCGTTGAAAGAAGACATTGCAAGCTATGAGCTTCTAATAATCTGAAACATAGAAATAATTGATTGATAACAACCAGCTAATTAGCCTGACAATGGTCTACTAATATCATTTGAATAGACCTCTTAAGATATGTAAGTACTTACTTCTAATAATATGAAACATAGAAATATTTGATGGGAACAATCTAATCAATCAGACTAATACCTAGTACAGTCTAATTTAAACTTATTAAAGTGAGTAAAAGATAACTTCTAAATGTAATTTATTTAATGATTAACAGTGATAATTAACTACCTAATTTACTACCTACTAAAGGTATATTAACTATGATTTAGTAGTCTATCAAATTAACCACTCAGTCTGAGAGACAGAGGGTGGAAGTTAATGGGAAAATAATTAACTACATTCACTCTCTGAAAGTCAGGGATGTTGAATGAATTAAACATCTTTCAATAAACTTGAGATGTATTTATACTTTATAAGATTTGTATAATGAACACTAAGAGTAACCCAAAGTAATTTACTTCAAATGATAGTATTCTATTTCAGTTCACTTCCTAAAGTCAAGGATATTGAATGAATTAAACATCCTTTAATAAACTTAAGATGTGATAATCTGCCAATGCAGCCAATCCAATGTAGTTATATTGGAACTTTACAAGACCTGTATAATAAATACTAAGAGTAAATAAAAGTAGTTTTACCTGTATTAATAGCATTCTACTTTGGCCACCGCCTGAAGTGGCGTTTGATTAAATTATCCACCCTTCACGGAACTGAATATAAGTTATTGCATTGAATAATTAAGTTCTTAATGTGAAAAGGATATTTGGATGATAGCAAGCCTTGAGATAAACTCTATTGATTTATGTGGAATAATAAGAATTTAAATTGCTAACACATAGTGCATAATGTAAAATGAAATTAAATTTGAGGAGAGATGTAAATTCTCAGTTAAAGAATTAAAGGCACAAGCTAATAATTAAAGTTAAAGCCAATGTGTCGGAACTGTAATTAAACCATGAGATGTACAGTACGCTATGGAGCGGTGGTGGGGCTCATAAATTGCACCAGGCTTCTTATGTATCATGCTACTGATAATAAATAATAATACCTACAAGCTAAGCTATCATCTGATTACCTTTGAGTGGTTACAAATCTTCCCCGCAGCTGCAGTGAAGGATTTAGGTCACAGTTCAGACGGAGTCATTGCTAGGCTACACATATTTATGTTAGGATTTATAGACTGGTAGGTAATTAGGTCAGGAGTAAATAATTTAACACAGGGATAAGCCAATTACTAAACTTTCACGAAAGAACTTGAGTTACTTAAATGCGGTTAACAACGGAGGGTTCACTAGACGATCTGGCCAAAATAGTAGTTATTATAATATTACATTGCTTGACTGAAATTCACTGCAAATAGAATTAAGCTATGCTAAGGTTCCATCTTCATACAAACGCTACACACTCTACAAAACTCCAGACACAACCATTAGATTGTAGATAAATTAGGTTAATTAGTTTTAAGAATTAGATAATAATTTAAGTTAAGGTAAAGCGGCGAGGATGTCTGTATGTATTATAAGCTAGCTAGGCATATAGAGGTGAAAGGCATTAGATTTAGGTTTAGATTTAGGTGTAGCAAAGTAATATTGTGGGGAGGTTACATCTTGATTAGGTTTAAGGCCTTTTTCTGTTAATGTATGTCCTAAAAATTTGACTTCTTTTTGCAGGAATTCCGACTTATCTAATTGTATCTTTAGATTATTTAATCTGAACCTATTAAAAACTTGTTTGCATTTATTTAGGTGTTCCTCTAGTGAAGACGAGTAGATGATTACGTCATCAAGGTAAGTCAATACGTTATCTATACCTCTTAGTACTGAGTCCATTAATCTTTGAAATGTACTTGGTGCATTTTTCAGGCCAAATGGCATTCTAAGAAATTCGTAATGTCCTCTATCTATAGTAAACGCTGTTTTTTCTATATCGTTTGAATGCATCTCTACCTGGTGGTAGCCTGAGGCTAAGTCTATTGTCGTGAAGTATTGTGCGCGTCCTAATTTATCTAGAATGTCATCTATGTTTGGTAATGGGTATTTATCCTCAATTGTCTTGTCATTCAGTTTTCTGTAATCTATTACTAAACGCCACTTTTGTTGTCCGGAGGCATCTGCCTTTTTTGGAACTATGTGTACTGGGCATGACCAAGGGGAACTACTTTCCTTTATTGTGTTTTGTTCTAGTAGTTTGTCAATTTGTTTTTTTATTTCTTCCTTTTGTTTAGGTGCTTGTCTATAATTTCTTACGAATATTGGTTTTTCATCAGTTAAACGTAAGCTGTGTTTAACTTCGTGTGTGAAAGTTAATGGGATTTGTTCGCAATGAAATATATCTCTGTAGTTATAGCAAAGTTTTCTTATGTTTCTTTTTTCTTCAGGATTCATGTGATCTGTTCTTAATCTATTTAGGTTTTCTTTCAGGTAATTTTCTGTTTTTTTATTTACTGATATGTTATTTATGGATACTATGTTTGATAAGTTTGTCTGTTTTAGTTTTGTTAGATTTAATTGGCAACTATTTTTTAATTTAATTGTATTATTTGAATTATTTATTACTGATGTTGTCAAGTTTCCGTTTTTTACTGTAACTAAAGCTGCTGGGAAGTGAAGACCGTCTTGTGTTATTTTTTCGGTCAATAGGTATTCGCCTTCGTTATTATTACAAAGTAAACTGATTATTTGTTCTGATTTGGGTTTAATTGTGCTATATGATTTAATGTCATCCCTGATTGGTATTTGTATATTGTCTGTGCATAACATCATATTCTTAATATCTAATTTACATTTTAATGGTATTAAAAAATCTAATCCTAATAAACCTCTAAAATCAGTGTCAAAATCGAATAGTAAAAATTTATGAGTTATTGTTTTCTTAAATAAGCTATGTGGAAGTGTGACAATTGCTACTTTGTCGTGTTTAGAAGTTGCGTGTGCTTTTTTTATATAGTGTGTTTGTTCTCTTATTTCGCAATTAATGTTTTTGTTTTTTACTATATTAGGGTGAATTAGTGATTGTGAGGCACCTGTATCGAGTAAGAATCTGCCTCCTAACTCGCTGATATATATGTAAGGTAAGCGGTTATAATTCTGTACGTTATTCATGTAAACTATGTTATGAGGTTTTCGAAATTGTCGGTGAGAAAATTTTCGTCATCATTTACATCTTCATTATTTTCGGGATTATCTATTTCCTCATTTATTGAATCATCTTCTTGATCCAATGTTTGAAAGTGGAAATTTTTATTTGATTGGTTTGGTGAAGGTTTCTTATTATATTGTTCCTTCCTATTCTGAGCTATGAATTTGGTCTGAGTGTTTGTATTAAAGTTAGGTTTCTGGTAAGGAGGTTTATTATTGATTTGTAGGGCCCTCCTATTCCTAAGTTTAACCTCTTCTTGTTTCGCGATTGTTACTGCTTGTTCCAAATTTTCAACGTGTTGTAATTTTATGAATATTGCAGTCATTGGGTTTATCTTTTCTAAAAATACATTAAGCGCCATTTGCCGATAAAATTGTCTTTTGTTGGGATCAGATAGTATAAGTGTACTTTCTAAAGCCCTTATTTTTTTTGAAAAAATATCTAAGTTATTATCTTTGTTCAGGCGCATTAATTCCTGTATTAATTGAATTTCATTACGGAATTCGCCAAATCTATTTTTTAACGTCGCTTTTATCTCGGACCAGGTTTTTGCACCTGTTCCTTCTGAGAGCGCCTCAACAGCTTTACCGGTAAGTTTGTTTCTTATTAAACAAGCTACACTGGGGTCGTCCCCATTCGTGATTAAATTAAGTGCGTTTTCTACGCCTTCTAAATAGAATGCTAATGTTCTTTTGTTGCCATCGTATGATGGTAACAATATAGAGAGGGTACTATAGTCAATTGCAATAGTTTTTTCCTCGACTGTGCTAATGTCTAATTTCTTTTCGTTGGCCATTTTTATCCTCAGATTAGAAATACCACAATTAACACAACAAAATATAGGTTACACAAGGTTAGTGTGAAAGGACTCTTGGTAGTAAACAGAGTTTTATGCTTACCACTTGAGCATTATCGATGATAGATTGAGTCTTCTGTTTGATATCTGCTGCCGACGACCACTGTAGATTCTTGACCCGCGTTACGAAGTCGAGCTCACTGATTCGAACTTGATTCGCTTATGAACGCGTGGTTTACCGACTGCGCCAGTTAGGATGTGGGCGAGGGCGAAAGGCTTTTTAAAAAGCTTATTTATAAACAGATAAGAAGGTGTTGATGCTCGGAGGAGCTGGTTAAGACTGACTTTATTTAATCTTGTATTACAATATATAGTATACTTAATGTTCTTGTTTACATGACAAAAGGTTATCTAATTAATGCTGTACATGAATTAGGTCGTTAGCAATCATGGTCATAACAATGGTGTTGATTGTCCTCGTTTCCTGCTACGTGTTATCTTCATGGCTGCTTCCTGGTACGTGGTGTCTTATCGTGCTATGTGGGTGGTTTACACCTACATAACTCCCGGCGGAAATAAAACTTATCTCAGATTTTTACTAAAAATGTGTCATTAAATACTGCATAGTTGGAATCGCCGAAATATTTTTTTTAAAGTGTGTAATTGCTTTTCGAAATTGAAAAAAATATTTAAATTAAAATTAGTAATATGATTGGGTTTATCGGACTAGCTTCCGCCTTCGGTTCAGTCAGCGGTGTTAATTCTGGTCCTTATCTATCTACCTGCCTTCCTAGTTTCATTCAAATCAGTTCAGTCATTGAGGCGTAAATGCAGAAAAACATCCAAACATTAAAATATCAAACCATCGTTATTTTTACATTTAGAATATTACTTAGGTTTGATGTGATTATTACTGATACATATATTATATGTATATTACGAAAAAAAATATTATTTTTTATAAAATGATGACTTTTGCTACTACTTTAATAATAGTAGTGGTGGTAATACTGTAGAAAAATATTTGGATTATACTGCTAAACACCCATTTTAGCAATTTAATGATCCTTTTACTGAAACATTAATATGTTGAGGCAGGAGGGTTCCCTCCACTTTTCTTCTTCAAACAAAGCGATGCAAATAGATTAGGCGTTTAATGGTTCTTAATGCGGTTATTATCGGTTACAAATTATTCCTTTACGATGAAATTTATATAAAAAATGAAATTAAAGATCAGTCGCGGCCGAGCGTGGCAAATGGATGATGTCAGTGCGTCTTCCAGGCTTCTTTCACACGCTTCTTTCAAGTTGCCGTCCGTCCTCGCTAGATGGCGCCAGCAGTCGGCGCCGACAAATATGACCCCTGTAAAACTTTCAATAGCAATTTTATACATTTAGAAAAATATTTCGGCGGTTTCCCCTATGCAGTAATTAATTACTCATCATTACCAGTATTTTGAGGTACATTTCTTTTGCGCCTGGCCTGGGTTTAAATTTCATACTATGTGACCATTGTCCTTTCCCACACTCACACCAATTATCTAGCCCAAGAGAAGCTTCGAAGAAACTCGTAAAGTGGTTACTAGACAACGGATAAACATACTTAAAATACTTAAATACATACTTATTATACTTACATAAAATATACCTAGACCCGAGAAATTTAGAAAAACAATCATTTCTAAAATGACCCGACCGGGGATTGCACCCGGGCCCTCAGAGATGGCGACACCGGGTATGGGTCCGGATCCATAAATTTTGTTTACATATTTTAGCTTGCCATAATAACCATTGACATAACAATAGATTGTAATAATGTTTATATCCATAACTGATATGCCATAATAAACTTTGCCATAATCTCACTCAACATAAGATTCGCAAATCATAATTACATTAGTACTAACGTTAAATAGTCATAAACTTATATGTAATAACCATAAATTTCATAATAATATAACTCATACAATAAAATTGACATAATTAATTTATTACATTAAAAACAAACCTTTTTTTTCCCAGGGGAACTCGTTACGAGCACCGGGGCCTTGAAGAGGCACCCGGTTATGTGGGACTCGCCCGTCCGTCTTTCCACCCCCACTGACAAGGAGAGAGGCTCCAGGTCAGCTGCCAGGTCTGAGTTCCCGGCTTGGGAGGGCGAGACGGAGGGGAATATTCACTAAACCCCTGGGGGCCCACAAAACGAAGCTGAAAGCTGAGGTGGATGTCGCGGTACATGCCACTAGGGATTAACCCGCGACGGTCACCCCGTCGCCCGTGTGCCGCGAAAAAAAGCTCCGCACGCGCTCGACATAAACGCCACGATTTTTTTTAAACTGAGTTTGAAATTTATTGTCTCCGATTCACCTCAAAATGGTATCAAACGACGCGGCTCAACGAGCCCGTTACGGTGATATACCACACTTGTTTCGCGAGTGAAAGTTCTGCGAAGAATGTGCAAGAAACAGGATTTCAGTGCTCCTTACAAGAGAAAAGTGCCATTTTCTCGCGATTTTCCGCGGGAAAGTGTGTAACGGGAACTATGACGAGGAGCGGACAGACAAGGTGCACCTGTTTCCCGAATTTGGGATTTTTCTGCGCAAACCCGGAGCAAGTAGGAAGAAAAAACCGAAAATCCGGAAATTCCGGGTTTTCACAAATCTCTTTCTGGGAAGCCGGAAACCTTACCAGCGGGGAAGAAGACGTTGAGCTGAGCCCGAAGCTGCTTGCAGATTTCAGCTACCTACTCTAGGAACCGAGCTATTAAGGTCCGTAGTTTTAAAGGTTTTGACTTGCATTTTCTCTATACATAAGTGCTAGTAAAAGGAACCCCCGCTAATTAAAAATTTAGGAAAAATCTAATCTAGCTGCAGAATTTATCTGGCATTGCTTATGGTAAATTGTAGAAATTATAATTGTATAGTTTTTGATTTATTCAATTTTTTTTTTTTTTTTATAGCAGAAGGAGGCAAACGAGCAAGCGGGTCACCTGATGGAAAGTAATCACCGCCGCCCATGGACACCCGCAAAACCAGCGGGGAGCGGCAGCGCGAGTGCCCCCCCGCTATAAAAAGTTTAATAACTCCTTAATTGTCTTGATCGAAAAGCTGGAATTCCTGTTACATAAGGGAAACTAAGTGGGCTATCTAGTGCTAGTAGTATTTTTTATCAAATTTGTATAAATTACGCAAATCAACTGGTTTTGTAGCTGAAATAGTTGTGTCTTGATTTTAATAGGTGTTAATTTATATGAGTGTATTAATTATAAATTCCATTTTTTATATCACCAGAAAGCCCAGTTCGTTCCCTTTAGCATAGTTTTAATTAGGTAAGGGTAGGTGCCCGGAGTCCCGCGCGCCACCCTTTCGAAACCGAGCGGGAAAATCCCTCGACCGCAAAATATCTGCTAAATAATTACGTCGATTGAAACACAACTTTTTTGTCTTTAGACTCTTCAAAAATTTTTAATTTTACCCTTATTTATCGACCTCTAAAACCACCTTTTCTGGTGTTAGAATTAACGAGGCCCTTCTGATCTCAAAGATATAAGGCTTTAAAGTCTAAAAAAAGTTAGTGTTATTTTGCTTTAGAATTTTTTTTAAAGAAAGTAAGTAGCTATAAAAATTAGAGTATTTTAAAAATAAGGGTTTTTTCTTCACATTTAGATAAAATAAACTCGGCAGCTTTATTATTTAAGATTTCACTGATAAGGGTGAATACCACCCTAGTTACCACAGCTTTTAGTGTTTTAAAAATTTCAAACAAAATTTTAATTATCAATTATTCCATATAGGACTGCTTTTTAAAATTCAAAAAGCATATAGCTGTGTAGCAAATTTCACCAGCTATAAGATAGTAGTTCTAGAATCTCGATACGGACAGTATTTTCCGAGCGCGGGCCCCCCAAAGGAAGTTAGGTCGCGCGGCCCCGTCGCCAAATTCCGATATCACTCCGTGTCACCGGCCGGCGAGGCGCACAAGGTCGCGCGCCTATAAGATGACTTAAAAATTGGATAAAACTTTCAATTACTTTCCTACTTTGGAGGCCTATAACTCGGGAACGGCTGTTCAGTTTGCACTCAAATTTTGGATTTGGGGTCAAGGGGCAATGGATGTTCTTTCCGGAAGAAAATTGTCCGGAACCGGAATTTTTCGGTTTTCTTTCAGAGGGATCAACAGAAGCAACAACCAAGACACCAAATCCAAAATTTCACAGGAAACGACTTCATAGAACCGGAGATACAGCCAAATTAAAGTTGTGCGGTTGGTAAAACTCTTCAAAATTAAAACTCACACACTTTTTCTTTTTCAAAAAAATCTAAATTTACACATTCATACAGAACAGACTATCACCTTTCGGACCATTCATACCAAATTTCACAAACATCAATACATTCCGAGCGCCAGCCACATAAAGTTACCAAAACCGCACAACTAATTTGGTAATCCCACATTCCTGGACTTAGTATATTTTCGGAAAAACTTCAAAATATTATCTTTTTCAAAATTTTAAAATACTATTTGTTTCCAACTCACTCACCGATCCCTAATCCTTAAATCCATAAAAACCACCCCTTTATTTATTTATTTATTTATTTATTTTTAATTAATTACCTGTTGCACTTACACCAACGCCAAGGCGTGTAACAGGTCATCACATAACATAAAAAAATACAAAGTAAGTAATTAAGTATATAACATAATTTACAAAAAAAAACAAAAAAAAAAAGATGGACAGCCAAACAATACAAACATATTTTTAGTTAAAAACATTTTTTCTTACTGATTACCTACTTAAAAAACTTATACAATAATTTATAAATATATTTAATTTCATATAAAATATGTCTACCTCTGGTTCCTGAGCAATCAAGGCGTTGAGTAGCCTGATGGCTTGGGCCGTAGGGGCGAAATGAGCAGTTTGCGTGCGCGTCGGAGGCGCCGCGAGCAGGCGCCGCGCGTGCGCCCGCCGCACCCGCGGTGGTGCTATGAGCGAGCACTGCGACAGAGTGGTGGGGTTGTCGATGCTACTATTTCATCATTCCATCATCACCAGCCTGAAGACGTCCACTGCTGAACATAGGCCTCCCCCTTTGACCTCCATCCTGACCGACAACTCGCCACTCGCATCCACCGGTTGCCTGCGACTCTCACGATGTCGTCGGTCCACCTAGTGGGAGGCCTACCAACACTGCGTCTTCCAGTGCGTGGTCTCCACTCGAGAACCTTTCTTCCCCAACGGTTGTCGGTTCGTCGAGCGATGTGGCCTGCCCATTGCCACTTCAGCTTGCAAATCTTACGAGCTATGTCGGCAACTCCGGTTCTTTGGCGAATATCCTCGTTTCGGATTCTATCGCGCAAAGAAACTCCGAGCATAGCTCTCTCCATTGCTCGCTGTGTGACTCTGAGCTTTTCTAAAAGGCCAACAGTTAAGGACCACGATTCGGTGCCATATGTCATCACCGGCAACACACATTGGTTAAAGACCTTTGTCTTTAGGCACTGCGGAATCTTCGATGCAAAGATATCTCGTAATTTCCCGAACGCTGCCCATCCGAGTTGGATTCTCCGGGCGACCTCTTTGTCGAGGTTGGACCTACCTAACTGGACAATCTGTCCTAAGTAGGTGTAGTGGTCGACAACTTCGATAGTATCGCTCCCAACAATTACCGGTACGGGTTCAACATGGACATTCGACATGATCTTCGTCTTGTCCATGTTCATTTTAAGACCCACCTGTTGGGATACGATATTGAGGTCGCTGAGCATGGTGTTGAGGTTCTCCAGCGACTCCGCCATTATGACTATATCATCGGCAAAACGAAGGTGAGTGATGTATTCGCCATTAATGTTGATGCCGAATCCGTTCCAATTCAAGAGCTTGAAAACGTCCTCCAACGCATTTGTGAACAGTTTCGGAGATATGACGTCTCCCTGTCTCACACCTTTCTGCAATTGGATTGGTTTCGTACTCTCGTCTTGTAATCGGATCGACATAGTAGCGTTTCTATACAAACATTTCAACACTTCGATATACCTATAGTCGATATGGCAACGCTGGAGGGACTGCAACACAGCCCAGGTTTCGATAGAATCGAAGGCTTTCTCATAGTCCACAAACGCTAAACATAAGGGCCGATTATACTCCTCAGTCTTCTGTATAATCTGGCGGAGCGTATGTATGTGGTCTATGGTACTAAAGCCTTTTCGGAAACCGGCTTGTTCGGGAGGCTGGAAGTCGTCAAACCTGCGTTCGAGACGGTTCGTAATGACTCTCGAAAACAGCTTGTACACATGGCTCAGGAGTGAGATGGGTCTATAATTCTTCAACAAGGTGTTATCGCCTTTCTTGAAGAAGAGCACCACCGCACTCCTGTGCCATGCTTCTGGCGTAGTACCTTCGAGCATGACGGAATTAAACAACTTCTGGAGGACTACGAGTATCGGTTTTCCACCCGCTCGCAGAAGTTCAGTGGTAATTCCGTCATCACCCGGCGCCTTGTTGTTTTTAAGCTGTTTAAGAGCCATACTAATCTCATACAGGCTGATGTCAGGGATATCTTCGGTATAGTGTCGGGTTAACTTAGCTCTGGTGTCCTGAGCTGTACCAACAGCGGGCTCTTGTGTTGAGGTGTACAACTGTCCATAAAACCTCTCGAGCTCTCTCAGAATCTCCGGCTTCGACGAAATGACACTGCCGTCCTCGATCTTCAGCTTAGTCATTTGGCTCTGACCAATAGACGAATTCTTTGCGAACACTTTGGCGCCTTGGTTCCGCGCAATTGCGTCCCTAATGCATTTAGCACTATAGGAGCGCAGGTCGTGTCGCACAGATTTCGAGATTCGTCTATTGAGTTTGCCATATTCCGACATATCAGCTGAAGATTGCAGTATCATTTCTTTCCGGTCTTCCATTAACTTAATGGTTCCGTCTGAGAGCTTTTGAGGCTTTTTCCGGCGTGGGGTCTTAAAGAACTTAGACCCCACAGCTTGGACAGTTTCCACAAGCCCGCTGCTGATCTCGTCCACAGTTTCGCACTCGGCTAGGCACTGGAAGCGATTTTGGAGTTCGAGTTGAAAGTGTTCCGGGCTCTGGATCTGGGCAGGGCCAGGACGGAGTGTGGACTTCACCAGACGTGACCTCTCGAGCTTGATGTTGATATTCAGTGTGCCTCTAACAATCCGGTGATCGCTACCGGTTTTAACCCTACTGATCACGGAGACATCACTGAATATACGCTTCTTGGTCGTCATGATGAAGTCGATCTCATTTCTGGTTGAACCATCGGGGCTTATCCACGTCCACTTCCTGGTTGGTCGCTTCCGGAAGAAAGAGTTCATCAAAAAGAGTTCCTCCTTCTCCATAAAGTCGACCAACCGTTGGCCCCTTTGGTTCCTACTATTTAGTAGCAGGTAATAGTAGACCATGACAACACACTTGCGCCTCAATTCTAGAGTGTTCATTCCTACCATGCCTGCTATAGATAGGGACGGATATAGATAAGGGTAGTATCCAAACAGCTTGTTGTATAGATGGCGCGCAAATTTTTTTTTAACCTTTTCTACCATTAGTTTGTACTTAGATTCGTGAGGATCCCAGACTATAGAGTTGTACTCTAGTTTACTTCTCACGAATGCATAGAAAAGAGTGATGATAGTGCTCCTATCGTTAAAGCGAGATGCTTGCCTCATGACGAATCCTAGTGATTTGTAGGCTCCGGCACACACTTCAACGATGTGTCCGTTGAAAGTTAAGCCTGTGTCCAGGGTGAGGCCTAAGTCGCGAATCTGCGTCACACGATCGAGAGTGACGCTATTCATGGTGTAAGAGTAGGAGATGGGCGAACGAGCACGAGTGAATGTAATGGTTTTACACTTAGACGTGTTGAACTCTAGTTGATTACGTTCACTCCATGCGACAACGCCATCGATGTCCCTCTGCAACGCATCGCAATCGGAGACACTTCCTACACCCAAGAAAAGCTTTAAATCATCAGCAAACATAAGGCACCTAGCTGACCTGACGACACTCGGCAAGTCATTAATCATAATCAGAAACTGAGTAGGTCCGAGCGTGCTACCTTGACTCACACCAGAGCAGGTCACATACGATTCAGAGCGGTAATGCTGGAGTTGGACGTATTGCAAACGATTACAAAAGTAACTCGAAAAAAGTTGAAGTAATTTAGGGGTGAATCCTACATGTAAACATTTTCTAAGTAGAATGTCAGTATGGACACGGTCAAATGCCTTTTTAAAATCAAAATACGCGGTATCTACTTGCTTTTTTAAGTCCATTTCAACAGCGACGTAATCCACGAAATTTATATGATTAGTAACAGTAGACCTGCCTGCCCTAAAATCATGCTGAGCGTCGGTAAACTGCGGAGTCATCTGCCTGGTAATTTCGCGGTTCAGAATGATTTCAAATACTCTGCCGAATGACGAGAGAACAGCTATCGGCCTATAGCTTTCTACCTCTGTTCGGGAACCACTCTTAGGTATAGGGGTGACCCTAGATACTTTCCACCTATTAGGGTAGGTAGCAGTTTTCAAAGCCAAATTGTATATAAATAAGAGTGGTGATTCTAAAACATCAAAACAATCTTTCATGATGTACGGTGGTATGCCATCGGGACCAGCTCACGTTTCCCTTCAGTTCACGCGTGGTAATGCTATCAACAGCAATGCGGTAGGAGGAATTGGCCGGGTTAGGTTCGGTGACGTCATCAACTGATACCATTGGATTAGTGGTCAAAAACACTGATCTAAAATAAGCAGCAAAAGCGTTTGCAGCATCAGTGCCAGAAACGGTATTGCCTTCATATTTAAACGCATGACCAGTTTGCCTTGTGGATTGTTGATCCTTTATAAATTTCCAAAAATGTTTCGGATTACGTCTAATGACAGTCTCCGTTTGGTTAATATATACGCTATATGACTTATCGATTAGTTCCTTAAGTTTCTGTCTGTAAAATTTGTACATTTCCCAATTAAACAGTTTTAGCTCCTCTCTGAATCTTTTTAGATGAACATGTTTAGTTTTGATGTAATTAATTATTTGAGATGTAAACCAAGTCGGATATTGGTACCGTGAATCACGCATAAAGGGTCGTTTTAATGGAACACAACTGTTTATACGTTGACCCAAGATGTCATAAAAAATGTTAACCGCCGTATCTACCTCAGTTGCCTGATATACCGCGTCCCAGTCTATACAAGACTAGTGTACAACGAATGGAAATCCGCTTTGCGAAAGTTCCATTCGGGTGGTAAATCGTCGCCGACAGAGTGCGTAGGGCGCGCGCGGGTGGCGCCGTCTCGCGGGCGCGCTGGCAGCGCGCTGCGCACGCTCACCGCGAGCGGCGGGTGGTAAGCGTCCGCGGGGACCACGGGTGCAGCGCCACTCGTCTGAATCCACTCATCGCCTAGATTACTCAGTACCAGATCTAACATTCCACCATATTTGTTAGTAATAGTGTTGTATTGCTTAAATTTACAGTAACTTAACATACAGTCATACTGCATTAAAGAATTTTGCCCGCATGAATTTAAATTGAAATCTCCTAAGACAACAATATCTAATTTTGGAAATTTTAAACAAATGTTTTCTAAGGCCGTAAAAGTTCTAAGATATTTGGCTTCGGTAGACTTAGGTGGAATGTACACAACACAAAAAATCATTCGCTTATATTGCAAAGTATGACAAGTTCTAAATCATCCAAGTATCCGTCAACATCAAGTACCTGCTGCACTGGAAGCGAATCTCGGACCGCCAGCAGCACACCTCCCCAGCCCGCGTCGCCAGCGCGGTCGCGGCGCAGCACGTTATAGCCGGGCGGAAACACTTCCGCATCGCTCACACCGGCAACAAGGAATGTTTCAGTAAATGCGTAAAGATCAGCTGACTCTGACAGTATCCCCTTTTTGCAAACATCGAGCTTGGAACGAAGTCCTCTAACGTTCTGATAAAATAGTTCGTATAATTTAAATTTAGTTGGTTTGTTCGGCTTGTTGCGGCTTTCGAAATCTACTACGCCAGGGCTTTATGCAGACATCTTCTGCCCAGTGTTCGGTTGTTAAATATTTGTTAACATGCTTGGTAGGTACGGTCAGTTTATAGGAGGCGTAATCGCCCCGCGACTTTAATACTTCGACGCAGCATTTGTTACCTGGACAGATGTTAGCCAAGTGTGCCGTAACTTGCTCAACCGTAGTATCGATGTGTACATAATATAAATGTAGATATGATTTACGCTCAGCGGTTGATAGTACACAAGCAGTAGACCCAGGGATGGCCGTACCGCGAGTTAGTTGTTAACGGGCGGGCGACGGGATTGCCGGTGTTTTACCTCAACCCACTTGGTAGCGGCGAAATCATCGGTGGCTGCATCCAGCTGCGAGTGCGTTATCGAAGCATCGGCGTACGTGCGTGCGGCGGTCGGCCGCGACGCGTCACCTGGCAGCTGTAGCTGCGGCCGAGCTTGAGACGCCGCCGTTGCGCTAGGAGTGGTGGGGGCGCTGTGGCTCGTAGATGCTCGGGCGGATTCGGCAGGCACGATGAGTTGGGGAGCTATCGGCGCCGGCGCTGGCGCGGAGGAGTGAGCTGGAGCTATGATGCGTCCTCCTTTGCTCTTCCGGGTGTTGTTAGAAAGAGCCGACACCGCACGAACGCGAGCCTCGCGCATCGCACGATGTGCCGGCTGCAGTGGTTTCCTACCCTCCTCAACTTCGATATCCGCGGCTATGGCCGAATTTGTTCCACTGTCACTGGCACTAACAAGTTTGTTGATTAGGATATTATGATCCAAAACTAGCTTTTCGAGTGACGAAACTTTGGCTAGAAGATCAAGCACAGTTTTAGTAAGATCATGCACAGCACTTTCAATGATTTTGCTAGACATAATTAATTTTACGAATTAAAATACGCTAAGCTTTACTATGACCACCGTCCTCGTCGAGTGCGGAGGAGGATTTATACATTTATTCCCAATACCACCTACCCCCACCACCCTTAACCCTCGATTTTCTCCCACTTCCGAACATTTCACCCATACACTTCCTCGGGAGAAAAGTATCCTTATCACCTACCCTACCCAATCCCACCAAAAAACCTTGCCCGATTTCCGAAGTCCCAGGTTCTTAACGGTAGTGTTACACTCAATTCCGTCCTATCTCTGAAACTATCGGAGATAAAACAGAAAGGAGCTCGTATTTGGCTTTAAGTCTCCAAAGGAGACGAAGTCAAAACCCTACACCACCTTCCTATCCCCACACCTTCCAACCCCCCACTTATAAAAAAATATTCTCTAATCCCATATTCCCAAGGAACTATACATTTGGCAGGTATAGTTCCTAAGACCCAAATACTCCCCATCACCAACCCTATCGATCCACACAAAAACCACCCTCCTTTTTCCAGACCCCAAGTCCCAGGTTCTTCCCCGTTTCCTGAAATCCATAAAAATGTCATTATTGCTCTATCTCTTAAACTATAGAAGATAGAGCAAAACGGAGAAAAGTTTGGCCTATAGGGCAACGTGTCCACCCCTATAACCGTTTCCCTTAACCCCCCCCACCCCCCCACCCCTCACACACTTAAGTTTTTGAAAATCCCTAAATTTCACAAAATCTCTTATTTCTCCTATTTCCCTTTTTCGCCCACCTACAGTTCCTTGGGAGAAATTTACCCAAATCACCCACCCTATCCATTCAGATCATAAAATACCCCTTCTTTTTCCCGAAAAAGTTCCCAGGTTCTTCCCGGTTGTGCCAATAACTTAATTTTGTTCTATCTCCGAAACTATCGGAGATAGAGCAAAAAGAAGCTTATTTTCGGCTCCACCAATTATAAACCTACTATGCCCTCTACCTATTCCCCACCCTTTCAACCCCCTACCCCTAACCCCTAATCACATCCCAAACGGAAACCTCATTTGCTGAGAAAGTATACCCTTTGCAGGTGTACTTCCTTAGCGAAAGGTTACCGCTTTAACCTTCCCTACCTTATCCCGTTGTAACCTTACCCCCCCACATCCCTCCACAACCCCCCAAACTCCCAGAAAAATAAAAAGTTCTATAGCTCAGGAAGCACGTGTCGGACGTCAGTGCTTCCTTGACAACTTTTTATCGCCACGTCCTACCCCATCCCTTCCTCTAATAACCTTACCACCCCCTACCCCTAGTTCCCACCACCAAATAGTATTTTTAAGTATCTCCGGACTCCCCGGCCTGATCGGGACCAAATTGGAACCAAAAGGACCGGAGAGTACTCTATTTTTTGACATGCCCACTGACTCTACATAGAGCACATTGAGCCGTGGAAAATTAATTTTAACTTTTTTATTTACAATTTTAACCTAATTTATTTGACACCTGAACCTCTATTGAGGTCAGGCTTAGTTTGTAGGACAATCTGTGATTTTAATATTAGGGTTTTAATTATTTATTGACACTTCTTTTACAGAATTTTAACTATTTCAATTTTAATCTTATTATTTTAATCACAGTTTTAACTTTAATTAATAAATTGCCATTTTGCGTTAGATTAGGACTCCTGCACCTCTTTTGAGGACAGGCATAGTTTTTAAGATTTTAAACAGTTTATTGACAACTATTTTGACTTTGTGTACTTACTTGTTATTAACTTTATTTTATCTTATTTTGACCTGTTTTTTGACTCTAGCTTTAGGACCCCTGTACCTCTTTTGAGGACAGGTATTCGTTTTAAGTTTTAATTAATATTGACCATTTGACTTTATTTTTTTATTAATTACTTATTGTATGATATTATATGACCGCCCTGGTTTTAACTTAACTAATGTGTTCTACACTGTACTTAATTATTACGGACCCCCGAATCAAAACAATGTGTGCCACTCACATCAAATTATCAATTTAATTTTACACGACCGCGCGGTATTAAATCCTAACCTAACCATATTCAACGTGTGTGTCTGTCACATCGACAGCCGTCTGTCAAATACAAATTAAAACTACAAAAGGGTTGCCAGCCGTAAGTGGCCAGTTTATTCCCAACAAATAGGTTATTAGGATTGGGATACCTTATTTATTTATTTTTTATTTGTGTTGGTAAGACCCTGTGACTCTATTGAGTCCAGATATTAGTTTAAGACAGATTTTTTTGAATTCGTCAATTTATTATTCGTTACTACTTTGACAATTTTCTTCCCGGGACTTTGCTTATTTAACAACACAGACACACCACACACACATACAACACTACACTCACTCAATAGAACAAACATTAGAATCTACCCCATTTCATTTAAAATTTTAAAAACTATTTTAAATTCAATAGTTTTAATCATTTAATAATTAAAATTTAATTTTAATTATTGAATATTAGTTAATCTTCAAATTTATTTATTAAAATTTTAATTTCAATTTATTTTATTTAATAATTCAATTTTAATCTAATTTATTTGATCACTATTATTTATTTATAGTCAGTAGTTAGGTAGATTCTCAACTGTTTTGTACTGTCCCTTTCTTTTACAACTTTTACAAATTTATTTTAACGTGTAGTATTGTTCTATTTATTTGATTTTAATGTATTATTAGGTATTTACAATCTCTACAACTTTACTTTTAACGTATTTTTTATTTACAACTTTTACAAACTTAATTTTAATTCGTTATTTATTTTTGTCTGTCAATCTATTAGTCTGTCCTTTTTTTAAACTTTTAACATGGCTGCTCGCACTTTAAAAGTGAACAGCAGGGAGGAATCGAAATCGCCGCGCCGCGCGCGCGCCGCGTGCGCGCTGCACGCGTGCCGATATTGCCGTTGTTTGGCGCGCAACTCATGAAATGCTAGTACAGTGCGCGCGTGCTGCGCGCGATCTACGCGCGATCTGCGCGCGTCCGGTTCGCGCGCTTGCCTTTCCGTTTGCTTTCATACTGGAGTGTCAGTTGTACGTTTGCTTTCCAAGAAGATGGACTGCACGACTGCTGTTGATGTAATTGCTGCATCGGCAGCTATTTTATTTCATTTTCGCTCGCCGAGTGAGTTGGTGTTGGTGCTGGGCTTGAGGTGCGGGCGAGAGGAAGTGAGTGCGCGCGGCACTTGCGCCGCTTGCGAGCCGCGCGCGAGCGGCGCGTGTAATGCGCGCGGTCGGCGCGCGAGCGGCGCGCGAGCGGCACGCGAACTTAAAATGCGCGGTTCGCGGGCGGCTCGCGCGCTGTGCATTCGCCGCGCATTTGCCAGAATATGAAAATGAAAAATGAAAATGAAAAAATCTTTATTCAGTATCTTTTACATAGTTACATAACAAATGGCTGGAATCTTTTTTTATGTATAATACAAGTGTTAGAAGACCCCGCTACTTCCTAAAATTACGAAAGATACATTGTATTACTGTTGGTATTACCTACAGCAAAACAATAACAAAAACGCTATGAGTAGACGGCAACAATTTAAATATTATAGTAATTAATAATTAAATGTTAACTGTTAAATTAAGACAAACAAAGCCAATAAACACTAATTGAAATATATATAATTAGTGTTTTTTTTATTAAATTAATTTTATATATTAATTTTATTTATTCGGTGTACATATTCGCACGCGCGCGCGTTGCTAGTGTGTGTGTGTGTGTGTGTGTGTGTGTGTGTGGGGGGGTGTGTGTGTGTGTGTTTGTGTGCGTGTGTTTTGTGTGTATGTGTGTTGGATTTTATAAAATAAAAATTAATTTATACTTACATAATATATTTGTTACTTTACTATAAGGTTTTCTGTTTCATTATAGGTTTTAATATGTGCTGCTTGTCCTGTAAATTGTCTCCTAGCATAGGCAGTTTTAACGTGGGCTACAGGTGCAACATTTAATATTCTTCTTCTATTTTGTCTAGTGAGGTTGAAAGGGAGTTTTCTATGGAGTTTTAAGATCGCGTGTAGGATGAAAAGTTTCCTTACAGACAAAAGGCCACATTGGGTATATAAAGCGTCGGTTGAAAACCTATAAGGTTTAAAATAAATCACTTTAAGCAAAGATCAACGATGGACCGCAGTATTTACGTGTCTCGCAGTCGGCTGGGAGCAAAAGCGACATAGTAACAGCCTGCGCACGCTGTTACCACTGGCGAACAATTTTTTTTTTTTTTTGAGTGTGAGTGCTGTCGGTCGCAGATGACCTTTACAGCATTACCGGGCTTGTTCTGAGGGATTCCGGTGGGGGACGGCATTTCGCAAGCGAGTCTCCGATCCCCCCCAGAGCCTCTGGGGGTTCGAACCGGTAGGGAGCGGCTAAACCCGAGGGCGCCTCTAGGAGGCCCTGTACCTCGGCTCGGGTTTACCGTGTCGTGGGGGGTACGCGAGTAACAGGTACATTATTACGAATGTACCTGCCACCGGGCGGGTGTGAACCGGGTCTACGCACACTTATTCTACGAGTACGGTGTCTTGGTCCTAAACTAGTGTGCAAGTTTAGTGTGGCTGGGTGTGTAGTGTCGGGCTTTGGCGCGTTTGCAATCGTTATTGCATCATCGGGGTCGTCTAAGACGTGTCGCGGAAACCGGCGGTGCGGTCCTCTCGAGGGGCGAAAGCTGCCAACTACGTAGTTGGCAGCTCCCGCCACCAGAGGATTCGGATGCGAAAGCGCTTTGTCGAAGTACGCCTGAGAGGCGTCCTTCATAAAGGAACGGACGGTCGGAAGATCGAGATCGCGATGTAAATCTAGGGTAGGTACCACGGGGCGGCCGTGGCGCCTCGCATGAAACGGTTTTGAACGGTCTGCAACCGGTGCAGTTGAGAGTTCGCGGCGTGAGCGAATACTACACTAGCATA
The DNA here is from genome assembly GCA_963921215.1 of Scoparia ambigualis. Classification (NCBI taxonomy): domain Eukaryota; kingdom Metazoa; phylum Arthropoda; class Insecta; order Lepidoptera; family Crambidae; genus Scoparia; species Scoparia ambigualis. Next base: position 2,764,145 of record OY992506.1, on the reverse strand, counting down.
CGTCATGACGGGACAGATGCAGGCTTTGTAAATTGTCGTCTTATTTCTAAGAGACATTTTACTCCGCCTGCCTACGAGATGGTAGAGCCTACCTAGAATGAACGCTGCCCTATTTCGGATAGCTTGGATGTGTGGTGCAAACGTCAATCGACTGTCGAAGATGACACCGAGATATTTGACCTGTGACTTCCACGGTATGACGCGGTCGAAGAGTCGGATAGGGGTCGGACGGAGGCCGAATGAGCCCCGATGAAAGTGGATCGCGGCACTTTTCTCGGGGTTCACCTCGATTCTCCAAAGTCGGAACCAATCGCCTAAGGTGGTCGCGGCGATGACACCGCGCTATATCAGTGGTATATAGCGCGGTGTCATCAGCGAAGAGCGCCAACTCAACGCGAGGCGTCCTGGGTATATCGTTAACGTAAAGCGAAAACAACAAAGGTGAAAGCACGGAGCCTTGCGGGACTCCAGCACGAATGGGTCGGGGGGAGGAGCGCGTTCCATCGACGCGGAAGCGAAAGGTGCGATCTGACAAGTAGTCTCGAATGATGTGAACGAGTCTGTCTGGCACGCCGAGTTTGTAAAGCTTGTAAAGTAAGCCATTGTGCCAGACTTTGTCAAACGCCTTCGCAACGTCGAAGAAAAGGGCTCCCGTACCCCGCGGCCGTGATGAGCCATTAAGGCCGCGTAATATGTGCTTCGTGAGGCGGTGCAACTGATGCGTACACGAGTGTTTGGGCCGGAAACCAAACTGGGGACGCGGGGGCTGCTACCGTGGGCTGAACGGCCTTCGCAGGCTGCTCAACCCCCGGTTTGACCCATGGGTTGCGAGGCGGTGGAAGCGGTGCCGCGGGGCAAAGCGTGATTTTAGAAAGCGCAGAAGGCGCTGGAGCTCGCGTCGCGTGACTAGGCTTAGGACGCGAGGCCGACCTGGCGACCGCAGGCAGACGTGGCGCCTTGGGGCAACCGCGATAGCTCGCGGGGTGCCCCACCTCGCCACACAACACGCAGCCGGGCAGGTCGTCGGGCCTCGGGTCCTTGGGCCTTGGGCACGCGTCAGTGCCATGGTTGCCCAGGCACTTGACGCACCGAGGACGGTTGTAGCAATTACGGGCCGAGTGCCCGTATCGCTGGCAACGATGGCACTGACTGGGAGTGCCACTCTTGTACGGTACTTCGATTGTGATCCGATCACAGTACATTAATGATTTTATATTAAAAATTTCTTTGCCGTCGGGGGTCTTATCAAGAACTACACGGATAAAGCGCGTCGGTTGCTTGTCGCGCCTAAAAATACGGTGTGCTTCGCGGGCCGGTAACCCTGTGGCCTTAAGGGCCGAAAGCACGTCGGCAGGGTTTGTGGATGATTTGTTAGTACTTGCTCCTCGGGGAGCGTGTACGAGTGAAACTCTATGTCGCGAGTGCGTAGGAACGCGGTTATACGGCGGTGATCTAGCGCGGTCGGCGGAAAGGTTTTCATCCTATCGCCTCCCTCGCAGACGACGCGCGTGAAATTGATTTTCTGCGCTTTAATAGCGCTAGATAGTTTATTCCAATCCTTGCATTGCAAGACATGGATTGGCGGGATATCGCGTTCGCGTTTCGCGGGCTCCTCCTGGTTCGACTTGGGCCTTGGAGTGTTAGGGCGCTGACCGTTGTCAGCCTTGGCGGCTTTCGACGCGGGTGGTGACGACGGCGCGGTTTTGCGTTGTCGCTTGCCGGTGCGAGATACAATCGTGTAGTCGGAGTCAGACGAAGCTGAGTCCGACGACGAGTCGTAGTCTGACACTGACGGGCAGACATCCATATCAACCGGGTCGATATGGGACGAGGCGGTTTTAGTTACCGGAAGGGTAACATCTGGCGACGCGGGGTTGTCGTAAACGACAACCATCGGTTGCGCGGAAGGCGGCTTAATCGCGACGAACGCGGAAACGGTCTGCGCTGAGGACGCGGACGTAGGTTGTGCATAAGGCACCGGACGGAGTTGCGCTGAAGGCGCTTTGCACGCGGACGCGGCGGGTTGCGCTGAAGGCGCAGAGGAGGCATTATTTGAATGGATGCGGCTCCTAATGAGCTCGACCGCGTCGGGTTGCTCCAGCAAAGCCGAGAGCTCCCCGACGTCCATTGTGGCGGAACTGGTGAACAACTACGCATCGCGGAATATTTATGCACCTGCGTCCCGCTCTCGCATGTCGGTCTCCTTTCTTCAACTATCAGCTGACCCGCAATATTGTAAAGATGTTTCTTAGATTTTGTATATAAATGACTGAATTATTTAATAAATATGAACATTACGATTTCGGCACTCGTCTTTTAATCATCTAACCAAGAACCGCAACATTGGTGACCCCGAGAAGAAAAAATGAACACTGAAAAAGGCAGCATATCCGCGGGCGACGAAGAAATGGCGCAAATCTCGCTGAAGGCTCGCGTACCACCGTTTTGGCGCCAAAAGCCATGATTATGGTTTGCACAGTTGGAGTCAATCATCGCTAACCAGAAGATGGGAGACGAAGCAAAATATCATTTCGTCGTCGCTCAGTTGGAACTCGCCGACATTGAACAGGTGGGAGATATTATACTTTCACCGCCGGAAACCAACAAGTACGGAGCTCTGAAGACGCGTCTGCTGTCCGTGTACGAAGAATCCGAATCAAGACAACTTCAACAGTTGCTTGGAGAGATGGAGCTTGGCAGCCAGAAGCCCTCCCAGCTGCTGCGAAAAATGCGCGACCTAGCGCTAGATAAAATTCCGGACAATACACTGAAATTCATGTGGACTGGACACCTACCTGCTTCCGTACGCGCTGTACTCGCCATCAGCACAGAAACGAAGCTCGACGTGCTTGCGAACATGGCAGCAAAGTTGACAGAACAATCACAAGAAATCAACTCAATTTGTTCCTGTTCTACATCAAAGCTTACGACAAACGACGATTTAATCAACAAGTGATAAAGCGAAACGGCAAAGTTTTCACACTACAATTGCCACTGAGACAATCGAATGTGAACATCAAACGACTCAAGCCTGCATTTATCAACACTGAAACACACAACACTTCAGACGACGCCGACGCTGGGGACTCCTACGTGTGTCATATAAATGGCATTCTCCTGCGCACGACCGCGCGCGCCGCGCTCTCAACAAGACTGGCGCGAGCAACGATGGACCGCAGTATTTACGTGTCTCGCAGTCGGCTGGGAGCAAAAGCGACATAGTAACAGCCTGCGCACGCTGTTACCACTGGCGAACAACTACGCATCGCGGAATATTTATGCGCCTGCGTCCCGCTCTCGCATGTCGGTCTCCTTTTTTCAACTATGAGCTGACCCGCAATATTGTAAAGATGTTTCTTAGATTTTGTATATAAATGACTGAATTATTTAATAAATATGAACATTACGATTTTGGCACTCGTCTTTTAATCATCTAACCAAGAACCGCAACATATATATTTGTTTTATTAAAACTGCGTCGGCAATATGTCTCAGAGTCTTAAAAATCCAAGAGAGTTTACGAATCCTGCTACTCAATAGGTCAATATGAGCGTGCCATGCTAGGTGCTGATCTACTATTACTCCAAGATACTTAGTTTTAGATATTTTGTCTATACTGTAGCATGAGCAATTATGGATGTTGAAATTATAACATGAGTAAATTTTTATTTGACAGTCTAAATTTGGCTGCGCACTATTATAATTTGTAAAACATTTATAGTTAGTTTTAGAGGCATTCAGAGTCAGTAAATTGTTATCTAACCAACGAGCTAATTGGGCAAGACCTTGCTGAGCAAAACTATGCACTTCGTCCCATGTTGAACCAGTGAAAACTACAGCGGTGTCGTCTGCATATAAAAAAAGTTTCCCATTAGGAATAGGTATCTAAATTACAAAGATTGTTAATGTAAATTAGGAAGAGCGTTGGTCCTAACACACTCCCTTGGGGCACACCATATGTTGTATCTGCGAGTCCGCTAACATAGTCTCCCACTTTAACACTCTGTTTACGATCACGCAAATAGTCACACAGCAAGGCCCCCTGATACCCACGGATTCCAGTCTGCGGATAAGGATGGGGACAGAGACGGTATCGAAAGCCTTTTGAAAATCAAGAAAAACTGTAATGCACTCTTTGTTTAAATCAACATTTCTAGAAATATGAGATGTTAAAGCAATTACAGCGTCTTCTGTAGAAAACTCTCGCCTAAAGCCAAATTGGGAGTCAGACATTAATTGGTATTTGTTTAAGAAGCTAATTAATCTACTGTTAATAATTTTTTCTAATATTTTTGAAAGAACCGGAAGAACTGAGATAGGTCTGTAATTGCTGGCTTCGACCCTGTCCCCACCCTTATGTATGGGAGTGACAATTGCTTGTTTGAGCACAGTAGGAAAGATGCACTGTCTTATGCAAAGGTTAGCTAAGTGGGCAATAACGGGGGCTATTTCTTTGCCAACATGTTTTAGAAATTTAGTCTGTATGCCATCCCAACCCGCTGCACTATCAGATTTTAATCCCATTAAAATTTCGTAGGTCTCACCTGGGTCGGTTTCTAATAAAACAAAAGAAGAGGCCAGTTGTGAATCATAAGAGTTATCAGAGGGTGTGGCCCGATTTGATTGACGCATCAAGATATTATCAGCTAAGGATTTGCCAATATTTGCAAAATAGGTATTTACGTAATCTACGGATTTTTTAGGGGTTTATTTAGAGTTTAGCAGTTCTATATTTTTAGATTTATTCACTTTACGGTGTGTGATGTTATCAATAGATTTCCAAAGTAGCCTTGGATTCTTTTTATTTTTAAGTAGTTGATCTCTATGAAAATTACGTTTTAAAGTTTTAATCAAAGCATTGCAATGATTACGATAGCGTCTATATGTTATTTTCAGAACATTGTTTGTTGGGTCACGTTTCAGTTTTTTCTACATATCGTTTCTATTTCTAATACAACGAAGAACTCCCAGCGTCATCCATGGTTTTATAATGCGATTTTTACATGGAATTGTTGTGGTTATTGTGTTTGTCAAGATACATTGCCTCAATTTGTTAATTAAGAAATCCGTTAGAATAGTGGGGTTAGTATATGATAGCATGTTAAAAAGATCCAAACTTTTTTGGCGGTAGGTGCTAAAAAAGTATAGACGCGAATTCAAATCTCAGATTTTTAATTATTTATTTTAAATAGATTATTTGCTTTTATTTAAGTAAATATACATTCTAATACCAGTAAATAGCAAGTACTTACATTTACAAAGATTCATGTGGCACTATCACGTAAAATAAAACATCACCTGCCAGCACATTCACAATCACAACAGTGTTACATCTTAGTTTTAAAAGCACCATATTTTATAAGCACAATGGCTCAACTTGCTGACATTCAATCAGCTCAGAAAGACCTTGAAGACTGCTTTATGAAGAAAATGGCCGAGCTTGAAGCCCAGATACAAAGCACTGGACCTGCAAAAGACACTGTGGCCAAGATTGCAGAGGAGTTCCGCACTTTCCGGGAGCTTATGCTGTCAATGCTGGGCCTGCTTCGGAGGCAAATCAGTGAGTGCTCAAGAGCCGTTGACGACATGGAGACCAGAAGTCGTCGGAAAGCACTAGTTTTTACTGGGTTTGTTGAGGGAGACAAAGATGATCCAAAGGCTCTCATTTTGGATAGTATTAATGACAAGCTGGGCCTGAATGACATCACTTTGGCCTCTATAAAAGTATGTCATCGACTCGGAGTGGCCAAGCCGGAGCATCCTAGACCAATCCTGGTAAGGTTCTTCAGCTTGGAGCACAAGGCTGCCGTATGGAGAGCGAAGTCAGCGTTCAAAGGATCACCTGTCTCCGTTCGAGAATTCTTAACCAGGACCAGGCAGGCTCTATTTGGCAGAGCTCGTCTTCACTTTGGCATGAGGGCTTGTTGGACGCAGGATGGAATTATTATCATCAAGTCTCCTGATGGAAACCGGCACAAAGTCACATCCATGGAAGAACTCAATCCCATGTTGGCAAAACATCCCAAGAAGCCCAGCCAATCACCTATCAGAGCCAGGAACAAACCTGAAAGAGGGGTGCGTAGATGAAACGAAAGTTTTCGATTTGCTTTATCTAAATTTTAATAACAAGCAACCTAATCATATTTTACTTACTTTTATTTTGATTGTTGTTGTTGTTTGTAGGTTTATACCTTTTTATAGGTATAGTTATCTTTTAATTAATTTTAGTATTGTGTAAGTTCACTAATGTGGTACCATAATACCCCCAATGTTTGTAATTTCCTTTTTTTTTGTTTTGAACGTTGACATGACAACTACATTTTATAATTGGAAATGTTTACGATTGAATTGTCAACGTCAAACGTTACGTCACGTACACGCTTCTTTTTTTTCCTTTTCTTCGACAGAGGAAACTGGCCCATACAGCCATTGTCTTCACTCCTTAATTAATTATCATTTTTTATTTATTTTATGTTTGTACATCAACAACATCATTTAATCGCCCTTTTTGTTTTGTGTAAGATTTGGTTAATGTTTTGATTTTCTTGCTTTTACATTTTTTTTTGTGATCTACTTTTGTTTTTACATTATTAGATTTTTTTTTTTTGTGAATGGTTGACTGGCGGGTGGTGCACGCAGTAAGCACAAGCTTAAAGTGTTTCTCTTCTTTTTATTTATATATATTTTTTTAGGTTATTTGTATCTATTTTTTTTTATTATTTGTTTTATAATATGTTATCTGACGATGATTCCTTTCATTCTGCCAATGATTCTGCGGACTTTTCTTGTAACTCAAGTTTCTGCTCGATGCCTGACACTCTTGGTGAATTTCTGTGTCAAAACTTCAACCAACTTAAAAACTCACATAACATATGCCATATAAATGCCCAAAGCATTCCCAGTCACTATAGTGATATAGTGGAGGCATTTACAGGCGCTGATGTTCATGCCATCCTGATTTCGGAAAGTTGGCTCAAGCCACACCTTCTTTCTACCACCTACCCTCTAACTAGTTTCATTCTTGTCCGAAATGACAGGATTGGAAGGGGAGGGGGTGGTGTGGCCATTTACTTGCGTAGTGAATTTCCTTACAAAATTCTTGCTTCATCTGTCTCAACTTCTTGTCCTTCAGCTGAATACCTCTTCCTAGAGATTAGTGTCAAAGGGGTTAAGACACTCCTTGGTGTGGTATACTGTCCTCCTGCTGTAGATTACTTCATGGATCTGGAACTGGTTCTTGAGTCGTTTGGGTCAGAGTATGCGCATCACGTCATCATGGGCGATTTCAACACAGACCTCATCCGTCATTCTCCACGTTCCCGTAAACTCCTTCACATCATTGAAGCTGCTGGCCTTTATGTCCTTCCACTCCAAGCCACCCACTGTAACATTACAGGCGAGGACACCTGGCTAGACCTCATCCTCGCATCCAACTCATCTCTTGTTTCCTCTCATGGTCAATGTCCAGCTCCCGGTTTTTCCCATCATGACTTAATTTTCCTCTCTTACATCCTTAAGCCCCCAAAACCTGTCCCTAAAGTGCTGCGCATGCGTTGCTTTGGTCGTATGGATGTAGAAAGATTGCTCAGAGACGCTTCCCAAATCAATTGGGAACACTTAATGACTGTCTCCACGGTCGATGAGAAGGTTGGTATCTTTAACCAGGAAATCCTCTCAATTTATGATGTGCATGCGCCAGTTAAGTCAGTTAAGCTAAAGCGTCCACCTGCCCCTTGGCTGACCAGAGGGATTCGTATGGCGATGAGACGTAGAAATCGGGCTTTTCGAAAATTTAAAAGAGAGCGGTCTGAGGGAAATTGGTGTCTTTACAAGTCTGCAAGAAACCTATGCAATCAGATGATACGCAACGCTAAACGCCGACACATTCATGAAAATATCTCATTGTCCTCCCCCGCTAATATCTGGAAGTTCTTTGGAACCCTTGGTATTGGCAAGGCCCGTAGTGTTGTTCTTCCTAACACAATTGTGTTGGATGATTTAAATCGTCATTTCACCACTACTGTTAGTTTAGATCATTCAACCATTTGTCAAACGGTAGCTTACATTGCGGGTCTGCCTCGTCTCATTACCGACACTTTTCATTTTTCTCCTGTTACTGTGGATGAAATCAAAAAGATTATCCTCTCCATCAAATCCGGAGCCCTGGGACATGATGGTATCAGTCGTCGTATGATTGTCTCTATCCTAGATCATGTTATTTCTCCAATTACCCACATCATCAACTTTTCCTTTGACTCTTGTCAATTCCCCTCCCAATGGCGTAAGGCTTATGTCCGTCCTTTACCCAAAATCTCTAACCCGTCCCATCCAACCCATTTTCGACCCATATCCATTCTTCCGTTCCTGTCCAAGGCAATCGAGGTCTGTGTCCAAAAGCAACTTGCAAGATTCATTTACCAAAATAACCTCGTTGTTCCTTTGCAATCTGGTTTTAGGCCTGGGCACAGCACAGTTTCCGCTCTCCTGAAAGTTACCAGCGACATTAGACAGGGTATGGAGGATACAAAAGTCACAGTCTTGGTACTAATAGACTTCTCGAACGCCTTCAATGCCGTCAGTCATGACATCCTCCTTTCTATCCTTTCTCATCTTATGGTTTCATCTGAGGTAAAGGAATGGTTCACCTCTTATCTTCAAGAGCGTCAGCAGTCGGTCCGCATTGATGAGACATCATCAAATTGGCGTAACCTGAATGCTGGTGTTCCACAAGGCGGTATTCTTTCTCCATTATTATTTTCAATATTTATCAACTTTATCACCCACCACCTTCAGTGTGCGTATCATCTGTACGCCGATGACCTTCAGCTTTACACCCAAACACGTGTAGATGACTTATCAGACGCTATTATTAAAATAAATCAGGACTTGGAAGCTGTTAGCGACTGGTCTCGTAGGTTTGGTGTGGCTGTAAACCCTACAAAATGTCAGGCGATAATTGTTGGCAGCTTGCGAATGACGAATAAAGTGAGGATTAACTCTGTTGCTTCTATAATATTTGACGGTACGGTCATACCATTTAGCATGACCGTTAAAAATCTCGGCATACATCTCGATAATACACTCAGTTGGCATTCTCAGGTCGCTAGTGTCTGTAAAAAAGTTACTTGGACTCTGCGTTCCTTAAATCGTCTGAGGAACTTTTTACCGTTCAAGACAAAAGTAATGCTTGCGCAGACTTTAATTCTTCCTATGATTGACTATGGTGACGTGTGTTATTACGATCTTAATTCAGTCTTGCTTGATAAGCTTGACAGATTGCTCAATAACAGTATCAGATTCATTTGCAACCTGAAGAAGTACGACCACATCTCACAGCATAGGTCTGAGCTAAAATGGTTGCCCATTCGCCAGCGGAGGTGTTGGCGCGCCCTTACCACACTTTTCTCCTTCCTAAATTCCCCTAATGCTCCTTCCTATCTTACTCCCCATTTTCAATATCTTTGCACCTCTCACGACAGAAATCTTAGATCTTCAAATAATCTTCTCCTTCTCTCTCCCTGCCACTCTTCTGGCTTTGTTCATTCTTCCTTTCATATTCAGTCCATACTCCTCTGGAACGCGCTACCTCAAGAAGTCAGAATGGCTACAACTCGTGACGCTTTTAGAAAGAAAGTCCACATGCTACTTTTTGATAGAACCATGGCAGAATCATCTCAATAACGCCCTATTTAAATATTATTTAGTGTATGTAAGTATATTTATACGTTTGTAAAAGTATTTATGTATATGCCTACACCTATGTATATATATATATATATATATATATAATATGCTTAAATATATTTTAAATGTTTTATTTTTACATCTTTTGGCACCGCAGCTAAGTGCGCCTACTTTGTCATCTCTGCACCACCCTATGGTTGACTGGTAGAGAATGCCTTTAGGCATTAAGTCCGCCATGTAATATACTGTTGCAAAAGTTTTAATAATAAATAAAATAAACTTTTAAATGATTCAATTGCTTTAAATAAGTCGATAGAGTTCTTTATTTTGGGAGTGTTAGTTTCATCTTTTATATTAGATATTTAAAAAAAATCATGTTGTGGTCAGTAATAGTCGTGTTTAAAATGTATATAGATGCTGAATTTTTAGTTTTGTTTAATTTTAAGATAAAATGATCCAAACAATTTTTGTCTCTAGTCGGTAGGGTATGCCCTGGTAACAAGCCATGCATTGCTAGCATGTTTAAGTAGTTTATTTTATTTTTACGTTCATTTGTCTGTATGTTGTCGTCGGTTATTATATTTATATTGATGTCTCCCGTAATAGTTATTGTTTTGGACTTTTTTAAATTACTTAGGTGATTATCTAACGAATGTACGAAATTTTCTCCATTGGGATTGGAGGGTGAACGATGAATTCCAAGGATAGTAAGGTCATATTTTATAGTAATCTGTAGACATGAGGCGTTAGAAAGCATGACCTCGGTAACTTTAACTTTATATTCCGTTCTTACATAAACTACAACACCGTCACACCGATTTAAATGATTTGTTGTAGAAAAAGATACATAATTATTTAACTGTGGTATGGTTTTTTTTGGATCAATACGACATTCAGTTAATACTATCACGTCTACCGAAAAGTTGAACTGCGACAATGTAAGGCAAAGATCATCAAAATTACTGTAGATGCTACTTATGTTTTGTGAAATAATTGTAAGTTCAGTGTTAAGTATTTTACCTACCAAGGATGGAAAATTAATAATATCACATGTATTAGACGCTGCAATTTCTATTTTATCAATCTCTGTTACGGTATTTAATAGACTATCCATATAACGATTTAATTAAATATTTCTTGAGGTTGCACACAGTTCGTTTGTTAGAAAAATAGGTTATTTGAAATATTATGTGACAGTTTTTACAAGGCACATTCTTTATTTGAGTGTATAAGTATCTAGAAGATAGCTGTTTATAGATTAAAACATGGTTATTTAGTTTAGACTTGAGGCAATAGTTCATGTGTATGTATGTAAGCAATATACGAGTGAAGTAAGGAAAATTTATTTTTTGTAACTGTGAAATAGTAATAAATATGTGTGTATAGTGTGTGTTTTTACAAAGCCTTACCTTTAAGGAAAGTCTTAAAGTATTTAGTATCTGTGCACATTATAGCAAACATTCAACGTGACTACAAACTAAGACGATATTAATAACACACACAGAGTACAACAAAAACAGTAAGACCAGCACCATAATGTCACTGTATAGTCATGTTTGTTGCATAAGGTTGTGTACTTGGGCTTCATTCCTTATCAGAATAACAGAAAGGTCGGTTGTTTTCCGTACATAGACCCGCCCGTATGATGTCCAACAAAATTTGTATGATTTTATTTTAGCAAGGTCGCGGGCAAGAAAATGAAGTCTAGCCCCCTTAGATGTCAGTTGTTCCGATACATATATCTGAGTGTCTTCCTTCGTTCTAAAACCCAGGTGTTTGGCTCGCAACTTTGTCAAAACAAGTCATCTTTGTTTTCTTTAGAGCCAATTTGCGGCACATTCTTGATTTCGAAATTTTCTTTTTGATTTTCTCTTCTAACATCCTCCAGTTTATCTTCAAGCAAAATTATGTACTCCTTATCCTTTTTGTTTTCACATTCTAATTGTTCTATTCTTTTTTTAAATTATTCTTTTTGTGCGGTTAAAAATGATATAGAATTTTCTGTTTTCATTTGTCTTTTTGATGTCTTGAAGGACTGGGTTAATTTTCATAAATTCATTTTGCATAAATTTCTTAAGAGCAGCCGTCATTTCATTTTTAAACTTTTCTAAACTTTCTTCAAACAAGTCATCTCTGTTTCTTTTATTACGTAAGGCGACGTAGTTAGTGGAAGTAGTGATCTGCCCCGCTGCCACATGAATGTTGGAGTCAGATTGCGTTCTATTCATGTCACTTGCCATCTTGCAAAAAACACAAATGCGTTCGTTCACTGCGTACTGGAGATTTTATTTCCGTAGGTCAGTATGCCGCCAAGTCGTAGCACACAGATGAGATGACCGTAGGTATTTTCGTATTCCGTAGCTCGTAAAACGCGCTGTAGCCTTGACGACCTTGAGCGTCCGTAATGGTCACTATGCGAGAACGGGCCAAAAAATCGCAGTTGTCACGCTCACACGTGAGGTAGGAGGGGACGCGGCCAGCAGAGACCGGTAAGCGGCGAGTGGAATATTACCGAGTCGATTTAGACAAATTCGACTTTGAATGTACAATACTGAGAAAGGTTTTTATGTGCGTTATAATTATGAATTTTAAATAAAAGTGCGACACGTCTGTTCACAAGGGCCCAAGTCTGCTAATTTACGAATGGCATAATTGAATCGCAATTGGATCGCATTGGAACTCTAGTGACAATCCATTGGAATACGCTGCTAGTCTGCTCTTCAATCGTGTTCCAATGTTACTCCATTGTGGATAAATCGCCGTCCCCGGCGAATAAAATGACAATGGCTGTAATACTCTTTTTCCTTTTATTGTATTTTTAAAATCTATGAGTGCTAATACACGATATATATTTTTTGTAGATTTTATTTTCTAAAATTAAAAAAGTTATAAAATATTACAATAGTATTCATAATTTATACCCATATCTATTTGTAGACGAATAAAATTAAAGCAGTCGGTTAGTATAAAGTTCACCTAGTAACTTTTATGTCTAGAGCCATTATAATAATGTTCGCGAAAATACATATCGGCAAAATAATTGTAATAGCGCATTACCATTTTATTCGCGGAAGATATGGTGCAGCGTTACCACAGACCACAGCGTTACTGACTAATCCACGGAATACAGAAAAGAGTAATCGCTTATTAGTTCAAAGCTTGTAAGATGCGGGAGCACTGCCATTCTTTTCCCTCACACGCCTAGACCTGAGTTCGCACTCAGCACGAGCGTAATAGCATTATACATCGTAACAGGTGACTCCCGGCACGTGGCATTGTTTGGTTACCATCCAGTGCCACAGAACAACCGAGAACTCTTGAGTCTGAACTCCTTATCTTATAATCTCCCAGGCTTCAATCTCATCCGCAATGATCGCATTGGCAAGAGTGCTAGCGGGGTGGCTATCTACTTATTTCACAGCTTTTCCCACAAGCTTTTAGCCTCCTCTGCCTCCCGCCACGGCTGAATGGAATATCTCTTCCTTGAGATTCATGTAAAAGGTATGAAGGTTGTCCTAGGAGTTTTTTATTGCCCTCTTTCCGTTGAATTTCAGCCTGACTTCGATTCCCTTCTCAACTTATTCGCTACCAACTATTCCCACCACATTATTATGGGTGATTTCAACACCGACCTTATAAAGGTTTCTGTACAGTCACGCAAGTATCGATCCATAGTTGAGTCAGCCAACTTTTAAATTCTTCCACTCGATCCAACTCACCATATTCTAACGACTTCTGGATCGATTACATTTTAATTTCTTCATCTTCCTATGTCGTCCTACATGGCCAATTACCTGCTCCTGGCTTCTCCACCTCATTTTTGTAGCTTATAAGGCTAAGCCTCCTAACCCTAAATCCCTTATCGTAAAAATGCGTAATTGCGCTAGACTGGATGTGGAAAAACATTATAGTGACACGTACGCTTTGCACTGGACACCTGTTATTGAGGCTGATTCTGTCGACAACATGGTTGCGTACTTCAACAGTTTAGTCTTGAATCTGTTTTATTAGCATGTACCAAAAAAGCTCGTCAAGCTACGTCGGCCTCCTGCGCCTTGAATTACAACTGGTGTACGCACGGCCATTACAAAATACCAGGCGCAGCAAAATACTTTCGTACGTTCAAAAGATGCCGAACCGTTTCTAACTGGGATGCTTTTAAAACCGCTAGGAATAGGTGCAATCGGATGGTGAGAACTAATATATCCATGAAAATATTATAAGCCGGGCATTGAACACTAAGCTAAGCTCGGTGCTTAGTTTAGTGTTCAATGGGTCTACCTAGGTCTCGTTATTGACTGCTCTCTCAGCTGGGAAGATCAAGTGAACGAGATCTCTCGTAAAGTGGTCAGTCAACTCGGCGCTACAGTCCTTGTATAGACTGAAATTTTTTCTCCCATCCAGCACTAAAATCGCGCCAGTACAGACTCTCGTGTTTCCTATTCCTACGCCGACGTCTGTTTTATTCTAATTCCTAGGTCTCGTAATTCACTGCTCTCTCAGTTAGGAAGATCAAGTGAACGAGATCTCTCGTAAATTGGTGAACTTAGTCTGATTTTTTTTCTCCCATCCAGCACTAAAATCGCACTAGTACAGGCTCTCGTGTTTCATATTCCTACGCCGACGTCTGTTTCTCTGACATTAATTAACTTCTTCTGAATAAGTTGGATCGTTTGCTAAACAGCTGTTTTCGTTTTATCTTCTGTTTGCGTAAGTTCGACAACATTTCTCACTACAGAAGGCAACTCAAATGGCTGCCTATCCGTGAGCGTAGGAACCTTAAAGTTGTCTGTATGCTTTCCAACATCCTTAAGGATCCACGATCCCCAGGATACCTGAAATCTAGGTTTCTATGGAGCCTCTCATCACCGTGACCTTCGCTCCAGTAACAACCTTACTCTTCAAACCCCCGCACATCATTCTGGTTTGTCTCCAGTTCCTTTACTCTATGTGCTATCCGCCTTTGGAATGCTCTTCCATTTAATATCCGTCGTGCTCAGAGTAAAATAGTATTCAAAAGACTAGTGAGTGAGCACTATTTAAACTCTTAACCAGATGTCACACTAACTGATGTGTTGTATTTATATAATTATGTATTTATACATCTATGTAAAATATTTATTTATTTATTTTATATATTGAATCTTTGTTATGTAAGTATATAGTATTTTGTAGGTCTGCGTATTTTACAATTTTTTTTTCTATTCTTTCTTCTTCGTCTTCTTCTTCTATTTATGAAGTTGGTTTTAAGTAGTTGTTTGTTATTCATTAAAGTAACTTTTTTGATTTATCGCCTTACCTAAGGCTCCTACATCCTTACTGGTTGACTGGTAGAGAATGCCTTGTGGCGTTAAGTCCGCTTTTTGCAGTTTTTTATGTGCAATCAAGATTAAATAAATAAATAAACCACTACCATTGAGTAAGGCTCTGCACGGTGACATTATAGGTCTATGCAAATCAGGAGCAATCCCCACTTACTACCACGGTTTTTACGATTCCCTGACCTTAGTTGATACCCCTGATAGCAATACAAATGAAGAAGATTCAGAAGAATAATAAATATTAAGATTTTTAAAGTAAGTATGTTATAATAATTGTTTTTATAAAATAAGATTTAATTGTATTACTAAACCAAGAAATGATTACGATAATCTTAGTTTTATTTTAAAATTCCGAATAAAACTAAATGATTCAATACCATACAACAAGTTAACAGAACATAATGGCGAACCATTCTTGTTTTCATTATTTGAGACAAAATTTTGTGACGAATATCATTGTTATGTAATATAACAATACACACTATTTCGCAGAAATAACGGGAATAAAATGGTAAGTGCATATTAGTAATTATTAACGATAAAGTTTTTGTTGTATTATTTATTTTCTGAAATATCTTCTTTAAATAATAAATTAAATATTACCTACTCACACGATATAAAAGGTACAAAAATTAGCCTTCATTTGAGATATCACACTTGTATACCAAACGTATAGTCGATTTTTAATCTGTAAAAATATGTTTTTCTTTTTTCCTCGACAATTACATTTTTGCGATTGCCATTTTATTCGCCGGGGGCGGCGAAATGGCATTACACTATTTTTTTTTAAAGCGTTATTAATATTCGTAGGTCATGTTTTTAAACAAGGCGCTTCATTGCGAACAAAATAATTTGTAATCGAATCACAGAGAACTAAAAAAACGATTATTTAAACTAAAATAATAGTTTGTTTACTAATTCGGTCTCTTGGTAGATTTAGGCAATACCAATTAGAGTCTATTACGATTAGATTGAGACTACTTCTAAGTTTTTGAAGACTACCCAATTTGCCTTAATCGTAATGTAATCCCAATGGAATGGAATTGATTTTTATATGAAGCCGACACTTAGAAAAATGTCAAGGTAACTTTTTATAAAAATGCGAATATCTCAAAAACGGTGCGTCGTAGCTAAAATCTGACGAATTTTGGTCCCCCTGACGTACCCCGCAGGATCATGCGCGGTATCCTTTGTAATTATCAAAAAAATTTTTTTTTTTAAATATTCATTTTTGTATGGAGCTACATTTGAAAAATGATAAGTATAATTCTTTTCACAATTCTTTAAAATTCTTTTTTTGAAAACCCCGCTTAAACCTGGAGCGGCGTCCGATGTACTTAACTTAATAACAAAAAAAAAATATTTTTGGAAATGATTCTATCTCTTTTTGAAAGCAATTTTTTTTTTGTCAGTTCGTGAAAAAAAAGTTTGTGTGTTTTTGCTCGAAGATTTTGTAAGTCCTGCACCCCTTTGCGACACCCTGACCGCCACCGCACTGTAAACATGGCCCTGATGGCCTTATAATTTTATAAAAGTCCCAAATAATCGTGACAACATTATTGTTTAAGGTATTGTGGCTCGATCGTACGTCGTTAACAAAATTGTCACTGAGAGTCCATTGATCGAAATGTCAAAACGTCAAATAAGAGTAGAATGCCAATTTATTCTACAATGGAGTTACATTGGAACACGATTGAAGAGTAGACTTGCGAAAAAGTCCAATGGCAGTTCAATGAAACAAATTAATTTTTATTTTCTAAAATTTGTGTTTTGTCGTATAATAATGTAACATAATAGTGGATTACTAACCGTTAAGTGTTCGTGAACGTGCATGAGTGTTGGCAAATAAAACAAAACAGTGCAACATCATTTTTCAAATTCTCTCAAGAAGCCCGTGTGAAATCTCAGTAAAGTCCCACATCTTTACTGGAACCAGATTAATATAAATGGACGCAATATATTAAAAAAAATCTATTATATCACAGACATATATAAGGTGACTGCTAGAAACCGCAAAAAACTTCTAGGGCTGGTCAGGTCAAGTGTTTTAAACATGACAAAAATGACAAAAAATAAATTCGTGTTTTTTTGATTTTTTATTAAATAATTCAGTTTGTAAATTTTAATTAGAAGGTCTTTGGGTATCTTATTAATTTTAAACCAATAACATAAGAAAAATAAAATTAAAAACAATTAAAAATAAAGAAAGGCCGGCCGACTGTTGACCCGTGCGCGTTGTCAGCTGGGCGATAAGTACCTACGTTAGTCTGCAATGTTTTGAATTAGGCGTAGGTATAAGGTGCAGTTATTAAGTCCAACGACTATCGATAGCATCAAGTTATGTTATGGCCACATTTTAACTGTAATTATGATAAGTGTATGAAAGTAATTTCAAATCAATCCTAGTAAAAATCTATTACACCACACATTATGAGAACTTACAATTATCTTTCCTTACAAATGAAAGATCAATGGGTAGTTATCTAATGTCGCGTCCGCACGCTAAGCACTTGCCGCTAACTCCAAACCAAATGACCAGATGACCTTTCATGTCCTCGACAACTAAACAGCTTAAAGCATTGTGATAATAAGTATCAGTCTTACCTATTTATTTACACTAAATTAAGTTAAACTAATGTCTCGCAATAAAGGCAACGTTAATACCTAAAAAGCTGTGTAATTAATAGGTGTCGGTAGGTACTTACATGGTGTTAACTAGCATTCCAGTTTATTCCAGCGAACAGGAAAGGTGATAAGCTTCCCATCACACTTAACAGGCTTTCAAACTAATGTAATATTACATAAAAATTAAACCTCCGCCAAAATTACGTAAGTACTTAAATAAAATAAAATTTATTAAAGAACGAACTAAAATAACTTTTGTGATCGGCACATATTTATTATTACACTTATTCAACTTGTTTAAAACAACACCACCTATTCTACCTACAAGTCTTAATACGACTTAACACCCATTTGTTACTCAAATCATTAATTTGTTACTGAACTGATTACTTTTTTCACGATAGCCTATTCATAATAATACTAATCCTTCACTAATTAACTCATACTAGTTATTAGTTTAATCGCGCATACACAAATGCACCGCACATACTACAACACAACTAGGTACAGTAGCCGGCAAACTTCTTGGGTATTGAGAGGCGAAGTGGGGGAAAAATTGCGCATGTACACTTACGTGCACAAAAAGTGGTTACATGTTCCTGGTAAATATGTTCTCATATTTGTTTTAATCTGTGATTTAACTACTTAACTAAATAAGAATAAATATTCGGTATTAGAAATCTTACAAAGTATAATAATTTAGCCTTGAGGCAAAACAGATATTCCTTCCATTATGTCGAAGCCAGCAAAATTAGAGCTGGTGCTAGGGCTAGGTCTTGGTTCAGCAGAAACAGAGGTGGTTGTAGACATTATTCTTCGTCATCGTAAAATTGACTTTAATTTTGACTTTGATTAACTTTGCATCTCTTTCTAAGAAGCAATATACATCAAACACCATTTTTCTGGCTTGTCTTTTTAAAACAACGTTGTATTATGTTGTCGTTGCATAGTGAAAAAAAATATTAAATCAATTAAAACCAAAAACTATAAAAATAACTATTTAAATGCACGCAAGTGTATCCGGTAGACAGCGGGACGTAAGACACGGTGCGGGAGGAGGAGGTCTACTGATTTACCAATGGCGTGGCTTCGCGCGCTCGGTGCGATGCCCCCCCGCCGTCGCGCCCCGCAACCCACCACCAAAGAGACCTTAAATTCGCTTCTGCGCATTCAAGGTCAAATACTCAAGAAGTTTGCCGGCTACTGTACCTACACTACACAACAAAATTTCCCCGAGGAAACTGAACACACCTGCTGCGCATGAGAATCAGTGAGTTCAGTGACTGACTCAGCCCAGACAGCGCAGCGCAGTGCCACAGTGCGATTCTCTAAGTTAAAGTCGTAAAGTTGGTGCCGCTGCGATGAGAATGACTCTGTCTCTTTCATATTCATAAAATTGGAAAGAGACAGCAGATCACAGTCATGCGCACAGCGTCTTATGTGTCGCTTGCATTCGCATGCAGTCCGGCAGATCTGACAAGAAATCCGTCAATTTGGCAACACTGTGTGTGGCGGCGTTTCTTCAAAGACGCTTGCGACGATCCATATCTATTTAGGGCTGCCGCTAACTATGAGCGGTTCTTTTTCGATATGAATTCGAATTCGTAATTCATATCGTGTGTAAATTGTGTAATGGATGTAAAGTAAAAGAGGTTTGATGAGACACTGTTGCTTAAAACACAAGTCAAATGCGTTGAAAAATTTTGACATGTCAAAAAATATCTAGATGGCGGAGTGGTTAACGCCGCCCGCCTCCCGGATTGCGGAGGATGTGGGTTCGATTCCCATCTGAGGTAGTAAACTTTTTTCGACGTTTTAATATCTCAATGTTAATAAGATAAGAATTCGTGATAAAAGAAAAACGTTGTTTATTAGAAAAAAGAAACGGTGGCGCGAATAATTAATAAATTGATTTCAAGTACCTATGTAGCATCCACATAAAAAGACCTAATTTTGTTGTTGATTTATTTTTCTTAATTCTTAATTCACGTGATGCAGACCAAAAACAGCTAGTCGCACTAGTAGTGATGCGATGCGTACCAGTTTGAATCTCAATCATTACCATCAGTAGCTTGTTTAACCATTATGTTATGATCCTTTTAAACTTTTACGAGCAAACATTTTTGGATATTTATATGACCAACACAACAAATCCCATAAAACTGTAGTCAATACAGTAACATGTTAATCTTAGAATTGATATTCCAAGTGTGTTAGTTTGTGTACAATGTAAACCTGCTGGTGCGTTGTGGTTATAGATAATTAAAGTTTTTGTTTTCTTTTTCTATTGAATTGCAATCCAGATTTATTAACATTTACTTGATAGTATAAGTTTTTTGGTTTACCAAATTAACTAATAAAAATTAACAGATAAATTATTGATCTAATCTAATAACTTTTATAATTGTAAATTCGCTTAATATGCAAGTTTGGACGATAGCTTTAATTATTTAAGTTTGTCTATTCATGTTTGTAAAAAAAATGTGAAAGAGTTTGTTATCAACAAAAGGCCAAAGTTTTGACATGTCAGTAACTTCTAGGATCTAAGTAAGTAATGGTTTTATTTTCTTGTGCGTGCCAACCCTAATCACGTGACCTACAACACGGCTGCTTTGATTTTTTCGGCAGTCAACGTATGCATTCTGGTGCATCCGCGTCGCGTCGCGTGTGCGTAAAAATGCCTAGGTATACGAACCAGCAATATCTTGAGATGCTATTTTGCTATCGTGAGAGTGACGAGGTAGTAAGTGGTGCTATGCGCTTAAACGAAGAGAGAGTTTTTTAGTTTTAAGGTGTAAATAAGACTTGTAAATACATAATACATGAACTTTTAAACACGCCGAATTAGTGTAATAATAATCATGTGCCGATCACAAAAGTTATTTTAGTTCGTCCTTTAATAAATTTTAATTTATTTACGAAATTTTAGCACAGGTTTTCACTTTTATTTAATTATTATTACATTAGTTTGACAGTCCAAAGCCTGCTATGTGTGATGGGAAGCTTATCACCTTTCCTGTTCGCTGATGTAATAAACTGGAATGCTATCTAACACCATGTAAGTACCTACCGACACCTATTAATTACGCAGCTTTTTAGGTATTAACGTTGCCTTTATTGCGAGACATTAGTTTAACTTAATTTAGTGTAAATAAATAGGTAAGACTGATACTTATTATCACAATGCTTTAAGCTGTTTAGTTGTCGAGGACATGAATGGTCATCTGGTCATTTGGTTTGGAGTTAGCGGCAAGTGCTTAGCGTACGGACGCGACATTAGAAAACTACCCATTGATCTTTCATTTGTAAGGAAAGATAATTGTAACTTCTCATAATGTGTGGTGTGATCGATTTTTACTAGGATTGACTTATCATAATTACAGTTAAAATGTGGCCATAACTTAACTTGATGCTATCGATAGTCGTTGGACTTAACTGCACCTTATACCTACGCACATTTCAAAAGATTGCAGACTAACGTAGGTACTTATCGCCCAGCTGACAACGCGCACGGGTCAACAGTCGGCCGGCCAGCCGTTCATTGCCTGCGTGTTGTAAATAATCGTTATTTTTAATTGTTTTTAATTTTATTTTACTTATGCTAATGGTTTAAAATTAATTAGATACTCAAAGACCTTCTAATTAAAATTTACAAAATGAATTATTTAATAAAAAATAAAAAAACACGAATTTCTTTTTTGTCATTTTTGTCATGTTTAAAACACTTGACCTGACCAGCCCTAGAAGTTTTTTGCGGTTTCTAGCAGTCACCTTATATACGTCTGCGATTACGATTCCATTACTATTAGATTGTGACTACTTCTAAGTTTATCAATTGAATTGAATATCAATTGAATATCAATAGCATGTGATCTTAACAAAATTAGCAGACTTGGGCCTCAGGTCTCGGACGAAAGAGGATTGACGGAGCATGGATAACAACAAAACGCTATCGAATCTGCCATTGGGGTTTGTTCATTCGATTCATGTGAAGGTTAGCTTTCTAACCTGAACAAAATAACTTCCAAGATGCGCAACATTTGTAATTATATTCATTTATTTTAATTAACTTACAATTAATTGCAATTAAATTCTCAAGATCAGCGCCGCCTGTACATCAGCTAAGTATGCCGATTGCTTACATTTGTACTGTAATGTTAGTAGACTGTAAGGTCCTCTATTGGATTGTACGCAATAAAATCCTCTTATCCAAAAATCTTGTTGAAGTCCTATAATTTAACAGGTCTCTTAACACGAGTTCTAACCATGAATAGTCAGGGCTAGTTTCAATACTGCTCTTCAAAGACAATTGAGAATATAATAAAGAATATCATTATTTACATTTGATAAGGGTACACTGGAGGTCTTATAATAATAAAAGTGCTGCCTATTCAACCATTAACAAAAGGATGCAAATATTATAATACAATAAAATCAACAAGTACTACTTTGCATTTTATGTTAACATTTACATTGCAGATGTCAAACTGTTTTTACAATTCATAATAGCGGTCAAATTATTATCAATGTCAAAACAATTGAATAAAATACAAATTATATATATGTTATTATAAATCTGATTAATTTATTTATTCTTCATTGCAAAATTACAGCAAAAGGCGGACTTAATGCCCTGAGGCAATCCCGACAAGTCGACCAGTAAGAGAATCATAAAACATTCTAGTAAAATACGTATTATAATAAATAATTATCATCATCATCATCTGCCTATAAACATGCCACTGCTGGGGACAGGCCTCCCAAGTGAACAATAGCACGTGAAAATATATAGTACTTATATAAGCACACAAAAATACATAAGTACACACATAAATATGCTCGTATATTATGTAAGTATTAAGTGATAGTGTAGTTGTGAACCTCTTCCTCAGTTAGCGAAGTGAAAGAAAATTGATCGACAGAAGAGGGAGTGTACGAAGCTATGGCAGAAATAGTTATAAGTTTTGTCACTACCAGAAAGTGTGATAACAGAAGAGAAATAATAATACAACACAACAAGAACATAAACAACAACAAGTTAACACTGACTGAGCATTATGCTGTAAAATTTGTTAGATAAATATTCATTAGGTTTTGTAAAATATTTTATAAGATAGCCATCTGTGCAGAGCAGTTTTAAACTTTTTAAAAGGAAATTGACATTTTGACGCCGTTCCTTGTCATTAAACGTTTGTAACCTCAGAACAAAATATTGTTCTGAGATTGTAACGCGATAAATAATTAATAAATTAATAAATCTTTCCTACAATCACACCAATTATCTAGCCCAAGAGAAGCTTCGAAGAAACTCGTTAAATGGTTACTAGACAACGGATAAACATACTTAAAATACTTAAATACATACTTATTATACATAGAAAACACCCAGACCCGAACAATTTAGAAAACAATAAATTGTAAATTGACCCGACCGGGGATCGAACCTGGGACCTCAGAGATGGCGTCACCATGAAAACCGGTGTACAAACCTCTCGACCAAGGAGGTCGTCAATGATCACTTTTTAAATGTTTCAGGTATCGCATCTGTAGACATTTCCAAATTTACATAATTTATGAATTCTATAAACGAGTCTCTTTATTCAAATTGGAACCTGTTTCTGGCATACCAAGTTGGCAAAGTTATTTTGTCAAATAAATGAAATGCAGGAGTTGATGACACTACTTTCGATATGGTTCTCCTAACGTTACCACAGAGTTTAGATGCCATTGAAGCGTTTAAGTATGCTAAACCTCCTACAATTAGTATGTAGCGGTTTACTCCCTGCTTCAGAATAGAAATGAAACAGCGAATAGGTTACAAAGTTTATTCCTATTCTTTTAGAAAATAATTTACAAAAACTCAGGGAGGGGTTCAATTGGATTTCTCACTCTGCCCGCTTGAGTAGGACTTAAAAGACTTAGCTTTAGGCTAATCTTCTTCGTAGACTGCGGCTACCCGAAACCTAGAACCGGCGTGATCAGTCTGCGCGCAGGGACGAAATTTAAGTCGTATACGCCAGGCAGCTGGTCACGAACAGGCTCTAGCAGGCAGACAGGCAGGCAACGTACAGGTCAGGGGTGTACTCCGGTGCACGATCCCGAGATTACACAAAGAAAAAGGAAATGAACTTATGTTCACTAAGTCCCGGCCTATGTAGATCTTAAGACCTAAACGATTGGTGAAGATTAATGAAAATGGTATCATTTTATAGACTATACTGTGAGCTTGAATTGATACCATATTTATTTAAATTATACTCAAGTTTCAGGAGCTATCCTTCTTTAAGTGAAGGAGTAAGAAAACAGACATGTTTTAAGTTCTTGACTTTGGCGACATTGACCCTCTATAAAATCCCAAGGTACCTGTTTATTTTATTAGACGGCTGTTACATGTTGACTACAACACATCTCCGCTGAATTCCACAGAAAAATGGATACCACACCTACAGAAAGCAGCACACCTGATCGCCCTACAACAAGGCCTTAGCCAGTTAGCTACCACACGTCAGCTTCACATAAAAGGTAAAATGCGGTAGGCTCTAACACAAGAAAATGACATAAATAAACACTGGCAAAAATACTTTGCAGAACTATTAAACGAAAAATTCCCACGAGATAGGGTGCCAGAGTTAGCTAGAGTAGTTACTCTAGCCAGTTCTTGGTTCTTGGTTGGTCTTTGGTTCTATTGGAACAGTTGGTCCAATAGAACCAAAAACACCTGAGAAAGTAAAATTTGTTTTTCAAACAAGTCGACTGGGCCAGATGAAAATTCGGTAGTTAGAACTCTGAAAGTACTCTGAAACGTGAAAAGTATTCGATACCGGCATAGTATGGTTAGCAACTTTTTGAATAGAGTTATAGAAGATCGCAAAATACCTGACATGCGGAGAAAAAGCGATATCATACCTGTTCGCGCCAAGGCCGGGACGCCCATTCAAATGATATCGCCATCTGTATAGCGGTTGATTCAACGGTTGGTTACAACCGCGTCCGCCGGCCCGCCGCGGCGCCACCGCTGCGCGACTCGCTGTCGCTCGCCCCGTGAGAAGATCGCCGGAGTTCGTCGCCAGCTACCTACCGCGCGCGCACGCAACAGCCTGACCGTGAAATCGATTATTGTGAACCTAACAAACGAACTGAACGCCTGAATGCCTGTGGTTAAGTGCAGTGAAAGTGCATTAACTCGCCTACATCGCCGCCCGTGGTCAGCATAGCTCCCGGTCCCCGCGATCCCGTACAGCTGCTCCCGGTAAGTCCACCTACCTACCTACCATTTCCTACGTCGCGTACTCGCCACTCAGACGTCTCGAATAAAATACCTTTCTATAAAAATATAGGCGACAACTAGAAAGGAACTACAGAGCCATAAAGGTAACGCCAAACCAATGTGGCTTCTCAAGAGGCCTAGGAACCATAGATGCCATTCACTCTATTAAACTGCTCTTACAAAAGTATAAATCATCTGGAAAGGATTTCACTTTACTTTTATAGATCTAGAAAAAGCATTTGATAGAGTTTCAAAAGATCTTATATGGACAGCGCTTCGAGCACAGCACGTTCCCGAACAGTACATTGATATAGTAAAAGACATGTACGACAATGTAACCACAAGGGTACGTAGTCGTAGTAGACGAGTGCATCAGAGTGCAACTAAGCCTACTTTTGCTTAATACGGTCATGAATTACGTCACTGAAGATCTGCAACGTCCTGTTCTATGGACACTACTATATGCGGATAATATAGTACTCGTGTCGGAATCTGCTGAAGACCTGCAAAACAAACTATCCCTGTGGTGCAACCGTTTGGAAAGCCGAGGCCTCAGAGTAAGCCGAACAAAAACGGAATACATGAATTGCAATTTCTCTGGCATAAATGCGATCGTATCCCCACCACTAATAGATAATTTCACCTTAATAAAGTCTCCAAATTCAAGTACCTTGGATCCGTATAACAAGTGAAGCGAATACCAACAAAGACATAGAAAATAGGATTCAAGCTAGGTGGCAAAAGTGGAGAGTAGGTACTGACTGGGGTACTTTGTGACTCGCAAATGCCTGTTCGAGTAAAATGGAATATCTACAAGAGAGCAGTTTGATCTGCCCTTCTGTATGGTGCGGTATACTGGCCGATTCGCAAGCAAGAGGAGCCTAAGATGCATTGTACAGAATCGCGAATGCTTAGGTGGGCTGGGGGCGTAACGCTAATAGATAAGGTTCGGAATGAATATATGGCACGTTCAAGGTTGCGCCAATACAAGAGAAGATGTGCAAGAGTCGACTGCGATGGTTCGGCCATGTGATGCGCAGAAATGTCGAGCACATGACTAAGAGTGTGCTACATAACACTGCCGAGGGTAAGAGACACCGAGGTCACCCACCTACGACTTGGACAAGCACAATAAATAAGGATATGAAGACAATAGGCGTAAGTCTAGATTTGACGCAAAACAGAGAGGAATGGTGCAAAATGATACGGAGAGCCGACGAAATGACCTAGGAAAAGACTAGGATGATGATGAATTATTATTTACTACTCGATATTAGAACAGAATAGGTAGTATTAGAAAGAAAAATAATTATATAAAAACAAAATTTCGACGTTTTGAACATAATGGCTATTGAATTTTATAGTAAACATGTTATGGATTTACGGACAAAATAATTAATAGAAGAAAGGGAGTACTTTAGTCCGCACTTATGAGAAGTGATGATTGTTTGTTTTGCTTAAATTGATTTTAAGTAGGTACAACTCAAGTGAAACTTTAAAAGTGATATTGTTTTTTTAAGCTGTTTTTCTTTATGTTTTAATAAGTCTAAATGGCTAACTGTTTTTAGTCTTGTGTTATGTTTTGAATTCTGTTTAATATTTTCAATGTGATTTGTATTCTAAACATTTTAAAAAGACTGTGATGTGGGATGCTCAGCGCTGCCGAAAGGCAGCGCCGGCAGAGGTACTGTGAAGTCGGAAGTCGGGAGACGAAATGATACGACGAAGGTTGGTTCTTAACTCTTATTTAATTAGGGAAAAACAGTGTTTATATAGTGTTACAGAACAAAGGAAAGTATTGACTGCCAGTTCTGGGAAATCGGTACAAAGTCCTAAATTAGTTACATTCCATCACGTATTACAAAACAGATGATTTTATGAGTTATGATGCCGTGACACACTGCACTTGTGACACACTGCACTACAAGACATTAAATAAATGTCATTTCATACTTACATCGCTTAATTTTACTATCCTTTCTAACTTTTTTGAACAGTTATGATATTTTAATCCACCTGAATACATAGATATACAGCATTTATGTCGAAATTAAGGCTATTAAAATATATTTTAATAAGTACTTACTGCAATTTGGCTTTATAGGAAAATACTTGATTTCGAGTCGCCCTTACAATTATCTGTTTCATTTACAGCGTTTTATCGTAACAAAAAAAATGTGCTAATGCTGTAACCCACAGAAACATAAGTCAAAAGTAACTTCTAGAAGAATTTAGGTATTTATTTAGATAACAGTTCGAAAAATAAATAAGTGTTCAAAAAATGGCACTTGTAGGTTTAATAATAAAGAAGATATGAATTTTTTTCTAAATGTCTCAAAAGTTTTTTGGCTCTGGTGGACATTTTACATTTTGTGGGTTACAGCAGTTCCGCTTTTTTGCGTCGATATAGAGACTACCTATATAAAAAACTAATATCACTGGAATCCTTATTAAATAAGCTATCTGGCTATGTATAATAAAGTATAGTATGATTCTATAATAAATTGCAAAAAAAACATGAAAGTAGGTGAAAGTACTTTTTTTTCCCACCTTTAATATAAAATAATAAGTTTAATTATAAATGAAATTAAAATTTATAAATGCATGAAAGGTAAATTTAGTAAACTTTCATTTGCCATGGTTATTTTTGCTAAATACTTAAAATAAAAAATGGACACGTTTCTGAGAAGAGAACACTTTCCAAGGAGAATCACCCACATGTGCATGTGCAGATTGCGCAGCATAAATAGTTGTAGCGGTTCTGTTGCGCGCTCACACGTCTTCTGCAGCGGCCGCACCAACTGATGCTTACACAATGGTACGCCAGGTACGCCAGTATTTCTTTTACTTTTTCAATCATAGGAACTAAATGGATATAAGTTTAAAAATCCATAGGAAAGTGTTCATTTTTAATGAACTGATTTATATTTTTAGGTACAGACGCCAGCACGACAACCTACTTACAACAACATGTCAAATTACTTCAAAAAAATTTGAATTTTATCCTTTAGCTAAGAGGATCAATAATGCTTAGAGTAATTTGACAGTTTTGGATAGGTTGATTAGCAGGCTACTTACTTGAAATGGAAATATTATAATTAATGGAAATAATAGTAAAATTCAACTTAAAAATATGTTAGTAAAATACAATAAACAAACCAAACATGAAAAATAAATAAATACCTAAATAAAATAAAAAAACTCAATGTAACAGACCACCGGCAAGTCACCCCCGGCTCAAAGGTTCCCATGATACCGGCAGCGTTGCCGCGCTGTATCACCAGTATAATCAATTGAAATTTTAGCTAAAGGTGTTTGGACATTTTTATAACAGCAGCAACAATAATAATTGTATAATTGATTTGAATTAATTTGTACATATTCATACATACATACGGTAATTATTCTATTTTTATCAACCTTTTCCTGGAACCTTTTCTTACTAGCGGCCTTAATAATAATAGATAGAGCGTGGCATATTCCAGGGCGACAGTCTGAGTCCTTTATGGTTTTGCCTAGCTTTGAATTCTCTCAGTACTTTGTTGAGAAATTCAAAGTTAGGCTGTCAACTGCGGAGAGGGGGTGAAGTTATGTCGCATTTGTTGTACATGGATGACGTCAAGTTGTTCGCACTAAACCGCCAAGACTTGGTGAAACTGCTGAAAATTACAGAGACTTTCAGCAGTGCCATCAAGATGGAGTTTGGTGTGGATAAGTGTGCGGTTATGCAGGTACAGCGTGGGAGAGTAGTAAATTCAACCAATTTACAACTCTCCGAAACGATAAACTTCAGTTCTCTCTTCGAAGTTGAAACATATAAATATCTTGGTATGTCACAGTCTTTGGGTGTTGTGGATGGGGACATAAAACAGTCATTACGGGAGCGATTCTTTTGCCGCCTAAGAAAATAACTTAACAGTCTTTTATCGGGTGGCAATAAGACGCGTGCTTTTAATGGCTGGGTAATGCCTCTCCTCACATACTCCTTTGGCATACTAAGATGGACTCAGACCGAATTGGACGCCTTGAATAGAAGAGTCCGTCAAATGCTCACGACTTCCAGAATGCTACACCCGCGCTCATCTGTTATGAAGCTGTACATCCCGCGGAGATGTGGGGGTCGCGGCTTTTTAAATGCCATGGACCTACATAACCGCGAGGTGTGCAGTCTCAGGGATTATTTCCTTAACAGTGAGTGCGGGATGCATTTGGAGTTGATAGACACTTGACGCCGCTCTCCTTGGCAACAGAAAACTGGCGCAAACCAGTGGTGCTAAGCACTCTCGATCGCAAGGACATATGGAAGAGCAAGGTGCTACGCGGGCGCTACTATCGGGCTGTAACTGGGCCTGATGTAGATTTGCTTGCCTCGGTGAACTGGCTACGTTTTGGTGACCTCTTTGGGGAAACCGAAGGTTTTGTTTGTGCCATTGAAGATGAAGTTATCAAGACGAATAACTACCGGAAATATATTATGAGGGACGGTACGGTCGACATCTGTCGGGCATGCCGCCGTGCAGGAGAATCACTCCGACATATTATTATTTTCGGTTGTTCTCATCTTGCTAACGGAGAGTATTTGCACAGACAACCAAGTAGCCAGAATAATTCACCAGCAACTTGCTCTTCGATATGGCCTTGTTGAATCAGAGGTGCCGTACTATAAGTACGCACCTGCTCTAGTTCTCGAAAATGGTCATGCAACGCTCTACTGGGATCGCTCTATCATCACGGATAGGACTATTGTCGCTAATAATCGCCTGATATCGTGGTGATCGACCGATCTTAGCACCAAGCAATATTGGTTGATATCACCATACCTCATGACGAGAACCTCGTGAAAGCCGAGAAGGACAAGCTCCGTGGAATGTGGATTCAACTACAATTGTACCTATAGTCGTTTCGGCACACGGTCTTATAGCTTAGAGCCTCGACCAACATCTAGAGAGGCTCTCGCTAAAAGGTTGGGTCAAGGGTCAGGTACAGAAAGCAGTACTTTTTGACACGGCACGTATTGTGAGGAGGTTCCTCACTATGCAGCCCTAACCACCGATAGCTTGGGTCAATCCCTGCTGCCGGTGGCAACCTAGGTTAAGTTATTTATAATATTTTATATTGTAAATATGTTTTTTTTTCGACCTCTTTGGTCGAGTGGTTTGTACACCGGTTTTCATGGTGTCGCCATCTCTGAGGTCCCGGGTTCGATCCCCGGTCGGGTCAATTTAGAAATTATTGTTTTTCTAAATTGTCTCGGGTCTGGGTGTTTTCTATGTATAAAAAGTATGTATTTAAGTATTATAAGTATGTTTATCCGTTGTATAGTAACCATTTAACAAGTTTCTTCGAAGCTTCTCTTGGGCTAGATAATTGGTGTGATTGTAGGAAAGATTTATTATTTATTTATTATTTATTATTTTATAAAATATTGTAAAAAAAAACTTAAGATATAGTTTAAAATAAATAAAGAGATAATAATAATAATAAATCGTTTATTTGCACAAAACATAGTAACAATAAAATGTGCTCATGTTTCGCTAATAAAATAGCATGCAAATCGTTTACAATGTTAATGATATTAATTACATTACATTGAGTCAAGATTGCAATAATAAATAAATGTCTAGAATCAAAATTTAAATAAATTGTATGTCAGTAATATCCAGCTAGTTGTCAATAAATCCCTTAACACTATAAATTTTTTTGTCCATAAGCCATTTAGTTAGTCTTTTTTTAAATAAGAAGCTAGTTAGCACTTTCAATTCATTTGGTATCTTGTTATATATTCTGACGCACAACGCAAGATAATTTTTCGTGTATTTACATGTTTTAGGAACATTTCTTAAGACAAGTTTATGTTTGTCTCTGCGCACTCTAGTACTCTGTATATCACATGCTTTAGCAAACAGATACCTATGTTGATGGACAAAATGACATACTTCATACAAGTAGAGCAGCGGAAAGGGCAGCAGACCTAGGTTTTTAAATATAGGTCTGCATGATTCATAAGGCAAAATTCCACAAATGGCCCTAATGCACTTTTTTTGTGCCACAAACACTTTATTCCAATCTGTGCTATTTATTACCCCATATCATCAAACCGTATCTCAATACGGATTCTACGTATGCACGATAACATAGGATAGCAGTTTTTTTATTTGTTACTTTTGTAACTTGACTTAATGCATACACGAATTTATTTATTTTATTACAAGTGTTTTCAATCTGATGTTTCCAGTTCAAAAATTGGTCTATTGTTACTCCAAGGAACTTTACGTTTTTAACTTCATTGATTTTAGTGATTTTTAATTTAACCCTTAATTAGTCGCATGGGGTCAAAGCAGTTTCGCATAAAAAAATTAAGCACTTGCCGCTGCCCGAATTTCCCCGCGCCCCCGCTAGCTTCATAACCCGTGTCAAAGTGTGTATTCCTGTATGGTCCAAGGCACGGGAGTGGAAGGACGCGTCGCTGCGCTCTTGAGCGGTGACCCCGTGCGAGTAATTACGTTACATGATACAAATATTGAATGGAGGGTATTCTTAGCGTAAACATTTGACATCCAGTTCTCCAAGTGAGGTTTATGTTGCAAGGATTGTTAAGCAGTAATCAGTTTACATAAGCATTCAATAGCTTATGAGTAATCGTAATTTGTCGGCCTGTCTACTGTACGAGCACTGTCTTGCCCATCGTATCTTTGCCGGCTACCTGCGCAGTCGCTAACCCCAATCAACAGCGTCCCTGTCACAGAAGAGACGTCCTTCGCACCTGTGTTTACGTGCGATAATCGAAGATCGGCGTTCCGTTTCTGAAGAGCGTCTGTGCGTTGTATAGGCAGTGCGCGAGCGTAACCGTTTCAATTAACTTAACGTTTGAGTGATACGCTCGCGGCACGTATTCAATATGAACTTTATTTTTGAAGTTTAATTTGAAGTTTTTTTTTTTTTGACAGATGAAAACAGCTGTTTAATTTGTTCCTATTTTAAGTTTTGATAAAATTACTAATTCACATTAATTACGCAGCCCATTTCAGTTTCATCGCTAAAAATAGCATAAATAATATGTACTATTGTTTACAACGATAAATATAATGTTAATTTTAGTGATTGGCCAACTAAAATACTGGTGCATTTTCGGTAAAAAAATTTATTGTGATCATTGATACCTCTATTTGGAAGTGTTTGCTGAGTGTTTGTGTGGATTTCTGACGTTGAAATACATTTTCCGACTCAATAAGTACACACTAAGCACGTAAGTCCAAGCATTTTTGAATTCATAACCTCAACTGTGTACAAGCATTTTCTTGGTAAGTAGGTAACAATTTCACATTTAGTAGGTAGTTAATTCAATTCAATATGATGACCCGTAAAGCCTTGTCTCGCCAGGAGGAGTCTCAGCTCCACCAGGCTTTGCAGGAACTCAAGGCTTCCAAGAGACTGTGTGACCAGTTGACTTTTGAGCGTGAGGACAATGAAAAAATATTAATAGAAGCTTTAGATAATAATAAAAACCTTAAAACTGAGTTGTCTACCCTGCACTCACAATGTAATTCTCTAACTGAAGAACGGGATAGGCTTCAAGTGTTAATAGATAGGTTCAAACAATGTGACAACGAGTATGAGTATGCCCTGAAGAGATCTTCTGCCCTGGAGAAGGAGTTGTGTAATGCCCACCAACAAATCACACTCCACGAAGAAGCATCGCATTGCTCGGCCACCGTAAAAACTCAAAACTTATTTGATGAACTTATACCAGCTGATAGGGCACCCTGCCAAGTTTCTGTTGCATGTTGCAAGCTGCCTACTGTAACGATTGACCTGACTAATGACGACTCAGTACTTAAATTTGCTGCATGCAATAGAAACAATGTAGGCATAAATAAACTTAAAAAAATATGCAAAATGAGTAGATACATTAAAAAAACCAATAAATTGTTAAAAAATCAAAAAGTATTGTAAGTAAGTACAAAAATAAGAGGACAAAACTTGAAATATTAGATAAACTAAAAATGTGTACTGTGCAGTTAGAAAGCACAAAACTTAGATACGAAACTGACGTACAGCGGCTTCAATTTGAACTTGCCAGCATCGAAGACTCATTGAGGTCCATTACTTTCCGCTATGAGAAGTCTCAGGATGTGATAAGAGAGTACTCGCTGGCCATGGATGAGTTGCTTAAATTATCTCACAGTAACAAGGAGCGTTATGATTCCCTTGTGGCAAATCACATTTGCGAATGTAACTCATCTGTGGCTCCGGAACCGGTGTGTGCTGCCTCATCGCCTCAGCTGTATGTCAGTCCATTACCACCTAGGATCAATACTCCTTATGTAATGTTTAGTGATGAAATTGGAAAAAACATGGGCCAATTGTTAAGTATGGACATGGGACAGTCTGTTATAAACAACTGCATGCCAGATTCTAGCCTGCACGAAATCATGCAAATAATAACAAAATCCAATTTCAATTGTAAAACTAATTTGATACTTTTACTGGGAGATAGGGGTAATGTAAATAAGCCAGAACTTATAAAATATTTTGAAACTTTAGTTTCCTTAAAATTAAATAAAATTGTAATGTTTACATTCCCCTACAGTTCTAGCTTGCCACAAGCTGAAAATCACCTCAGATATAAATTAAATATGACCTTGCATACAATTGCATGCAATAATAATTTGATTCATTTGATAGACACTAACACTATAGTTAGTAAAAAATAATATTTGACCAAAGGTAGATATTACCTTTCCAACTATTATAACAGACAGATAGCTGTTTCGCTATCTTATTATTTTAGTATAACAGCCAAGAACTTGGCTAAAAAAGCTGCTTTTGTTGAGCTTTGTTCTAACATAAAAGAACAGACTTTGGATAGTTCTCCATGTTATTTAAATTAATTTACAAGACAATAGAGGAAGCCTCTAGCTTTACTAATATAGAGTCAAATAAAAATAG
Source organism: Scoparia ambigualis (assembly GCA_963921215.1). NCBI lineage: Eukaryota > Metazoa > Arthropoda > Insecta > Lepidoptera > Crambidae > Scoparia > Scoparia ambigualis. The sequence continues at coordinate 2,730,299 of OY992506.1, read as the reverse complement.
TAAAAATTGTAAAATAAAATATAGTAAAAATTGTAAAATAAATAAAAATTTTAGAACAAACAATTTATACGAAATTGTAAATCATACTAACCTGGTGCATCAGAATATTCAAGGCCTGGGTCGCAAATTGTTGGAATTGGAATTGTTCATGAACTCTGATAATATAGACATCATCTGTATTACAGAACATTGGCTAAAAAGCTACGAGCTCATGTTCAATTTCAGTAACCATCAAGTTGGTAGCTCTTTTTGCAGATCGCATGCGATACGAGGAGGCTCATTAATAATATTAAATAAACAAATTAAATTTAAAGAACGTAAGGACATTGTTCATCTGTCAGTTGAAAGCCAAATTGAAATAGCATGCGTAGAGTTGGAGCAGTTTATTGTTATAAGTACGTACAGCCCACCATCCGCCTCATATGATATTTTTGAAAAAGTCATGGATGAAATATTATTTAAAGTATCTAAAACAAACAAGAATATTATAACATGCGGAGACTTTAATATTAATTTTCTACAAGTTTACTCATTAAGTACAAAAATTACTAGTTTATTCAAATCATTTGATCTGATACCTCTCTTTATGGAGCCAACTAGAATAACTGACACTTCGGCCAAATGTATAGACAATATCTTTACAAATTCAAATGTAACTATATTATGTAAAAATGTAATAAGTAACATAAAATCAGACCACCTTGGTAAGTTTATAAAAATTAAAAATCAATTAAAGAAAAATGTAAAAAGAGAAATAACTTTTGTACCAGTGACTGCGCATAGATTAGAAAAATTGAAATTGAGTTTGATAAATAGTCCACTATGTACATATCAAAATAATAATCCAAATGATTTATATTATTCCTTTTTTAACAATTTTATCAAAAAATTCAACTCAATATTTAAACCAAAATCTATCATGGTATCTGACAGTCCTACATTCTCTGAGTGGGCAACAGTGGGTATTCACATAAGCAGACAAAGAATGTATGAGCTCTACAATGAAAAGCAGTATAATTTTAGTGAGGAGTTTAAAGACAAAGTTAAAATTTACTCAAACATTTTTAAAAACGTTTTTCGTGTTGCTAAAGCAAATTATATTAGCCCTTCTGCTGCCGAACTTTTTTTCGTGATGCCGTTAGTTGCCAAATATTCAAAATGGCGACTTGACATTTGACACCTGGTACTTGAAAACAACGATTGAGCTATTTCTTGCTTGAAAACATGTACAAAACTGAATATTTATGGTATTTTAATGAAATAATCTATTACAATATTAACGGTGTACGTAAAACATATGCGTATAAATACTAAAGAGAGATAATCACATCATCTATATAAAAAAAAAATTGTCACAAAATATTCAAATAAAAAATATTTATACACTGTGAACAAAGTATTTTACTATCATTCGATAGTGCATTTACTATATTTACAGAAAACAATAACAATAAGATAGTTTAATTGTAAAAAGACTATAATATTTGTCTAAAAAGTCATCGTGCCAAGAGAAACCGCGCGAAAAAAACAAAAACACTAATTTTGAAATTCCCGCTGTAAAGTTCAATAAACGCGTCCTAGAGTGAAAAGGGTATATATCGCTGGCTTATTTCTTTATCTGACGTTAGTGCAGGTAACACGGTAATATATGCTCTATCGTATTTATCACATTATAAAAACCAAACCCAAAATTGCGCAAACCCGCCACGGGCGCGTGGCACTTAGTACTTGTAATTTGAACGCATAGCGGGTTGGTTGCCACGCTAAGGGTTAGTTCAAAGATTAGAAACAGTAGTAATAAAATTAAAGCCACTTGGAAAATTATAAACAGTGAGACTGGTAAAGTCAAACATAACAATAGCAAGTTCAAATTAAATATTGGTAATAACATTATCAAAAAAGATGGTGATGTTGCCAATGCATTTGAAAGATTTTTTACAAACATTCCAATCTCTACCACAAGATCCTTAAACTCTTCTCCTACAATTGCATATTCATTACTAAATGAAAATGTACCAAATTGCAAAATCCTATTTTATTTTCAATATGTAAACAGTAATGATATTATAAAAACATTTAAATTACTTAATGTAAAAAAGACTACTGACCTCTGGGGCATATCCGTTAGCATTTTAACATCTTTGATTGATGTAATCGCACCAGAACTAGCGTTTATATTTAACGAATGCATTGACTGTGGTGAGTTCCCTGATCTAATGAAACATAGCAAAATAACACCTCTGTTCAAATCAGGTAGTAGCTCTGACCCTACTAACTTTAGACCGATATCAGTACTGCCTACATTTAGTAAAATTTTTGAAAAGCTCATCCTTAGTCAGCTGCAAAGCCATTTTAATTTTAACAACTTACTTGATGGCAAACAATTCGGATTTACTCGAGGCAGATCAACAACTGATGCCGGTGTTGAGTTGGTAACGCATATTTACGATGGCTGGGAGGCCTCACATGATGCTTTAGGCATCTTTTGTGATTTATCTAAGGCCTTCGACTGCGTACATCATGAAACATTGATTAGGAAACTACATCACTATGGTGTCAGGGACATGGCTTTGGCCCTTCTCACTTCTTATCTATCTGACAGAATACAAAGAGTCGATATAAATGGAAAGTGTTCTCCGGGGTCTGTAGTAAAGATGGGAGTACCTCAAGGGTCAATCCTTGGACCATTCCTATTTTTAATTTATATTAACGACTTACCTCAACTTGTGAGGGGCAGCCATGAAATTGTATTGTTTGCGGATGACACGTCTCTTTTATTTAAATTAAAACGACGGCAAACCAACTTTGACGACGTAAACAATGCAATATCGAAAATTGTAAACTGGTTTGATGTTAATAATTTATTATTGAACGGATCTAAAACAAAATGCATAAGATTTATATTGTCAAATGTTAAATTAGTTAAACCTAACTTTAAAATAAATGATGAAGATTTAAATCTTGTGGACACGACTGTCTTTTTAGGTATAACTTTAGATAATAAACTTTAATGGGGCGCTCATATAGATGGGTTGTCGAGCCGACTTAGTTCTGCAGCATACGCAGTCAAAAGAATCCGCGAACTTACTGACGTAGAAACGGCTAGACTAGTTTATTTCAGCTACTTCCACAGCATCATGTCCTACGGCATTTTGTTGTGGGGGAATGCTGCAGATATTAACACTATTTTTGTGCTGCAGAGGAGGGCTGTTCGTGCAATTTATAATATGGGCCCCAGAGAATCGCTTCGAACCAGGTTTAAGCTCGTGAATGTTTTGACAGTTCCATGTCAATATATATATGAAAACCTAATGTATGTCCGAAAAAATATTAATTTATTTAAGAAAAATAGCGATAAACTTAATGTTAACACTAGAAATAAAGACAAACTCACTGTTCCCATTGTAAGGCTCCATAAAGTTAGTCAATCTTTTAAAGGGCAATGTGTGCGCTTTTATAACAAAATCCCAAGTGACATGTTAAATCTATCTGTCAAAAAATTCAAAAATTAATTAAACGCAATCTCTGTAATAAAGCTTATTATAAAGTTTCTGATTATTTAAACGACAAAAAAGCTTGGGATGGAACTATCTCCAACTCCCACAAAAACAATGTAATAGTTAAGAATAATAATTGTAACAAAGACGTTCAAAAGAATATAAGCCAAGCAGAGTTTCTTGCCAATTCTTCTCTGTCTGGTCGCGTTACGAATTGGTGTAAATCAAAAAAATTGACGTGTCAAAGTGTTCCTTATGGTTCTTATTGAATAAATGACTTTTTATCTTATCTTATCTAAATGATCGGAAAGTACCAACAAAATGTGCACAGTTTGTATGCAATGATCACTCTCAAATATATTGTCAACAGTGTAATAAAAGTGATTCGGAGAGTTCCTAATAATAATTTAAAATTTGAAGCTTTGATCTTAATCTAAGTACAAATTGTTGATTTTCGTAATTATTATAATTTAGCTTGGTTCTGTATAATAAGATAATAAGTTCATGTTATTTCTTTTAAATATAATATGATTAATATAGTACTTTTATAATACACAAGTTTTATTTACTCAGATATTTAATAAATAATAGAAAATATTTCTACAATTTGGGGTCATCTGTGACCCCATGCCACAGAATAAATAATAGTACTACGTACCCACGCGAGCAGTTATGTAATTTTCTTCATGCGAGTAATTAAGGGTTAGAATTATATTTCTCATGTTTAGATTGATTAAATTGAATAAATTCTGTATTCAATAAGAATACCAAGGTATTTTACAACGTCCACTTGGTCGATACTATCACACAGGCATGGAGTTTGACTGCAATTAGACTTAAAGTTACAGGTACTTTGATGGACCTTCACTGATGGTACTGTTCGTGGTCTGGACGGAAACGTTTTGTAGAAAGTAATGAATTTTGTTTTTGTTATATTGAGAGATAGGAGGTTGCTCTCCAACCAACGTGCAACATCAGCTATGCCCGATTCTAGGTACTGAAAAGTCTGTGACCACGATGCCCCATTGAACAAAATAACCGTGTCATCGGCATAGCAAATAACTTCTGCATTTGAAAGAGGAAGAGATAGGAAGTCATTGAGATATATATTAAACAGAGTTGGCCCCAAAACGCTTCCTTGGGGTACACCAAAACAAATGGGTTGAGAGTCACTGATAAAATCAGAAACACGAACGCACTGGATACGATCAGTTAAATAGCTCCTAAACCATGCCAAGGCGATTCCTCTGATACCCATTTTGCCGAGCTTAGCTAGCAGTATTGGAATAGAAACGGTATCGAATGCCCTGGCAAGGTCCAGAAACACTCCGACGCACGGCTGATTTGTGTCAAGATATTTGGTGATTAGAGATGACAATAACAGGACAGCATCTTCTGTGGAACGGCCGTGTTGGAAGCCAAACTGCCGTTTTCCTATCAGTTTGTGTAGATTAAGAAAGCTCGACAAGCGCTTTTGCACTATCTTTTCTAACATTTTTGACAGAACGCTTAGCAACGAGATTGGCCTGTAATTGCTTGGAGCGTTTTTCTGTCCAGATTTGAAAATTGGGGAAATAACAGCTTTTTTCCAGCAGCTGGGGAACGTGCCACTGCTTAGGCTGAGATTGAAAACGTGGGTTATTGGAATTGACAGGGAATCGTGATTTAATTTCAAGAAAGTGGTCGTGATACCATCAATCCCGGGGGCGCTGTCAGAATTTAAATTTCTAATAAGGGCATTAACTTCAGAGACATCTGTTGGTGACAGGAAAAAAGAGTCAGCTGGACATAAGTTAGCATTAGCACTCACGCATTTGGCCAAGTGTTCTTCTGTGGTATTTAGCCTTGAGAGAATATCATTCGCCTTATTTTTACCTAACGTTGAGAAATAAAAGTTGCACGCGGAGAGCGATTCTTTTGGCGTACTAGAGGAGCTGAGCAGTTCAATCGGTTGTGACTTTCTTTTAGAGGTGTGACAAATGCCATTCACCGTTTTCCAGAGTTTTTTTGGATTACTTTGATGTTTTTGGAGTTGCTCAGCGTTATATTTTGTTTTGAGTTTACGTAGAAGATCATTACAAAAATTGCGGTAGCGTGTGTAAGTTAATTTGAGCATTACGTTATTCGGGTCTTTACGTAAATTCAGGTGCAGAGCGTCACGGTTTTTTATGCATCGAAGCATACCTGGTGTTATCCAAGGTTTGATTATGTGTTTTGTTCGACTAATTTTCCTTATCTGAGTATGTCTAGCCATTGAGGATTGTATAGTTGAAGTAAGAATTTGTGCGGCATCAGAAGGATCATTATTACTAGTAACAGGAGTCCAGTCGAGTGCTTTGAGCTCTTTTGCGGCGTCATGGTAATTAAGTTTAGTAGTATATTTAAGTTGAGCTTTATCTCGTGTTCTGGACAGTGTGAGACCCACCATTGCAATTGAGTGATCTGAAGCACTGCTTGGGCACGTAGCGCCAACTGCTGGACTGTAAGGTTTAAAGAAAATGTGATCTAAACAGCTTTCCAAGCGTGTAGGTTTTGTGATTGCTGGGAAGAAGCCGTGTTCCGATAAAAGAGAAAGATAGTTATTAGTTTGTGTATTAAAGGTTCCGTTAACAATATCAATATTTAGGTCACCGACTACCATAAAATGTTTACTATGTTTGTATCTTAAAAGTGTTTGGTCAAGCATGTCTATAAAATTATCGATATTCTTTTTAGCGGGCGATCGGTAAATTCCCAGTATGCTGGTCATTCCTAAAATGTCTACCAATATCGCGTTAGCCTCCCCTTTGAAGTCAATTTCTACAGTACACTCACCTAAAGCATCCCTAGTATACACTACGACTCCTCCTGCCCTATTAATGTTATTTTTTGTGTATGAGCTATTATAACCGTCCAACTGCTTCATATTTTTGCAATCATCCAGCCAACACTCCGTTAGGACGATGACATCAAAAGTGGTGTTTAGTTGGTGAAGCATTACAACCAGATTGTCAAAGTTTTTGTTTAGACTCCTTATATTATAATTCAGTAATGTAAAATCCCATTTTGAGCTGGAGATGTGCGTAGAGCATTCTTCTAACCGACTTAAAGAAACACAGTCAATATTCAACGAGTCGTCTATTTCTTCCGCAACTGTACCGCCGAATAACATTATTAGTAGAGCATACTCCACCTAGTGGAGTAAGCTCCTACAAGAGTTATTATAAAATATAGCAGCCAAAATGGGCCGCTGCAGTAAGTAGAGGAAAGGGTATCATCTAGTGTGCTTAGTACAATTACGACTCGTTTTAGGTTGACTAAATCTGACTGGATATCTAAAGTATTCATTTTACGTGTTGATTTGGAGAAGAATTTGGAAAATTGAAATTTGTATAATTTGGAAAATGGGATAATGTGAATAAAGTTCAATTCGTAATAAATGTTATGTATATAGTATTTTGTAATGAATAACTGTGGTGAGTGTATTATTTGGAATTTGTGGCCATTACCTTCAAACGTAACAAAAGTAAACAAAAATAAAAATAAAAATGTGGAAATTAACGTAAGTAACATTTTTAAACAACGAGAATTATTGGGTGATCTTGGCGCCTGCTGAACGCGTAGCCTCTGGGATCTGCACACCATCATCGGCTGCACCAAAAACTCGGTCGAGATCGGCGGGATTCTTAATAGTTTTTGCGTGGGCTCCATCAAAAGCCCGTACGTAAATGGTTCCTCCTTTGGTCCAACAATGTCTAAAGTTCTTCTGCTTTGCTCGTAGTCTGGCGTCGCGAAATATATTTCTGTTGACCGCGGTAAGCCTTTCATTCACGTACAACGTAGTTGCAGGACCAATTAGTTCGATATCTTTGGTTGAAATATTTCTACGACTCTTGCATGCTTTAATGAAGTCGTCGCGCGTCTGCCTGGGAAGATTTGATTTGGCTTCAGTGTTAGTGGAACCAACAGGCAGGTGTCTCCGAGGCGCACCAACTCTGGCAATTGAATCTATGTCTTTGTCTTCCAGCTTCAACCCAACTCGTTGAGCGAGCAGCATTATGTTGTGAAACAGGTTCTCTCCTGCAGTCTCAATCATACCGGATATTTCCACCTCATTACGCATGAACAATTGTGCTTGTGTATTGAGCTCAAGTTCTAACTTTGTTCTGTCATTTTCTAATTGTTTTATTTTGTGGGATGCTGACGTTATTTGATCTTCAAGTTCTTTTTGTTGTGCGTGTAGATTATGGAACGCTTTATCCAGGTCGCCTTTCCATTCTTGCAGAACTGAGTTTATTTCCCGCTTGATAGTGCTTTCAATGTGATTTGTTAAGCTTTCCTTTATTTTGTCCAATTTCTGATCTAATAGATTGCTGAGTTGCGTTAACGACATTGGAGCAACGGTCGCATCGGTATTGGTAACTTTGGTCTCAGTGTCAGGGTGGTGTGTGATGTTCGCTGTGTCGCTCAGCGACTCGTCACAAGACATGGTCATATCGTCAAACAATTCGACGTTTCTGCGGACGGGAGTGTTACTGTTATCGCCTCGCCGTCGTCGCGTCACATTCACGTAGCTCGGGCACAGCCACTGGTGCCTCTGTTTAGTACTAATGTTAGTGAACGAATCCAATGACAGATTGAGGCATTTATAATCATAATAGCTATTACACGAACTACATAGAAGTGTTTGTTTGACAGGTACGACCGAGTTACATCCCATACATGTTTCCATGTTTTAGCGGTTTATGATATTAGTTTTAAGTTGCACTTATTGTTCCGTGCGGTCAAGGTTAAGTAATATCAAATTGTTTACAAACCGGCCGAGCGAGCGTAGGTATTGTATTTGTATCAAACTTCTTTGAGCACTTGCTTTCCCCACTGAGCTACGGCCGCGAGAAAAAGGTCCTAAGCGACGTGAAATAGCTGGTGCTTACGCGTTGCCCTCAGCGGCTCACTCTGAACTTGTACGGTAGCAACAGAATATTTACGTAACAATTATTTTATTTACTATCACTTTTAACTCACATATACTATGATTTAACACTTTTATAATGTTTTTAATGTTATATTGAGCTTATTGAAGATTTGAGATAGTCGTTTATGTGCACTTAGACGCGTTTTCTTAAATTATTTGGTGTGGTAAGATTGTTGCGATGTGCACGCTACGGATACCCGACTCAAACTCTTACACATACAGTATATAGTAAATCTCACGACTACATTTTATATCATATAAATTGTGTAATGACGTTTAAGTTGATAGTAAAAGTTTAAAGGTAAAAGTTTATGTTTCGTTTTAGCGCAATTAAATAAAAGCTTGTTTTTAAAAAGGTTTCTTACTTAAATTTACTTTTTACTTTTTAGTTAGGTATACCTGGACACGTTTTTCATCTATTCATCTCACTGAATACAAATATTTATGTATACAAAATTTATTCACGTCCACCAAACACCACCACTCACCACCCTTCTAAAACAGTCCACCCATTCAGACGAATCAAACTTGACGCGGTTGTGTCGCTTAATTACTGAGTTTCTATGGCCACCTTCCAGCTCCATCATCAGACCCTGGTTACCATCTAGCACCAAAGTCCTTGTCAAGACGAATCAAACGAGCCCATACTCAATTGGGTTATGTAGTTAAATTACTGAGTTCCCATGGTCACTTTCTAGCTCCATCATCAGACCCTAATTACCATCAAGCACTAAAGTACTCGTCAAGACGAATCAAACGAGCCCATACTCGATGGGGTTATGTCGTTTAATTACTCAGTTACTATGACCATTTATAACTCCATCATCAGACCTTGGTTACCATCTAGCACCAAAGTACTCGTCAAGACGAATCAAACGGGCCCATACTTGATGGGGTTATGTCGCTTAACTACTGAGTTCCTATGGCCATCTTCCAGTTCCATGAGCAGAACCTGGTTACCATCTAGTACCAAAGTACTCATCAAGACGAAACAAACAAGCCGAGACTCGATGGGGTTGTGTCTTTTCTTTACTGAGTTCCAAGGACCACCTTCCAGTTCCATCATCAGATCATATCCTTGAAACCATCTATCTATAAACAAAGTACTCGTCAAGACGAATGAAACGAGCCAAAACTCGATGGAGTTGCGTCGTTTCATTACAGAGTTCCTATGACCATCTTCCAGCTCCATCATCAGACCCTGGTTACCAATGAAAGACAAACTATTCGTCAAGACGATTCAAACGAGCCCAAACTCGATGAGGATGTGTTGTTTCATTGCAAAGTTCCTAAGGCCACCTTCCAGCTCCATCGTCATATCAGCACCATGTCATCACAATATTGCAATGTCACGCAATTTACACATGTATGCAAAATTTCAGCTCAATCGGTAACCGGGAAGTGGATCAAAATTGAGTTGCAAAATTCCACCCGAACTAGACATACATACATACATTGCAAGTTAAATAAAAGCTTGTAAAAAGAGGGAGTCTTTCGTCGAAAGCGGGACATAGTACAAAAACCGTAGACGCTGGACCGCAAAGAAAAAGGGTCGGTTAGAAAATCTTCAATATATTCAAAAGTAGTACCTGACCTATCTTTGTAAAATAAAAATTAAATTGAATAATTTTTAAATGTGCTTAAATAAAATTAAAAAAAATAATTCAAGGTATTGATTTTTAATAATGAATGAATGAAAATTAAAAAATAAAATGTAAAATTAATAAATAAAAATTTCAACAGCCGTATGAAAGCGATTTCTCTAAATTTTTGACACCATATAACGATTCTCCCACGCCGTCGCGTCGTGCACCTTATTCGGCTTCTTTCTGGTCTTCAAAGAATGGATCCAGTTTCATGGAAACGCTGGAGTAGGTACTCGCTGAACTGACTCACAAGTCAAGTCAAGTCAAGTCAAATTATTTATTCAATGTAAACCTTTACAGGCACTTATTGACGTCAATACTAATAATAATAAAAAAACTGTTAACTAACTTATAGTTAAGACTTAACAACTAATCTAACGAGCTATAGTCTGTGCCAGACAAATGCGCATCGCTACCCCCAGTACCACTGCACGCCGAAATAGAATCGCGTCGAACCGAAATATAAGCCGTGGTCATAGAATTGTGTAAACAAACGTATCCTGGTACGAGACAAAAATAGCGGGCAAGTGTCTCTCCCCTAGCGACACAAACGGCTATTTATAGGTAATTTATCGTTTTTTTTAGGATGAAAGGTGAAGAATGATAAATCATAATCAATTGTTAACTTAAGTTATTACTTTAAGGAATACAATTAAATGTGATTTCCAATTATCGTATTGATATTGTGGTAAGTAATAGAAATTGGAAATAACTGAGTTTTTAAAGTAAAATAAAGTAACGGTTGAAATGAGTTTTGGAAAACATTAGGACCTAACCAATAAGGTTGACATTTTTAATCATTCAAATATCTTTTTTTATAAAAACTTAAGCATAAAAAACGTCAAAAATTAATAAGCATAAATTTGTGTGTTTAAAAATTGTTTCGTTTTTCGTCTTGGTACAAGCACAGAATAACTAATATAATAATACACACCAACAGTTCTCGCTGTATTTCGCTGACTGCGCCCATCTTCAAGCATTGTCAGGATCCTGGTATATTCTTCAGGGGTTAAGACACGAAGACTTCAGAATAATAAAATGTATAAGGCAGAGACACCACTTATAGCATTTTTATTTCAAAACTAAACCAAATGCGAAAGAATTGATTTGAATATTTTTTGGTACTAAATTCAAAAAAGACCATTATTTTACATTTTCATGTTTTATACAATTATCAAAAATAAATAAAAACTTTTCATATATAATTTTAAGTGGCATTAATAATTCTTTATTTTAGTCTTTATTTCATAAAGCTAGGTCAGGTTCTTTTAAAAATATTGAAGATTTTCTAACTGATCCTTTTCTTCGCGTTCCAGTGTATAATTCAGAAGTTTGTTGATGTTTTTATTTGAGTTTTAAATTACGTTTACGTGATAATAGATAGCAAAAATAGCGATTCCTCAGCACGCTACACGCACGGTCGAGTTATCCCCGAAAAGCGGGACTGAGCCTGTCCCGCGCGGGACATTTAATTTTGATATAAAAGTTGAGACGTCCCCCCAAAATCGGGACGTCTGGCAACGCTACTTGTGACATATCATTTCACAGGTACTTTCCTTTCCATTATGTCGATTTATCAGTGGTAAGCATATTTTTATTAGATACATCGAAGTTTACAGAAAGAAATTCCTAAATATAAATTTTAATGTACCTGTGTGTGATGAATTTGAGTGGTAAAGTGGTACTGATCCATTTTTACCTATATCAGGGGTACAGTAATCCACTTCCTTTTTTTTTAACTGTCATAATATATTACCTGAACTTTAAACACTGCACTGTAATTTTTTCCCCTACTAGACGTCTCGTTCGGCTTGTTTTTTAGTTGCGAGTAGTATGACCTGTTTATGTAACATTTCCATGTAAGGAGGTATATTTAAAATGCCCTTAATAGTAATATTTTTTATAGTGACACTGGCAACCCTGTCAGGTGTTTCACAAGGGTAACCATGATGTTGTAGGAAATACAATTTAATTATTTTAGGATACGTATTAATTAAAGTTTTTATATTTAAGCGTTTTATTAACGCTTTAAATATACTTAAGTAAAATTTTAAGATTCTAAGATTTGATGAAGCAATGTTGACTAAAAACATAAGCATCAAGCACTGACAAATTTCGACGGTTGAAAGCCAGACCTCGGTAGCCAAGTGGTTAAGGCAGCCGCCCGGAATGCGAAAGGTGCGTGGTTCGATTCCCGCCTGAGGTTGTCGTCTTTTTTCAGTGTTTAAAATTTTACTTAAGTATATTTAAACGTTAATAAAATGCTTAAATATAAAAACATTAATCTATAAACGCAGCTTCATCTTAACCGAATGTTCAAATATTTGTAAAAATATTTCTTTCGGATCTCAGAGGTGAAAACTTCTAAGATTTGATGAAACAATGTTGACTAAAAATATACGTATTAATTGTCCCACGTAATATAACTACAAGGCTTAGAGCATTAATGCTTATTATTCTGAGTCTTAGAGCATTTTATTGCTCTAAGTTCTGAATCCATGACTAAAGCCATAGAATAATAACTAAAGCATAGAATTAAAACTGTTTTAACGGGACTAAACACGATTAATTTTGTAAGTAAGTACATATCTACTTACTGCTTGACGTTCGCTTGTGACCACGGCCGCAGTATCGCGGCCGAAACGTCAAGCAGTAAGTAGATATGTACTTACTTACAAAATTAATCGTGTTTAGTCCCGTTAAAACAGTTTTAATGCAATGGAACGCGATAGTTTAAAGTCTTATACAGCATAGAAGGAGTGCTATGACATTTGATTGGGCCTCAGAATAATAACTAAAGCATAGAAGGAGTGCTATGACTTTTTTTTTTATCTTTATCTTTTGAGTGTGCACTCCGTTTGTTGCCGAACAATTTTATTGTGCTGTGATCCCTTTTGACATTTTATCGATATCGAAAAATGCTGTTGGTCCATATAAAAATTCAACATTGTTTATCTACAAAATACCTATAGAAGTTGCTAATTGTGAAAGATTTGATAAAAAAATACTTACCCTAATTTAGTATAAAAACACCGAAGGCCAAGGCACAGTATAAATATTCATATTTATACTGTGGCCAAGGCCTGGGTACATCAAAACTTTCATTTAAAAGCTGTTACTTAACAAGAACCTGTGGGCTGATTGTCTAACTTCGGCAACTATCGCGGTCGTTTTCAAGTGGATGTTCATCGCTTCGCATAAAATATTTAAAAATAGTTTCAAATAGGCAAACTAGCGCAGCAATGTACTTCTGTTTGAGGGCGATTGCGATGGATGTTGAGGTTAGACAATTAGCCCCTTGTTATTTTCTGACTAGCTTAGTTTAACATTAAAAGACTGAACTCTTTAACAGAGAGCTACTAAAAATGGTACAGTCAAAATAAAACACAGCAGTATTATTCATATCTCATAATAATGTGTATTATCATTCATTTTTAAAGAAATTAGAATAAATCACGTTAAATATTACTACGTGTGCGTTTCATTTCATATAATTACAATTGAACTAATTAAAAAGCATATAACGTTCATTGGATATATTTTTTACTTGATCTAAATACACTTCCTATAACAACATTACGAAATGCTTCATTTGATATAATAATAATTTGTTCCATACCTAAAGCTATATCTATATAATATTAAAGAAAGTCGTGTTAGTACCACTTATAACTCAAGAACGGCTGTACCGATTTTAATGATGTTTGACTCTTGGATTCGTCTCCGTCACGAATAGCAGAATAACGATTAAAATGAAATAAAAAAAATAATTTGATATAAACCGTCTCCACGTAGTCTTGTCTGTCCTACCACCTACCAGCAATGTCCTACCATTACAGCATAATAAAGTTTAACTATTAGACATGATTGCACTTCTGCACAGAGTTTTACCAAATTATTGGTTTGTTGTCTACTCACCGATATGGAAGCCGATGGTTTCAGCTTTATTTTACATTCGGGAAGAATGTGATTTACATCTCACAATAATGCAGGGCATTCTTTGTACGCTGGGCTTCGATTTACTAGCACAAGCACTAAATTATTTTTTAGTTAGATTATTAAATTTTACAAAATAATGCGATAATAAGTGACAAATTGTGTCATGCACACACAAAAATATAACCTAACTAAATTATACGGGCGCGTTGCCCCTTGCCAATGTCAAATATTAAATAGAATATTTAATCACATGTGTAGATCGCTTTTGAATTCGGTATCATAAATGGCTACATTTGACATTTTAGCAACTTATTTTGTCTCTTTCCTTTCAACGTTTATGGCCCATTGGAAAAAATAGGACAACTATATGAGTGTCATTTGGACTCCTTCTACGCTTTAATAATTATTCTATGGAGTGGGTACTCCGTTTGTTGTCAAACAATGCGATATTATAAGACATGCACACGCAAAAATATAACCTAAGTATATTACACGGGCGCGTTGGCCCTTGCCTTGCCAATGTCCATTGAGGTATATATAGTCAAATATAGTCCCTTCGAATTACATTTTGTAGATCGCTTTTGAATTCTGTTGGTGACCAGGGGGGTTACTCTCGAACGCAAATTCAATATTAATACAATTCCAATGCGATTAATATGTATCGATATTGTGATAAGTAAAGATAATTCCGGAACGCCATCTAGATAATAATTTGTTCAATCAATTTCCACGCAATTTAATTCCAATGTGGCGCTATTGTCGCTTACAAAAGTGCCATTTGACATTTTTTAGATTTGTGATTGGAAATTGATTAATGCAATTCTATTTCAAGAGTAGCCTACCAGGTATCCAATTTCTTTTTTCACTTTACATAATTTTGACGTTTTTAGCAACTTATTTTGTCTTTTTTCATTTCAATGTTTATGGCCCATTTGAAAAATAGGACAAACCCTCCACCAGCCCATGGTTCTGCCTACCTTGTGGCATAAGGACCGATTCTCGGGAGAGCGCGTGGGTACTGCATAGGCTCTTTTCCCCAGCGGCGCTTTTCACTTCGCTCCCTACAAATCTTATTCCGTCCCTTCTGTTACCACCTCTCCTCCTTCTAGGGCGTGGATACCACAGTATGTGACTTCGCGTCGGGCTGCTCTCGTTGTTATACCTAAACCTCTTATCCGAATATTCGTCGAATCGTGTGCCAGAAGTGCGCGAACTCGCGCAGTGCTTCCCAATTGCTTCGGCTACTAATGAGGTCCTGGTGGTAGACTGGGCCGAAATCCTGTCTGCGTAACCTATTTTACAACCTGACCCTAATATCGGAGTATAAGCTACACTCCCATAGTGCGTGATTTCGACTCTCACTAGACTCGCCGCAGGGACACGTGGCAGACTCGCACAGCGCAAGTTTGTGTAGGCGCTGTCTGAAACAACCGTGCCCCGTGAGCAACTAAGAGACAACGTAATCGGGCTCAACCCAGTCATGGGTGAGTCTCACAGCAATGTCTGGGAAGAAGCTAAATAACTCGCGACCATTCTCGCTGAACTTCCATCGTTCTTGCCAAATGGCAACGTTTAAAAAAAAATAGGACAACTATATACGAGTCTCATTTGGACTTCTTATATGCTTTAGTCTCAGAATAATAACTATCTAATAATAAGTTCGCTTGTGACCACAGCCGCAGCAACGCGATAGTTTAAGGCGCTCTTTTCCCGTTTTTAACAAATTCGATTGATTGTACCGCCTCCAATATAAAACATACTGTTCTAAAATTTATATATAATATAGTTGAACATATTATCTAATTACACTTAAAGACAGAAATATGATTGGTGATACTTCACTCGATAGAAAAAAGTTCAAAGATAGCTCTGTCAACATTTTAAAAGAGCTGTAAGTCAGATAATACATTAATAAATAACTTATTTTTTTTACCAACAGAAGAAACTCTTCATTATCTAGTGAATGCAAAAAGCACATATGAGGGGTATAGAATCAAATGCATCTTAAGTCTTTAAGTATGGACATGTAGTCTCACAGGCTACACGAGAATGATGGTTTCGTTGTTTTACCTGTTTCCCCCCGCTCCCTTTGACTGAGCCGCTCAGTAGCTTCAGTTTTAGTACCAAACGACCAGAAAGGAAAGAGGTTGCTTCACTCGAAGCACAACACGTGAGTAATATTCATTTAAAAAATGACTGGAGCCTGAGAGGCTACACGTCCAAGTTTTCTTATACATTTTTAAACAAGGTTCTCATCAATCAAGCTTGTTAATGAACTATTGAAGCGGAAACTGACGTATGTCGGGACAGTGGGAAAGTATAATAAAGAGCTACCATTTACTTTATTACATTTTTCACACCACCTGCTCGACAATGTCAAATTATACATTCGTTGTTTCGTCCTTTGAGATTAGGTTACACTTGTAGTAACACGTATCGTGTCGCCTTTCATCCACTAAGTTAAAAGCAAAAAAAAAAATTTTTTTGTAGGGTAGTTGTCGTTTTCCTCTGCGCCTCGATTGTACGACCGCTCATTCGCGTTTTTGTGCTTCGCCAATCACCACGATTTTTCCCCTTTAACATACTCATGTAGTGTTACGATGCCTAAACGAGTTTATAGTGACGACGATAGTAATTATTGTATAGAAAGAAAATGAGAAAGAAAGAAAAACGTTTGCGCATAGAAAGCAGCAGTTTGTCGGCGTGGGACCCGCCGCCGCCGCAGCCTGTATCGTTGCGATCTGAAGGTAATTCAGTGTGTTACTTAATCAAAACGATTCAAATATGATAATTAATTGTGTGCATTATCATGGGAGTGCTACCGTTATACTTATTTAAGAAAAAATAGTATGTGTAGCTGTAAGGACTAGTACCGTATTTTTTAATTAATAATATTGTACATCTAAAAGAAAGGTGTGCAACTATACTTATCTGAAAATAGTGTGTATAGTTTAAAAGGACTATTACCGTATTTTGACAAGATAAGAATTAAAATAATTTTAATTTGTGTTGTGTACATCTAAAATGGATGTTGCCTTCACGTTATTTAAAACCGTTACTTTAATTAGTGATGTGCACATTCAGAAGGAATGATTACTTATCTGAAAATAGTGTGTATAGTTTATAAGGACTATTACCGTATTTTGACAAGATAAGAATTAAAATAATTTTAATTTGTGTTGTGTACATCTAAAAGGGATGTTGCCTTCACGTTATTTAAAACCGTTACTTTAATTAGTGATGTGCACATTCAGAAGGAATGTTTACTTATCTGAAAATAGTGTGTATAGTTTAAAAGGACTATTACCGTATTTTGACAAGATAAGAATTAAAATAATTTTAATTAGTGATGATTCAGAAGGAATGTTTTCTTCACTTTATATACTTTATGTTTAAAAACGATTGTGGATTAAATAAATTTTCACCTTAGGTGAATAAAATAACGTTCTAGCGACGTACCAAAGTGAACATCCGACCTTGTTCAATAAGGCGAAAACGAAATGCAGCCTAAGGCGGACTGGGGACCGATTCTCTTAGAGGAGCCTGGACCAGGCCCGTCTACTTCAGCTACGCAAGAAGCCGAAGCCACTTCCATTCACTCGATGCAAGTAGAACCGCCTCCAAATGTTTTGACTGTTCGTCCAGAACTTGACAAAGGGATACCGAATCTCTTGGGATAAAGCCCTAAGAAAAAAAGCTAGAGCCAGAAAGAAAGGCAGCTTTATCTGAGCAGCTTTATCTGGCAGCTTAAACGCTGATCAAGAAAGACAAAGCGTTAGAATATAAGTAAGCTCAACTGGCGGCTGCCATTTCCTATATTGGAGGCTCTTTGACCAAGTTGCTTTCATTAGAACATAGAGACCAAGCTGTCATAAAGTTCTTGATTGAAACTAGTCATCAGCTATGCGATACACAGCATAATGAGTCTATGACGAGAAGGAGTTTCATTTGTTCAACAATAAAGAAAGATTTTAAGGATCAGCTGTATACCAAACAAACTCCAAACCAGCCTTTAAACCAGAGGCCTCCACTTCCGGTAGCCAGGCAAACGGGACTTGCGAGGCGGTCGGAACTGGCACCTCCAGCTGCACCGGCACCACGCCCGCGGCAGCAGCAGCCGCCGCGATCGCCGCGGCGCTTTCAGAAGCCCGGCCCTCGTCGGTGGATCTGGTGCATTCTGCAGGTATGCTGTTCTATTTTTACGACAGTTTGCGAATAATAACCGACGATCCGGTTATTTTTTGCTGGGTAAAAGGTTATAAAATACCCTTTTTTAAACGTGTTTCTCAGTTACACGAACCACGCTTACTTTCATTATCTTATAATACAGAGTAGCCATATTTTGAATTAATCGATTTAGACGCCACTTCTCCTTGCCAACCTTGTGAAGGTCAGTTTCTGTCTAGTTATTTTCTGTTCAAGAAACCCAACGGCACAAATAGGTTTATATTAAATCTAAAATTACTAAATAATTATGTTACGACTGAACACTTTAAAGTTAAACATTTAAGTACAACAATGAAACTTATTTCAAAGGATAGCTTCAGGGCTACCCTAAATTTAAAAGATGCTTATTTTTTAGTAGATATTCACCCTAGTCATAAAAAATATTTGCGAATCCGGTTTGAAGAAATTCATTACTTTAATTTGGTCCTAACACTGCCGTCAATAGCATAGTTACAGTAAGTGCGCTCTCGACGGTTTCGAGGAAAACGCGGTTAAAGTTTTGGTGCGAAATTCTTCCATAAATCCTTTGTTTGTAATCAGATCATGGTGGTTGATACTTTAAATGAAAGAGAACCTCAGCACTTATATATTACTTATTTGAAAACCAATACTAAGTAATTGAAAGACAAGATAAATTCATTATTTTTGAAATACTAAGTATCTCCTAAAACTCTCTAATAGGAAACACTTAGCATAAACACACGAAGTGTGTTTTTTACTGTATTTATGCTAAGTAACCTTAGCATAAATACAGTATAAATTTAAATCGTTTATAAGTTTTGTTTTATCAGGCTGGCCAATTATTAGCTATTGGTTTTATTAATATAATTGGAAAAAGGTTGATCCACAAGGTTTCTTCGATAGATCATAAAATGTTGATTTGAGTGTGCGTAAGCGCTTTACCGTGCACATACGTTTTATTTTGGTCCGTCTTGAATATTATTAAAATGTTGTAAAAGTGTCCATTCCGTAAAAAAAATTATATAAATAAAAAGTTCGCGTTACAAGCTCTCTGAAAAACGTAATAAAAATAACACTTGTGTAGTTTATGTGATAATAATTTCAAATTACAATTTCAATCTGCCGTTAAAATCAAGAATAGTGAAGTGTCGATGTTGCAAACAGTGAAACAGACAATGCAAACAGGTCAATAACCGACCTTGAAAATTACGGACAACTTCTATTATTAGAAAGTGTACGCTTATTTCGCCCTCGCTTAGTAAGCTTCTACGGTCGAGTGGCCGAGTCGCTATTGCCGCACAATATCACAGCAGTTTGCAGTTCAAACCTCGGCATCCTCATAAACTTTTTTACTTTGATTTCCGGCATGTTTTGATTTTTTTTAGGGAACTATGACTTAAAACATGAACTTTTATTAACCTTGGCATAAAAATAATTATTTTTTTTGTTGTTTTTGCTGAGTTATTGAAATGAATACCCAAAAATGTGCCGGATGCCCTAATGTCCTAAAAGGAATGAGTTTCTTACACTGTTGCCGATGTCAAGACAAGTATCATTACACGTGTATGAACTTTATCAAAGAAGACTTCGCTAAATTGTCTGAGGAGGTCAAAAAGTCGTGGGTTTGCCCGTCTTGTCGCTGCAAGGAACCCAAACAGGACAATTCTAATACACCGATACGCTCTCAGCTACAAACTTCTGCCAATAAAAATATTGATCACTCTATCGGATCTCACCACGACAACGTAACATTACGCTCAAAAACGCGTCCCAGTGCACCCGCTCCTAGCGCCACTGCAAAAACAAGTAATAGCAGCTGTGGATGCCTAACAGCCGACATCATCCGCGACATTATAAGGGAGGAACTGGATCGTAAATTTAACTCCGCAATTACCGACATTCAAACAAAACTTACAAACATCGACGAATATATCAACTTTCTCAATACCGAGCAAGAAAAAGTCGCAAATGAAATTAAAACACAGAATACAACTATAGAAAAGTTAAAAAACGACAACGCGGCTCTCCTCTCTACAACTCGTGATTTATCTCACCGGCTACAGCAGATAGAACAGTTGTCTCGCGCGCACAATTTAGAAATACAGTGTGTCCCAGAACACAAAAGCGAAAACCTTCTAAGCACCGTCAAGCAATTGGGTAATACCATCAAGTGTCCTGTAACCGACTCCGACATACAGTACTGCGGTCGGATCGCTAAATTCAACACCAGCAGTCCTCGCCCTAGGTCAATATTAGTGAAATTTGGTAGTCGCCGCCTCAGAGACACTTACCTGGCTGGAGTAATAAAGTTCAATCGCAACAACCTCTCGGATAAACTGAATACATCCCACCTCGGATACGGCAGTGGTAAGAAGAGTGCTGTATTCGTTTCTGAACATCTTACTCCAGAGGCGAAGTCGCTTCACGCCGCCGCTCGTCTGAAAGCCAAGCAGCTAAACTACAAATTCGTTTGGGTGCGCGATTGCAAAGTTTTCGTGCGAAAAACAGAAACCTCCAGCTTCATTTACATCAAAGACAGTGCAACTCTGGATAGATTAACGTAGCTTTGAAAAATTATTTTCATTTCTAATATAATTTTATTATTCCCGATTAACTTCCTGACATTGTATTGTTTTAGAGTCATTCACTGTTACTGTACTGTTTAGTTAACAATCCTTAGTCATAGTTAATTTTACTTTACTTTACGTTTATGATTCAGTACTATTATCAAAACGTCAGAGGTCTGCGAACCAAAACGATTGATTTTTATAATAATATTGTGTGTAGCAATTATGATGTGGTTATCTTGACTGAGACATGGTTGAATAGCGGCGTTTTCGATTCAGAACTTTTTGACAACCGTTACGTAGTTTACAGGCGCGATAGAGAGACCAGCGGCTTCCATAGTAAAAAAGATGGAGGGGGTGTGCTTATAGCTGTTTCTAGACAGATTCCTTCCATACGCCTGCAGTGCTTCGAGTCCAAATGTGAGGACCTATGGGTCAGGCTTGATTGTCAGAACGCCGACGGCGAAACAGAGCACTTATATTTAAATGCAATTTACTTGCCTCCACCTGTTCAGAAACATGTTCTCGATGAGTATCTTCATAATTGCAATAGAGTGGTTGAAAAAAATAACATCAAAATGCTTGCACTTGTGGGAGATTTCAATATGAGCTCTATCAAGTGGAGATTTGATGACAGTTCAGATTCCCTTGCTGATGGAAATAGCGGCAGTCTCACAACTTCACTCTTGGACTTCGCTGTGTTTCATGATCTTAGGCAGTACAACAAGGCTCCAAACAGCAATGGAAACTTCTTGGATTTAGTTTTAAGCAACATTGACATTACCGATGCTAAAACCACGGACGATCCGATTACCAAGATCGATCCACTACACCCTCCATTGCTGTTTAAGTCGAATACGCGAGCTCAAAGTTCCCTACATTATAACGAAAGCAGCAGATTTTGTTTCCATAGGGCAGACTATGAGTCAATTATTAAAGACCTGGAAGAAATATGCTGGGAGGAAGAATTTAAAAACTGCCTAGCGGTTGATGACATGCTGTCTATTTTCTACAAACATATACAAACTGCGATCGTTAGGCACGTCCCTAAATACAAAGCTAAATCTAAGAAATACCCCATATGGTTCACACGGGAATTAATCAGTCTACTACGAGAAAAATATAAATACCGTATGAAACTGCGTAAATTTAATCATAACCCACTCGATCAACTGTCTTTTGAGTTACTTAGAACACGTTCGGAACGACTGATTACTAGTTGCTATAATCAGTACATTTCTAGACTAGAGCAAAGTTTGCGATCTAATCCCAAACTGTTCTGGTCTTTCACCAAAAGCAAGCGAAAAAATGACAGTCACTATCCTTCACGAATGGTTCTGGAGAATAACGCGGCTTCTAATGGTGTCGACATTTGCAATCTATTTGCCAAGAGCTTTTCTTCTATTTATCAAGCAACCAAACACCCGCCAAACATTTCTCATAATATCAGGGTCCCATCTTCAACCAGCAACTTTCTTACCACCGTAAAGTTTAAAGATGATCAGGTTTTAAAAATATTAAAGAGATTGGATGTCAGCAAGGGCTCGGGCTCTGACGGTCTGCCGTCACTTTTCGTTGCACGTTGTGCGACCGCCTTGGCAAAACCTCTATGCCTAATACTGAATAGATCACTAGTCACGGGCACATTTCCATCTGCTTGGAAGGTTGCTCTGGTGGTTCCACTATTTAAAAATGGCGAAAAACATTTTATACAGAATTACAGACCAATTTCCATCTTGTCTGTCTTTGCCAAGGCGTTCGAGCAGCTGCTACACCCAATCCTATTTTGGCATTTCAAGAACCTCATAGACTCCCGTCAGCATGGCTTTGTAAGGAGCAGGTCGACAGCAACTAACCTCACTTCATTTATAGAATCCGTCTCTCACAAACTCGACGATCGTTCTTCAGTGCATGCAATTTACACGGACTTTAGTAAGGCCTTTGATCGGGTCAATCATGAAGTGTTGCTTTCCAAGCTCTCCGCGTACGGCATTGGCGAGCCCTTGCTGGGCTGGTGTCGGTCGTATTTATCGGACAGATCTTCCAATGTGGTGGTAAATGGTTTTTCCTCGGATTCTTTCCCTGTTGCATCTGGTGTCCCGCAAGGGTCACACCTGGGTCCTTTGATGTTTAATGTTTTTATTAATGATATTGGAGAGTGCTTCAGAAATTCCGAGTACTTATTATTTGCAGACGACCTTAAGTCTTTCAGAAAAGTAGACACCCAGTCAGACGCAAATTTATTGCAGAACGACATCGACAACTTAGTGGACTGGTGCGAGGCGAACCATATGGACTTAAATGTTTCCAAGTGTTGCTGCATGAAATTCTCACGAAAAAAAAAAGTCTCTGAACATGAATATGGAATTGGTGAGGATACTTTGGCGAATGTTGTTACTGCAAGAGATCTCGGAGTTCGCATGGACGAGAAACTTAACTTTAATCCTCACATTAATGATATTTGTTGCAGGGGCTTCAAAAGCCTTGGCTTTATCCTTCGTCATTGCAAGAATTTTAAGTCTCCCAGAACTAAAATTCTTTTATATAATTCGTTTGTTCGTAGTGGTCTGGAGTACTGCGGTGTGGTATGGAGTCCTTTTTATGAAGTGCACTCAAAAAGAATTGAAAGCATCCAAAAGCGATTCTTATGGCACCTAGCATACTCGTGCCATTTAGGCAAGAATATAATAAAATATGCTGATAGGTTAGACCATTTTAAAATGGATTCTCTTCTGGATCGAAGACGTCTGCATGATATGCTTTTCCTTTACAAGCTAGCGAATGGCATCCTTGACGCGCCAGGCTTACTGGGTTCGCTTTCTTTCTCAGCTCCCCTAAAACTCCCTCGGGCATCGAAAGGGAAGGTGCTTGTGGGCCGACCTTGCAAATCCAACCTCGGTCAGAACGCGCCTATTAACCGTATGATACGAGAGTTTAACGTCTTAGCGAAAACCAAGGACCTGGATTTATTCGGGGGTGGCATTCGCGGCTTCAGAAGGTCTATCCTATCATAATTTAGTGGAAGTGTTTCATATATTTTATTTTATTTTATTTAATTCAATTTAATATCAATTTAAATTCAATAGCGGTATTTTAATTCTTTGTTGCGTATTTTTATTATCAATTAATTTTTCGCCTTAATTAAATTCTAATGTTATTTTATAATATTTTATAAATGTCGATAAAATTTTAGATTAAGTATTTAATGTGCAATTGCGTGCGGTCTTCACCTATAATTGTATTTGCATCTAGTTTTTTTTTTTAAATGATGTCCCTTGCTATAGCTGATGTAAAATACGTTGGTGTTCTGAATAAATAAATAAATAAATAAATACCGAAGAAAGGTTATTTAGTTTGATTTAAATGTAAAGCTACATTAGATAATTCACTTTGCTTTACATTAGCATCTGAGATTCTAGAATTATTACTACTAAGAAGACTGATTAATACTTATTAAGTTAACTTGAGTTGAGTGATTAATTTAAGAAAACTAAATTTTTAGTAGTGCCATTTTTTAACAAAAAGACTGATTCAATTATGTAAAATAAGAAACGTAAGTTTTTGTGTTATTATGTGATCATAAGGGCGACTTAAGGAGCAAGAAAGAAGTTTTTATTTGAACTAAATAATAATGTCTTTTATTAAACCTAACATGATCTCTGTCCAATATTATTACTAAGTTATTTTCGGCATCAGTTAGGTAGTACCTAACAGAATATCTGAAACATGATTTCTATTTTTTCAAATATATTAATAAAACCAATAGCTAATAATGTTTTATTATCACTACCAGCCTGATAAAATAAAACTTATAAACGATTTATTATATCTACTTACTGTAATTTTGCTATTGACGGCAGATTAGTAAGGTACGTAAGTAGGTACTAACAAAAAATATTAGCATACATGCAGTATCGCATCTTACTGTCTGTATTTTATGAAACCAGAAGGCGATAATTATGACAGTGCTAAACAAAATTACAGTATCGCAGCATACTGTTTTTCAGACTAGACCATTTAGTAAATATTGGTAAACTGCTTAGAATCAAAACAGTATATCTTCTTAGTGTTTATTTGCTCGGGTCATATCCAATTTTTAAACAGTAAATGACTTAACATATTAGTGGTATAGATGTCATACTGTAGTTTTGTCAAAAGACTCTGAATAAGAACTTTTGCAGTAAGTGTACGCACTGTAATCATGCTTGGTAATATTAAAAAAGTGCTCGACTTACTGCTAATTTTTAATTGTTAACTTTGGATTAAAAAACGATTTAAATGAATGAGTTAGATGAAAATGTAGATCTCGTTATCGTGATCACGGCTGTATATCTAACTCAGTTTTGACAAAAACCCGACTTACTGTAACTATGCTATTTGACAGCAGAAAACAGCACCGTTTGTTTTTACGAAATTGTTAAAACCAGTTATGTGTCTTCTTCGGTCGTTTGGCTATTTATCAACGATCAATTAAGAGGATATCTGCGCTCTTGCTAGAGATTATAAAAACTGTCTCGATAATGTCTTGGTAACAAGAAAATTTTTAGAATCTTTAGGTTTCATTATTAATGACAAAGAGAGCTGTACAGTCCCTAATACAGTCTGCAAATATCTTGGTTTTTTTAATAGATATGACAAAATTTAAAATAAGTTTATCCAATGACAAAATAAACATAATCAAAAAAGTGTTACAACATTTTTAAATTAAAGAACGATGTAAAATTAGGCACTTCGCACGACTAGTAGAACTTCTCACTGCATCTTGCCCCGCCGTCTAATATGGTTGGTTATACACCAAACAAATGGAAACGTGTAAATATCTTGCAATTTATAATACGATTATCTACGATAGTTGCATGTCGTTACCGTATTTGAAAGACGATTTTTCTTGGTGGTTAAAATCTATTGGAAGGGTGGATAATCTTATCAGGCAAGATAATTACTGCTTAGAATTTCTTTTTAAGAAAAGGGGGGGCCGGCAGGTGCTGTGGGGACTGCTAGTCAGTCGAGTATTGTAAAATCAGTTGAGCACATAAACTATTTAGAGCTCTTAGCTTCCTTTTTGGGCTTACAAACAATTGCTAGAAACTTAAAAAATTGACAAATTTTGTTACGTATTGATAATATAACTATTTCTTATATAAACCGTATGGGCGGAGTTCCGTTCCCACACCTTACTGAAATAACTAAGAGGTTGTGTGGCAGGCATATAAGCAAGCCCAAGTTATGACAGTAAGACAACTATTTATCATGCAAGTTACAATACGTCAACACAAACTCCTGACCTACCCTTATGCCTTAACACAGCAGCCCTACACTCGTAGACCGGCAAAAGTACGTCATATCGACAAACACAACACCATCTTTATTCGACGTCATACAATTTTTCACTCAAAACACTAATAAAAATATATTGTACCACTACTACTCAACATTTTCTCCTCTACCATTCTGTATATTTAATTTTTAGCAATCTCTTTAAAAAAGTCCCTTACACCACACAATATTTTGATGGTAATCTTCAACGTTGTGTCATAAAGGACACTTAATTCAAAATTTATATTGAATTTTTAATGTAAGCACCAAATCTATTTTAAAATTTGGCTTAAATACCTTGAAGTTTCCTTTCTGTCCTTTACAAAATACTAAATTAAAATAAGTGTACTTTACGCCATTTTAGCTTTTTATTACACAATACCAAAATTGGGCTTTTTGCCATAAAGTTTTTTTTTATTGGTTTTTTTTAGTGATTTTTATTAGTTTCCCTTTTGTCCTTTACACCATGGAAAGTTAGTACGTTACGCCACTTCATGGATTTATTTTGTTTCTTTACATCATAATCTGAAGAACCTTACGCGGCATAAAATAAACTTTTGCGACATCACAAGTTTTGCCAAATAATAGGAAAGTTAAAATAATAACAACGAGATTCATTTTATACCATTATTCATTTTTATTATTCATATAATACATGGTAACACTGCTGAGATGGACGCGAATGATCGATATTGTTAGTTTTATTCGTTCGTTTGGTCGGTCTTATTTATTTTTTATTCAGCCTGTTAATATCCGGGGGTTAATCTTGTCAACAAAGTCGTATTGCGAGTGATTTGTAAAAAGTGAATTTGTTTTTTATTTTTGTCAAGGGTTGTTGACAATGGACAATTAAGAACAAAACAGTTTACCTAATTGTTTATTGAGAAGAAAAAGGAAATAAAGTTCGTTAACCCAGTTTCTTAATAATAACATGTTGTCCGGGTGAGTGATTTCATAATTACTATTATAGTTAATATGTGTCAATAATTGTTCAAAGTTACTTGATTTAATTATATGATATTCTACATTTACTGATTTGAGTAAGTTTTCGTGACTGTCGATTTTGTGTTAGGTACCTACCATTAGACTTTAGATGAATGTTTAGTTATTTTACAAGTAGTAGTATCAAAATACTCGTAGGTATCTCAAAAATGTTTTTTTAGCTTGATTGATTGTGTTCATATTGTTAACAATGCACACTTCACGTATATTTTTGTCATTACTTTTCGTGTTTAGTAAATTATCCTGGGGCCTTACCATGAACATAACAGTATTGTTGCAGTTAAGAAAACGAAAGACGTTATCTGGTTTTCATAGTATAAGAAGTGTGTTTTTTTGCAATTTCCCCACGGATGATAACATGTGGCATACAATTTATTGGATAGCTGCTATTTCTCGTACCAACTGGCAATAAAAAATCATTACCGTGTTTGCAACCAGCAATCACATATACCTACAATAAACACTGCGGGCGCTGCGGGCTCCGGTGGTCCTACGTGAGCTTATCGTCGCAGATGGTTTTCCCTCACCACCGCAGCATCGGTTTGCTGGCCAGCTTCTCCTCAGCTCACGGGTCGCCGCCTCGCACCTCCGCGCTTACGCGGGCTTAAATTACACGCTGGTAGGACAGACAAGACTACGTGGAGACGGTTTACCTATATCAAATTAAATTTTATATGACATTTTAGTCTTTACTCTGCTATTCCAGACGAAGACGCATTCAGAAAATCAACGATCATTAAAATTAGTACATCCGTTCTTGAGTTATAAGTGGTGTAACTAACAATACTATAGTAAAATTTTTAAACACTAAAAAAAGACGACCTCAGGCGGGAAACGAACCATGCACCTTCCGCATTCTGGGCGACTGCCTTAACCACTTGCTTGGTTCGTTTCCCGCCTGAGGTTTTTTTTTTAATAGTGGGAGGCAAACGAGCAGGCGGGTCACCTGATGAAGAGTAATCACCTCCGGCCATGGACATCCGCAAAATCAGAAGAATCGCAAACGCGTTGCCGGCCTTTTTTTGGAAGGAATTGGAATTGGGAGAAGAGGGGGGGAAGGAAGTGGCCTCCGGAACCCTCACTGGCCGGCGAAACAAAACAGCATCAAGTGCCATTATTTCACGCCGAATATTCGTGAGAGGGTGGTATTACTAATTATATGGGCCTCTTTGTATTTTTACCATCTAGTACATTGTTTGTTGCCTGAAATAAAGAATTATTATTATTATTATCCTCTTTATTTAACATAATTCTAAAGTTTAATTTTTTACAATATTTTATATAAAAACCTATTTACAATATAAAATATTATAAAAAACTTAACCTAGGTTGCCACCGGCAGCGGGGGTAGACCCAAGCTATCGCGGTGGTTAGGGCTGCAGAGTGAGGAACCTCCTGACAATACGTGCCGTGTCAAGGAGTACTGCCTTTTGCATCTGACCCTTGACCCAACCTTTCAGCGAGAGCCTCTCTAGGTGTTGATCGAGGCTCTTCGCTATAAGGCCGTGTGCCGAAACGACTATCGGTACAATAATGGTTGAATCCACATCCCACATGGCGGTAACCTCGTGAGCCAAGTCAAGGTACTTACTGAGCTTGTCCTTCTCGGCTTTCACGAGGTTCTCGTCATGAGGTATGGTGATATCAACCAATATTACTTGGCGCTGAGATCGGTCGATTACCACGATATCAGGCTTATTAGCGGCAATAGTCCTGTCCGTGATGATAGAACGATTCCAGTAGAGCGTTGCATGACCATTTTCGAGAACTGGCGCAGGTACGTACTTATAGTACGGCACCTCTGATTCAACAAGGCCATATCGAAGAGCAAGTTGCTGGTGAATTATTCTGGCTACTTGGTTGTGTCTGTGCAAATACTCTTCGTTAGCAAGATGAGAACAACCGGAAATAATATGTCGGAGTGATTCTCCCGGACGGCGGCATGCCCGACAGATGTCGACCGTACCGTCCCTCATAATATATTTCCGGTAGTTATTCGTCTTGATAACTTCATCTTCAATAGCACAGACAAAACCTTCGGTTTCCCCAAAGAGGTCACCGAAACGTAGCCAGTTCACCGAGGCAGGCAAATCTACATCAGGCCCAGTTAGAGCCCGATAGTAGCGCCCGTGTAGCACCTTGCTCTTCCATATGTCCTTGCGATCGAGAGTGCTTAGCACCACTGGTTTGCGCCAGTTTTCTGTTGCCAAGGAGAGCGGCGTAAAGTGTCTATCAACTGCCACGACATCCAAATGCATCCCGCACTCACTGTTAAGGAAATAATCCCTGAGACTGCACACCTCACGGTTATGTAGGTCCTTGGCATTTAAAAAGCCGCGACCCCCACATCTCCGCGGGATGTACAGCCTCATAACAGATGAGCGCGGGTGTAACATTCTGGAAGTCGTGAGCATTTGACGGACTCTTCTATCCAAGGCGTCCAATTCGGTCTGAGTCCACCTTAGTATGCCAAAGGAGTATGTGAGTAGAGGCATAACCCAGCCATTAAAAGCACGCGTCTTATTGCCACCCGATAAAAGACTGTTAAGTACTTTTCTTAGGCGGCAAAAAAATCGCTCCCGTAATGACTGTTTTATGTCCCCATCCACAACACCCAAAGACTGTGACATACCAAGATATTTATATGTTTCAACTTCGAAGAGAGATCTGAAGTTTATCGTTTCGGAGAGTTGTAAATTGGTTGAATTTACTACTCTCCCACGCTGTACATGCATAACCGCACACTTATCCACACCAAACTCCATCTTGATGGCACTGCTGAAAGTCTCAGTAATTTTCAGCAGTTTCACCAAGTCTTGGCGGTTTGGTGCGAAAAGCTTGAGGTCATCCATGTACAACAAATGCGACATAACTTCACCCCCTCTCCGCAGTTGACAGCCTAACTTTGAATTTCTCAACAAAGTACTGAGAGAATTCAAAGCTAGGCAAAACCATAAAGGACTCAGACTGTCGCCCTGGAATATGCCACGCTCTATCCTTATAAGATCCTGCGTGGCAGAAACACTATCTCGACATCCTGGTTGACTCAAGACCGTGGTCCACTGCCGCATACATGATATCAAAAAGGATTTTAAAGTTATATCAATTTTATATAACTCTAAAATCCTCACCAACCATGAATGCGGCACCGAATCATAGGCCTTCTTATAGTCAATCCAGGCTGTAGAGAGAGTCCCTCTGCCACGCCGGACGTTCTGGCATATGGTCATGTCAATGAGGAGAAGCTCCTTAGTACCACGGGACCCAACCCTACATCCATTCTGAGTCATGTCCAAAATATTGTTTGCAACAATGTGCGTATTAATTTTTGTTCTCAGAATGGATGTAAGGAGCTTGTATAAAGTAGGTAAGCACGTGATGGGTCTATAATTTTTCGGTTCCGTGGTACTACCTGATTTATGGAGCAGAAAAGTGACACCAGTAGTCAACAAACTTGGGAGTGAGCCGAGCTCTATGGCTTCTTGGAATTGCGTTGCCAGTAACTCGTGTGAACATCGAAACCATTTGATCCAGAAGTTGTGCAATCCGTCCGGTCCTGGGCATTTCCAATTTTGGGCCGTACGGATTGCACAACTTACGTCAGCTGTACTTATATTTATAGGCTGCATGGTCTCGATAGGTTCAAACGCGTCACTGACAACACTCATCCATTCACCTTCCGTGTGCTCGACGGACACCGACCAAATGCTGCGCCAGAAATTAGTCATGGCATCAACATCTGGTAGCTGTCCGTCGCTCACACGTTGATCAGCTCCTTCCCAACGTCTGTATACTTTTCTTTGGTCACTTTGAAAGAGGCGATTTTGTTGGTATCGGTCCACACGCACTCTGTAGCGACGTAAACGGTTTGCCCACGCATAGACTTTTTGCTTCAGAAAGTCAATAAGTTCCGTCACACAAGCCATATAGTTTTCCGGACGAACATCAGTCCCAACAAAGGCTTGTGTAACGAATCGCATGACGCGAGGTCGATTATTGCCATTTCTGAAGCAAATTAGCTTTGCAATGAGTGTCCTGAACTTATTAATACGCCCCTCGATCCTCAATTGCCAAGCAGGGGCAGTCCCGGTTCGCCGCGGTACTCGGTCAGAATCCTGGAATTTGACACGAGCAACGCGACACACCGTGATGGCCCCACAATAAAGGATCGAGTGGGTATCAATTAAACTTTCACTGGTTCCAAGATAAGGAACCAGTAAATCGTTCAAGGCACTCATTAACGCCAAATTATGTCTATTCGTGGGCAAACAAGGTATACGCGGCCTAGAGTTACGCGTGTCACGATACTGTAGAATAGCATCGTTCAAAGCGCTCCTCATTTGCTCATTCGCCTGCGTACTTACATTCGTATTTATGAAATCTTCATCGTCGGGTACCGGATCTACTCGCGCCACCAAAACCGGCGTCACGGCCGGTAATTGTGGGGCAGGGCGATCCTGCACCGAAGAAGAAGCCGCACAAATACGTTGTGACTCCAGGCGTAGCCGATCAAGTGCTGACTGATCCAGCAAGTTGTTACGCTGGATCACCCGCACTTGATCCGACAATCGTTGGGCAGACACGTCTATGGTCGGTTCAAGGGCCTGAAACAAAGACAGCATCCTAATACGATACGCAGTAAGGTTAGTTCCTCCCTCTGTTGCCCTGTAGTAGGCGCACATGCAGTTCTCATTTATTTGTTGAGTCCATCGCATGCGGCGCACTACACCACCGGTAGCGGGGTCGTACGCGGGGCAGATGGCCCCACTGATCCCAAGCGTGCCGGCAGCGGTGGTCGTCCACGTCGCGCAGGTCGTTGTGGCGGCGGAGACGGCGATCGCCCGCTCACGCTGCTCGACTCGTCTCTGGTAAAATCATCAGACGAGGAGCTTACGGTCGGCGGAGCGGGCGATGATGGAGGGCGTGCGCTTCGTCTTGCTCTTCGTAGTATCATACTTTCATTTTTATTTTAGTACATTATGTTTATTGTTTCAGGTCCGTGATTGTATGTTTGATCAATTTTTGTATGGCATATTGTGTTGACATACGTCACCATTCTTCAATTTTGTTATTGTTGATTTTCTCATTTTTAAATTATTGTGGTAGTTATATATATATGTTTTTGATATATTTTTAGCTGGTTTTCTCGATAAATAAGTTTATAAACTGTTGTAATTTGTCAAAAGACTTGTTACAAAATAAAATAAAATACTTGAAATAAAAATGATGTGACAGGTGACAAGATCTTTTTTTTTTTTTTTTTTTTTTATTATTATTATTATATTATTACGCCGGGCGAACCGACCCAATGCGTGCTGCAACGCAGCGTGGCTCTACCACTCAGTCAGTGTCAGTCATTTAGCACCACCCAGGGATTACGTGTAGGGTCTCAAGGGTAAACCTACGGACGCGAGCATCTTTAACCCCCAAATTGTCGTCCAAAACCCAAATGTTTTTCGTCTTTTTACAGTGTTTAAAAATTTTACTTATTATATTTAATACAAAACGCTATATAAATAAAAACCGGCCAAGTGCGAGTCGGACTCGCGCACGAAGGGTTCCGTACCATTATCTATAAAACTTTGATCGATGTTTTAATAATAGTGTATTTTTTTTAATTTATTAATTTATGACCTATTAAGAGAGTTTACGCATTTCGGTTTCACATACAAACTTCCAAGTCGAAAATTTTAAAAACCATTAAGCCAATTTTAATGAAACTTTGCATGCTGAAGTAAAACACAGGGATCTATATAGCTTGTTGAAAACATTAAAAAAAAACGTTTTTTTAGCTGTTTGTATGGGAAACCGAAATGAGTAAACCCTCTTAAAAAATCTACTTACCAGATCTCGTTCAAACCAATTTTCGGCGAAAGTTTGCATGCTAATGTACATCATATGTCTTTTCAGAGCTAGATCCACGTATAGGTTGGATAAAAAAAAATTAAGTTTAAGTTCTAAGTATGGGGAACCCCCAAAATTTATAAGTTTCAACAGTATAGTTCTTATAGTTTCGGAAAAAAGTGGCTGTGACATACGGACGGATAGACAGACAGACAGACATGACGAATCCATAAGGGTTCCGTTTTCTGCCATTTGGCTACGGAACCCTAAAAACATTATCACGACTTAGTTTTATTTAAATAGATATAGCTTTAGGTATGGAACAAGTTTTTATTATATCAAATGAAGCATACACGTAATGTTGTTGTAGGAAGTGTATTTAGTTTGACCAAGTAAAAATATATCCAATGAACGTTATATGCTTTATAATTAGTTCAATTGTAATTATATGAAATGAAACGCACCCGTAGTAATAACGTGTTTTATTTTAATTTCATTTAAAAGAAATGATCATACATTATTATGAAATTGAATGATACCTACTGCTGTATTTTATTTTTATTTTTAGTAGCTCTCTGTTAGAGAGTTTAGTCTTTTAATACTGAACTAAGATAGTCATAAAATAACAGGGGCATTGTCCATCTTCAACATCTATCGTGATCGCTTTCAAGTAGAAGCATACATTACTTCGCTAGTTTGCTTATTTGAAACTATTTTTTGCGAAGCAATGTAATTCTACTATGTTTGCTCAAAAATTTGTAGGAAAATCTTAGTTTCATAGGTTATAGAGAAGGCAAAAAAACTAAACAAAACCATAGGTGAGTACAAAGTACTAAAGGAGAACCGGCACTTTCCATAGAAAAAATGCTTAACTTGAATACAATAGAATTTGGTCATAAAATAAAACTAATATTATTTACTACCTAAACCAGGTTTTGTCTTATTTTTATCGAATCGCGGGTAAGAGTTATTTAATTATTAATATTTTTAAAATGGAAACATTAAGTGTTCAAATAGCAGACATGTTACTTTAAAAATGTCTAACGTAGCAGCATAAACCATAATTCTTTTGCTTTTAAAAAGGCAAATGTTAGCAATGCCGTCACGTCATGTTTGATTTGACAGTTAGCGGCTGTCATTTGTCAACAACTGTAATTTTTTGACAGATATTCCAGATAGATAATGAATAACCAATTAAAAAAGTATACAACTTATGCATTAAACGCCGGGTCTCCTTTACTAAACTTTTAAGTTTCAAGTTTCGGTTAGATTTCGGATAGGTTGTTTCATAGTCAAATTAGCCAGAAACGATGTTAACTACACGCCCTTAACGGAAATAGGTCGACTTAACTTGTAACCCAGTATATGGACAAACAGCATCTTTCGATATCGATAAAATGTCAAAAGGGATCACAGCACAATGAAATTGTTTGTTGTCAAACGGAGTGCACACTCAAATTAATGTCATAGCATTCCTTCTATGCTTTAGTTATTATTCCGAGGTACATACATTACATACATACATACTATCGCAGACTCCGTCGCTTTACCAGTCTAAAGGTCAAAATCCCTTGCACACCGCGTCGTCTATTTGGTACGGGCACGCACCCGGACGGTCAGTGCGCTTCATACGAAAATCGCTGCAAAGTGGTAAAGCGACGGTGACCCCGACCGTACATACATCACGCGCTTCCCGGAGGGGTAGGCAGAGACCACAGATTTCCATTTGCTACGATCCTGATACACATCCTTTGCTTCACTTACTCTCATAATACCGCATCAGCACGCATGGCACTTGCCGCAAACTCCAAACCTCTACAAACGTTTGGATTTGTGATTTGTTCGACTGATCGGCTACAAGCGATTGCAAATCAAGCCAAACGCTCTTTCCACACGCTTGAATTTGTGACGGCTCGTTGAGGTTTGCCAAGCGTGTGTGGACGCGGCATTAACAATATTCATACATGCTCGGTACAGGGTACTCTTGACCTGACCTGTGTGGAGTGGAGGTGGTGTGGAGCTTTTGACTCATAAAATAATTATAGTTTGTATATATAGGATACCAGGTAGTAATCCAGATATATTTTTTAACAAACTTAACATTCTTCTTACAAAACTAACTACAAAAACAAAAAGATAATTTTATGCGGAGATTGGAATATTGACACTTTAAAAATAAACAAAATATCACAAGAACCTTTAGTATTTTAAAAAATTATAATATGACATTACATATCAAGTCACCTACAAGATAATTGGCTTGTCTTGACCAGTTTGCAAGTAATTTCAAACAAGTTCAGTCCAATGTCCACCATCTTGCTTTATCTGATCATGAAACTAGACAAATACTTACAATTAAAATTAATAAAAAATATAAATTACTACAATGGTTGGAAACAAAAAGAGATTTTAGTGATGACAATATCAGAAAGTTTCTTAATTGTATATCAGCCCTTACATTTTCTGATGTGTACGATCACTTAACCTTAAACGGTGCCTTTGAAACATTCCACCAATTATTTTCATTATTTTATAAACTATGTTTTCCCGAGATAAGAATTAAAGTAACAAACCGTAAACGTAAAATAAATTGGATTACAAAAGGTCTTAAATTGTCTTGTAAAAGATACCTTTACTTAAAATATAAGCAATCTGGATCTAATAAATTTAATTCTAAGTATTATAAAGCATATAATAGTGTATTAAAAAAATGCATACATAAATCACAACAAATACAAAAAAAAAATTATTGACAAAAACAGAAATAAATGTAAGGCGTGTTGGCAAGTTATCCAAGATAATATTAATAATACTACATCAGTTAATCAAATTGGATTAATTAATATTAATAATAAGACATATCGAGGGTGCAGTGTTAAAACCCGATAAATGCAAAAAATCAAAAATTCGTTTTTAAAGGCCACTAGAATCAAAATTTTTTGCTTTTCTTAGTGATGATATCAGTTAAACCGAATATTACGTGTAACAGAGAAATACTGACTAAAAAAACCCAGTAAGTGCATATCTAAGAAACTATTTTAGTTGAAAACACTCTAAATGTATTTATGGCTAAACTTTATAACATTTGTTTTGCGAGAGAACCACTTAATGTGTATTTATTGGTTTTTAAAACTCAACGATAATCACGGTATTCACACTAACACAAAATATAAAACAGATAACTTTTTATAACGGATTCCACCATGAAAGTTAATTCATGACAAACAAAATTTGTCTAACATTAAAAACAATTAAAACTAGTTATTGGGTTTTAGCTCTAAATTGTTTTTCATAACTACACGTAGTACGAAGATTTGAAATCCGATAAAAGATATTTATTGGTTTTTATTATCCTTACATTATCGTAAATATTCATGTACTTATGTTTACTTACTGGGTATTTGTACTATCCGATAGTCAAGATTTTATTCCAACGCTTGTCCGGCGACGAACCCAATAACGAACAACGAACTTTGGCTCTAGCAACACACGTACACTGTGGTCTGTGGACCGACGAGAAGATTTGCGTACTGGAGGAATAATGGGGCAAGATACGGTGGAGCATTGTGGGATTATCTGAGGTCCGAGAAGAGGGGGAGGACTCGATTATCTTGAAGTCTGGTAACTTGCTCTATTTCCGGGAGAGAGAATAACTGGTGTTGGGTTTATCGTCCACAGCTCGTGAAAAACGTTGTCAAGACCGGTGTGTCGTCGAGGGTAGCGTACCTTATACTCAGAATAACCAAACTCGGTACTCGTTGAAGGTTATACAGGTATACGCTCCGATTACGGCACACCCCGACGATGAGGTGGAGGCTACGTATGAGAACATCTCTAGAGCCATACAAGTCTCCAAGACTCATTGCACACACCGTTGTCATGGAAGACTTTAACGAAAAACTGGGCACGCGACGGTTTGGAATTGGAATTCGGAACCCCCGAGGCCAACTCCTGGTGGACTTCCTGGAAAAGGAGGGACTCTTCATGATGAACTCCTTTTTTGAAAAGCTGTGGACCTTGATAAGTCCCGATGGTGCAATGAAAAACGAGATCTCTGTGATCAACACGTTCAAAACTGGCAGTGATCACTGGTTGGCCAGAGGCACATTGAACATCAATAATAAGCTGGAAAGATGTCGATTGATGAAGTCTACGCTCCGTCCTGCACCTATCCAAATCCAAAACTCCGAAAGCTTTTAGCTCGAACTGCAAAATTGCTTCAAGTGCCTGAATTATTGCGTAGACGAAGATGATTACAAAAACAGGTTTGTGAAAACTGTCCATGCGGTTGGGTCTAAGTTCTTCAAAATTCACCGTACAAAAGGACCCAAAAAGCTCTCGAACCATAATCTCAAACTGATGAAAGAGCGGTGCGTGCTGGTTCTGCGTTTCTCGGATGATGCGTCTCAGCTTCGGTGGCTCAATAGATAGATCTCGAAGTGTTTGTACGAAAACGCCACTATGACTGTGTATTTTGATTCCATAAAATAGTTCCTCGAACTAGATAAACAAGACAGTGATTTCATATGGTTTACTGCATTAAGATTTACCATTAAAATAAAAAAGTCTATCAAAACTCAACGTTGTACGAAGTGTAAAAGCAGTGACTGTAAAATAACCGCTAAGTGAAATATAACAAACAAACCACATTTATTGGACTAAATCCCGGTTACACCACTTTTCCTGCAAACAACGAAGCCGAGCTACAAGAAAATTACAAAACGATAAGATTTCTGTACATTTCATTGTTTTTCTAACCTCAAATTCAGAAAATACGGCTAAACAAAAGTGAATCTCATCATAAAAATACATGTGTCGCCATCTACGAGAATAACTTGGAACTAAATTACAAAATAGAAATACGAGTAATAATAAGAAGCATACCAAAAAGCACCAAATAATAAATTGACATTTATGATCCACACTGTTAGAGGGCAGTAAACGCCAAATACC
This sequence comes from Scoparia ambigualis, assembly GCA_963921215.1. Classification (NCBI taxonomy): domain Eukaryota; kingdom Metazoa; phylum Arthropoda; class Insecta; order Lepidoptera; family Crambidae; genus Scoparia; species Scoparia ambigualis. The sequence continues at coordinate 2,692,393 of OY992506.1, read as the reverse complement.
AATACCTAATTAATTTGCAAATATGCCAACAAATAAATGCGCTGGTTGCAAACAACAACTTCACAAAACTGAACATCTCACTTGCAAATATTGCAAAAACAAGTATGATCTACTATGTGCAAGCGTTAACCCCCAGCATTTTTATGACACAATGACGGCAGAAACAAAGAGCGTATGGAAGTGTCAAGCTTGTTACTGTAATCAACCAAAAAAGGATAACACAAACACACCAATACGCCCTTGTGAAAAGAATGCCTTTCTTTTGGATATCTCACAGCTGGATACAAACAATGTCACAATCAGGAAAACCCCAAGTATTCAGCATAATGACTCAACAAACTCAGAGGATATCAATTTGCTAGGTGATACTGTAATTATTACTCAAACAGATCCTAGTTTTCATACAAGCACAAGCGAAATCACACTACAAACACTAAGTGAATTAATACACCAAAAATTAAAAGAAAATAATGCGTCACTGATAAATGAACTGCAAAGTACAATACAATCAGAAATAAATAAAGCTATACTGTCATTAAAAAAAAATATTATGTTAGAAACAGAAAATATACATTGCGAAAATCAAGTAAGAAAAAAAGAAATAAATCAGATAAACTTACAAATAGGTAATCTGATTAAAGAAAATGTAAAGCTAAAAGAAGAAATACAATTATTGAGCAAGAAAATAGAAAACAAAAGTGAAAAAACAACAGAAACAAATAATAAAAAAACGTTCTTTATAGACTTCCGGAACAAAACGAAGAATCAGATTTTAACTTATGCAACAGTATTGAACACATATTTCGAGACATTATGAATGTTGATCTCACAGGATACATAGAGGATACTTATAGATTGGGCAAATACAACAACTCGACTAGACCCTTGGTGATAGAACTAATAAGTAAGAAGATGACAAAATACCTAATAGATCATAAACATTTATTTCAAGAAACTGGACTAGCTATTTCCAAGTACTATAATGAAAAAGAACGGAAGCAGAATAAATTATTGAGAGAAGAACTGTTTAGAGCGCGCCAGAAGGGATTACATGCAGTAATAAGAGACAATAACTTGTATATAGAAGGGAAAAAATATATTTTAAGAATTGGCCAAGAAGAAACATTACATAATAATACAATAATAAATAAGAATAAGCAAAGAGAAAGCATGGAATTAAATAATAAAAATATAAATATTGACAAATCTTGTTTTCAAAACCAATGATTTACAGTTCAAAATGCTTTTCCAGAACATACAAAGTATATATAATAAATTACACATCCTAGAAGACTTGATACAGCATCATCTAGATTATCAATTGCTATGCTTTACTGAAACATGGTTATCGCCTGAAAAATTGGAGCTGATCCATCTGACTGACTATAAGGTAGCAGCGTCTTACTGTAGGAAGACACTCACAGGAGGAGGTGTCTGTATCCTGGTGAAAAATAATATAGAATATATAGAAATAAAAGAAGTGTCTAATATGTCAATTGAGTATGTTATAGAAGTCTGTGCGGTTGAACTTGTTAAAGAAAATATAATTTTGTTAACTTTATATAATGGAAAGAAGGAAGACTTATTCTATGAAAAATTATAAATTGTTCTAGAGTATATAAATAACAAATTTTTTAAATGTAAAGTTATTATTGGAGGGGATTTTAATACTGACATGCTTCAAAAAAATATTAAAAATAATACTAGTAAAAGAAATAAGAAAAATAAACTCTCTAACTTAATGCTACAATACAAATTCCAACAACAAATAAATTGTCCTACGCGTATCACTAAAACAACTTCGACATGTTTAGATTTAATTTTCTTAAATTTCAACACAGATAATCTAAGTACTAATGTACAGGAATTAGGCTTATCAGATCATAGTGGTACAATAATACATTTAAATTTACCAAAACAAACTAAACAAAAAATATGGTACACTGAAAAAAGACAATTCAATAATAAAAACATAGAAGATTTTAGACTACAATTGGCATCACATGATTGGATAAATATTTTTAATAAAGATAAAGATATAAACTATAATTATAATACATTTAATCATACTTTAATAAATATTTTAGACAATTGTATACCGAAAAACTAACTAAATTAAAAACTTGCAATAAAAAGCATTGGCTAACGGTAGGTATAAAAAAATCATGCTATAACAAAAGATTACTTAAGTTTCACATCACAAAGTCAAATAATGAAACACTAAAAGCTTATTATAAAAAATATGAAAAAACTTTAAAAAAGGTAGTAATAACTTCCAAAAAATTACATTATATAAATAAAATTAAACAATCTCAGAATAAAATAAAAACAATGTGGCACATTGTTCGAGAACGCACTAATAAAGCTACTTCTAAATTAAAATCTAATATAAAATTAAACATAAATAATAAAACCATTTCTGAACCAAAACAGATTGCCGATATTTTTAATAACCATTTTGCATCAGTAGGACAAGATATTTTTCAAAATGCAAAAGGTCTTCCTGTCCTCCATCCATCTGAAAATTCAATTTACCTAAGTCAAGTTACATTAAAAGAGATATACAAAATAATAAAGAATTTAAAAAACAACTAAGTCATGGTGCAGATGAACTACCTCCAACTTTATTTAAACAATGTGCAAAAGAGTTTACATATCCTCTAACGTTATTAATCAACCAATCCTTCGAAGAAGGTGCATTCCCGGAACTATTAAAAAAATCTCTTATCAAACCTATTCATAAGAAAGAGTCAAAACAGATCCGAGTAACTATCGACCTATCGCTTTATCACCAACAGCATCTAAAATATTCGAGAGGGCTATGTACGACCGAATATATAAATTCTGTGAAAAATATAATATCTTTTGGTGAATGCCAAAACGGTTTCCGCAAAAATAAATCAACTATCTTAGCAGTATACAAATACATTCAGGAAATACATAATATAATTAATAATAAAAAATATGCTATAGGTATACTACTGGACATGTCTAAAGCATATGATAGAGTCCAATACAATATTCTATTAAATAAACTCTACGACATATGTATTCGAGGTCAATGTTACAATTGGTTGAAATCATTTCTCAGCAATAGAAAACAGATTAAAGAAATAGAATACTTTAATAATAAATTGCACAGAATAGAAAAAATTAGATCCAATACCAAAACGGTTAACGCCTCAATACCTCAAGGGAGTGTATTGGGATGTCTCTTATTTTTGGTGTATATTAATGACTTGGCTGAGGCTCTAAATGAGTCTTGCGTAATGTTCGCGGATGATATTTCTATCCTTATCAAAATTCTAAAAATTTAAATGAAAAAATTTACAACATTTTAGATAAAACAATAACCTGGCTGACAGAACACTACCTTCAAATTAATTTATCAAAAACAAAGTTAATGACCTTTCATCCCTATCAAAAACCAAAACTTAATTTAAAATTAAATAACAATAGCATCACATTAGATACAGTTAACGAACACACATTAATAGGACTTGTAATAGATACCCATGTTAGTTGGAAGCCTCACATAGAGAAACTACACCGAAAGTTTTGCAGCTTTATGTATGCATTACGAGAAGTAAAAAAAAAAACAGACGTAGCAACTTCAATAACAACTTATTATGCTTATGCATACGCATGGCTAAGCTATGGCGTCATACTATGGGGGGGTAGTACAGATGCTTCTAGTTTATTGATAGTACAAAAAAAGCTAATTAGAATTATAGTTAACATAGAGGCAACAGAAAGCTGTAAGCCTTACTTTGAAAAATATAAAATATTAACGCTACCCTGCATTTATATCTTTGAATTGTGTAAATTTGTCCGCAAATATCCTAACTTCTATACAAAGCGCGACGACCATATAACCAAACATCAACTTAGACATAGAAACAAACTAACGCTACCAGCTTCTAAAATGACACACCATTCTTCCAGCCCGCTAGTCATGTCCATAAATTTTTTTAATAAGTTACCTGATTCAATAAAAAACATCAGCAATGATGAAAATTTTACAAAGAAGTTAAAGGAATTACTTATAAGAAGGTGCTATTATAATGTAACAGAATATTTAAAAGACAAACATTTATAAAAATAAAAAATCTAAAACTATCTAACAAACTAACTAACTAACAAACAATCAAATAATAGATAAACATCTTAAAAAACATTTATTTATATATTAAAATATAAAATAATATAAATAATAAAAATAAGAATAAGTAAGTACTATTATAATATAAAAAAATAAATTAAAAGAATGTATGCTAATTTAATTCAAAATTAATTGGAAAAGGTCTTCCCTCTTCAAATTGCTGTGCCCCACAGGGCCCATAATGAACCTGTACCTTTAATATAAATTATAACAACTTTGTAACATTGTGGTGTGCAATAAAATATTGAGTATTGAGTATTGACAGTTCGCCTTCAGGACCAGAATTCGAAATCAGTCCGGCTGCAGCGTGGAGTGAGACAAGGAGACGTCATATCTCCGAAACTCTGCACTGCAGCACTGGAAGACGTATTAATGCTTCTGGACTGGAGAGGACTCGGCATCAATATTAACGGCCTCGGCATTAATTTTACCGACAATATACTAATCATAGCTGAGACCCTGGAGAACCTCGGCACAATGCTCGGTGATCTCAACAGTCTTTCTATAAGTTGGCCTTACAATGAACGTGGAAAAGACGATAAACATGTCTAACGCACGTGTCATACCTACTCCTCTGCAGGTCGGGACTCTACTCTTGATGTTGTTGATGAATATGTATACCTGGGATAAACGCTCCAATTAGGTAGGTCCAACTTTAAGAAAGAAGTCAATCTTCAAATCCAACTCGGCTAAGCAGCGTTCGGTAAGCTACGAAATATCTTCTCGTCCAAAATACCGCAGTCTCAAGACGAAAGTCTTCGACTATGTTGCCAGTGATGACATACGGTACCAAAACGTGGTCACTCACTTTGGGCCTAATAAGGCAGGCTTAGTCACGCAAAGAGCAATGAAGAGGGCTATGCTTAGGGTTTCTCTACGTCATCGAAATAGAAATGAGGAAATCCGTAGAAGAACTAAGGTAACCGACAAAGCCCAAAGAGTTGTCAAGCTCAGTGGCAATGGACAGGGCACATCGCCTGTAGAACCGATGGCCGTTGGGGCAGAACGGTTCAACAAGGTGGTCCGACGATCGGGTGAAGGTCGCCGGTAGACGCTGGATGCGAGCAGCACAAGACCGGTCGTGGTGGAGATCCTTGGGGGAGGCCTTTGTCCAGCAATGGACGTCCTCTTTCTAATGATGATGACGATTTTCAATAGCTTTTTTATTAAAAAAAAACAATAAGTACTAAAAAAAATTTTTTTTTTTGGGATCAGACCCAATAAGTCGGTCCCCCCATTTTACTAATTTGAATTTTATACATAAGTTTTTATGTAACAACCTAAACGACATGAAAAGTATTATCGTAGATATATATTCTTACTAAGTAACTAAATAATTTGCATTTAACTTACATATAAACCCATTTTTTATTGCCGGCAAACTTTAATATCGATTATCTCGAAAACTACTTTTACACACTTATTGGGTTTTATCACTGCACCCTCGATATGATAATCCTCAACATATAAGTAACATTTTTAATGAATTTTTTATTAATTTGACAAATACATTTCAATATAATCAGAATGACATTAATATAATTATGAATATAAATAATAATCATACTATATTTTTACAACCTACTGACGAAAATGAAATTTTGGGAATTATTAAATCTCTGAATAATACGAATTCTACAGGAGCAGATGGAATTTTTACAAAAATTATCAAATTACCGGCACAGCACATATGTAAACCATTAAGCTATAATATTAATCTGTCATTTGAATAAGGAATGTTTCCAAATGTGTTAAAGAACTCAATTGTCAAACCCTTACTAAAAAAAGAAGGTGAGGTCCACAACTATCGGCCTGTAACTCTTATCCCAGTTATAGCTAAAATATTTGAAAAGGCTATTCTAAAAAGACTATGGAATTTTGTAAAAAAAAATGATTTACTTCAGAATGAGCAGTATAGATTTCGTGAAAATAGCATTACATCTCTTGCTTGTTTTAATTTAGTAAGGGTCATTACAGAAGCAATTAATAATAAATTACCAATTACAGCAGTGTTCCTTGATATGAGCAAGGCATTTGATTTTGTGGACCACAAGCTTCTATTATATAAATTGGAAAGATATGGCATAAGAGGAAACGTACATACGTGGCTCTATAACTATTTACAAGATCGAAAGCAATGTACAAAGATAACAAAACTTGTAAGTGGTAAAAAAACAACCATTCGATCGTCAAATAAACAAAACTTTTTTGGTGTACCACAAGGAAGCGTACTAGGTCCATTCTTGTTTTTAATGTACATTAATGATCTTCCTAATGCCACACATCATAGAACTATATTATTTGCTGATGATACAACATTACTTATAAATGCAATTCGAGAGATAATTATGAGAATGACATAAATAATGCTTTAAATAGTGTCGTTAAATGGCTAAATGCTAATAATTTAAAAATTAATGTAATTAAAACAAAAATGATTTAATTTTCAAACTAATAAAGCAAAAAAGTTAAACCTTAATATAAAATACGGCAACAATACAATTGAACAAGTGAAAACTAATAAATTCTTAGGTATAATTATGGATGAACACTGTGATTGGAAAGCGCATGTTGAGCATACCTGTGACAAATTAAACAAATTTGTCTTTGCATTAAGGCGTTTACGTATTACCGTTTCTGCCGAAGTGGCGCTCAGCGCATATCATAGTTATGTCTCATCAGTGCTTGCGTATGGAATAATGCTATGGGGCAATTCAGTCGAAGCAAATAAAGTTTTTATGGTTCAAAAGAAATGCGTCAGAGCCATATGTGGTGCATGGTTCATAGAAAGTTGTAGGCCATTGTTTAAAAAACTAAAGATACTTCCGTTGACTTGCATGTATGTCAAGGAATTGTTTATATTTGTAAAACTACATCCAAATTATTTTAAAAAACAGTCCGAAGCCATTTCCAGGAACACAAGGCATGTATATAAACTGTATTTACCTGCATATAAATCCGAGATATATAAAAGAAATGCTTACCATATGGCTATTCATGTTTATAATAAGCTACCAAATACATTTAAGGACTTACCTCTCGTTACTTTTAAAAATAAATTGTCCAAATGGCTCCTTGAAAATTGTTTTTATAGTATTGGACATTAATAAATATATTAATGTAATTCAATATTATAGATAGATGCGGTATGATTTAATAAATATAATTGTGTAATTTTCTACTTATTTCAATATTATTGTGATTGTCTTATTGATTATTTTTTTGTTTAAATTCGTTCTTTGGATGTATTTTTTGTGACATTTGTTGTTGTTTTTTTATATATATAATTTTTACTTAGTAATCGTTTTACAAGAGACGATTTCTTATAAATTTTGTAAAGTCACATTTTTAAATATTTGCACACCAATAAACTGGTAGAATGCATTGGCTCAAATGTAATAATAATAAGAACTGTACCTGTACCTGTATTTTCGCAAACAAAGATATTATGATTATGATGATTATGATTTAACGAGAAGGTCACCGATCTGCCCCCTTACTCTTGAAACCGATCGCTATTGGATCGGATTGGTATTTTGAATTTAGGTATTTTTAAGTTACGACACCAGCGCTAACTTGGATCCATATTGGGTGAACTAAATAGCATTGAGTTTTGTATTTTTCTGCACTCAATATCCACGCAATATGAATCCATATTAGCTCTGGTGTCGTAACTTAGGAGTACGAAAATTCACAATACCAATCCGATCCAATAGCGATCGGTTTCAAGAGTAAGGGGGATCTTCATTATTGGTTATCTTCAGTAAGATGATATAAATATAACATACAACTAAGAAGTTTAATTTCGATTTGGTGTTTAAAACCACATGGTTTTACTTTACAGTTACTTTGTAAATCGTTATAAATAAGTGTACCTAATGTAATGAATTCGTTGTGTTTGACCAGATTAACGCACATTTCCCGCTCTATCAATGGTTGCTGTTGGCCAGTACAATTATTGGCTCGGATCAATCTGCCGGGGTAAGACTACGTTTGCTTATTTTATTATTACAAGCTTTTATTTCACTTGCAATTATGTATGTTTGTTTGGATGGAATCTTGCAACTCAATTCTGAAGCAGATATCTTAAACCGATTGATCTGAAAGGACAGTGGCGAAATCATTGTTAAATGAATTCTTTAGCGTCTATAAATTTCACAATTACAAATACGGATACAATAAATTCGTAAGATTTTTGAAACCATAGTAAAAACCTGTCTAAGTCCCGAATTAAGAACAATTTTAACATACACTTAAATTACTAGTTATTGCTGTTCTGCTTAGGGCTATGACGGCGTTTTTATTTTTTTCTCTTAAATAATGGCTTTGTGCGGTCAGCACATTTAGCCAGTGTTAAGTAAAATATTAAAGTGAATATTTTCTTTGCATAAAGTAGATAGATGATAATGAGTGATATGATAATGCAAGCCCCTTGAGTTTCAATAAAGCTGTGGGACTTTATTGAGATCTCACACTTCTTGAGAGAATTTGAAAAGTGATGTTGCACTATTTTGTTTTATTTGCTAACACTCATGCACGTTCACAATTTTTTATTTGCCAACACTCATGCACGTTCACAATTTTTTATGCAACGGTTTTATTATGGAATATTTTAACTTATCTGGATGTTTCTAATGAAATGTTAATGAGGTACTTTAGTATCCGCAACAATTTATTGTTACAAGCTTTTATAACTTTTGTGTTTACAGAGTCGTAACCTTCCAATAATAAATAATAATTATAGGGATTTAAATATCAAATGCAATATTTAAATCCCTATAATTATATGTAAGAGTGGTGTAAGATCTTTTAAATATAAAATACTCCTTCAAAATAGGTTTTAAAAGGGTAATCTCATATTTGAGTACTTGAGCGGTGTTGTGGTCAGAAAGACCAAGCGGGATCGTGATACCATGACCATCTGTTATGTTAATTATTATTAGATCCAAGCAGGAGTTTAGTCGAGTCGGCACATCTATATATGAGTAGAGGTTATACTTTTTTAAAATGTCTTTTAAACGTGTTGTGTACTGATTTGCTTCCAACATGTTTAAATTAAAATCACCTACGAGAATAATGTTTTTCTTGTGGAATTTGAAGAAAAATGTATGAAGCAATAAGTCAACTTTTTCTAAAAAGTACTTTATGTGCCTTTTTGTTTTTAAGGGTATCCTGTATATACAGACAATTATTGTATTACTTGGAGCTACATTTACAGCACAGAATTCAAAGTGAAACATCATAATGAGTTCATCAAAATAGTTGATTTTTTTTTATATTCTATACCTTTTATTTTATTTAAAATACAGGCTCCCCTGAGAATACCCCCCTCTTTTATTATCCCTAGAGTAATTACTTGCTAGTTCGAAGCCGTTTAGATGTATATTTTTAGTATCTGTACTTTTAAGGAACGTTTCTGTAAAACACAATACGTCCGGATCTGTCTGATTTTTTAATTTCAATCGCTATCAATATCAATATCAAGCTCAGTTTAGTCATTTAGTTGAGTCCTGTAAACGTTTACACAACCAAATTACATGACCATCTTATAAAGATCTTAGCTGTGATCTTTAAAATACATTCATTCTTTTATTAGTCTCGTTTACGACCAATTTACGCCTTCTTGGTGTAGTGTAAAAGTAATTTATATGACATTCATAATCTGGTTATAATGACGACCATAACACTGCTTTTTGTCAGTAATAAGATTTCTACATGACAATCATATTAAGTCCATAAATTTAACTCTTATAAAACGTACAGCTGTATAGACGTCTTTTATAAGATTTTTTGACTATCTTCACACGACTTTTTTATAATGTTTGAAAGCCCAATATTCAGATTCATATGTCTTATATAACTTATGGGTTTAAAATGCTTATATAAGTTACTTTTATAAACATTTTGATTATTTAATGATTTCACGTGGTACTCTTTTACGAACTGAACTTGTATATTTTCCGTTGTTGTGACTTTGACCATACAAGCTTTTTATATGATAGCTATGATAGTGTCAAAGAATAAAAAGATGGTTCCGTAGTAAGAAATAGTATTTTTGAAAAAGGATGCGTATGTACATATACAAAATGAACTTAATATTAAATAGGTAGCTTATCGTAATAATATCTAACACCTGCCCATTATCATATCTTTTTTCTCTTAAAATTTAGTAAGTTCATGAAGTAATCATCAAATAATCATCGCAGATTTGCAAAATGATGATGAAAATGATGAACATTCGTTTGAAAGCCAAGACGATGATGATGAAAACAGTAATGAAAATGAGAATTTTACAACATCTGCAATTATCACTATATTGTGATTTCAGTAAAATGTTTATCCCACGGGTTTTCACTTCTTTGCGGTACCTTAAAAATGGAGAACGACAAAAGAATTAAAATCGTAGTATATGACTTATAGTCCTAAGATATCTTATAATAGGTATCATCACTACCTAAAGTCGTATAATTGTAAAAGTACTAGAAATCTTAAATAAAATGGGATGAATTATTATTATTTTGCAATAATTCGAAGGCCGCATTAAAAATTTGTGAAAAATTGTACATACAATCGTCATGAAATAATTTCCCTTAGAAAAATAGATATTGTTACCTACTAACACCAACGACAATATAGTCAATAACATTTAGTAATAAATATGGCAGACATAAGATGGTGACAATTTGTAAACTGTTATTTTGTTTTTCGATTGTTTTTTGTTGTCTCACTCCCACTGAACTGCGCTGTAATAACAAGCATCCGGGTAAAGGCTATGCTAATGACTACTTCCCAACGTTTATTAAGTTATACGACGTCTATTGGATCACTACTACTACTTTTGCCCCGTGTGGTGCCGGGTCAGAATTGCACCACCCCCTCCCCTGTATCTTAGCGGGTGTCGTAAGAGGCGACTAAAGGGATTTTGCTGGTGGGAGAGCTTTGCTCGTCCGGCGCTACCACCATGCGGACTCGTAAAACCCGCCAAGTGTTCGGTGCTCAACACAGGACGCGTTCCGGGTTCAGAGCCGTAATACCGGAGCTTGGGGAGGTGCGGTGGCGGCAGGGTCAAGGTCCGGTGGAAGTCTTTGTGGACGCATTGTTCGGTTGACTTGGGTCGATTCGCCGGCCAGGGAGACCCGTAGAAACGGTGGTGCCGCTGGCCGCCCGCGGCATAGTACAGGGGCCCAACTAGGGCTAACCACCCTAGGAGGCTACTCCACCAGGTCGCGCATAATCCCGAAGTGGCTCGTCGTGTCGGTTGGTGACCGGATTGGTGGGACCCAGCGACTACTCTCGGGGGGGGGGGTACGGGGGACCTTCCGTCCGGCGGGTCGATTAACGTCTTACCGAACAACTTCATGCACCAGTTCATGTTAGTCTCCCACACTTTGTCTTTTCCCCCTTGCCGCCACAGCATCTCCTTTTACTCACGCCCCCATCCAACCACCATGTCAGTGTCTAAAAACAATGCAGGTCAGACAGCGGCACCCCACTTCCCCACCACCAAGTCGCTTTTTGAGCTGGAGTTCACTAACATCCGTGGACTCCATTCAAACCTCAACGCCGTCCACCAACACCTTGAGACGGCCCGGCCTGCATTGCCCTTTCTGACGGAGACACAGATCCGCCGTCCTGCCGACATTGCATATCTGCACTACCCCAACTACGTGCTCGAGGAATGCTTCCTCGCGAAAGCCGAAGTATGCCTTTTCGTCAGGACGGACGTTTGCTGTCGACGTTTGCGCTGCTTGGAGGACCCCTCCTTCTCCATCCTATGGGTAGACGTGGATCTTGGTTCCGAGAGCCATGTCTACGCTTGCCTGTACCGTTCTCACTCCGGAGACCACGAGATAACTCGGTTATTCGACTACCTGAGCCAAGCAGTTGACGACGTACAGGAGCGGTTTCCGTCTGCCGATGTGGTACTTTTGGGAGATTTTAATGCCCACCATGAGACCTGGTTGGGCTCTTCCAAAACACATCACGCAGGCCGAACTGCCCAAGCATTCGCTCTCACGCATGAACTGACTCAACTGGTTCTCCAGCCCACCAGGATTCCAGATATATCGGGTCAAGCGCCTTCCCTGCTAGACTTACTGGGACGAGTCGACCATCCGGATACAGAGTGTCGATAAGTGCTCCGTTGGGCACTTCTGACCATTGCCTGGTTGGTGCCACCGTACTGCGCCGTAAAAGCTCTCACTCAGTGGAGTCTAAACGGCGTTTATGGCACTACTCGTCGGCAGATTGGGATGGTATGCGCGACTATTTTGCGTCCATCCCGTGGGGCCAGCGCTGCTTTGTGGGTAGGGACCCATCGGAGAGTGCCTCTGCTCTCGCTGACGAGATCATGTTGGGGATGGAATATTACATTCCCTACACTGATGCCGTCAGCGGAAGTAAGGCGCGCCCTTGGTTCAATCGCGAATGCGCCAAAGCTGTAGCTTAAACAGGCGGCGTATCGCGCTTGGACCAAGGCTCGCACGCTCAAGGATCGTAACATCTTTTCCCTCAAGGTAGTCTTCAACAAGGCTACCAAAGTCTGCAAGAGAGCTCTCTCGAGAGCGAATGCCCAGCGCGTTGCTCGCGTTGGCCAAGAGCTGTTGTCGCACCCAACGGGTAGCCGAAGTTATTGGCGACTGGCCAAAGCGGTGCAAGCCAACTTTTGCGCGCCTTCTCTGCCCCCACTGCGGTACCCTGATGGCTCGTTGGCCCATCGGCCGCTAGACAAGGCTAACCTCTTAGCGAAGCTCTTTGCGGCGAATTCGCGTATCGATGACTACGGCGCGGAACCACCTACCATCCCTCACTGTGGTTCCACAATGCCTGACGTCCAAATCAGACAACGAGACTTCCGTGCCGTGCTGCAGTCACTTGATGTGCGGAAGGCTAGCGGTCCTGACGGTATACTGGCAGTCGTCCTTAAAAAATGTGCTCCCGAGTTGTCTCCAGTACTGACACGCCTATACCACCTCTCGTACTCTACTGGAATTGTGCCGGAGGCTTGGAGAAAGGCGAACGTCCAGCCAGTCCCCAAAAAAGGGGATAGGTCTGACCCAGCCAACTATCGACCTATTGCTGTCACCTCTGTCCTTTGCAAGGTTTTTGAGCGAATCATAAACAGACAACTCATTCGCTACCTAGCAGATCACTCCCTGATTCATGATCGACAATACGGGTTCAGACCGAAACGATCAACGGGTGATCTCCTGGTGTTCATAACACACCTGCGGGGTGAAGCAATGGATAAGCATGGAGAAGCACTGGCTGTTAGCCTGGACATCTCCAAGGCTTTCGATCGAGTTTGGCATCGTTCGCTTCTCTCCAAGCTTTCGTCATACGGCTTGCCACCTCGCCTATGCGATTGGGTCGCCGGGTTCCTGCATGAGCGCAGCATTCACGTACTCTGCGAAAGCAGTGCCTCACAGTCTCTGCAGGTGAACGCCGGAGTGCCGCAGGGTTCTATAATATCGCCCACGCTGTTCCTTCTGCATATCAATGATATGTTATCCTTGGGTAACATTCATTGCTATGCAGACGACAGTACATCGGCGTTATTTGGGTCACCCTGCGGCAAAGCAGGCTGATGTAGTGGAGTCGAGACGGAAGATTGTCATTGAGCTGGACGAGGAGTTAGACCGCATTTATAAATGGGGCTCTGATAACCTGGTCCAGTTCAATGCCAAAAAACACAGGTCTGCGCTGTCACGGCTAAAAAGTCCGCATTTCTCCCCAACCCTCCTTCCAGAACAACCTATTACCCATCCAGACTGGTCTCAGTCTCTTAGGTATGGACATACACAGCGACCTCAACCCGAAGAGCTATATTGAGAGCATTATAACCACAGCCTCACGTAAACTCGGAATCCTGAACAAGGTGAAGCGGTTCTTCACGCCGGAGCAACGTTGTCTTTTGTATAAGACTCAGGTGCGCTCCTGCGTGGAGTATTGCTCTCATCTTTGGGACGGATCCGCCAAGTACTTGCTCGAAGCTCTTGACAGGTTGCAAAGACGTGCTGTCCGTATTATCGGTAACGATGACGTTACGACCAGTCTGGAGCCCTTACAGCTACGTAGGGTCATTGCTTCCCTTAGTGCTTTTTACCGCCTTTACCACGGTGAATGCTCTGAGGAGCTCTTTGACCTCATCCCTCCCTCTCCTTTCCTTTCCAGATCGACGCGTGCAGGTCTTAGAAGCCACCCTCATACCGTGCTGACCATCAAGACACGTACCAAAAAGTTTGGACAATCGTTCTTTTGCCGAACTGCCCGTATGTGGAATGCGCTTCCCGCACACGTGTTTCCTTCCTCTTTCTCTCCCGGGTTATTTAAGCGGGGCGTGAAAAAGCATTTATGCAGGCCGCCATAGTGAGAGCGTTCGGCATAGCGTGGTAGCGCTGTGACGAACGCTTTCACTTCTTGGGCTTCACTGGCTGCTTTTCATCAGGCAGAGTGAAGCCACTATGGCGTGCCACAATAAAAAAATAAAAAAAACTACACGACAAGATGGTTATAATATTAATCACTTTCACGACTGCTATATATATCGTATATCTGATATACGAATATTTATCGTATATCTGATATTAATATGACTGTTGCCTTCCTAGTAGCCTAGCCACTAATACGACCTTGATACGATTGCTATACGAATGAAAGTTTTATTATTTTCGCAAATTTCGCGTCATGTATACGTTAACACGACAGCTATATAACCAATACAGTCTGACCTTAAGTTGTGACGAAAACGTTGTCCCGAAAACTATGTGACCAAATATTGTTAGTTGGGATGCCAACAGCTGCCAACCACCCGCTTGTTTTGCTGCTGTCTTTGATGGTAGTAAAAACCGCGTCGTATGATAGCCGCTCATCCAGCTCAGTTGCTATGGGAAGTTGATGCATTAAACTATACTCGAAAAACTTAAAATTAATAAATTTAAATACTCTGCAGATCAGAACTATCTACGTTAAGCAAAATATTAAAGTGATCTGCCCTAAGATTTAGTACATCCTCTTTGCTTGTCAGGAAGTGCATACCGTCTAAAGACCTCAAAGGCCCTTTTGCTCGGTAGGATGTACTAATCAGTTTACGCACTTTACAGTAAAACTCCCAGAGCTGGTTTGTGTCAGCGAGCCACTGCATGTGACAAGCTTTGCCCGCCACCACTTGTTTTTTAACTGCGCCGAGACAGCCTGCGCAGTTCCAGGCCATTCTCTTTGACAACCTCCACGCCTCCACCACGTCTATTTTGCTGTTGCAAGAGGTCTCTATGTTTGTCGAATGCTACCCTGAGAACCACATCATGCTTATCAAACCAATCTTCACTACGTTGGTCGCTCTGTCATACTCAGTGTAGTTGAAGCGGTTTCCATTAGATGAGTAGACAAAATCCCCCAGACCGACCCAACATCATCTGTCTGATTCATTGGCAACAGTTTTCCAGACAAGGTTTCAGCAAATTGCTCCCTTGCCTCGCGATCCTTCAGCCTATTTACGTTCCATGACGCAGGCTTTTTCATTACCGATCTATGTGGACGACGGAGCCGGAGTCGCAATTTAGTGAAAATTAACCGGTGGTCAGTCCTACAATGTGCGCCGCGCATGACACGGGTAACTTGGACTTGGCTGATATCTCTTTGCCGTCGATCAAATGCCAGTGTTTGGATCTCGGATGTTGTCATGTTGTCTTGTGCTTAGCGGCAAGTCTGACCATATTGCGAGCTCATATTTAACTTTTTTATTTTATTTATTAAAGTAACAAACGGTCATAAACAGATTAATCAAATACAAAGTGGTTTACAACTAGACCTAATAGTACCATAACTTAAAAGGATTTTTACAAATAAGTTTATGAGAAAATAATTTAACTGTACAATAATGTAAACATATTATATCCAAATTTTGTAGTATATTACACTTAAGATGCGTATTTCGCTTGTATCTATTATAAAAGAAACAGTACCATATAAAAGAGAGAAATCAGACAGCTAGCGCAATGACACTTTACAATTACAATACCTAAACAATGTCTGGCGAAACAGTCTCCTATAACTTACGTAACTATTAGAAAATATATCACTATTTGTTAAGTTTTTGTTGTAAAAACCCAGAGAACGCATGAGGAACGAGTTTTTGTGTAGGTAAATATTGAGCACAGAGACTGAGTAGCAACTGACTATTGCTTTTCATGTTACCGACTCCATGTCAACCAACCATTCCAGGCCACGCCTCATAGTCCCGACCAACTCTGGCATTGAAGTCGCCTTAATTGCAGTAAAACTTGCTCTCTGGCGCTTATGCTGTCCAAGCCTTGCGATAGCTTGTCGTAGAATTTGTTCTTAATGTCATCAGACTTGTCTAGCGTTGGAGCGCAAACACTGTGACATTAAGGTAGTTGTCTTTGTCCAACTGGAGGCGCAATGTGGTCACGCGGCCCGAGATGTGTACAGGGTACTCTTCTAGTCGCCTTACTGTGTTATTTTTGATGGCAATTCCTACACCTGAACGTCGAGGTTCGGAGGCAACGGTACCTTTCCAAAAAAAAAGTGTATCCACCACCATCTTCCACCAGCTCACCTTCATCGGCAAGATGTGTTTCGCTGAGAGCAGCCACATTCCGGCCGAATTCGGATGAGCGGGACTTAAGGGGTTAAGGCACTTATGCGAGTGACTACATATACCTACTGTAATGTCGTGATGGCGCAGTGGCTAAGCACGCTACCTAACCTACCTACGTATTCCGGTCGTGTTCGATTTGAATCTCAGCTCGGTACTACCCAAGGGGTTATTTTCTAACCTAAGTACGTTTTATGAATTTCGGCGAAGTAAATCATCATGAGGCAACCTGTTTACTGAATGAAACCATAAGTGTGCGAAGTGGAGGAGGCAATGGCAAACCACCCATCAATTATTATTCGGTCATGTAAATAATTCTATGTTTAAGGGATATTTTTACTAGTGACTGTACCTACCTACAAAAAAAACTGCATTGATCTCGCGTGCTAACTGTACTGATAAAATGATTAGGTATTCGGCATTGGTATTTTATCTAATAATTTCAAGGTATCTACTTATGCAGGTGACTGTACTATCTATGTATTATCACAGAATAAATATGGTATTATGCACAGATCTAAGGCAGGGGCAAATAAGATAATAATATGAACTTACTAGTTGGCTTCAATCATCATGATGAGTTTCAGCAGCCTTTAGTATGGTCTCTTGCGTGACTAGTTTTTGACTTGATGAACACTAATTCTTCTATCAGGCGGGGTGTTGCAATTTTACAAAGTCTTCCTCTGCGTTTTTGTTGCAAAAAATGCACTTTCCAAAATCAATCGCGGCGCCCGCGCGGCTAGAAACGAGCCAAAATCCACAGTATGTATGTTTCAAATTATTTGTGTAGTATAAAATAGCATTACAAAGTCCATGTATGAGCGTTTCTGTCAATTTTAATTCATTATTGCGCGTGTTACGAAAGAAAAATGAAACTATCAAAGAAGCACACCACTTAACTTTCTGAACTTTGTTCAACATGTATACCACTAACCACTGAAAGTCTTTAATATTATTTCAGAAATTTTTAAATTTTATTCAAAGACATAAAAGGGTGATTTTCATAGTTCCACATATTATATTATCTTTCTAAACTTTTTACAACACAAAGATAAGATAGTTCTTATTATAAAACACTTAACATTGCAAACTTTAATATTATATACATTACGTTACACAAAATATTATGAAATACCTAAACCACACCTAAAGCACAGTCATAAAACTTCTAACTTATCAAAAATAGCTCACAATCCACCTAATCTATACACTCAGCAAAAACGAGAAGTTTTTAGAATTATCCTAAGTAATTTTTTCCGGCTACGCGACTGTAAGGGCGCTCTTCTATCGCTACTTGTCTGCTTTTCTACAAATATTTATTAAAGTACATCTTATTACTGTTTTACTACATTAAACAATGGACGTTGCAATATTGTAACATTATTGCATATCTGCATTCTTAAAATTAAAAAAAAGAACCATTGCCCTATAGTTTTGCAAAAACTCCTAAAATGATTTTTTCAATGTTTATCAGAACCAACCAACCAGCCTCTAAAATAGGAACCATTAAAAATAAAATTACTTTATCATAAATATAAGTATAAGTAAGAATCTGTGATTTACCATTACTTACATTTTCCAGCCAATAGTAAATGTGAAGCAGGGAGCGCTAGAAGGCATAGCAGGGGAGCTGTTAGATGGATCAACCTACTACAGCTTCAGAGGCATTCCGTATGCTCAGCCGCCTGTCGGAAAACTACGATTTCAGGTATTCATTCAAATGTTTTAATTTAATATACCGCGTCCTGTAATGTCACTTAATGTATCCATGTAACTTAACCATGTCTTCTGTAACTTAACAATACTTGCACCAACTTTCTTTATTCCTGCGTAGATATGTTATTATTTTTATTATTAAAATTTTGCATTTACAATGCTGTATAGTTAAAGGATAAAATGTTTACTAGAAAAAAACAACTAGTCTCAGGAAAGCTCGAACGGGATTCGAACCCGTGACCTTTGGATTGCCGGTCCACTGCTCTAACCGCTAAGCTACCGAGACCCCAGAAGACTCGTTGAATTTTTTGTAGTAGTTGATACGCTGCAAGCCAGCGGTATTACGTCACTGTGAAGTCTACCCTCACATTTGAAAGAAGTACTATTGCAAGTATTTAACAATCGATAAAGACGTAATTGCTTATAAATTATCTTTATTTTTGAAATTTTTAAAATGTATACTAGAAATAAAACAACTAGTCTCAGGAAAGCTTGAACGGGATTGGAACCCATGACCTTTGGACATTATTATCATTATATTATATTATTAACTATTTCTGTAATTAAGTTTGTTAATATTCGTCTTATGCATTTTTTTTCTTCTAGGCACCACTGCCACCGCAACCTTGGATAGGCACCTATGATGCCAAGAAATACGGACAAGTGTGTCCTCAGATACATTTAAGTGGACTCTTCCTGGTGAAAGGAAGTGAAGATTGCTTGTTTTTGAACGTTTTCACGAAATCTTTAGATCCTAATGCAACGTTACCTGTTATGGTTTTCATACATGGCGGGGGATATTATTGTGGATCTGGTGATAGTTTTGGTCCAAGATATCTGATGCAGCATAATGTAATCGTAGTCACTATTAATTACAGACTCGAAGCTTTAGGATTTCTGTGCCTTGACACACCTGAGGTACCTGGCAACGCTGGAATAAAGGACCAAGTAGCAGCTCTTATTTGGGTGAAAGGAAATATAGCGCAGTTTGGAGGGGATCCAAATAACGTCCTGTTATTTGGTCAAAGCTCTGGTTCCTCTTCAGTCACATTCCATTTGCTGTCGCCCATGTCTCGTGGACTATTTCAAAAAGCTATAGCGCAGAGTGGTGTGTGTCTTGATAAGTGGTTGACCGGATATGACATGAGAGACAGAGCGTTTAGATTAGGTAAATATTTGGGAAAAAATACTGATGATGTTGAAGATTTACTTCAGTTTTTGAGGAGTGTTTGCGCACTTGATCTAGTAAATGTTACAAGAGCAGTACAAACATTGGACGAGTCATATAGGTATCCAGCAGTTAATTTTGCTCCGGTTGTAGAAAAAAGATTCGAAAACGTAGAACCTTTCCTTACAGAATTACCCATCGAAGTATTGCTGGCCAGGAAAATCAACGAAGTTCCCTTGATTATCGGCTATAATTCAAAAGAAGGTTACATGGCTCTTAAAGAGAGATTAGAGAAAGCTGAAGTTTACAATAACAACGTTCAGTATTTGCTTCCTGCTGACATCGTTCAGAATGTGTCTGCAGATAACGCGACTGAGTTCGGGGAACGTATAAAACGTTTTTACGTTGGTAATGGAACGTTCGGCATTGAGACTATTGATGCAGTAGCTAATGATCTCTCGGACAGCTATTTCTGTGCCAATGTACACCGATTCACAAATTTCTATAAAAAGCGTCTTGGGGCAACGAAACCAATTTACATGTATAAGTTCTGTTATGATACACCGTTGAATATGGCCAAATTTGTGTTAATGCTTGGAGTTATGAAGGGCGCAAGTCATGGTGATGATATATTCTACATTTTTGAAAGTATCGCAAATGAAATAACTTATGCTATTGATAGCGAAGCCAGGGAACAAATTTACACGATGACAAAATTTTGGACAGATTTCGCTAAGACTGGGTTAGTACAATTAATTAATTTAATAGAGTCTGGAATAACTACTAAAAAAATTGTACTAACTAGGCATGACGCGTATTGTCGAAATGACTCAGTTAAAACTGTTTCTTACAATGAAGAAGTAAAGAGAAAAGATAAGTTTTTTTTAAATGTAAAACAGAGGCAAAGTGCACGCAGGTCACCTAATGGAAATGTTTTCATAGCCGCCCGCAAAACTAAAGGAATCGCAGATGCGTTACCGGCATTGTGGAAGTAGTATCTAGGATTTTTGAGGTAGGAGTAGGAATTGTGAGGGGGGAGAGATGGGCCTCCGGTACTTTCACTCTCGGGACGAAACACGACAGCAACAAGTGCCATTGTTTTAAGCCGATATTCCGTGAAAGGGTTTCGTAAAGGGGTTGTGAAAGAGTATTACGGAATTCGCGCTGCGTTGCAGTACGAATTCATTACCACCCTCTCTTACCACTCAGAAAGTATGCTAAGCTACAGTTCTGTAAATTAGATTAGCTTAGGTTATACTTACCAATACTAGGGCGCAAGCACATCGATCCTCCCAAGAAAGAAAACCAGTCCCTCAGCACCCCTCGGCATGCAGCATTTGTGATCAACAACAGGATAAAAGCTAGTCAAACAAAACAAGTTACAACTAGTATCATGAAATTGTGATTGATTGCTTGTCTGCGAAAGCAGTGCCTCACAGTTTGTGCAGGTGAACGCCGGAGTGCCGCAGGGTTCTTTATTATAAAACAAAGCAAGCCGATGTAGTGGAGTCGAGACGGAAGATTGTCATTGAGCTGGACGAAGAGTTAGACCGCATTTATAAATGGGGCTCTGATAACCTGGTCCAGTTCAATGCCAAAAAACACAGGTCTGCGCTGTCACGGCTAAAAAGTCCGCATTTCTCCCCCAACCCTCCTTCCAGAGCAACCTATTACCCATCCAGACTGATCTCAGTCTCTTAGGTATGGACATACACAGCGACCTCAACCCGAAGAGCTATATTGAGAGCATTATAACCACAGCCTCACGTAAACTCGGAATCCTGAACAAAGTGAAGCGGTTCTTCACGCCGGAGCAACGTTGTCTTTTGTATAAGACTTAGGTGCGCTCCTGCGTGGAGTATTGCTCTCATCTTTGGGACGGATCCGCCAAGTACTTGCTCGAAGCTCTTGACAGGTTGCAAAGACGTGATGTCCGTATTATCGGTAACGAAGACGTTACGACCAGTCTGGAGCCGTTACAGCTACGTAGGGAGATTGCTTCCCTTAGTGCTTTCTACCGCCTTTCCCACGGTGAATGCTCTGCGGAGCTCTTTGACCTCATCCCTCCCTTTCCTTTCCAGATCGACGCGTACAGGTCTTAGAAGCCACCCTCATACCGTGCTGACCATCAAGACACGTACCAAAAAGTTTGGACAATCGTTCTTTTGCCGAACTGCCCGTATGTGGAATGCGCTTCCCGCACACATGTTTCCCTTCTCTTGCTCTCCTGGGTTATTTAAGCGGGGCGTGAAAAAGCATTTATGCAGGCCGCCATAGTGTGAGCGTTCGGCATAGCGTAGTAGCGCTGTGATGAACGCTTTCACTTCTTTGGCTTCACTGGCTGCTTTTCATCAGGCAGAGTGAGGCCATTATGGCGTGCCACAATAAAAAAAACATTAAATTATAATTTATATTGCAGTAAATAAAAAAAAATTTGGAAGTTCTAGTAGTTACAAAGGCATTTAGAAAAAAACTAGTTTTACCTACTTCAAACGCATTTCAACTGAAAACTGATTTTAACTGTAACATTTATGCTTACGTGTTTTTCAGAAATCCCACTCCGGACAATTCCTTCGGAGTGGAGTGGCCGCCTTATTCGTATGAACAGAAAGAATTCTTGAACATCGACCGACATTTGACTCAAGACATGTATTCCGATAAAGAGAGAACAGAATTTTGGAACAAACTTTACTGTGAAGCAAAGCTTCCCTGTATGCGTTAGTTATATAGATAAGAAAAACTATTCAATTCAAAGATGAGTTATAAGTATTAAATATAATTTCAATATCTGTAAATGTAGCGTGCTGTAATCGTTTTTTTTTTATTTAACTAAGTTCTGTTCTGGCTACGTAACGCTAGGAAAGATATTTAAATTTAATTACTTATATAATGTTTACAAGTGCCTGTTAAATAATAATATAAATATGTTGTTAATATGTTTTTGTTATAAATTATTGTATATTATAAATTATTTCAATAATTACTAAAATCAAAAATCATGTTGTTTTATTTCCATAATCTTTGATAATAAAAACTATTCATACATACATATAATCACGACTATTATCCCTGAAGGGTTACTCAGAGATTAGGCAATGAGGACAGCAAAAGCAGTCCTCTACCATAGTCCACTTTTCACCAAATAGCGACTGCACATGTGCTCAGCGTGACAGGTGGTGATCCCATCGCGGCTCTATGCAGTTTGATGTATGTGCAGCAGTGCTTCCACAATGAGGGGAACTTCCCCTTTTGAGGGGAAATTAGGGTTAAAAAGGAGAAAGAGATAAATAGGGGAAATCGAGAGGAAATCATGTTTGCGGAAAGGAGACCCGGAGTTTTATGCTTAAGTTGTATACTTTTTTAATTTTCTACACATTTGACGAATCTTTTTAGCCTCTAATTTGTCATGTATAACGGGGACCAGCTGACGTACCTTTTGATCTCACCCAAAATCATTAGTGTTTTTTTATTTTAACTGCCGCCAAAAATGATAATTATGAACACTGCATGTTACGGAACGTAACACAATCATGCAGTATATTTTAAGGGCGGTGAAAACGGAAAAATTGGCTGTTTTCTATTAGCTGTTATTCAAAATATATTAGATATTTCGCACTAAAACTTTCAATGTGTATTACAGAGCGTATGTGTGAGGGATGAACGAAGTCAAAACGCGATTGGAAACATATGGCTCGATAGAAAAAAATCCTGAAGTTACCTCTAAAAGGAGAACCGGCACTTTTCATAGAAAAAATGCTTAACTTGAATACAATAGAATTTGGTAATAAAGTAAAGCTAATATTATTTGCTACCTAAACCAAGTTTTGTCTTATTTTTATCGAATCGCGGATAAGATTTAATTATTATTAATATTTTTTAATATGGAAACACTGAGTTTTCAAAAACAGACATGTTATTTTAAAAATGTCTAACGTGGCTACATAAACCATAATTCTTTTGCTTTTAAAAAAGAGAAATGTCAACAATGCCGTCACGTCATGTTTGATTTGACAGCTAGCGGCTGTAAAATTGTCATTTGTTAAGAGATATTGCGAAATAGATATTAAATTACAGATAAAAAAAATTTAAAAAGTATACAACCCAAGCATAAAACACCGGGTCACCTTTCTTATAAATGCACATTACGACCGTGTTTTTCAATAATAATTTCTATAAAATCATAAATACATAGGAATTTACCTTTTCGATTTCTTGACTGATTTGGAAAAATAAAAAAAAACGTTTTTATTTACTTTTTGATAAAAATGTGAATGGCGCTTGCCAAAACACAAATGAATTTGTTTTTTAGTCATCATTTTATAGCAGCATTACTGTTTATACTGTACTTATTAATCACATTACCTTTAAACATATTTTTATATAAAAAAACCTTATTTTTAAAATCAATTAAGAAATGGGTCAAAATGCAAGATATTTACCTTTCATTGGGGCTAAGTTTCATAACAAATGTCATTGGAGCAAAGTGCCTTTATTTTTATATTATTATTACTATTTTATTTAGTGCATAGCCCCTATGTTGCATTTTGACAAATTTGTGTAACTATAGTCTGTTCAATAAAGCTTGATACTTATTACAGGTGTCATCAAAACGACGACGTGACTTTGTAAAAGCGTATGAAATTATTAGACAACATTTAAATAATATTATTTTTTATAATTCATCACATAGCATACTACAATTACTTTTTGTGACTATTTATTATACGTTAGATTAGGTTTTATCCGAATAAACTCACATAACACACATTTAACACAATTTTTAACATTACAATAAAAAAACGTACCCCTTCACAAGGTCATTCCAATACAAAAAAATACTTGTGTTGGGATAGTATATCAATTTAAGTTCAATTGATGTTCAATAATCAATTGATTGACTTAATTTTGTAGTTATAATTCTAGCTATATTAATTTATTTGTAAGTCTTTACTTATTTATCTTGAGTTTAATGACGATTATATTGAAGTTAAAATAGTACATTGTTAAGGAAGGGAAGACAGGGGTTGTTTGTATTATTTTGATGAGCCCATCGCCGCTCTATGCTGTTGGATGTATGTGCAGTCTTTAGTCCGTTAGTCGCCTTTTATGACACCGAAGAGAAGAGAGGGGTTGGTAGTATTATTTGATGTGCCCATCGCCGCTCTATGATGTTGAATGTATGTGCAGTCTTTAGTCCGTTAGTCGCCTTTTATGACACCGAAGAGAAGAGAGGGGTTGGTAGTATTATTCGATGTGCCCATCGCCGCTCTATGCTGTTGGATGTATGTGCAGTGTTTAGTCTGTTAATCGCCTTTTACGACACCGAAGAGAAGAGAGGGGTTGGTAGTATTATATTGATGTGCCCATCGCCGCTCTATGCTGTTGGTCGTATGTGCAGTTTTTAGTCCGTTAGTCGCCATTTGCGACACCAAAGAGAAGAGAGAGGTTGGTAGTATTATATTGATAAGCCTATCGCCGCTCTATGCTGTTGGTTGTATGTGCAGTCTTTAGTCCGTTAGTCGCCTTTTACGACAACGAAGAGTAGAGAGGGGTTGGTAGTATTGTGTTGATGAGCCCATCGCCGCTCTTTGCTGTTGGTTGTATGGGCAGTCTTAAGTCCGTTAGTCGCCTTTTACGACATCGATAGTACTACTTTCCACCCGCTCCTCATGCAACTTTAGACCTATTTTCCGAGTATGAGGAATGAAAAACTTTAAAAGTTATTGAATTGGCACATTAGAAAGGAACAATACATCATTGGGCTCAATTTAAATCGATGATTGCGGTCGCATTTCGATGTTCACTTTGTTTTATTTTAATTGGAAATAAACTTCGCACTACTGCATCTGTGACGGTTTGGTTGGGGGTGGGAGCCATCTTGTTTTGATACAAGTGCTTATGTCTTGTATGCGTAACGTGTTTTCAGTTTTCCTATCGTACTATTTGCTATTTTTTTCGTTTGTTAAGTTTTGTTTAGTTGTAATTGTTTGTTAAGTTTGCTAATTTGACGTATTATTTGTTATTTTTATTCGTATGTAAAGTTTGGTTCTTTTATAACTGTTCGTAAAGTTTGTTGTTTTTACTGATACAATGCCTAAAAGGTTAAAAAAGACTGTTTTGAACAGCGAAAGTCGTGAGTTTGTAGTACGCTTGCGAAACTATTTCGAGCGTGAGAGCCCAAACAAAGGTCCTCTACTACCCTTAAAGCAAGTGGTTGATCGCGTTGCGGATGCTCTTGGTATAGGGCGTGCTAGTGTCTCGCATCTCGAAAGAATCATTATATTTGATGATGCATCTACGAGTACGGCAACCACCGAAGAAAATAAATTATCGACACCTAACAAAAAAAGGAATGTTACAAAAATAGACGATTTTGATACTGCAGCTATACTCGTACGTAACCATATTTATTCGTACTATTCACAAGGTACTCTCACTCATAGTCACTCATACTCACTCTAGTAACAGTGATGATTTAGGTTGTACACCAATAGATAATTAAGAATTTGTTAATTATTAAAACATTCAAAATCTATTCACGAATTTTATTTACATATTATTATTATGTATTTCTAAAAATTAAGTGATCTAAATAGCATCCAAAATTATAATTTAAAGCAAAAAACGATTAACGACAGATAATGATATTCAATTGATAACTTCAATTATCATTTGATTCAATAACGTCTGTAATGTCGCAACCCTAGGCATGACAATTTGACACCTGCCATAAGTATCAAGCAAAAATGAACAGATAGATAGATAGATAGATAAACACTTTATTGCACATACACAAGAAACAGTTACACATGACATCAGCTTAAAACTAGTATGTACAAAGGCGGTCTTATCGCTGAAAGCGATCGATCGAACAGACTATAGTAAGTAATTAAAATAGTTTAATGATTACACAAATTCCTATAGAAATCTTGATATTCTGGTGGTAATGGTAAGTAAGCAATCATACTTTCCACTAGAAAAGTTTCCTTTTCTAAATTTTTTTTTTTTTTCTCTTTTCTTTTATTTATTTTCTTTTTTTTTCATCGGTCCTTACATTTGCATAATTACAGTAATAAAAATATTTGCTTAACACAGTTGTAAAATTAAATGAAACAATATTTAAATAAATAAACAATAACAATGTAGGTACTAAACAGCACAGAAGGTGGCCTTTTTGGCGGAAAAACTTTTTTTTTCCTGTTAACATAACTCTTTCCTCGTACCTACCTTCAAAGATTTTCATAGGTAGTTTTTTTTAGTTTTATTCCTTGAATCACTCATTCTTAACGTACTTTCTAATATTTCTAACAGACAAATCCTAACATTTGAAATGACAGCTTAAACGACCTCGGAACAATAATACGACGACAGCTAATCAGATGACCGACACTGACATTTACTACGATCATACACACACGTCCCATTTGTAAAGAAAAAAAGTTTGGCACTTACACCCAATGCCATCTATGAAAAAATCTCAAAATTAGAATAATTTTTTGTAGGCGCTTTGCATTTTTAATATGGTATAGCTGTCCAACATAGCACCTTTGAAAAGCAAAATCTCGATTTTGCTTTTTTGGCACTTAGCCCATTTGTAAATTCGACGCCTCAATTACCGCGGACCCCGCCCCGCGCTACATCAAAATTTTCGCTGACCGCGTAACACCCCTTAATAAGACACCCACCCTGGTAACTGGCGACGACAATACACAATTTTTAGATAGTAATTTACTAACAGAATAAGTTTTGAGGGGAAAAAATTCCTGAGAAGGGGAAATCTCAGTTGTGGCGTGGGGAAAGGAAATCATGAAAGTGGAAGCACTGATGTGCAGTCTTTAGTCCGTTAGTCCGTTTATACCCAAAGGAAGAGAGGGGTGGTAGTATTCTTTTAATGAGCCGCTACGCGATACGGCTCTAAAGTTTACAGGTTGACCAGGTCAGTAGGGGGGAATCAAAAACTATAAGAAATAGCGAAATCCGTTTATAGGAACCAAGGCGTCGATTTAAGATTAATTGAAAATGGCATTCAAATAAGTATTAATTTAAACTCTCATACATGGAAGGCAACCTATGTTGACCATTAAATGTTTGCGCAATAGATCCCAATGGGTCGACGTGCTGCTGGGAGAGTAAGACCTCTGCAGGCCCCACTAAGATAATAAGATAACTCTCATACGTAACCGGTAATCGAACCCTGACAATACCTGTATCAAAAGTAGTTTTATTACGTAATCGTATTCAAATTAACGTAAGCTATCGATTGATATTTTTTAAATAAATTTTATGCAAGTATTTTTAAAGTTACAGCATTTGAATAATTTTGTTTCTGCACCGGCTACCTAGAATAATGTCGCGCGATCACATACACGAGTACTTCCTTACGAACTGCTCGATCGCGCAGACTCGCGCGCGCGGTGCCGTTTCAACACAAGCTGCGTTTTTTGACAAAATTGGCGCGTCAGTGATCATAAAGGTAGGAAAATGTTTTCATATTTGTTATTATGGGTATATAAATGTACAGAATGACATTTTTTGTATCTTTTATACAAATACAAGATGATTTGTGTAGGTAAACTGAAACTTACAAAAACGAAATTACCTCAATATGTGATTAAAGTGATATTTGTTTATTTTTATCTTGATTTTTTGATATGTTCTGAATTCTTCAATGAAATATTCCATTTCTACAGTCTTGTACAGGCGAGACGCCTGACGCTTAAAACACTAACGGCGCCATCTAGCCGTTCATCGCGTAGTTGCGTTCGCGATGCGACAACTGAAGCCGGCGCAGGAACGTCACCGGCGCCGTGTCGACTGAGTACTTGTGGTCGCTGACGTGACGAGACCAATGATATTTTATGTTTAGATACGTTGCCTGGCCTCCGTAGTGGCAAGAACAAATAAAGGTAATTGCCTGGACTTCACTCAGTCACACGTCAGTCAGTGTCACGTCATTACGTTTGTACCTTTTTAAAGTTTTTTATGTTGTTTGTTAGATAAAATGCCTTCCTGTGTAAATTGCAAATACTATACTGCAACAGTAAGAGACAAGAAAAGTGTTTAATTTCATTTGCAAGTATTGTAAATACGAATTTAAAATAGAAAATTTTAATTTAGTTATGACATTTGCGCTGTTGCCAATTCGATATGCGTGAGCGAGAAGCGTGTACTATGTTTTCTGTAAGAGTGAAAGAAAGAAAACAATGGCGGCCGAGATAGCCGTGCAAAGGGGAATGCGTTGTTGTCAATTGGTCGACTACCATAGATAGTTTTTATCTCTTTTTAACAATAGGCTTGACATGATTGTGTTTATTTTCTTTCCCTTTCGACGTGTATTACGTCATAGAAACAATTTCGCCATTTTTTAAAAGCAATTCGTTCACGTGTGACTAGTCTATTTATAAAAGGTCATTGGACGAGACTGCATTCCCCGCTTAGCCTTAGCGCGCGCGCATGTGACATCTCACAACCGAGACACCCTTTTCGCCGCGTTGAACATTGGCGACCCCTAAGAACATTTGTGAAGTGACTGTGTGCTGTGCCGTGATCGTGAAGTCCACTTCATCGCCCTACCCGTGCTTTGCCTGGCTCCAATTGCCCGCTCACCTATCATCATCCCAGGTAAGCCTTCCTACCTACCTACCTACCATTTTCCTACGTCGCGTACTCGCCACTCAGACGTGGCGAATACAAGTCTACTGTTTAATATTACAAAAAAAGACATAAAAATTTTGTAGCTTTGCTAAAAACAGTAGTCACGATCACATGAAACAAAATATAAAAACGTTCATATCAAATGCAAATAAAATTAGCACAATCATATACAGTAAAGTGAGATAGTAAAATGAGTTTTTCCAATTTTTTCGTGTTTTTTATGACTAATTTAATTATTTATAATTTGATAATTTCATTAAATTGTCCAATCCATAATGCATTACACTTTTTTCTTTTAATCGGTTCTTTTGACGACAATCTTCTTAAACTTATACTAAATAAAAAATGGTTAAAAACACATATTTTTACTAAATTTTACTGAATTTAATTTGTCATTAAAAATCTCCATAATGCTTGAGAATGATTTATTTAAAATAAAAAAAAATTAAATAATAAATGTAGTCTACGTCATTTGTGGGCAGAAAAATCAAAAAAAGTTATTTATTTATTTATATTTCATTTGCTCACTACACTTACAGTTAAACCAAAGCGTGCAGAGGCCAGTTACATTTTGTGTAGAAATATATCACTTAACTACTTAATTTCCAAAAAACCGTACAACACTATTAACAAATCTATGTATAGGTACACAAAATACATCAACATCCGGTTGCTGAACGATCAGAGCGTTGAGTAGATCCAAAGCTTGGGCAGTAGGTGCATATTTTGCCGTCTGTGTGCGAACCAACGGAGCTGCAAATAGACGCCGCGTGCGCAGCCGCGCCAACTTATTCGGAACGAAAAACGAACACATCGACAAGACTTCAGGATTATCAATCTTGTTATTAACCCTAGAGTGGGCGCGCTATGAGCATTTTGCCGCCCGCGCTAAAAAAACGTTAATAATTCGTAAAACCATTTTCCGTTAGGCTTGCGCTTTTTAGTAGCTGCCCATACTTTCGTTCGCATCGCGTGCCGAAAGACTGGACGTCATCAGTGCGCGGGTGACCTCTTGAGGAGAAGATTGTTACCATCAGGTGTCGCAATGCGGCAAATTGCTCACCGCGCGCCCACTCACGTAAGTAAAAATTGTGTCATGTATTTTTTGCAAAGTTGAAATGTAGACTATATTATAAAGTGCAATAATTGTGAAAACTAAAAAACCACTTTTAATTTCAGGATTTAAAAGTATCAAGTGACAATAACAAAAATAAATAACAAAATGGACGCTCAAATTGTGTCTTGGGTAGAGGAAACGTCTGATTTTGAAGATGCTAGTTCACAGTTTGTAGGCGAGAATATGTCAGAATGTTTAAATCTAGTGATGATAGTGAGCATAACACGGACACAAAACAGTCAGCAGACAACGACGAGTCCGGGCCTGCGGCAAAGCCTGAAATTATAACATTTTATAATAGAACCAAAGGTGGTGTTGACGTGGTAGACCAAATGAAGGAAGAGTATTCTGTTTGAAGAATGACTCGCAGATGGCCAATGAGGTTCTTTTTTTCAATTATGAATATTGCCGGTATAAACAGTCAAATTATTTACAAAGCTAATACTGAACACTTGATGCTACGCCGACAGTATTTGAAAGAAATTGCCATGGTCCTAGTCAAGCAATATATGATAACAAGGTCTTCTATAGACACATTAAATATTCCTTTGAGGAACCAAATAGCTCGCTTGTTTCAGTAAAACGAGCATCATCTTCAAAAAAGGAGGGCAAATGCAGTATTTTTTCGTGCGCGTATTTTTTGGTGGACATATACAGTCGTGGTCAACTAATTAGGGACAATCTCTAGTTAAGCCAAATTGTGAATTTATTTTTTATTTTCCAACGAGTCATAACAATATTCCATATCTTTTACACGTAAGTATAATTAGTCATTGATGTGCCCGATTATACAAACAATAACAACTTCTTAAACATTAAACCTCTTTACAGTATAGCTGATAGATTATCAGTGTGCTATTTGTTCAAAGAATGCTGGCTGGCCATTTAATTAGGGACACTGTGATATTGCGTTCTATTTTCAAAATTTGAATCTCAATACTTTTTTATTTCTTCTTTTATTGTTTTGTGGTAGTTTTGGCGGCAATCCAGATTTTTAATTTTAAGTTTTGAGAATTATTTTGAAGAAATATGGGCAAAAATAAAAGTTGCGATCCAACACCACGAACAATTATCATGAAGTTTGTCGAGCGTGGTTGGTCATACCGAGGGATAGCAGAACATTTAAATTGTTCAAAAACTATGGTATGCAATGCAGTGCAATATTTCAGGCGCAATAACACAGCTTTAAGTGTGCCCAGGACAAAAAGATCGAGAAAAACAACTCCGCAAGAAGATAGAATGATAACCAGGTTAGCTAAGAAAGATCCGTTTCTAGGCTCTATTTTAATTAAACACGAAGTGTTTGGGGCAGACGAAAGAGCCGGTGTATCAGCGAGGACCGTTCGACGACGTCTGGTAGAAGCAGGGTTGTTCGGAAGAGTGGCTCGCAAAGTACCGTTGTTGAAGAAAGAACATAGAAATGCTCGTTTGGCGTTTGCACGTAAATATGGACATTGGACCTACGCCCAATGGCAACATGTATTATTCTCTGACGAGACCAAGATTAATTTAATTTCTTCAGATGGAAGGCAATACGTACGGCGTCCTGTAAAAGCGGAAATGAATCCAAGATTCACAAAAAAGCAGGTGAAACATGGCGGTGGAAACATTAAAATTTGGGGTTCATTTTCTAGACGTGGAGTGGGACCTGTGAGAAAAGTTCAGGGTAACTTAGACCAACATCAATACAAAACAATATTGGAGGAAACTATGCTTCCCTATGCTGAGGAGCATCTCCCTATTATATGGACGTTTCAGCATGATAACGACCCGAAACATACCGCCCGTTCAGTCAAGTCGTTTCTTACCAGTCAGTCAGTATCGGTGCTAGATTGGCCAGCAAATAGCCCGGACCTCAACCCAATTGAGCACCTTTGGCACGAAATCAAGAAAAAAGTTTCAACTTATCGTACCACAACTTTAGATCAACTTAATCAAGCTTTTTGTGAGGCATGGGCAAACATTCCTATCGAAACATGTCAGAAACTGATAATGTCTATGCCACATCGGTGTCAAGCGGTAATTACTAACAAAGGTTTTGCTACTGGGTACTGATTTTACACGTAATAAAATGGAGCTTTTAAAAATATTATAATACTGGAGATTATTCGTTTTGTTTAACTCTATTCATCATTATACTTTACTGTCCTTAATTAAATGTCCAGCTACATAATTATACCTTAAAATTTAATACATGTTCAACCTTTGATATTAAATACTTTTTTCTATTTAATTATTCTCTTATTTACAGCCATTTATAGTATAGTAATCGGACCAAATTATGCAAATAATAGGTGCTGAAAAATCAATAGGGTTTTATATTTATATGTACATAACCGGTTATTGCTCTTCACTATCTTGAATGTCCCTAATTAGTTGACCACGACTGTATGTCCAACAAACAAAAATACGCGCACGAAAAAAGGGTGTTGCAGATGCCCAAAGTTACTGTGCAATGAACGTTGCACATACCTTTGTGAAGACTATTTGGACAAAACATATCCTGTAGATTTAGAAAACAATATAGTTTTGTTATTTTTTCTAATTTTTTTCAGTATTATAGTGTATTATATAGGATAAGTTAAAAAAGTCAATTAATATATTACGTTTTCTAAAACCTCTTGTAAACCAAAGTTCTTAAAACAGAGTGTAATAAATATGTTGATTTATTATTACCTATTTGTGTATTACTTAAATCCTGAGAAAATAAATTAATTCAATTGCTGTATTCCTACTTAAAATTATCAAAGAAAAGGGGCGGCAAAATACTCCCCACGCGCCAACTGACGATTCGCGTAAAGACGCGCCCACTCTAGGGTTAAAAAGAAGAAAATAATGTAAAAGAAAAGCATATTTTCGCCGGAGCTCTAAAGTGTTAATACCCACCATGCCGGCTATGAAAAGGGGTGGATATAGATATGGGTAATATCCAAACATCTTTTTGTAAACATAACGTGTTGCGGTTTCACCTACACACAGCGGCCCGCGAACATTGCTCCGTTATACTCGCAGGCGTTAACATTTGTTGTGAGGGTACTTGATAATATAAATGTGATCGGTTACATTCACCTTAGACGCATCAACGACATAACATTGTTTTGTATTTACTTTCTAAAATTAAACATTATTTAAAAAACCTGAGTTTATTTCCTGCTAGAAGACCATCACAGATATACAAGCAAACGATTCAAGTAATGTTTATGAATATTAAACATAAAAATTGGCGACCGTGACAGGACAAGTCCGCCTGAAGAGGTCAATTGTCTGCAAACTTGCTTCAAGAGTACAAAATTTATTGAAACGTTGAAGAAGGACGATCATATACCACAAAGGGCATCAGTGCAGCTTAAGCATCGACCCATCTGTGACGAATTAATAACCAAAGTGCTCAAATTTATAACAAAAGGCGCCAGCTGTCGGCCGTGCTCACTATAAGTTAAGTGCTATTCCCTTCTTTCACCGTCTTATTACCCTAAATACCTTACCTAGAATCCCAACCTTTCGTTAGTTCATCACATAAAATAAGCTAAGTTTAAACTAGAAAAGAAAAGTGTTAAAATTACTTCCACAGTGCAAACGGGTTAACTAGCAGTACAAAGGTATTTGTAACATTTGGGTTTTTAAGTGTCTAACGATAATCATTGTCTAATTAGCAACAGTTTTTTTTTTTTTTTTAATTTTTTTTTTTATTGACAACGGGTAAGCGCTTGGCCTTCATCTCACCTGATGGTAAGTGACGATAAGGCCGAAGGTGGAAGCGCGCTTCACCCGGAATCCTCAACCACTGAGGAACTGGCTATCTTATCTCAAACTGCCGGAACACAACAATGCTATAAACATCGTTGTTATGGCGACAGACTTAGATAAGATGGTGGTAGCTAGCCAGGCGGACTTAACAGCCCTACCACCAACCAAACCGAGCACACAAAGATGTACCCCCCGCTGGGAATCGAACCCGGGACCTCTGGGTCTGAAACAGGTAGCTTAGCCACTAGACCACAGAGGCGGTTAAAAAGTTTTATTGTTTTACTACAGCAAATAATATATCTAAAGTCCCCAGTACACAGTGGCGTGTGATGGCCCACTGCTGGCCATCGCCAATTGTAGACAACTGTAGGCCACGATTACGTCGTGTTCACACAATGGCGTATGCTGGCCCACTGCTCATTGCTGCCTGGTAGTGGTGGGGAATATATCTTTTTTTGTGAATCGATTCAAAACTTTAAATCGATATTTGATATCGGATTCTGAAACTGTATAATATTTTAATATCGGTGATATCGGTACCTATCGACCATATCTATCACTGTATAGTATATTAATAAAGGATTCGTAAAATTTTACTTTTTTTTTTTTATTGGCAACGGGTAAGCGCCTGGCCTTCATCTCACCTGATGGTAAGTGACGATAAGGCCGAAGGTGGAAGCGCGCTTCACCCGGAATCACTTACCTGATGATGATACTAGTAACAAATAGGTAGTAATGATTTTCATTTTATGAAATTTTAACAAGCACATTTTTTTGTTAAAAAGATTGATCATTGATAATTAAACAAATATCAGCGATATGGTACAATATTCTTTTAACTGATCAGTTGTTTTAACTGATCAGTTATTCAACTGATCAGTTTAACTGACCGTGAGTGTCGCTTTACAAGGCGAAGCAAGTTGATAGGCAAAAATAATGAAACATGATGCAAGTAGAAACTTTGTAATGGACCGTCCGTTGATGAAAATGAAAAAATGTAAATGAAAAATGTTTATTTCAACAAAATAGCATAATACAGGATTATACAGTGTACCTCATAAAAATGTACTTCCTACTTTGTTGTCAAGATATATCAGTAGTTTACCTGTGATATCAACACTAAAAAAAATTTGTTACGTTGATGCCAGTACGATTAACAAGAAAAATAGCCTCATCTTATCCTAAAGTTACCTACATAAAATTTAGTTAATTAAGTATTTTATGTTATATAAAACAAACATAATGTAAAAATCTGAATTTGAATGGACATGTACATAATATAATATTATTTATATTTATAAAATACGTTTGTGCCTTACGTATCGCATCACTATCCAGTTTCAATCCCAGTACACACACAGTGGCGTGTGATGGGCCATGCTTGGCCACTGCCGGCCATCGCCATCACAGACTTAGTAGAGATGATCGCCATTGTGTAGACGGGGTAGATGGTGTACAGTGGCGAGCAATTGTCGGCAGTGGCGCGCAGTGGCGCGCGATGGCACGCAATCGGAAAGTTGTCGGTTTTTGGGCACACATCAAAGGGAATCGTGGCGTCTAGTCAGAGAATATATACACTACCGTGAAAAAAAGCGACACTTAAGCATGTGTGCTCGTAAAATCGCTCGCTGCTATGTGTGGGTGTCTGGATCTGCGCGGGGGCCTTGCGTGGCGCGCGGGGTATGGGCGGGCGGCCTGGAGGTCGCCTCGGCTGAGGGCTGAGTCGAGCGAGCGAGCGTCTGTATTGCGCACCGCACGTACAGACTGACCTCCACAATTCGGTTTATATCATTTGGCTAATAATGGATTAAAAGCAGTTAATAGCCATTAATAGCTGATTTCGGATGGTAACCCTGCTATTAATGTTACAGTAATGATCAAAAATATCGCGACAATAAGCAAATAAATGGAAGATGCTTATACAGTTTTTATCTATTTTTACACTATACATCACTCGTAGGTACATAGAAATCTCGAGTTTTTGATCGTGAAAGTTAAGTAATGTTTGCCGAGGTCGCCAAGAGGATGGATGACCGTAGGTTCATAAAATCTCGAGGTTTCCGATCGCAAAAGTTAAGCAATGTTCGCCTAGGTCGCCAAGGGGATGGGTGACCGTAAGTTCATAAAATCTTGAGGTTTTCGATTGCGAAAGTTAAGCAATGTTCGCCGAGGTCGCTAAAGGGATGGGTGACCGTAGGTTCATAAAATCTAGAGGTTTTTGATCGCGAAAGTTAAGCAATGTTCGCCGAGGTCGCCAAGGGATGGGTGACCGTAAGTTCATATAATCTCGAGGTTTTCGATCGCGAAAGTTAAGCAATGTTCGCCGAGGTCGCTTACTGGTCTCCCATCAATTACTCTACCTGCGCAAAGCTTAACTTTTGTGACTGTAAACAGAACGTCTGTTGAAATTGTATGAAACTATCAATAGCGGGGTTTTTAGCCAATGGATGACTAATAATGGCTATTAATGGATTATAATCGCTAATAATCCAAACAATCCGGCTATTTACCCATCTCTACCAACGACTTACGAGTACATGCACGAGTAATCATGCCCGGTTTTCATTATTGTTGTGTATACGGCTGTGGTAATAACCAAAAACAAACTGATAAAAGTTTCTTCTCATTGCCCAGCGATCCAGAAAAGTAATTGCCTACTTTATATTAATATTCTATTACTTACCTACTTTCTGTATTACACGATTTACACATAGTATATAGATTTAGTAAACGTCCGTCAGATTCAACTTTTGTCACAAGCAGTTTTTCTATAATTGCAGTTCAGTTTCAACATGAATGAAGGTACCTAAATCACTCTCGACGTTTGAAGTAGGTAGGTAAGTAGGTACTCGTAATAACACTAGCATCATTCATCACTACCTCAAATCATAGAAGGGAAATCACTACCTACCTAGTGTACCTACCCAGGGGCCGTCCATTAATCACGTGATGTTTTTTTCAGCATTTTTTAACCCCCCCTTCCCCTGGGTGATATGTGGTGAGGTTTAAGTCAACCCATCTCATTCATCTTGACGAGTACTTTGTTTTTAAATGGTTACCAGGGTCTGATCTGATGATGGAACTGGAAGGTGGTCATAGGAACTACGTAAAGAAACGACGCAACCCCATCAGGTCTCAGCTCGTTTGATTCGTCTTGACGTTAGTGCTAGATGGTAACCAGGGTCTGTTGATGGAGCTGAAAGATGGCCATAGGAAGTCAGTAATTAAGCGACACAACCGCGTCGAGTTTAATTCGTCTTAATGGGTAGACCGTTTTTGATGGGTGGTGAGTGGTGGTGGTTTGGTGGACGTGAATAAATTATGTATACCTACACGTTCAGTGAGAAGAACAGATAAAAAAACGTGTCCAAGGATAACTAAAAAGTAAAAAATAAATTAAAAGTTAAAAAACTTTTTTTTTAAAAACAAGCTTATATTTAAATGCGCCAAACTTTTAATAACAACTCCTAACGTCGTTACTCAATTTATATTATGTAAAGGTTTGTCGCAAAATTAACTATTTAATTAAGTGCTATAGGTATACTTATGTTTAAATAAACAAGTAAATTAAATACCTTGATGTGATTGATTTTAAAAAAGTATAAAAATTTTCAATCTAAGAAAATACGAGTACTTAAATCTCGCGACAACCTTTTAAGTATATCATATAAATTGTGTAATGACGTTTATGTTGTTAGTAAAAGTTTATTTTTTTTCTTTTTAGCACTCTTAAATAAAAGCTTGTTTATTAAAAAGGTTTTTTACTTTTAATTTTAAGAATATTATCTTTAAATAAAGGTATAAAGTTTAATCTAATTTTATTCGAGAAAATGAAGGACCATGATAAAAATGTCTTAGAAAGGAAAGGTTGCAGGTTGTTTTTTTTTACGGCGAGTCATCACACTACACGCCGCTTTCGGTTTAGAAATCGCGCGTTTGCCTAAAAAATAAATACACGTGATATTTTTCTACACCCCCCCTTCCCCCTTGTGATATTTCATGATTTTTGCCGAACCCCCTCCCCCCCTTTCGAGCCGCACGTGATAAATGGACGGCCCCCTACCTACCTACCTACTTATTATAAAACAAAGTCCCCCCGCGTCTGTATGCCTACGTACGTAGGTAAGTAGGTACCTATTTACTTAGTTAAGTCTTAAAGTACCTATTATAATATCAATTCTACTAGTCACCTACAATTATTAAGTACTTACCTATATTATTACAATTTACTTGTACCTGCACCTAACTTGTGTTGCACCTAACTAGGTTGACGACCTCCGTGGTCAAGTGATTAGCACGCCGCCGGGTCTAGCGTCGCGCCATCTCTGAGGTCCCGGGTTCAATTCCCGGTCGGGTCAGCTAAGAGAAAGACTGTTTTTCTAAACTGATTTCCGGTCTGGATATTTTTTATGTATATTTATCCGTTGTCTTACCATATTAACGTGTTTCAAAAAATACTCATCTTGGTACCAAGATAATTGGTGTGAGCGTAAACAAATTTTTGAATTGAATTTTGGTTGGTAGAAAGGTACTTACTTACTTAATGGAGTAACTGCTAATACTACTACGAGAATACTACTAAAAAAATCGACTCAAAGAGAAAAATCATGCATGATGCATCCCTAATCGGCCATTGTGTAAACACCATCGGCCAACATACGCCACGATTCCTTTGATGTGTGCCCAAAAACCGACAACTTTGCCATTGCGCGCCACTGCGCGCCACTGTCGACAATTGCTCGCCACTGTACACCATCTACCCCGTCTACACAATGGCGATGGCCGGCAGTGGCCAAGCATGGCCCATTACACGCCACTGTGTACTGGGGCCTTAGTCCCCAGTACACAGTGGCGTGTGATGGCCCACTGCCGGCCATCGCCAATTGTAGACAACTGTAGGCCACGATTACGTTGCGTTCACACAATGGCGTATGCTGGCCCACTGCTCATTGCTGCCTGGTAGTGGTGGGAAATATATCTTTTTTTGTGAATCGATTCCAAACTATAAATCGATATTTGATATCGGATTCTGAAACTGTTATATATTTTAATATCGGTAATATCGGTACCTTTCGACCATATTATCACTGTATAGTATATTAAAAAGGATTCGTAAAACTTTACTTACCTGATACTAGTAACAAATAATAATGATTTTCATTTCATGAAATTTTCACAAGCACATTTGTTTGTTAAAAAGATCGATCAATGATAATTAAATAAATATCAGCGATACGGTACAATATTCTTTTAACTGATCAGTTGTTTTAACTGATCAGTTATTCAACTGATCAGTTTAACTGACCGTGAGTGTCGCTTTACAAGGCGAAGCAAGATGATAGGCAAAAATAATGAAACATGATGCAAGTAGAAACTTTGTAATGGACCGTCCCTTGATGAAAATGAAAAATGTTTATTTCAACAAAATAGCATAATATAGGATTATACAGTGTACCTCATAAAAATGTACTTCCTACTTTGTTGTCAAGATAATCAGTAGTTTACCTGTGACATCAACACTAAAAAAAATTTGTTACGTTGATGCCAGTACGATTAACAAGAAAAATAGCCTTATCTTATCCTAAAGTTACCTACATAAAATAAAGTTATGTTATGTTATATAAAACAAACAAAATGTAAAAATATGAATATGAATAATATTATATATATTTATAAAATACGTTTGTGCCGTACGTATCGTATCACTATCCAATTTCAATCCCAGTACACAGTGGCGTGTGATGGGCCATGCTTGGCCATTGCCGGCCATCGCCATTGTGTAGACGGGGTAAATGGTGTACAGTGACGAGCAATTGTCGACAGTGGCGCGCAGTGGCGCGCGATGGCGCGCAAACGGAAAGTTGTCGGTTTTTGGGCACACATCAAAGGGAATCGTGGCGTGTACTCAGACAATATATACACTACCGTGAAAAGAAGCGACACTTAAGCATGTGTGCTCGTAAAATCGCTCGCGGCTATGTGTGGGTGTCTGGATCTGCGCCGGGGCCTTGCGCGGCGCGCGGGGTGTGGGCGGCCGGTCTGGAGGCCGCCGGGGGCCTTGCGCGGCGCGCGGGGTGTGGGCGGCCGATCTGGAGGCCGCCTCGGCTGAGGGCTGAGTCGAGCGAGGGAGCGTCTGTATTGAGCACCGCACGCATGGACTGACCTACGGTATCGCTGCCTACGACTTACGAGTACACGCACGAGTAATCATGCTCAGTTTCTGTTATTGTTGTGTATACAGCTGTGGTAAGAACCAAAAGCAAACTGATAAAAGTTTCTTCTCATTGCCCAGCGATCCAGAAAAGTAATTGCCTACTTTATATTAAAATTCTATTATTTACCTACTTTCTGTATTATACGATTTACACATAGTACATAGATTTAGTAAACGTCCGTCAGATTCCACTTTCGTCAGAAGCAGTTTTTCTATAATTTCAGTTCAGTTTCGTCATGAATGAAGGTATCTAAATCACTCTCGACGTTTGAAGTAGGTAGGTAAGTAGGTACTCGTAATAACACTAACATCATTTGTCACTACCTACCTATTGTACCTACCTATACCTACCTACTTATTATAAAACAAAGTCCCCCCGCGTCTGTATGTCTACGTACGTAGGTAAGTAGGCAAAACCTAAAGCACAACTTAAAATCTTCATCATAATTTTAACTATTGTTAACATTACTAAGCTTAACACTACTACACACTAGCATCAAAACAGTGAATAGGCTAACCTCAGGTAGTCTTGGCTGCATTAGGACAAAAAAAACCTCCAAAGAGTAGCCCTGGCTATCCAGCCAAAGCCAGTATAGTATGAAATGTATATAATCTATCTAAGTCTATACGATCATATTTAATCACATTTCATTATTACCATAATTCATTTTCAAGCATTTTCATAAAATAAAAAGCAACAGAAAAAATACTTATCGGTTTCATTAATTACAATTTACGACTACCTACTAATAAGTAATAAACATTGACGAAGGTAGATTTCACAGCGTAAAATGCAATTTACTATGAAAGGACAAACCATAGACAAAAAACTGTCTACGTGACAGACAAAACCAAGATGGTGGCAGTGATGCCAGCTTACAAAATATGAACTAATGTTACAAAAATACAACAGCTTGATTAAATAATTTAAGTTTCCTAAAACAATTAAAAGTAACTTTAACACTAAATGTAAAAACTGTTTAGTAGTAGGTAGGTACTCAGAAGTTACTTTAATGTACTGTATAAGCTCGCATTAAAAATAATAAACCATAATATCTCACGCTCCTCAATGCGACAGCATACGCAGGAAATTCAATCCAACTCGGGACAGACGGGATCACAGCTCTCGATAAGTATTGTTGATGTTTCGTTGAACTACTTTTATATAGGCACTACCCACGCACCTGGAATGCACGTTAATTGGCGTGAATGTTTATGCAAGAAACTAATTTACGACAATTCGTTCGATTGACCTAGGACATCGGCAAAATCCCCATACTAGCTGGACCTGATATTCAATGACTATGGACATTATTAACTTTGTGTTATTTAGATACCTAACATAATTAGAACCAGTGTCCTAACTCCATATTCAATGTAAAACTTCACAAATGCGAGATATAATTTTAACAATTTTTGAGCTTTTGAAGTTAGAAAAACATTTTAACGATCTAATAGATTAAATTCTTAACTTAAGTCGACCTTAACTATCTGATAACTACAGAAATATTGATAAGAGAAATGTCATTATTTAACATGAAGTATTTGACATGAAACAAAGAGGACGCTTTTTTGTAAATAAAACACTTATGAATGATATCTACATAAAGATTTATTCAAAATCGTCTCTTTTGACTACACTACTTAACTAAAAAACTTGCTGGTGCTTCTATTATGTAATCTTGGTGACTGGCCCTTCCCAAGGTACCACGGTCATGACACGTGCACAGCATCCAATCGTTCGACGACCTACCTAACAACTGCAACAATATTCTGTTATCCCTTCCATTCCAGACACATTATTTTCAATTAATATTATATACCTACATAGGTAGTAGTTTTCTTGAAATGTGTCTGGATTTAACTTTACAACGATACCACTACCTCTCAAGCGATACTCTGATACATCTTTAAGGAAACGCACCATGTTCTCCATAGTAGGACTTGTAGGATTTGTTGTAGGACAATGGCGAAAATGGACCTGACTATGGGCACAAATCAAATAAATTCTAAAACATATGCTGTTATTAGTTAATTTTGAAAATACAAATAATATACCTCAAGAACTTCTAGTTCTAGAGAAATTAATTAATGCGTAAAAATAATAAATATTAATGGGAAACTTACTCATAGCTTTTGAACGGTTTTGACCATAGACCATAGAGGAATAGATCTTGACGACGATGTCAAGTTCCATTTCACGCGTAGGTCTACAATTTCACGTGCTTGCATGTAATCCTCCCACCTTACACTCGTCGAAAAAAGATTATAGTATTCTACTTAGACAAAAATACATTGAAGTATTTTTAAAACAGTAAGCTGAAAATGATACAATAACTAAACGAAATAAAAACCAAATATCATCCAAAATCCAAAGTGACCAAATGCTTGAAAATGAATTATGGTAATAATGAAATGTGATTAAATATGATCGTATAGACTTAGATAGATTATATACATTTTATAATATACTGGCTTTGGCTGGATAGCCAGGGCTACTCTTTGGAGGTTTTTTTTGTCCTAATGCAGCCAAGACTACCTGAGGTTGGCCTATTCACTGTTTTGATGCTAGTGTGTAGTAGTGTTAAGCTTAGTAATGTTAACAATAGGTAAAATTATGATGAAGATTTTAAGTTGTGCAAATGATAACGCCTCCGTGGTCGACTAGCTCAGCCACTTGGTTTGTGGGCTCAGCGCACGGCCTGATAACCGGAGGTCCAGGGTTCAATTCCCAGGTCAGGCAATGTATGTTTCGGATTATTTTTTGCTGCATAGCCCGGGTTTGAGATTACCTACCTACACCCATCAATTGTAGCGACGACTTGATTTCAATAATGGAGGCCGTTGCTCATGCAGCAGTCGGACAGTACTTAACTTAACTTTTTTTTCCCCTTTTAATAAGTTATGATTAATTAAGCCTAAGAATGCATATCATTATTATTCGAGATTTAGATTACACTGCCAGTTGACATGATCTTAGTCAAGGGGTTTTAAATAAACCAGGAAACCTACCGATTAGTACCACATTAACTGTTGGATACGATTAAGAATTTTTTAGATGAAAGTTAATTTATTCAGCCCGGTCATCAGTCAATGTGATCTTGTTCGTGGGGTTTTATACCAGGCAACCGAACAATTAGTTACGCATTGATTGTTGGGTATGCAAAAGTTTAAATAAAATAAATCCCGGTCAATTCGGTCAATGGGATCTTGTACGTGGGGTATTTTATAAAAAAAATACCAGGTAACTGAACAATTGGTATCGCATAGAATGGGTCATACATATTATATGTGTGTAAGAAAAGTCGATCGAGGGGTTTTTTATAATGAACCAGGTAACCGATCAGATGGTATCTCATTAACTCTTGGATTTGCAAATGGTTGATCATAAATGTAGGGTCCTAATCACCCGCTAAGCTCCCAGATGTCGCGACAGTCGCGAGCCAACGATGTAGCGAATTGGTCCTAAGATCATTAGCTGACTTATTGTTTTTGCAAACATTTCATAAAACCAACGCATAAAACTTGGCGTTTTACTATTATGG
Source organism: Scoparia ambigualis (assembly GCA_963921215.1). Classification (NCBI taxonomy): domain Eukaryota; kingdom Metazoa; phylum Arthropoda; class Insecta; order Lepidoptera; family Crambidae; genus Scoparia; species Scoparia ambigualis. Next base: position 2,648,454 of record OY992506.1, on the reverse strand, counting down.
CTGTTTACTCTGAATACGATATGCTGTGATTATGAAGTTTTACAAACGTTATTATGACTTTACATTTTAGCAGTTTAAGACATAACTAATTAAGCGTGAATTTCATAGAAAGGTTATGCGGAAACATTTCCGGTACCACTGCGGGTACCGATTTCCTGTTGGCGCGGTCTCCGGTGCGACGCGGCCTAGCTTTCGCCTCTGCACACCGTCCGTCAGGAAGAGTAGCCGAAGCTAAGTCCTTTAATTAAGCTCTACTCAAGCGGGCAGAGTGAGCGATCCGTATACCCTCCCTGAGTTTTGTAGATTAAAGAAAATAGCATTATAAATGGTGACATTACCACCTGTTTGGCTATTGTTGTATTTTTAGTATTGACTGCTTACCTACTTTTGTTATTCTTAGATGATTACAAATTTTTATGTACACTTGCCAGTGGGCGCCTTCCGCACCCGACCATTTTTAAAATTATGTTTTCCATGGCAGCCTTTAAGTGGAGCGACACCATTAAAGACCAATTGTCGACAGTGGCGCGCAATGGCAAAGTTGTCGGTTTTTGGGCACACATCAAAGGAATCGTGGCGTATGTTGGCCGGTGGTGTAAACACCACCAAATTGATGTGTGCCCAAAAACGTGTAAACTTACACAATGGCCGATTAGAGATGCATCATGCATGATTTTTCTCTTTGTATCGATTTTTTGGAGCGTAATGAATAAATATGACATTGAAATTGAAAAATTAAATTATAAGTTAACTAGTTTGCAGGAGTCATTAACAAGTATGACTACTAGATATGAGTCCTCAAAGAGGGAGATTGGGGAATACATACTGGCCCTAAATAACCTTTTGGATAGTTCTCGGACTGAGAACTTTGATAATGAGTCTAGGCAATCCCTGGCGGCAGGCCTGGCTGCCTCGGAGCATTCCATGTCCATACCAGTGTGTGATCCCTCACCTCCTAAGCAGCTATGCTATGGTTTGTCCAGTTTGAATTCCAATATTTCTTACCAAAAAGGCAATAAATGTACTAAAAGTAGCACTCTAATGTTTAGTGATGAAATTGGAAGAGGGTTGGGTCAATTATTAAACACTGAGGGGCAAACTGTCTTAAATTATTGTATGCCTGGTTTGACATACCATGATATAATGGAAAAATTTATTTTACGTGACCTTAGTAATGTAGGAACTGTTATTATTCTAATTGGGAAAAGGGGAAATGTGAACAAAAAAGTATTAGTTAACTTTTATGAAAAATTACTTTCTTTAAATATTCCAAAAATTATAATGTTCACACTTCCTTACAGTAAAAACTTGCCACACGAAGAAAATAATTTTAGATTTAAGCTTAATTTGACATTGAATACAATGGCTTTCTATGAAAAGAAAGTAGAAATAATAGACATAAATAAATTATTAGATAATAATTTTATATTGACAAAAGATAAATATTATCTTAAGACTTATTTTAAGCGACAGATAGCAAATTCGCTATCATTTTATTTTAAGTATTTAGCCAATAACATGGCTAGCTCAGCGGCTTCTATTGAGCTGCAACATACTGACATGCCAATTCAGACTTTGGAATATGTTCCAAATAATTTAAATTAGATTATAAGACAATAGAGGACACCTCTAGCAAATTATTGGAATTAAATTATAAGACGAAAGAGGAACTCTCTTGCAAAATGTTTGCAAATAAAATGAAATTAAATCAATGTAAAAATAACTTTATAAAAAGCCCCGGTCAATCATTAAATTTAAAAAATGTAGAATCTTTGAACATTGTTCACCAGAACATCCAAGGAATGATGGGCAAAGATTTAGAGATTGAATTGTTCATGAACTGTAATAATATTAATATTCTTTGCATTACCGAGCACTGGCTTAGAGACCATCAGTTGTCGTGAAGCGACATTTAAAAAAGAAAAGATGATAAGATTTGACAATATTTATAATATGAACAAAATTACAAAACAAAAAAAGTGAAAGAAGAAGTGAATGAGAATGTGGTGAGTATGTAAAAGGTGATGGCGGATGATAATGTAAAGGTGAAGAGGCAGGTGCAGCTGACGTGGAGGCAGGCGAAGGTGTGGAGGCAAGCGCTGAACTTGGCAGGCGCCGTCAGGCGCAGGCAAGCGAAGGCAGACAGGCGCCGACAGGCAGGCGCCGGTAGGCGTAGGCAGGCGCAGGCAGGCAGGCGCCAGAAGGCGCAGGCTGGCAAAGGTGCAGGCAGGCAGGCGCCACCAGCCGCAGGCAGGCGAAGGTGCAGGCAGACAGGCGAGACAGGCGTAGGCGCACACGATGACTGGAGGCTGTAGTCTAGACTAGTCCTTCCAAATCAGAAGCTGGAGATGTTATCAGGTGACTACTTAATCCTTCCAATTCAGTAGCTGGAGAAAGTATGAAGACTAGCCCCTTCCAATTCGGAAGCTGAAGATAGTATTTGGGAGACTAGTCCTTCCAATTCGGAAGCTGAAGAAAGTATCTGAAGACTAGTCCTTCCAATTCAGAAGCTGAAGATTGTATGAAGACTAGACCTTCCAATTCGGAAGCTGGTGATCGTCTGAGTAGACTAATCTTTTTGTATCAGAATCTAGAGATGTAATGATTAGTCGCCGGCTGAACTTTATAAAGAAACCTCGGTTTCTGAGTTCTGCATAAATTTCGAAATATTATTTTTAAAACGCTGATATCTAGATGGCCAAATGTAAAAATGAGGAAGTCTAAAAGGTTTGATTAAAATTTGTTGAGAAGTTGCATAGCGACGAAGCAAAAATAAGTCAAAACATGACCAAAACACAATATTCAGTAAATAGAAAACAATTAAGGTGAGATAAATGTAAATATGACAAGGAATAACGCATAATAAGATTATCGAAGTGATCCGAAACTTGTGGGATACGTAAAAGTGTCGAAAAATAGTGTTTGAAGTTTCATGATTTAGATCAGGTAATAAATGTGTTTAGATAAAGGAGTTGCCATGTGTGTAGTGTAGTGTGTAGTTACTAAATCATTACGTATCGTTGCAGAAGCGAGGAAAAATAAAAAATGAGGCGAGTGAAATGAGATGAGAGTAACAAGACACGATGTGAAGTTGCATGAGGTAAAACGGTGGTTTCACCACACAGTTCATGTTCAATTTTAAGAATCATTTGGTAGGAAGTTCGTTCAGTCGAGGAAATGCAATACATGGTGGCTCCTTAATTATTTTTAGTAAAAAGTTTAAATTAAAGGAACGCAAAGACATAGTGAGCCTCTCGGTTGAGCGAACAATAGAAATAGCTTGTGTGGAGTTGGAGCAGTTTGTTGTGATAAGTGTATACAGACCTCCTTCAGCATTGTATGATTTTTTGAAAAAGTTATGGATGAGACATTGCGTAAGGTCCGCAATGTAGGTAAAACAATAATTGTTTGCGGTGATTTTAATATAAATTTGCTAGAAAACTCCACATTGTCAACTAAAGTTAAAAACTTATTTCTATCATACAATTTGAATAATTTATTTTTGGAGCCGACAAGAATAACTGCCACTTCGGAAACCTGTATTGATAACATATATACAAATGTAAAACCACTGGCTAAGCAAATTATTAATAACCTGGACTCTGATCATTGTGGCCAAATGGTCAGCTTTCCACACCAGCGTAAGCAAGTGATGAAAAAGAATATCACTGTTGTGCCAAAAACTGCAGGTCGGCTGGAACGCTTTAAAAGCAATCTAGATACAAAATTAAATTATTTAGAATACAATGACAACCCTGATGTCTTTTATAATGATTTTTTTAACATATATTGTTCAGAATTTAATAAATCTTTTGTTCCAAAAAAGATGTCGGTTAGTGGTACTGCATCTTTTAATGAATAAGCTACAATTGGTATTCACAAAAGTAGGAAACGCCTTTATGAACTTTATGGTGAACGCAACTATAACACCAGCGACGACTTCAAATTATATGTTAAACATTATTCAAAGTAATTTAAAAGAGTATGCCGATCCCCCACAGTAGCTGAATCTGTTTTGAAGGAGAATATTAAAGATTGTGAAAGTAATTTCAGTTTTCCAAAAATTTGCGTTATACATATATTAAAAACATTTAACACTCTCAATAAAAAGAAAACTGCTGATCTGTGGGGTAATTCCGTGGATGTCGCTAAATCAGTAATTATGACAATAGCTCCAGTTTTAGCTTGCACATTTAACGAATGCATTGACTGTGGTGTTTTTCCTGTCCTAATAAAACATAGTAAATTTTGGATTAAAAAACATTCCAGTATTTTTATGAACATAAATCAAATTTTCATAAATGTATTGTAATGCAACTGTCATTATATTTATATTCTTAAATCTCTCTCTGAGAGAGTCGCCAGCCTTTAGGTTGTAGATTGCTCGAATAGCCCTCTTCTGAAGCATAAAGATAGTTTGAATGTCGGCAGCATTTCCCCACAGTAAAATGCCGTACGACATTACACTATGAAAGTAACTGAAATAAACTAATCTAGATGTATCAACGTCTGTTAACTGACGGATCTTTTTTTTTTTTTTTTTTTTTTATATTATTTAGGGACTTTTACCACAGGTTATGTCAGTCCCATCGTAACAATGTATAATGTAGTGATCTATAACCATAGCAACAGGTATCTAAATATAAATCTATGTATACATAAAAAAAAAATTGTACCTTTGTACAAAGGTACTTACATAACAGAAAAATATGTATTTAAGTTTATCCTCATTCTAACATTATATAAAAATCAAACAGACCCCGAAACATTGATTACCATTTTATACAAAATCTTAGCTGCAGATGACGTGGGTTCTGCTAATATAGACTGAAAGACACCAACATCAGATGTTTTGATATTCAATAGTTTGATCAATGACTCGCGCTTTGCCCGATTCTTAACACATTCCACCAACAAGTGCTGCACATCATCTATTTTACCACACACTTCACAATTTGGGGTATCCGATTTTTTCATCAGATATGCAAACTTGTTCGATGGAAAGTGACCAGAACGTAACCTATGAAGCAATACAATGTAATTCCTACTTATGTCTACATTTCCAAACCAAGGTACGCGAGGAGGCTCATGTTGCATTGTTTTATACCAAATACCCTTTAAAAGAGAGATTTCGTCGAAGTATTTTTTCCATATCTCAAAACATTATTTTTGTAACTGTACTAAAATTTCCGAATAATAAGGTTTTATGTAACTGTGTAAACCATTCAATATTGCGAGTTTGGCAAACTTATCAGCCTCCTCGTTACCTTTGATGCCCACATGAGATGGCAACCACTGCAGCTTTAACTTAGTGCCATTTGTGTTAAGTTCATGGATCAATTGCAGTATATTATACGCTATCATTACACCTCTGCTACCAGAGGCGCAACGAGCAATATGCTGCAATGCACTTTTACTGTCTGTAAAGATTATATTTTTGTTTAATTTTACAGATTTAATATACAAAATAGCTCTATATATGGCAAAGAGTTCTACAGTCATTATTGACACCTCAGAAGTTATTTTATACATTTCACTCTCCTCCCTTCTATACACATAATACGCTGCACCTTTGCCTCTAGCATCCTTTGAACCATCCGTATATACTTTAAACCAGGTCTCGTCATATTTTTCTGAAATTTCTTTTAAAATATCATATTTTAGAGCATTAGGTTCTAAAGAGCTTTTTGTTCCTTTGACACAGTCTAGTTGAGGGTTGATACATTTTGTGATATCTATGCCAGTGACCCAAATATTAAGCGAGTACAGTTCCAAAGGAAATGAAGATGCAACATCATGTTCCTTAGTTTGACTATAAGTTATACTAAGTAGTGGTTTCTTTTTCTTATTCCAATATCGGGTTTCACAAGCAGATACAAGTTGCGCAAGCAAGCCAGTTGTCATATCATATGTACTAGCTTTTAGACAGTATTTAAACGCTAGGTATCTTCTTCTCACAAACAATGGTGGAATACACAATTCAGACTCCATTACATAAATTGGCGAGCTTTTGATAAAACCACCTATTATGCGCAATGCTTGGTTTTGAACCCTATCCAACTTGGTAACATGAGATTTTGCGCTATTATCATATAAATAACACCCGTAATCACATCTACTTCTTATTAGTGCTATGTAAATTCTCCTCAGATGTTTAGGATGTACTCCCCAGCTTGAACCTGCTAAAATCTTTAAAATATTTAGGAACTTTGTCATCTTTTCAGCTAACTCGTTTATATGTTTTCCCCAAAGCAAAGACCTGTCAAGCCAAATACCTAAATACTTTATACATTCTGTTGACGTCAGAGACTTTCCATTTACTTTGAGTGTTATATGCTGCCTACTTCTACCTCTACTAAAAATAACATATTTTGATTTGGTGTCTGATAGATCTAAACCTATTAAGTTTAATTGTTTAACTATTTCATTAAGCGCGTACTGAAGGTTGCTTTCACAAATTCTAATATTTTTATTACTTAAGTAAATAGCAAAGTCATCTGCATACTGGCACATGTGTGCATTATCGATTTCATGTGCAATTTTTGCAGTTATAATATTAAATATCAAAGGGGAGATCGGATCACCTTGGGCCAAACCTTTGTTTGTCTACCTAGTCATTAATTCATTACCCATTTGGTTTTTGATTTGTAGATGTCTCTCATTTAAAAAGGACCAGATATATCTACATATTTTCTTGCCTACTTGTAAACTGTCTAGGAATGTAGTAGTTTGAAATATTGACACATTATTGTATGCATTCTCTACATCCAAAAAACAGGCCACGGTGGAGATATTTTTCGTAAAAGCAAATTGGACGTAAGAGATAATGCGTACTAAAGAATCTAAACATGATTGGTTTCTCCTGAATCCTGTCGAATATTTGGGTAAAATTTTGTTCTTTTCCACATACCACTCTAACCTTTTTGCTAACATAGTATGAAATATTTTACATACGCAAGACATAAGGGATATGGGTCTTAATTTAACAATACTGTTAGAATCGCCTCCTGCTATACCCTATACCTAAATAGGGACAATCTGAATATTACGCCACTGAATTGGTATACAATTATATTTAAAAATCGCATTATATAGACTAAGGAGGTATTTTTTTCCAGTCTCATCGAGATTGAATATCATAGAGTACGAGATGCCATCATCTCCCGGTGCTGTGTCAGATTGTTTTATACAATGCAACATTTCTTGATATGAAAAGGCAGATTCGAGAAGATCATTTTTAGACTGGAAAGTTGGAGTCTGTTGAGAAACAGAGTCGGGAGATAGTGACAATAATAGTTTCTTTCTATTGTCATCTGGTGGATGGGATATTGTACGCCTCAATCCTTTTACCCATCTCATACGTTGCCATACATCTTTAACGGAAGAAGACTCGTCAATTTCATTACAAAATTTTCGCCAGTTTTGCGACTTGGCCTGACTTATTAAACGCCTAGCTTCATCAACCTTATCCTCTAGTTTTTTTAAATTTTCAGGCGTAGGATTACGTCGAAAGGTACTAAGACATAACCTGCGCTGAGCTACTATCTGGGACAGAGAAGGGTTCCAATACGGTTTGGGCTTAAAGTCTGACTGTGGGCTCGTATTTATTTTTGTAACAGGAATAGCTTTATCGGCAGCTTGTATGAGTACACTTTGAAAATGATCATATCTCGATTGAATATTGTTGTATTCTATCATTTCTACTGGTAAAGCATTCTGTAAATGTTTTCTGTAACATTTCCAATCGGCCTTTTTAAAATTTCGCCTTTTAATTATCTGTAAATCATTTTTATTGTTGATACATGTTTTAATTACCATGTGATCGCTGCCTAAGTTTTCTTTGAAGACCTGCCACTCAAAATTTATTGCAATATCCGACGAAGAAAATGTTATATCTGGTGCGCTTTCCTGCATATTGCCATTAACTAATTTGACTCTCGTAAACTGGCCATCATTTAGATATATAAAACCATTTTCTAAAGCAGAGTCTGCCAATTGAGAGCCTCTGGTATCTGTTTTATACGACCAGTTTAAATGGTGCGCATTAAAATCACCGGCTATCAAAGACTTCTTAGGACAAAGCCTAAATAAGTCATCCCAATCAGATTGAGAAGTACGGACAGAGGAAGGACAATATATTGATACGATATTTTCTAAATAGCCACAATTTAGTAATTTAATTTTTATGATCTCTATGCCTGTATTATTTAAATTAGTATGACATACCTGTACTTGAAGTGACTTGTGGGTAATAATAGCGACTCCACCATAACCGTCAAACCTGTCGTTCCTATGAAAGTAGTAGTCTCCAAGCCGGATAGGTGATTCAGCATCCAACCATGTCTCACTTATGATGGCTATGTGAATTTTTTCTTGATTTAACAATGCCTCAAAAGTAACTAATTTTGGTCTAAGAGATTGTGCATTCCACTGTAGAATATTGATAACAGATATTTTAGATGAGCGTTTACTATCCATCAAAGATGTTTTTAAGTAATAGGTCCAACGCCTCTCCTTTCGTCACAAATAACAATAGGTGGGTTTTAATTTCGTTTAAAATTAGTTTTACAAAAGAGCAAACTTTCTCTTCAAAACTACTGTCCTGTGTAATAATGTCTTTCACTTTTAAAATAAACTTTCTAAATTCGAAATTTTGTAGTAGATGCTCGTTGTGATTATTTTTTCTGGTATTTTCTATTTGATCGACTTTTTCTGCCGTGAAAATCCGTGATGTGTTTTCCACTTGTTGTTGATTGTTTTTCTTGTTTTGTTTTTTCTTGTAGATACTTCCCTGTCTTTTCACCGAATTTGGTGGTACAACACTTCTTCTATTTCTTGCTCACTAGAGCCTGTGTCCTCGTTGTGTACTACTGCTTGTGTTTTAACTACACTACTGTAGGTCTTTGTGGTGTTTTTTGGAGATGTACGGCTGACAAAGTTTGATGAGGGGTTCAAAATCAATCCTGTAGTACTATTCATATTGGTCTCTTTTTTTTTGCTTGTTCCATAAGATATGTCTGAAGAGCTTTTCTGTAGGTCATATTTTGCATACGCATAATTATTCAAATCTTCTTTTCTTTCAGAAAAACGGGACATTTTTTATCCATTGCCATATGGGCTCCTTTGCAGTTTAGGCAGGTAAACACTTGTGTTACACAGTTCTCGTGTTCTTGACCACATTTCGGGCATAGAGGCTTTTTTGTAGGGCAAAATTTAGAAAAGTGTCCAAACTTCCAGCATAAAGAGCATTGCGAGACCGGAAATTCATAAGCTTCTATCTTAAACCTATATCCATATGCGTATACGTACGGAGGTAAGATAGGACTTTTGAAACCGACTCGAATTGACTCGCTGTCCACCCATTTTCCTTCTAAGTTCAAACGTCTCAGTCTTATTACAGATAAAACTTTATAGGAACTTTCTAATGATTCTTTTATTTCATCCATATTAACCTCTAGGTCTACCCCCTTGATAACTCCGTATGATATGTAATTGTCTGTAGTCAGCTGGCATCTATAGCCCAGATCTGTCATTTTGGAGCAACTTAATAACTTTTCAGCACGTTCTTTACTATTAAAACGTATAAGTACCTTGTAGGAGCTCTTATATTTAATTCGTCGGATGTCGTCTATACTTTCATTTCGAAGAAGTTTCGCCATTGCGAATTGTTAAGGCAAAATTGTCAAAGATGTAATACATACTTCATACATATTTTCAATGTTTTCTCTTTCCTCTTGCTGTAATAACGATGTGCTTCGTATAAGTCTCTTCGTTCTCCTACTTGTTACAGACACAAAACCTTCCTCACTATTTTCCTCACTATCCTCCCGACATCTCTTCTCCACTTTTCTATTTCTATTCCCAGCATAAACCATATCCGTTTCCATATTATCCCACTCCAACATTCCTTCAATTTCTCGTTCACATTCTTGAACAATCTCCGAGTCACTTTTATTACTTTCATCTTCTTTCTCCTCCATGTTAACTTCTTTTTTAATCGAGGGTAGTTGCAAATACAACTGGTTGCGCGTTATAACGTAGCGGTAACGGACGCGTACGGTCACAGCGCTGTCCCGCGCAACACTCGGACGGATCTTCATTACTGCATAAGCCGCAGAGCTAAGTCTATTCGACAATTTAGCTATATGTGGGCCCCACTGAAGCTTGGCATCTAACGTGATGCCTAGAAACACAGTGGTGTCCACAGGATTCACATTCCTATCTTTAATTTGTACACTAGTTGTTACTTGCTTAACATTAGGCAACACATATCTTACACATTTAGTTTTTCCCTCGTTTAATAGCAAGTTATTTACACTAAACCAGTGAACCATCTTTGAGATCGTATTATTCACATCGTCATAATTTGGGTGTCGTCGTTTCACTTTGAATAAAAGTGAAGTATCATCAGCAAACAATACTATCTCATGACTGTCTTTTACAAAATAAGGTAAGTCATTAAAATAAACCAAAAACAAGAATGGACCAAGTATTGAACCCTGCAGAACTACCATTGTAACCACTGATCCCGGAGATCTTTTACCGTTAATGTCGACCTTTTGAATCCTATTACTCAAGTATAAGATTAGAAGGCTCAAAGAAGCATCCCTAATTCCATAGTGGTTAAGCTTCCTGACCAAAGTTTCACGTAAAACACAATCGAAAGCCTTGAATAAATCACAAAATACCCCTAGGGCATCCTGTGATTCCTCCCAGGTATCAAATATTTGGATTAAAAGCTCAACACCGGCGTCAGTTGTTGAGCGACCCATAGTAAAACCATACTGTTTACAATGTAAAAGTTTATTTCTATGAAAATGAATTTGTATTTGGTCTAGCACCAACTCTTCAAAAATTTTACTAAATGTGGGTAGCACAGAAATAGGTCTAAAATTAGAGGGGTCAGAAGTGCTACCTGATTTAAACAATGGAATTAATTTACTATGTTTCATTAGGACAGGAAAAACACCACAGTCAATGCATTCGTTAAATGTGCAAGCTAAAACTGGAGCTATTGTCATAATTACTGATTTAGCGACATTTATGGAATTACCCCACAGATCAGCAGTTTTATTTTTATTGAGAGTGTTAAATGTTTTTAATATATGTATAACGCAAATTTTTGGAAAACTGAAATTACTTTCACAATCTTTAATATTCTCCTTCAAAACAGATTCAGCTACAGTGGGGGATCGGCATACTCTTTTAAATTACTTTGAATAATTTTTAACATATAATTTGAAGTCGTCGCTGGTGTTATAGTTGCGTTCACCATAAAGTTCATAAAGGCGTTTCCTACTTTTGTGAATACCAATTGTAGCCCATTCATTAAAAGATGCAGTACCACTAACCGACATCATTTTTGGAACAAAAGATTTATTAAATTCTGAACAATATATGTTAAAAAAAATCATTATAAAAGACATCAGGGTTGTCATTGTATTCTAAATAATTTAATTTTGTGCTTTTAAAGCGTTCCAGCCGACCTGCAGTTTTTGGCACAACAGTGATATTCTTTTTCATCACTTGCTTACGCTGGTGTGGAAAGCTGACCATTTGGCCACAATGATCAGAGTCCAGGTTTATTAATAATTTGCTTAGCCAGTGGTTTTACATTTTGTATATATGTTATCAATACAGGTGGCCGAAGTGGCAGTTATTCTTGTCGGCTCCAAAAATAAATTATTCAAATTGTATGATAGAAATAAGTTTTTAACTTTAGTTGACAATGTGGAGTTTTCTAGCAAATTTATATTAAAATCACCGCAAACAATTATTGTTTTACCTACATTGCGGACCTTACGCAATGTCTCATCCATAACTTTTTCAAAAAATCATACAATGCTGAAGGAGGTCTGTATACACTTATCACAACAAACTGCTCCAACTCCACACAAGCTATTTCTATTGTTCGCTCAACCGAGAGGCTCACTATGTCTTTGCGTTCCTTTAATTTAAACTTTTTACTAACAATAATTAAGGAGCCACCATGTATTGCATTTCCTCGACTGAACGAACTTCCTACCAAATGATTCTTAAAATTAAACATGAACTGTGTGGTGAAACCACCGTTTAACCTCATGCAACTTCACATCGTGTCTTGTTACTCTCATCTCATTTCACTCGCCTCATTTTTTATTTTTCCTCGCTTCTGCAACGATACGTAATGATTTAGTAACTACACACTACACTACACACATGGCAACTCCTTTATCTAAACACATTTATTACCTGATCTAAATCATGAAACTTCAAACACTATTTTTCGACACTTTTACGTATCCCACAAGTTTCGGATCACTTCAATAATCTTATTATGCGTTATCCTTGTCATATTTACATTTATCTCACCTTAATTGTTTTCTATTTACTGAATATTGTGTTTTGGTCATGTTTTGACTTATTTTTGCTTCGTCGCTATGCAACTTCTCAACAAATTTTAATCAAACCTTTTAGACTTCCTCATTTTTACATTTGGCCATCTAGATATCAGCGTTTTAAAAATAATATTTCGAAATTTATGCAGAACTCAGAAACCGAGGTTTCTTTATAAAGTTCAGCCGGCGACTAATCATTACATCTCTAGATTCTGATACAAAAAGATTAGTCTACTCAGACGATCACCAGCTTCCGAATTGGAAGGTCTAGTCTTCATACAATCTTCAGCTTCTGAATTGGAAGGACTAGTCTTCAGATACTTTCTTCAGCTTCCGAATTGGAAGGACTAGTCTCCCAAATACTATCTTCAGCTTCCGAATTGGAAGGGGCTAGTCTTCATACTTTCTCCAGCTACTGAATTGGAAGGATTAAGTAGTCACCTGATAACATCTCCAGGTTCTGATTTGGAAGGACTAGTCTAGACTACAGCCTCCAGTCATCGTGTGCGCCTACGCCTGTCTCGCCTGTCTGCCTGCACCTTCGCCTGCCTGCGCCTGGTGGCGCCTGCCTGCCTGTACCTTTGCCAGCCTGCGCCTTCTGGCGCTTGCCTGCCTGCGCCTGCCTACGCCTACCGGCGCCTGCCTGTCGGCGCCTGTCTGCCTTCGCTTGCCTGCGCCTGACGGCGCCTGCCAAGTTCAGCGCTTGCCTCCACACCTTCGCCTGCCTCCACGTCAGCTGCACCTGCCTCTTCACCTTTACATTATCATCCGCCATCACCTTTTACATACTCACCACATTCTCATTCACTTCTTCTTTCACTTTTTTTGTTTTGTAATTTTGTTCATATTATAAATATTGTCAAATCTTATCATCTTTTCTTTTTTAAATGTCGCTTCACGACAACTGATGGTCTCTAAGCCAGTGCTCGGTAATGCAAAGAATATTAATATTATTACAGTTCATGAACAATTCAATCTCTAAATCTTTGCCCATCATTCCTTGGATGTTCTGGTGAACAATGTTCAAAGATTCTACATTTTTTAAATTTAATGATTGACCGGGGCTTTTTATAAAGCTATTTTTACATTGATTTAATTTCATTTTATTTGCAAACATTTTGCAAGAGAGTTCCTCTTTCGTCTTATAATTTAATTCCAATAATTTGCTAGAGGTGTCCTCTATTGTCTTATAATCTAATTTAAATTATTTGGAACATATTCCAAAGTCTGAATTGGCATGTCAGTATGTTGCAGCTCAATAGAAGCCGCTGAGCTAGCCATGTTATTGGCTAAATACTTAAAATAAAATGATAGCGAATTTGCTATCTGTCGCTTAAAATAAGTCTTAAGATAATATTTATCTTTTGTCAATATAAAATTATTATCTAATAATTTATTTATGTCTATTATTTCTACTTTCTTTTCATAGAAAGCCATTGTATTCAATGTCAAATTAAGCTTAAATCTAAAATTATTTTCTTCGTGTGGCAAGTTTTTACTGTAAGGAAGTGTGAACATTATAATTTTTGGAATATTTAAAGAAAGTAATTTTTCATAAAAGTTAACTAATACTTTTTTGTTCACATTTCCCCTTTTCCCAATTAGAATAATAACAGTTCCTACATTACTAAGGTCATGTAAAATAAATTTTTCCATTATATCATGGTATGTCAAACAAGGCATACAATAATTTAAGACAGTTTGCCCCTCAGTGTTTAATAATTGACACAACCCTCTTCCAATTTCATCACTAAACATTAGAGTGCTACTTTTAGTACATTTATTGCCTTTTTGGTAAGAAATATTGGAATTCAAACTGGACAAACCATAGCATAGCTGCTTAGGAGGTGAGGGATCACACACTGGTATGGACATGGAATGCTCCGAGGCAGCCAGGCCTGCCGCCAGGGATTGCCTAGACTCATTATCAAAGTTCTCAGTCCGAGAACTATCCAAAAGGTTATTTGGGGCCAGTATGTATTCCCCAATCTCCCTCTTTGAGGACTCATATCTAGTAGTCATACTTGTTAATGACTCCTGCAAACTAATTAACTTATAGTTTAATTTTTCAATTCCAATGTCATATTTTATTTATTGTTTTCTAATAATGATGAATTCTCATTTAATTTATTAACTAATTGTAATCTTTCTTTAATTAATGTTACATTTTTCTTCATATAGACTTTTTTTTCATTAAAAGTTGAGTTTTCTTAATACATTTATTTAATTTAATATATTTTTTTAATTTATTCCTGCTACATTAAACAGGCTGGATAGTGGCACTGGAATAAATACTATCCTCCTTTGTTAAGTCAATTGTTACCAAAGGATTAATATTAAATGAAGCAGAAACTATTTCAGGCGCACAGCTAACTCATCGAACAGACTTTTTTCTGTATGGCAGTTATTTGTAATTTGTCACATTCTAGAGTAATTATACTACAATTAGCCTCATGTAACTGCCTTTCCAACCCAGAGATACGCACAAGGGCCTGCTCATACTCATCCCTCCATTGGTCAAACCCGTCTACTAACAACTGAGGCTTGTCCCGTTCCTCATTAATATAATTACACTTAGAATGTAATGAAGACATCTCTTTTTTCAATTTATTGTTTCTATCCAGTAAGTCCAACATTTCCTTTTCATTGTCATTTCTTTCCCTATTCAATTGTTTGACTAACTCCTTGGATGCCTTCATTTCCTGCAAAGCCAGGTGGAGCTTAGACTCTTCCAGACGAATGTTTAATGATTAATGAAGAAATGTTTAATGTATAGCAATTAGAACCAGGGAGATACTCAACCAATGTTATAAAGTTAACTGAAATTAAAAAAAAAAGAGAAGTACCCTTTTTAGCAACTAAAATAAAGGTGTACTTAACTAAAATGTTCTCTTTAAAAGTATGTTTGTTTATAATGCATAATCATTTACGTATGGTAGCTAACTGGCTAAGCTCTTGTAGTAGGGCGATCAGTTGTGCTGCTTTCTGTAGGTGTGGCATCCATTTTTTCTGTGGAATTCAGCTGAGATGTGTTGTAGTCAACATATAACAGCCGTCAAATAAAATAAACAGGTACCTTGGGATTTTATAGTGTCAATGTTGTCAAAGTCAAGAACTTAAAACATGTCTGTTTTCTTACTCCTTCACTTAAAGAAGGATAGCTCCTGAAACATGAGTATAATTTAAATAAATATGGTATCAATTCAAGTTCATAGTCAAGTCTTTAAAATGGTATCATTTTCATTAATCTTCACCAATCGCTTAGGTTTTAAGATCGCTCGAAACAAATCACAAATGGGTTATTACACACTTTTGCACACATTTCTAAATTTCTTAAGTAAATACTCGCTTCGGAAATAATGCGATGGTATCGTTGGCAAAGATTCTTTAAAATCTATTGCATGTTCCATTACTTCCTCTTTAGTTTGATTATACCCACCATTTATTCCACTATCATTAGTTTTCGCTTGCCCATCAACCATCGTTTCTAATACGAATTGTTTGGGGGTTAAAGTTACTCGCGTCCGTAGGTTTACCTTTGAGACCCTACACGTGACCCCTTGGTGGTGCTAAATAAGTGACACTGACTGAGTGGTAGATCCACGCTGCGTTGCAGCACGCATTGGGCCGGCTCGCCCGGCGTAATACCACCCTCTCACGAATATCCGGCGTGAAATAATGGCACTTGGTGCTGTTGTGTTTCGTCCGGACAGTGAGGGTTCCGGAGGCCCATTCCCCTCCCTCCCCTCTCACAATTCCTATTCCTTCCTTAACCTATTCTATCCTTAAAGGACGGCAACGCGCCTGCGATGCCTCTGGTTTTGCGGGTGTCCATGGGCGGCGGTGATTACTCTCCATCAGGTGACCCGCCTGCTCGTTTGCCTTCTTTTTTTATAAAAAAAAGAAATGAATAAATCGTTGAGTTACGTCCAATGTATTCAAAATATATTTTTGACAAACTTTTCTTCGTCCTTCGCCTTCACTAATAAAATAATCGTATTGGATGGCCTTCTAATATATTTCTTTATAGCACACTGAGCTATCCAGTCTTTTCTTCTTTGGTGTCTCTTACCGTCTTACTACAAAAAACTGTTAAAACAGTTGTTCGACACACGTCTAGCTAAACACTGTCTAAACACAAAACGCGTGTTCAACAATTGTCTAACTTGATGTTATGTTACATTCGAGATTTTGTCCCTTTTGGGGAAAAGGAAGAAAATCCCAAACGCAAGCTTCAGTGGGTTGTTGTAAAATAAAACAATAAAATGTTCAACAGCTAGGCAGTATATTGTCAACGAACACTTACAACACCCTAAATTTTGTTTAATAACAATAAAATAAAATTATAACTTTTACCTAAAGTGGGGGTTAGTAACAATTTTCCTTATATTAAATTAGGTAGTAATTATTTACATTACTCATTTTAATTTTATTAGGCCGAAAATACCAAAAAAAAACTATCAGTAGAAATTGCCCCGACGGGTCAATTTCAAATGAAATTCCAATAAATTTTCTAATAATTTTGTCAACTATAATTTACTGTTTAAATTAATCTAAACCTTATTACAGAGCTATTACACACCCTTAAGTTACTCGCGTCCGTAGGTTTACCCTTGAGACCCTACACGTTACCCCTGGGTGGTGCTAAATGAGTGACACCAACTGAGTGGTAGAGCTACGCTGCATTGCAGCACGCATTGAATCGACTCGCCCAGCGTAATACCACCCCCTCACGAATTTTCGGCGTGAAACAATGGCACTCTGTGCTGTTGTGTTTCGTCCGGCGAGTGAGGGTTCTGGAGACCCCTCCCCCCCTTAAAATTGATATGGCAGCGAACTTTAATTTAGATTTACCCCAGGAGGGTACCGACACACCAAGTGTCGGAGAATCCCCCCTGAGCGTTCTCGCTCAGGCTGCCCTACGTACTCTGGGGAGGGCAAAAGTCCGCTCGTGCCAAGGCATGCTGCAGGCAGGAGAAAGGCAAGACAATTGGCACCCCCTCCTACGCTTCGTGTGGACTTCTGCAACATCAGGGGAATCCACTCTAACTTGAGCGCCGTCCATTACCACCTCGTGACGGCGAAACCGGCCTTGCTCTTCCTCACCGAGACGCAGATATCCCCCCCCTCCTTACATCTCCTACTTGCGCTACCCGCGATACAACCTAGAATATGCATTTGTGCCACGAGCCGGTGTTTGTGCCTATGTCAGGGAGGATATGTGCGTCTGTCGCCTTGACAATCTTGAAGATAGGGACCTTTCCATCTTATGGCTACACGTCGACTGCGGACGTCATCTTCGCATCTACGCGTGCCTGTATAGGTCCCACAGCGGTAATATCGGAACTGACCAACTTATCGAGACCGTCCAAGCGGCGACGGACTCCCTTCTCCAACGGATCCCCTCGGCCGAGATTGTGGTATTGGGAGACTTCAATGCCCATCACGTCGAATGGCTTGGTTCACGCACAACTGACCACGCGGGTAGAGCCGTTCATGACTTCGCTTTAGCCTACAATCTGTCCCAATTGGTAACAGAGCCAACACGGGTTCCAGATGTGGAGGGCCATGCACCTTCTTTATTGGACCTTCTGCTGACCTCGCACCCAGACGGCTATCAAGATTCTGTTGATGCACCACTAGGCTCATCAGACCACTGTCTGATTCGCAGCACTGTACCTCTCACAGAAACATCAAAACCGCAACCAGCGGCTAGCCGTCGAGTCTGGCATTTTAGGTCAGCGGACTGGGATGGGATGCAAGTTTCTTTGCGTCCTACCCGTGGTGGCGAGTTTGCTTCTCGCTGGATGACCCTGATGTCGCCGCTGACTCTGTTGTTGATGTGATACTGCAGGGAATGGAACTTTTCATTCCAAACTCTGTGGTTCCCATTGGCGGCAAGTCCCAACCATGGTTTGGTCGTTGCTGAAAAATGGCGTCTCGCCAAAAGCGACAACATCACCAAGCCTGGGCTAATGCGGTGTCATCAAAGGATCCAAACACCAGTGCGCTCAGAAAGAAGTACAACTTTGCCGCCAGATTCTTTAAGAAGGACATTGCCAAGGCGAAGTTATCATTCATAGGCAGAATTGGCGAGAGGCTAGTGCGCCTTCCTTCGGGGACGCGTGCGTTCTGGTCTCTCGCCAAAGCTATCTTAGGGATTTTTTGTCAGCCGTCCCTACCACCATTGCACAAGACCGATGACTGCCTGGCCTATACTGCAAAGGAGAAAGCCGATCTCTTGGGCTCTCTTTTCGCTTCAAACCCGACCATGGACGATGGGAAAAACTCTCCACCAACCATACCGCATTGCGCTTGTACAATGCCAAACGTTCAGTTCCTGCAAAGGTCAGTTCGTAAGGCTCTTTTTTCCCTTGATATCCACAAGGCGAGTGGGCCTGATGCAGTTCAACCCATTGTGCTTCGGACGTGTGCTCCTGAATTGGCACCAGTTCTAACGCGCCTTTTCCGGCTCTCTTACACTACTGGCGTCGTCCCGAGCACTTGGAAGACAGCCCTTGTCCACCCGATTCCAAAAAAAAGGCGATCACCCAGATCCGTCCAACTACAGGCCAATAGCTATTACCTCTTTACTCTCCAAAGTAATAGAGTCCATTACAAACCGCCAGTTCTTAAGGTACCTAGAAGAGAACCAGCTACTAAGTGATCGCCAGTATGGTTTTCGTCGCGGTCGTTCGGCTGGTGATCTTTTAGTGTATCTTACTCACCGATGGGCGGAGGCAGTCGAGAGTAAAGGGGAGGCACTGGCAGTTAGCTTGGACGTAGCGAAAGCCTTTGACAGGGTATGGCACAGGGCTCTTCTCTCTAAACTTCCATCATACGGGCTTCCTGAGAAATTGTGTTCATGGATTGCCAGCTTTCTCACTGGGCGTAGCATCAGAGTCGCAGTCGACGGTTCGTGCTCCGACATGAAGCCCGTGAATGCTGGAGTCCCGCAGGGGTGTGTGTTGTCCCCTACTCTTTTTCTTCTGCATATCAATGACATGCTGCATAACAACAGCATTCATTGCTATGCAGACGACAGTACTGGGGATACGCTCTACACCGGGCGAGCTAATATTTCTCTGGAAAGCGTCATCGAGAGACGGAATAAACTTGTGACTGACACCGAGAACATGTTAAGTCATGTCTCGGATTGGGGGCCGACATAACCTAGTCCGCTTTAAACCCTCCAAAACACAAGTTTGCGCATTTACCGCGAAAAAACATCCCTTAGTCGTACCTCTGAACTTTGAGGGAGCTCCCCTTGATACCAATCCGACTATTGGAATCCTTGGCGTCGATATTTCGAGTGACGTTCAGTTTCGTGGTCATTTGAAAGGTAAAGCTAAATTAGCTTCGAAAAAGCTGGGTGTGCTTAATAGAGCGGGTCAGTATTTCACGCCGGCCCACCGTTTACAACTGTATAAAGCACAGGTCAGGCCGCATATGGAATACTGCTCCCATCTCTGGGCTGGAGCACCCCAATACCAACTCCTTTCATTTGACCGCATTCAACGCAAAGCTGCTCGGATTGTCGACGACGTGGTTATTTTCGGACGGCTCGATCCACTGGCTCTTTGGAGAGACGTTGCGTCTCTCTGTATGTTGTACCGTATATATCATGGGGAGTGTTCTGAGGAATTGTTCGGCTTGATCCCTGCCGCTGATTTCCTTCACCGCATTACACGCAATCGACTGTCATTCCATCCACATCACCTTGATGGATGGCGGTCTACTACTGTGCGTTTTTCAAGAAATTTCTTGCCTCGAACTACAGTGTTGTGGAACCAGCTCTCGGCGGCGGTATTTCCGGACCGTTTTGACTTAGGGATCTTCAAGAAACGAGCCTATTCCTTCCTTAAAGGCCGGCAACGCGAATGCGATTCCTCTAGTTTTGCGAGTGTCCATGGGCGGCGGTGATTACTTTCCATCAGGTGACCCGCTTGCTCGTTTGCCTACTTCTGCTATAAAAAAAAACCCTAAAACACAAGAAAATCCTAAGAGTCAAAAGAGACCCAGCGGGTCGATGATAATTTTAATTTTAATTAAATTTTATAATATTGTTCCTTCTACTACCTAATCAGCCAGCTAATATTTCAGTGGTAAGTGCTATGGTCGTGGATGGTTGGGATAAAACCAGTACCGTCCGGAGTATGAAATAAAAATTAAATTACTCCGTCTATAAAAAATATTAATGTAAATGTTTTAATCAGATTAACCGTATAAAAATCATCATACTTTTAAAGCCAAGAAACCAGAGAACCGTGGGGTTATACCTAAACACAATTAAAATTTATAGGCAGTGCGATGCGCGCTCGGACACGGACGCGCTCCATTGTGCAGTAAGAATTTTTTAATTCGCGATTCGCGCGTCACTAGCCGCTGCGCGTGTTTGTTATTATGGGTCTTCAACAATTCATAGCCAACGAGCTGTTGGCGTTTATTCAAAACGCTATCGACACGATGGGCGAGGTCAGCATTTTGTAGATCTGCAAGTGAAACTTTAAGGAGGACGAGATTTGCAGTAGCAAGAAGCTGCTTTTCCAGTCAGTCGGCAAGGCCGACCAGATGCCATCTCGTCGGAGGGATGGAACCCAGAAAAGTCTCCAGGATATCATCACCCTGTTGAAGGAGACCGACCCGGACGACGTGCCTTCATTCGTGGCGAAGGAGCTTCACAAGCTGCCCCCCGTCACGTTCGACCACGTCGATGTCACCAGGCTGCTGAAGGATATCACATCTCTGAAAGCAAGCCTGGCCGTGGTGCAAACAAAATTAGAGGCCTCAAACAACACCGTGAGTGATTTGCGTGCCCAAGTAGCATTATTAAGCGCTGCTTCGGTAAGTAGGTCACCCGTGGCCTCTAATGTAAATACACGCCGCGGGGCGCAGAATGCATCCATCGGCAGTTTTGAGTCGGCGCATAATTAGATGCGACACCGGCCGCCGTCACCGTGCGCGATGCCCCGCGCCCCGCCGCCCGCTCCTCCGCTCCGGTGGAGACGTCAGCAAACACGTCGACCCCACGATGTGACTACGCTGCTGCCGCCGCTACGCAACCTAAGCGGCGACCAACTAAAGGGGAAGAAAAGAGTCGCTGTGATCCCGGCCACGTAGCGAAGTCTACTGGACCACGGCAACACCGTTGCGACGAGGTCGGCTTCATCAAAGTGAAGAGGAAGAAAAAGAAGCCAGCCTGCTGCAACCTGTATGGCACCGCACCGACGGGACCAAACCATCTGTTGCGTCCTGCCACGGCGACGACGCTGCTGTACGTGTCCCGTCTTCATTACTCTACGAAGGCAGAGGAGATCGTAGAGTACGTGCGAGTAAAGTCTAAGTTCTGTCTGAGGGTCGAGCAGTTGGAGTCGCGCCACAATGTAAACTTTAACTCATTTGTGGTGAGAGTCCCGACCGTCGATCTGTCGACCTTCATGAAAGAGGACTATTGGTCGAAAGGTGTCATGTTTCGGCGATTCCGCGGCCGACTACCTGACACCGCGCAGCGTCACGCGTCGCCGTCAATACGTGTGAAATAGTGTAGTTATTTCGAATCACCTGGAATTAACAACACGGGGCCTTATTACTACATTCCACTTTTAGGTCAGAACTGTTAAATAAACTGGGTCCCGCAGTCTGCTATCTGTCGGCGCCGACTGCTGGCGCCATCTAGCGAGGACGGCACGGCAACGTGAAAGAAGCGGGTGAAAGAAGCCTGGAAGACGTACTGACATCATCCATTTTGCCACGCTCGGCCGCGACTGACTTTTAATTTGCATTTTTTTATAAATTTCATCATAACGAGTAATTTGTAACTGATAATAACAGCATTAAGTACCATTAAACGTTCAAATCTATTTGCATCGCTTTATTTGAAGAAGAAAAGTGGACGGGAGCCCTCCTGCCTCAACATTTTGGTCCCTCGGAGCCGCATGAAGCAAGACGATCCTCGCCAGAACCAGGACACCAAGCATCAGAACGAGCCGGTCAGGTCTTTGTTCCCGTCTACTCCATTCCCTAAACGATTTGTGTTAAAGCGGTGCATTTCACGTTACAGTTGCGCGGGAACGAGTGCAAGTTCATATCCACGAGCCGTTGGTACATGCACACGTGAGTAATTCCAGTTTCCTATTGTTACGCCATCAAGATGAGTGATCCTATTAAATTGAACATTCCCGGTTCCCCTAAGAAACGGTCGGTAGAAGAATATCTTCCCGAACTTAGAAAACAAAGGGGTAATCTAAAGGGTAGAATAACACAATTTAAAAAATATGTAGACACTTTAAATTCAGATAAATATACTAATATTCAAATCGCCGAATTAAAATTACGTATGCAGGCAGTAGACGACAATTTTCAAAAATTTAACGCCATTCAAAGTGAAATTGAGCTTTATTCTCCTGAAAGTGAAATTGAAAATAATATTGAATACGTAGAATCATTAGAATCATTATATTTTGGTACTATGGCTGCTGCAAATTGTTTGGTAGCGAGTGTGAAGACTGTTGACAGCGTCCAGGTCGTTGAAAAAACCCTACCCTCAACTTCAAATAATTCAAATGTAAAACTCCCGGAAATTCGTCTTCCCAATTACGATGGCACAACGTATGATAATTGGCTAGAATATAGAAACTCATATGTCACTATGATTCATAAACGTTCGGACCTTGTTGCGATACAAAAGTTTCACTATTTGAGATCTTCACTCAGTGGTAGTGCACTCCAGGTGATCAGTGCCTTAGAGTTCACCGCCGTAAATTATATTCATGCATGGGAGTTACTCGAAAATCGTTATCATAATACCAGGCTCTTAATTCAAAATCATATTAATTCGCTATTTACTATTGTGTCTATTAAACAGGAATCGCCTATACATATTAGGAAGTTAATTGATACAATTTTAAGAAATTTACGTGCGCTTAAAACTTTAAATGAACCCACAGAGTCATGGGACACTTTAATAATTTATCTAGTCGTTTCTAAACTTGACACTTCAACAGAGCGTGAATGGGAGAACCACAAGGGTTCCATTTCCTTAGATTCAAAAGTTAAATTGGAAGATTTGCTTTCCTTCCTGAGAAACCGGGCCGATATGTTAGAAATGATAAACGCTAGTCATAACAAGCCAAAGCCTGCACTACTTTCTAACGGAATAAAATATCACGATTCACACAAAACCTCAACAACACGCATCCATAGTTATGCTTCTACTAGTAAAAGCGATAATACGAATAAATATTCTAATCCGAAACTAAAAAATCGAGCATGTGTTTTATGTAACAAAAACCATGGCCTTTATGCGTGTATTACTTTTCTTAACTTATCTATAAAGGAAAGGTTTCGTTTTGTATGCGACAAAAGGTTATGTCACAACTGTTTGCGATCTGGACATTCAACTAATGATTGCATATTCGGTCCATGTAAACAATGTCAGAAAAAACTTAACAGCTTGTTGCACGTAGATAGTTCGAATGAGCAGTGCAGCGATAGTTATAGTGCACGTCGTGCGCCGAGCCATCAGCTGGGCCGAGCACTATGCAGACTATACATGCATCTACGGCGTTGCATTCCACAGCTGACTGCGACGAGACCGACGCGAGTCATATTTATACGAAATCAAATGCGTTAAAGCCGATTTTACTTTCCACAGCATTGGTAGAAGTAGCGGACAGCAAAAATTGTTATCATACAGCTAGAGTTTTGTTAGATAACGGTAGTCAGCATTGTTTTGCTACTGATACATTATGTAAACGATTAAATGCACCTTACGTACAGTCTACAATTCACATCTCGGGTGTGGGACACTCAGTAACCCACTCGAATAATTTATGCGATATTTCTATGCGGTCAAAAATAAACGATTACAACGTACGGATAAAATGTTTTGTCTTGCCGCGCATTACATCCAGTTTGCCCTCGACTAACATTAATCCAACTTTTATACGTATCCCTCATAATATACAGCTGGCAGACCCCAGTTTTTATGTGGCTTCCGAGATAGATCTCCTAATAGGTGCTGACATATTTTGGGATCTTTTAGAATCGGAGAAAATTCGTTTACCTGACGGTCCTCATCTTCAAAACTCAAAACTGGGTTGGTTGATATCTGGTCCGATACGTACAAACGACTCACAGATTTCTCATGTTCAGTGTAATTTCACACAAAGCATAGACACGCAACTTAGAAAGTTTTGGGAGTTGGAAAACTTACCACCTTCCTCATGCACTCCATTAACAGAGGATGAGCGCAAATGTGAGAAGTTATTTGTTGATACGACTAAACGCGATAACACAGGTAGGTTCTCAGTTCGTATGCCGCTAAAAGAATCACCCGAAGCACTCGGTGATTCGTACACGTTAGCGAAAAGGAGATTCTTATCGCTTGAGCGTAAACTAGAGCAGTTGCCTGAACTTAAACGTAGGTATACCGAGTTTATGCGCGAGTATAAAGAGTTAGGACATATGACAAAAATTGAAACTTGTGGTCACCCTAATTTTTATTTACCGCATCATGGAGTGTTGTGCGAAAATAGTCAAACTACCAAGTTGCGAATCGTGTTCGATGCCAGCGCGGTGACTAGTACAAAAAGGTCGCTTAACGATATACAATTGCCGGGGCCTGCATTGCAAAATGATATTTGTTCCATCTTGTTACGTTTCAGACAACATAAATTCGTAGCATGTGCGGATGTAGAAAAATTTTTTCGTCAGGTACTCATACAGCTAGATCAAAGACAACTGCAATTGATACTTTGGAGAGAAAATCCCACAGACTCGTTAGATACCTACCAATTAAACACCGTAACATATGGAGAATGTTGTTCACCATACCTTAGTATGCGATGCGTTAGGCAACTAGCGTTGGAGTCTGGTGATGACGTCATAGCTCGCGTTATTTTGAACGATTTCTTCGTTGATGATTTGATTACCGGTGATGACAATTTCCAAAATTTACTGCAAATCTGTGAGAAAACATCTCAAGTTTTGAGATCAGGCTGTTTTCCTTTGCGAAAATGGACTTTTAATTCTGATATTTCAGAAGATCACTTAAAAGAACTTTTTAAAGGTGAACACACGCAAAGCAAAACACTAGGGTTAGGTTGGCACAATCAAAGTGATCACTTATATTTCACAACTAAAATTGAATTTAATATCGGTGACTCGAAAATATTAACTAAACGCATCATGTTATCAATAATTTCTTAAATATACGACCCATTAGGTTTACTTTCCCCTGTTGTAATAATAGCAAAATGCCTATTGCAAAAGTTATGGCTTAGTAAAATTGATTGGGACACTCCAGTGTCGCAAAACATTGTATCCGAATGGAACCATTTTATTCATACTTTAAAGTTATTACACGAATTACGTATTCCACGTCAAGCGCGAGGCAACCATACTAAACGTACGGAACTCCACATTTTTTCGGACGCATCGCAAACTGCATACGGCGCTTGCGCTTACATTCGTACATTCGACGATGAGTCGAGCATTACAGTGCGTCTTTTGTGTGCCAAAAGCAAGGTTTGCCCTTTGTTGTGGCAAAGTGTCCCTCGTCTTGAACTCTGTGGCGCATTAGTAGGGGCAAGGCTGTACAAGAAGGTTGTTGATTCGCTCCGGTTACACTTTGACAAAGTCTACTTCTGGACAGATTCAACAATAGTCATGGGGTGGATTAGAATGTCACCTCACTTACTAAAAACGTTGTACAAAATCGGGTTTGTGAGATAAACGAACTTACAGGCGACTCCATATGGGTGCACGTCAGTAGTAAAAACAACCCAGCCGACCTATTGTCGAGGGGTGTCAACCTAGATTTGTTGATAAATTGCAGTCTATGGTGGGAAGGCCCATCATATCTTCATAACTCAACTGAGATAAGTTCCGATACGTGTGACGGCCCTGAGCGTGATGTGTTACCCGACTTAAAGTCACAAACAATAAGTCTGGTTACTACAACCTCATGCGTTAACAATGTAATTAACTTTGAAAAGTATTCCTCTTATAATACATTACTACGCATAGGCGCGTATGTACTTAGATTCATACATAATATCTGCGCTAGGAATGAACGTAAACAAGACCGCCAAACCGGTTCCTTATCAGTTAGCGAGTTGAATGCGTCGCTGCAGTGGCTCGTTAGATGCGCACAACGGCAATCATTTCCTGACGTGTATAAAAACTTAGATAAAAACGTCCCTATAAACCCTAAGAATAAACAGTTTAACCGTATCTCCGGATTAAATTTGTTTTTAGACGAAAACAAAGTTATACGTGTAGGTGGAAGGCTGTGCAATTCGTCTAGTTTCAACTATGACAAAAAACACCCTATGTTGTTGTGTTGTAAGCATCAATTTACAGTAACATTGGTGAGATATGAACATAAGCGATTGTTACACGCTGGACCACAACTTCTGTTGGCTTCTGTGCGTGAAAGGTGGTGGCCTCTTGGTGCTAGGAACCTAGTACGAAGGTTAGTGCGAGAGTGCGTGATCTGTACGCGGATTAAAGGTAAACTTTTGTGCCCTATCATGGGTAATCTGCCATCTGAGCGTTTGGAGAGCGGATTCCCTTTTATTAGGACGGGAGTGGACTATGGAGGGCCAGTGTACATATTAAATCGTAAGGGAAGAGGTTCGCGTTTAACAAAGGCATACATCTGTTTATTTGTTTGTTTCTCCACGCGGGCAATTCACCTTGAACTTGTCACCAGTCTTACCACAGATGATTACATTTTATCATTAAAACGTTTTATTAGTCGAAGAGGTAAACCTCAACTAATATTTTCCGATAATGGAAAGAATTTTGTTGGTGCTGAAAAGGAATTTCCTTTATTTCTAAAAGAAAGTTCGAATAAAATTGAAACCTTTACAGCCATGGAAGGCATACAATTTAAGTTTATTCCCCCATATTCCCCTCATTTTGGTGGCCTCTGGGAGTCTGGTATTCGCGTTTGCAAGTATCATCTTAGGCGTATTTTAGGAAATGCACACTTAACGTACGAGGAGTTTAGCACAGCTTTGACACAAATCGAAGCTGTCCTCAATTCCCGTCCATTATCTCCATTATCCACAGACCCTTCAGATTTTACTTCACTGACACCTGCCCATTTCCTGATTGGCCGGCCGTTGACTGCGCCGGTGTGCAGCGACCTGACAAAGGAGCCTACGACCAGGCTGGCGCGCTTTGACAGGATCGAACAGCTACGACAACACTTCTGGCAGCGCTGGTCCAAGGAGTATGTGGCTGAATTGCAAACGAGGTCGAAGTGGAAGACGATGAAGGAGGATATTATTTTGGACAGTCTTGTCGTTATTAAAGACGACGGCTTACCACCACTGAAGTGGAGGTTGGGCCGCGTCATGCGGGTGTTCCCAGGTACAGACGGCGTGTCCCGAGTCGCTGACATCCGTACGAGCTCTGGGGTAATCCGGCGGGCTTTCTCAAAGCTATGCCCGTTGCTGCCGCAGCCAGTCGCAGACCACGACCCTGAACAGTTGGAAGGCGGTGCTTCCAAGGCCGGGGGCATGTCGGCGCCGACTGCTGGCGCCATCTAGCGAGGACGGCACGGCAACGTGAAAGAAGCGGGTGAAAGAAGCCTGGAAGACGTACTGACATCATCCATTTTGCCACGCTCGGCCGCGACTGACTTTTAATTTGCATTTTTTTATAAATTTCATCATAACGAGTAATTTGTAACTGATAATAACAGCATTAAGTACCATTAAACGTTCAAATCTATTTGCATCGCTTTATTTGAAGAAGAAAAGTGGACGGTAACCGGAGCTGCAACCTATCATAATCATGGACTCGCTGCTCAACGGGGGTCTCTAAAGCTTCCCAGCGTTGTTGTACAACTATAAACTAACACTAGTTCTATACTATTTAACACCATTTTTTAATTTTCGTGTTGTTTTACATTTAACTAGGACACAAGGCAACTATATTCCACTAAACAATACTAAACAATGCTAGACTATTGTTGGGTGATGGAGTATCCACTTTCTAAAGAGGTCTGACACGTCCGCCACATGGCTAAGAGCCTTGCGTCGCCTGGCGACAAGGATTGATTCGGAAACCATTAAAATTCGAATGTCTGGATTCCTAGTAAAGTTGACAGTTTATTTGTTAACCTAGCTTGAGGAAAACACTTAGGGACCATGATTTAATACTTACACGGTGTAGTAAGGCTTATCGTGGCGCGTGGCTGCCGCTGCGACAGACACTTCGGGGGCTCGGAATCCTAGAAATAAACCACACACTTGTTGACAATATTCTTATAAGCTAATGACGCCTCAAATCTACTCACACCATTACGACTAGTTCATACCTCAGTAAAATTGATCTTAACACATAGCACCAACTCACACCAGAGAATGATTCATTTCAGCGTCGTGTCCCTCCAACTTTCAATTAGCCGGAAGTGTAAGAGGGCGCAGGCCAGCCTAGGATTTCTACCCGAAAACGTAGAAATAATTAACATTCTGGCTCTTTGAGAACTTTTTCTTCAAACTACCAAAACGTCAAATATGACGTTTTCACCTTTGGTTCTGACACTGAAAGAATCTGTCAACAATCAAACTACATGAACTAGAGATAATTTAACGTTTAGCAATCTGAATTGCGTTTTTTTTTAAATTTGGAAATCAAATCCACTTGAGTTAATACCCTGTCTAAATATTAGGGAGTATTAGTTTCCTCTCTGGTAACCCCTACGGGCAGAGACAATATCCAGATAAAAAATATTTATCACAATCGAATGTTCTAGATAAAAGTCCTTATAGAAAAAATAGTTAAGAATGATTATTTAGTTATGTTCCGTCATTCTTTCAACTTTCGTTTTACGCAACTCTTGTGGTATTGAGTATAATAATTACGTATAAAACTTATTTAGATATTATTTATGTTCAATTCAATAAATTTTATTATTGATTTTGTAATATGACTTGTTTAATTATATAATTTGCGTTTGTAGTAAAGTAAATTCAAGTTCAGTTTGAATAAAAACTTTTTTCAGGCAGTAGTGACAGCTGGTCAGCATTGCTTTTATTGTCTAGACTTCTTGACGGGAAAGTGAATCGTCATGTCTGCAATTTTGATTTATTTTATAAAATTTGTGTCTTTTTTAACATTAATCTGAAATAATGGTGGATTATTAACCGTTATGTGTTTGTTAACGTGCAAAAGTGCATAAACTTTCGAGGTTATCACAATTTTAATCAATTTGTACTGTTTGCGTACAGAAGAAGTTTTAGACACTACTTAAACTAGCATCCTCCCGTCACTAAATTGAGACAATCTTAAGGCCGTGTTTATTTCAAAGCATTCGTAAAACGCAGTTTTGTGGTAACATTTTTTTTAAACACCTGCTCAACAGATGTTTAACTTTTTTGTAGTAAGACGGTTATAGTTTAAAAATATGAAAATATATCTTGAAACCCAGACCTCGGTAGCCAAGTGGTTAAGGCAGCCGCCCGGAATGCGGAAGGTGCGTGGTTCGATTCCCGCCTGAGGTTGTCGTCTTTTTTCAGTGTTTAAAATTTTACTTAAGTATATTTAAGCGTTAATAAAACGCTAAAATATAAAACATTAATCTATAAACGCAGCTTCATCTTAACCGAATGTTTAAATATTTGTAAAAATATTTCTTTCGGATCTCAGAGGTGAAAACTTCTAAGATTTGATGAAGCAATGTTGACTAAAAACATAAGCATCAAGCACTGACAAATTTCGACGGTTGAAAGCCAGACCTCGGTAGCCAAGTGGTTAAGGCAGCCGCCCGGAATGCGGAAGGTGCGTGGTTCGATTCCCGCCTGAGGTTGTCGTCTTTTTTCAGTGTTTAAAATTTTACTTAAGTATATTTATGCGTTAATAAAACGCTAAAATATAAAACATTAATTCTTCTTTGCCTTTATTATCTGCAATGTCATATTATACACATTATCTTAATTTCAGTACTAATAGATATTTATATAAGTAAACGGCGTAAACGCTAAATGTCTATATTACAATGCTTGTGTGAACTGTACTAAACCACGACGACCAACAATTTTTAGGCAAAAACGCTGTAACCCGTACCGTTCAAAATTTCAACAGCGCTGTAACTACCAGAATAATATAATTTGCAAAAGATGAATTGATGTAAATGAAAATGATGAAAATAGCCGTATTTTTATGCTATTTACAGCACACGTTTATGTGACCCTTTTAAAAAATAGGGGTTAATTAAAACGCTGTACAAAATTTTCTATTGGTCCTAGAGACATGGAAGTCAAACCATTCAACGCAGATTTTTTTTCTATTTCCAAATCTAATAAAATTTTTTGACCTAGTTGCGGGTTACAACGTTTCCGCTTTTTAGCGTCGAGTCATATTGAATAGGTAAGATAAATATAAAAAAATAGCTTTATCTGCAGTCTAGGAAAAATGAAAACGACGTAAGAAAGAAGTTACTGTTATCGAAAAATGAATCGAATTATCACAATACAATCAAGTTGTTTGATTTGTTAATTAATCGTTTCACTGTCAGGTCAAATAAGTATATGAAATAATATCAAAAACATGTAAACACATGCATAAAACACGCACAAATCATTTTTAAATAGATGTTAGCAATCTTAATCTTCTTTTTTTAATAAATAATAACTGTAATTGATTATTCATATACTTCTAAAAATCCTTTGGTGCCAAAGCCGTGACAAAAAAATTGACATTGACTGGAGAAAAAAAAATGTCACTCGACTCGTTTGCTTTGTTTGCGCTCTTACTGTTTTTGGATTTTTCTTCGACCTTAGCATTCATTATTGACTACAGTTATCTTCTTCTTGATCGACCTTTGCTTTTACTTATAGCTTATAAATGGTAGGTAAGCATAATAGCACATGAGTAAATTCCGTTTCTTTACTCGTGTGGTAATAGTAAGCTATTAAATGATGAGGAAAAACAACTAAATAGGTAGGTATTTATGCATTACATGCTGCCTGGTTATGTTTATTTACATACCTACCTACTGGTGTAGATAGACTGTTGAGATTAGGTACCTACCTACCTAAATATTTTTACCCAATGTGGACACAAATAGCTAGTAACAAAAATACACTTATCTGTATTAACGCATAATGTTCCATTACTTTAAAAAGAAAAGCTTTTATAGGTTATTATTTGTAAAAAATAACTATTTCGGCGTAGGCTATTCTTAACCTCACCTTTTTATAATCTTCTTAGAAGATCTCAGACTGCCAATTTTAGCCAAATTTTCAGGAATCCTTTAATTTCATCATCATCATCAGCCTATAAACGTCCCACTGCTGGGCACAGGCCTCCCACGTGAACAATAGCACGTGGGGATATTGGGCCATAACCCACCACGCTGGCCCAATGCGGGTTGGTGGGTTTTAACGACTGTCATCTTACGACAACAACCGGGACCAACAGCTTAACGTACCTTCCGAAGCACGGAGGAGCTCGAGATATTTTTAATTTGGTCACCCATCCAGCGATCCGGCATTGCGAAAGTTGCTTAGCGGGCAATATCGCAAGCCGAACGCGCTAGCTGCCTGCGCTATCGAGCTCCCTCTTTTAATTTCATACTATCTTTCAAATAACACTACTTTCATTGTGTTGCACCTCAACTTCACCTCAAGCCCAAGGTTGTATGGAAGGTCGGCCGTCTATTTTAAACTGCAAAAACCACCTACTTAAAGTAATTTAATACACAAAAACAAAAAATAAAGAAATGTGAACACAGTTTGTACCTAACCAACTTGTGATGGATTACTATAACACTGTGGTTGGGAAACGCCCACAACCAAATGAATACATACATTTTACAAAATTTATTCAACGACCTTAAAGCAAGTTAATCAAAGAAACTTTGAAATAAGCCAACGAGCAGCCAGTAAACAAATCTATTTTGAATAAATTATCATTATATAACATGTACAAGTTCTTCGGTTAAAACTGTTTTGAACATAACAAGTGTTGCCAATAGGAACGTAAAATAAAAGGGTGGATTTCCCAGCAGCAAATTTTACGCGGCATGGATGAAATCGGTAGTGCAGAACGTTACTATACAGTTCTAATATTTTTTTCTTGATAAATGAGGTAGTTACCTATAAGGGGCAGTAAATAATTCTCAATAACACTTGCAGTTAATTAGGAAAAAAATATTGCAAAGCCCCATTTTTATCATTTTGATAGCTGTCTCAACAACATTTTTCAGTGTAATTTTCCTTGTACATAAAAACTATCAGCTATTTAAGTTGTTGGATACTTAATTTAAATAGTGAATAGTTGAAGTATTATCACAAGCTAATTCTGTAATCTTATCTACCCAGTTTAATAACTGGGAAGTAAAAATACATGTGTCTCAGAAAGTCCTTTCATTACAGTGACTTTAAGGTTATCGATTATATTTTTGCATGGATCAACCCTAGCTTCTCTCTCACTCGCTTAGAACTTACCTACCAGTGCCGCCTAAGTGCTTATAGTGGAAGGACTTGTGCCGCTTGTTCCGTATTCCCGCCAAAAACGTAAGTATAGTCACATCGGTGTGATATGACAAAATTATTTTCATTTCCATGTTATAGATATAACTTGTCTTTCAATCAACGAGTATATTTAGTAAAGTAGTCGTGAGGTGCTTATTGTAATACGGTTATTTGTGTAGTATTCATTTAATCTTTTAATAAATAGTTTTTTTGTAATTGCACATTTTTGCTCTTTTTTTTCATTTCTACGTTTTTATTTCGGTTGATTTGGTGTACGAAACTGTCAACGGAAATGACAAAAAACTCACCGAAATGATAAAAATTTCATTTCAGTGAGTTCTATAAATTTCAGTGTAGAATAAGTATTTTAATGCGCACTATCCAGATACTTTCGGTAAGGAAATGTTATCTTTTTGTTTAGAACAAAGTCAAGTATGTGCGGACTATACGTTTCTAAATGTAAACTCGGACAATTTTACGTTCATAAGCGAAGCATTTAATTGTAAACGTTCGTTGGTTAGATCACTGGCTTGTAACTAGTTCGGCGTGCGATACAATAACATATATCCGCGTAGATTACAGTGTGTTTTCGTCAGATCACTTTCCAGTAATTGACGAATGTAACTTATATGTAATTAGGCCCAAAATAAATGTTAACAGTAATTTATGTAGTAAGGTACGATGGGGCAGTAGGAATATAGAGCAAATTCAGGAATATAAAAAGTTGTGTCATAACAAATTACGTAGTTTTGATTTTCCTATCGAGTTTAGTTATTGTTACGGCGAAAGGCGTTCGCAGTAACAGCGACGAAATAAAGGTTGTGGGCTGGATAGGTATGGATAGTGAAGTACTTACAGGGATGATGAGTCACAGGAACCGGGGGACGAGCTGACCACGGGCGGCGATGTAGGTTGGTTTCCTGGCGTACAGTCACTACACTACACAATAGGCATTTAGTCGTTCTATTCACATTCAGGAGTCACTATAAATAAGGGCAGATACCAGCGCGCGTATTTTGTGGGCGTCTCGCGGTAGCTAGCAGACAGACGAGTGGCGCGGTCGGCTCACGACGCGAGCGGCCGCGAGTCGCGCAGCGGTGGCGCCGCGACAGATAGGCGGACGCGGCCGTTAACAACCGCTGTGTCAACCACCTTACAGCTGGCGGTATGATTTGAATGGCCGTTGCGCTGTGGCGCAAACATCTTCCCGGGGTCCAGGAAGGGCTCATCCAATGGGAGCCTGGCGATCCGGAATACAGGCCTCCGAAGATGTCCATTCGCGGTGTCCAGGTCTACCACCCGCACGACGCCATCCTTCCCAGGCAGGGTGCGAGCAATGCGCCCCAGTCTCCATTGGAGGGCAGGCAGGTTGTCCTCCTTGATGTGGACGAGCTCGCCAACTCGGGGAGGGGAGGATGGGGACAACCATTTGGAGCGGGTTTGGAGGGTATTAAGGTAGGACTGGGTCCACAGCGTCCAGAAGCGCTGGGAAAGGGCCTGTACCATCTGGAATCGCCTACGTGTGGAGATCGGCCTATCTTCCACGGATAGTTCGGGAAGGGCCGTTAGTGGGCGGCCTATAAGGATATGTCCGGCTGTAAGAGGCTCAAAGTCTGAAGGATCAGACGAAAGTGGGCAGAGAGGTCTTGAGTTAAGGACTGCTTCGATTCGAGCTAAAAGTGTGGAAAATTCCTCGAATGTAAGGTGTTGTTCGCCAATTACGCGATATAAAAGTTGCTTTGTTGATTTTACGTTGATCTCATGTAACGCACCGAACCATGGTCCCTTAGGGACGTTCAACAACCAAGTAATGTGCTGACCAGCGAGCTTGTGCGCAATCGTGTCATTATTCAAGGCAAGAAAGTTTTGTACTTCGATGAACTGATTTCTAGCGCCTACGTAATTTGTACCGCAGTCCGAGCGGATGAGAACCGGGGCACCGCGGCGTGCTATAAAACGCTGTAATGCCGCGAGGAACGCTTCCGTGCTGAGGTCCGAGACCGGTTCCAAATGAACCGCCTTAGTCGAGAGGCACACGAATATACAAAAGTACGCTTTTAAGAGTTTAACATTACGTAGGGTACTAGATTTAACGAGGAATGGTCCGGCAAAATCGGTCGTGACTTGACTAAATACTGGCTGAGGCGTAACTCTATCGGATGGCAGGTCGGCCATGAGGGGCGCTTGCGGCTGGGCCCAGCATCGAAAGCATCTAATGCATTTAAAAACTCGGTGTCTAATAATACGGCGCGCGGACAATATCCAAAATTGTTGGCGTAGGATAGCGTGTAAAGTATCAGCGCCAGGGTGGCAGTGTATTTTGTGGTAGTGGTCAATGATAAGGTCTACAAGTGGGCTAGAGCTGGGAAGTATGAGCGGATGCTGCGCGTCATATCGGATAGACGCATGGGACAGTCGTCCACCAACTCTAAGGAGCTCATCTTTAATGAGAGGTGACAGCCGCTGGAGTCTGACGGAGCAGATTTTGCCAGTTTGAAGGCAGTGGATGTCCTCTGCAAACTCATTGTGCTGAACACTGCGCACCCAGTAAAGTAGGGCCTCTCTTCGTTCACTGACGTACAAGGGGCCTGAGCGTCGCGAATCTGGGTGGTGTCTGCAGTTGTGCAGAAAGCGTTTTAGACAAGCTGTCACTCCGACGAGCTTGTCTAGTGAACTGAACCGAGTGAGCAGGTCAAAGTCAAGACCGGGCACTGTGACCAGTGACGGGACGTGTTTGGGCTTAAGGCCGGGCAGGGCGTGATGGCCCAGAGCTAAGGGCATCGCAGGCCAAGACTCACAAGGCTATCCAAGCCACGTGGAAGACCGTGGTTGAAGACGGTGAGGCGGTGTATTGAGCCAGGCCAGGACTATCGTACTGTCTGACCAACATATGTGTTGTTGTATACTGATATGGGCCGATAACTGAACCGACACACGGATCATGAGCTGGGAGAGTAGAGTGGCGGCCGACAACTCTAACTTGGGGATTGTGAGGCGATTCTTGATTGGTGCGACTCGCGACTTGGCGACAATCAAGTGTACCAAAGTATCTCCGGAGGCATCGAGCTCATGGAGGTAAACAACGGCGGCAAACCCGGCTTCAGAGGCATCTGCAAACCCGTGAAGCGAGTATGCAGCTGAGCCTTTGTTTGCACAAATGTGCCGAGGGAAGCGAATGCTAGACAACAGCGGCAGATCCTCTGAGATGTGGTGCCACTCCGTTTATACTTCAGAGGGAGTGGGCTCATCCCATTCCAGCTTCAGTAGCCACAATTGCTGAAGCAGCAGCTTTGCGCGGAAGATAACGGGAGAAACCCAGCCGTTTGGGTCATAAAGTGAGGCTACGGTGCTTAAAATAGACCGCTTTGTGACATGTGTGATGGGGGGCAGAGAGATGCGGTAGGTGAACTCGTCTGACTGAGGGCTCCACTGTATACCCAAGACCTTAATGGACGTGGATTCTGGGTTCATGTCGAAGTCCCTGGGCATGTCGCATTGGTTGTCGGGGAATCTCTCGAGCAGCTTAGGCGAGTTAGATGTCCACTTACTGAGCTGAAAGCCGCCTAGGTCTAGCAGACTTATCAACTCGTCCTGAAGTGCTTGGGCGGATTCAACTGTGTCATGACCACACAAGATGTCATCAACGAAGATAGACTTGCGAAGAACCTGAACGGCTCCAGGGTAGCGATGGCCTTCATCATCAGCCAGCTGAAGCAGAGTACGGATTGCATGGTATGGGCTTGATCTTAAGCCGTAGGTGACTGTATTGAGGGCGTAGGTGAGCAGAGGGTGATCTGGTGAGGACCGCCATAGTATCAGCTGATACCGTCTCTGGTCTGGGGCAACCAGCACATTTCTGAACATCCTCTGGATGTCAGTGCTGAAAACGACTGAATGCGTTCTGAAGGACATGATGATGTCCACAATGTCCTGTTGAAGGGCGGGGCCTGTGTGTAGGCATTCATTTATGCTGACACCATTGGAGCTTTTGCAGCTACCATCAAAAACAATGCGCAGCTTGTCCGACCCTGACTTAAATACGCCATGGTGAGGGATGTAGAAGTGAGGTTTATGGGCGATTGTATTTTTGTGACAGGGAGCCATGTGCCCTAAGTCGATGTATTCGGCCATGAAGTCGACGTATTTAGAACGCAGAGACGGGTTCGCCATTAGCTTCTTCTCAATATTGAGGAATCTGCGTAATGCGATAGGGTGAGTTTTACCTATTTGAGGGGCGTCCTTTAGAAAGGGCAGAGCGACAGTAAATCTGCCTGAGGGATCGCGTGTAGTGGTAGAGCGGAAGATTTCCTCGCATTGTTCCTCCAGGGGATCATTATGAGTGTGAGATTGAGGGAGGGGCTCCTCAGACTCCCAGAACCTTTTCAGACTCTGACGTATGTCCTGGGCTGATTCAGCTGAGTCTGGTTGTGAGCTGACGACGTGAGCTGAGTTAACCTGCTGCGCCGGCTGCGCATACGAGTCCTCAATGGGTCCTATCAACGCGAAGTCGAAAATCGTGCCGAAGGCTATGGGCTTGCCCGGGCCCAACGAGACCTTAGTCCCGTCCAACACCTGGCCAAGAACGTCCGACCCCAATAAGAGGTCGATCGGGGCTGGTGTGTGGTAAAGCTGGTCAGCCAATGGCACGGGTGGCTGGCTTAGTACGTGGGAAATGTTTGGTACCTTCTCTAAGGGAAGGTAGCCAGTGACGTTTTTTAAAATGTGAGCTGTGGCAGTGATTGTAGGAGTATCATTGTGAGTGGGTCGGCATACTATTGTTATTGCCGCCTTTGACTCATGTTTGTGCTGATTCCCAACTCCTGTAATTTTTAAAGAAGTGGGTTTTGATGGCAGGTTCAAAAGTCGTGCCATGCGTGATGTTATTAATGTCAGCATACTGCCACAGTCCAATAAAGCTCTGGCTGTGTGAAGATGGCCATGTACGTCCGCGACTCTTAGTGAGACGGTTGGCAACAAAATGGGTGTGCCAGTGGGCACAGAAGGTGAGTGAGCTGATTGAGTATCAGCTGAAATTGTATGAGCTGAGTATGTGTCAGCTGTGTGGGCATGGGTTGACTGGGCATGGGCTAAATCTACCTCTTCGCTAGGGTGCTCTGTGATAGTTGGGAGTCATAATTGCTGGCGGCGTTCGCGGGGCCTACCTGGCGAACCGGACCTGGGCGAACTAGCTCTGTGAGCAGAGCTGGGTCGCACCTGTTTAGCCTGTGCGGGTTCGTGCCGCCTGCTGTGCCTGGGACGCTCCCTCGAGTGCTCTGTCAGCTGTAGTGGGGGTACATGTACAGACGACGAATGAGCTGAGTGCGTTGGGCCGTCTGGTCGATGGAGAGACGTGTGGTGGTTCGTGCTCCCACAGTCCTTGCATGCCCCCCTTGACCTGCACTCGCTCTCGTAGTGACGGCCGAGACAACGCTGGCAGCGCTCGCGTGCCTGTACAAAGTCCCAACGGCTCTGTGTTGGCTGGGCATTGTACCATCTGCACGTCATGAGCGTATGTCCCCTAGTGGCACAATAGGGACAGTAGGACGTCGAGCGTGAGGAAGAGGACGAGGACGATGATGAGTAGCAGCTTTGCTGGAAGGCCGAGTAGACGGGGAAGGGCTGACTGCGAGCCGGGGAGGTGGATGGGCGGTGAAGCATTTGCTGCGCTGGGCGTGATGGTTGGTGAGTAGGCTGATCATAGGCGCGGTGAGGCGATGGAGCTGAGGAGCGGCCACGGTAATGGTCGGGCTGTTGCTGAGCCATCTGAGCATAAGTGCGATGGGGCAACTGTGGAGGCGCGCGGCTACGAGAAGGGCCGGGCAGGGCGTGAATGGGCTGCGGCTGGGCTATGTTGGAGAACTCTGTCTCCACACAGCGCGCGTGCTCCTCGAGGTAGGAGATAAGGTCCCGTAACGTGGGCAGGGTGTTACTAGACCCGTGCCTGCGTTCAAATAGCGTGCGGAGCTCGCCCTTGAGCTTCCGCACCACTATTGACACAAACACGTAATCGTCTCCTATGGGCAAATCTAAATTGTTGAGGGCACACTGAGCCGATATGAGCGGCGTGAGGAACAGTGTGCGGATGTTCGAGCGCGTATGGATGCTTGGCAACCCCAGGATGATGTCGACGAAACTATCGATGAGAACCCGGCGGTTCTCGTACCGCTTGGTAAGGATGTCCATGGCCACGGCAAAATTTTCATTGGTGACCTTTAGGTGGGACACCATGCTTAATGCCTCACCGCTGAGACTTGAGAAGAGATAGTGGAGCTTGACTGCTTCCGACAAGGTCGTCATGTCGTCAGTCAAACTCCTGAACAGTGCAATAAAGGAGGGCCAGTCCTCCACCTTTGAGCTGAACCTGGGCAGCGCTATCTTGGGGAGGACGGCTGTAGGCGTATTGACGCCGAGATTGCGCTGAGCGTTATGGATTGGGGACGACGTGGAAGAGGGTAAGATTTCCTCCCTAGCCACAAGTATCCCCAGGTATGCCCCGGAGGCTTTTGTGTGGTTCTCAGTGTATGTCCTCTCAACCCCCTCGTCTAAGTTCTCCTCGTCAAGAATGCTGTAATATACTGAATCCAGCTTCTCCTTAATACCCTGTACCTGTGCGAAACGCACGTTAAATTCCGTTATGGAATGTTTGGTGTCGCCAGCAATGATCCGTGACCCCACTTCTAGGAGTTGGTGTATAGCTTTGGTGGCCTCCCTAAATATCGCGGCTTGTGACTTGGTCGGCATCGCGATGAATTAAAGGAGACAAGAAAAAATAAAAAAAAATAAACAAATTTAAAGGCAGTAAAAAGATCAACACCCTGTATATATTCTATAGTTGGGCTGGATGTATTTGTTTACTAAGGTAAGGGCAAATGGGCTAAAATTAACGCAACAATAAAGAAAGCAAAACTAAGTTGGGACGCCCTGTATATGGCCCACGGTTGGGCAAACGCATGTGTATGTGTATGTCTGTGTCTATTGAACGCGCGTACGCAATATTAGCCGACCGCAAAACAAACAACAAACAAAACAACAAAGGAAATCACGTCATCCGTAGCCCACTATTGGGCAAGGCGCTTACAGTCGGGCAGACCTGTAGCGGAAACTAGCGCGAAGAATGAGTCGGTCGCAGAAAAAATAAGTAAACAAATAATAAAAACTTAATTAAAAAAATTGGGACACTCTGTCTGTGTCCCACAAGTGGGCAAACGTGTGTAGAAGCGAAGGCGACGCACGCAAATAGCCGTAAGCGATATAAAAAAAACTGATGAAGCTAAATGAAACACACTAAGCTCATGTGGTAAGCACGCACAAAAATGAGCCGATTGCAAAGGCAAAAATTAAAAACAAAAAAAAATATATAAAATTAACACGAGCGAAAAAATAAAGTACGCTTCTCGGCACGCGTGGTGAGCATGCACGAGATTTGAGCCGATTTAACACGACAAGAACATAAAAAATTCATTAAAAAATAAAACGGGAAAAATAACAATACCGTCTCTCGTCATAATACCATACAATTATCTAGACGCAGGTGTGTTATACGTAACTAAAATTATATGT
Source organism: Scoparia ambigualis (assembly GCA_963921215.1). Lineage (NCBI taxonomy): Eukaryota > Metazoa > Arthropoda > Insecta > Lepidoptera > Crambidae > Scoparia > Scoparia ambigualis. Next base: position 2,608,025 of record OY992506.1, on the reverse strand, counting down.
GCAGCCGATAAACGTAACGCAAACGTAACGCAATAATTTAACTACTATTTAAACTTAATTACCGTTAGGAGTATGAACAACGTATCATTAGGCAAAAATCATTTAGGTAGGTACACAAGTATTACACAAGTAGTACACAAGTTCGCTCAAATCACAAAAACATTGTATGACACCATAGATCTGTGATCAGACAATCGGATGCATACACGAAATCAACATTAAAACAACATGCAGAAATAATTGCGTTAAAATAATTCGGATGTTGTGTGGTCGCAATCCTAACACAAATGATTCATAACTACCTAACGAAATTTTTATTGGGACAGGGTAAAGTTATGTGAACAAATGAATTTAGAAATGATATCACAAATTAGATTATGGGCGGAAATAATTATTTTAGCGGACTGTAATTGAATGAGCTGATGGAACGTGAGACCAAGTTATGGTGAAATGGTAAAAGTTTACTGGTTATGGGAAGGTCGCCGGTATTTAATATTACCGGTTCGAAGATGACCAAAATGTACTCGCGGGTCAGGAGACACCGCCGAATACAGCAGAGTAAAGAAGGTTAGGCGGGAGGTGGAAAGGAACTTACCGGGGTCCGAGCTGTAGGCAATGGATCGTGCTGGAGCTGAAGATGGCTGGCGCTCTAGGCGCGGGCGGCGGGTTTGAGGGCGGCAACACACACACAATTCACTGAGGGCACTGAAGGCACTGGTCGTTTAGTGTTAGGGGTAGTTGAGCTGGTAGTCCTAGCTCTTGTTCGCTGCACACACTGAACACATATCTGACTTGGTCACGGGCTGAGTTCAAGGGCGCGCGACGCGTAGGTTCGCCTTGAGATCTCGAAGGGCACTCGTTGTGGTTTGGCGCGGGCGCCGTCAGGCGACGCGCCGCGCGTCTTCCGCGGCGGTCCGCTCGCTTCTCATTGGCCGCCGAAGGGGCGTCAGCGATTCGCCGTTGCGCTGTGGCGCAAACATCTTCCCGGGCCCCAGGGAGAAGGAGGGGGGGGGGAAGGAACGGAAGTAACAGGAGACTACAGCCTCGATTCGTGCTGTGTTGAGTTAATGTCGAGTGGGTGTGTATATGATGAGCTGAGAGGAATGCACGTGTGTGACTGTATTAGTAAAATCGTGCACTGAGCACAGCAACACATAGGCACAAACAACAACAAAAAAAAGGGGGTGTACACTGGGCATGTTACCATGGAGACACGTAATCGTGGTCTGAGCATAGCAACAAATAGGCACAAAAACAACAACAAAAAAGGGGGTGTACACTGGGCATGATACCATGTAGACACGTAATCGTGGTCTGAGCATAGCAACAAATAGGCACAAAAACAACAACAAAAAAGGGTGTACACTGAGCATGATAGCATATAGGCACGTAAAAGCGTACACGGGGCATGTTACCATGTAGGCACGTGAGTCGTGCACTGAGCATGATAGCATATAGGCACGTAAAAGCGTACACGAGGCATGTTACCATGTAGGCACGTGAGTCGTGCACTGAGCATGATAACATATAGGCATGTAAAAGCGTACACTGGGCATGTTACCATGTAGGCACGTGAGTCGTGCACTGAGCATGATAGCATATAGGCACGTAAAAGCGTACACGGGGCATGTTACCATGTAGGCACGTGAGTCGTGCACTGAGCATGATAACATATAGGCACGTAAAAGCGTACACTGGGCATGTTTACCATGTAGGCACGTGAGTCGTGCACTGAGCATGATAGCATATAGGCACGTAAAAGCGTACACTGGGCATGTTACCATGTAGGCACGTGAGTCGTGCACTGAGCATGATAGCATATAGGCACGTAAAAGGCAGGCGTGCGCGCTGTGGCGCAGCGCAATAAAAGCGACCGCGATAAAGCAAATAAAAATAAAAGGCAGACTGCATGTGTGTGTGTGTGTGTGTGTGTGTGTGTGTATGTGTTGCAGGCTGATGTGTGGGTGCACGTGTTTGTACGAGCTTATTGTATTGTGCAAAGGCGTGGGCTGATGTCACGCACCGTATAGGTGCGGGCTGACCACATGTGTTGTTTGTGTACTACCAACAACTAATTAATTTTTATTAGGGCACGAGATATAACTCGTAAAGTTACGGGAACAAATGAAATGAAATAGTTAATGGGCTGAAATAGTTATCCTATATATATATATAATAGTGGACTGTATAAATAATGTGGGGCTGAATACCTACGGTGACGTGTACCTACTGCTGCGACGGCTGCTGTGCGTGCGCGGACGCATGCAGCGGGCTGTCGATGGGTCGTTGTGCCGGAGTGTCCCACAGATGGGGCGGGAGACACCGCGCCGCCGATTCCGGCTGGTAGTGCTGCGTGGCATCGTCCGGTCGGTGAAGGGACATGTGGTGCTCGGCGTTGCCACATACTCTACAAAACTTCACCGACTTACACTCCTGTGGGTAATGTGGGCCCAGGCATTTCTGGCACCGCTCGCGCGCCTTTATAAAGTCCCACCGACCTTGTGTCGGTTGGGCATTGTAGCGAGCGCACGCTATCAATTTATGCCCCCTAGCCCTGCAGTAAGGGCAGTAAGGGGTGTTTGGGCTGGGCCCGGCCTGCGCGTGCATTGTGTGTGTGTTGTGTAGTGTTGTATAGGCGTGGCACGAGTCGAGGCAAAAAATGAAATGTGTAGGGTAGGGTTTAAACTAGTGGACTGTATGATATGTATCCGGCTCGAAGGACTAAAATGTTACGGCGAAAGGCGTTCGCAGTAACAGCGACGAAATAAAGGTTGTGGGCTGGATAGGTATGGATAGTGAAGTTGATATGTACCTACCTACACTGTTGTATGTAATGCGCGCGGACAGCCGCAGTCGCGCCACCATGCAGTACGGAATAAACCAGTGAACGGAAAACTTGTGTTTCATTCTCATACATCTCATTGGCGACGAGGAGGACTACCCACGAAATCAAAAAAATAAAAATAAAAAAATGGCTTATCTCGGAAATTTGTCCAATTTTGATTATAAAACGGGCGAATGGTCTATTTTCTCTGGGCCATCACCTTTTGGGGGCGACGTAGGAGGGCTCGGTTCTCCCTGCTGGAGAGGAGCGCTTGCTCCCAGACTGGTGCACCATAGAGGGCAATACTCCCTATGACCCTCATGTACAGGCGCCGGCACAATGCTCTAGGGCCCCCCAGATTGGGGAGGAGACGGCCCAGACCCGCTGCAGCGCCAACCAGACGCGGCACCAGCTGTCTGAAATGCGCCTCAAAGCGCCATCTGCTGTCGAGGGTGAGTCCGAGGTATTTCACTGTGGAAGTGATACCCACTCTAACACCCTCGACAACGACGTGCGCACCCGCACCCGGACGACGACGCGGCCCGTGGAACACCACGGCTTGCGTTTTATGCAGCGCGACCTGCAGCCCCAATTGGCCCATTCTGCGGACCACCACAGTGGTCATGACCGACGCTTGGAGGCAGACATCCTCAAAGTCCGCGCCCCTTGTCACCACCAGGGTATCGTCGGCGTAACATATCAGGTCGGGGTTCCACAGGAGGGGCCCCAGAACGGACCCCTGTGGAACCCCCGAGCTCATGGGTCTCAGACCCAGTGACCCATCGCTACGCTGATACGCGACGTCCCTCCCAGCAGGTAATCTGCAATGGTCCGGCGCAGGTAGAGGGGCACCCCATGGTAGCGGAGCGCCTCCTCTATGCAGGCGAAGGGGAGGGTGCCAAAGGCGTTCGCGATGTCCAAGGACACCGCGACAACCCACTCCCCTCGGCTTGTGGCCCGATCCGAGAGCCGCTGTAGCTCCGACAGAGCGTCGATAGTCGAGCGGCCCTTGCGGAACCCGAACTGTCGATGCGACACATTCGGGCCGGTCTCCTCTAGGTGTTTGTTGATGCGGGCAGCGATCATTCTTTCGAGGAGCTTACCCGCTTCATCGAGGAGAACAATGGGCCTGTACCCGGCCGGTTCGTCCGCCGGACGACCCTCCTTGCGGAGAAGGACAAGTTTGCCCCGCTTCCAGACTCGCGGGAACCTTCCCTCCGCCAGACAGGTGGAAAAGAGGCTCACCAGCCGGTCCCTCAGGGTCCCAGCGACTACTTGCAGGACCTTCCCGGGAACCCCATCCGGCCCTGGTGCCTTCTTTCTGGCGAGGCGCGCAACCGCAGCCACAATCTCCTCGTCCGTTCCGAGGAAGCTCAGTCCTGTCTGTCCACTTCACCCTTTGCTGCAGCACGTGCAAGTATTCAACTGACCAGCGATTCCAAAAGTCCTGGCCCACTTGTTGCAACATTTGATAGCGTGAAGACCGGGTCGTACGCTCTTTCCTCCATGGGTATTCCGGCAGAGCAGTGAGCGGCTGCACGGTTAAAAAATGACCAGGAGTCAGGACCTCCGGATCGTTGGGATCAGGGGGCAGGGGACAGAGAGGACGAGAATTGAGGACCGCCTCTACCTTGCAAAATACTGTAGCAAGCTCCTCAAACGTCAGGACCGTTTCTCCTATCACGCGGCGGAGGTGTGTCTTTGCTGACTTGACGGCAGCCTCAAAAATTCCTCCTCAGTGGGGGCAATTTGGGAGACTGAACCGCCAAGTTACCCCCTTCCGAGCGAGGATTTGACTTAAATTATCTACATTAATTTCTAAAAATGTATAAACATCTTTTAGATAGGTGGGCGTACCCCTATAATTTGTGCCATTAACGGAGCGAATAAGTGAAAGCAAGCCCCTACGCGACACAAAACGATCCAAAGCGGCGATGAAGGCCTCCGTGGACAACGCCGAAACCACTTCCAGGTGGACGGCCTTACTGGTCGTTTTTACCAAGAAAGGTCCTGCAAAATATGTTGCGGCCTACAAAAATGGACGAGACTGAGTGACTCTGTCCGAAAGCATCTATCCCGAGGATGGCTACAGTTATGGATGAACCTTTTCATCCAGCTGGTCACTACCAGCAACTTTTCCAAACTGCTGTACCACCCAGGAAGCCAGTCGGGGTCCAGGGTCGTCTCCATGGCCAGGGCATGCACACGCATCCCAGGCAAAATCTAGACCGTTGACCGTTGGCGTCGGACTTCTTGGCCTGTCCAGCCGCTGGACAGGCCAAGAAGTCTCGGGCGACTCCAGCTACGCTGGTCTCTATTAGAGATGGTGGTCCACCAATTCCGGAGCAGTGCAGCCCCGAGAGGCACAGTCCGCCGGGTTAATATCACCCGGAACGTATCTCCAGATGATAGGAATTCCAATGCTCTGTATTTGGAAGACCCGGTTTCCCACGAAGATATCCAGAGTATGTAGCACCGCGCGCAACCATGCCTGTGCTACTTAGCTGTCGGACCATGCAAAGACATCCCGGATGTTCACAGTGGCGGCCAACTACCGGTAAACATGACCTAGCAACCTGGCTAATAGATGAGCCTCGCTCAACTCTAATTTAGGGATGGTCAGACGAGTTCTTATTGGAGCAACCTTGTTTTTAGCTAAAAGTAATATGACGTTGACCCAACCCTCGAAATCAACAGTTCGTAGGTATACTGCAGCAGCGTACCCCCGCTCGGAAACAACGCTAAAGCAGTGTAGATTTACCTAGGATTTGTCCGGCGGCAAAATTCGACGAAGTAAGGCGACCCGGTTGACTTCCTTCATGGTGGAGATTAGCTCAAGCCAGGTGTCTAATGAAGGCCCTATGAGCAACTCGTCCCACGTGACGCCCAGCATCCACAGCTGCTGCAAAAGACACTTGGCCAAAAAGATCACCAGACTGATCCACCCGTTTGGGTCAAACCTACGGGAAGTGGTGGACAGCACCGTCCTCTTACTCCAGGCCCTCTGGGGTTCTAGGTCTACCTGAAAAGTGAAAATGTCATTGACAGGTTGGTAATTCCTACCTAACACCGCTATCATGTTGAGATCCTCCGCCTCCGCAAACAAGTCAGGGTTTTGTTGGTGATCCACCGGGATCCCTCCTAACAGACCAGGCTCGTTGGATAACTACTTCCGCAACTCGTAGCCCCCGGTTGCAAGAAGTGCAATAAATTCAACCCGCAGTGTGAGAGCCTCCTTAACGCTTTCGGCCCCGGTGCAGACATCGTCGACGTACAGGTCACGTGTCAGCACAGCGGCCGCTCAGGGAAAGCAGGCCCTTTCACGCTTAGCTAGCTCCAACAAGGATCGGATGGCAATATATGGACTGGACTTCAACCCATACGTGTTGGTGTTGAGCTCGTAGACGGTTACCGGGTAATCCGGGTTCTCATGCCAGAGTATCAGTTAGAAACACCTATCATCTGGGTGGATGACCGTCTGTCTGAACATCATCCGAATCTCGGCTCCAAACACCACCTGATGTCATCTGAAGTTCAGGATGATATCAACGACATCCCGGTGCAACTTGGGACCAGCATGTAGACACTGCTTCAATGACACCCCTGTAGTCGTGGTGGCTGATCCGTCAATTACTGTTCTCAACTTACCCGAGTAGCCTTTACCACGGCAAGGTGAGGCAGGAAGTAGTGCTCAGTTGAGCTCCAAACAACTCGAGCCGGAGACATGTGACCCAATGCTTCATACTTGCGCATAAATTCTATGTATTTATCACGAAGTTTGGGGTCACGCTGCATGCGCCGTTCCATGGCCAGCAGACGTTTCTCCGCCAGTATCCTGGACTGCCCTTAAGCAGGAAAAGTGTAAGGTATTTGTATATTACTTTTTGTTGTTGTACCTACATGTATGCGTCAGTCGTAAGAGTTTGTCTCGCAATAAACCAATTACCGTGACGACGTGTTTTATTCTGGCGATCCTCAAGTATCAACCTAGCGAAGATATACTTCAGTGGCGACGAGTAAACTGGATTCTGGCGTGCGAAATTGAAACCTAGTAACTTTAAAAATGTCAATTGGAAAAATTTCCGAATTTAAAGTACAGTCGGACAACTGGAAATTATATGTGGAACGGTTGGAACAGTATTTCCTAGTGAATAAAATAACAACGGAGTTGCAAGTGCCGACGTTAATAACAGTCATGGGGGCAGAGAGCTATGAGCTGTTGGTTAGCCTGTGTACCCCCGAGAAACCTCATACAAAAACTTTTAAAGAAATCGCAAGTGTCATGGAGAACCATTTACAACCAAAACCAAGTGAGCTGGCAGAAAGATTTAAATTTCGGCATAGAAAGCAGAGCGAATGCGAAAACATTTCCGAGTATGTGGCAATGTTAAAAAAAATGTCTAAGACTTGCGAGTTCGGAAGTTGGCTGCAGGAAAGCTTAAGAGATCAGCTGGTGTGCGGTATAAGGAGTGAGACCATTAGACAACGTTTATTTGCCGAGAGTAAGCTAAACTTTGTTAAGGCGTACAATTTAGCTGTCAGTATGGAAGATGCAGAGAAGGACGCGGCGGTCGTTGTAGGTCATCGAAGGGCATCGTCAGGCGAGGCAAGTGCGCTGGCGGACTGTCAAGCCATGACGGCCAGGTGGCGGGCGGAGCGGAATACGGCGGGCAGCTCGGCGGGATCGGCGCACGGCCGCCGCCGCCCGGCCGGTGGCGCGGCGGCCACGGCGCGGTACGGCCCGCGCGCGGCAGTGGCTGCGTCGACGCCGGTGGAGCGTGCGCAGCGACAGCGGCTATGTCAAGTGTGTGGTGGTGCGGGACACGATTCTACATCATGCAAGTTTAGCCGTTACGCATGTCGTGTATGTAATGTAAGTTGGACACTTGCGACGAATGTGTCCGAACTTATCGGAACATCACAATGTGGACTATGTGGCGCATCAAGTTAACTTAAGCGGACAGGAAAGTGACAACAGCGAGGAGGTAAATATTGTTGACTTTAATCAGATTGCTATTGAGCAGTGTAAACCTATATTTATATCTATGGTAATACACAATAAGCACATTTCTATGGAGTGTGATACAGGCAGTGCCGTATCGTGTATTAGTTTTGAAATGTACAAAAAATACTTCAGAGATTTACCAATTAAAAAGTGTAAATTAACGTTAAGGTATTATACGGGCGATTTGATAAAAACCTGTCGGAGTAATAAGACCGCTCGTTAAGTATAGAAATAAAGAAAAACAGTTAGATTTATACGTGATAAGAAACGGCAAAAGTGTATTGTTAGGTAGACAATGGATAGCTGAACTCAGTATTCAACTATCAGACATTGTATATAACAAACAAGTACATAATGTAAACGTACAGGAGTTTAACTTTAATAACTTTAGTTCCAGATATTGTAAGGTGTTTGCGGATGGTCTGGGACGATTCACGGGTGAGCCGGTGCACATTTATGTGCGCTCGGGGGCGCGGCCGGTGTTCATGCGCGCGCGGCCGCTCGCCTACGCGCTGCGCGAGCCGGTGGAGCGCGCGCTGGCGCAACTGGTGCGCGACGGCATCCTCACACCCGTCGACCGCTCCGACTGGGCGATGCCGATCGTGCCCGTCGTCAAAAAGGACGGTAACATTAGGATATGTGCAGATTATAAACTTACTCTTAATAGGGTTATAGAAGTTGACCGTTATCCGTTACCGAGAGTAGAGGACTTACTTACGAGATTACATGGGGGCGAACGTTTTAGCAAAATTGACCTCTCTCAGGCGTACGCGCAGCTCATTTTGGATGATTCTAGTAAATATACCGTTATCAACACCCATCAAGGATTGTTTAGGTACAATCGTCTCGTGTACGGTCTAGCATCGAGTCCAGGAATATTTCAAAAACGATTAGAACAATTATTCTCAGATTTACCTCATGTGGGGGTATTTTTAGACGACATCATAATAACGGGAAAAAGCACAGAGGAACACATGAAAAATTTATTTAAGGTTTTCGATCGGTTAGAGTCGCACGGGCTTAAGGTTAAGAAAGAAAATGTGCATTCTTTGAAAAATCTATTAACTATTTAGGGTACGTAATCAGTAAAGACGGAGTACATACCTGTGCCAAAAAAGTGAGGGCTATTGTAGATACCCCAGCGCCTACAAACATATCCGAGCTGAGAGCATTCATCGGCATGGTCATGTATTACGCGAAATTTATAAAAAATGTAAGTACTATGCTTGCTCTCCTCTATAACTTGCTCAAAACCAATGTAAAATTTATTTGGAACAAAAGTTGTGGCGAAGCGTTCGAACAGGTGAAACGATCCCTGACGTCGAGCGAGGTGCTCATGCACTACTCGCCGGAGCTGCCGCTGGTGCTGACGGCTGACGCCAGCAGCGTGGGCGTGGGCGCGGTGCTCACGCACGTCACACCGCGCGGCGAGCGCCCTGTGGCGTACGCGTCGCGCTCACTCACGCCCGCAGAGCGCGCTTACTCGCAGATAGATAGGGAAGCGCTGGCTATTGTTTTTGGATTAAGGAAATATCATCAATTTTTGTATGGAAGAAAATTTTTACTGCGGACAAGCCCTTGACGCACAATTTTGGCAAGAAGGCGGGCATACCTGTCATGGCAGCATCGCGGTTGCAACGCTGGGCCGTTCTTATGGCAGGCTATGACTATGAAATTGAGTATATAGAATCAAAAAAAAATTGTGCAGATGGGTTGTCTAGATTGCCACAGTGCAGTAAAGAGCGGCTTCCTATAAATGAAGTAACCTACGTACAATTTGTTGAAAATTTCTTGCCGGTAACGAGAAATGACATAAAGAAGGCGACGGCTAAAGATACAGACTTGTGTAAAATTATATTGTATGTACAGTCTGGTTGGCCAACGGCGTGCACGGATAAATTATTGCAACCCTTTTATAGTCGACGCCGCGAACTGTATATTGAATGCGGTTGCATTATGTGGGGCTACAGAATGATAGTGCCGAGCGAATTGCGACCGACTATACTTAAGCAATTACATAGTAGTCATATGGGAATTGTGAAAACAAAAGGTTTAGCACGAAGTTACGTATGGTGGCCCGGGATATATGCAGACGTGGAGGCTACGTGCCGCAGCTGCGACGTATGCGCGGCCGAGGCGCCGGCGCCGCCGCGCGCCCCGCCGCAGCCCTGGCCCTATGTCTCGCTGCCGTGGAGCCGGCTGCACGTAGATTTCCTGGGACCGTATAATGGTAAAACGTTTTTCGTACTAATAGACTCTAGCTCTAAGTGTATACAACGGTATTCAGCAGGTTTTTTCACCGACATACCACCCTCAGTCGAACGGAGCAGCGGAGAACGCTGTAAAATTATGCAAAAGGGCGATTAAAAAAGCCACTAGAGAGAACGTGGATGTAGACGCGGCTTTGCAGACATTTTTATTGGCTTATAGGAACTCAGTACAGAGCACGACCGGTGAAACTCCAGCGATGCTTCTACAGCGGCGCTCGCTGCGCTCAAGGTTGGATCTGTTACGCGGCGAACGTAATGTGGAAGACAAGGTGCGTACCGCGCAACACAAACAGATCGAGTACTCGGGCGGAGTTAACCGCGAGTTGACGCAAGGCGAACAAGTTTGGGCCAGGGAGTACGGATCTAAAGCTAAATGGGTAAAAGCTGAGGTAACGGATAGGTTAGGGTCCCGTAGGTACGTTCTCGGTGACGAAGACGGTCGACGCGTTTCACGACATGTAGATCAAATTAGGCGTAGGGCACGTTTATCTACTGTTACCTGTCCTGACGAAGTAGTGGGTGGGCACGGTGAAACGAATGAGTGTGAGGATGGAGTTGCGGATTTGAAGCCAGGTCCTTTACCGAGTGAAACAGCGGGTACAAATTCGGGCATAGAATCGACTAGTACTACTGAGGGTACTGAGATTGCAACGGTTGCACCGGGGGACAAAGAGGAGTGGGCTACTCCTTCACGTTCTTTGCCCGTCTTACCCTCACCCGTGACTCGAACCAAACGATCTCGCCATCCTGTGGTTAGATTTCAAATAGACTAATCAATAATACCTATGTGTATGGCTGTTACAATTATAGGTTTAATTAAGTAAGTAGATGTAAGTCATTATGTATAAGATTTAGACTGTAATTCAGAGGTTGTTAAGTTGATATTATAAGTGTAATTTAAGGGTGGAGGTGTAAGGTATTTGTATATTACTTTTTGTTGTTGTACCTACATGTATGCGTCAGTCGTAAGAGTTTGTCTCGCAATAAACCAATTACCGTGACGACGTGTTTTATTCTGGCGATCCTCAAGTATCTACCTAGCGAAGATATACTTCACAGGAAAAGAAGCAATAAAAGGTAACCTAGTTACAAACCTTCCGGACGGCAACTGTGACGTGTTGGCCTGATAAAAGGCCTCACATTCCGCATGGTCAGGGACCACCTTAGGGACCATGGAATGTTCCTCAATTTCCCCAAACCTGTGCATCGTTTTGGCAAGAGACGCAGACATGATGACTCTAGACTCATCCGGGGTCGAGTCATTAAAGACTGGTCCCATAATTGAAAAACCAAAAAGAGTTGACACTGCCACCAGTGAAGAGGGACCCAGAGCTTTCTGTGTGCCTAGTAAGATCCATCCTTTTTTTTTTTTTTTGATTAGAGTGGAGGAAATGTCATTACGCACGTGCATGGGACTCTCCCCCCCCCTCGCGCTCCCCCGTCCGGCCTAAAAGCGGCCTCGACGGGGGTTCGGGAGGAAGGGGGCATACCCACTAAAACCTCCACTGCTCTCCAGCAGGACCCGGGGGAAAGTCGGGACGGGACCGGCCATAGGCACTCTGCCGCCCCGACTCTCTGGGCCATTGGTTCAAGGGAACCCCCGAACCGAATGCACCCCTTGTGCAACGAGGCCCTATGAGGCCGCCCTCTCAGGATTCGACTTCGACAGCTAATGGCTGTCGAAGTCGAAGTCCAGGCGGTCCGCTTCATCATCCGGGCATCTGGAGGAAAGGTTGCCAACCGCTCGCTTCAGGTTGTCACAGGCCATGTTAAGCGTCCTCTGCATGGTACCCTTTATGTGTCCGGACCTCCTGGACACATCTCGGATGGCCTTCATGTAGAGGGCGGCTTTTCGCGTCACTTCGTCCTTTGTGAGGCCGTTCCCGTCCGCACTCCACGGAATGGGATCCCCACCGAGGACGTCCTCCGACGGCGACCGGCGAGTCATGGACCCAGCGTCGGACAGCCTAGCGGCCTCAGCGGCGCGCGCAGCCTGGCGATCATCCGCCCTTGGTGCGCGTTTCTCCCTGCTGGGACCAGGCCTATTCGTGCCTGAATTGTCGGCAGCGGAACCCTCATCCCGCACGCGGATACCGCGACGAACCTCGTCGTCCCTCCGCGTCTCCTCTGCGAGTTCGGCGTCCGTTAGGGCATCGAGCCTCGCCAGCTCCCTCAGACGGAGCTCCTCAAAGGAGGTTCCAGGTTTGGTGCCTGGGCGACCCCTCGACCATCCACGACCTCTGCGCGCCGTGTTAACCTTCGGCGCATTTGACGCCGAAGACTCATCCTCCGAACCAGCGTCCGAGTGGACGTAATACCTCCGCGACCTCTTCCGGCTGTCGCTAGCCCTCCCCACAGCAGACCCAGTACAGGGCTCCGTTGTGGCATCGTTTGGGTTTTTGAGCATCTTGGTTTTTATTCCCACGAGCATAAGAACATATATCCGTCGCCCCGTGCAGTGGCCTTATACACGGGGAACCCTAAGGACAGTCGGTGGCGGGTGGTTCCGACCGGTTTTTACAGGTTTTCTCCTGGGTTTTAGTGTCTTTCCTGACTTGGCCGGTCGGCTAAGACAAGCCTTCGGTCCCGTCTCCGAACAGCTGCCCCACGGACACCTCGAGTGGGGGTCGTTGCGGAACAAAGACGGGTAACGATCCTCAGGGGCTGGCGTGAAGCCCCTGGTACACCGCTTTCGCGGTGTTCCCCTCCCCCCCATTGAAACGTTACGCGAAAACGGCGCCCAGAAGGGGCGCCGGACTACCCCATTCCCCCCCGTGTAACGACGCCCAGAAGGGGCGCCGTTAAAATTCCCCTCAAAGCCGCTCAAGAGTGAGCGGCGAGCGTGCGACCCACAGTGGGCCGCACGTGGAGAACCCCCCCGCAGGTCCGAGTGACCCGCTGTGCGGTCCAGAAGGGACGCGCTTTGAAGGGGGTGCGATGCCCAGAAGGGGCACCACCTACTTTATTCGACGCCCAGAAGGGGCGCCAGGGATTTGCATAAGGCCCCTTGTCCCACGCTGAACGTGGGCCGAGAGGCCTTTCCCCAGGGTGCACCACGAGGAGGTTCCCAAATTTGCACCCCAAGTAAGATCCATCCTAGCACATCCGAGCCCAAGAGAAGGTCCACCGGAGCCGGATGATAAAAGAGTGAGTAGATAGACCCGTGGTCATGCCCTTATCCCTGAGGGCAGATCGGTAGAGGGCTGCCAGCCCACTATGGTGTCCATCACCGTGACCATAACCGAAATCCTCAAAGTAGAGGAATGTACTGCTGAGAGGGTGACGTGGGTTTGCCCTGTCAGACCTCTAACTTGCATGCCCCCCAGTAACGGCACTAAGAGGGCCTCTAGACCCAAGCCTAGTTTTTGGGCCACTCGTGTGGACATGAGACAACCTTGGGCCCCTGAGTTCAACAATGCTCTGATGGTGACAGAGTCTCCCTGAGGGCCTCAAACGCGAACCGCCGCAGTAGGTAGCAGAACCGTCCGCGTTTCTGCTCTTTCAGAGGGGTTGGCTAGTTATGGCCTCCCCTGATCCTCCGTCTCGAATGGGGCCATCGAGTAGTAGTAGGGGCGGCGAGTGCACATCGCCATACTAGGGGGGGGCATATCTGTCCGCTCTACCGTACTGATGGTACGGCGGGTGGTACTTCAAACGTAGGTACTCGTGGAGCGGCGTCGAGAACCGCTGTGACACCACTGGGTCGCACTGCTCTACGCTAGCGCGCACAGAGCCCGGTGCTGGAAGGGGTCCACCCTTTTTGTCGACTGCCGGGCCCCCGCCCGTGGAGGCCCAACTTACACTAGGGCTGGCCTTGTGGTAGCCTGCAGGCGCGGGGCCCTCTATGGGTCGCGCGCCGGCACATGGCTCACCTCCCGATACGTGGGCGCGCCTCGCGCAGGACTGGGCCTCCAGTCCGTTGGGGGTGAGCTCCGCCTTGGTGCACTTCAAAAATCATACTACGAAAAATTTTCCGAGTTAAATCTATGTTAATGTAGACACGCAATTTTCAAAATGGCGCCACAGTGTAAAAGCAATTGACTGTCAGATGAAACAAACTGCATTCTACAGCCAAAGAGTTTCATTTTTATGCTTAAATCTTTAAAAATACGATTTTCTTTTATAGATAGAGTGATTTAAGAGGAAGGTTAATATTTAAAATACGTGCATACTACTATATAGTAGAGAAACACTGATAATGTTAGAGGTTTCTAATGGGGTTCCCTATTTAATCCCAAAAGCCGTCTTACCAAATATCATTTCAACGAAAACTATTAACCGAACACTCAACTGAAAGATGCCTTATTTGTACGAAGCTTTAATTTACCGATGCAACGATTCACCGAAAAACCAATTTCCGAAGTTCATTTCAGCGACCATACATGTAACCGATACGTTATTTAATCGATGTAACATTACACCGAATTTTAAGAGTATGTAGGTCCACGCCTCGGTGGCCGAGTGGTCAAGTGCTTGGTTCGATATACGGAGGTCCCGGTTTCAATTCCCATGTCGGATAAAGTGCGTTTCGAATTTGTCGATTCATAGCCCGGGCTTGTGATCACTAACCCATATTTGGCAAGTGTGGTGATTGTATGAATAACAATCACTACCATAACATCATAAAAAAGTGATTTTTTATGATGTCATAAACGAATTTTTTTTTTTATAAAATGGTTATAATTTGCTTCAATTCTTTGTTATAAAAATAAATAGTAACATTGAATTTAAAAGGCATTTGATTTTTACCACTTTTATTTATTTACTATAAATGAGTGATAAACGTTTCAGTAGCCAAGCTTTTAACCTAAAAAAAGGAAAGTACAGCTTGTATACTGGCCCACAGCAGGGTAAAAGCCTTCATCTTTGAAATCAAGTCTTCGCTACAATTGATGTATTATTTGGCTTAATCACCACCCTTGCCAAATGCGGGTTTGCGATTACAAACTCGGGCTATGAATCGACAAATTCGAAACACACTTTAACATGGGAATTAAAACCGGGACCTCCAGATATCGAGCCAAGCACTTGACCTCTCGTACACCGAGGCGTGGACATACTCTTAAAATTCGGTGAAATGTTACATCGGTTAAATAATGAGTCGGTTATATGAATGGTCGCTGAAATGAACTTCGGTAAAAATGGTTTTTCGGTTAATCGTTACATCGGTAAATTAAAGCTTCGTACAAATAAGGCATCGTTCAATTGAGTGATCGGTTAATAGTTTTTGTTGAAATAATAATCGGTAAGACGGCTTTCGGGATTAAATAGAGAACCCTTCTAATGTGATGTCGTAAATAAACACATTTGTTTGCGCTTACATTGCAAACGCTGGCTGAACCCTACGAAATAGATCAAAATAATGTACTACAGCATTGTACACCTTAAAAAGATCCGCGATGGCATAATATGTCTATCTCTTAGGGATAACCCACAATAACCAGTTTTTATCCTTTCCTTTTTACGAGAAATAATGCTTATTTACGAAGCGGTTTTCAGCAATGAAGCATTATTGTGCATGTAATATATCAAATCAAATCAAAATCTTCTTATTCAGTAAACATAGAATAAGCATTTTGAATCGTCAAAAGTTAAAGGATGGACGGGCACCAGCCTACCCACCCCGCCCATTCAGGAAGTCTTTTAACTGTGGAGAAGAACTGGCGCAAGAAACTCCACAGGTTTATAATAATATAGAAGTAACGACATTTACAAAACAATATGTCGTTACCAAATCATACAACATACAATTAAACAAATTATGAGCGTCGATACAAATTGGAACATGCCCTCCCTGTCATAGAAGGGCATTTTCCATTACAACAAAAAATAAACATTTAATACGATTACAAGACACATACAAAAGAATATTCAATAAAAAAATAGGTATTGCCCGATTTTAAATAAAACGAACAACGTCTTACAGTATCTTTGAAACAAAAAAAAGGAAGACTATTAAATACTACCAATAAAAAAAAATAAGATTGCAAGAGCAGACCAGCCTCCACAGGCGGCACCCGTTCACGAGTATGACATGTGAATCAGCCATCGCTTCGCTCAACCATGTTTTAGGGAACGTAACGACCCGACGCACATGCCACCACCGCAGAGACACTTTAAGAGAGCATGATACACTCAAGTAACTCCAACGAAAGCAAGAGAACATTAAGACAACTTTAAACGCAACATAAATTTTGAGTGGGTACCTTTATATGTAAGACACTGCTGTTATAGGCTATCATACCAGCGTAAAATTAATTATATAAAAATATTTTAAATTAAAAAAAAAGTTATTGCTAAGAAAATAAAATGTGATAATATTATTATAACCAGGCTGTTTTGTCTTCTAAATATTCTTTGACTGTATAATTACCTTTCTTATGTAAACAAGATTTTACATGATTCTTAAACTTATCTAAAGGTAAATCTTGTGCAGTACTTGGTATTTTATTATAATAGTGTATACCTTGCCCCAAGAAAGAGCCGAGAACCATTTGTAACCTAAACAGTGGTATTACTGGTTTTGACTTACTTCTAGTATTGAAATTGTGTAGATCACCGTGTTTAGAAAAAGAGTTAATATTGCACCGCACTAAAACTTTACAATTATAAATATATTGCGATGCAACAGTAAGAACACCAACTTCCATAAAAATATTTCTCAGAGAAGTTCGTGATCCCAGTCTATAAATGGTTCTTATTGCTCGTTTCTGTAAAATAAATATAGTTTTAATATCAGCCGTTGTTCCCCACAAAAGGACGCCATACGACATGACACTGTGAAATTAACTAAAGTAAACATTCCTAGCAGTTTCAACATCTGTTAATTGTCTAATTTTTCTAATGGCGTAAGCTGCTGAACTGAGTTTGCCGGCCAAATTCAATATATGCGGATTCCATTGGAGTTTTGAGTCCAGGGTTATCCCTAGGAATACTGTCGAATCTACTAAATCTATAATATATCACCATTCATTCTAACATCGGTTTGTTCGGTCTTGACATTTGGTAGTGTAAGTTTGATACATTTTGTTTTTTTAGCGTTTAGCTGTAAATTATTAGCAGTAAACCAACTAAGTACCTCTAAGAGAGCATTGTTTACATCGTCAAAATTATTCTTATTCCTAGTCACATTAAAAATGAGTGAAGTATCATTTGCAAACAATACAATATCACAGAAGTTTTCTACAAAGAATGGCAAGTCATTGATATATATCAAAAATAAGAAAGGGCCAAGAATTGACCCTTGTGGAACTCCCATTTTTAACCGGATGACTTAGTTCTATTAACATCTACAGTTTGTGTTCTAGAACTAAGATACGACTGTATCAAATTAAGCGCAAAACCTTTGAGACCATAATAATTTAACTTCATCGCCAGTGTTCGGTGCTCAATGCAATCGAAAGCCTTGGACAGGTCGCAGAAAACTCCAAGAGCGTTCTGAGACCCCTCCCAAGCATCAAATATATGTTTTATTAGAGCAACACCTGCGTCAGTAGTGGAACGACCCTTAGTAAAACCAAATTGTTTACTATGTAAAAGATTATTTAAGTTAAAGTTTTCTACTAACTGTTCGAGAATAATTTTTTCATAAATCTTACTAAGTGCTGGTAGTATTGAAATTGATCGATAGTTACTGGGGTCTTCTTTATTTCCAGATTTAAATAAAGGTATAACCTTACTCAACTTCATAAGACCAGGAAAGATTTCCTTATCAATACAGTTATTAAATATGTCAGGAAGATAGGGTGCAATAGAATATATAATATTCTTAATTATCTAGACATGCCCCACAAATCACCTGTGTTTTTAATTTTTAGTGATTTGAAACTTTTAATAATATTATTAGAGTTAATATATTGAAAATTAAAAGAAAAATTACATTTGGGTACATGTTCTTCGAGAAAAGATTGTGCTGCCACTGGTGACGAATTCAAATTAGAGGTTGTTACCGCAGGTATATTTATGAAGAAATCATCAAAAATATTAGCAATTTGTGCAACCGAATTGACAAGGTGGTCATTAACTTTTAGAGTAAAAGTGTTGTCCCGTGGTTTTAATTTACCAGTTTCACGGTTGATGATATCCCAAGTGGCTTTTATGTTATTATTAGACACTTTAATTTTATCTTTAATGAAATTAGATTTTGCTAGTATGCACACTTTCTTAAACAATTTAGAGAATTTTTTTACATACTCTCTAAAATTTAAATTATGGTTATACTGTCTTAGATTATATAGCTCAAACAGTTTATTTCTACTTTTATAAATACCAGGCGTGGCCCAGTCAGAGACTTTAGTTTTTGTGACAACTTTATGGTTTTAGAGTTAAACACTTGGTTGTATTTTGTCTTTATTAAATCAAAGAGATTACTATATAGTACATCCGGATCATCTTGTACAAAGGGCAAAGTATCAATTTTACAAGCTACATTGTTTTTAAAATACTCCATTCGCTTTTTTGCAACTGGTTTACATGTTACAGTTTTAGACTCCTCCTTAACATCAATATCATAGCTCACCTTCAAACCGCAATGGTCAGATGTAAGACTAACAATAACTGACTTAGATACAGGGTCATAGTCTGTAAAAACATTATCGAGACAAGTGGCCGAATGTGAAGTTATTCTAGTAGGTTCAAGAAATAGATTTTTTAGATTAAATCCTTTAAATAAAGCTAGAATGAAGTATTTTCTAAAATATTTACATTAAAATCCTGACATACTAAAACAAATTTATTTTTTATTTTATTTTATTAAGTACATCTTCCATTACTAATTCAAAAACATCGAAATTGCCCGAGGGGGGTCGGTATACACACACTATTATAAACCTATTTAACTCCATGATAGCTCAATATTACGCTCCTTTGAAATACATACAATATCATTGCGCTCTTTTATTTAATATTATTACTAACAAGTATTAAAGAACCGCCGTGAATAGCTGTGCTTCTTACGTACGCACTTGCTAATTGGAAATTATTTACATGCAAAGACGTGTCATGTGTTTTTAGCCAATGCTCAGTTATACAAAATATAAGAATAGCCTGACTTTTTGCAATTAATTCTAATTCTATAAGTCCTTGCTAGCCAAACCCTGAATTTTTATTTTATTTTTTTATTTTTTATTTATTTATTTATCAACAAAAATATAATTACAATATTGGTTAGTAGTATCTTAAAGCCTATGTTAGGTTTGTCTAGATACTAAGTTCTCAATATAATATTAAATTTGTTTACGCTATATATATTAAGTAAATAATAAGTAACTGATTTAGAAATATAACAATAATATGATGGTAACAGAAGATAAAAGGTAATACATTTGTAAAGCGAACGCGCTCAGCGATGCAGAAATGACGGCCGGCGTTGCACAGCGTCACTGCGTGCGCGCGTGTATACAGAAACAACTTACGTGTGCGTGCTAACGCGCACAGGATGCTCCGTTAAAACTGGCGCTTCAAACTTTTAACTATGCTACAATGTTGTAACATAGTGGTTTTTGATAAGTTTTTTAATATTTTGTTCGTTTATTTTATCTTTAATATCATTAGGCAATTTATTAATAAGGTGAGGTATTAAATATTTTGATGTTCTTTTACCATATTCGTTATGAAATTTTGGAGTTAATAGTTTTTTATTAGTAATGCTTCTAGTTGTTTTTATATGTTTTACTGGAATTTTAATGTCTTCGTTAAAATACTGTTCAAGAAGCAGGACACATTTGACTTTAGCATGTATAGGTGAAGAATGTTTTGATTTATAATATTAATGGATGTGGGCTTGGCTTTTATCTTAGACCTCAGTTTAAACTAGAGGTAGTCACCTTACTACTAGTTATAAGAGATGCATTAGTAGAACTACTAATGATGACATTATTATAAATAGACTTTGTTATATTAGGTATAACTGGGTCTTGTATATTATAAGCTAATAAATTAGCTATCTGGGTCTTATATTTCTTTAGTAGATACATAGTATCTGAAGTCAAAATAAAATTATGAATAAATTTATTAATGTCAAAAAATAAAATAGTGTCACTATGACGGCATAATAAATTAAATAATAATAAATTTAAGTCAAAAATACGTTTGTTATGTTCCCAGGTTTAGTTTTTACAGTAGGGAAAAGTATAACAATTAACCTGCAATTTGTATTCGCTTGAAATTGTAACAAATAAGTTATGTTTTCTATTATGTCACGTTTCTTAATTTGTGAACTGTCACCACATAAAATAATTACATTAGTGGAACTGCTCAATGACTGCTGAGATATGCTACGTACTATAGCATTCATTGATAAACCTGGGGCACAGACATTCGTTACTTGTTGATTTAAATCCATTCAAAAGCAACCTCAACCCCTGACCTAGTCTATCAGAGAACATAACTGTTTTTCCTTTTAATTCATTAGCATTGTTTATGATCAAGCTATTTAAATCATAAGTAGGTTTAATTTCTGTACAGGCCGTTAATACTTGAGTTTGATAATAAAGGACTTTCACATCTGTTTATCTCATTATTAACTAAAGAGTCGTACCGATCAGCATTGTATTTGGATAAATCAATCAATTTTGTAGCTGATTGAAAATGTGCTTCGATTTTCTTTTGTGCAGTTGAATATTTATTGTTTACACTATGAAATGTCTTGTGCAACCGCTGAATATCTAATTGTAATTGCTGAGTGTCCCGGTCATACATTTCCCTACTTTTAATTAATTTATTATTATAAATCTCAAAAGAATCTAAAAGGCTCATACGTTCTTTCCTAAGAGCAATATTTTTGTAGAAACAGTTGTTCTTTTCGATCAATTTTTCAGTTTTCTTTTTAAATCTATGGATTTTAACATATTTCTTAATTTTATTGTTGCTTAACTTATTAGTGTCGTGGTGTTTAAGTAAAAGTCGTTCTGATGAGATCCCACCAGGTGATAACATAAGCTCTTCGAACAAAGATTGAGTATGTTCTGATGAAATCTGATGGTTGGCTGCACTGAGGTGCCTTTCCAGCTCTGTGATGCGGTCCAAAGCCCTTTCATAAGTGCTGTATTGCTCCTCGAAGTTAGAGACCACACCTTGTAGATGGTTATGCTGGTGAAGCACATCCTGATGTTGAATGTGCAGTTGGCTTAATTCATTCTTGAGCTGTGACTTTTTGGCAATAATGGACTTTATTTCTATCTCACTCTCTTCTCTTTCTCGTAGCAGCTGATTGAAGGAATCCTTGGATACTTTCAACTCCTGAAGTGTCTGTCTGAGCTTGAGTTCAGTATTTTGTGTAATTGCCTTACGGGTAAGCTTTTTGAGTTTTTATTTGTACTCACCTGAAAGTATTAAATCAATATTAAGATCTTATTTATTGTAATTCCACTATGTATATTTATCTTTTATGAATAGCTATATTCTTGCCTTGCGAGAAAATAAAAGCTCACTTCTCAAGTGCGCTTTTATTTACCGAGACACTTTTTTATCGCCTTGTATTGTTGATTGAAGATCTATTTAGTTACAAACATTAGCTGTTGAATGTCAAGTTCAGTCATTGTCAGTTAAAATATTTAATTTCTAAGATAGTGTAAAATTATATAAATACAAAAGTTTGCAAATAATAATTATGAATTTGTTGTAATGGCATTACCATCTACAAGTCAATGCAATGGGACTATAGAAAGTGATTTCGATTTTACAGAAACAGAAAGAAGACGCAGAAATTGTTAGGTGCGTGCGGGGCATCAGTTCTGTTTAAATGGAACGACGATTTGGAGGTTCGTTGACATTGAATTATAAAATGGATAGTATAATTTAGAGAGGGAAAACATTTGTGCAACCCCGATTTTCATAAAAACAAAGTCGACAAAGGGTCGAATTTGTGCAAAAAACGTGTCCAAACTGAATTCCTGACAATCAGTAAAATTTACGCTGAATGCACGAACAGCTCAAATAGTGAACTTGATACTTAAAAAATTGTAAGATTGACTTGCAATTTGGCACTTTTACCTCTAAGCTACATTTCAGAAAGCTGGCTAGATAATTGTCAACATGATGCCAGAAAAAAATACTAATATTGATGAGTTTACAAATTACTTAACCACTCAGTGGTTTTCTACGATAACGCGCACGTGTGGTGCATAGAGAAACAGACCTGTTTTTAGTAGACGGCACCTTCAAATGGGCGCCAGATTCATTCGCTGAACTCATTTTCAATTCATGTCGATTTGCAGTGGTTTTCAGTACAACGGAATAAACTAACTGTATTTTACTGTATGTTACCCGATAAAAACAAATATAATTACCTACTTACATGTTTAGTTTTTTAATGCTTTGATAAAAAATAAAAATTTTTGTTTGATTTTTATCCAAAAAAGAAAATAAAGAATAAAAATATCAAATATGTCTATATGGTTGACATTTTTTCTTGATTATATTAAAGCTAATGTAGTATATTTAGTATCGGAATTGCACCCGCGCAAAGCCGGGGCGGGTCGCTAGTAATTTTATATAAGTTGCATTTTCTAGTCCAAAGTTTAAACACCAAGTCATAATCAAATCATCTGCCTATAAACATCCCACTGCTGTGCACGAGTCTTCCCACGTGGAAAAATTATACTCGTAGTTACGGTAAACGGAAATGAAAATGGCGCACCACGCTGGCCCAATGCGGGTTGGTGGGTTCAAAAATGTTCATGTTCAATTGTTCTAAAGTAACCTCAATATACTCAGTCTAAATATAACACTTTTGAAGACTCCATTAAAAATATTCTATCTAAAAGATTGATTTCATTGTGCCAACCAAGTAAGAGTTTATTGTTTGTTCTTAGCACAGCTCCATACATTTTCAAAAATTTTAACTTGTAGCAAAACTGTTAAGATCCAATGAATATTTATCTACTTTCTACTTTACAGAATATGATTGATACAAAATCATTATTAGAATCCTAAGATTTTATAAATATATTTAAAAATAAGTGTATATGTGTAACTAAAACCTAAATTGGCAAAGATTAGAAATTAAATTACCAGAAGAAACGCGAGAAGAAATTAAAAAGGATTTGTAAGGTTCAAGAAATTTAAAGAAAGATGTTTAATCAGGGAATTTGACCGGTTTTTTTGGGAGTAATTGAATCTGCCTGCCAAGCCGTTGAGTACGGCTGGTTATAAACAAAAAACTTTAGACATTGTAAATATTTAAATCTAATAAATGATGAAAATTACAATATAATTCTGATCATACGGGATAGCTCTGGCTATGAATACATATATAAATATCTTTTGACTACATTCTTATCCATAAGATTAAGAAGAGGCCGACGATGGAGCGAGATGCCCAGAAGCAGCCTATTTACTTAAAAAAATGTCTCATTAGTTCTACAGGACTGGTGAGTGGAACTAATGAAAACAAACGTCAAAAATATGTATTAAACAACATTTTAATGTTTTCTATTTTAGCGTTTTATTAACGCTTAATTAAACTTAAGTAAAATTTTAAACACTGAAAAAAGACGACAACCTCAGGCGGAAATCGAACCACGCACCTTCTGCATCCCGGGCGGCTGCCATAACTACTTGGCTACCGAGGTCTGGCTTTCATCCGTCGAAATTTGTCAGTGCTTGATGCTTATGTTTTAATCAATATTGCTTCATCAAATCTTAGAAGTTTTCACCTCTGAGATCCGAAAGAAATATTTTTACAAATATTATATATATATACATTATACAAATTTATTATACAAATATTATATATATATATATATATATATATATACATTCGGTTAAGATGAAGCTACGTTTATAGAATTATGTTTTATATTTTAGCGTTTTAACGCTAAAATATACTTAAAAAAAATTAAAATTTTGTCGTCTTTTTCAGTGTTTAAAATTTTACTTAAGTGTATTTAAGCGTTAATAAAACGCTAAAATATAAAACATTAAAGTTTCTTTACATGGTCTGCGCCAAATAGCTATTTGCGCTGTATACATACGTTCACCTGTTCAACGTAGCACTTTGAAACAATACTTGAATAACTGTAATGCTACTTTCGAGCAGATTAATGATGCACATGTTTGTATTATTGGTGACTTCAACTTGGGTCGTATTGATTGGCAGACCATTATTAACTCTGTTCAATGTACCAAATTACAAAATTTAAATGTGGACCTGACCCTGTGGACTTCACTTTTGATAATCAACTTACCCAATCAAACTGTGTAAAGAACTCAGATGGTAATATTCTGGACCTGGTACTATCAACACTTGCCTCGTGTATGGTGAGTGGTGCTCATAATCTTAGTAAGGTTGACGAATTTCACCCGCCTCTCGAAATAAAATACCCCTAAACAAAGAACATACAATGCCATATAATAATAGTAATATGAAGCGTAATTTTTACAAAGCGGATTATAAATCAATTCAAAGTTATTTATAGGACATTGAATGGCATAAACTTTTTAAAGTACAAAGAGAAGTGGTAAGGTTGAGGTATTGTACGAGGCACTCGAAACCGCTATAAAAAAATAGTTCCACTTCGCAAAATAAAAAAAATATAAGTATCCAGTGTGGTTTAGCCCTATTATAATCAAAATAATGAAAGAAAAAAGTAAAATCAGAAAACGTTACGATCTATAAAAAATCCCATAGACGCCATTCAAATAAAACTTATCTCAAAGCGGTGCGATGATCAAGCCAAATTGTGTCATAGAACTTATATAAAGCGTTTAGAAGAGGAGATTCTGAAAAACTCTTAACTTTTCTGGTCACACGTAAAAAGAAAACGTGGCGGTTCTAGTGCTTAACCTGAATCCATGTCCGACGGTTCAACTGTAGCTACTGAAGGAACTGACGTTTGTAAAATGTTTGCTAACTACTTTTCATCTGTTTACATTCCTGAGGTAGACAGTGAATCCGAATCTCGCTCTGATTATCTTCTTGAGCTGGAAAGGAACAGTGATGCTCTGCACGGCACCATTTATAGAAAATGAGCTCTTTGTAAATGATAGACGTATTTAGCATCAACTGTTTCTTTAATAAACAATAGAATATAAAAACATATAAAAGTATAGGCAAATATAAAAAGGAGGTTGGCTTGGTCGCGGTCGCCAACATGGCCCCCGACCGTGTGGACACCAAATTAGGAGGCGATCAAAAGTGCGAGCTTCCTAACTGGTCGACGCAGGACACCCCCTTTCGTTGCCACGTCGACAACCCTGACTATGCCATCTTTACCCGGATAGGTTGCGACAATTCGTCCTCTAGGCCAGCAACGCCTGGGAAGAGTCCCGTCCGCTATGCACACCAGGTCTCCATTTTTAAGTGCCCGAGATTCGGGAGAGGTACGGCGTGGCACTAAAGTTGGCAGGTACTCTGCGACAAATCGTTGCCAAAAATGATCCGCCAACCGTTGGGACGTCTTCCATTGGGCTCGGCTAGACAGGTCGACGTCATCGAACGCCCGGTTCTGTATGTCATTCGAGGATGAGCCAATTAAAAACGTGAAAGGCGTCAACGCTGTCTCAGAGTCTGGGTCTACAGGCACATGTGTCAGCGGCCTGGAGTTAACAATAGCTACTACTACTGTGGCTCGGAACGGGGCGTCCTGCGTTCACACACGTAAGTTCGTCGGAAAGAGAATCAATTTGGACTATCTTGAAGAGATTGACTTCCGCGGAATGCAGTTCATCGTGAGATAAAAGGAAATAATTACGATTACAACAAATCGAATTCGAAAAGAAATGAGAATTTTTAGGTAAAAGAGACCGAAACAATTTGGCTGCCTGGTAGACGCGAGCTGTTGCTCTTAGCAAACGTAACCAATTACTAAACCGATGGTAGTCGACAACAGACGGTAAAAAAGTAGGAGCGTCTACCAACAATACCATTGCTTCGGCAGCATTTTTACGTTTGTCCAATAAGGGCTGGACGACAGAAATTGGTTCGCTGGGCCATGAATCCTCAGATTCGAGTAAAAAGGATGGTCCATCAAACCAACGCGACCGAGTAGAGAATTTTCCGGTGTCACGCGTAGCGTCGTCTGCCACGTTTAAACCCGTGTGAACATATCTCCAATTTTTAATATCCAAAATTTCTGAAATTTTCCCTATCCGAAAAGAAACAAAGGGCTTAAAAGACCAAGCGTCGCTACGCAACCACCGGAGCACTGTAATGGAGTCGGACCACATAAATATTTTGTCCGGTTTTCTCCTATGGGCCTCGGAAACATATGAATAAAAACGAGCCGCGATGAGTGCTGCCTGCAATTCTAATCGCAGAATAGTCGATGGCTTCAGAGGTGCGAGTCTGGCCTTGCCTCCAATTAAAGCTACCTGCACCGATTTATCAGCGTAAGTAAAACGCCAGTAGGCGACACAGGCGTATGCCAACTCGCTAGCGTCCGCAAAAACGTGAAGTTGAACTTTTGAAATAACCTTCGGTGCGGAATAGCATCTGGGAATTGAGCACTCGGCCAGACTTTTAAGTTCATGAAACCAGGACTTCCACTTATTAGATAGTACCTCAGGTAGACTATGGTCCCAGTCTAGTCCCAACTTCCAAGTCTTTTGAAAAATGATGCGGCCCTTTATTACTAGAGGAGTCATTAGACCGAGGGGGTCATAGACTGACATAAGAAGGGACAAGACAGAGCGTTTAGTGTATGTTTCAGGGAGACTTGGAATGGATTTTATGAAGCGCAAGGAATCATCATTGACTAACCAGGTTAGTCCTAAAACGCGGGTTTGAGAAGGTGATGACGGTCCTAAGCCTACTTCGGCAGCATCAGTGGCGCAAAGGTCAGGAGGTATTAATGCCAAAGCATCAGGTTTGTTAGAGACCCATGAACGCATTTCGAACCCTGCTGCTTTATGGATAGTAACGATCTCCAAGGCTAGGCGTGCTGCTTCCTCTGTACTATTGACGCTGCCAAGGTAGTCATCCATATAGTGATCTTGTACTACAGCTAGTGCCGCCTCAGGATAAAGATGCTGAAAATCTGAAGCATTTTTGTTTTTGATAAAGAGTGCCGTACACGGGCTTGATGTCGCTCCAAAAATCATAGAGAACATTCGATATTCCTGGAGATGATGCTGAGGATCGTTTCGCCAGAAAAAACGCAGGGCATCTCGATCCTGGGCTCTTATTTTTATCTGAGGGAACATTTCCCTAATATCAGCTGTAAACGCGACTTGACCTTCCCTAAACCTCATCACTATAGCAAGCAAAGGCTGAAGGAGATCTGGACCTGATAGAAGCATTGAGTTCAGACTGACACCGTTGCACTTGGCAGCAGCGTCGTGGACAACGCATAGCTTCTTCTTGTGCGGGTGGACTACACCGAAATGTGGTAAATACCAGGCGACTATACCTTGTGGAGGACCGGTGCACAGCTCGGCATAACCCTTATCCATCATGCCCTGCACATTTTGTTTATAAGAGGCTGCGTAAGCGGGTTCTTTGCTCATCTTTCTCTCCAGACTAGAAAATCGGGACAAAGCGAGGCGTTTACTATCGGGAACATCCTTGATGTCGTTTCGCCATAAGAGTCCGACCTCAAACCTTCCGGAAGGTAAGCGCACAGCAGTTTCCTCCAAAACTTCTAGGGCGCGCTTATCATTAAGGCTACAGTGAGGTTTCTTCTCTATGCCTATGGAGTCCAACTTGTAGTAGTACTTTACGAGATCATTTAGATGAGAGTCGTGATCAAGGACTTCGGCATGATTAACAAACTCCACCGGATTGGCTTTAATTCTAATAAAGCCAAAAAGAGCCCAACCCAGGGGAGTAAGAACTGCAGCTGGTTCGAATTTAGTACCATGTCGGATGGTTTGGGGCAAAAGCAGATGCCAATTGTCTGTTCCAATGAGATAAGTTGGCTTCGCGTCATTGTAAGCCAGTACATCAGCTATATCGGAAAGGTGCCCGTAACGTTTGAGGTCACTGATATTAACGGACTGAGTACGAAGACCTAAATTGGGAATAGAGCGAACTCGGATACCGTAGTCATTCGAACTATGGCGGCCTCTCACTTTGATATTGATGAAACTAGCGTCTGTGAATTTAGTGAGCCCTCCGATACAATTAATCTGTAAAGGGACTCTCGATGTCTCATCACTATCAGCGAGTACGTCAGTCACTGACTTATCTACAAGAGTAGCAGAGCTGCCGTCATCTAAAAGAGCGTACGTGTCCACGCTCCCTTTGGGTCCAGTTAACGTGACTGGAATAACCTTAAGAAGGGGCTTGGTAACGTCTCTTGGTGCGGCGCTGTGAGCTACAATAGCGGACTGACTTACGGTCGAGGTCGAGGCCTGCGAGGCAGCAAGTTCACCAACATGATCCGAGATTGCTTGGACTTCAACCAGCGCTTCCGGTCGCGGTTTATGTAAAAGCGTATGATGCCGCCGATCGGATGCACAGGTTTCCGCCTCACACCTTTTTTTGCAGTTCTTATACTGATGCGAACCTTTCTTTAGACATCTACGACATACTTTATTGTCTAACACCCACTGCCAACGATCGTCCAAAGAGAGCGATTGAAAGTCTCCGCGGTCGCTTATTTCATGTCCAGACTTCGAACAGTATTTACATGATAGAACCCACGGACCTGAAAAAAAGACGGACGTAACCTCGTCTAATCATGAGTGAAGCATGATAATGGCCGCCCGTTTATGGTGTGTGCGTAATTTGAGGGTTACCATCATAAACCATCAATTTCCCTAATTTTTCAATCTCGCAAACTAAAACATTGTTAACATTATGTAATCATATACATATTATTAAATCGTGACATTGCACAGAGATGGGCGTAATCAATTACTTTTTTAATCAGATTAATAATCTGATTGAAAGTAATCATGATACATTTAATCAGATTAAAGTAGTCGTCATTACTTTTAATCATGATTGAACATATAATCTTTAATCTTGATTACAGTAGTCAGTAATCTAAATTACATGATTACTCTTAACTAAGTATATGAATTATGGTTTAGGAATTAAAAAAATATAATTTATATTTTATTGAGTTGCCATTAATTATCACAATTTGTATGCATCTAGAAATTGAGTGGTTGGCTTTATGTACTATAAATTATACCTACTACCACAGTGTTACTATATTCATACAGTGGGGCAACGCGTTTGATGTGGGGCGATGCCGCCGCCCGCGTAGGTATCCAGTATCCACGCGGTCGTTCGCCGATATGCAAGGGTTGTCACAAAATTTTAAATCAATTAATCGTAATTTTTTTTTTTAATAATTATTTTTTATCGATACTGTAATGCCTATTTTACATTTGAACAAATGAACATGTAACAGAAAATATACAATCTCTGCTCACAAGAATAGAATATAAAATAAAATAAAAAAACTTTCCTACACTCACACCAATTATCCAGCCCAAGAGAAGCTTCGTTATGAAACTCGTTAAATGGTTACTAGACAACGGATAAACATACTTAAAATACTTAAATACATACTTATTATACACAGAAAACCCCCAGACCCGAGAACAATTTAGAAAAACAATAGATTCTAAATTGACCCGACCGGGGATCGAACCCGGGACCTCAGAGATGGCGACACCATGAAAACCGGTGTACAAACCACTCGACTAAGGAGGTAGTCGTCGTTCGAATAGAATAAAATAGAATTTCTTTCTGCATTCATTATTTGTTATATACGTAGTTGTTCAACACCTACATAAAAAAAAATGTGATGGTGGCGATGACAACCAGGACCGACGTCGGCTTTGGTGCTCTCCAGTGATAAATATATAGGGAACATTTAAAAAGCTTAGTATTGCCCAGGATCGAACGACGAGAGGCGGGACCCAATACCTACCACCAGGCTTTCACGGCTTAGTAGCACGTTGGTATGCTAACTTATTACCCGTCTGCGGCGAAGCCAAAAAAGTAGGGTTTGTGTTTGACCTGTATGTATGTATGCCCGTTTTTACCTAATAAACGGCTGAACCAATTTTGATTAGTTGTTAAATTCGTCTTTATTGTGCGAGTGTCGGGTTAGTATATCAAATTAAAAAAAAATATAGCGGATTTGTTGTGCCAGCCAAGTTAATTTATCTTACAATTAACGATTTAAAGTTAATTACGACTTTACTCACTTCCATTTCGCAAGCCCATATTGCAATGTCTGGAAAGCAACATTTACTTTAAATAATAATAAGTAGAAAAAAATAATGATGATTTATTGCTATACAATAATTATGTTCTATTATTTTTTAACGTTCCGACTGTTGGTTTTATTAATCAATCATAAAAGTAATCACGATTACGATTACAGATTAATAACCATTAATCACCGATATGATTACATTTTTGATTAATTTCTGTAATCTGTAATCGTGATTGAAGATTACACATTGTAATCATAATCCTTAATCATTAATCTAATTAGGTACTTTTTGCCCAAGACTGCATTGCATAAACCATGTTTTTATTCGTTGTGAGCTCCCGATATTTCAGCAATTTAAACGGTTGCACTTCAGAATCTTAATGTTGATGACTTAACAAACATCATTTTTAAGACCACAGTGATAGAAAAGAAAACAATGTTACTTGTACGTATAAATAAATGTATTATTTACTTAACATAATGTTTGATGATTATGTATTAAG
Organism: Scoparia ambigualis; assembly: GCA_963921215.1. NCBI lineage: Eukaryota > Metazoa > Arthropoda > Insecta > Lepidoptera > Crambidae > Scoparia > Scoparia ambigualis. Next base: position 2,577,306 of record OY992506.1, on the reverse strand, counting down.
TAATGAATAATAATAAAATAATCATTTATAATGATGAAATAATCAGTGCCATTAGAGCAAACATACACAACTTTGCCTTCTCCGTTATAGCAAGGAACTTACCATCACAAACATAATGTATTATAATAAAAAAACGGGGTGTACCTATTTAAATAGAGATGTTTGTAAGAGAAATACTGACATATAATTTATATTTTACTTAGATAACTAAAATAATTTGTACTTTATTTCCGTTAACACAATTTAGTTTCTAAAGCTTATTTTATAGTAGTTCTGTTAAATTTTTATTCAAATCATTTAAATCTATAGTAATCATGTTAGGCATAAAAGGATATTAGCGAACTCCCATATAAACTTTTGTCAACTCTTTTTTTAAGCGTCTATAAACGAAAAAAATATGTTGGTCGTGGTGCTGCTTCAATTTTCGGTGATAGCTGAAAGAGAAAAATAATGTCAAAATTTTAAAGACCCTAAACAAAAAACAAAGCATTATATAAAAAAAGTTCATACTTGTTGTGAAGAAGTACACACATCAAAAGTGTCTAGGGATCAAGCATTTTTATGCGGATTTCTTGAGATTGAGATGTGGCTTTGTAATAAATTTATGATTTTATAAATTTATATGGATCCTTTTTGGTGCATTTCATAATTTGAAACAGGAACTTTCAATCAATTTCTAGTAAAAGATGAAAATCAGCTGTCAATATTTTCCCTATAAAAACATACAACGCATTGAAGACATTATTAGTGCTACTGTTTCCCTACTACTGATTAAAACCAACGTTATTATGGAGCGGCGACGTCATTTAAGCAGGGAAGAAATGCTCAGAGCCGTGGGAATGATAGAAGCTGGTTCCCGGCAACGTACTGTGTCTTTAGCTCTGAATACAAGTCAGAGTGTTATCAGTCGACTTTGGACACGTTACCGAAGCACTGGTACCGTGGCTGAGCGCCATGGAGGACGGTATCGCTGCACCACACGGAGACAAGACCGATACATTCAAATCACAACTCGAAGAACTCCAACAATAACCGCCATGATGTTAGCCGTGAGGCTTCATCACTCTTCAGGGAACTTAATTAGCGACCAAACAGTCAGAAACCGCTTGCATGAAGTGAACCTTTATTCCCGAAGACCGCTAAGGGTACCACCTATAGCAATGCACAATCGTAGGATTCGATATCAATGGGCTCTTGAACACAGAAATTGGGCAGAAGAACAATGGCGTTTCGTGTGCTTTTCTGATGAGTCTCGTTTTGGTATGAGACCGGATACAAGACGTATACGACACTGGAGAACCCCTGGACGCCAACAGCGATTAAAATCCTGCCAGGAAGTCCATCCTTATAGTGGTGGAACCATCATGGTATGGGCGGGTATTTGGATCGGCGGAAGAACTGAGTTGATTTGGATCAGAGGCAACCTCAACGCTCAAATTTATGCTGAGACGATTGTATCAGACGTCATCGTTCCTCTACAAGTGCAAATCGGTCCCTTATTTCAGTTAATGCATGATAATCAGTGGTCGGAGTAGGTATATTGATTTTAGATACTTGCGTCATGATATCATAACATGGACATGCATTTCTTCCGGAATGTACCGGAGTTTCCAAAAATTTGGTAAATAGAGTAATAAAATAAAAAACCATATGTAAGCAAACAAAATTGTTTATTGTTAATACAAATAATCATTATTACAGTTTTATTAAAAATAATTATTTTTAATCCTCATCGGTTACAAGTTCTACATTTTGATTTTTTACTTAGGCCTTACACTTTTATTTAGGCCAAAGAGCCGGCTCAACATTAGCCAACAGGTCGAAACAATAAAGCTTTGGTCACCTATCCGTTGACCGGCCTGTGTGAGAGTGACTTAACCTCTACAATCAACGACCAAATGTGCGGCCAAGTGAGTCAATGAGTTCCAAAGGGGAAATAAGCCCAACAAATCTATAAACTACATTTCCTAAACTAGTTAATCGTTACTTACCCTAAATAATTATTAAAAAGCGACAATTATTAATAATTGTACCATCGTGATGGTTGGTTAGCGTTAGACGGGGGTTTTATAAAGGGGGGACAAAATTTCGTCCATTTTAGCGTAGGACGCACCGTTTCCAAGATATTTAAAGATTAACAAAAAAAAATCACTAATAATAATTTAAGACGTGATTTCTTTTCTTTTGCGAGATTGAGACAATGGATACGGCCAACATTAGAGATGGAGACCAGCGCCACTAGCAGCATAGCGTTGAGAGTATTGATACATTTTTAACTAGTTTCATGTAATAATTTCGATGTTTCGGTATTTTTATCATAATAATCCGGAAACTCGGAGGAGTATCCATATTAACATATACGTTTGATGTCAGTGACCTTAATTCAATATACCTACTCCGACCACTGATGATAATGCACGACCGCACACCGCAAGAGTTGTAAGACAGACTCTCGCCGCAGCTAACATCAAGGTCATGCCCTGGCCTGCTCAGTCGCCAGACTTGAACCCGATTGAGCATGCATGGGATATGCTACAGAGAAGAGCTCTGCCGAATATGGAGGGTATCCAGTCGCAAGAAGACCTTTTTTTGTTGTTGCAACGAACATGGGCGGCCATTCCACAGCGTGATTTGGATGAACTCATTTTGAGTATGCCAAACCGATGTTCTTGTGTTGTTAGTGTTCGCGGTAGAAACACGGATTATTAATTGTTTAAGTTACCCAATAAAATTTTAAAGAAAACTGTTATTTCAGTCTTTTTTTCGAACTTTAATGTTAGTGGTTCAAATGTCAAAAATCCCTTTATTAGGAAAATGGCAAATTTCTTTATTAATGCAAAGGTGACTTGGTTTATCGTTACTGTAGATAAACGAAAACACTTTATTTGATGAATCCTTAAAGAAAATTTTAATTAATATCAATCAGGAGAAAAGTTATTGCAAAAATATATGTTGATCCCTAGACACTTTTGATGTGTGTAGTTTCGTTTGATACATGTAACCAAGGCTGATCTAAATCACATGCTTCTGATCCGTTGTTTGTCTTAAAGAAAAAACATCATTATGATAAATTATTCAACAAAGACTGATAATTTTAGATATCTCTGTGTTTGGTCATATACCTGCTGTAAAGATGTATTCGACAAATCTATATTGTTGTAGGGATTCTTTACTGGCATCTGATATTTCTGCATCGATATTTTATTAAGTCATCAGGTCTAGGTCTATACCAACAACGAAATCATAAGCCGTATACAATGACTTGACACAAACAGAGTAAATGGTTGTTGGCAGATGTAAAAAAAAACAAACAAACATACAAACATTCACATTCTTAATATAATATTATTCTACTATTCTATCTACTAAAATTAGTAGGTTTGTTACCACTTTATTACGTAGATTTTTAAAAAGGCACAATACCTGCAACGAAGACGATATCGTGCGTGATGATGACGTCGCCTGTTGATCGTTTGCTATTCCTCTGACATTTGATGACATCTTAAAAAGCGTTTTACAAAATTAAATGTTACATAGCATCAAACATTAAATTAATCCTTGTGCAAAAAAAAAATTACTACCTGCAGTATAGGTAACGAAGTGCTTTGTATTTGTGTTTCTGGAGAGTTCGAAAGTAACTGCAAGTAATAAAATAACTAAGAAGCAGCCAAAGAAATAATAAATTAATAACAAATATTACAAACACAATAATATTAACCCTTTTTGGAACGGCATACGGAACCGAACACCGTAGCCCCTTAGCCGTAGTTACAAAATCTACGTCATCAAAATGTGCACTGCACACGGTACTAGCAGATGGGTTCCAATTGTTTTCTCCTCTGCAGTTTCAAATAATTAAGACCCAGTCATCTCTACGATTTTTATTTCTAGAAAACTGTGATGTATGTAGGTAGTTAGTATTAGTTTTATATTTTGGTATACCGAGGGTACTTGTGACATGTGTCTCTCTCTCACAAATTAGAGGCTATACAGATCGAACGTGTTTTATTGTGCTCCCTAAGTATCCTGGTTTTTGGCTAATCAACATATATCTCACTGGCGACGAGGATTTTATTGTGATCTACGTGTGTGTGAACGTGAATTACGCAAATATGGCAGTCGGAAAAATAGGTCATTTTGATATTGTGAAGGACAATTGGGACTTGTACGTCGACCGTCTAGAGCAATATTTCATAGTGAACGATGTAAAACAAGCGCTCAAAGTGGCAACGCTAATTACCGTAATAGGAAGTGACGCTTATGAACTTATGGTGAATTTGTGTACACCAGATAAACCTTCATCAAAAACTTTTGAATTTTTAGTGACGGTTATGAAGACGCACTTACAACCACAACCGAGCCTGTTAGCAGAACGCTTTAGATTTCGGCTAAGAGTGCAAACGAGTGAAGAAAGCGTTGCAGATTTTGTTTCGGAGTTAAAGAAATTGACAAAGCATTGCAGATTTACAGCGGACAGCCTTAAAGAAAATTTACGTGACCAGTTTGTATGCGGGTTGAAAAATGAATACATTCGGCAGCGGCTCTTCGCGGAGGATGATATGACGTTCGATCAGGCGTTTAAGCTCGCCGTATCGATGGAGGCAGCAGAGGCAAACGCAGCTGCGGTGGATGACTGTACTCGCGGGAGGGGTAACAGTACACCGGCGGTGGCTGCGCAGGCGCAGGCGGTGCATCAGCTATCGACGGCGGCGAGGCGAGAGCGAGACGGCATGCGACATCGACGACCGATAGCGGCGGGAGCCGAGTACCGGGGGCCGCCGAGAGCAGGCAGTGGCGCAACTAGTAAGCGCGGAGCGGGTAGCGAAAACATATTGCGTGTAAATCGCAGTGTAAACACGAGAACTACGGTAGATAGATGTTCAGTTTGTGGAACGTATCATAGCAGCAAGCAATGCAAATACAGACATTATGTTTGTAGGATATGTAATAGAGAAGGTCACCTGAAGAAGATGTGTCCAAAATTGGTAGAAAGTATGTCAGTACTTAACATCGAGGAACGCGAGGCTTTAACCAACGAAGATACGGATAGTGACGAGGTAAACAATTTTTCTTTGTCATCCAACAAATTAAAAAAGTTTGGACCATACACCATCAATGTTTACATTGAACAGACGCGTTTGTCTATGGAGATTGACACCGGTAGTGCTATTTCGTGCATAGGTCATGATTGTTATTTGCGATATTTTTCTAACTGTAAACTAAAAGACACTAATTTGTTATTGAAATATTATACGGGTGAAATTGTGAAACCTTTAGGAAAAATGATAGTGTCCGTTGGATATCATAATCGTTGTTGTGCATTGGAACTATATGTCATGGAAATACAAGTCTCATGGGTAGGCAATGGCTTAGTGAATTAGGTATAGATGTTTGTTTAGCTAATTGTCATAACGTTAAGGATAGTAAACACTCTTTTGATATAACGGAATTCAGTTCCAGATATTGTGAAGTTTTCACCGACGGCTTGGGAAGATACACCGGTGGCAAAGTGGGTTTTCGTTTGCGCGCGGGCGCCCGGCCCGTGTTCATGCGCGCGCGCCCGCTGGCGTACGCGCTGCGCGAGCCGGTGGAGCGCGCGCTGGACCAGCTTGTGCGAGACGGCATCATCACGCCCGTCACTACTTCCGACTGGGCGACACCTATTGTGCCGGTGATGAAAAAGGACGGTACTATTAGGGTATGTGGTGATTTTAAACTTACTTTGAATAAGTGTCTTGAAGTGGATCGTTTTCCGTTACCTAGGGTGGAAGATTTATTAACTAAATTACACGGGGGCCAAAAATTCACTAAATTAGATTTATCCCAAGCTTACGCCCAATTTGAATTGGATGAGTCCAGAGTTTATACAGTTATTAATACCCATAAGGGTCTTTTTATGTATAATCGACTTATTTACGGTTTGGCATCGAGTCCGGGGATTTTTCAACGAAAGTTGGAGCAAATGTTTGCTGATATGCCTAGGGTGGGAGTTTTTCTCGATGACCTGATAATCACAGGGGTTGATAACGCATCCCACATTAGGACGCTACATGAAGTGTTTGAAAGGCTCCAAAAGTACGGTTTCAAAATAAGGAAGGACAAATGTACATTCTTCGCGGATTCTGTGACATATCTAGGGTTTGTTATTAGTGGTCAAGGGGTGCATACATCACCGGATAAGCTTAAAGCCATTACGGAAGTACCTGAACCAAATAATGTTTCAGAACTGCGGTCATTTATCGGTATGGTGATGTATTATGCTAAATTTGTTCCAAATATGAGTACGATAATGGAACCATTCTACAATTTATTAAAGAAAGAGGTCAAGTTTGAATGGAAAGAGGCCCACAGTGATGCTTTTAAAAAAAAAAACTGTTTATTTCAAGTGAGGTTTTGGCGCACTATTCAGGGGCGCTACCGCTAGTGTTAACGACTGATGCCAGCGGCGTGGGCGTGGGCGCGGTCATTTCGCACCTCACTCCACGGGGCGAGCGACCTATCGCGTACGCATCACGGACACTTAGTACCGCAGAAAAAGCCTACTCGCAGATTGAAAGGGAAGCGTTGGCAATTATATACGGGGTTAGGAAATTCCATCAGTATGTGTATGGGCGTAAGTTTATTTTGAGAACAGATCATAAGCCATTAGTCACTATATTTGGTAATAAAGTGGGAATTCCCATTATGGCTGCGAGCCGTTTGCAGCGATGGGCGGTAATATTAGCGGGATACAACTACGAGATTGAGTATGTGCGTAGTAAGGACAACGCGGCGGATGCATTGTCACGGTTGCCGTTGGTAGTACACAAAAAGGACAGGAATGAAACAACATACATACAATTTGTTCAGAACTTTTTACCGATTACGCGAAAAGCTGTTCAGGAACAGATTGCTAAAGATGTAAGGCTCAAAAAAGTGTACAAGTTCATACAAACGGGCTGGCCGGGTCATTGTGAGGATGATAAAATAAAACCATACTTTTATAGAAGGCACGAACTGTACATAGATGCCGGTTGTGTCGTTTGGGGATATAGATTAGTTTTTCCAGAATCGTTAAGACGAAATGTACTTAAAGAATTACATACGGGTCACTTAGGTATGGTAAAGATGAAAAGTATAGCCCGCAGTTCAGTAGGGTGGCCTGGCGTAGACGCCGACATTGAGAGCGAGTGCCGGCAGTGCACCACGTGCGCAGCCGAGAGCCCGGCGCCGGCGCGCGCGCCCCCGCAGCCTTGGCCGTATTTACCAGAACCGTGGTCCCGCCTACATGTGGACTTTTTGGGTCCTTTCCATGGTAAAACTTTTTTTATTGTTATAGATTCAACGACTAAGTGGATTGAGCTATTTCAAATGAAACGCACTACGGCTAACAGTGTCATTAAAAAATTACGCAAAACCTTTGCTCGTTTTGGACTACCAAAAGAGATAGTATCAGACAACGGTCCCCCCTTTTCTAGTAGAGAATACTCAGAGTTTCTGCAAAACAATGGCATACGTGCAACGTTTACCGCGGTGTACCACCAGTCATCAAATGGCGCTGCGGAGGGAGCCGTAAAACTGTGCAAGAGAGCGGTTAAAAAGTATTTGCGCGATGGTAGTGACCTGGATGCCGCCCTGCAATCTTATTTGATGGCATATAGGAACGTAGAACACAGTACAACAGGCGTGTCACCAGCGATGTTGCTGCAGCGTAGGGCGCTGAGATCTCGGTTAGATCTACTGAAAGGAGACCGAATGATAGAAGATAGGGTGAGCAAAGCCCAGCTTAAACAAGGGGAGTATGCAGGTGGGCAGCTTAGAACGTTAGGAATCGGTGATGACGTGTTAGTTCGAGAATATGGGGGAGGGAAGAAGTGGTTAAATGGTCGAATACAAGATAGGCTAGGTTCTAGGCACTATTTAGTCGGTAAAGAAAACGGTCCACCCATAAAAAGACACATTGATCAAATTAGGAAGAAAATTGTCAGTACCGTGGTTTTCCCATCACCAGACAGCGCGGTGGATGTGGCTCAGTCGGAAGACAATAGAGGTACTTGCGAACCTGCAGTTTTACCCGAGATTACGGAGCCACCGGTGGAAGTAACCAAGCGTATTAGGAAACCGGTGCAACGTTACGGACTGGAAATTGATTGACTGTACTTACCTATTAGATTTTAAGATTGTATTGTTTTATTATATTATTTTATTATAGGTTAATTAAGATTCATTAGGTATATTTTAAGAAATGGGTTGTATAGGTAGGTCGCTTAAACATAAGTAGATGTATATATTAAGGGTGAGGGTGTGATGTATGTAGGTAGTTAGTATTAGTTTTATATTTTGGTATACCGAGGGTACTTGTGACATGTGTCTCTCTCTCACAAATTAGAGGCTATACAGATCGAACGTGTTTTATTGTGCTCCCTAAGTATCCTGGTTTTTGGCTAATCAACATATATCTCAAAAACCAATTAAAAAGGATGCAAGAGTTATTTCATAAAAAATATAATATAGGTTCTATTATTTTCTTTTGCGATATATATACGGAACCCTAAAAAGTTACGAAATCTGATCGTACCGACTCACATGCAACAAATACAATTTTCCCCACTTTAAGGGTAATTTTCCCGTAAAAAAGTGGCCACATTGTTGTACTTTTATTTACAATTTTCATCACATTTTATAAAACATAAATAACAAAAAAATATCACGAATCGTCAAAACTTACGCGTGGTAGGTGATTCCTTGTGATTTTTTAAGTTTACTCATGTAGTTCTTTGATGATTTCACCACACAAGACGGCATTTTTTTCAAATTTTCGTCTATACAAAAAGACGTGTCACTGTCGCTGTCACGCGGGTAAAATGGTGGCGGGTTGTCGGACCTGCTGTATTGGTGTGAGTGTAGTGTCATGTACAACAAACGAAATTGTAGGACCTTGCACGCTTCACATCTATAAAGTGTGACATTCCGTCCGTCTTTTTTTCAGGTCCGTGATAGAACCGTACTCTTTGGTTTGATAGGCGAGTCCTCGGACCAAATATCACAATGGACAGAGTCTTTGGATTTTTAGCATGTCCGTCTTTTGTTAGTGCAGCTTTCTATCTGTACATGTATGCGTGACTAAGGATGTGACATATCGATATAATCACTTTAATGTGGTGTGTACCTAGTTCGTTATTATAATTGGGGGTTAAAGTTACTCACGTCTGTAGGTTTACCCTTTAGACCCTACACGTGACCCCTGGGTGGTGCTAAATGAGTGACACTGACTGAGTGGTAGAGCCACGCTGCGTTGCAGCACGCAATGGGCCAGCTCGCCCGGCGTAAATACCACCGTCTCACTTAGGGGTTTTACCAGACCAGAAGTTGATCGACTGGTCTGGTAGCTTTAATCGATCGACGTTTGACTTACCAATCGATCGACGACGGTCGGTCGACGTTGATCGAAAGGTGTGGTAGCTTTAATCAATCGACGGATACCGTTCGTCTAACCCATCGATCGACGATCGGTCAACGTTGATCGATTAACCGTGGCTAAATTCCATCAGTTTCTTTCGAAATGTGTTCAAAAAAGGACTCGTTGTTCTTGGCCAGTACGATGTTGCTCGTACTATTATTACGGAGACGCAAACGCAGAAGAATCTAGATGCGGCTGTTTTTTAAAGCCAACGATCGCTTATTTTATCCAAATGACATTTTAAGCAGCGGTTTTTGTTTTTTTTTTTTGCGTAACGTTTGCCATGAATTTTGAGGTTATTTTTTGACAACAGACATTTATTGGACAACAGAAAACTAACTTCATTGAAATTAGTTTCATCCTTGTAGGGAGGGGGGGGGGGGGTGATATAGGGGGTACAGTAATAGTAACTTAGTAGAATATTTGTTTTTTTTTCTTAAAAATAACCTAAAATAACCTCAAAATAAAATTATCTTGAAAACTATACATTTTCGCACTTTGGCTCCCCCTCTCCCCCTTTTTCGGTATTGCTTAATCTAAAGTGCTTCCCAAGGTATTTGGGGGGAATATCATTTAGTATTTAAACGTTCATATTATCATCACCCATTATCATCAACTTTAACCCTAGAAAGATAATCTACGTCGTTTCGACGTACCGAAAACAAAAGCATTGCTCTCTCTTTTTTGTTTCGCGACATAGCGCTCTGTCCGTCTTAGCCAACTAAGTCGCCGGGCAGAGCTTTCGCGAGACAGCTGTTTTACTGTGGTAAGTACAATATTTGTGAAGATATGCAGATCACGTACGTCTGTATGACGTATGATAACCTTTTGCGTGACTTTTGCAATTACTAACATAGTTGTTTATTTACGTGTTATTAATATTTTTACGTTGTTTTAGATAATTTTATGAAACAAAGATGGCTAGACGCACTGCCCTTTATTATAGTCAGATTATGACAGTATTAGAGGACAGTGATGATAACAATATACCTTCAGACAGCGACAGCAAAATAGAAGTCTTGATGACGCGCTACGATGAAGACGAAGTTGGTGATTATATAATGGATACGACATCTGAAAATATGCTAGTACCGTCAAATCGACATATTTTTTCCACAAACGAAAAAGTATACCTACTTAAGACTCACGCATAAATTATTCCAACTCTGCTTATACTTCGAGGGAAGAATAAACATTGCTAGTCTACCTGATGAAAATAGCATTGGTGAATTCCTATGTAATATATTGTCATAATGTTACTTCCAAGAACAAAAAGCCAATTAGCCGAAAGAACTACATGAAAAATCTATATACTGAACTCTTATTGCCTTGAATGGAAAATCGGGGTTGGCACGTTGGCAGCTACTACGCTCAAACGACATGTCCAAACTAATATTCAAGAGTTTCTGTCAAACAACCCCACCATAAGTTAAAATGAGGAACCTGTCGTTAAAAAAAAGACGTTATTGCGCATATACTGCCTATCCAAAATAAGAAGGACGTCGAAAACGACTTGCTACAAGTGTAACACGACGATTTGCGGCGAACACAGAAACGACTTATGCCTGCGCTGTACCTAATTGGGATATAGTATAATAAATATGATTATTACTATGTTGAAAAATAATTATGAGTAACAATTTAATAATAGATAAAAAAAATGTCATTATGATTTTTAAGTTAACATATTTTGACATCCAAAGAAGACATGTTAGTTATTATAGTTGATTTGTAAGAGGATTTACCAAATTTCGTTATTTGTTTAATTATAGTTTATTTGTCTATATTATTTCGGTTTTATTTATAGCACAACATCCTAAAGCAACTAAATAATTACATTTGAATTGCTTAAATATGATAATAAGTCAAGTATGAACTCTGAAAATTCAGTACGTCTTTAAGACGTATGATTATCTTTACCGTAGGTTAAAATAAGATTATCTTTCTAGGGTTAAGCATAATCAATGAACTCTATTATTACGACTAGTATCCATGGGCACGAAATAAATTTAAAAAAAAAGTGAAGCGGCCGGCGCGTCTAATCAAACAGCTCGATCTAACACCCAATCCATTCTACCGGTCGATTGTCGATAGACATCGATCGATTGGTCTGGTAAAAACTATCGATCGATGTCGACTAATTCATTTTACCATCGATCGATGTCGTCGATCGACGATCAATCGCTAGGTCTGGTAGATACTATCGATCGACGTCGACTAATCCATTCCACCATCGATCGATGCCGTCGATCAACGATCGACGGATTGGTCTGGTAACACCCTAATATCCGGCGTGAAATAATAACCCTTGGTGCTGTTGTGTTTCGATCGGCCAGTGAGGGTTCCGGAGGCCTTCCCCCCCCCCCTCCTCACAATTCCTATTCCTTTCTAAAACCTATTCCTTCCTTAAAGGCCGACAACGCATCTGCGATTCCTCTGGTGTAGCGGGTGTCTATAGGCGGCGGAGATTACTCTCCATCAGGTGACCCGCCTGCTCGTTTGCCTCCTTCTATTATAACAAAGAAATAAAAAATAATAATTTGTGTAGTAAAGTGAAGAGCAATACTTTTTACTATTCATATTCCCGCCCATATTATTGTAAGGTTCATTTTAAATTATTTGCATAATTCAATTTTAGTCTATTCGTAAATCTATAGAACGATTGACAAACTATGATTTGACACATGTCATGCGTCGGGGACTCGGGGGGGAAAAGTAGGGCGGCAGTCGGTGACTCGGTGAGTGAGGCATTCTGGGCTGGGCGCTTGTACTGGAGGGACTTAGTAATGTAGCCGAAACGAACAGATGACGGGGGGACTGGTTGTATATTGAAGAAGAATAAATGCTTTCTGATATTGGCTACGTGTTTTACTACATTATTAAGATTCAAATTTGAACTACGACTGTAAAATTTTTACTGAAAAAAAGATTTTTCAAAATGTTTGGAACAGAACCTTGTATATTTTGTAGGCTCCCAGTTATCACGTCTAATAGCTTTAACCCATTCACGTCTTATTTCCGGGCATTTTGGGAACCTAAAAAAAGAATAATAAAAAGAATATTAGTAATATCGATAAAGCTTCGATACACAAATACGTACATCACTAATCTTTATGCCAAAAACAAAGCCTTTAAATTACATTTAATTAAGGTTTAAAACCTGATCCTTATGAATAGTGTACGATATAGTATGATTTAGAATTAGCAAAAATTAATGCTTTGCCGTTTTAATTATAAAAAAACTCATAGTAAAGCATACATATTATGAGAAATCACTAACGTATGAAATGATAATTCCTGGTCTTTCACACCTCCTTTCGTTGTTCTTGACGAACAATAAACAGCTGAACAAGACATTATGTCAATTGTATATTAAACAAATAACACAAACACTAAGATTTCTTAATATTTCACTATTATTTCGCACAATCCAGCAATGTTTTGACCGAGCAGTCGGTCATGAAATGACACGTTTTACACCGACAGTGCGTCGCTGCCAAACGTACATTCACTATCTCTTTTACTCATATCACACTACAGTCATACAGACAGAGATACAAATACTTTACTTTGATACACGTATGTAAGAGCGGCAACGTCGTAAGACTCTGTCCATGTAATATTTGGTCCGAGGGCGAGTCTGACAATAAATACGGAAAAACTTTGTCTTTGAAAGGTGTGACAGGTTGACATTGCATTTTAATCGGCGACGTCTGACTTTTGACATGTGTTGGCTCTAACATAATAACTCCAAATTGAATTTGTAAACTTGCTTCATGTTCGAGAAAATCTGCCAAAATTCTAATTTATATTTGCCAGAGCCAATCCTTACGGATGCAAAGTCAGCCCATCTGGACCTTAAAAGAGAAGTCAACTTGCCTATGATGGAGTTAGCAAGCTCGGGAGTTGCAAGATACTCCGGCTGGTTTAGAAGACGAATTATCTCGAAGATGTTCAGTTCGCGGGTCGCTTCGTGTGTACCCAATTTAGGAAGAGCCCTTACGAGCGAAAGTTGATGCAACACGATGACCTCCGGCTGAGCGAACCTATTCTCCAAGGCCTGCACGATCTGCTCCGGGTCGTCCGCTGACACCAGTCTGATGGAGACCGCTTCACGAGCGGCGCCATGTAGCGCTGCGCTAAGCCTAGCTATATTATCGCTAGAAGAATAGTGCGCTTTGGATTGGTCGTACGATTTTCTGAAGAGAAGCCAATCTGCGGCGCGTCCGTCAAACTTAGAAATGTCACAAACCTTTGTAGACTTCTTGCCCAAGCTTGTGATGGCGTTGGCCAGCTGAATAAACGGTGTACCTACATCCTCACTATGGCTTTTATTTTTGTAGCAGCAACAATAATAATTATTATCTTTACGTGTGCCTAAACCTATTTCTTGTGCGTGTGGTGTGTATTCAGCTGGGGGAAGCGACCCCGTAGGACGCGGGCTCGTAGTACAAGCAGGGGCCGGGCGCTCGCGCGACTCTGCCGCGCCGCCGTCGCCGTGGTGAAGGCTGTGGCGGGTGCCGATCGCGGCACCTCGTAATCCAGCCACGGTTGATTTTTCTCCCTATCAACCAACGAAAACGCTTTATTGTTTTGTTTAGAGCGAGTGGGGGTTTCATTTGAATGTGCTAACCATTTTTCCACGCGCTGAGATCCTGAGCTGCTGTGCCTGGATCCAGCTTCTATGGCGGCTAACTGCGCCTCAAGCTCCAGGTCAGCCACAGCACGCTCACGCTCCGCCGCAGCACACTCTCGTTCAACTGCTATACGGTCGCGTTCCGCCTGAACCTCTGCGAGGCGGAGAGCATGTTCAACTTTGACCGCAAGTATTTGAGCTCTAATAGTTTCACAAGATCGCGATGAGCGAACACTTTTTGGTGCGGTACTCATGGAAGCCAGACTCTCAGGGGCGGGAGACCTCTCTTTATTATGCAGGGCGCTGGACGGAGCCGACGTGGGGGCGTCTGGTATAGTGGCACCGTCTTCGGAAGCACCAAAGATTTGAGGATCTTGCCTAGCTGAGACTAAAGCTGCAGTTGACTTACTTTGCGATCTTGTGATGGGCATCTTGTGGAATGGGTTGTTGTACCCTATTTTCATATTATTTTAATTTTTCACTTCTGACACCACATGTAAATGATAGACGTATTTAGCATCAACTGTTTCTTTAATAAACAATAGAATATAAAAGTATAGACAAATATAAAAAGGAGGTTGGCTTGGTCGCGGTCGCCAACACTCTTGTTGAAGAAATTTTGTGGTATTGACTGTAGTAAGCGTGCGCGTGCAGACGGAATACCTCCAATCTTTTTTGTAAGATGTGCGCCTGAGTTGGTGTCCCTCTAACCATTATCTACAACGAATCATTATCATCCGGAATATTTCCCATGAAATGAAAAAAAGGCAACCTGTTTTTAAGTCTGAAAGCAAAAACAATGTACTACAGGCCAATATCAATTCTGTCATGTTTTGCCAAGATATTGGAATCTCTGGTTTGTCTTTATTTTCAGAGACATCTGCGACTGTACATAAATGACCACCAACACGGTTTTCTTCAATCGCGATCTACAAATACAAATTTGGTATGCTTCACTGAATCCCTAATAAAGGCTGCGGACTCCGGTTTTCAAGTTGATGTAATTTATACAGATTTCAGTAAGGCATTCGACATAGTCTCACATAAAATACTTGTTACGGCGAAAGGCGCTCGCCGTAACAGCGACGGAATATGGGTTAGGCAGGAGGTAAGGGAATTTCTGGGGCTTACCTGGTTCGGGCTGGAGCTGGTTGGAGCTGAAGGCAGGCGCGGGGGCGCGGGCTTGAAGGCAGCAACACACAACACAGTTCACTCAGGGGCACTGATCGTAGGCGTTTTAGGGGGAGGTGAGCTGGTGGTCCTAGCTCTAGGTCACTGCACACACACTGCACACAGATGACGGTGATCACGGGCTGAGTTCTAGGTCGCGCGCGCGCGTGGATTCTCTCTAAAAGGTCGAAGCACACTGCCGTTGCGCGGCGCCGGCGAACACTTCGTCGAGTATAATTGTCAACTCGCTGTGATTGGCCGATCATTCGTTGCCCAGTCGTTGCACCAATATGCATCTTAATTGACCGGCGCAGAGACGGTTATCCGTCGCGCTGTGGCGCGAACATCTTCCCGGGCCCCAGAGGGTAGGAGGGGGGGAAGGAATGGAAGTTAAAGGGGAACTACAGCCCCGATTCGTGCTGTGTTGAGTTAATGTCGAGTGGGTGTGTATATGATGAGCTGGGAGGAATGCACGTGTGTGACTGTATGAGTACAATTGTATGAGGGCTGAAAGCCTGTGTCACGAAGCACAGGGGGCGCGGGGGCGCGAAGCGCCGAAGGCGCATAGGCGCACGGGGCGCGTAAGCGCAGAGGCGTGGGGGCGCGGGGGCGCAGAGGGCGTCGGGGGCGCGTAAGCGCAAAGGGCCGCGTCAACGCAAAGGCGTGGGGGCGCGGGGGCACAGAGGGCGCCGGGGGCGCGTAAGCGCGGGGGCCGCGTCAACGCAAAGGCGTGGGGGCGCGGGGGCCGCAGTCAACGCAAAGGCGTGGGGGCGCGGGGGCCGCAGTCAACGCAAAGGCGTGGGGGCGCGGGGGCGCAGAAGCGCGGGGGCCGCAGTCAACGCAAAGGCGTGGGGGCGCGGGGGCCGCAGTCAACGCAAAGGCGTGGGGGCGCGGGGGCGCAGAAGCGCAGGGGGCGCATAAGCGCGGGGGCCGCAGTCAACGCAAAGGCGTGGGGGCGCGGGGGCGCAGAAGCGCAGGCGGCGCGGGGGCGCAAAAGCGCGTCTGATGTCATGCACCGTATAGGTGCGGGCTGACTACATGTGTTTGTGTGCTGAAGGCTGATGTGTGGGTGCACGTGTGTAGAAGTACTATGCTCTTGTGGTGAGCACTCACTCGATTGCCAAGGCAAGACCATAAAAATTTCATTACAAAATAAAACGGGAAAAACAACAATATCGTCGTCTAGACGCGGGTGTGTTATACCCAACTAAAGTTATATGTGCAATCTAATTAGTAAGAAAAAATATAACACGAATCGAACACTGTTCTTTGAACACGTTCTTAATTTATTTTTGTAGGTAGGTTAATAATATTTCGCAATGCACTTTGCAACGTCTATCGTGCAGAAAGGGTCATATAAGGTAATGAAATTAGGAATGTTACGCGATAAGATTTAAAAATCAGAAATTAAAATTAAGTTACGTGATAACTACGAAATATGAGTAAATATTATTTTAACGGGTCGAATGACCAACATGTAATGAAATCGTTAATTGGCTGAAATCGTTATCCTATATATATATAATAGTGGACTGTATTAATAATGTGGGGCTGAATGTCTACGGTAACCTGTACCTACTCCTGCGACCCCTCATGCGACCGCTGTGCATGCGAGGACACATGCAGCGTTCTGTCGCTGGGTCGCTTTGCTTTGCTGGGGTGTTTGGGCTGGCGTGCATTGTGTGGGTGTTGTGTGCAGTTGTGTAGACGTGTATGGGTGGCGGCACGAGTCGAGGCAAAAAGTGAAATGTGTACGGTAGGGTTTAAAAACTAGTGGACTGTATGTATCCGGCTCGTAGGATCAAAATGTTACGGCGAAAGGCGCTCGCCGTAACAGCGACGGAATATGGGTTAGGCAGGAGGTAAGGGAATTTCTGGGGCTTACCTGGTTCGGGCTGGAGCTGGTTGGAGCTGAAGGCAGGCGCGGGGGCGCGGGCTTGAAGGCAGCAACACACAACACAGTTCACTCAGGGGCACTGGTCGTAGGCGTTTTAGGGGGAGGTGAGCTGGTGGTCCTAGCTCTAGGTCACTGCACACACACTGCACACAGATGACGGTGATCACGGGCTGAGTTCTAGGTCGCGCGCGCGCGTGGATTCTCTCTAAAAGGTCGAAGCACACTGCCGTTGCGCGGCGCCGGCGAACACTTCGTCGAGTATAATTGTCAACTCGCTGTGATTGGCCGATCATTCGTTGCCCAGTCGTTGCACCAATATGCATCTTAATTGACCGGCGCAGAGACGGTTATCCGTCGCGCTGTGGCGCGAACAATACTCTTAATGAAGCTGCGTTGCTACGGCGTTTCTGGTAAACTGCATGAATGGATAACATCGTATCTGGCTAGACGATCATTTTACGTTATTGTCAATAGATATCATTCTACTTTACTTGCTATATCATCTGGTGTACCCCAAGGATCTTATTTTTGGACAGTCTTGTTTAATTTATTTATAAACGACATTCGTTCTTGTTTCCATTTTTCGCACGTATACATGTTTGCAGATGACTTAAGGAGACCCGGCGTTTTATGCTTAAGTTGTATACTTTTTTAATTTTTTTATCTGCTCTTTATTTAACTGGCAATATCTGTCAACAATTGACAGTTGTTGACAAATGACAGCCGCTAGCTGTCAAATTAAACATGACGTGACGGCATTGTTGACATTTCCCTTTTTTAAAAGCAAATGAATTATGACTTATGCAGCCACGTCAGACATTTTTAAAGTAACATTTCTGTTTTTTTAAGACTTAGTGTTTCCATATTAAAAAATATTGATAATTAAATAACTCTTATCCGCGATTCGATAAAAATAAGACAAAACTTGGTTTAGGTAGCAAATAATATTAGCTTTACTTTATGACCAAATTCTATTGTATACAAATTAAGCATTTTTTGTATGGAAAGTGCCGGTTCTCCTTTAAAATGATTAATAGATCTCATAAGGATACAAATTTACTGCAGAGCGACCTCGAGAGACTCGTGAAGTGGTGTAATAATAACAAAATGGTACTAAATTCAAAGAAATGCAATCTTGTTAAATTTTCTCGGAACCATAACATAATAGACGATGAATATTATATCAACAGTGATAAAATAATGGATATCGACACAATTACCGATCTCGGTATTATACATTCTGTCAAAAAAGTTAAGGGAACGGATGATTTGTTTATGATTCCAAATTCAATTGATTGTTTTTTTTTAGTTGTTAGATTAGCACAACTGTTATCCATTTTGGCGCGGAGTTTTAGTTGCATCTGTTATTTAGATTATATATAGTGCTGTTTTTAATAAGTTTATATCTAGTGTGTATTGCGAATTTCATAATGGATAAAAACATCGAATAAAGTGTTTGTTTTAAATTTTGCGTCGCCAATAGAATTTCGTATTCGGAGTCACTGAAAATGTTACAGAAGGCTTACGGTGAATCGACTTTATCAAAAACACGTGCTTATGAGTGGTACAAAGCGTTCAAAAGTGGTCGAGATGTGATGAAAGATTTGCTTCGCTCTGGTAGGCCATCAACGTCTTCAACTGAAGTTAACATCGCAAAAGTGAAGGAAATGGTGACTGAAAATCCTCATTCAAGTTTGAGAGTGATAGCCGCTAAACTTTCTGTGTCTCACGAGTCGATCCGTACTATTTTAAATAATCAATTGGGTATGAAACACGTTTCCGCTCGGGAAATCCCAAAATACCTGAATTTTCTCCAAAAACTCAATCGCATAAGAGTCGCTGACGACATGCTAGAACGAGTCAATTCCGACCCAACATTCATGCAAAGCATTGTTACTGGTAACGAGACGTGGGATTACGAGTTTGACATGCACACTAGTCAACAAGCTTCGGAGTGGCGCCTTCCGACTGAACCGAAACCGAAAAAACCACGCCAAAGTCGCGGTGTTGTGCACTCGGAATTAAACGATAAATAAAGAATATTATTTGAGCGTTATGCGGCGTTTTTTTGGAAAAGAAATTCTTGGATTTTGCACCACCATAATGCGCACACAAGCCCATCATCGTAAACGAATTTTTGACGAAATACTTAACAAATATCATCGAGCAATCACCTTATTCATTAGACATGGCTCAAGCCGCCTTTTTTATTTTTCCTAAACTCAAGTTACCACTTCGTGGCACCCGTATTCATTCGGTAGAAGACATAAAAGAGAATTCGCGGCGAGAGCTGAGCTCAATTTCGGAAAAAGCGTTTAATAAATCTTTTGATGATTGGATTATTCGTTCGCTTAAGTGTATCGTTTCTGAAGTATACATTGAAGTCAATAAAATAAATTTGGATGAATAACTAACATTTTGTGTATTATTGGTCTTTTTCCGGTACTTTCTTGAGAAAGAGATACGACAAGAAAGTTACCTGTATTCCTCACTTTGAAAACATTGCTAAAAGAGCCTCTAAAATGTTAGGATTTGTTCTCAGGAACTGCAGGTCATTCAGTAAAATTAGTACAAACATATCACTTTATAACTGCCTCGTCCGTAGTATCCTGGAATAGTGTAGTGTGGTATGGAGGCCACATTATGCTACGCATACACAGCGCCTCGAACGCGTACAAAAGAGATTTATTTGGCATCTTATCTCTCCAATAGGCAAAGCAAACAAAATGAAATCCAATAAAGACAGGTTACTTTTCTTTAAAATTAGGTCACTGACTAAGCGAAGGAGCCTCCTGATGATAAGTTTACCAGTAAAACAGGACAAGATAGATTGTTCGCAATTACTAGGACTTCTACACCTGCGCGTTCCTCGCAGAATGCCTCGCAAGCCGATCACACCACTTTGTCCGCCACTTAAAAGAACAGTCCTGGGGGCTAACTCTCCTTACGCAAGATTTTGTAAGATTTTCATTCTTCCTTACTCCTCCCTCTCTTCAGAACTTTCCGTTACCCATTTCGGTGAACCTCAGCATTCTTGGCATGGACATCGGCCAGGAACTGAATCCAAAATGCTACATCGAGAGTGCTATTTTAACTGCCTCCCGGAAGTTGGGTATTCTCAATAAGGTGAGGCGGTTTTTCACTCCCGAGCAGCGCTGTTTGCTGTACAAAACTCAGGTGCGATCGAGTATGGTGTATTGTTCCCTTCTATGGGACGGCTCCGCTAAATACCTCCTCGATGCACTTGATAGACTGCAAAGGCAAGCGGTACGCATTATTGGAGCTGCTGAGGTTACAGCTTCACTTGAGGACCTCCAGCTGCGTAGAGACATTGCTTCTCACAGTGTCTTCTACCGAAACTACTACGGAGAGTGCTCTGAAGAACTTTTTGATCTTATCCCGCCCTCTCCTTCCCTCTCCCGGACTACACGTGCTGATCTTAGGAACCACCACCATACTGTACAGACTATCAGTACTCGTACCAAATAATTTGGCAAGTCGTTCCTCTGTAAGACCATTCGGCTTTGGAATTCTTTGCCGTCGCATGTGTTTCCCAGCTCCTACAGTCCTGGATCTTTTAAGCGGGGCGTGAAACGGCATTTATGCAGGCCGTCATGAATGGGTGCGCTTGTTATCGTGCTTATTCCACGGTGGGGAGCGCTCTCATTATTTTGGACTGCATCGGCTGCTTACCATCAGGCAGGATGAAGTCACTATGACGAGCCATTATATAAAAAAAAAAGAAATAGTTCTAGCTACCCTATCGGCTAAAAAATATGAATATGGACATGGGCTTCATTTGACATTTGATCTCTTGTTTTTGTTAAATTCGGCGTTTTTCTCCTGTTGTTGTTTTTAAGACTTTGAAATCATGGAAAACAACATCTTCCGCATTGATGTCGTACTAGCTTAGTCACCTTATTAAAAAAAAATTAGAAGTGCCCATCACGGGGGTCGGGCGCAGATTCCCTAAATCGCAATTCGTCTGATTTTCTAAATTACCAGTTTCTCACTTCGTACACATCACAAATCGTCTAAGTCGCAAAATGTCTAAATTTTAAAATAAGTATGAATCTGGTCGGGTTTTAGTGGATCACCCAAAACCTAATTTTCTGAATTATATTTGATTCATATTTCAACTGTTTCAAGTGTTTAAATGGGAATGTACTTTGATTTTTAAAAGAGGTTTCATAATTTTACTGAATCCGCGCCCGACCCCATCACGGTGTCTATACATGTGTATATAAAAATACACACACTTTAGTATTTTTTTTTTCTAAAAAGTGGTACGTGCTATATGTTACTCAAACTGTGATCACAAAATTCACTTTTACAATATTATTTTTTTCAGGATCCTTTGCCACCACAACCATGGACTGGCATTTATGATGCCAAAAAGAATGGAAAAACGTGTACTCAGTTGGATTTAAGTGAAAACATGATATTAGATGGACATGAAGACTGCTTGTTTTTAAACGTTTTCACAAAATCTTTAGAACCTAAATCATTATTGCCTGTTATGGTTTACATACGCATTTTATACTGGATCATGTAACGATGATACTTTTGGTCCAAGATATCTGGTGCGCCATAATGTGATACTAGTTACCATGAATTATAGACTCGAGGCTTTAGGATTTATGTGCCTTGACACACCTGAGGTACCTGGCAACGCTGGAATAAAGGACCAAGTGGCTGCTCTTCGTTGGGTCAAAGAAAATATCGCGCAGTTTGGAGGGGATCCAAATAACGTCCTGTTATTTGGTCAAAGCGCTGGTTCCGCTTCAGTCACATTCCATATGCTGTCGCCCATGAGTCGTGGACTATTTCAGAAGGCTATAGCGCAGAGTGGTTCGTGTCTTGACAAGTGGTTGACTGGATATGACTTGAGAGACAGAGCGTTCAGACTAGGTAAATATTTGGGAAAAGATACTGATGACGGTGAAGAGTTACTTCAGTTCTTGCAAAGTGTTAAAGCACTTGATCTAGTAAATGTTACAAAGCCAGTACTAACTTTGGATGAGTCATATAGGTATCCACCATTGGCTTGGGCTCCGACTGTAGAGAAAAGATTCGAAAACGTAGAACCTTTTCTTACAGAATTACCTATCGATGTACTACTGGCTAACAAAATCAATAAAATTCCATTGATAATCGGCTACACTTCAAAAGAAGGTTACTTGTTTCTGAAAAATAGATTAAAGAATATTGAAATTTACAATAAAAACGTGACGTATTTACTTCCTGCTGACATCGTCCAGAATTTGTCTGCAGAAAATGCTACTGAGTTTGGAGAACGTATAAAACGTTTTTACGTTGGTAATGGAACGTTCGGCAATGAGACGAGTGATGCAGTTACTGATGATCTCACGGACAGCTATTTCTCGGTTAATATACACCGATTTACGGATTTCTATAAAAACCGACGTGGATCAACGATACCCATTTACATGTATAAGTTCTGCTACGATACACAATTAAATATATTTAAAGCAGCGATAGGCCTTGCTAATAAGAAAGGCGCGTCTCATGCTGATGATGTAGGTTACTTGTTTGAAAGTACAGAAAATAGAGAAATTTATAAAGATCGGGATGAAGCGAAGAAACTAGTAAATAAGATGACACAATTATGGACAAATTTTGCAAAAACTGGGTAAGTACGCAATTTACCATGGATGTTTTTATTCTGAGATTAAACATACAAAACTACTTTTAAAACTTACTGCCGTACTCAGAGCCGTAAATTAATTTTAACAATTATGTCTCTTGCTGTTATTTTCTCATGTGTGTGACTAAATAGAGAAGGAAATATATTGAAATGTCATTAAAAGTTAATTGACGTCTCTGAGTACGGCAGCAAATACTTAATCTTTCGCTACTTGTTTATTATTACGTACCTAAGTACTGATGTAGCGGGCTGACCGGCCCACGGTTGTTAATAGTTATATTAGCTATTTGCGAGGCCTTTTATGTCAAAATAGTTATTTACTAGCTGCAATAAGTTTAATTAACTATATAAAACATATTTTTTAAATTTCTTTAGGTGATTTATTTTTTCACAATTAAAGTATTACGTAACATGTTTGACAACAATTGCTAGAAATAAGTCTGCATTGTCTGAAAAATTTGAGAAAAATACAAAATTTATTTGTTTTATAAAATAATAGTTTATCCAATGATTTTATTATACAACGTTACTGAAATTCTTAGGATGAAGGGTCTGCGATTTTACGAGTTTTAGCGTGTCAAAAAGTCATATTACTTACATTAGGCGCATGAAGAGACGGCGCGTAGACCTACTTGTCACTTCGTTCGAGCGAGCTCTCAACAAGAAGTTTTTTAAGCTGGTGCGCTATGACCTCCGATGCTTTAATAAACAATTGACCATCACCTAGAACCGAAGTTAGGCGAAATTGAAGTGGCTCTTAGGTAGCTTATAAACGGAAAATCCCTTGGTAAGGACGGTGTCAAATCTAGTCAATCTACCACAACATTTTCAACACCGTTTTCTTTGATTTGAGTATAGGTACTCAAATCACTCCGGAGTAGGCTCCGGAGACGGCTTAGGAGTGTCGTCGTGCTGCTTTTCGAATAAGGAGACTAGAACCACCCTACTGAAGAACTACCGACCCATTTCGCTTCTAAGTCACGTATACAAACTGTTCTTAAAGAGTCACACCTTTCGTGAAGACTATATCAATTTCAAAGCATTCCCTCTCCTGACATCACTAGTTTTATATATTTGTACTGGCACCTCGAGACCAACCGTTAGGTTATACAAAAAGTGCCAGACGTCCCTGTGCCAGTAAATCAACTCGCACAGGAGACCATCTGCGTTATGCTGAATTTACACGAAGCTAATACTTCAGACAATCCATTAAGCCAGTCCAATAAGCCAATGCCAATGCAAGCAAAAACGCCTTGAGGACAATCCAATGTAGTGGACTGTCTCTATTTACACGATGCCAATATTGGACTGGCTTATTGGATTGTTTAAAGTATTGGCTCCGTGTAAATCCAGCATTAGGTCTTGACGCTAAATCAGAACCCGCTGAGGCGCGCTCTTTATTCGGTAGTCATAGGACTAGTGTCTCAGGAGAGTTTTCGCGTGAATACGTGTAGTTCACTGCCTATTTTTCAGATAGGTAAGTGAAGCTGTCAAGTTTGCTCATTTATCGTTGTACAAAGAATACAACTTGCAGTTGCCACTGCTCGGGTCGTCAACTCTAAAGTCAACTTCCAAGTGTCCTCTTTGGTAGCGAAGTAGCGAAGTTTAATAAATAATAAATAAATAAATTTTGTTTACGCTTACACCAATTATCTAGACCAAGATGAGTATTCTTGTGAAACTCGTTAATATGGTAAGATAACGGATAAATATACATAAACATAGAAAAAACACCCAGACCCGAAATCAATTTAGAAAAACAGTTTTTCTCTAAATTGACCCGACCGGGGATCGAACCCGGGACCTCAGAGATGGCGACACCATGAAAACCGGTGCACAAACCTTTCGACCAAGGAGGTCGTCGAAGTTGATACGTACTGTGCCACAATGTTAAGATTTCCCCGGCTAGTAATGATGTCTAATATTATTCGCCTTGAGAACGTACTAAATCCGACAGGCTTGGTCCTACTATGGAGAACATGTGCGTTTCCATAATTTCTTAAAGATGTATCAGAGTATTGCTTGAGAGGTAGTGGAGATTCAAAAAAAGAATACTATGTATATATATTAATAGAAAATAATGTGTCTGGAAGGGAAGGGATATCAGAATATTGTTGCGGTTGTTTGGTAGGTCGTCGAACGATTGGATGCTGTGTACATGTCATGACCGTGGTGTGGTACCTTGGGTGGGCCATGCACCAAGATAACATAATTTATATATATGTATATGTATATATATTTGATATGTTATAATGTATGTATGTATGTTTGTGTATGTGCGTGTATGTATATGACATGATGAGTTCGCCATCTCAGGGCAGAGACAATTCTCATCTTTAGTAGTTATTTTTTTGATTGGTCTGTTTTGAATTTGTAACATCAAAATGATTGCTACCTACTTGTGGTTTGTTTAGGGAAACCTGCTAATTGGCCTTACTACCCATGCATTACTATAAGAAAAAACTGTATAAAACGCTGTTTGGTTTCTAAATAAATAAATAAATAAATAATAGCAGCACCAGCAGGTTTTTAAGAAAGTGTAGGTAGATAAAAGACGATTTTGAATAAATCTTTATGTAGGTATCATTCATATGTGTTTAATTTATAAGCATCCTCTTTGTTTCATGTCAAATACCATTAATTACATTTCTCTTATCACTATTTACGTAGTTATCAGATATCAGGTCGGCATAAGTTAAGAATTTAATCTATTAAAATGGTAAAAAATGTTTTTCTAACCTCAAAAACTTCAATAATTTTTAAAGATTAAAGGTCGCATTTGAGAAGTTTTATATTGAATATGGAGTTAGGACACTGATTCTAATTATGTTAGGTATCTAATCAACACAAAATTAATAATGCCCATAGTCATTGAATATCAGGTCCAGCTAGTTTGGGATTTTGCCGATGTCCTTTGGTGACTCGTTTCTTTGTCGCACTTCCAAAAGATGGAATAGTCTATCAGTACACGTATTCCCTCCTACTTATGACATAGGGTCCTTCAAACGAGCCGTGAAGAGGCACTTTGTGGGCTGGCAGAGGGAGGGTGACTGATGCTACGTCTCTTACGCTGCACCAGTTGTCCTCGCACCTGGACTTCATTTCCACTTTACATCAGGTGGAGTGGAGTCATTTGCCGGGCTTTGTATAAAAAAAAACTTTAAGTGAACAGTGTAAGTCCTTATGAGAATAAAATGTCTATAAACGGAAACCGAAGTATTGTCTGCATACAAGGTGATATTTCCCGACAGTCCAATGGTTGTTACATTGTTGACATAAATCAAAAATAGTAATGGTCCCAAGATAGAACCCTGAGGAATCCCACATCTTATGATTTTGTCGATGGGTGTCTCTAACGCGTTTTGTATCAGTAGGATTTTTTCCCTAATCGCATTGTGCCACGATCGTGTTTTGTCACGTGTGCTTTATGTTTGTTATTCATCGTGACAGAGTTGTCAATGTCACCTGTTTTACTTTAAATAGATATTACAGTAAATAATTTAATTTCTTTCAATCTTTTCATAAAAACTTCGCAATATTTAATTAATAAAAAAGGTATGTTTTTATTTTTTGTGATTAAATAAGTTTCTGGTTTTAGTTCCACCAATTGCCATTGCCACCAGTTTAGTCTGAGCTCTCCTCGATTGCATGAAATAACTGCATCTGTTCTGATAAAATACGAACTGTTGCTTGTTTTCAATAATCGAAGCGCTTATTATCATAATATGCCGCTAAAACGTACTCCTCCTAAGTCTCCAATGTCAACATCACGACCAGCAACTACTGCAACAGCGGTGCCCAATACACCAGTGCCTGTTGTCTCTGAACAGCAAGAGGACTGCGCCGCACCAAATGTAACTACTCGTAAAACCAAACGCAAGCCTACAAATGGGAATGGGGAGTTATCCAACTTTATGGCCGAAGTCAGACAAATGTTTACAGACCTTAAAGGTCATCTTGAGCTGAAAGTGGACAAAATGTGCTCAGCTGTTGAAGATATGCGTACAACGGTGGATTTTCTAGCGGAAAAATATGAAGTGTTGAGAACACATTATGATAACCTAGAGATGGAACTAAAAGGAAATGTCAATTATATCAGGGAACTTGAACATAAGCTTCAACATTTTGAGAATAATTCTCGATCTACTTGCCTGGAGATTAGAAACATTCCCTCGTTGCCCGCTGAATCGAAATCTTCCCTCTTGGACACCGTTACGTAGGTCGGAAACATTATTAATGCCCCTCTTCATTTTCAGCAGGTTAGAGATATTTTTCGAATCAAAACGAAGGACCCAACAAACAGACCCTTTTACAAGTGTTCTACAAAAAGAAAAGACCTTATTTATGTACCGCAAATTTAATCAACAGTCTTCAAAACTTACTACAGAACATATAAAGTTATGTGGGCCCGCTAAACCTATTTTTATCGCAGAGAACCTTTCAACAAAGAAGAAACGGCTTTTTTATCTAGCAAGAGAATATGCAAAAGAAAATAACTTTAGGTTTTGTTGGGTTAAAAATGGACAGATTTTTCTCCGCAAAGCGGAGAATAAGATAAGATAAGATAAGCTAAGATAAATTTTTATTGCCATAAAATTGTGTAAATACATAGCAGGTGTCATGCATAAAATAATGGGAGCAAACAATTTACCCTAGTCGGGCATGCAATTTTTAGTATGTAGGTACATGTTACATAGAAACAGCCACTATGCTGTTTTTGTACCAAAATATTCAGTCAAATTGTAGAACGCCTTATCTATAAGCCATCTTTTTAATTTTATTTTAAAACAGCTTAAATTTGCTGAGGCTTTTTGATCTGTGGGCAGATGATTGAATATTTGAATTCCTGTTACATAGGCACTCTTGTGATACAGGGCATTATTAATATTTGGTAGAGCCAAGTCATATGCATATCTCTTCCGCAAATTACAATTATTTGTGCTTTTATGTTTAAAATACTGAATATTGCTTTTTATAAAAAGAGCCATCTCTAATACATAAATACCTGTCAGTGTCAAATAACCCTTTTCTCTAAAAACATTTCTCAGAGTGTCATCAGAGTACATACTGTAAATAGTTCTCAAGCATTTCTTTTGTAGTATAAAGGTAGATTTTACATTAACAGAGTTTCCCCAGAAAATAACTCCATAAGTAAGAAGAGGATAAACTTGGCCAAAGTAGGCGGCTCTGGCTACTTCTACAGATGATGTTTCCGCAAGTATAGATAGGGCATAGCAGTAGCTCGATATTTTATTATTAATTTTAGTTATGTGCAACTTCCAATTTAGATGTGAGTCAATATTTACACCTAAGAAATTTATATCATCAACAATTTCAATGATTGACTTGCATTCAGTCGTGATATTTAGTTTAATTTGATTCGTTTTATAGTTTCTAAATTGTATTACTTTTGTTTTTGAAAGATTTACTGTCAGATTTAATGATTGTAGAAAACGTATGGTTTCATTTAAAGTTTTAACTATTTCTTTTTCAAATTTAATGTTATCATTTTGATTATTGGGTATGAAAATTGTAGCATCATCAGCAAACATAACACATAAGTGGTTTGTGATATTCGGGAGTTCGTTCACATATACTAAAAAAAGAAGAGGGCCAAGAATGCTTCCCTGTGGTAGACCTAGGAGCATCTCTCTAGGGTCAGATTTTACTTCTTTAAATGTTTTAGTTGTATTATCAAAAGTATCTATTACTGTGTATTGGTCTCTATTTTTAAGGTAGCTTTCCAGTAGTTTTAGTGTTATTCCCCGAATACCTAATTTATCAAGCTGATATAGAAGGGTTTCATGGATTACGCAATCAAATGCCTTAGACATGTCTAGAAACAATCCAATACATGATTTCTTTTTATTCAAAGCTTCCCATATATCTTTTAATGTTATAAACATTGCTAAAGTAGTCGATTTTTGTTTCTGAAAACCGAATTGATTTGTATTTATTAAATTATTTTTATTGAAAAAGTCTAAAAGTCTGTTATAAATAGTTTTTTCAAAGATCTTTGAAAAACTAGATAGTAGTGCTATAGGCCTGTAGTCCGTTACGTTACATTTGCTTCCTTTCTTAAACAATGGTTTTACCATAGCTCTTTTTAATTCATCGGGAAATACACCCGTTTCAATCATTAGATTTAAAATATATAGAAGAGGTTTACTGATGTATTCTAGAGAACCTTTTATAACTTGCATTGGAATACTGTCATAACCGCAGCTTTTTTTATTTTTAAAACTCATGACAATCTTCCTTAATTCAGTTTCATCAACAGGGGCAAGAAACATACTATTTGAGATTACAGTAGAAGTCCGGTAGTTATTATTCAAAAGAGGGGACAAATTTGCAGTAGTAAAATGGCTATTGAAAATCTCAGCTATATCCTTTACGTTACTCACTGTACGGTCGCCTATAGTGATCTTATTTATAGTGGGTTTAAATTTGTTTACTGGAGTAGTTTGATTTTTTATTAAATTCCATGTTGCCTTATTTTTATTTGTACTTTTATTTATTAATGAAATATTAGATATTCGTTTAGCTTTACGCGTTACTGACTTTAATATTTTACAATATTTTCTATAATATGGGATAAGATATGTTTTATTTTTATTTATAATTTGATGATGCAAACTTCTTTTTATCTTGCTTGCTCTATATATACCTTTTGTTTGCCAGTTTCCTTTTCTCTTATATGTTACTCTAATTTTAGTCATAGGTATACTTAAGTTGTAAAATAAATTAAATAACTTTGAAAATGTGACGAAAGCCATGTTTACATCATTGTACAAATAAATATCAGAAAAACTTAACTGTGAAATATAATTTATAAATATTTCTATGTATTTATCTATATCTCGCCTATATATATACCAATATTTTTCTATAAAGCTTTGGCTACATGGCACGCATATAAGTTGTCCTGAATGATCAGATAAGCCAAGATGTAATACTTTCGAGCTAAAGGTCTTAAAATTAGTTATAATATTATCAATACAGGTACTTGACTCAGGAGTAATTCTAGTTGGCTCATTTATGGTGAACTTAACATTATATTTAAGCAAAGTATTTTTTAATATTTTACATTTTGATGTGTTACTATCAAGAATGTTTACATTAAAGTCCCCAGCAATAATAACTTTTTTCTTAACATAGTGTGAACGGAGAGTAATTTTATATAATAGTTGTTCCAAAGCTCTAATGAATATATCAAAGTCAGAAGCAGGCGTTCTATACAAACAGATGACAACATAGTTCAGTTCAGGTAACAGTATACCACAACATTCGAAATTTGTTTCTATACATAGTGGGTCAATACATTGCAGTAGTTTGAAGTGAATATTATTTGCAATATATATGCAGACGCCTCCCCGAGACCTTGTCCTACAAAAAGATGCAGCCATGGTATATCCGGGTATTTGCAAGGAACTTGCATCTTCACACCTCAAGAATGTTTCACTGAGACATAAAATATCAATTTTTTGTGATTGTGTGAGTATCTCTAATTGACTTAGCTTGGATCGAACACCCTGTATGTTTTGATGGAAAACAGATAAACCTAAGGTAGTTGAAATTATAGCGTTTGAACAATTTTTTAAACTTTGATTAGACACGAAATGGCGATTGATTTCCATCTGGATTTAAAATTGGTTTATTCAATGCCGGTAAATGACAATACTCAGAAATAGCCAATACTAGTTCATCTAAATCTTTTATGATTACTCTGAATCCACTATTTTTTAATTTTCCAGAGTACTTTGAGAACATGTTGTAAGAGTAATCAATATTCTTATTTGAGTCTAGGATATAACAATATTTGTGTTTTTTATTGTCCTTAAATAACAAATCATTAAATATTTCTATTCTCTTGTTAAAAATATTTGAGTTAAAATTTAATTTAAAAGTTGGGGCACACACTATGACATTTGTATGCTGGACAGTTAACAAGTTTTGTCGTAATTGTTGCATTATTATATTATAATTTTTGGATACAGTGAAGTCGGCATCACCTAAAAATATTATACAGTAATCATTCAAATCAAAATCTTTGAGTTTACTTTGTAATCCGTTTGACAGATCACCTATGCTTCCCCCTGGCATACGATAATGACATATGTTATAGTCAGCAAAATGACTCCTTAATGTAGTTGACGTTTTGTTGCTTTCGATACCACTTATCAGGCAAAGCTTGGTTTTTTGGTTGTCCTTTATGTTGTCTTCATGGTGATGTGTACGATGTGTTGAAAGTTTACTGCTTGTCTCACGAGGTGGCGTTGTACCAATATTTTTATCTAATTCAGACTCATTGTCATAAAAATCTTCATATTGTGATAGCGACTTATTTTTGGAGTGATTTTTTCTTAAACTTTGTTTTTTACTAATTTTTGTATGTACCAATGGCGTAGACGTGTGTGATTTTATATTTGAGTTTAAAATATCATCTATGCTCACAGTTTTATATAAATTTATGATTTTTTCTTGATTTTGGTTTTTTTTTTCCAAACTGTTATTTACATGATTTAGCTTCTCAATTTCGTTATTTGCTATTTCTAATTCAGTCCGTAATCTTTGGATTTCCCTTTTTAGTTCATCTGTGTCATCTATTGATACAAAAGATAATGTCAGATCTGGTACTGACGATGATGCTGATATTTTGGTCTTCCGAATGGTAACATATTCGTCTATTTGACCTTCAGACAAAATATCGTCTTTTTCTTCAGTTAGTATATCAGATGAGTTTCGAGTAGGTGTATTTTGTTTTGAGGTTGTATGGCTGTATGCACAAGCGTCACATACGCATTTTTTTCTATTTTCTAGTTTCATGAGATAGAACATTTTTTCTCCAATGCTCGTGCAAAAAAAAATGATAAAACTTTTCGCATTTTGCACAATTTATGTAATCTCTTTTCTTAATTTCTTCATTGCATTTATCACATAGAAGCACCATAATTACTGTTTTAAATTATCATTTAAAAAATATATGTATAAAAATATTTTCTATAAGTCTGGGATCGATCCGCGGACCTCTCGATGCAATAGCGCAGCACCAAACCGCTAGTCCACCACGAAATAAAGATACCAATGCAGCTTCAGTGAACTGTGTTGTGTTGGATAGTCCGTGTTGGCCTCAAAATGCAAGGTGATTGTCACTTTACATTTGAATGCACAAACGGTCTTCACTGATTGTTTACACAACACAATTTACAATAATAATGAAATTGTCACTGCAGTTCGCATTAATTGATGTAAAATAATAGTTTATATTACACTTTCACGGATTTTTACTGTTTTTACACTTTTATATAAAGTTTTGTTGTGAATTTATACTGGCACTTAATTTGCACTTTTTCTTGACGATGAACAGAGGAAATGCGTAGCAAACGATAGATGAAGTGAGTTGAGTGATAATTTCAGCAATCACAACAAAAAATGCACTAGATTTTTTGAATTACTATTTTTAAAGACAATTTTAGTACGGAGCTAATGTTTACATGGATAGCAGCGCCATCTACCCATACGAATGGAACATTAATTAAAATAACGAACGAAGCAGACTTTGATAGTATAATAGTGAAATGACTAGCTATTCTCCCAATTATTTTCAAATTAATTGCTTTATTGTTTTCTTTTTATTTTCTTTTATATTATGTTTCTATTTTTTTATTTTCCCTCTTGTTCGAGATTTTGTTCAACTTATGTCTTTTAAATTTAAATACAAACACAAAACATTTACATAACAACTTACACTTTACATTTACTCCCATGTACACACCCTACTACTCACTATATAATATGACTTCTGTGCCTCGATATGCTAGTCTTCTTTTTGATAAAATGACCCGTTTATGTTTATCTACATTCACTGTTTTCCAAGGAACTAATACTATAAGCATCAAAAATATTGTCCCCGTGTACGTGCCTAAAACCTCAAATGGATAATCAAGAATTTGTAAATGATGACATAGATCAATTCTCTGTATCGGATTCATACATTTGTTCTCCCGAGGAAAGCGGCTGTTACATTAAAAACAATGAGAATCTTATAATTTTTCACGTTAATATTCGTAGTCTTAATTGTAATTTTGATGATTTGCTTGTTTTGATCAATAGAATTAAATACAAACTAGATGTCATTGTCCTTACTGAATGCTGGTTAAGTAAATGCCCTATCATCCCATTTCTTTCTGGATTTCATTCTTATGAATCAACTTATCAGAATCAGAACGAAGGTGTAGTAACATATGTAAGAACCGAATTGACTTGTACCGCTATTGTTCCGGAGTTTTCGGAAGCAAACTGCATAATTCTTATATTTACTGATGAAAGTTGCTATCGTCGCATTATATCGATCTCCTTCGTTTATAAATATAAACCCTTTTCTAAACTGTCTTGATGCTACACTCACTACTCTACAAACTTTTAGCACGCTTATAATCATTGGTGATTTAAACATCAACTTGATTCCGAACAGTTGTGACCCTTTTGCTGACGAATATTTAAATTTGACTGCTTTTCATGCTTTACTTCCTGCACATTTATACCCTACAAGAGGAAATAGTTGCCTTGATCATGTTATCCTTAGGTCTCCAAACCATGCTACCACTGTAGTGTTGGATTCTGTAATAACTGATCATGCTCCAATTTTGCTAGCTTGTCCAACAAAAATTGACTCAAAAACCTTTAATCGCACGGTACTAAAAATTGATATACCTGCCATCGTAGATACTCTTGCTTCTACTGATTTTTCTCTTATTCTTACATCTGTTGATTCGGAATATGCCTCTAAAAGTTTTGTTAATACAATTTCAGCTGCTGTCAAACAACATACTTTAGAAGTTATTGTTCCTAGTAGAAAGAGGATTATAAAGAAATGGATTACACCAGGTCTGTTAAGGTGTATACGCAATAGAGATAAACTGTATCGTAAACATAAAAATAATCCTGATAATCAAATAATCAATTTAACTTTTACTCGATATCGTACTTTTTGCAACAACTTATTGAAAAAGGTAAAACAGGATTTTAATAAAAAAGAAATTGAGCAGGCTGGTAACAACCCTAAAGAAACATGGAAGCTTATTAAACAATTTGCTAGCCTTAATAAAAAACAATCTTCTTCGTCTGAGCTTTTAAAGCTGTCTTTTGATCCCATTATAGCTGTTGACAAAGTTAACTTCTATTTTTCAAATGTAGGTGCAAATCTAGCAGCAAACATAATTAATTGTAATAAAACACGAATAAATAATACTTCGCCTACTTATCTGTTAACTCAACAACCAATAATTTCATCCACATCTCATTCGATGGCTTTATTCGCTGTAGACGATGAAGAAATCGAAAGCACTATTCTTGGACTTAAAGACAGGTGTGCAGTTGGCTGGGATGGCATACCTACAACAGTCATTAAAGCAGCCAGCCACATTCTCATTCCTAAATTTAATTACGTATTTAATCTTTGTCTCTCATCAGGTATTTTCCCCGCTGTTTTTAAAAGAGCTATTGTGCATCCCATTTATAAAACTGGAGATAAAGAATATGTTTCAAACTACAGGCCTATTTCCGTACTTACTGTTATTTCAAAGTTATTTGAGAAAATCTTAAGTATAAGAATTCTAAAATATATAAATAAATACAATATTCTTTCGGACAATCAATTTGGTTTCAGATCCAAAAGATCTACCGAAGATGCTGTTTTAGAAGTTACAGAAACGGTTGTCAAAAATTTTGATAAAAAACTAAAAACAGTCGGCATCTTTTTAGATCTTGCTAAGGCGTTTGACACTGTCTCAGCTCCAATCTTGCTAAAAAAATTAGAATTAATAGAAATCAGAGGAGTTGCATATGACATGTTATCAAGTTATATGAGCAATCGCTCGCAGTCCGTTAAGATAGATCAGTTTGTAGGTGGAGAGGAGTCACTAGACTTTGGTGTACCACAAGGTAGTGTTTTCGGACCTACCTTGTTTTTAATCTATATAAATGACCTGTGCAAACTGAACATTCCAAACTGTAAAATAATAACGTATGCTGATGATACAGTTCTACTAGTTCATGGTTATAGTTGGTGTGAAGTACAAGTTCTTGCTGAAAATGCGTTAAGATCTGTTATGGGCTGGCTTCAATCCAATCTCCTTACTCTTAACGTTGCCAAAACAAAATTTCTTCCTTTTGCTACAAACAGTATCTCCCAACCTCCCCCTTCATTTGTTATCTGTGCGCATACATGTCTAAAAGATACCTCCCTTGTTTCTTGCAGTTGTGACCAAATTGATAGGACTACTTGTCTTAAGTACCTTGGTATTATAGTTGACAGTGAGATGTCCTGGAGACCTCATATCGAATCCTCTGTTCCCAGAATTAGAAAACTAATGTTTGTTTTTAAAAAATTAAGAAACATTCTTGATTTCCGGTGTCTTAAAACTGTCTACTATGCTCTAGCTCAATCCGTACTTTCGTATTGCATTACTTCTTGGGGCAGCTCCGGCAAAACACGTTTGTTGAGACTGGAGCGAGCCCAAAGAGCTGTCATTAAAGTCTTAACTAAAAAACCCCGTCTTTACCCTACCACTTCCCTGTATTCACTGTTTCAAGTCCCAACGGTGAGGCAATTGTTTATTCTTCACACTGTCTTACGTAAGCACTCCAATATCCCCTACGACCTTTTAACAGCAAACTCCAAGCGCAGAAATGACAACATCTGCGAAATACAATTCCGTCGTACCACTGTTGCCAGTCGCTACTTTTATTTTATAAGCTCTGCATTATACAACAAAATAAATAAAGTTATCAGTATTTATCCTCTAACGCTAAAGCAATATAAGAAAATAATCCTCATTTGGCTTTCTACTCTCTCTTACGAGGACACAGAAGGACTTATGAAGTCCGTCGAATAAACTTGCAATAAAACACACACACACACACACACTCATACACACACACACACACACGCACACACACACACACAAACTTTTATTGTACCTAGTTATGTTTAAAAGGTTAATAATTGTAAACTGTATGTATAAATACTGCCCTACCTCTGATACTCTTTGGGGGCGGGCGTTGTTATCTGCTACACAGTTTTTAAGCTTAAGCGGATAGCATCGTTTAAAAATGTTATATTTGAAACCATTTATCGTTCAATAAACAAATTTTATTATTATTATTATTATTATTATTATTTGTTCGTGACTACTGCAAAAGTCTCCTATTTGAACAACCTGTATCCTATTCTTCAAGTATGATTTAAACATTTGGTACGCTCTACCTTTAATACCCAAGTTTTCAAGTTTACGCAGTAGTATTTCATGACTAACCGTATCGAACGCTGTTTTTAAATCGATGAAGATACCCAGACACACATTTTTTTTATCGATATTGATTTTTATCTGTGTTATAAGATCTATTGTAGCCGAAAGTGTATTTAATTTTCTTCGAAAGCGCTTCGAAAGCCATACTGTTTATTTGTAATAAAAATTATGTTGTTCAAATGGTCACTGACTGGTCATATGTTAATATGTGTGCAGCATCGTTATGGTATGATTTGGGAATTCGTTGTGAAATCGAACTCCAATCAAGGAAAAGAACTTATTAAATATATCACAAATTTTGAAACCATCATCAATAACATCAGAAATCATCCTTGTTCTTTAATCTGCTGACTGTAACAGCAGCATGTGGCAGCAGGTCACTGGACTTCTATTAATGATCTTTGAGTCTTATTTGTCATTAGTGGCTTAATCGGGGTGCTGTTACAAGTATCCAAAACGGTCGCGAATCCTTCTATTGATTTATTACAATTGACTCAATTGCTCGTTCTTGTATTGGAAGTAATATTAACTACAATCAAGGTTTTGAAACTTAATTGTCTTATTAAGATGCAAAGAGCAGGTGACATCTGATGGTGTAATTTCCAACCGTTTTTGTCTGTACCGAGGGGAATAGAGTCTCAGAGTTGTACCCGTCGAATTTGTTATCAATAGATTTATACAACATAATCTTGTTTTTAAAT
Organism: Scoparia ambigualis; assembly: GCA_963921215.1. NCBI lineage: Eukaryota > Metazoa > Arthropoda > Insecta > Lepidoptera > Crambidae > Scoparia > Scoparia ambigualis. Next base: position 2,540,485 of record OY992506.1, on the reverse strand, counting down.
CCTTTTAATTCATTTCTCAATGCAGTATTTTCCAAACATAATCTGTCTACTTCATTATGAGCGCTTTTTAATTCCATATTAAGTTTTTCCAAACTTTGGCTGCTGCCCAGAATGAACACATAGTGTATTATGTTCCTTATTACTAACATTAGTCTGTAAAACTAAGCGCTTCAAAACCTATCCCAGGGATCTTAAGAAAAAAAATGTTCCTTGTTGATAATAGTTTTATTTATGAAGAATAAAAAAGGTTTAGTAACAGCAATTAATTTAAACTATGATTTACGTTATTGATACAATACATTATTATTTTAACAATTATTATTACTATAATTTATTTAGTACAAACATTCTTTACCTTTATTCATCGTCTTCGACGTCATCGATGATAATACTGTCGAGGAATGATGCAGTGCGCCTTACAATGTTTTCGTGCCTAGCCCACCCTAACAACCAAACTAGGCACACAACGTGCGCCAAATGCCAATAATTTGTTCTCCAACTAGTGAAACATGAGCAACAATAGTTTTTAATGCAGTCTAGTCCACGATTGTCCTCGTCTAACAATATGTAGCAATGGTACATTTTTGACGATATGTCTGCTTTTTAAATGGGCTTGTATCAGTTGAACTTTATTATGTGGCATCGCAAATGCTGCAGCATCGTCGAGATTTCCGTTGTATTTTTGTACAATGAACCCACTACTGCAGATAATAATTGTACACTGTAATAACTTGGTGCCAGTTTTATTTGGTAGGTACCAACAGCGAAAAGAGTTAACTCCTCAGGAGTCAAAAAAAGCAGTAATGTTGTTCTGCAAAACAGAAATGTTTTCAAAACTGGCTCTATTGCGGTTCAGTCTTTTTTCATCTACTTAATCTGCCAAGTTGTTGGTAACATTCAGCCAAGTGATAAGCCGAGGCAAAAGAACCGGTTTTCAAGCCAACTGAGAGAGCATGATAGAAGCACAAAATCTGATAAGCTTGGCGTTACATATTTTTGAGCGTTAACATTTAAAAAACAGAAAATAATCGTTTTCTAATGCTTGAATTACATAGGAAATCTTAAAACAAAATATTTAATTAGCCGGTAACCCTCGAACCGATTTTTTTTATTTACTAGTAACGTAAGCAACCACTTGTACTCTACTACTCTTACGTTTGGGCAGCACTTGGTTCATACCCTGTCAATGTCCTTTGATAAGTATTATCAAGCAATGATTCATTATCACTAAGTTCAGCGTACAGATTTGTTCATTTTCTAGTACTAATATTACTTAACTCTTCTGTTTCCATCTTTCAAATTCAGTAAAGAAATTACTGTATCAAAATTTGTAGCTAATAAAATGAAAAAATTTAAAAAAAAATTGGATATATTCGCCGGAGTTTGAACCGCGTTTTACAGAGATAAGGAATCCATTAGGTACTTCGCGCATTACACCACTACGACCATTACATCCATCGGCGAAAATAGCAAAGTATAGGTAGCAACTATTCACAGCATGTACAGTGATTTACAATAAGATGATTACTTAGTGCAGGTCAGTTCCAATAGATGGCGCTAAGTAATGTGATCCAAGCAATATCAATCATTGATTTGGGTAGTCCGATGCTATTGGAACAGATGGCGTTGGGTTGTTGCGATTGTTGAAAAATAACCATTAAATTGTAAGCAGTAAGGTTATGTTTACTGCGATAGTTTAAGAATGTTCAATCAGCTGTTTGAATTGTTTAACCTTTTTGCACTTGTGATTTCTAAATATTATTCAGTTTGTGTTGTTTTTTTTTGTACTCACAGATTTAAATGTCATGGGGGCCTAATAATTAGATGATTTAAACATTATTTATAGAAATTAACATGTATTTTGTCTGTCTCGGTAAAAATATTGTCTGGTCACTGTTTTCGAAAATTCTTTCTATTTATGCAAGAATTCGTAGAGATAAATAACACTTCACAACTTAACACACAATGAAACACTTATAATTACAACGAAATTTTGTTGTTTTCTGGGTAATACCATTTATTTATGCAATAATTGTACGGAGCTAATGTTTTACGTGTAGGCGCCACCTACCAATATCATTTCCATATTAACAGAACGGCGGATTATACAGAAGGCCGACGAGTATAATTGGCCTTTGTACTTAGCATTTTTGTGTACTATGAGAAGGCATTTGACTCTATCGAAACCTGAGCTGCTCTAGAATACTTGCAACAATGCCAAGTCGATTAACGATATATCCAAGCATATTCCCATTGCATTGCGATGTGAGACCCCTGTCACGTAGCGGAGAAACGGAGAGTGACACGATAAGAAGAGGAGATGAAGATAAAAGTTCAATAAAGTAATAAAAAGGTTAGCTTTGAAGCACAATTTTAGTGTTAATACACTATACACTTAAACTAGGTAAAATATTATGTAGGTTTAAGTTATTATTAATATCAACAGGACGTATGCCTGGAACTGCCTACTTAAAATAACGTACTATTCACAAATAACAATAACTTGGTAAGATAACAGTATATAGTTGGAGCTCTTTCTAGCTCTGCGGATGAATCTGAACTGAATTTACATGAAAACAGAAGTTAGACAGAGAATGCAAGTTAATATTTGAATTTTTAATTTAAAACTAGTTATAAAAGAATGTCATTTACAAAGAAGGTCAAAAAACCAACAAGGCTTTAGTTGCCCTGTTACACCCCTGTCTCCCATCCCAAACCCCCTGGATGTGTTATCTCCAAAATTATTCACAAATGCATTGTAAGAAATGTTTAAAAAGTTCTCGTTCTAAGACTCGTCATAGTGACCAATCCTGCCTGATGGTAAGCAGCCGATGCAATTCAAAATAATGAGAGACCCGTGACTATAGGAGCTGGGAAACACATGCGCCAGCAGGGAATTCCAAAGCCAAATGGCCTTACAGAGGAACGACTTGTAAAAAATTTCGGTACGAGTGCTGATAGTCTGCACAGTATGACAATGGTTCCTAAGATCAGCACGTATACTCCGGGAGAGGAAAGGAGAGGGTAGGATTAGATCAAAAAGTTCTTCAGCACACTCTCCTTAGTAATTCCGGTAGAAGACACTGAGAGAAACAATGTTTCTACGTGGCTGGACGTCCTCAAGAGAGACTGTAACCTCAGCATCTCCAATAATGCGTACCGCTCGGCTTAGCAGTCTATCAAGTTCATCGAGGAGGTATTTAATGGAGCCGTCCCATGGAACGCAACTGAGTCTTGTACAGCAAACAGCGCTGCTCGGGAGTGAAAAACCGCATCATCTTATTGAGAATACCCAACTTACGGGTGGCAGTTAAAATAACACTTTCGACGTGGCATCCTTCATCAAACCAACATCTATTATCAGCTGCGAATACATCTTACATTTGCGATTTAAAAACGATATCGTCTTCATAACTGAAACGTTGCAGGAATTACAACACAATCTTTCATGCTGCGGCCTTGTAAAAAGCTTTTATCTAACTTGTCTTGTTTGGGTGGAATTTTGCAACTTTATTTTGATCCACTTCCCGGTTACCGATTGCACTGAAATTTTGTATACATGTGTAAATCGCGTGACAATTTAAACTGAATTGTATTAAAAAGAGTATATACCTGTTTTAATGATTGATTCTACTCTCATCATCGTCATAAACTTGAGTGTATGCGGCTGTAATGACAGAAGATTAATCTTAAGTTTCAATTTATTGCACAGATTTGAAATAATTTTATAATGTATACAATACATGTGTTTCAGAAATCCTACACCGGACAATTATTTTGGGGTGGAGTGGCCGCAATATACGTCACAAGAGAAAGCATATTTGAATATTAACATATCCATGACTAAAGAGATTTATGCCGATAAAGAAAGAATTCAGTTTTGGAACCACCTTTACTGTACTGCAAACCTTCCTTGTATGTCTAACGATACGTATAACGATTTTAAAACAAGTGATTGTAATTAAATTCATGGGATGATATATCATACTTTTATATTCCTTATCAATTTATCATACCGCAGCGCTAACAAACGTGACTTATTTATATTAAAGTTTAATATTTATTTCTTTTTTATGTGTGAGATTGGTACTGCTTTTTAATAAAAAGTTGAATTTTTCATCGTCTATCTCACTTGTTTCATTTGTATAGGTAGGTACTACTGTATATATGCGAATCTATAGACATGGAATCTGTAGAATTGGAAATCTGTAGACATGAGAATCTGTAGAATTGGGAATCTGTAGACATTAGAATCTATAGAATTGGGAATCTGTAGACATGGGCTTAAAGGAAGTTTTCTATATGTGGAGGTTTGTTATTAGCTTTTAGATGCTACTTACTTGTACTACTATTAATACTTGCTGTAAACCTTCCTAAGAATAAAATAAAATAAAATAGTGTACGACCGAAACATGTTTTTCTGTCGAAACTGAAACCGAAACCGAACCTTTTATAATCGTGATTAAAACGTTGAATAAAAGTATCAGTGGGCCGGTTTTTCCAGATATTTGATTAATGAAACATCTCGCCGGCCTCTAATATTACAGGTTTCTACGTTTAACTGTTATCGAATTGAAATTTCCACATTGTTATAGTGACACTGGGTCAAAATTTTACTACACTAATAAGTAAAAAACTGAAAATGTTACATTAACTGTAATACTGAGGCAGCGACTTGTTTATTGTAGATGGTATAAAATAAAATAAATTTAGTATTAATATAAAAGAATCATTATTATTCTTATTATTTCTTTTTCTCTTAAATAATGGCTTCGTGCGCTCAGCGCATTTAGCCAGTTTCAAGTAAGATATAAGGGTGAATATTTTCTTTGCATAAATTAGATGATAATGAGTGATAATGAACGTTTAATGGTAAATAATATTCTCCCAAACCCCTTGAGACTCAATAAAGCTGTGGGACTTTTGAGATGTTACACGTACTTCTTGACAGAATTTAAAAAGGAGATTGCGGTTGTGAGTGTTGCACTGTTTTGTTTATTTGCCAACACTCATGCACATTCACGAACACAGTAAGTAATCCACCATTATTTCACATTAATAAAACAAAACTGCAGACATGACGCTTCACTTTCCCGCCAAGAAGTCAATCGTTATCCTGATATATTTTCTTTCAGTTTTGCTTTAAATTTTCACTACACGAGAAAAAAGCACTGATTCAGTGGCCGGCGGAGTTAGGCGAGGCGAGAGACGCCATATTAAATAAAAAAAAATAAAATTACAATTAAAATAATTTATGTCAGACCGAGATCCATATAAAAGTGTTAGTATACATAATGTTCTTATAAACTATGTTAGTCTACAAACATGGTGTTAGTATACAATCTTATAAAAACTAGGTGTTAGTATTGCTTAATAGTTAATTATTTAAAAATTAGTTGGGGGTATCACCAATAACTCTCCGCACAAAACTTTTCCACAAAGGTGAGTGGAAAAAAAATATTCACAAACTGTGTTCAGGATGGCGTTCGGACTGTCCCTAATTCGGCAAATAAGGGATGCTGTTTTTTTGCGGATGATTGCGCTAGAACCATCTGTTTTATATTCAGCAAACATTCCCGACGCACTGCATAAACGGGGCAGTCCCAACATCATCCTGAAGATATTATTGTATTGGACCCGTAGGGCATCAAGCGGCTTTTTAGCATAACTTACCCACAGATTCCCCGTGTAGAAACACTGACAATACGCTTTGAAGAGCGTGATTTTTGCTTCTTCACTATAACGGGAGAATCTACGGATCAGCATGTTGCCTTTGACTGCCAGAGCCCTAAGCTCCCTCTCAATATCTACATTATCTTTAAGGTATCAGTAACAATGTGGCCGAGATATTTAAAACTGAGGACCCTCTCAATAGTAGCACCGTTTAGGGTTATCTCGGGCACAGTCTCCACCTATCTACCTGCGGCCTTAAAAACAATAAGTGCACACTTTTTAACATTATAGCTAAGGCCGTGAGAAGCAGCATACCTAGCACAGACTTCCAACATTTTCTGGATTGATTCCGCAGTCGGGCCCAGCAGCACCATGTCATCTGCGTAGCTGATGTTATTGATACTAACACCATCCACGCTGCATCCCACACGCATGCTGCTGAGCTCGGCCAAGAGATTATTTACATACAGGTTGAATAGAGAGGGCGAACTGATCCCCCCTGTCGCACCCCGCACTCCAACTTATACGGATCAGACAAAGCATGAGACCATTTTATAAAGTTGTTTTGGTTCCCGTAACAATACTGAAATGTCTTCAGCACAGCCACCGGTACACCCCTGTCCCTCAACTTCTCCCAAAGCACCTCATAAGATACAAGTTCAAATGCCTTAGAGAGATCAAGGAAACAGGCATATACCGGCGTCTTACGACTGGTGTAGTACTGGACAGTGTGCTTGAGACTCAGAATTGCGCTTTCAGTTGATAGTTTGGGCCGAAACCCGAACTGAGTATCATGTAGATTTAAATATTTTTGTAAGACAGACTCGAGCTCACTGTCCAACACTTTTGCTATTGTAGTGGCAAGTGAGATCGGGCAGTAGTTTCCACTATCTGAGATATCCCCTGTCCTGTTCTTCACAATCGGTACAACTTTCGTTTTCATTAGGTTATGAGGTAAGTATGAGTGACTAAGACATATTGTGAAAAACATGGACAGAAGCCTCGGCAAGTGGACCCATGCATACTTCAAATGCTCAATACTCAGCCCGTCGTGTCCAGGTGACTTGCCTCTTGTCATGGAATCAATTATAGCTCTGACCTGCTTAGCAGTTATGTGTAATAGAGGCTTATCGCATGGACAGGAGGACCCAGCACCGGCTTTATCAGTCGGTGGCCCAAGAGGGGAGTAAACTCTAAAATTATTCGCGAAAAGCTGAGCAATATCCCCCGGATCATTTCTGCCATCTACGCTCACAGGAAGGCCAGGCCTAATATTCAGTTTACCAGTGGATTTCCAAAAAGTTTTAAAATCCTTAGCATCTCGCTGTTCAGCAATTTTATCCATCACTATCTGGTCCTGATTTTTACGACAACCACTTTAGGCGTGTCTTAAAAGCTTTACGAGACTCATACATGTCTTCATATATTTTGCCTGTGGGTCTATTGTTCAACACCCAGATTTTAAATGTTAGCCTAGCCCTCCTGTGCGAAGCCGTACATGCTTGTTCCAACCGCACAGTGGTTTACCTTTTCTACGCCTGTCGCTCCCGCACTGCCGAGTCTGTGCCGCCGCTCCGGCCATAGTGTTAACAATGCTACAATAAAGACCGTCCAAGACGGATCTGTGGTCGGCCCTATCACATGACCCATAACCGCACTCTGCAAACTCTGGGGGAAAGTCAATTACGCAAAATGTGGTATTACAGATGTCATGATATCTACTTATTTGCTCGTCTGTTCTCTCACCTTACAAAACAGCATTTGGAGGCGCGTTATGCGTCACTCGTATTGGCCTCACAGCATCTATGTCACACTCTATGTAAATGGGCAGATGATCCGATACGTAAACTTCCTCCACTACACCTTTTTTTTTTCTTTACCCGGTTTAATCCCTGCTTATGGATTCCAGCCTCCAGAAGGGAGACTGGATATGTGGGACTCACCCGTCCCCCTTTCCACGACGTGATCGTCGGGCGAGAGGGAGGGGCCTACCCACTAATCACCGGGGGTCCAAACTCCGATAGCATAAGGCTTAGGTGGCGGTCACGGTACCGGTCAACGGGGGAATTAACCCGCGAGGGCCACCCCGCCGCCATGTGTTGGCCAATAACCACTGCATGGCAGCCATTACACGCCATCACACGGCGACTACGCGCGCGAGAACCCTTCTAAAGAACAGCCTATTTAGGGGGCAGACACAAAACGACACATGACTGACATGCTCGGCTTTACCCTGGCATGCGGACACAACACAACACAACACAGATGTCATCGTGTCGGCACTCACGGTTTCACCCGTTCATGCCAACACAACGACCACCCACTCGCCGGACACAACACACAACAGGTGACGGACATGCCCTGCGATTTGCGAAACATTGATTTGGTGGTTTTCGCTGTTCCACTAAACATTTTACAACACGAAGATAAGATAATCCTTATTATGAAACACTCAACATTTCAAACTTTAATTCTATATACATTACGTTACAAGAAATATTATGAAATACCTAAAGCACAGTCATAAAACTACTAACTTTTAAAACATAGCTCACAATCCACATAATCTGAGATCTCTGAATCTGAATGAGTGTATACTCAGCAAAAACGAAAACTTGTAGTATTATTGTAAGTAATTTTTTTCCGGCTACGGACTATAAATAGTGGCGACGACTGTGATGCGAGCGCACACCTCGTCTGCGACGGCAAAGCATCACAAGATCCACTTCTGACATAATGGTACGCCACTGTTTATTTTCTTAAACTTCTATTTTTTTAGTACCGCCTACCTTGTCTAATGGCTATTACCATCAGGCGTGCTGTAAGCCTGACTGCCATCTTAGTGATATAACAAAAACCCAGTAATAATCTTGATTTAAATCATAGAGGCCTTAGCCCAGCAGTGGGACAGTATATGTATATTAATGTTTTATATTTTAGCGTTTTATTAACGCTTAAATATACTTAAGTAAAATTTTAAACACTGAAAAAAAAGACGACAACCTCAGGCGGGAAACGAACCACGCACCTTCCGCATTCCGGGCGGCTGCCTTATCCACTTAGCTACCGAGATCTGGCTTTCAACCGCCGAAATTTGTCAGTGCTTGATGCTTATGTTTTTTAGTCAACATTGCTTCATCAAATCTTAGTAGTTTTCACCTCTGAGATCCGAAAGAAATATTTTTACAAATATTCGAACATTCGGTTAAGATGAAGCTGCGTTTATAGATTAATGTTTTATATTTTTAATAATTTTTAATAATTTTATTAAAATATACTTAAGTAAAATTTTAAACACTGAAAAAATACGACAACCTCAGGCGGGAAGCCCGCCTGAGGTTGTCGTCTTTTTTCAATATATGTATAGTTTACAGTAATTATTTATCTATCATCTAATTGTTAGCAGAGATAGGCAAAATGTAATCAGATTGACGATTACAGATTACACTATGTGATCCTTAATCATGATTATAGATTAACGAAATGAATTAAAAAGTAATCATATTTTCAGACTAATCATTATTATTGTATTCATGTAATACATTTTAAGAAATGTGTATTTTACGCTAAACACTTATTGAGAGCGACTATGGTGCGGCCTAAATTCAATTTTAATAGCACACTCTTCTCAAACATTTTATCCGAAAGCTTGTGTAACTTTGGTAAATTGGTCATTGTTGTATATTATGAGAAAAGACTTTCACTTAACCCGAGGACGGTAAAGGGGTGTTAGGCTTTTATACACTTTCTAATACTTCTAAAAGTTTCCAAACGTTTAAAAGTGTTCTTCTTCTTCTTCTTATAGTGGCACTCCATTACTGAGGTCAGCCGTCAATCTGGTGAATTCATCCTTGTTCCTCGCCATTCGGAACAGTTTCTCCACGCTGGTGATTCCGGTCCATTCCCGAAAGTTTTCTAAGACATTCGTAATATTTGACTATTTGCGTATAAAAACGCTCAAATAAACTATAAGATAACGAAACGATGAGAAAATGCCGCCCGGATAGCGGAGGAGCGGGTTTGATTACCGCCTGAGGTAGACATTTTTTTTCAACGTTTCGTTATCTTTTCTAAGACATTTCTAGACATTTCGACAGCGTTCTCAAAGTTTCGGTAAAATTTAGAAACTGGTAGCCTCAATAGGGGTTTACTGAGAGGGGGAGAGGGAGGGGTAGGGTCCCCCCTCTAATCCCCGTCTGCTGGAGATGCGTACATTTGAAAAAAAAAATTTTTAGTAACATAAACTCAAAGTAATTTTTTTTCAGAATTTTGCTAGAAGAAGGCTAAGAAAAGCTGAGAAGAGGAGAGGTTTTTTTAGCCTCTGGTGCCCCTCCCCCACTTCCTGTGTGGTGAAATTAACCGAGTCACAATTTTGAGATTTTGAGTTTAGATTTTTTTATTTTACAAACTAATGGCTTTTGAACATCTCCGGCGCTGTGGGAAGTGCAGCACCGTCGCCCTTGCGTAACAAACTACAGGCATTACGAGGAGCTGCTCTCCCCTTCACTCTAGGGGTTGTTCTATTTTTTTCTCACTTCTTGCGTTTCGTTTCACACAAAAAGAAAGAAAAAATATACTTAGGTACATAAAAAAATACGTAGGTACCTTTCCGGCAACAAAATCGATACTTAGTGTTTCAGTAAGACCCCTTGAGCCCCTCCATAGTATCAGTTTCCTCAGAACGAGGCTATCGTTTTCTAAATCCAACCCAAAGTTCGAGTATTATGCGACTCTAGACATTTGAAAACGATTTAAAGTTTTCGAAGACATTGAAGCAGTTGAATAGGTACGCCCATCTCTGATTGTCAGGTTATACGTTAGTAAACTACTAACGGCACATGAAGTAAAGAAACGGAACAGAGACAAAGCTTCATACAACGCGCCGTGTCGCTAGTCTCTCTCTCTCCGTTTGTCCACTGGCCGAGCGAGCGTAAATACTGTGGTAAACCGGTTTTATTATCCAGTGGCGGCGCATACGCGACGTAGCGGCTAGTGGACACGCACACATGCGCCGTATGCTTGTAGTAGTTGACTCGCGACGGCACGGTTGTATGAAGCTTTGTCTCGGTTCCGTTTCTTTACTCATGTGCTAACGGCCCCCCCGCGACTTCGTCTGCATGAACACCCCGTACCCTGTGTCGAATTTCCAGACAACAAAAAATAATTAGCCAAATCGGTTGGACTGTTTTGAAGTGATGCGCGAACAAAGATTCATGGAAATTCATTTTTACTATATTTATTATAAGATTTATCATGGAAAAGTACACAATCAATTAAATCAAATGTCCGGGTCCATATTGACTCACATAAAACTATTATTATTATTTTTTTTTAAAAGAGTGAGGCAAACGAGCAGGCCGGTCACCTGATGGAGAGTAATCACCGCCGCCCATGGACACCCGAAAAACCAGAGGAATCGCAGGCACGTTGCCGGCTTTTAAGGAAGGAATAGGAATTGTGAGGAGGGGGAGAACTCCGGAACCCTCACTGGCCGGACGAAACGCAACAGCACCAAGGTCCGTGTGAGGAGGGAAGGGGGGGGATGGGCCTCCGGAAGTCTCACTGACCGGACGAAACGCAACAGCACCAAGGTCTGTTATTTCACGCCGGATATTCGTGAGAGGGTGGTATTACGCCGGGCGAGCTGGCCCAATGCGTGCTGCAACGCAGCATGGCTCTACCACTCAGTAAAATACTGTCCTACTGCTGGGCAAAGACATTTATCATTGGAATCAAGCCATCGCTACAATAGATGGGTGTTGGCTTAATCACCACGCTTGCCTAATTCGGGTTGGTGATCACAAACCCGGGTTATGCACCCGGAAAATCCAAAAACACACTTTGCCCGACCTGGGAATTGAACCCGGGACCTATGGATATCGAGCCAAGCGCTTGACCACTCGGCCGCCGATGAGTGCGTTTCTAAAACAATAATATAAATTAAAGATGTCATGCATTCAAAGCAGATTCGAGGCTCTCAAGAAAAAAAAAGCAAAAACAAAATTAAATAATACCTTTTTTATTAATTCGCTAAAATTTGTTTAAATAATTCATTCACCTATAAGTAATACTTTTATAATGAAAATGTGTTGGAGTGTCTGAAGTTTTGAGCTATTTACTTAAATTGTTATGTAGTGTTGATAGCTGGAGATTTTTTTTATACGGGTGTTTGTTCACGCGAACGGTGTCGGATCGGACGGCGGCGGCGGCGGTATAGTTATTAATCAGTATGTAATGAATTTCCTATGTTTGTGCAGAATAACGCACATGTGCTGCTCTATCAATGGTTGCTGTTGGCCAGTACACTTATTGGCTCGAGACAATCTGCTGAGGTAAGACTACGATTGATTATTTTTCTAATGAGGTATCTCTCAATATTCATGCAATCACAATCCTCATTTTATTCCGTATACAGGCATTAGTCTGCAGTAAGCCGATTTTTAAAACGTAACTACATTTTATTGCTTCAATCAGTTTTAAAAAAAGCTTCTTGTTTAAAGCGAACGTAGACTTAGTAGATTAAGTAAAAAGTAAATAATTTTCTACGTTCACACCTATTATCTAACCCAACATAAGCTTCTTTTTTTTAAACTCGTTAGCATGAATAAACTACGTAACGGATAAATATACATTAACATAGAAAAACAACCAGACCCGAAATTAGTTTGGAAAAACAGTTTTTTTCAAAATTGACCCGACCGGGTATTGAATTGAGGTAGTGCGACGCCCAAACCGGCGTGCTACCCACTCGTATGTTTTTTTATTATTTATTTATTTATTTGTATTGAGGCCACGCAGGTCAATAGATAAATACCTTACAGACTAACATACATACAATATAACACCTTATCACTATTTTACACGTAAACACGGCGACGTGTGACGCAGCGCGGTGTCCGGTAGCCGACCACGAAACCGCCGGAACAGGACACCCTTCGGCCAAAACTCCTCTTTTATAAAGGCCGATAGATGGACGGTCGGTACTCTCACCACAAATGAATTAAAACTCACGTTGTGGCGGGACTCCAACTGTTCGACCCTTAGAGTGAATTTGGATGTGTTTTGTAGTATATCATGAAGCCACACTGAAAAAACTGGAGGCTTATTGTATTTTACTTCGTCACCTATTGCTATATCTTACAAGTAGAAGTATATTGCTTCGCTAGTTTGATTATTTTACATACATACATAAATATGAAAGGCGCGTTTTTTTGTGTTCACCAGGAATTTTTAATTAAGGGGCCTTAGGCGGTGTACACGGAAAAATTGGCTGTTTTCTATAAGCTGTTATTCAAAATGTTTAAGATAATTCGCAATTTCAGGAAAAATCTAAACATGGAGATGCGCTGCTGATTGTGAACGAAAATTATCCTTGGTTCATACAAATTCAAGGTCAGATGCACATGACACGTAGAACAAATGCATCTTTGCATTGTGGTCTGCAGTCGAACAAGACTTGAAACTCGTGAATCGCGACGATACATTTTGGGAAACAATAATGAAAGATAAACTCGTGTCATTCTATAAAAATCATTTATTATTGGAACTGTGCGATCCTCGGCATACTAGGAACATGACTATCTGTGACTAGTTTCTACCCAATGACGATGAAATGTTTTCCGAGCGTATGTATGAATATATGACGCCGAACGATGAGTAGTTTGGCCAAATCTAATCCTTACATATTTGTATAGAATGGTGCGTCATTTTATTTATTTATTTATGTTTATTGTAATTATTATACACAGGGTAATGTGCAAAAGGCGGACTTAACGCTAAAAACATTATCTACCAGTCAACCTTTGGGAAAACAGCGAAAGCGGTACAAATGCGTGAATAAAAATATATACCTACTATAAAATGTAAATATAATTATATAAATAACTTACCATCATCGTCATCATCAGCCTATAAACGTCCCACTGCTGGGCAAAGGCCTCCCACGTGGACAATAGCACGTGGGGATATTGGGCAGTAACCCATAAATAACATATATTAATAACTATAATACACATTTATAAATACTATACTAAATAAATATACTACTTATACAAACTAATTATTAACCCGTAGAACGCCATTACTACCTTTTATTTTAACCGATCCGAGTTGTAGTATACAAGGACTATCTGTGAATTTTCTATGGTTCCTATAGATTAAATTAACATAGCTAGAGTGATTTGGACCAAACAAAATATTATTGACAAAAAAAGAAAAAAATGTTACTGCAGTTTTTTTTATATTGACTCGACATAGTGACTGCATCTTGCCTGATGGTAAGCAGCCCATGCAGTCCAAAATAATGAGAGCGCTCCCCACCGTGGAATAAGCACGATAACGAGCGCTCCCATTCATGACGGCCTGCATATATGCCGTTTCACGCCCCGCTTAAAAGACCCGGGACTGTAGGAGCTGGGAAACACATGCGCCGGCAAAGAATTCCAAAGCCGAATGGTCGAACGACTTGCCAAATTTTTTGGTACGAGTACTAATAGTCTGTACAGTATGATGGTGATTCCTAAGACCAGCACGTGTAGTCCGGGAGAGGAAAGGAGAGGGCGGGATAAGATCAAAAAGTTTTTCAGAACACTCTCCTTAGTAGTTCCGGTAGAAGACACTGAGAGAAGCAATATCTCTACGCAGCGGAGGAGGTCCTCAAGGGAGGCTGTAACCTCAGCATCTCCAATAATGCGTACCGCTCGCCTTTGCAGTCTATCAAGTGCATCGAGAAGGTATTTAGCGGAGCCGTCGCATAGATGGGAACAATAATCCATACTCGATCGCACCTGAGTCTTGTACAGCAAACAGCGCTGCTCGGGAGTGAAAAACCGCCACACCTTATTGAGAATACCCGACTTCCGGGAGGCAGTTAAAATAACACTCTCGATGTAGCATTTTGGATTCAGTTCCTAGCCGATGTCCATGCCAAGAATGCTGAGGTTCACCGAAATGCATAATGGAGAGTTCTGAAGAGAGGGAGCAGTAAGGAAGGGAGTTACCTTAGACGAGAATGCACAAACCTGGGTTTTGCTAGCATTAAACTCGACGAGGTTTTTAGATCCCCACTTAGAGACACGATCGAGAGTCAGGTTCAGTTTGGCAACCAGTTTTTTTTTTTTTTTAAATTATTGTGGCACGCCATAGTGGCTTCACTCTGCCTGATGAAAAGCAGCCAGTGAAGCCCAAGAAGTGAAAGCGTTCGTCACAGCGCTACCACGCTATGCCGAACGCTCTTACTATGGCGGCCTGCATAAATGCTTTTTCACGTCACGCTTAAATAACCCGGGAGAGAAAGAGGAAGGAAACACGTGTGCGGGAAGCGCATTCCACATACGGGCAGTTCGGCAAAAGAACGATTGTCCAAACTTTTTGGTACGTGTCTTGATGGTCAGCACGGTATGACGGTGGCTTCTAAGACCTGCACGCGTCGATCTGGAAAGGAAAGGAGAGGGAGGGATGAGGTCAAAGAGCTCCTCAGAGCATTCACCGTGGTAAAGGCGGTAAAAAGCACTAAGGGAAGCAATGGCCCTACGTAGCTGTAACGGCTCCAGACTGGTCGTAACGTCATCGTTACCGATAATACGGACAGCACGTGTTTGCAACCTGTCAAGAGCTTCGAGCAAGTACTTGGCGGATCCGTCCCAAAGATGAGAGCAATACTCCACGCAGGAGCGCACCTGAGTCTTATACAAAAGACAACGTTGCTCCGGCGTGAAGAACCGCTTCACCTTGTTCAGGATTCCGAGTTTACGTGAGGCTGTGGTTATAATGCTCTCAATATTGCTCTTCGGGTTGAAGTTGCTGTGTATGTCCATACCTAAGAGACTGTGACCAGTCTGAATGGGTAATAGGTTGCTCTGGAAGGAGGGTTGGGGGAGAAATGCGGACTTTTTAGCCGTGACAGCGCAGACCTGTGTTTTTTTGGCATTGAACTGGACCAGGTTATCAGAGCCCCATTTATAAATGCGGTCTAACTCCTCGTCCAGCTCAATGACAATCTTCCGTCTTGACTCCACTACATCGGCCTGCTTTGCCGCAGGGTGACCCAAATAACGCCGATGTACTGTACTGTCGTCTGCATAGCAATGAATGTTACCCAAGGATAACATATCATTGATATGCAGAAGGAACAGCGTGGGCGATATTATAGAACCCTGCGGCACTCCGGCGTTCACCTGCAGAGACTGTGAGGCACTGCTTTCGCAGAGTACGCGAATGCTGCGCTCATGCAGGAACCCGGCGACCCAATCGCACAGGCGAGGTGGCAAGCCGTATGACGAAAGCTTGGAGAGAAGCGAACGATGCCAAACTCGATCGAAAGCCTTGGAGATGTCCAGGCTAACAGCCAGTGCTTCTCCATGCTTATCCATTTCTTCACCCCACAGGTGTGTTATGAATGCCAGGAGATCACCCGTTGATCGTTTCGGTCTGAACCCGTATTGTCGATCATGAATCAGGGAGTGATCTTCTAGGTAGCGAATGAGTTGTCTGTTTATGATTCGCTCAAAAACCTTGCAAAGGACAGAGGTGACAGCAATAGGTCGATAGTTGGCTGGGTCAGACCTATCCCCTTTTTTTGGGACCGGCTGGACGTTCGCCTTTCTCCAAGCCTCCGGCACAATTCCAGTAGAGTACGAGAGGTGGTATAAGCGTGTCAGTACTGGAGACAACTCGGGAGCACATTTTTTAAGGACGACTGCCGGTATACCGTCAGGACCGCTAGCCTTCCGCACATCAAGTGACTGCAGCACGGCACGGACGTCACGTTGTCTGATTTGGACGTCAGGCATTGTGGAACCACAGTGAGGGATGGTAGGTGGTTCCGCGCCGCAGTCATCGATACGCGAATTCGCCGCAAAGAGCTTCGCTAAAAGGTTAGCCTTGTCTAGCGGCCGATGGGCCAACGAGCCATCAGGGTACCGCAGTGGGGGCAGAGAAGGCGCGCAAAAGTTGGCTTGCACCGCATTGGCCAGTCGCCAATAACTTCGGCTACCCGTTGGGTGCGACAACAGCTTTTGGCCAACGCGAGCAACGCGCTGGGCATTCGCTCTCGAGAGAGCTCTCTTGCAGACTTTGGTAGCCTTGTTGAAGACTACCTTGAGGGAAGAGATGTTACGATCGTTGAGCGTGCGAGCCTTGGTCCAAGCGCGATACGCCGCCTGTTTAAGTTCAACAGCTTTGGCGCATTCGCGATTGAACCAAGGGCGCGCCTTACTTCCGCTGACGGCATCAGTGTAGGGAATGTAATATTCCATCCCCAACATGATCTCGTCAGCGACAGCAGAGGCACTCTCCGATGGGTCCCTACCCACAAAGCAGCGCTGGCCCCACGGGATGGACGAAAAATAGTCGCGCATACCATCCCAATCTGCCGACGAGTAGTGCCATAAACGCCGTTTAGACTCCACTGAGGGAGAGCTTCTACGGCGCAGTACGGTGGCACCAACCAGGCAATGGTCAGAAGTGCCCAACGGAGCACTTATCGACACTCTGTACCCGGCTGGTTGACTCGTCACCAGTAAGTCTAGCAGGGAAGGCGCTTGACCCGATATATCTGGAATCCTGGTGGGCTGGAGAACCAGTTGAGTCAGATCATGCGTGAGAGCAAATGCGTGGGCAGTTCGGCCTGCGTGATCTGTTTTGGAAGAGCCCAACCAGGTCTCATGGTGGGCATTAAAATCTCCCAAAAGTACCACATCGGCAGACGGAAACCGCTCCTGTACGTCGTCAACTGCTTGGCTCAGGTAGTCGAATAACCGAGTTGTCTCGTGGTCTCCGGAGTGGGAACGGTACAGGCAAGCGTAGACATGGCTCTAGGAACCAAGATCCACGTGTACCCATAGGATGGAGAAGAAGGGGTCCTCCAAGCAGGGCAAACGTCGACAGCAAACGTCCGTCCTGACGAAAAGGCATACTCCGGCTTTCGCGAGGAAGCATTCCTCGAGCACGTAGCCGGGGTAGTGCAGATATGCAATGTCGGCAGGACGGCGGATCTGTGTCTGATCAGTTCTTGCCTTTTCACCATGATATCGGCTTGCTTTGCCGCAGGATGTCCCAAGTACTGCTCATGCACCGTACTGTCATCCGCATAACAATTTATATTGCCCAAGGACAACATGTTATTAATATGCAGAAGAAATAGAGTAAGTGAGAGCACAGAACCCAGCGGCACTCTGGCGTTGACTTTGTAGAACGCAGAGGAACTACCCTCAAAAAGGACACGTATCCTCCGCCCTTCTAAAAAGTCTGCAACCCAGGCGCATAAACGGGGTGGCACACCGAAGGCCGGCAACTTGGAAAGAAGGGAACGATGCCACACTCTATCGAAAGCTTTGGCGATATCAAGGCTAACGGCCAGGGGTTCGCCATGCTTGTCCATCGCTTCACCCTACGCGTGAGAAACGTACGCTAGAAGATCCCCCGTTGATCGCTTTGGTCTGAACCCATACTGGCGATCATGGAGCAGCGAGTAATCCTCTAGGTAGTGAATGAGCTGGGAATTAATTATCCGCTCAAACACCTTCCACAGCACAGAAGTTACAGCGATGGGTGATAGTTGGCCAGATCCGAGCGATCCCCTTTTTTGGGGATAGGTTGTATGTTCGCCTCTTTCCAAGACACCGGCACAATACCATCATCGTAAGACTCCCTAAACAATCGTGTCAATATAGGAGACAACTCAGCCGCGCATCTAAGCAGCACAATCGCCGGAACACCATCCGACCCGCTAGCCTTCCGCACGTCGAGCGACCGCAGCACGACACGTACATCACACTGCCATGCCTGATATAGGCATGGTGGCCCCACAATGTTCTATGATAGGTGGAGCGGCGCCACAATCGTCGATGCGCGAATTAGCCGTGAAAAGGTCATCTAACAAGTTTGCCTTCTCAAGCGGCTGGTAGGCTAACGAGCTATCTGGGTGTTTCAACGGAGGCAACGAGGGAGAGCAGAAGTTGGCCTGCACGGCCTTAGCGAGCCGCCAATAGCTACGGCTACCCGTAGAGTGCGAGATCAACTCCTGCCCTACCCGCGCGATTCTTTGTGCATCCGCTCTTGCAAGAGCCCTCTTATTAAACCTAGAGGCTTTGTTGTAAACCGCCTTCAAGGAGCCGGTACTCGGGTCATTTAGTGCGCAAGTCTTCGTCCAAGCACGATACGCCGCCTGCTTGCATTCAGCAGCTTTGGCGCTTTCACGATTGAACCAAGACCGTTGTCTGCCAACGCTGGCAAGATCTGTGAATGGAATATAATATTCCATACCCAACAAGATCTCATCAGCGATGGCAGAAGCGCGCACTCCGATGGGTCCTTTCTAAGAAAGCAGCTCTGGTCCCATGAGACGGATGCAAAGTAATCACGCAGTCCGTCCCAATCCGCCGACGAGTAGTGCCACAGATGACGCTTGGTCTCCACCGTTTTCGGTAGACCAACGTTGTGCGGTGCTGTAGCAATGACCAAGCAGTGGTCTGACGAGTCTAGAAGTGCAAGCACCGACACTCTATACCCTGCAGGGCGACTCGTCAACAATAAGTCCAACAAGGAGGGCGCGTGACCTACGATATCTGGCATCTTGGTGGGCTGGTCTACCAGTTGCGTCATGTCTTGCGACAGAGCGAAGGCATGAGCGACTCTACCAGCGTGACCAGTTTCGGAGGAGCCCAACCATGTTTCATGGTGGGCGTTGAAGTCCCCCAAAACCACCACCTCGTCGTTTGGGAATCGCTCCTGCGCGACATCAGTCACTCGGTCGAGGTGGTCAAAAAAGCTGCTTGTGTTAGCATCTCCTGTGTAGGACCGATATAGGCACGCAAAGAGACGGCAACGGGAGCCGAATTCAATGCGCACCCAAAGGATGGGAAAGGAGGGGTCTTCCAAACAGTGCAGACGACGACGAGCACAGATCATTGGCGGGCGTACACTACTGCACGGTGGTCGATAACCGGGCGAGCTAGGCTCTACCACCAAATGCTCAATTAGCACCACCCAGGGGTCACATGTAGGGTCTCAAGGGTACACACCTACGGATGTGAGCATTGTTAACCCCCATAAAACTACAAACTCAAACTCAAAATTTCTTTATTCAATAAAATTAAAATAAGCATTTTGAATCGTCTTAATTTATTTGGATGGATGGCCCACACATTCTACCCATTCAGGAAGTCTTTTAGCTGCGGAGAAGAACAGGCGCAAGAAACTCCACAGATTTATAATAATATAGAAGTAACGACATTTACAAAACATTATGTCGTTACCAAATTATACAATATGCAAATTACTAATATGTTATGCACTATGTCCATACATATTTGTCATACATAATCTTCCACTTTATAATAACCTTTCTTCATGAGGGTTTTTTAACATGGGCTTTAAACGTATGTAAAGGCATTTCAGTAACAATTAGTGGAAGTTTGTTATAAAATGTTACACATTTACCAAAGAAAGAGCCACCTGTTTTATGAAGTCTAAAACTACGAACGGCAAGCTTATTTTTCCTACGAGTGTTTATGTTATGAAGATCACAATTTTTAACAAATGTCTTTTCATACTTCTTGACATACATAAGGTTTTTACTTTTAAATTATTATTAATAATAATTAAAGAGCTGCCACTTATAGCTGACTTTCTACAAAACGAATTGAAAATACTGTAGTTTTCAAGTTCGTTATTAATTCATAATGTTTGAGCCAATGCTCGGTAATGCTAAAATGTCAATTATAAAAGAAAGTAAAATTATATTTAATTCAAGTTCTTTCCTAGAAAAGCCTTGTATGTTCTGAGATGAACAATGCTAAGGCAGTTTGACTTTTCTTTTGTCAATAATTTGCTAGAGGTATCCCCGATTGTCCTAAAAGCTAATTTAAATTAAAAGAAAACTTTAAATTATTTGAAACTTTATTTTGGTTTATTTTGGTTTCTTTGTTAAAAATCATTTTGTGAATTAAGTTCAGTGCCAACGTATTTATGACACATGTGACGGGTTCGTAGTAAAGTAAACTAAAAATTATTATGTCATTAATTGTGTTGTGTGTCGTTTGTTAATTATTATATCACACAGAAAAACCAAATGTTAGATTTAAGACACATTGAAAACAAAAGAAAATCGATCCAGTGCCACATTAAGTAAATCTTTATTGTCCATTCTAAGTAGTTAACCATGTACAAAAACTCATATAGAAAAGAATGACACCTCATTCACGCGATAATCTCGTATAGTTATTACGCAATAAATATTTTTCCATAGTGAAACAAAAAAAAAGTGATTTATCGCAAAAAACCTGACACGTGAAGCATTTCATTCATAAAGGTTGCTTCACACATATCAGTGAAGTCATAGTTCCGACACAGTACCGGCACAGTGCGAAATATTCTTTCATACATTCTCTATCAACGTTGTCAAAAATAATTCGTCCGTGATTTGCCGATGGCGGCACTGACACTAAGAGCACTAACACTGACAAGTGGGGATGCGTTCATAGAGAATGTATGAAAAGGACTGTGCCGGTACTGTGTCGGAACTGTGATTTCAATGACAGTGTGAAGCAACCTTTATGGTGGCTAGCGCGCCACTGGTTAACTATACAAGAAATACAAACTCTGTCATTTGACTATTGTTATATTTTTTTATTGTAGCTGACTACTAAGTAAGCTAAGTAATCATTTCATTGCATATTTTTATTTTACTCTAAACATAGGTTTTATGTATATTAGTTATATTTGGACCACAGTGCTTGCTTACAACAATGTATTACTTTTCCCGTACAGCTTAAGGTTCGGCCAAACTTGCGCGTCAGTAACGCGGAAAGCGGGACGCGATGCGGGAGCGCATAGAGAAAAATAATATATGGGGTCTGCAACGCGAAACTTAACGTGCACACCTGCGCGACTTCGGCGCGAACCGCGAACTTCATTTGCTATCGAGCAGTCACTAAAGCTGCGCGTCTTTATCTGGTACTTAAAACTAACTACTTAATTATTGTGGTGATGACACCCTCGTACTTAACATAGGAATCTGACTCTGAGGAAGACCTTTTATTACTTACTAATATTTACTTATTACCATTTGAAATTCCGGACCGATCGAATCCCATATTTTATCTTTTTTCGTAAATTCTTATAGTCTTCGTTTTCAAATTCATATAATAATGTGATATCCTCTCACTGTTTCGATAAACACCTCTGTATTATCTTCTGTTGTAGTCATAAATGATAAATGATAAATGATTTTATTTTGTAAGTGGGTTTGTACAAACACTTTTACACGTCAATCATGTTTTTTTTAAAACTAGATGAGGTCGGCGTTTCCTATCTGACTACTCTGAGAAGAAAGACTGAAACAAACTCAGAGGTCACAGTCTCTTCTAAAGTCCAGACATAATCTTGGTCAGGTTATATGAAGACCATGTAGATCGACGTCTGAGATGGTCTTTTGAGGAAAGAACCACACAGATTGAGAGGACCTGTCCAGTCAGTGCACGCATTTGTCAGAAATCGTTCAGCTCAACTCAAGACTTAAGGAGCTAAACGATTCGACGAACAATACCAAAGAAAGGACATTTGGGTAGGCCACTTAAATTACTCAAACTGCCAGACTATGAAAAAAAAACTAACAGAACAGAGAGAATAATAAAATAAAAAAAATAAAATTAATAAAATGACCCACATCGTCTTCACATTCACAATAAATAAAATAATATAATACTTTACAAAGTAAGCAAATGTCATTGTTTATAAAAAAATCATTAATGTTTATGTGTATATAAAAAAAAAGCAAAAAAAAACATTCAAAAAGCAGAAATTGGAAGCAGCTCAATCCCAAGCCTTTTGGTCCTCAATATAATCTTTAACGGTATAAAAGGCTTTCTGGCACAACTTACGTTTAATGAATGATTTGAATTTATTAAGGCTTAAATCTTGAACGTGGCTTGGTAGTTTATTATAAAAGCGTATACATTGGCATCTAAACGAGCCACCTATTTTCTTGAGTCTTGTTGTAGGTACAACAAATTTGTGTTTGTTTCTAGTATTTATATTATGGACATCACTGTATTTTTTAATCAATTTTATATTTTTATGGGCATATAAAAGATTTTCATAAATATACTGAGAAGGTACAGTCATTACATTAATCTCTTTAAATTTGTCTCTAAGAGAGTGTCTCGGACTTAATTTATAAATTGAACGAACAGCTCGCTTCTGCAAAACAAAGATAGTCTGAATATCGGCGGCACCTCCCCACAACAGAATACCGTACGACATTACACTATGAAAATAGCTAAAGTACACTAAACGGGCAGTCTCTATATCAGTTAAATTACGAATTTTTCTAACAGCGTATGCTGCGGAACTTAGCTTTTTTGACAATTTATCTATATGTGGACCCCACTGAAGCTTAGCATCCAAAGTTATGCCCAAGAATACTGTGTTGTCTTCAGGAATCAATTCCTCGCCCCTTATCAACACATTAGTTTTCACCTGCCTAACGTGAGGTAGCGTAAACTTAATGCATTTGGTTTTTTTCTCGTTTAGAAGCAAATTATTAACATTAAACCAGTGGACTACCTTCGAGATCGCGCTATTTACTTCGTCAGTAACCAACTGCTGACGTTTAAGTTTAAACAAAAGAGAAGTGTCATCTGCAAACAACACTATATCATGATTATCCTTTATGAGGTACGGCAAGTCATTAATATAAATAAGAAACAAGAAAGGGCCAAGAATTGAGCCCTGAGGGACTCCCATTGTTACTATAGATCCGGGTGATCTTTTTCCATTAACGTCAACGCTCTGAATCCTTTTACTCAAGTATGAAATAAGAAGATCCAGAGCAGTGTTCCGGATCCCGTAGTGGCGGAGTTTCCTGATTAACGTTTCGTGAAGAACGCAATCAAATGCCTTGGACAAATCACAAAAGATGCCCAAGGCATCGCATTTATCTTCCCATGCATTATAGATATGTCCTAAAAGTTCAACACCGGCATCAGTAGTTGAACGACCCCTTGTAAAACCGAACTGTTTGCTATGTAATAATTTATGTTTATTAAAAAATCTTTGCATTTGTTCTAAAATTATTTTTTCAAAAATTTTACTAAAGGTAGGTAATACAGAAATAGGTCTATAATTTGTGGGGTCTGATGTACTACCTGACTTAAACAAAGGTATCACTTTACTATTCTTCATGAGGTCAGGAAACTCCCCATTGTCAATACAACTATTAAAGATAAGAGCTAGAGTAGGTGCTACAATGTCAATAATAGACTTAGCTACTTCTACAGAATTACCCCATAGATCTGCAGTCTTTTATACATTTAAAGTGTGAAAGGTTTTAATTATATCTCTACAGGTAATATGTTCAAAATGAAATTCCGAATCGCAACCATTAACATTTTCCATAAGCAAAGACTCAGCAACAGAAGGTGATGAGTTTAGTGATTTAGTAGTTGAAACGGGAATATCCGAAAAGAAATTTTCAAATGCCTCGGCGACTTGTGAGTCTGATTTTATTATGTTGTCATTAATAGACAGGCTGTAGTCAGTATTTCGGTTACTAGATCTTCCCGTTTCACTATTAATAATATTCCAAGTCGTTTTAATTACATTACTGCTGTTTTTAATCTTTGAAGCCAAATAACGTGACTTGGCCATATAACAAACTTTTTAAAATAATTTTGAATAATTTCTAACATACAAATTAAATTCATCAGTGTTAATGTAAGTTCTTTCATTGTACAGTTCATAAAGCCGTGTTCTACTTTTATGAATACCAATGGTAGCCCAATCACTGAACGATGCATTACTATTAACCGAGATAGTCTTGGGAATAAAGGTGGAATCAAATTGTTTACAGTATATATTAAAAAAATTATCATAAAGATGATTAGGATCAGCATGAATAGACAAAACTGGTAGTTTATTAATGAGTTTAGTTTTAAAAGCCTCCAAGCGACTTGCAGTTATGGGGTTAACAGTGATATCCTTTTTAGCCACTTTTTTGTTTTGGTTTTGAATAGTAATCCTTTGCCCGCAATGATCAGAATCTAGTAATGTAATAATTTCTTTGTGGCTCGGTATAATATCTGTATAAATATTATCTAGGCATGTGGCACTAGTAGGGGTTATTCTTGTGGGCTCCAAAAATAGGTTTAAAAGATTGTAGGACTGAAACAGACTTAAAATTTTACTACAAGAACCTGAGTTTTCTAATAAATTGACATTAAAATCACCGCAAATGATAACGGACTTGTTTGAGTTACAAATCCTGTGTAACACTTCATCCATTACCTTTTCAAAGCAGTCATACAATCCTGAAGGGGGTCTATACACACTTAATACAATAGAGTGCTCCAATTCTATACAGGCAATTTCAACTGAACGCTCAACTGATAGGCTCACAATATCTTTACGTTCTTTAAATTTGAGCTGGTTACTTACTAAAATTAATGAGCCACCATGTATAGCATTTATTCTGCTAAACGAACTACCAACCTGGTGATTATTAAAATTGAACAAGAACTGGTGGCTTTTCAGCCAATGTTCTGTTATACAAAGAATGTCAATACTATTAAAATTCATAAATAATTCTACTTCTAATTCTTTGTGCATAAATCCTTGAATATTTTGATGCACCAGGTTGATACTATTTATTGATTTTAAACTTTTTTTTGAATTATTTTTGCAATTCTGTACATTATAGCTAGAGGTTGCCTCTATTGTCTTAATATCTAATTTAAATTATTAGCAATGTCATTAATAGTGACCAAATTATTGGCAGAATTATTTATAATGTTGTTGCATTGCTCAAAAGAAGCAAGTTGTTTAGCCAAATTTTTGGCTGTAATAGAAAAAAAATAGGATAGCGACACAGCTATCTGTCTTTTATAATAGTCAGAAAGATAGTACATAACAATGTTATATCTATCTTTTGTCAAATAGAAATTATTACTAACATAATTGTTAATATCAACTAAATGGAACATGTTATTATTAAATGTCAAGTTATGCAATGTCATATTCAATTCAAATCTTAACCTATTTTCTTCCTGTGGCAAACTGTTACTATAAGGGAATGTAAACAATACAACTTTACTTAAACTAAGGTTGCATAATGTTCTATGATACTGAAGCAGTTCTCCTTTGTTTACATTTCCCCTATTACCCATAAAAATTAATAATGTTGTATCCTGGGTAAAGTTACATTTAATAATTTCTTTCATAATATGAAACAAAGAACAACCAGGCATACAGTAATTTATTATTGAGTGTCCCGGATATTCATCTGTCAACAAGTGACCTAAGTCCTTACCAATCTCATCACAAAACAATACAATATCATTATTTAAAGTTTGTTTACACTGTTTATATGAACTAGTAGTAGAAGGAATTGTCAAATCAACACAGGGCAGTAAGGTGGTATTGCAAGTTGTCAGTGAATGGTCTGGTGTAAGCACATTAGATGGTGTCTGACATTGCTCACAGTTGTTTTTTTGTGAGTTTACCAGCTCATTCATTGCCAACACATATTCCCTCATTAGGTCTTCAGAGGTATTATATTTGTTGGTCATTGAACTAAGTTTCTCCTGTAGATGGTCAAGTTCAGATTGCAAGGTCTCTGTGTCAATGTTGTACCTTCTAGTACTTTGCTCCAAATTATAAGAATACATGTCTAATTGTTTGAGTAAATTCAGCCTTTCTCTATTCAATTTAACGTTTTTGATAAAGAACTTTTGTCTTTTTACCATTTTTTGTGTTTTAACAATGTATTTATTAATTTTAATGTATTTTTTAAGTTTATTTTTACTGGTAACTACCCTCACTGAATTATATGATTTTGATTCATCACCAGCTGTCAAATCAATAGTGTATGTGGGGATTATGGCAGAAACCATTGACGGGTCAATAGGCATCAATTCATTGAACAGACTTTGGTTCAGCGAGGCGGTGATGTTAAGATTGGTTGTCTCAAGATGTGTTATTTGACTTTGAGCCTCATGTAGCTGCTGTTGTAATATATGTTTTTGACTAAGAGCTTGTTCATACTCTGTGCTACACTGGCTGAACCCGTCCACAACAAGTTGAAGTCTATCCCGTTCCTCTATGGCATCAGTGTATTGAGTATATATCTGAGCCATTTCAATTTTTAACTTCCTATTCTTTTCATGGGCATCAAAGAGCACCCTTTCATTGTCATCTATTTCCTTAATTAGTTGGTCACAGGACTCCTTTGACGCCTTTAAGGCGCTCAAAGCCTCATTGAGTTTGGACTCTCCGAGGCGAGCACGGGCGCTGCGAGTCATAATCATGATTAAAACTAGTAAGGAAGCGACAAGAAATTAGAAGAGAGAAGTTAGTTGTGGCAGCAGTTGAGAAGATGATTAGTTTAAAAGGAAAAATGAAATTTAGATGTAATTCTAAGGAGTTCTGTCACCAAACCAAAGTAAGGTTATGTTTACGTTCAAAGTAGCCTTACTAAAAATCATAAAAATGAACAAACTAATTGCTGGTGAAATTGTAGTACGTAAACAAACTAATAGCAAGTAAAATATAGAGTATTGTACCTGGTATCGAGATGACAATGCAAAATTCACTTGTACCGGTAACTGTCACCGATTTACATTGAAATATTTACACTTAATTTGCACTAGCTATGTGAATCTAACACAAAATACACATTATTATCCTATTTACTTGTGGAGTATTTGGAAATAGGCCTACAAAAACAACGAAATTTAATATCTAAGAATAAAAATTACGAGAACAAATTTTAAACAGCTGTTAACTGTAGTGTTGCCACAGGCCCTTTTCCTTTTCATAATGGAAGTAGTCTCTGTAGTCCTTTTTATTTCAATAAAATTAAAACACAAGAATCGACCACGTTTTTGTCTTCTCAACATTATTTGTGTGATGACTATGTTAGTCAGTGTCAGCAATTAAATACAGAGTCAATTACAACACCAAAGAAAGGAACAATTGATGGTTAAACAAACTTACCTGAAGTGAAGTTTGACCGTAATTGTACGAGACGTTGCATCCGAAGAGATTTATATTCACAAGGTAGTCCACTGTTCAATGTACCAGGCATCCAACACATATTAAGAGCTATTTAAAAGAAATTTTATATAGCTACTATACGGTCCTTCAGGCAACTTTATGTCTTTCATTAGTATATAAAAAAAAATACTTCACAAGATATTAGCCTGCAATAAATCCATTGTTGTATGTGGTGATTTTAACATAGATTTACTTGCTGAGTCTGGGGATAAGGAAAACTTTATTTCATTGTTTAAATGTTATAACTTAGATTATGTTTTCAATGAGCCAACTCGAATCACAACTCAATCAAAGACATGTATTGTGTATTGATAATATTTTTGTAAATTGTAAAATCAAAAGTAAGGAACTGATAAATAGGGTACCTTCTGACCATAAAGCTCAAAAAAAGAGTTATTTTGCAAGGAAAAAATATCGAAAAATAAAGTAATTACTTACAGGCCCCTAAACTTGTAGTAGATCTGCAATATTTAAAGATAAAATTGTTGAGAGACTCTCGTTATTTGATTGCAATTTTAACGAACCAAAGAACTATTACAATAAATTATTTGGTGTGATTGCTAAAGAATTTGACAAAATATATACAAAAAAAGTCAATGTAAATGAAAAATGTCTTTAGTGACTGGGCTACGAAGGGAATAAGAAAAAGTAGGGATTTTCTTTATGATCTGCATGATAAGAAATCTTTCAGTTCTAATCCAGCTTTTCATGATTATGTTAAAAGATATTCCAAAATATTTGAAAATGTACCTATGTTTTATAGCAAAGTCTAAATTTATTAGCAACAAAGTTATAAAGTCTAAAGATAAAATCAAGTTAGGAGTCAGGCTTTCTGCTTAAGTTGAATGATGACCTTATTAAAGATAATCTTAAGGTTGCTGACATTTATGATTCTTTTTTTGCCAATATACCTATTGAAACAACAAGACATTTAGAATCGTCCTCTACTGTAGCACAAAGTTTATTAGAACCTAATTTTAATAAAAAAGTACCTATTTTTTAATTTTTAGACAGAAAACATATTTAGACATAATAAAAACGTACAAAAGCTTGAATAAGAAAAGAACGGAAGATTTATGGGGTCTCTCTGTGACAGTTTTGAAGCCTATTATAGAAGCTATCGCACTGTTTTTAGCAGGAATATTTAATAAATGTATCGAAGTAGCTTTATTTCCAGATTTTATGAAAAATAGTAAAGTAACTCCCATTTTTAAATCAGGTGATAAATTTAACGCTGCTAACTATAGACCGGTTTCTGTTCTTTCGGCACTCAGTAAAATTTTCGAATCTATAATCTATACGCAAATGAATGCACACTTTTAGAATGAATTAAATTTTACACAGTGATCAGTTTGGTTTCACGAAAGGACGGTCAACTATAGATGCTGGAGCAATACTGGTCAAAAACGTACTTGACACTTGGGAATCTTCGCAGGATACAGTAGGTATTTTCTGCGAACTCTCTAAAGCCTTTGATTGTGTTGATCATTCAACTTTATTTGGTAAACTATTTCAATATGGCGTTCGTGATAATGCACTAACATTAATAAAATCTTACCTGTACAATAGAAATCAGAAAGTAGGTATAAATGATGTAGTATCAGAAGGTTCGATAGTCAAAATGGGGGTATCCCAGGGATCTATTTTCGGTCCGTTTCTGTTTCTTGTTTATCTTAATGACATTCCATTCATGGTTAAAGAAATGTCGGAAATAGCGTTTTTCGCTGACGACACTTTTTTAATATTTTCTTTAGATAGGAAAGACCCAAAGGTTGGAGAAGGAAAAATTAACAAAACACTTAACAGAGTATCACAATGTTTTTCTGTTAATAACTTAGCACTTAATGCTAATAAAACAAAATTTCTTACATTTTCTCAACCTAATACACGGCTCAGTCAGTTAAATATTGAATTCGATTCGGAAACGTTAGAAATCGTAAATGAAACTTGTTTTTTTGGTATTAGGATAGACTCTAGATTACAGTGGCGTTCTCATATCGAGGGTCTGGTAAAGAAGTTCAGTTCGGCTGATTTTGCTGTTAAAAGTATAAGAAAAATTACAAATTAGTCTACTGCTAGGCTGGTTTATTTTGCTTATTTCCATAGCGTTATGTCATATGGAGTATTACTATGGGGATCAGCAGCAAATGTAAGTAGAATTTTCATTCTCCAGAAAATAGCAGTTCGGTGTATATATCAGTTAAAGCACGTGATTCGTTAAGGGAACTATTTAAAGATATAGAGTTCATTTATTTACCGTCCTTGTACATATTTGTAAATATTATGTACGCTCGTAAAAATCTACACCTTAATACCAAGAATAATGAGGTTCACGGATATAACACAAGGAACAGGAACCAACTGTGTGCTCCGAAGTTCAGAGGTAGCAAAAGTAGTAAATGTTTTATATGCAACTCAATTCGTTTTTATAACAAAATACCTGACGACATCACTGCATTGACAGACAACAAATTCAAAACGCACACTAAAACCATAACGATTGTTTTGATGTGCACATTTTTAGGAAGAACGATGATTACGAAGAGTAATTAACACATTAACGTGTGTTAATTGCGAAAGCTTATTATATGATTAATGACTATGTTGCAAACAAAAATGCATGGAAATAAGTCTACTCTGTACTGGTGTTTGTTATTAGTATTTTTAGACTATTATTAACTATCGTTTCATTCAATTATTATGAATTGTATTTTATTGAAATTATTTAATTCTATTATCATTTATTTGTAATATAATTTTTTTGATGTGTACAAATTGTACTTAATTATATTTAATAAATTGTACTTATTTAGATCTATGACACTGTAATGTAACTTTTGTTACTTAGAGGGAGAAAAAAGTAAGGCCTCCTGAGTTTCTTGCCAGCTTCTTCTCAGCCGAAGGCTTTCCCAAAATCCGAACTGGTGGTGGATTAGTTAGGTAGGTAGAGTAGATTATGGTCTGTGCCAGCTAGATGTGCATGAAGGGTCATTTACCCTGGCACAGACTATAGTTAGTTAGTTAGATTAGTTGTTAAGTCTTAACTACAAGTTAGTTAACTGTTTTTTTTTAAATTATTATTAGTATTGACGCCAATAAGTGCCTGTAAAGGTTTACATTGAATAAATAATTTGACTTTGACTTTGATGGCTGTGGGCGTATTGACGTCGAGACTGGGCTGAGCGCTATGGGTTGGAAAATACGTGGAAAAGGTTGAGATTTCCTCCCTTGCCATAAGTATCCCCAGGTACGCCCCGGAGGCCTTTGTGTGATTTTCTGTGTATGTCTTCTCAACGCCCTCATCCAAATTCACTTCGTCGAGCATGTTGTAGTATACTGCGTCCATCATGTCCTTCACGCCTTGTATTTGTGAAAAACGCACGTTAAATTCCGTTATAGAATGTTATACCAGCAATAATTTCTGACCCTACCTTTAGAGGCTGATGTATAGCCTTAGCAGCCTCCCTTAATATCGCAGCTTGCGACTTGGTCGGCATCGCAATGCTTTAAAAAAAAAAGAAGTGAGAGAAAAAAATAGACAACACACGCTTTATGTGGCCCACAAGTGGGCAAACGTATGTAGTAGCGAGGGCGCAAGTAGTACCGCTGGTAAGCAAGAAAAAAAAACTAATCACACTTAGCACACTAATCACGAGCGCGCCAATCACACCTTAATAAGTAGGGCGCATGCAGTATTAGCCGGTAAGCGAGGAAAATACTAACAAGATAAAAAAAATATACATAAAAGCCCACTATATGTAGCCCACAGGTGGGCAAGCGTATTTGTAAGCGAGGGCGGCGCACGTAATTAGCCGGCAAACGAGAAGAGAAAAAAAAATGAATAAAAAGATAATGTGGGAAAAAGATAAATAAATAAAAAGAATTAAAAAAAACACTTTGTATATATAATTATATACAATGTGATAGGGGTGGTACGTCTAACCTGTAAGTGTTACATAAGTACTACAGTACTACATCTAAATTCATCGACAAAAAAAATAATATAGACTTAAAAAGAAGTGATTTTAAATCACAAAATAATTAAGTAATGATTTTTTTCTCACCAAAATAATCTCAAACATACGAAATAAAGTAACTTATTACTTAGCCAGTGTCATACTACACCTACCGTTTGCCATTTTTTTCATGTTTCTCCGACATACGAAACCTTTGATTTCACATAAAGTAAAAATGGTCATAAATTATAGGGGGAGGGGGTAGGACCCCTCATATTATTTTTTTGTCGATGAATTTAGATGTAGTACTGAGCCTTAACGGGTTAGAAGTACCACCCCTATCACATTGTATAGAGTCTAAAATATCAATATGAATATTTCCTAACTTTTGTCTAACAATCGAACTCGATCTTTGCGAATCCTGTCTTGCAACAAAAGCGGATTAATTTTTTGGCTCAACACATTTGGCTGATTAAAATGAACTTTTCCTTGGAAAAAAGACACACACTTATTATAAATAACAATACACATTTTATTCTTTATTAAAAAATCCTGACCTAAAACTACACTACACTTTAAGTCAGCTATAATTATAAATTTTTGTTTAAATAAAAAGCCGCTCAACGAAAACATTACATCGCATTTTCCAACTACTTTTAACCTACTACATTAATTAATCGCACTAATACACCTATTTTCTATATCTCTACATTTTACTCCTATCTCGTACGCGGCAGCTTGACTGATGAAGGAAACCGTGGCGCCTGTGAATCTACCTTATTACTAGAAAATATGTACTGACAAAGGCAACAAAGCGTAAGAAGGTCTAACCTGTTGACTCGCCTCGTCCATCACTTGCAATTTCACATCAGATGTGTGCGCTTGCATAAGACCAGACGACATCTCAATAACTGCCCCGTCGCGACATTTGACCTTCTTTATTGTCGGCGCGGTTGAAAACCCGGCTGCGACTGCGTTTTCCTAAAGTTAGAACGTAAATTATAACTATTTGAAGGTGCAGGTCCTGGTACAACGCGGCATACATCTTGCACTTCCGTCGTCATTGGCTGACCAAATGGAGTGGGCGTACTGCGGTCACCCCCCACCAACAAATTTATGAACAAACGCAGCAGGATTCTGCGCTAAGTTCATCTGTTCATCACGTTCATGCGGATACACCTTCTCCAATTGCAAAATAACCTCCCTGAGGTCTCTTTTACATGAATAGTGTGAATATGCTAATTTACTCTTGAAGTAAAGTTTCAAACCCTTTAAAAATTGCGTAATAAACGTGGCCTCCTCGGTAAATGTTAGCTTTGATAGCCAACTACGATAAATTATAGAAATACTCGCTCAGGCCTTTCTGGTCCTGCTTGGCATTATAAAATAATTCGGAGTAATCACACACATCAAATTCTTTCCTCAATTTATCCACCACTTTTTCAAAGCTTTCACATGCACTTTTTATTGAGCGGAAAAAATACAGTGCGATTCCATTTAAAAAAGCTGACAACAACAATAACCGTTCCTCAGAGCTATATTATAAACTGCTACTGCTTGGAACTGCTCCACAAACTCTTCCACCGACTCATCAAAATGACCCGTAAAACTACGCGATCCATTTTGCTTAAAAAAGAATTTCTTTACTTTCCGGTATACTCTTCATTTCTTTTCTATTCTTCATTCATCAACACTTTAGCTTGTTTACCATTATTTTAAGCGCTTTCGTGTCATCTGAAAAACGAAATACTTTCGCGCACGGCCGGCGCTTCCACCATTTGTAAAAGTTGGGGGCGTAGTTACTAAATAACAACTTCCTTTACTTAATTTACGACTTCATAATTTATTTACAAGGTATATATGCTCAGAATAGAGATGGATGGAGAGACTTGGGGAGGCCTTTGTCCAACAGTGGGACAGTATAGGCTAGCTAAAAAAATGTCTACCTATGTTGGCACTTCAGAAGCGTGGCATGAAAGTGTGGTTGTGTTGTTCTTTAAGAAGGGCAACAAGGCCCTACTAAGGAACTACAGACCCATATCACTTCTAAGTCACGTTTATAAGCTGTTCAGGAGAGTTATAACTAATCGTCTCGCACGCAGGTTTGATGACTTCCAGCCAATCGAACAAGCCGGATTCCGAAAAAGCTTTAGCACCATAGACCACATACCTACGCTGCGGCAGGTTATACAGAAGACGGAAGAGTATAACCGGCCTCTTTGCTTAGCGTTTGTGGACTATGAGAAAGCCTTTGATTCGATCGAAACATGGGCCGTGCTACAGTCTCTCCAGCGGTGCCAAATTGACTACCGGTACATCGAAGTGTTGAAGTGTTTGTACGAAAACGCCACTATGACAGTTCGTCTTCAGGACCGGAGCTCGAAGCCAGTCCAGCTGCAGCGTGGAGTAAGACCAGGAGATGTCATTTCTCCGAAACTCTTCACTGCTGCACTGGAGGACGTGTTTAAGCTTCTGGACTGGAGAGTACTCGGCATCAATATTAACGGCGTGTACATCAGTCACCTTCGATTTGCCGACGATCATGGCTGAGACCCTGGACGAACTCGGCACAATGCTCGGTGATCTCAACAGAGTCTCTCAACAAGTGGGCCTTAAAATGAACATGGAGAAGACGAAAATCATGTCTAACTCACGTATCGTACCCACTCCTCTGAAGGTTGGAGACTCTGCTCTTGAAGTTGTTGACGAATATGTATACCTGGGACAAACAGTCCAACTAGGTAGGTCCAACTTTAAGAAAGAGGTCAATCGTCGAATCCAACTCGGCTGGGCAGCGTTCGGTAAGCTACGTAATATCTTCTCGTCCAAAATACCGCAGTGTCTCAAGACGAAAGTCTTCGACCAGTGTGTGGTGCCAGTGATGACATACGGTACCAAAACGTGGTCGCTCACTATGGGCCTTATTAGCAGGCTCAAAGTCACGCAAAGAGCAATGGAGAGGGCTATGCTCGGGGTTTCTCTACGTGATCGAATCAGAAATGAGGAGATTCGTAGACGAACTAAAGTAACCGACATAGCCCAAAGAGTCGCCAAGCTCAAGTGGCAATGGGCAGGGCACATCGCCCGTAGAACCGATGGCCGTTGGGGCAGAACGGTTCTCGAGTGGCGACCGCGCACCGGAAGACGCAGTGTGGGCAGGCCTCCAACAAGGTGGTCCGATGATCTGGTGAAGGTCGCGGGTAGCCGCTGGATGCAAGCAGCACAAGACCGGTCGTGGTGGAGATCCTTGGGGGAGGCCTTTGTCCAGCAGTGGACGTCTTCTGGCTGATGATGATGATGATGATGAGCTTAGGTATAAGTAATGACGTCTAGCTAGTTCAGTACTACATTTTTCAGTTTTAAATGCTCTATTCGCTAATCTTATATTTAATACCAACCTTTGATCATAATGACAAGACGAGTGTTTGCGCAAAATAACATTAAAAACAAATAATTTGCGAACAGAAAGAACCTTCCATAGCGCATACAGTTAGTTAGATGGATACCAGATAGGTTTGAATGCCATAACCTTTAACACCGCCCATTGCGCACGCTCCAGCTGCAGAAGATGGGTCTTTCTCGCCGTACCCCAAATGGTGATACAGTATGATAGTATCGACTGAGCTAAGGAGAAGTAAGCTGTATTGAGCGTATTTTCATCGGCGCTGCCACGCAGTTTTCGGAAGACAAATATTTTTTTTCTAATTCGGGCCGAGACTGATTTGACATGCTCCTGCTAAGACACAACACTGTCAACAATTACACCTAAGTACCTTACATGGCTTGACCGAAATATCGGAACACAATCACACACAGTACAAGAGGAACTACCTACCATTGGGCAATTACCATTATGCGCAAATATTTTAAATAAATTGTCAGGTTGTGACTGTAGTCTAGGTCCAAAGGTGACAAAACAGGTCTTTTTGAGATTTAGGAGCAGCCTACTTCTTGAGAGCCAGGCTATTGTCATATTTAAGGCATTCTTTGCAAGGACACGGGCTTCTTCCCAATCTTGACCATGTACAAGAATCGCTGTGTCATCAGTATATGTAACGATTTTACAGTTGGGTAAAGACATCTGAGTAAGTCCATTAACATAAATTAAAAACAGGGTGGGGCCAAGCACACTGCCCTGAGGCACGCCAGAGGTGACAAATTTCTCACCACTTATGATCCCATCAATGGTAACTGACTAGCATCTACCGCTAAGATAACTTACGAACAAATCATACACCAGACCTCGAACTCCTATAAGTTCCAGTTTATTCAAAAGGATTGGGACAGAGACAGTATCAAAAGCTTTAGAGATGTCTAGAAAGATGCAGAGTGACTTTAATTTCTTGTTTAAGTTTATAACTATAGAACCTGTAAGTTCAAGAACTGCGTCCTCGGTTGATTTTCCAGTTCTGAAACCAAACTGGTTTGACGAAATAATATTTTTAGAATCTAAGAACCCAACCAATCCTTTATTAAATTTTTTTTCTAAAATTTTGGAAAATATCGAAAGCACGGATATGGGTCTATAGTAAATACCTATAGACCCATATCCTTGCGTAGCGTGCGTATATAATACCTGATTCATTAAGCAAAAGTCAAAGGATGTATACACAAACTATGCACTCTGAAAAGCAGAACA
The DNA here is from genome assembly GCA_963921215.1 of Scoparia ambigualis. Taxonomy (NCBI): domain Eukaryota; kingdom Metazoa; phylum Arthropoda; class Insecta; order Lepidoptera; family Crambidae; genus Scoparia; species Scoparia ambigualis. The sequence goes on along the minus strand of OY992506.1, from coordinate 2,504,167 downwards.
CAGAACAATGACTCGCACAAAATGGCGATAGCGAAAAAAAAAAAATGAAATAATTATTACACTTCTGGACACATCTATTGGCCCACCTTAGAGTTTAGGTTTCTATGGCCCCTACTTAAATATGATTGCTGGATTGAATAAAAACTATTGACGCAGTTTTAAACCTGATACATTTTACCATCTTTTTCGATCGTATTATTTAAATTTAAATTCAGAATACCACACGACATGGAACTACGCCTAACAAGTCGGATATGCGCCTTGATGAAGGCAGTTGAGTTTTGAATAAAAACCATGTTTTATCAAATAAAGGTTTAATTTAATAATGCGTGTTGCCTCCATGGGCATCTACGACAGCTCTCATATGATTAGGCATAGAGTTTATCAACCGCTCTATGAAATTTTGAGGGATCATCTCCCATTCCTCTTCTATGGCAGTTTTCAACTCCTGCATCGTCTGGGCAACTGGCTGACAAGCCAGTTTTTAGTTTTTAGGTCGTCCCATATGTGCTCAATCGGGTTCATGTCTGGGCTTCTGGCTGGCCAGTCCATAACTGTGATGTTCACATCCCGAAGATATTCCCTGACGATGCCGGCCGTATGGGTTTTTGCATTATCATGCATAAAAAGGAAATTTGGACCCTCATGGTCCACGTATGGTATCACGTGAGGTTCTAAGCACTCACGTACATTCGTGAGTTTTTCAGCATTTAATGTTGGCAGCCGTGGTCCCGTAATAACCTCAAGTTGAGTTTTGCCACTAGCGGATATACCGCCCCAGACAGTCCATGAGCCACCGCCATAAGCAACCCTCTCTTCAAAGCAGCATTGTGCAAAACGCTCTTCCTTACGTCGGTAGACCTTCTTCCTTCCATCACTGCCATGTGAAGCAATTTTAGACTCATCAGAAAAGAGTACACGGCTCCAATGCTGCTGAGTCCAATTTATATGAGTGCGCGCGAAATGAAGACGCGCTGTTCGGCGGGCTCGCGTTAGTTTGGGGCCATTAGCTGGCTTGTGTAGTACCATATCGCGTTCTTTTAACCTTTTTCGAACAGTTTGAACGCTCACAGATACTCCGTGGAAGTCGCGAAGTTGGTTTTGTATCTCAATGGAGGTAAGATGACGATTTCTCAAGCTGATCGTCACGATGAATCGATCCTGCCTTTCAATTGTAACCCGAAATCGTGGCCTTCCTTGGCGACGAACAAAGCCGCCAGTCTCTAGGTACCTCCGATAAACATTTCGGACCGCAGATCGACTTAAATTAAGTTGAGCACTCACATTTCTTTGGCTGTGTCCGGCGTGGATAAGTGCCATAGCTTGGGCGGCGACTTCAGGGGAAGTATCCATAGATTATTGATAGAACCTCACGTTAATGTTAAGAATAAGTAATGTTTGTTGCAAAACCAAAAAGAAATATCACACTTTCAAGAATTAAATCCAAGTAAACCAATAAAATCAAGTTTTCTTAGTATTCGATTGTTTGATATCAACAAACAGGCTCCAAATTGTATTTTGTTTCTTTAAATTCTGTGTCCGAAATTTAAAAAAAGACTATTGAATAAAACTATGAATGTGCCTGGTTCAAAACTGTATTTAAAAACTTTTTGCTCGACTTAATATAAATTTTTAGCTAGGATTAAACGAAACTGAAAATGCAAGGTGGGCCAATAGATGTGTCCAGAAGTGTATTAATTATTTAACTCAAACCAAACAGCCTATATAAAGGGGCACAATTATACCTTACTCCGATTAGGTCTATAAGCAATATCAACACAACAAAAATAAAAAATAAACTTATTTTCAAATTACAAGTCTTTCCCGAGGCAAACAAATGACTGAGTCCGAATTAGTTATGTATACCAACTTATAAACAACAATAAGACATGTTCAAACAACCGTAGCTATAAGAAATTATCCAAATGAAATTATTTCTATCTACATAACAAGAAATAAAATTATAACCGAACTGCATACAAACAAGCCCGTTGCTTGGCAGTAAACACTATATTATTATTACAGTATTATTCAAATAACTAGCAACCTATAAAAATATCATATCACTTAAAGTCCTAATTACCTTTATATAAAGGTTGAACATAATATATTTAGGTAAGAAAATGCAATTAAGGAGTGACGTTTCGTACTTGGATCGAGCAACACTGTGCCGAAAAATTAAATCCATGTAATCGTAAAAACCGTTTATTTACATCTTGTGACTGTTTACAAAGTACTGTGAAGTGTTGGTGCAGCTGTGCAAGTGTGGATTCCATAATTAACGGTGGAATAGTGGTGTTTTTCAAGACTTTTTCATAGTCAATATATATTAATTTATCGTTTGGCGGGTGGTTAAAGGTCCTTATTTATACACGAACCCCCAAAACTATTTACATCGCACTGTCCACCAGCGCCATCTAGTGCACGTCGGCGGTACCAACGCGCGGACACAGTAAATAGCACCGCGCGGCGACATCTGACCTAGCGGCAACGAACTTGTTTGCTGTAGCGAAGCAGCTTCGATTAGTGCGGTGCTTCTACAACATCGACACAATCCATCAGTCATGCCAAAGTGTGGAGGTTGTGAAGACCCGTTGACGGCGGTAGGTGCCGCTACTTGTAGCTTGTGCCCGACGATTTACCACAAGGGCTGTGTGGGTTTGAGGGAAAAGGCCAAAATTGCTAAGGACTGGGTCTGCCCGTCTTGTAAGCAGGGCGTCCGTAAGGGTGACAACAGCCAGACGCCGGTGAAAAGCATTGGTGAACCATCAACTTCCACTTTACTACCTTCGGGGAAGACCGGCACGGGAGCGGCATCAGCTGTTCTTCCACTCCCCTCAAATAAGGCTAGCGATATCGAAATAAGTAATTTTCAGCGAGAGTTTGCAGACGGCATGACAGAAATGCGTGAGTTTCGGAATGAGATGAGGCTGCTGAGGGAGTCGATCACGGCCATGTCGGAGCGGCTCAACAGCGTGGACTGCAGACTGGATGGCATGGAGCGGAGAATCGAGGCCCTCGAGAGCCGTGAGCCTGGAGATGGACCTGGACTGGCGCCGGAGCTGGAGCGTACCATAGCCACACTGAAGCTCGAGCTCAACGAGCGGGATCAGGAGGCTCTGCTGGCGGATCTCGACATTGGCCACGTTCCCGAAGAGAAGGGGGAGAACGTGATGCACACCGTGACCGTGCTGGCCGCCCAACTGGGCGTGGCGCTGGACGAGCGCGACGTGGTGTTTGCGGAGCGCGTGGGTGTGCCCCCCGCGGAGGGCGGCCGCGCGCGCCGCATTATGGTGCGCCTGACGCGCCGCCACCTGCGCGACGAGGTACTGCGCGCCGCCCGCGTTCGCCGCACCGTTAAGTCTTCTCAGGGGGGCCGTGTGTACGTCAACGAGCGCCTCACTCGATCGAATCGTGCGCTGTTCAACCAGGTCCGCGCGGAGTGCCGTCGGCTGAACTGGCGATACTCCTGGACGAAGCAGGGTCGTATCTTCGCTCGCCATAGTGATGGTAAGCCTGTCGTTCGGTTTCGCTCTGAGGAGGACCTGGCGCGGGTTTTTGGAGCTCAGTCATCGTGACTCACCTTAACCTGCAAATTGTTTTTAATGTTAATTATATATTTTAATTGTTTAAAGTTCGCACAAAATAAAACTTTGTTTTTATATTCAATTGTCATACTTGCCTGTTTGTTTATTGTAATATTATCTAATTTTAGTCTGTTTTGTTTGCAATCGTACACTCTGAAAGAATTCCAGTGTGGGGGGCCAGTAAATACAAATATAAATCATTTCACTATAACATTTATTTTATATTATTATATTTATTATCTACACAAATATAACATTTATATTATCATAAATTTAAAACTAAATATTTACAAAATTACTACAAATAATATAATTAAAATGACTATGTTCTTATTACTATTTTATACTTTTATTATTATATACACATACGATAAGTACAAGAAAGTTGGTATTTTTAACGCTGGCTCACTCTCTACAAAACATGAGGAATTTCAAGTGGCTGTCGAGGAGTTGAACCCAGATATATTGGCCATCAACGAAACTTGGTTGAGGACGGGTGGGATGGACAAAGCACCTAGGCTGGCTGGCTATGGCTTTCGACATTCTCCTAGGCCAGATCACATTCGGGGTGGGCGTGGGGGTGGAGTGGGTTTTTACGTTCGCAAGGGCGTGAATGCGCGCACATGCCCCCACCCCACGGCACCACTGGTAGAACAAATGTGGTTGAGCGTGCATTTGCTGAACCAGGTCTTAATTATAGGCACAGCTTATCGTCCGCCATGGCTTGATGTTAGTCTCTTTTTGGATGCTATCACTGACTCAATCACATCTTTTGCCAGGTGTGACGGGCTGATACTGGTGGGAGATTTTAATATAGACCTGCTTGCTGCTTCGGGCAGTGGGTTTCGTTTGCTGTCGCAGTTTTTTAAGACGCTGAACATCAGTCAGATGGTGACAGAACCAACTCATTTTACTGATCACAGTAATAGTTTAATTGACATAATCTGCACTGACACACGCACATTAAGGGTCACAGTCAGACACCCCCCTGACCTAACAGGCCACGCTATGGTGGTGGCGGAGTTTAAAATAAAAAAAGAGAGGATATGCCCTCGGTGGGTGGAATACCGGCCAATAAAAAATATATTGCAGATATTATGGGAATCTGATCTTAACCGAATTGACTGGAGTAATTTTAGTGATGCAAAATGTGTCAACACTTTGGTAGAAAACTTTACAACATGTTTAATAAATTTGTTCGATTTGCATGCTCCGGTCAAAACACGCAAGTTTAAACATCCTCCCCACCCTTGGATTACAGACACTGTAAGATCAATGATGCATATCAGGGACAAGTATCTGCACACCTACAAAAGTAACAAGACTGAGTCAAATAAAGCTTGTTATCGAGAAATGAAAAGTCTTGTTGTTGAAGCCATTGAGCGAGAGAAGAGATGTTACTTCAACAGGCACATAAATTCCAACTACAAAAACCCCAAAAGACTTTGGCAGAATCTAAAAAATACTGTACTATATAATGAGAAATCATCTGAACTTCCTCCTAGCTTCGACAACCCTGATACCATAAATGCCCACTTTCTTAACGCACCCGGACATAACTTTGTTTTGTTATCTCAACTCACATATTTTGAGTATCATAGACTTGGCTCATCTGTGTTTTCATTGGGGCCTGTTAATGAGGACATGGTATTGAAGATTATCAAAAACCTCAAATCTAACGCTAAGGGCTGCGACGGGCTATCGCTAGATATGCTATTATTGACACTTCCTAGCACTCTATATGCCATCACAGTTATGATTAATAGGTCAATAACAGAGAGCTCATTTCCTATCATCTGGAAAACTGCTGTCGTCAAACCCTTGCCTAAGGTCAACCCACCGTCATCTCTTCAAGACCTCCGTCCCATAAGCATCCTGCCATGTTTGTCTAAGGTGCTGGAACGGGTGGTCTGTGACCAACTTACTCATTACCTTGAAGAAAATGACATTCTACCTTGCTTCCAGTCGGGCTTCCGCAAGAGTCACAGTACTGCATCTGCTCTTGCTGATGTAGTTGATAATATTCTCTCAGCTCAGGATCAGGGTGATGTCAGTATCCTCGTGCTTCTTGACTTCTCTCGCGCTTTCGAAACCTTAAATACAACATTACTGTTATCCAAGCTTTCCTATTATGGAGCAGACACAGCTACAGTGAAATGGTTCGATAGTTATCTGAGTCAACGTCAACAGTATGTTCAATTAGTGGATGCCCAGGGCACCAAATCGCACTCATCTTCCACCTCAGTGAACCGGGGAGTCCCGCAGGGTTCGATACTTGGCCCTATTCTCTATATTTTATATAGCGCTGACCTCGTCCATAACATAAAACACTGTAGGTACCACCTTTACGCAGATGACCTACAGCTTTATATTTCTTTTAGTCCTGATAATCTCGATAATGCTGTAAAACTAATTAACAGTGATCTATCAAGAATAGCTGATTGGTGCAAGTCTAACTGTCTTGTTCTCAATCCAAAAAAATCAAAATTAATGGTGATAGGTACTAAAAATAAAATAAAGAAACTAGACAACATAAACCTCAATGTGGAACTTAATGGCGAAGTTATCGATCGTGTGGATAAATGTAGAAATCTGGGTTTAACTCTGGACAGCCACCTTAATTTTGAAACCCATATTTCTGAGTGCGTTCGCAGCTGTTTCTATCGTCTCAAATTACTTTACAAAATACGTCAGTATCTCGATGAACAGCTCAGAATCACGCTATGCGAATCGCTTATCCTTTCTAAACTTAACTACTGCGATACAGTGTATGGACCATGTCTTCTGGCGAGAACATCTAAGCTGGTACAACGGGTGCAAAATGCCTGTGCACGCTACTGTTTCCATATACCGCCACGATCTCATGTGACTCCATTCCTCAACAACTCAAACTCATTAAAAATGGAGGCTCGCAGAAAGTTCCATCTCGCTACTCTGTTGTTTGGCATCATTAAATCTGGGAAGCCAATATATTTATACAATAAACTTACGTGGGCTCAAAGCGTCAATAGGAACCCGATGAGAGCCTGCAAATACATTTTTATGACGCCTAAACATCGTACTAGGGTGTTCCGTGGGTCGTTTAAGTTCGCAGCCACTCGGTGCTGGAATGATCTCCCGCCGCCGATGCGTGATCTGCGGACAATTGGTTCGTTTAAAAAATACCTTAGAAAACACTTACTTACTCTCCAGCTTATATCAACTGTGTAAAATTTACTTATTTCTACTTACAATCTGGGTCTTCACGTCGCGTTGGGGGCGTTGGGGATCGCATCCTGGCACTGCTGTTTATTTGCATTGTTTTGTCACTCCTTATGTTATTCGGCGCTTTGAAATCAACATTTCGGTTGTGTTCAAACGTGAAATTTGGCATTGCATTCGTGGCAAGCGCATGGGATTTTCTTTGGCGACGTGGCGGTCGAGATCGAAACGTCAGAAGAAGACGTACCTTCGTGGACAAAAATGTCAATGTCAAACATGACAGGTGACAGTTTGACTGCGTTCAGTTCAGTGTACAGTCTGTCTCGCCAGCTTTTATTTGTTTATGGCATATACGTCTGTGGTTTATGGTGATTTATTATTAATATTATTTTTATTTTATTTAGGTTTATCAGTTGAACGCACAGACTATACGTCTGTGGTTGAACGATGTTTTTTTATTTTGTATATTTGTTTTTTATTTTTTGTTCTTTGTATAGATAGATAGTGTTTAGTATGTGCATTTTTAATTTATGTACATTTATAAGCATTCAAGATTTTTACAATATTCAGATATCCTTATTTATAACATTTTCTTATTTATTCATTTATGTAATCTTATTGAAATTAGAAACGTCACCTCGTACAGGCCCTGCCAGAATACCAGCGCCGTTGCGATATGACTTTGTCACACCGTAGCGGCATATGCTGAGGTAGGGTCCTGATTGGCTCGTCACACTGTTGTTTTCTGTTAGTAGCATGTACCCTTATGTATTTCACGTCTTTTTTTTTTCTTATTATTCTATATTTTATTTTATTGTGATAGTCAATAAATGTTTTTTCTTTCTTTCTTTCTTTCAATTAGTGTGACAGACCTTATTCTGTTACAAGACACACTCCATAACTTCTCTGATAATAATGATCAACTTACCTATTCACATGATCTAAATGTGGTTATTGCATATGACAATTTAGACACAATCACTTATCACTGCTAGTTGTAAAGTTGTTGGTGAGGGTGCGACAATCAAACAAGGAGTTCAAACAATGACTGCTTTATTCATGCATCGCACATACCACTTTAGTTATCAAAGTACCCTCTTAACATTTATCAAAGGACTTACAACTACCTGACATCTTCCTTTCAACAAACAAACAAACAAAAATCCTATCACATTCAATAAGTGCTTTAACGATGCAAAATAAAAATAATTAAATTATTAACATAACGCTTTTAATAGGATTCAATCAATATTATGCTACACATAACTTTATTTAAAACATTATACCTATTACCCTAATAAATAATTAAATTTAAAATTGTCACGTATTTACATTATATTATTGTATTAGGTTTGTTTTACTGTTACAGTTATTCATTTTACAATTACAATTTGAAAATACTATAAATTATCATAAGTATAATTACATTTCATATATCATTAAATTCCTTGTTTACATTATTACATTTCTATCCAACCAATAATACAATAATTGACTACTCTTTTGGGGGTCAAAGTTGCTCGCGTCCGTAGATTTACCCTTGAGACCCTACACGTGATCCCTGGGTGGTGCTAAATGAGTGACACTGACTGAGTGGTAGAGCCACGCTGCGTTGCAGCACGCATTGGGCCGGCTCGCCCGGCGTAATACCACCCTCTCATGAATATTCGGCGTGAAATAATGGCACTTGGTGCTGTTGTGTTTCGTCCGACCAGTGAGGGTTCCGGAGGCCCCTCTCCCCCACCCCCCTCCTCCCATTCCTATTCCTTCCTTAAACCTATTCCTCCCTTTAAGGCCGGCAACGCGCCTGCGATTCCTCTGGTTTTGCGTGTGCATGGACGGCGGTGATTACTCTCCATCAGGTGACCCGCCTGCTCGTTTGCCTCCCTCTTTTATAAAAAAAAAACTCAAATATAATTAAAAATTTCTATAATTTATTATCATTATTCGTAATTCATCAATAAATTCCTTGATTGCATTATTTATTACATTTATAAACAACCAATAAAATATTACTATACTAGTTCAATCAACAACATTAACATAATTATTATTACCTTTCTATCGTTATGTATACAATTTTAAATATTAACATGCTAGGCTTTCTTCATCACGAATAACGCCATCTATTCGGCGGCCTCACTGTCCTGCCGGAACGAGTTACATAATTAGTCATTTGTACAATGTTATTGTTTACGTTTTGGGAATCGGATAATGTCATCGTACTCCAAGCTGTAGTGATCAGGCGCGGGCGTGTCGTGCTTAAGCCGCGAGTCTATAATAATATGCCTACGGTTCCTAACAGTTCTCATTCCATTTAGTAACACAATTTCATATGACCTATTTTGTGGTATTCTAGAAATAGTTCCTGATATCCACTTTTTCTTATCTCTGTGTAAATTTTTAACCTTATGGCCTACCGATAAATAACCTAAGTTATGTGTATTTCTATTACAGTAAAACTTTTGCTTATTTTTCCTATTAATTAAGTTACTCTTAACATTTGTCTTTAACATGCTAGGCTATCTTCATCACGAATAACGCCATCTATTCGGCGACCTCACTGTCCTGCCGGAACGAGTTACATAATTAGGCATTTGTACAATGTTATTGTTTACTTGTTGGGAATCAGAGGAACAGGTAATAATGTCATCGTACTCCAAGCTGTAGTGATCAGGCGCGGGCGTGTCGTGCTTAAGCCGCGAGTCTATAATAATATGCCTACGGTTCCTAACAGTTATCATTCCATTTAGTAACACAATTTCATATGACCTATTTTGTGGTATTCTAGAAATAGTTCCTAATATCCACCTTTTCTTATCTCTGTGTAAAATTTTAACCTTTTGGCCTACCGATAAATAACCTAAGTTAAGTGTATTTCTATTATAGTAAAACTTTTGCTTATTTTGCCTATTAATTAAGTTACTCTTAACATTTGTCTGTACCCTAGGCTTTAACAACTTTGGACATATTGGAATCAAAGTTCTTAATTTTCGACTCTGTAATAGTTCCGCGGGAGAAGCTAACTGATTACTCAACGGTGTATTAAGACATTCTTACAGTGCGAGCCTATAATCAGTGCCGTCTTCTTTAGACTTTAATATTATGTTTTTTACCGTTTGTATCATTCTTTCCACCTTTCCGTTGGACTGTGGATAATAAGGCGACGATGTTACGTGCGTAAATTGCCATTCGTTGGCATAATTTTTAAATAACCTGGATGAAAACTGTGCTCCACAGTCCGACATTACGACAGAGGGTATGCCCTGACGACTAAAAATGTTCTTTATACATGATATTACATAGTCAGATGTAGTACTACGTTACTCGACTATCTCAAAAAACTTACTATAATAATCCACAAGAAGCAAGTAATCGAACCCCTTTAATTGAAATAAATCTACGCCCACTTTAGCCCAGGGCCGTTCTGGAATGCTATGAGGCTGCAACTCTTCCTTTACATTCATTTTCCTATGTGTTAAACAAATCTTACAATTTGCTATCATATTAGTTAGATCTTGATTAATGTTAGGCCAAAATATTGCTTCCCTAGCTCTCAGTTTACACTTCTCCAACCCCATATGCCCGATATGTACAGTCATGAGCAAAAATATGTAAACAATTGTAACTCTTAACACAACGGAATAAGAGTCAAAGTGTATACATATTGGTGCTCGTGACTATACTTTATTTAACATTTCCTTTCTCAGTACCTTAGGAATAACCACCCTATTATTATTCCAAACTAATCCATGCATAAAAGTAAAATTCTCCTTAATAGTCCAATACGGCATTACTTACAGCCACAACTTTATTTTTATCTAACGGCCAACCACCTAAAATATATTTTTTTTAATGTTTAAACTCCTCATCCGTTTTAGTGTGTTTTTGAAGCATTACAAAATGTTCATCTGATATATACTTAGAAGTAGCGGGCATCGAATCCCGCATCACGGCGGCGCATACATCGTAGTGAACGCTCGCACCCCCGTCTGCGTCCGCGCAACACGAATGAGTCACCGCCTCGCTTGGTTCGTAGGCGCGAGACAGTGCGTCCGCAATGTATAAATATTTACCTGGTTTGTATATCAATTCGAATGAATAGCGTTGCAACCTTAATAACATTCTTTGTAATCTTAATGGCGAATCAACTATGGGCTTTTTAAATATGCTAATTAACGGCTTATGATCTGTTTCTACAGTGATATCTGAGCGACCGTATATGTATGCGTGAAAACGCTCACAAGCAAAAAGACACACGTATAGTTCCTTCTCAATTTGCGCGTATCTTTGTTCCGTTTTCGTTAGCGACTTCGAAGCATAACAAACCGGTTTACTGTTTGCATTAGACACGCGCCTAGTCCACTTTTACTAGCAGACTGAGATAATAATCGGTGTTTTCATACAGACTGACTCAAACCGATTCAATGTTGCAATGTAATAAGCATTGATTGAGTACTTGTTTTCAATGACCGAGACAATTATAATTTCAAAGACAAAACCCGTCAAGCACTACTAAAATAATCAATGATTACACATTCAATGTAATTAAATTTAATTGCAACCTACTAAATGTAATTAACTAATTATAAGCTATTCAGGTGGATATATTTATGTTTACCTACCTACCCGAGCTACAGTGAAACGATTAAGCCGGCCACTTCTAGAGGCAACCGAACCGCACAAAACAGTTTCAAGCAACCGGCTGCCGTGTCGTTTTAATTGAATCTAGTAAGTAAGTAAGTAAAATATTTATTTAGCTACAACATTATTAAAAAAATTACATACATGAAGAAAAAAATAAAAAAGTAAAATGACAGTAAAAATAAAAATAAAAAATAACAATTAAAACGATAAAGTTTCGCCGAAAAGACTAACCAGCTCAGCTATTGTTGCAGCTACGTTGTTGCAGCCACAACGCTGATTTTCAGCTGGGCCTTGAAATAGGGGCGACGTCATTAGTTACTGTTCTGAGCGTCAGTCACAAAAAGAAAATATCATATTAAAATTAGAAACGTACCTAACAAACAAGCAAAAACAATAACAAAACATTCCTACTAAATAAAACAAACTTAAATTAAACTTAATTTAAATTAATAACATCGACCTAGTTTAAGACAAATAAAATAAAAAATATTTATTTATTTATATTCCAAAAAACTTACAATATCTTTACAGGCAAAACTTAACCTAATACGATAATGTAACTACTATATCTATACATTCATCAACCTATATAACCTAACCTACTTACTTATTATAACTTATTATATACAAAGCCTTCTTTGTGAACTCACTCAAAGAACATGATAATATGTCCACTCGCTCCGCTATCTCGTTAATAGTGCGCATGGCGCGCGTAAGCGGCGCCTCTGCCAGCAAGTTTGTGCTTGCTCGCGGCAGCGCTAACAGCAGCGGCGCGCGCCGCCGCTCCGTATACCGGTTCGGCACGCTGAACCGAATATGCTGAAGGAACCTCGCATTGTGCACTTGCCCCCTCAATATTTTGTGGATATAACTAACCAGCGCAAAGTCCCTTCTGACCCTCAGCTCACTATATCCCACCATCCCCAGCACAAATAAATTAGGATATCTCAGCGGATAAAATGGATAGACCCCATATAATTTCATGTACAGATACCGAACAAATTTGTTCTGAACTCTTTCCAACATGAGCTGATACTTCGTTTCATGAGGTGCCCAAACAATGGCATAACACTCTAGCTGACTCCTGACTAATGCGTTATATAAAGCGATAATCGCTGTGATGTTAGTAAAACCGTGGGCTCTGCGTAATATAAAACCTAAATTGCGATATGCTTTCTTACAGATACTATTTATATGATCGCTAAATGATAGTCCGGTATTCAGCCGTACGCCCAGATCACTGACCTCTGTTACTCTTTTCGCAGTTACACCCCCAACCTCATAGTTATGCCTTATAACATTACGCGCGCGAGACAGAGTTATAACTCCACATTTAGAGGTGTTGAACTGCAATCGGTTGCAAACACTCTAAGCCACCACTCTGTCTATGTCCTTCTGCAACCTCTCGTAGTCCTCTGAACTTTCGACAGGCAGATACAGCTTGAGGTCGTCCACAAATAATAGGCACTTAGACTCCTTTACCACGCTCGGCAGATCGTTAATCATCATCCCCCAGATCTTGTGAAATACGGCTCCGATACGTACCCAGCGTACTCAACATACTGCTGTCTATCTCCCATGTAACTGGCAAACAGATGCAGAAGGTGCGGGGTGAAACCGATACCCGCTATTTTTTTAAGTAACACGTCATTGTCGACTAGGTCGAAAGCCTTTTGGAAATCGAAATAAACGACGTCTACCTGCACCCCCCTATCCACCTCTGGCACCACGTCCGCCATGAAGTTGAGAAGGTTGAAAGTGGTGCTGCGTGCCGCGCGGAACCCGTGCTGCTCGTCAGCCAGCTGTGCGCTCACCTGCACGTATAGACACTTATGTATGGCCGACTCTAGTACCTTTGCCGGTGTCGATAACACTGCCATAGGCCTGTACCCTTCTACACTACTCGACGCACGCATCTTCGGAACCGGGACGACCCGTGGCATCTTCCACCGTTCCGGAAATACCGCTGATCCTAAACATAAATTAAATAAATGCAACAGGGGCGCGGCCAGCCCCACTCTACAGTCCCTGAACACGAAAGGTGGTATACCATCCGGCCCCGAGGAAGTCTTCGGCTTGAGCCGGCGCAGCGCAGCGGTCACATCATCGAGCTCCAGGCAGTCAATGTGCACGCGGGCAGACGCATTGCTGTCGCCCGCCTGCGCCACACTAGTGCTTACGTCCAACCGGGCCTTTTCTGTGTTATATACCGACTGGAAGTACCTAGCGAATTCCATAGCGCATTGATCTGCATTTAAAACCAACCCATCCTTTACGATACTTTGCGGACTTCTACTACCTCTTTTATCTTTTATGTAATCCCAAAAAGCTTTAAGTTCCTTCAGTAAGTGACTTTGAACACGGTGGCTATATTGCCTATGAGCGAGTTTTATCATAGTTTTTACTGTAGCCCTGTACTTCGAAAAAGCCCGATAGTCTTCACCCAATCCGGTCGATTTATATTTTTTGTGAAACTTTGCCTTCAATCTAATATTACGAATAATATCACCAGTGTACCAGGCCGGATATGTAAATTTTGACGACACTTTCTTTTGTTTTTTCTGCGGGACACAAGTATTAATTACTGAATTTAATGTACCGTAAAAATAATCTAAACTCGCCTCTAAATCTAAATCAGTAATTGAAGTCCAATCTATACCTGCAATAGCTGAATACAGCACCGGGAAATCGGCCTTATGAAAGTTCCATCGCTTCGGTGTGCACTGCAAGTCGGCGGGGCAGGGGCAGGGGAGCGGGACGGGGCGGTCGCCGCGCAGCGCAGGGCACAGCGCGGGCCTCACGCGCACGCTGAGCGCGGGGTGGTTTGGGTCGAGGCGCACTAGCGGCGTCGCCGCGCCCACACTCACGCTGTCCTCGTCCCACGTACTTAACACTAAATCTAAACAACGGCCACTAGAATTTTCTACTCGGTTGCTCTGAGTGAATCCACAATACGTTTGAAAGTACTCGAAATAATTATTCACAGCTACAGAACCAGAATATAGATTAAAATCACCTAAGACTAATACGGCACTATAATTATTACAATATTGTTCTATTATCCTAAACATTAACATATAATCAGTCTCACTACTATTCGGCGGAATATAAATTACACAACACAAAAATATAAATCTCTGCCGTAAATAAACAGTTGCACTGACTAGTACGAACACCTGATTATCCAAGATGACGTCACCCGGGATCGCCACTCGTCGCAGCTCCATACGCGGTGTGGCCACTAAACATGCGCCTCCTTGCTTCCGCCCATCCGCGCGATCACATCGTATTATTGTGTATCCAAAGGGTACTAATTCGGCATCTTCAATCGAGTCATTGCAACCCGTTTTCGTAATGGCATATAAATCCGCCTCGGATAGTGACACACCTTCGTAAAAGTCCTCTAATTTGGTCCGCAGTCCCCTAACATTCTGATAAAAGATTTCGACAGATGTATAATGAACTTTTTGACTTATTGGTTGTCTTACGAATTTACACCCACTCGCAGAATTCAATATTTAGTGGCCATTTTTCTGGTTGACATAATAAATCATATTGACTCTTTGGCACTCCTATAATAAAAGACGCGTAATCTCTTTCCGTTTTATGCTTTATTCTATCTACCTTCAAAGCTACGTCTTGACCGCATATGTTTCTTACATGTTTTTCTATATTTTCTGTCGTAGTTTCCTTCCTAAGCCGCCAGACATGTAAATTTTTTTTACGCTTCGTACCTTGAATTTCGGACGAAGAAGTAATGTTATCACCTCTTCTTACTTGACTATTTGGATACCTATTTTTTCTAGGAACTATCGTCCACTTTTCATTTCTTTCATTTTCCTCATTAACATGACTATTCTGTTTGTCCATCTGCTCATTATTTATATTGCCTGCTTGCTGCTCATAAATAGGTAGGCTCGCTGGTTTTGTGGCCATAACTTGAGACGCCGGAACTGCAGCGTTATTATGGCTCAGTTTCGCTTGCTTTAGACTACGTTTTGTCACATTCGCGAATGATTTTTCTGGTTCCAATGACCTTTGAGGTTTTTCATCTTCATTTTCGGCCCTTAAGCGTGCCTCCAAGCGTTCGTTTACGCCTCTTAATTCTTTAACTGTAATTTCTAATACTAGATGTATTGTTGTTGGCTTTTTCTCGCACTACCGCCAACATGTTTCGCAGTTTTAATACCTCAGTTTCCGTAATAATAAACCTATTTTTAAACCTTTCATACTCTACTGTTTGCTCCTTTATCTTCGTCCTCATTTCCAACCGAAACTCTCTTATCTCCTCCAGTATTTTCATCTCGTCATCATTTGTTTGTAACTCTTTGTCACGACACCGACTTCCACGCTCAACATTTACAAAGCTGCTGAGAGTAAACGTTTTATTAATCATTGTATTTCCACGAACTGGTGTATCTGAATTGCCACACTTTGGAATGACTCGTACACATTCTGAGCACAGCCAATTATCCTTATATTCTTGAGTAAAAACTTCAAATGATTTTTCCGTAATTGCAAGACACTTTAAATGATACAGTTTCTTGCAGTTTTCTTGCGAACACTCCATATTATATGATATATCATTATCACCGAGTCACATCTATTACACTTATTACTCATTTTTGTTACGATAAGCTAGGTAGGTACTTAACCGCTCCGTTCACTTTGCGCACGTCCGCTCACGAGCGCGACTCGCGACCGAAAAAAATGCATCTACGTTAAAAAAAAATGAATGAAACATTTATGTGCCTGTATGCCTTATATCTCTTTGCCTAATATACAGGGATAACAAACAAGGAATTAAAAGAAAAAAAAAGTAAAAGTGACAGAATCGAAAACGAACGAAAAAACGAGACGAACAAACAAACCAAAAAAAACAACAAGACAAGAGACAAGCATTATAGGTATTTTACAATAATTTATCGCCTGTGATTCGCAATTCGCATAAATTTGGCGAATTTTTCATGGACGATATACATACCCACAAAAATATTTACAAACTCAAATACAAATATATACCCGGATGGTATCACTGGACTGGCCATGGCTTTTGTAATTAGATTGCCTCGTCATCGGTGCTGGGACGCGGGCTCCCCCAATCTACGCAATTCGGATTGTGCAGAACTTGATGGTAGGTGTAGTAGTGCTCTTTGAATTGCCATAAGATGATCTTTTAATCGTGTCTTAAATGTAACCATTGTTTGTAGGTCACGTATCGGCGGGGGCAGGTCGTTCCAGTACCGAGTAGCAGCAAATCGGAAAGAGCCCCGGAAAGCCACCGTGCGATGTTTTGCAGTTGTGAAAGTATGCGCACAGGATCTCCTTGGATATCTACTGCTATCATTATTATTAGCCCATATCAGCTTATCGTGAAGATAGCGCGGCTTTCCCGTCTTAATGACCCCAAACAAAAGAACAGCAAGATGAACTCTTCTGCGTGCCTCCATTTTGATGAGGTTTCCCGCATTTAAATAAGAAGTGACATGTGATCGCGGTGGTACATGAAAGCAGAAGCGCGCCACCGCATTCTGCACTCGCTGTATAAGCTTAGCTGACCTAGATAGAATGCAGGGTCCGTACACAGCGTCACAGTAATTAAATAAAGACAAAACAAGGGACACGCATAGTGTAATCCTTAACTTTTCACTAAGGTATGGTCTTACTTTATATAACAACTTAAGTCCATAGAAACAATTGCGTGCAGTGTTTGCAACATGGTGTTCAAAATTAAGGCAGCTGTCAAAAATCAATCCCAAATTCTTAGCCTTGTCGGTGCGCTCAATTGGCTCGCCATTGATCTGTATATTTAAAGCAAATTTCGACATGTTCTTTTTAGAACCAATTAAAAGAAGCTTTGACTTCTTTGGGTTTAGGACCAGGCAGCGTCCTACGCGTCTGCTACCATATGAATCAGACAACCCTGGGCCTTCTGAGGCCTCCGGGGTCTGAAGCTGGCTGCGATACGCAGCGCTTAATTTTAACTTAACTTAAAGACTACCTTACGCTAGGTACTTACCGACTTATCCGATGGTTAGCCCGCCTTGCAACCTTAGAAGAGGACAGGGGGGGGGGGGGGAGGAAACAGGATGGTTGCAGCCCAGCTGCCGTGTCTTGAATCCTGGCCGCTGGCAGCGTTGCCACGCCGGCCGACTCCAAGAGGCTCTCCAGATCACACCGTCCCACTCGCCGAGCAGTCGCCCCCTCCACGTTATCACCGGGAATCGGTTCCCACTAGCTCACCACGCGAGGCTAACAGTGCCTGCCAAACGCGAGGTAATGTTCAGAATTGGCGCTGCCGACAGCGTTCGTCCGTCCGATTAATTAAACACCGCAGCCCCCGATGGCTGTTTACTAGGTAGATTATTAAGATTTAAACCGATTTACTGTTAATTCACAATATCTCGCGCCGATGCGTACTGAGTTTTCCCAACTGAATACATCGAATTCTCAATAAATGCGAGCGCGGGTCCTACCGTCAGGACTACTTATGCAAACAATCCTCGCGGGGTTTACTAACCGATTTTTGAAGATGTGACGCTGTTCCACCGGTAGAATCCAACTAGCGTTCCGACTCACACCTTGTCGCCATTACACGTTTCCGAAAAACCAAACCATTAATGAATGACAGACAACGAATGTCAATGTCACCTGACGGTTTTTTTTCCTATATGTTTTCTGTATCTTTGTGGCAGGCAAAGTACTACATCCGTACTGCCATTGGTTTCGAACGCCATTAAAAATAAAAATAAAATAATAAAAATTAAATTAATTTTTTTTTGCCATTTTGTAGCTAAACTAAATACCCTAGGCTTAATTTTTTCCTTTTTTTGAAGTCTGTTTTTTTCGAAATATAATTACAATTTAATAAACAAACACCCCCAAAAAACCCACGTTGTATAATTCAAAGAACTTATTAATTAAGTTTATTGATTAACTAAATATATATTTTGAGTTTGAAGAGTTTAAAAAGTAGAGGGAAAGCCGTGTTTTCTTCTCGATAAGTAGCTATGGACTAATAAAACAGCGGGTATCCTAAGAGAGCCTGTATGCACACTTTAACATCTGCAAAACATTGCACGGAATGACGGAAAGGCATTTCGGGAATTCAGGGCTTTTCCGATTTGCTGCTACTCGGTGCTGGGGGCGGATTGTCTAACTTCAATTTAAGTAATTTTCTATAGGACAGTGCTATCTTTGCATGTCAACAAATTAATGTACAAATGTATTCCAAGACTCTCCTACAGATGGCATTAAAAGTTAATTTTTTGACAAAAATGGACAGTGGCGACTTTGCTTCTATACCCCTCCCTCGTGGAAGTATTTCTTGACCGCTACGCGACACAATTAAACAATGTAAACAATGTTGTTTTTACAAGTTTATTCGTTGTTATGGTTGATGGTGTAAATAATAAGTCACAAGGAACACATTTTTTAATTGAACGTTGTTTAAATATATGTTTTATATTTTAGTGTTTTATTAACGCTTAAATATACTTAAGTAAAATTTTAAACACTGAAAAAAGACGACAACCTCAGGCGGGAATCGAACCACGCACCTTCCGCATTCCGGGCGGCTGCCTTAACCACTTGGCTACCGAGGTCTGGCTTTCAACCGTCGAAATTTGTCAGTGCTTGATGCTTATGTTTTTAGTCAACATTGCTTCATCAAATCTTAGAAGTTTTCACCTCTGAGATCCGAAAGAAATATTTTTACAAATATTTGAACATTCGGTTAAGATGAAGCTGCGTTTATAGATTCATGTTTTATATTTTAGCGTTTTATTAACGCTTAAATATACTTAAGTAAAATTTAAAACACTGAAAAAAGACGACAACCTCAGGCGGGAATCGAACCACGCACCTTCCGCATTCCAGGCGGCTGCCTTAATCACTTGGCTACCGAGGTCTGGCTTTCAACCGTCGAAATTTGTCAGTGCTTGATGCTTATGTTTTTAGTCAACATTGCTTCATCAAATCTTAGAAGTTTTCACCTCTGAGATCCGAAAGAAATATTTTTACAAATATTTAAACATTCGGTTAAGATGAAGCTGCGTTAAAAGATTAATGTTTTATATTTTAGCGTTTTATTAACGCTTAAATATACTTAAGTAAAATTTTTTTACACACTGAAAAAAGACGACAACCTCAGGCGGGAATCGAATCACGCACCTTCCGCATTCCGGGCGGCTGCCTTAACCACTTGGCTACCGAGGTCTGGCTTTCAACCGTCGAAATTTGTCAGTGCTTGATGCTTATGTTTTTAGTCAACATTGCTTCATCAAATCTTAGAAGTTTTCACCTCTGAGATCCGAAAGGTGCGTGGTTCGATTCCCGCCTGAGGTTGTCGTCTTTTTTCAGTGTTTAAAATTTTACCTAAGTAAAAAAATATAAGTAAATGGTGTCGATGTAAGATATGCATAAGTAGTCTTTTAATTTTTTTTATTTTAGGCATTTCTGTCTAATGTTTACTTACACAACATTTATTTGCAAAATTTTGCCCTGCCCTTATCATCATCATCATGTCCTCCTCACCGTATCCGGCGACGGCGACTTTTTCAGTTAAAGCTGGTCTTTGTGATATGCTCGGATGTGACTTGCGAAGCCAAACTTCGTCCTAAAGAGACGATCACAAGGCGCACAGTGTAGCTGGCCTGACGAATTAAAGGTGTAGGTATATGTAGGCTTTAGACGAGTCTTTCGTGCTTGACGTTTTGCGTCAAGATCCTTTAAGCGCTCTTTTTCGTAACTATCCACCCTAGAGTGGACGGCATGACGCCATTCTGGTTTACGTCGTGCAAGCTCTTCCCAGTCATCCGTTGGAATATCACAGGCCACAAGATTGCGTTTCAGCACGTCTTTGTAGCGCAGATTTTGCCCTCCTTGTTTGCGCTTTCCACATGACATTTCGAATAGAACACTGCCTTGGGCAATCTACTATCATCCATGCGTACGACGTATCCACTACACCTGAGTTGGTGTTTCATGATGAGGGACGCGATTCCAGGTACTCCTGCCCGACGCAGAACTTCTGTGTTTGGAACATGATCTTGCCATTTAATTCGCAGTATGAACCTCAAACATTTTAGATAGAAGGTATCCAACTGCTTAATATCTGCCTTGTAGCAGCACCAGGTCTCCGTAGCATAAAGTAAGGCATGCAGGACGATTGCTCTATATACCATAGACTTGGTTTACAATTTGATATCATGTGAGTTCCAGACACGAGCCCTGAGCCTGCCAAAGGCCGTTGCAGTGATTGCGCAGGTATTTCCGATGCCAGGGTGTTATCTTTCCTCAGGCGAGTTCCCAGGTATTTAAAATGGTCTACTTGTGCTAGTGCAGTGCCATTCAAGCTTATATTAGATGTACCAATGCCACTACCTCTCGGAGGTTGTTTTAACACCTTGGTTTTACTAGTGCTTATAACTAGACCAAATCTGAGGCATGCCATTTGTTAGAAGTCAACATAGATCTGTAGAGACTCAAGAGAATCAGCCATAAGGCAAACGTCATCAGCATACAGAATGTCCATTACTGGGAGCTTGGTAACCCGCCGTTTCGTTCGAAAGCGTGAGAGGTCAAAAACACTTCTATCAGTTCTGGAATTAATACCGATGATATCACTGCAAGACTTGGCCGCATCCAGCATTACAGAGGCAAAGTTTAAGGAGAATAAAGTAGGAGCTAAGAAACAACCCTGCTTCACGCCGTTTGTTATCGGGAATCGGTCTGATAAGTCATTTTCATGTCGAACTCTCGCCATCATGCCATCGTGGAATTGCCAAATCAAGTTTAATAACTTATCAGGACAACCAGTTTTTTTTAGCACGATCCACAAGGCTTCACGCGGTACCCTATCGAAGGCCTTTTCTAAATCAACGAAGCACATGTAGAGCGGCTGGTGTTGTTCCAGGCTCTTTTCTTGGATTTGTTTTAAAACAAATATTGCATCCACTGTGCCTCTACCGGCACGGAAACCACAATGTTTTTCGGGAAGGATGGTTTCCGCGTGTCGGGATAATCGGGTGTTAATAATATGGGCTAATATCTTCCCAGCTGCTGAGAGAAGAGAAATGCCTCTGTACCGATCCACAATCAGCTATGTCGCCTTTGCCCTTGTACAGTTTACATATGGAGGCATCTTTCCAATCTTGCGGGATGACTTCGCATTCCCATATTTTTAGGATTAGATCGAATAACCTTTCGTTTATGTGTGGGCCGCCGTATTTGTATATTTCGGACTGTATGCTATCTATCCCAGGTGTTTCACTATTTTCCATCCTCCTCAGCGCAACAACAAACTCACCAGAAGATGGAGGGTCCGCCAGATCTTTCATGGTTGGTAGATTTGGTAGCGATTCTATGTACAACAAGTCGGTAGTCTGAGTACTAGAATTTAGGACATCATGAAAATGTTCTGCCCAACGAGCTATTACATCTTTCTGTTCGGTTAGCCGTTGAGTCTTATCCTTGTTGTATATAAGTGCAGTCCTTTTAGTTTGCGGGCCAAAAACAGTATTTAGGCTCTTAAAAAATGTACCAGATTAGTTAGTATCAGCGTAGTGATGAATTTCTTTGGCTTTTTCCACTCACCACTTGTCCTTGAGTGCGCGTGTTTTCAGTTTAAGTTCGTAATGAGGTTTTCTTCGTGCCGAGACATCAGTTGAGAGAAGTGTACGTCTGTGATCCTCAACAAGCTTTCGGATTTCCAGTTCTGAATCGTCGAACCAGTCTTGGTTTTTACGTTCTGGTTTTCGTATGACTTGTGAGGTAGTACTGTAGAGAGTATCCGCGTATAAACGCCATCTCATGTCGATAGACGCATCTTCTGTGGTCTCTGGTAAACTTTTCTGAAAAGCGTTGTCAAGCTCGTCTGCAAGTGAACGGTTTTGTATCAGCTGCTCGCTATCTAATTTTGCCGGGTTTTTATGGGAAGCGCGTCGTGGATGTTTCAATTGTAATCGTAACTTTGATCAAACAAGTGGATGATCAGTCCAGCCTTCGGCACCCCTCATCACTCGGGTGATTAAAACCTCACCAAGATCCCTCTTACGTACTATGACATAATCTAAGAGGTGCCAGTGCTTAGATCTTGGATGCATCCAGGTGGTCTTAATTTTTTCCGGCCGTCGGAAGAAAGTATTTGTGATGGCGAGACCATGTTCAGCGCAGAGAGTCAGGAGATCAAGACCATTAGTATTGCACTTCCCAACCCCGTGCCGCCCGAGTACTCCATCCCAGGCAGCATAGTCCCTGCCGACGCGAGCATTGAAGTCACCCAGCAATATAATCTTGCCAGCAGCAGGTATTTTACTGATCACTTGGTGCAGCTCGTAATAAAACTCTGCCTTTTCTACATCTGGTGATAGCAATGTTTGTGCATAAACGCTAATAAGGTAAATGTGCATCTTAGATGGAACTTGAAATCTTAGCGTAATTACTCGGTCGTTGATGTACTTTGGTAGTTCTTGAAGGTTTTGTGCTAGATTATTTCGTACAGCAAAGCCTACTCCACTAGCTGCTCTTTCGGAGCTTGGCTTTCCGCTCCAGTAATAGGTCTAGCCTCCAAGGTTTTCACAGAGCTCTTCAGAGTCGCTAAGATGAGTTTCACTAATAGCGGCGATATCAATATTGTATTTGGCCAGTGCTCTAGCGATTAGGGCTGTCTTTCTTTCTGAATACAGGTTAGTATCGCTGTCCAGGAGTGTACGTACATTCCAAGTTCCTATAATTAGATTTTTCATTATTTGTTTGTTTTTTCGACCGCATTGAATGGTGAAACATGCGGCCGCGTTTAGCCACATGTTAAGGGTAGGAGACAGACTATGTTTAGGCCACCTTTTCTAGGCCCCTTCCCGGATAGGGGAAAGCAGAGCGCTCCCTAAATAGGGCTGCTTTGTCATCAACTGAGCTGCCGAACCGGTCCCCCGTCTCAATCAGGACACAGAACAACCATCACCAGAAGACCGCCTACGTGCAGATGCCAACTAAGGTTCGGACACACCTATCCTCCCTCCACCATCGGCTTTCCATCGCCGCAAGGCTTGAAAGCTCGTAGCCCAGTGTTAACATGCAAGAGTCATCTGCGCGTGATTATGTTTTAAGTGGACAAACAGTTGAGCCAGTTGAAGCCAGTTGAAACAGTTGGCCCTTATACTCACAGAATCAACTACACGATCGAATACGATACGCGATTCCTTACAGAATTTTAACCGGGTTCGGTTTCCGGTTATGTATTAGTGTTAAAAATATTTAATGCCTTATTTATTAAATCTAAAATCGACGCCATGTTTCCTAAGAAAAGATTTCTCTATCTCTAATAGGTTTTGATTTCCTACTGACCCATTTGGATTGGTCACCCTGTTTATTACTTTTTTATGGTGATTTGTCTTCCGGGACTCTGATGAATCTCTAAGTTCTGAGGATACGACGCAGCCGGCGCCCGAGCCCGTCAACCAGTCAGCGGGCTCAGACAACGGAACTATGCCGGTATGGGAACAAACGAGTGAATGAATAAAATGAATGACTTACTATATAAATGATTGGGTGAAATAGAAATCTATGTAAATAAAAACGAATCGCCAAATGTGTTGCTAAGCGTAAAACTCAAAAACAGCTTGACCAATTTGTTTTTTTTTGTTTTATTTTTTTACGAATAACTGAAATAGTAAAATATTGAAAAAAAAGCCATGACCAGGATTCGAACCTGCACCTTTCTGACATTCCAGGTCAGGTGCACTACCATCTATACTACCGTGGCTCTGCTCAGCCACGTTTTTGAAAGCCGAAGTCGCCTTTATTCAATTTCGGCATCATCAACATTCGTTCCATATAATTTTAACAACATTTTTTATGGAATTGTAATTTGTTAGCAACAAAATTTGCGTTAATTTCTTCGAAATAAATACAATAGGTCTTTACCTATGGAGTTGGAGATTAAACAACCGGCATTATCAGATTTAAATATCTGATTGGCGCACAATTTTATTCGAAAGCCTTGTTAATTTTATTTTAAATTCAGTCATTTATTTTTAGATAGTTTTTTGTTTTGTGAAATTGTGTTTGCTTCTGGCACCATGGATAAACTGAAAATTGGTACAATTTTCGAATGTAACACATATTCGAAAATTGTACGAATACGAATTTCAGTTTTTACGTGGAAAAACCGCTGCGCAAACAACACGAAACATTAACGACGGTACGGACCTAACACTGCTTGCATCAGCATGGTCCATTATTGGTTCAATCGTTTTAAATCAGGAAAGGACATTGTTGAAGTTAGCCTAAGAACCAACACAAACATGACATACATGATAATTCTTAGCTTATTTTTTACGACAGATAACAGTATTTAGATTTTGGCGGACACTTTTAAATAAGTAACCAATAATAAAAAGAACTTTTTGGGCATTAATATTGAGTGTCATTTTTTTATTATGGGTTGAGTATTGAGAGTTCAGTGCATTCAGCCAGTGAATTAAAGGTTTGTGACCAAAATATTTATAATATGTACAAACAAATCTAATAGTATTATGCATGCATGGCTGACTCGATATACTTAGTGCCAAATACCCCAAGCATCATTAGAATACGATACATCGCATTGTATTCCAAACTGTAAACGTTAGTCGACTTAAGACTCTTTTGCGTTTGATGATGAGGAGAATTTTACTAATCTACGGTGCTGTGTCACTCACTGACTGACGTTACTGTAGTCTGCTGTAAACAGTGTTGCCATATATACGGATTTGTCCGTAAAATAATGTCAATGTTCAAACCGGACAATGATTGCACACGGATTTTTATACGGAATTTTCAGGCAAATGCTTTTAATGAGTAATAACTTTTAATAATAGTACCTTCTGCGTAAACTATCGAGTCATAGTTAATTTTCATAGATTTTTACAGAACAAAACCAGCAAACTGCATAGTAAAAACTATGGCTTTGAGGATTACCACTGAGATATTTTCTTGGTCGGCTAATATGAGAATGAGAGCCAGAGAGAGTTAATTGTGTTATTTAGTGTTAGTGCAAGCAAGACGTAAAACACTTTGTTATGAATAATTATTGTGTCTGTCTGACATCCATATTGTTTTAATGTTGTTTTGCCGTTATAAATTATCTTAATACTTTCATTGATATAGTTATATATATAGTTGTAAGTATGTAATACATACATACCTTAGAGTTTCAACCTAGACCTTAAGATAAAATATTTTTGTTTGTATTTTACATCTCTATAACCTGTTTTGTGTATTAAAATAAAATAAAACTTCCCATGCGGATAATTCGGCAGTTATTACGGAAGACTGGCTCTAAGATCTGGCAACACTGGTTGTGCAGTTGACGTTCTTTGGCAAATAAAACAAAACAGTCCAACATCATT
This sequence comes from Scoparia ambigualis, assembly GCA_963921215.1. Classification (NCBI taxonomy): domain Eukaryota; kingdom Metazoa; phylum Arthropoda; class Insecta; order Lepidoptera; family Crambidae; genus Scoparia; species Scoparia ambigualis. The sequence goes on along the minus strand of OY992506.1, from coordinate 2,478,342 downwards.
TTTCAAATTCTCTCAAGAAGTCCGTGCGAGATCTTAGTAAAGTCCCACATCTTTACTGGAACTCAAGAGTTTGGGGGAATATCATTTAGCATTAAACCTTCATATTATCATCACATCACTCATCATTATCATCAGTTTAAGCATAATCAATGAACTCTAATAATACCACGGAAGGACTAGTATCCATGGTCAAGAAAAAAAAGTTGACGTTCTGGACTTCTTGGCGGGAAAGTGAAGCATCATGTCTCATGTCTGCAGTTTTGTTTTATTTTCTATAATTTGTGTTTAGTCTAATATTAATGTGAAATAATGATGGATTATTTAAGTGTTAGTAAACGTGCATGAGTGTTAGCAAATAAAACAAAAGGGTGCAACATCACTTCTCAAATTCTGTAATTAAACGTAACCTCAAGTTTTCCTGATATTTAGGTTCTCAGGAGTGTCCGTCAAAAATCTTTGTTTTTACAGTCACTTACTTTCCTTTTCGAACCTAGAAAAGAATATTTCATAATTGTTGGTTCTTAGGCTAACAATGTATGGGCGCAGAACATTTTGAGTTGAAGAACGTGGCTCGCGGTCGGCCGGTAACCATTGTCGACAACGACGAATTGAAGGCGATAGTGGAAGCGGATCCAACTCAATCTACGGCTGAGCTTGCTGAGAGCCTTGGAGTTAGTGTCAAAACAATATTGAATCACTTGCGGCAATTCGGAAAGATAAAAAGCTAGACAAGTGGGTGCCACACAAACTAAGCGACCAACAGCGAGACTTACGCGTCGAAGCATGCATAGCACTACTGAATCGGCATAGAAACGAGGGAATTCTAAATCGAATGGGCCGGCTCGCCCGGCGTAATACCACCTTTTCACGAATATCCGGCGTGAAATAATGGCACTTGGTACTGTTGTGATTCGTCCGGCCAGTGAGAGTTTCCTTCCTTAACCCTATTCCTTTCTTAAAGGTCGGCAACGCATCTGCGACTCCTCTGGTTTTGCGGGTGCCCATGGGTGTCCAAAATTGTATAGATAATTTGGGCTAGTACTTTGTTTTTTATATTTTAAAATTTTTATACAAATCTCCAATTTCTTATGTAAAGACCTATTTTTAAAGAGCTATTTTTAAGCCCAGGCAATGATAACTTCATTCAAGTAGTTATAGGTACACGTACAAATAATCACGACTATTATCCCCGAAGGGTTAATCAGATACTAGGCAATGAGGACCGCAAAGGCAGTCCTCTACCATAGTCCACTTTTCAGCAAATAGCGACTGCACATTCAGCGTGACAGGTGGTGAGCCCATCGCCGCTCTATGCTGTTGGATAATTAATAATAATAAACTTGGCTAAGTGTGTATTTATGTATGTTATTATCTACGCAGTACCTATGTACGACATTATTTGTGGCTTTTCGATAAAAACGAAAATTTATGGACATATTAATTAATTCATGCTAAAGCAAAAAAATATAAGTAAGAAACCATAGTTAATATTAAATACTTTTTTCAGATAATAGTAAATGTGAAGCAAGGAGCGCTAGAAGGCATAACAGGGGAGCTGTTAGACGGATCAACCTTTTACAGGTTCAGAGGCATTCCGTATGCTGAGCCGCCTGTCGGAAAACTACGATTTAAAGTAATTGAAACATCAGTCACCACTATTATCCCCAAATGGTTTGTCATACTAGGCAAAAGCAGTGCCACAGTCCACGACACACCAAACAACAACTGCACATGTGCGCAGCGTGACAGGTGGTGCCATCCCCGCTTTATTATTAGTCACCTATTACAACCCCCATGGGAAGAAATGGCTTAGTAAGCAGTATTCTTAGCCGCTACCGCACAGCTTAGTTAATGTTTTAATTTATTTTACTCAACCATGTCCTCTTCTATAAAAAGGCAATGACGCTGCTGAAGAGCATGCATGCTACTTCTAATAGGTTAATGACGGTATGATCAATAAATTACTCACCCCATACCTATCACCGGACAAAGCTTTTTAAATATTACTTGAGAGAGCAGGTTTTATATGGCCACCGCGGAGGGGATATTTAAAATAAACTTTACACAAAGTATTTTTAAACGTTAATATATTATAAGTTATTCATAAACCCTAGCAGTGGAGACCTTGTACTGAAAAGAAGCCTCGAAGAACTCGGCAAGGGCTATTTTTATTGTTTCGTACAATAAATTAATAAATTATTAAAATAAAAAAATAAACAGTGAAGTCCCACTGCAGCACAGGCATAATTGAAATCGAGTCAACTTTGTCACCTTATTAAAATAATTAATTATAATTGCCCATCACAGTGTCCATACATTGTAGGTAAAAAATACACTTACTTAGGTATTTTTTTTTACTAAAAAGTGGTGCGTGTTATATTATGTTACTCAAACAGCTGTAATGACAAAATTCACTTTCACAATATTATTTCTTTTAGGATCCTTTGCCACCACAGCCATGGACTGGCATATATGATGCCAAAAAGAATGGGAAAATGTGTACTCAGTTGGATTTAGGTGAACTCAAGTTAATAGATGTACATGAAGACTGCTTGTTTTTAAACGTTTTCACAAAATCTTTAGAACCTAAAGCATTGTTGCCTGTTATGGTTTTCATACACGGCGGGGCATATTTTACTGGATCAGGTAACGAAGATACTCATGGCCCAAGATATCTGGTGCGCCATAATGTAGTACTAGTCACCATTAATTATAGACTCGAGGCTTTAGGATTTCTGTGCCTTGACACACCTGAGGTACCTGGCAACGCTGGAATAAAGGACCAAGTGGCTGCTCTTCGTTGGGTCAAAGAAAATATCGCGCAGTTTGGAGGAGATCCAAATAACGTTCTGTTATTTGGTCAAAGCGCTGGTTCCTCTTCAATCACATTACATTTGCTGTCGCCCATGACTCGTGGACTATTTCAGAAGGCTATAGCGCAGAGTGGTTCGTGTCTTGACAAGTGGTTGACTGGATATGACTTAAGAGACAGAGCGTTCAGACTAGGTAAATATTTGGGAAAAGATACTGATGACGGTGAAGAGTTACTTCAGTTCTTGCGGAGTGTTAATGCAATTGATCTAGTAAATGTTACAAAGTCAGTACTAACATTAGATGAGTCATATAGGTATCCACCAGTGGCTTGGGCTCCGACTGTAGAGAAAAGATTCGAAAACGTTGAATCTTTTCTTACAGAATTACCTATCGATGTACTACTGGCTAACAAAATCAACGAAGTTCCCTTGATGATCGGCTACACTTCAAAAGAAGGTTACTTGTTTCTGAAAAATAGATTAATGAAAATTGAAATGTACAATAAAAACGTGACGTATTTGCTTCCTGCTGACATCGTCCAGAATTTGTCCGCAGAAAACGCGACTGAGTTCGGGGAACGTATAAAACGTTTTTACGTTGGTAATGGAACGTTCGGCAATGAGACGAGTGATGCAGTTACTGATGATCTCTCGGACAGCTATTTCTGGGCCAATATACACCGATTTACGGATTTCTATAAAAACCGACTTGAACCAACGACACCCATTTACATGTATAAGTTCTGCTGCGATACACAATTAAATCAATATAAAGCACGGATTGGCCTTGCAGATAAGAAAGGCGCGGCTCATACTGATGATATCTATTACTTGTTTGAAAGATCAGAAAATAGAGAAATTTATAAAGCTCATGATGAAGCGAAGAAACTAGTAAATATGATGACACTATTATGGACAAATTTTGCAAAAACTGGGTAAGTAAGTACACAATTTACTTTTTTTATTTATTATACACAATCTATGGATGTTTTTATTCTGAGATTTAAAAATTGCTTCTAGAACTTTCTGCCGTACTCAGAGACATAAATTAAATTTTAACAATTAAGTCTCTTGCTCTTTATTTCTCATGTGTAGGACTAAATAGAGTAGGAAATATATTGAAATGTCATTAAAAAATTATTGACGTCTCTGAGTACGGCAGCAAGATACTTAACCTTTAGCTACTTCTTTGTTATTACGTACCCAGGGTACTGAGTGTACTGACGTAGCAGGCTGACTGGTCCACTATTGTAAATAGGTATATTAGCTATTCGCGAGGCCTTTGATTTTAAAATAGTTATTCAGTAGCTGCAATAAGTATAATTAAATAAAAAATATTTTTTTAAACTTTCATTGAATATTTTTAATTTTATTTTTTACGTAACATTTTTGACAAAATATACTAGAAATAAGTCTGTATTTCCTGAGAAATCTGAGAAAAACACAAAACTTATTTGTTTTTTTTATTATTTTTTGATTCTTTATAGGCAAGTACTTGACCGCGATCTCACCTGATGGTCAGTGACGATGCGGCCTAGGATGTAACATACTTGCCCAGATGATGCCTAATCACCTTTATAAACAATAGTTTAATTAATTAATTAATTATGAAACGTGAATGGAATTCTACCACTTGACCGTCCAGTTCATTTAAACGATCTAACTTAAGCCGTCCAGGCTTTCTAGCAGTTGATAGAGGAGTGTACAGAAGATTACCGACCGTGACTGAGCTGAAAAAAGCTTATAACTAATCACAACTACTTAAACTAAGCTAAGCCACCGGTTTCAGAGGTCCCGGGTTCGATTCCCAGCGGGGGGTACATCTTTGTGTGCTCGGTTTGGTTGGTGGTAGGGCTGTTAAGTCCGCCTGGCTAGCTACCACTATCTTATCTAAGTCTGTCGCCATAACAACGATGTTTATAGCCATTGTTGTGTTCCGACAGTTTGAGATGAGATAGCCAGTTCCTCAGTGGTTGAGAATTCCGGGTGAAGCGCGCTTCCACCTTCGGCCTTATCGTCACTTAACATCAGGTGAGATGAAGGCCAAGCGTTTACCCGTTGTAAAATTAAAAAAAAACTACCTATCAATACTTAAAATACGTACGGAATGCTTAGAAAACGCAGAATTTTAATAAATTAACAGTTAATTACACAAGCTATAAGAAAATGACAAAATTGAAGATTCCAAGATAAAAAAAGTCGTTAATAAAACAAAAAAATAGCTTCAGCTTGCCTCGTTGTAAAACTAATCTTGGTCGGTGCGCTCCATTATACCGGTGCATGCGTACTTACAACGAAATGGATAATAGCAATGTCGACATCGTTGGAAGGCACGCAATGACGGCAAAGTAAAACTTCGTAGTTTTCTGAACGAATGCTTTTATTAAAGTAAGTGTCAGTTCGTTGGCACAACGGAAGTATATGAAATGTCAATTTGTGTACAATTAATTGTTTACAATGTTTACAATTACGTTACCATCAAAGTGTGCTAAAATTAGGTATACGTTGCTTTCACGTTAATGTAAACGATACATAATCAGTAAAAAGTACTCACTGTCTTTATCAAATTTATGTAAACATAACAATTTCTTTAACATTGGGCGCAATTTGCGAAAATGTAGTATGGGACGTATTATGTCTACTACGTCTGAATTGTCAAGAAATCAATAAAACAAAACTGAAGGTTCAGAATCAATGATTTAATTGATTATCAAAAGATTATTAATTATCAAAACTGTGATTTAACAATATTCAAAATTAAATAATTTTGACATTAAAAATAGTCAAAAAAATCTTTTAAATTTATTTAATAATATTTAAGGAGTTCCTAAGAGTTTCTACTATCGGAACTGGATTTAAATAAAAATGGAAACAATCTAGAGACATATCGTTATTAATTTTAATAAAAAAATACGTAAATACTTACATACATAGATTCACGACTATTATCAAAGAATAACTAATGGCTATTATCCCCAAAGGGTTAGTCAGAGACTAGGCGAAATGAGGGCCGCATAAGCAGTCTTCTGCCATAGCACACGTTTCACCAAATTACAACTGCACATGTGCTCAGCGTGATAGGTGGTGAGCCAATTGCCGCTCTATGCTATTGAATGTATGTACGGTCTTTAATCCGTTAGTCGCCTTTTGCGACACCCAAGGAAAGAGATTGGCTCGCCGATTTCACGGCTACCATCTACCCAAATATTACGGGGCTTTTTTGTCTTATTAGTGTCGTAATGTTAACAACAAAATTCACCTACATAATTATAAATAATGTCTATTTACTATTACATGCAAAATAATAAAAAAACCTTTTTAAAAAACAAGCTTTTGTTTAAATGCGCTAAAAAGAAAAAATAAACTTTTACTATCAACTTATAACGTCATTAAACAATTTCTTTTTAGCGCAATTAAATAAAAGCTAGCTTTTTAAAAAGGTTTTTTTTACTTTGATTTATTTTTAACTTTTACATCTGTTCATCTCACTGAACGTGTTTACAAAATTTATACACGTCCACCAAACCACCACACTCACCACCCATCAAAACGGTCCACCCATTAAGACGATTTAAACTCGAGGCGGTTGTGTCGCTTATTTACTGAGTTCCTATGGCCACCTTCCAAATCCATCATTAGACCCTGGACCATCTAGCACCACAGTACTCGTCAAGATGAATCAAACGAGCCCATACTCGATGGGGTTATGCCATTAAATTACTGAGTTCCTAGGACCACCTTCCAGCTCCATCATCAGATCAGACCCTGGTTACTATTAAAAGACAAACTACTCGTCAATTCAAACGAGCCCAAACTCGATGAAATTATGTTGTTTTATTGCGAAGTTTCTATGGCCACCTTCCAGCTACATCATCAGATCAGCACTATGTCATCATAATATTGCATTGTCACGCGATTCACACATGTATGCAAAATTGCAGCTTAATCGGTAACCGGAAAGTGGATCCAAATTGAGTTGCAAAATTCCACCCGAACAAAGGACATACAAGCTTTTAAAAAAAAAAAAATTAACCAAAATACACTTTTTACCGTTTGTTTACATAATTTTGAAACTGAATTGTGTATACATATTTTTGATATTTAAGCCAACACAGTCTCCACTTCCAAATTATTTCAAAATTGAAATTGTATTTGATATACATAGTGAGTACTTGTTATTGGTTATGTATCGTTTACATTAATGTGAAACCAACGTATACCTAATTTTAGCAATATTTGATGGTTACATAATTTTCAACACATTGTTGTATTTTAAAATGCTATAAGTTTACATATTTTAGAAAATGTGGAAATGTACCTATATATTTATGCTCGTGACTGTATCTTGAACTCCAGATTTGTAGTGACGTTCGTTCTATTCTTTCCATAACCCGAAATTGAAATTCCATTTTTAGCTACGCCAATCTTCATAGGACAGGGTAGTTTGGTATGTGAAGAAAATAATCTCGTGAATTAACATGTAATCGGTAGCTCCAGAATCTAAAAGAAAAGAAACATGATTAGTAGAATTACTTGTTTCGTTTCATAACTCACAATTTGAAATCATAAAAGCAACACTGCCCTCGGTTTCCACGTAATAAACAGCGTTCGCTGTACAGTTAAAATTACTGCTGCTGCTCTCGCGTTACGACAACTTCTTGAAAAAACGGCAGTCGTTTTCATGTGATTTCTACGACCACATGCTTGCAGTACAGTTCCGTAATTTTATGCGTTGAATTGCCTCGATATTGATTTCTTCTTGAAGATTGAAGGTACACATTTTTATTTATCTTGTCCGGTCCATAATTAACTTCTTGTCATTGGTATGCAAAACTTTAAATTCGGTAGGTATTTCGGTCTTAAACTTAACTTCATGATCTAGCAGACAATTTTTTACGAATGCTAGGTTAAGGTGATCCTCTCCTAGCGTTTTCAGCGCCGTGATCACACCGCCATGTTATGAGGGTAGGGTGATTAACAAATGTAATATTTTATCCATTTCGTCAATTATTATCGCTCCAGCGTTAATTAATTATGTAATACTTTAGCAAAACTCGCTAAATGTTGGAATAACTGACACCAGATTGCAATTTTAGGTGTATTAATTGCTTACGTAATGCTAACTGAGTCGCCAAGCCTCTTCTTATATATATATTTAGTAAAGATCTGCCATGATTGATTTAGCCGTGGCTGACCCTTTTGCAAAAATTCAAAAGGGATAGCCCAAAAACTCAACAATCGTACCTTTGGACTCAGCAATCAGGTTCCGTTTCAGCCAATTTTAGTCGAGGCTGTTTGGTATTCCTTCATCACTCACGTACAGCACTGATTATTTAAATATGAATTTACTATTAAAATTGACTTATAAAAATTACTTTTGAAAATTATGGTCCCTGGGCCCAGCTGTTGGCAGGGACGCAGTGACGGTAAAGTAAAACTTCGAAGTGGTCTGAACGAATGCGTTTATTAAAATAAGTGTCGGTCCGTTGGCACAACGGTTTTCTAAGAGAGGTCAATTGCGTGACTATTACAAAAATAGTGAATATTACACAAAGTAATCGTATGGTATATAATCAGTAGATTTAATTTAATAGAGTATTTTCGTATATTCCAACAACATCTTTCATCTTTCTGATCGCGCGTTTAAGCGGTTGTGTGTGTCAAATTTAAATTAATAGTGTTTTTTTATGTTATTGTTTTTATCCAATTCTAATTTAGATTAAGTTAATCTAAATAGTAAATAAGAAAAAAATAATGATGTATTCACCTGCAAAGGCATATCTTTTGGCTAAGTCAGTTTTCAATGTTTATATTTTAAATGTGTAAGGATAACATGTTGTTGGTGTATCTTTTAAAAAAAATATATCATTTTTTATTTCGACATAAAGAAGTTATTATTACTTGGAAGTTACTGTTTAAAATTATAAAGAATCATACTTTTTCGATAGCCTAAACCATTTCGATTGTTTTGATATGCACTAAAGGAAGTACGATGAGTACGAAAAGTAATTATCACATTTCTAAAACAACAAAATCCTTTGCAAAAAAAATGGCGAACTGTCAAAATTGTCAACAATTTTATTTTTTTATTAAAGGTTAGTTAGTTAGAACGAACTTTCACTAACTCACTTTCGTTCGTTAGGAAGCTTAATATCACTGATTTGATTGAGCGTAAGGCGCAGTTGCGAAAGCAGCTGAACCCAGTTAAAAATGGTTAAAAACATTCTCAAACGTTTAAACTATTAGCGCGATAGTGAGACCCATCATTTTATTGAAGCTCTCGAAACAAGGCGGTCAGGTTTGTCAAATCAATATGAAATTCCTCAAACAAAAAGAATCATTAAAATTAGATTCATCAATCTATCCCGTGTCATCAAAAGAGCCAAAGTGACATGGAAGCTTATTGCCAAATACTATACGCAGTATTGTTTGAGGTCCCTCAAATTGTGGGAAGAACTTAGTAATAAGTTTATTACTTAAATATTTTTATACATTAAATCTTTTATTAACGCTTAAATATACATAAGTAAAATTTTTAAACACTGAAAAAAGACGACAAACTCAGGCGGGAATCGAACCACGCACCTTCCGCATTCCGGGCGGCTGCCTTAACCACTGCGCTACCGACGTCTGGTTTTCACCCGTCGAAATTTGTCAGTGCTTGATGCTTATGTTTTCAGTCATAAAAAAAAACTCAAAGCGCGACCTATCTAGCCTTAACTCGTGATCCCTGCGCGCGCGCGTAAACCCTTCGCTCCTGACGGACGTCAAATCGATATCGAGTCAGCGTTGCTAATCGGAATATGAACGCTCGGGTCACACAATAAGTTTCAATTTCGCGTGAAAGTCGTTAGAGACCTTCTTTACGGTAGTACTATTAGTTATTCTGTGCTTGTACCAAGACGAAAAACGAAACAATTTTAAAACACACAAATTTATGCTTATTAATTTTAGACGTTTTTTATGCTTAAGTTTTTATAAAAAAAGGTATTTGAATGATTAAAAATGTCAACCTTATTAGTTAGGTACTAATGTTTTCCAAAACTCATTTCAGCCGTTAATTTATTTTACTTCAATAACTCAGTTATTTCCAATTTCTATTACCTAACACAATATCAATACGATAATTGGAAATCACATTTAATTTTATTCCTTAAAGTGATAACTTAAGTTAACAATTCATTAGCATTTATCATTCTTCACCTTTCATCCCAAAAACGATAAAATACCAATAAGTTTTAGCCGTTTGTGTCGCTAGGGGAGAGACACTTGCCCGCTATTTTTGTCTCGTACCAGGATACGTTTGTTTACACAGAATTCTATCACCACGGCCTATATTTCGGTTCGACGCGATCCTGTTTCGGCGTGCAGTGGTACGGGGGGTAGCGATGCGCGTTTGTCTGGCACAGACTATAGCTCGTTAGATTAGTTGTTAAGTCTTAACTACAAGTTAGTTAACTGTTTTTTTAATTATTATTAGTATTGACGTCAATAAGTGCCTGTAAAGGTTTACATTTAATAAATCATTTGACTTGACTTTGTACAAAGGAGTAGCATTTAGTACCAGCTTTGAATACCTAATGGTATCCGATATAATGCTAAGAATTTATATCGCATTTTATAATGCATTATATCGGAGCCCGTGCCCCTCCGCAAACCTCTCGCAGTAGACAGTAAACGCCGCAATCGATGGACTGAGCAACACTCACTCTACACTCCGTCTATGTGACAACCGATCTGTGTGTTGCTCAGCTCAACGAGCAGCCGGTTGATGTTAAGGTTGAACAGCCTCGGGGATGCCGCCCCACCCTGACTTACGCCACACCTCAGCCGGTATTTATCCGAGAGCGATCCGGCCCATCTCACCTGATTGGTCTGATGGCCATACCAATACTTAACCCGGCGTAAATGAGGTGAGAAATTGTTACACCAACTACGAGGTGGGTATGAGAGATACCCGAAATCTTGATGTAATTTAAAAAAAAATATAATTGTGTATTTAGCATTTTTGATAGATATATGATAACAATGGGATCCATTTAACAAGGTAATAAAAAAGCTGCTTTAAGAACAAAAAGTTTTATTTATTATTAAAATTACTATGTATGTATCTAAATTTTCTATAAAAAATACAAGTTTCAGCAGTTTAAGTAGGTACTTCTCGCATAAAAATCTAACAAAATTGCAACTTCTTTGGTAAATCAACATAACAATAGTATCTTCTAATAATTATAACTAAAAAGTCTTGTGATATCGTGTAACATAGCGCTAAAGTTACACCTACAAATCAGCACAATCTCCGTACACAAAATTCGCGTGTTCCATAGAATTCATAAAAATTCTTGAAGCCGACGTTCATTTTCTTCATAAGACATCTTGATAAATCTAAACTTAATCACAAAATACTATAAAAAAGCATAAATTGCAAACTTACTGTCAACCCAAATATGTGACACCGACTACGAGGTCGGGTGTCACATACCCTTGCAACGTTTGCGCTCGTGTATCTCCAGTCGCCGCCGGAGCAACACTGATTTCGATGCCGCATCTCGCCCCCCGCACCCTTACCTCCAGCTACTGCAACGGCGGGACTCGCATAGCAACAATAACATTTAATAACTTGCGTTTAAAAACTTCGCGGGTATGGCATACCCCACCTCACTCTCCCGATGTTTACGAGCTTACTAGGTACACCCGACACATTCAACTCTTCAAACATGATGTCGTATGACACAAAGTCGAATGCCTTGGACAGGTCCAGGAAGCAGGTATAGACAGGCGTTTTTCTATCTGTATAATACCGGACAGTATGCATAAGCAACAGGACTGCACTTTCTGTAGATAGATTTGCCTGAAAGTCAAATTGTGCACTATGTATGTTTAAAAAATAATAAAAAAAATAAACTTTCCTACACTCACACCAATTGTCAAGCCCAAGAGGAGCTTCGTTATGAAACTCATTAAATGGTTACTACACAACGGATAAACATACTTAAAATACTTAAATACATACTTATTATACATAGAAAACACCCAAACCCGAGACAATTTAGAAAAACAATAGTTTCTAAATTGACCCGACCGGGGATCGAACCCTCAGAGAGATCGGGACCTCAGAGATGGCGACACCATGAAAATCGGTGTACAAACCACTCGACCAAGGAGGTCGTCAAATGTCTATAATTATATTTATAACACATTTGCGCGCGCCAATAGAGCAATGGCTGCTGCAAGAGAGACTGCGTTACGTTACAAACGTTACGTTATAAAAAACGTCAAATATTTGTGTGTAATAATTAATTGTTTCAACCACTTGGCTACCAAGGTCTGGCTTTCAACCGTTGAAATTTGTCTGTGCTTGATGCTTATGTTTTTAGTCAACATTGCTTCATCAAATCTTAGAAGTTTTCACCTCTGATATCCGAAAGAAATATTTTATAAATATTTTAACATTCGGTTAAGATAAAGCTGCGTTTATAGATTAATGTTTTATATTTTAGCATTTTATTAACGCTTAAATATACTTACGCCCGGATTGCGGAAGGTGCGTGGTTCGATTCCCGCCTGAGGTTGTCGTCTTTTTTCAGTGTTTAAAATTTTACTTATGTATATTTAAGCGTTAATAAAACGCCAAAATATAAAACATTAATTAATTGTATCGTTTGTCGTCTTGGTACAAGCACAGAATAACTAATAGTACTACCGTACAGAAGGTTCACTTCCTAATGACTTTTCAAATTTAAATTTATTGTGTGACCTGAGCGTTCATATTCCGATAAGCAACGCTGACTCGATATCGGTTTGATTTCAAGAGCGCAGGGTTTACGCGCGCGCGCAGGGATTACGAGTTAAGGCTAAGTAGGTCGCGCTTTGAGTTTTTTCAAACCATCTGAGACATAGAAAATATTGATTTAAATTTTGGAAAAAAGTATGTATTAGTTAAGGATCTAATCTAGTTAAAGTCACATTCATTTACAAAATCCAATGAACTTCACTCGGTAGAAAAAATCACAAATTTACCCTTTTTTGTAATGTTTTTTCAATATTATGACTAAACTTAATACATAATATTTAATTTTTGTACTCAACCAAAGACACAAATATTTCGCAGATAAATTCGCGGAGTATCCTATAAAGTCTTTACATATAGACAATAAAACCTTTAAGACGCGCGGCTTTGCTGTTATCGCAGCGGCACCCCCTGGTACAAGAGTACAAGAGTACTGGTACAAGGTTCGATTTTCGCCGGAGGTTGTCGTCTTTTTTCAGTTTTTAAAATTTTACTTTATTGCTATTTTAATATTTTTTATAATAACCATTGCCCTTATTATTTTTATCTCCTTCTGGGTGATGTTCTGGTAAGTTAGTGAACGTGAGTGTAAATACATTTGACATTAGTTCCCGAATCTCTTTAGCTCTCGATTTTCTTTTCGTTAATAACATTGGCTGAAGTTCTTCTTCCTAAGCACTAATAGACTTCTTGGAAATTGGACGATTCTGCAATTGGATGTTTCGGCAATTGGACGTTTTGGCAACTAGACGTGACATTCATTAGACGTAATGGCAATCAGACAATTCGGCGATTGGGCATTTTGACTACTGAAGGTTATGTCACTGGACTTTTTGGCAGTTAGATATTTTGGCATTCGGGCGTTTTGGCATTTGGATGTTTTGGCCAATAGATATTTTGGCAACTGGGTATTGTATCTTTGGCCGGTTTTACACTTGGACTAACATACGCCGGAGGCGTCCGCGTCCGCATGAAGCTCTACTAAACTTAATAATTGTTTTTGACGATGTAGCGTGTGAAAATCGAAACATAATTCGAGATTATTTTGCAATGGGGCGTCATAAAAACATAGATTGTTTCTATAAAAATCAAATATATACCAAGATCCCAAAAGAGCTTGTGAGGGATAACTCGGACCTAATTATAATATTCAAGCAAGATGACTTAAACTTAAAACATATTTATGAAGAGCATGTAGGGTCTGATATGTCATGGTCTCAATTTCGTAAAATGTGTTCAACTGTTTGAAATATACCCTTTAGTTACGTTGTAATTAACAAGGATTGTCTAAATACTACTAGGATGATCTAAATGAATTAGTGAAACGATTAAAATTACTATTTGAATCGCGCGATGCAGGCAATGCTGGCTTAGACAATGAGATTATAGCAATCATTGAAGAACTTTTAGAAGCCGGCATAAAAACATGCATCGGGAAAAATCATCAGTGTAATAGCAGTAAACATTCAGATTACAATGAGTATAGATAAATTCCGACATCATGTCCATAAACGTTTAAGATTTTCTAAATTCATTGATACTCTTCACGATACGTTAGTAAAATTGATACTGGGGATTTAGATTTGCAAGCATCAAGATTACAAGGTTTGCTGCCTCCTCAAAAAGACGACGATGCTGTAAATAAAGCCTACTTGGATAAAAAGATTGAAGACTTGAAAAGGAAGATGAAAAAAATTTCTAGCAACGTTCAAGTTTATCTTATTAACTTAAATAAGTTACTTCCCTACTCTATCAAAGTTCTCAGTCCGAGAACTATCTAAAAGGTTTTAAGGCCAGTATGTTTTCCCCAATCTCCTTCTTTGAGGACTCATATCTAGTAGTCATACTTGTTAACAACTCATGCAAACTAGAAAACTTATAATTTAATTTTTGTCGGGTTAGCTTAGCTCTAGGGTCTGTAGCTAAGCTTTGTACTGGTGGGTCAGGTGGCCGCGTTGATGTGTATAGCTGTCCTGTCCATAGAACTTCTCGACCTCTCCCATAACTTTGGACCTGGACGTGACAGTTTTCCCGTTATCGGTTTGCAGCGTCGTCAGTTGGCTCAGCCCAATACCCAAATCGCTTGCGAACACTTTTGAACCTTTGTTATGCACGATGTAGCCTCTTTAATACGGTCGGTATTAAATCGGCGAGTGTCGCTATCGCGAGTCAAAGACTAATTTTGTGTTTAAGTTTAGCCAACATTACTTGTCAAACAGATCTGGAAAACTTACAATATTTAAAGGATGAGTGCACAAGTCTGGCGATACTAAACACTTATCCTTCAATAAAAAAAATATTTCTAAAATTTAACATATCCTTTCTTTTTTACGGATTAACTCGCGTTTAATTTACTATTTACATAGTTTCCATGTGTCAGTCTCCTTGTGACCACGGACCCCGTAAAGGGTTCGAAACGTCAGGATAATATAAAAACTATGTAATAGTAAATTAAACGCGAGTTAATCCGTAAAAAAGTTTTTCATTTCAATGTGTAGTTGCTCGCTTAAACCTCAGAAAACAACATCCTTCCTTACCAAGCTCAGCACCAGTGGAGAGAATTTTTTCACATGGTGGGATGATAATGAGACCTCACAAAAGAAAAAAGAATGATGATGTATTTGAATAACTGGTGTTCTTAAAAAACGTAAAAAATAAAAATGAAGAGAATTGAATTGGACAAAAGGTGTTTGTATTCTGAAAATACCTATTTTGCATTTAGCATTAAATAAACAAAACAAAAATTATTTAGTATTTTGCATTTGAAATAGTATTTCGAAAATTTTATTTGTATTTTGTATTTAAATACATTTCTTTAACTATTTTGTACATCTCTGTTCCTGATGGTTCATATGAACTTTAAGATTTTGCGATTATTTAAATTCAAATATAATAAAATGTAGTTATAATTAACTTGTAATAACACTCACAAGACTAACATTTTCAGTACCAAAAATGTACACTTTGAAAAAAGTGATTCGCTTGGAAAAAAATTGGGTTTTGGTGCGGAAACAATTAAGGCTAATTAATATAAGTGGCGAGCTCAATATCTTTTTAGTATTTTATCTATGTATGTAAATTATTTTGTCACCTTTAATTTACTGTTTAAATCAATCTAAACCTTATTACGAAGCTATTACACACCCTAAAACACAAGAAAATCCTATGGGTCGAAAGTGACCCAGCGGGTCTATGATAATTTTAGTTTTAAATAAATTTGATTATAGTGTTCCTTCTACTACCTTACCTGCTAGCTAATATTTTAGCAGTAAGAGCTATGGTCGTGGGTGATTGGGATAAAGCCAGTACCGTCCGGAGTATTATGTCTATAAAAAAAAGTAAGCGTTTAACCAGATTAAAGCCGTAAGGTTATACCGAAATAAAATTAATAATAATGGGCGCCAGCACCGAAGATTCGGTCCGAATCTGAAGACGACGTTAACAGATAATTTCACAACACTAGTAGAACTCGCAGATCTTCTAAGTTTTACAAGTTTACCAACGCTTGCTGTAGTTGGATTGTAAAAAAAAAGATAAAGGTAGGTAAGGTATAAAACTAAAATTAATATAAAAATGTTTTAAGGAGTAAAAATAAGTTGTTCAAGAATAAAAAAGTTAATGTAAAAAAAAACCGTCTACGCCTGCTTGTCCGCTAGGCGGTGTCAGCTCTCCTTACAGCCGACGCAGGTGGTTGCTGCTGGAGGAAACGGGCCTCACGTCCAGGCTATAGGCACGCGCTCTAAATCCTGGTGACGAGGCGGGCTTCTCAAAGAACGCGCTGTGGCAAGGTTATGTCGCGTGGCGGCAAGGCGGCGACAGGAACTGCGTAATATCAGCACGGAATCCTCAGTAAAATGACTCTCTGCGCGTGCTCCCTGTCAACAATCCCAATAGAATGAATTTGGTTCCGCGACATTATCAGCTGGAAACCTTAAAAATGAATTGCAATCCTAGAAATTTTACCCAAAAAGTTGTAAAATTATGAGCATTAAGTTATGAAAATAAAGTCAAGAAAAACCGTTAAACTTCATATATGACGTTTTCCCAACTTGTCCTGAAACTGAAAGAATTTATTACAAATCAAACTACATGAACTCTAAAAAAAATTTTACGTTTAGCTATGTGAAATCCGTTCTTTGTGATGTTTACGTTAAAAAAATTTAAATAATCACCCTGTCAGGGAAGTTCTCACTTTAATCTCTGGCAACCCCGGAATCTACATTCCATTTTACACAAGCCTCTCGTAATAATTTACATATAATAAAATGATTTATTTTCGGGCTTGTTTGAATTTAATTTAATTACCGAAAGTGGCGCAAAAAGTACGACGGGGTTAAAAAAATTAAAATCTGACACTTGCACTGACATTTACTATTCTTTATTTTTCACAAATTATAAAACACATTTTGGACATTCAGCGTGGATAATTTTACCGCTATTCAACGTACCAAAATCATAGAGTTTTATTTTCAAAATCATCAGTCGATAATTCAAACCCAGCGAGCGTATCGCCGCCATTTCCATGTGCGTAACTCTCCCTCTAAACACATGATTCGACGCTTGGCGGCACTTTTTCAGCAGATAGGTTAGGTAGCTAATCTCTCAAGAACTGGAAGACCACGTTCTGTTTGAAGTGCAGACAATATTCAGCGAGTGCAAGCGAGTTTAGAGGAGAATCAGGAAACATCAACGCGTAGGCGTTCGTCTCAGCTGGGAATCCATAGGAGATCGCTTCAAAGAATATCGAAACAGGATTTAAAAATGTTTCCATATAAAGTGCAATTAGTCCAGGAATAAAAGCCAACTCAACAAATAACTAATTACACCCTATCAAGTGTACAGTCTGGTGCGCAGTTATATCACAAAGAATTATTGGGCCTTATTTTTTTGTAAGACGACGATGGAAACGCTGTTACTGTAAATAGATTGAGATATCGCAATTTAATTGAAAATTTGTAGTGCCCACTCTTGTTGACAGTCCAGAGATGTGGTTCCAATAAGATGGAGCCACAGCGCATACGGCTCGAGCCACAATGACCGCCCTAAGAGATACGCTCGGCGAGCGTTTAATCTCGAGATTTTCAACATTTAACTGGCCCGCTCGTTCCCCAGATTTAAAAGCGCCAGGTTATTTTCTCTAGGGTTATTTAAAAGACAAGGTGTTCATCAATAAACCCAGGACAATCGAGCAGCTAAAGGCTAACATCCGAGCTGAAATACGGTTGCTAACTCTTCATATTCTGAGGAAAGTAGTGAGAAGTGCTCTCGAAAGAGCCCGTCTTTGTGAGGCTGAAAATGGTGGTCATTTATGTGGTGTAATTTTTAAAACCTAACTCAAAAATATCTCCATTAGTGTTTTTTTAATTATCTCATAATAATCAAGATGAATTTAAAAAGAATATAAAGTTGTCACCAATTGCAACCCCGTCGCGACTTTTGCGCCACCCAAAATTATAAAATTAAATATTTATGTATTAAGAAGTTTATACTTAATCCGAACTGTTTTGGCTACTATTTAATTTAAGTTATTACCGCCCGCCACCGCTAGTTGTCGCTACGGTGGCTGTCATATTGTCTTTGGCAATGTGTCAAAACCAAATGTAAACAAACACAGAAATGATCTTATTTTCTTTGAATCTTATTATTGTAAGTCTTGCCAAATCGGATTTCCATAGGTGTATTAATTGAAAACGCAAGAAAAAGGTAGTAATGCGTCAGCCAAAGCTACATGTCTATATTATGAAGAAATAATGGATTCAATTCAAACAAACTACTATGATTATTCATTAACAATGTCTACAGGTAATTGTTATTTTGAATTACTGCGAATCTACTTGTAAATCAGCAAAGGCAAACAGGGACCAGAATTTACAACGTAACAATACACATTATTTGAATGTCATCATCATCACCATCATCAGCCTATAAACGTTCCACTGCTGGGCACAGATCTTCCCTCATGGACAACATCATATGGGGAGACTGGGCCATTGTCCACTACGCTGGCCCAATGCTGTTTGGTGGGTTTTAACGGCTGCCATCTTGCGACAACAACCGGATCAACGGCTTAACGTGCCATAAGAAGCATGGAGGAGCTCGAGATGTCTTGCGACAACAACCGGGCCAACGGCTTAACGTGCCATAAGAAGCATGGAGGAGCTCGAGATGTCTTGCGACAACAACCGGACCAACGCCTTAACGTGCCATAAGAAGCATGGAGGAGCTCGAGATGTCTTGCGACAACAACCGGACCAACGGCTTAACGTGCCATAAGAAGCATGGAGGAGCTCGAGATGTCTTGCGACAACAACCGGACCAACGGCTTAACGTGCCATAAGAAGCATGGAGGAGCTCGAGATGTCTTGCGACAACAACCGGACCAACGGCTTAACGTGCCATAAGAAGCATAGAGGAGCTCGAGATGTTTTAATTTGGGCACTCATTTAGTAACTCGGCTATAGTTTTTATTTTAAAGTAAAAACATACAAATAGAAACTTAAGCAGGTATTAATTTGACATCGCTTACATCGATTTGATCAATGGAAACATACGTCGAAACGAAATCATATTATACCTAATATTTTTTTTCGATTTATTTCATTAATCGATTACAATAAACAATCAGGTAGGCTACTCTTGAAACAGAATTGCATTAAGCAATTTCCAATCACAAATCTAAATAATGTCAAATGGTGCTTTCGTAAGCGATAATAGCGTCACATTGGAATTAAATTGCGTGGAAATTGATTGAACAAATTATTATTCGAGATGGCGCTCCGGAATTATCTTTACTTATCCTAATATCGATACATATTAATCGCATTGGAATTGTATTAATATTGAGTTTGCGTTCGAGAGTAACCCCCCAGGAACGGGCGTAATTAGGTATCGCTAAAGGTGTCATATTGCGACTTCAGACATGCGCACGGCCGCCGGCCGCGCCACCGCGCCGCCTCGAGCCGCAGAGTCACGGTAGTGTATCTTTTCTTTGCCGCATTCGCAAAACAGCAACGTATGTACTGGCCAAATCATACCTACCGGCCTTATATTGTTGTGCAGATGATATTTGATAAATTTTGTTAAATTAAGTAATGTTTTTAGTCGACTGCAATGAAACCTATGGGTATATGTTTTTAACCTGTTGGTAAGTATATTTGAGCTTGATGGCGCAACGGCTAGTGCGTTCCGTTTGGGTCTCTATCGGATCGCCTAATTTTTTGTACGCCTAATTTGCAATGGCACCCAAACGAAAAGCCTAAAATTTTTTCGCCTAATTTCATTCTTCAGAATCGTGTTTGCCCTAATTTCACTTCGCCTAACTTTTTATCGCCACATTTTTTTTTTTTTTATTGGCAACGGGTAAGCGCTTGGCCTTCATCTCACCAGATGGTAAGTGACGATAAGGCCGAAGGTGGAAGCGCGCTTCACCCGGAATCCTCAAGCACCGAGGAACTGGCTATCTTATCTCAAACTGCCGGAACACAACAATGCTCTAAACATCGTTGTTATGGCGACAGACTTAGATAAGATGGTGGTAGCTAGCCAGGCGGACTTAACAGCCCTACCGTCAACCAAACCGAGCACACAAAGATGTACCCCCCGCTGGGAATCGAACCCGGGACCTCTGGGTCTGAAACCGGTAGCTTAGCCACTAGACCACAGAGGCGGTTACAACAACATTGTCATTTACCAAATGCGTCATTTGGCAGAACAATTCGTAATCCCTAAAGTTTACAATTCCTAAATATTAATTCGCACAAAATTAAAAATCATAAAGTACAAAACGCCTACTCATTTTTATAAGGCAAAATAACTTGGCAAAAGAAACTTGTGTTTTTTTCATTTATGTATTAATATTTATTAATCTTAACATAGCAAGCAAACATGCAGCATGCATGCAGACATGCAGCATAACATGCAGCATGCATGCAGACATGCAGCATGCAAGCAGAAACACAGCATGCGTGCAGCATGCATGCAGATATGCAGCATGCGTATAGGCATGCAGCATGTAAGTATGCAAGCACGCATGCAGCATGCGTGCAGGCATGCAGCATGTAAGCGTGCAAGCAGGCATGCAGCATGCAAGCAGGCATGCAGCATCAAGCAGGCATGCAGCATGCAAGCAGGCATGCAGCATGCAAGCAGGCATGCAGCATACAAGCAGGCATGCAAGCAGGCATGCAGCATGCAAGCAGGCATGCAGCATACAAGCAGGCATGCAGCACGCATGCAGGCATGCAGCATGCATGTAGGCATGCAGCATGCATAGTTTCCGTCACGGCTTCGGCGCTGCGGGCTTATATTGCACTCTAGGGTAGGGCAGACAAGACTACGTGGAGTCGGGTTTGCAGCGATTCGCTTCTGTCAATTTATTTTCTCAATAAAATTCTATGCTTTTATTCCAATACATTATTGGCACATTTAATTTTAGATATGCTAAAATTAGAGCTTTTATAAATTTTGCGAAATAATCGTTATGCCAAAATAAAGTTATGCCAATATAGTTTAGGCTATTTTACATTAGACATTCTAAAATTAGGCCTTTCAATTCTTAGGCCAAACTATAATGGTGGCAAAACAATCTTTAGGCGAAACCATAATTGTACGTTTTAAGTTTAGGCCAAAACGGTTTGGCCAAACCATATTAGGACAAACAATTTTAGGCAAACCGAAGGGCACCCGTTCGGTTTGCGTTCGTGCTGTTAAGCAACTTTCGCAATGTCTGGTCACTGGATGGGTGACCGATTAAAAACATCTCGAGCTTTTCTTTCTTCTTTAACGACCTCTGTGGTCGAGTGGTTAGCACGCCGGGTCTGGCGACGTGCCATCTCTGAGGTCCCGGGTTCAATTCTCGGTCGGGTCAATTCAGAGATTTGTGTTTCTAAATTGATTTCGGGTCTGGGTGTTTTGTGTATGTTTATGTATATTTATCCGTTATCTTACCATATTAACGAGTTTCAAAAGAATACTCATCTTGGTATAGGTAATTGGTATGAGCGTTAACAAATTGATTTTTTTTTCTTCCGTTCTTCGGAAGACACGTGAAGCAGTTGGTCTCGGTTGTTGTCGTAAGATGGTACTTGAAAATTCACAAACTCGCATTAGGCCAGCATTTTTAAGTATTATTGTGTAAAGTGTACCTTTTTATAAAATTCATCATCATCATCGCAGCATATGGACGCTTTCTACTGTAGACTGTTATTACGTGGAGTGGATGGAGCATATAGGGAGACATTATGTCTTAAATATATCTCAGACATAGTTTCCTCTATCTCTCAATCGTGATATCGGGCTTTCTAACGATTGAGTTAGTGAAAGTGAAGGTCGCGAGATAAAAGTTCGTTCGAGATATCGGGCGTTACTTAACAAATGAGTGAAGTCCGAACGAGGACCGAACGAAGTGAGTTAGAACGCCTAATATCTCTTTACTAAGGTTGATGTTCACTAGGACACACTAGGACATAGTTTCTGTTACTCTACGCTTAAAACCTCTGAACAATAACTAAAGTTTTTGTTCTGAGCTTAATACAGTAACCATAGAGCCATCTCTAATTTTTTTGCGGAACTACGAACTAGGTGGAATGAGAAACAACCTTAACTATGAACGTTGCCGTGACTATGGCGCTTGGTCAGAAAAAAATAATAATTGGAATGTCGCTGTCTAAAACTGTAAACAATCTTAAAGTTAAGATTATTTTGATGTGCACTTATTTAGGAAATACGATGAGTAGAGTATTTCACTATTTAAGACGCTAGTTCCGTTTGGGGAACTGTCAATTTCATAATGTTTTATGAAATTTTTTTTGCCATTAAATATATTTCTTTTACTTTTATGATTAATTAGTAACCACAGAACCATCTCAAATTTTTTGACGGTCCTACGTACTACGTGCTTTGAGCTATCTGTAACTTAAAAAATTTATGCGCTATCTGTAAGTTAAAATGGGACTGTAATAACCATGGACATTTGAGAGTATAAAATTCTTGAGGACTGTGGTCAACATACACGGTTAAGATTAGAAGATGATTGGTGACTGTAGTTACAGTGAACGTTTGGTGGAGGAGGAGTTGAACTATTGAAAATGGTATGAAAAGGGTCAGTGATTTTGCGAGTTCTAGCGTGTCAAAAAGTCATATTACATTAGGCGCATGAAGAGACGGCGCGAAGACCTACCTGTCATTTCGTTCAAGCAAGCTCTCAGCAAGAAAATTTTTAGACTAGTGCGCTATGACCTCTGATGCTTTAGTACACAATTGACGACGACGTAGAACCGAAGCTAGACGAAATTGAAATGGCTCTTATGTAGGTTAAAAACGGAAAATCCCCTGGTAAGGACGGTGTCAAATCTAGTCAATCTACCAAAACATTTTCAACACCGTTTTCTTTGATATGAGTACTCCGGAGACGCGCCGCCCATGGATACCCGCAAACCCTAATAAATCACAGACGCGTTGCCGGCCTTTAAGAAAGGAATAGGCTCGTTTCTTGAACGTAACGGTCAGTTAAAACGTAACGGTCCGAAAATACCGTCGCCAAGAGCTGGTTCCACAACACTGTAGTTCGAGACCGCCATCCATCAAGGTAATGTAGAAGGAATGACAGTCGTCAGATTGCGTGTAGTGAGGTGAAGAAATCAACAATTCCTCAAAACACTCCCCATGATAAATGTGGTACATTATACAGAGAGACGCAACGTCTCTCCGTAAAGTCAGTGGATCGAGCCGACCTAAAATAACCACGTCGTCGACAATTCGAGCAGCTCTGCGTTGAATGCGATCAAATGGAAGGAGTTGCTACTGGGAAGCTCCAGCCGCAGCCCAAAGATGGGAGTAGTATTCCATACAGGGTCAATTTTAGACTCCCCGCCAAAAGTAAATATGAGGTATAAAAAGTAATAATAAAATATTTGACGTAAAAATAATAAATGTTTTCTATTTTTAAATATAATTTATTGGCTGCTTTTTATATCCTATATTTCTAGGTGCGTGCGCTCACCCTCGCGGTCCAAGCGAACGGAGCGCCATCATTGGTGGAAAGGGGAATAAAAAGCGGTCACGCGCATGCGCTTTAAAAACGAGGCGGCCGCGCGCTAGGTGACAATGATTTTAATTTTCGTAAGAGAGAATTGAGACAAAAATGTGACAAAAAAATATGTTTTTTTATTTGATTATTTGTGGCTGTACTGCTGTTTTAGGATCACGTGAAAAATTTTGGCGGGGGGTCCAAAATTGACCCTGTATGTGGCCTGACCTTTGCTTTATACAGTTGTAAACGGTGGGCCGGCGTGAAATACTGACCCGCTCTATTAAGCACTCCCAGCTTTTTCGAAGCTAATTTAGCTTTACCTTCCAAATGACCACGAAACTGAACGTCACTCGAAATATCAACGCCAAGGATCCAATAATCGGATTGGTATCAAGGGGAGCTCCCTCAAAGTCAGAGGTAAGACGAAGGGATATTTTTTCGCGGTAAATGCGCAAACTTGTGTTTTGGAGGAGTTAAAGTGGACTAGGTTATGTCGGCCCCAATCCGAGACATGACCCAACATGTTCTCGGTGTCTGTCACAAGTTTATTCCGGCTTTCGATGACGCTTTCCAGAGAAATGTTAGCTCGCCCGGTGTAGAGCGTATCCCCGGTACTGTCGTCTGCATAGCAATGAATGCTGTTGTTATGCAGCATGTCATTGATATGCAGAAGAAACAGAGTAGGGGACAACACATACCCCTGCGGGACTCCGGCATTCACGGGCTTCATGTCGGAGCACGAACCGTCGACTGCGACTCTGATGCTACGCCCAGTAAGAAAGCTGGCAACCCATGAACACAATTTCTCAGGAAGCCCGTATGATGGAAGTTTAGAGAGAAGAGCCCTGTGCCATACCATGTCAAAAGCTTTCGCTACGTCTAAGCTAACTGCCAGTGCCTCCCCCTTACTCTCGACTGCCTCCGCCCATCGGTGAGTAAGATACACTAAAAGATCACCAGCCGAACGACCGAGACGAAAACCATACTGGCGATCACTTAGTAGCTGGTTCTCTTCTAGGTACCTTAAGAGCTGGCGGTTTATAATGAACTCCATTACTTTGGAGAGTAAAGAGGGAATAGCTATTGGCCTGAGTTGGACGGATCTGAGCGATCGCCTTTTTTTGGAATCGGGTGGACAAGGGCTGTCTTCCAAGAGCTCGGGACGATGCCAGTGGTGTTAGAGAGCAGGAAAAGGCGCGTTAGAACTGGTGCCATTTCAGGAGCACACGTCCGAAGCACAATGGGTGGAACTGCATCAGGCCCACTCGCCTTATGAATATCAAGGGAAAAAAGAGCCTTACGAACTGACCTTTGCAGGAGCTGAACGTTTGGCATTGTACAAGCGCAATGCGGTATAGTTGGTGGAGACTTTTCCCCATCGTCCAAGGTCGAGTTGGATGCGAAAAGAGAGCCCAAGAGATCGGCTTTCTCCTTTGTAGTATAGGCCAGGCAGTCATCGATCTTGTGCAATGGTGGTAGGGACGGCTGACAAAATTTCCCTAAGATAGCTTTGGCGAGAGACCAAAACGCACGCGTCCCCGAAGGAAGACGCACTAGCCTCTCGCCAATTCTACCTATGAATGATGACTTCGCCTTGGCGATGTCCTTCTTAAAGGATCTGGCGGCAAAGTTGTACTTCTTTCTGAGCGCACTGGTGTTTGGATCCTTTGATGACACCGCATTAGCCCAGGCTTGGTAATGTTGTCGCTTTTGGCGAGACGCCATTTTGCAGCAACGACCAAACCATGGTTGGGACTTGCCGCCAATGGGAACCACAGAGTTTGGAATAAAAAGTTATATTCCCTGCAGTATCACATCAACGACAGAGTCAGCGGCGACATCAGGATCATCCAGCGAGAAGCAAACTCGCCACCACGGGTAGGACGCAAAGAAACTTCGCATCCCATCCCAGTCCTCCGACCCATAATGCCAGACTCGACGGGTAGCCGCTGGTTGCGGTTTTGAAAATTCTGTGAGAAGCACAGTGCTGTGAATCAGACAGTGGTCTGATGAGCCTAGTGGTGCATCAACAGAAACTTGATAGCCGTCTGGGTGCGAGGTCAGCAGAAGGTCTAATAAAGAAGGTGCATGGCCCTCCACATCTGGAACCCGTGTTGGCTCGGTTACCAATTGGGACAGACTGTAGGCCAAAGCGAAGTCATGTACGGCTCTACCCGCGTGGTCAGTTATGCGTGAACCAAGCCATTCGAAGTGGTGGGCATTGAAGTCTCCCAATACCACAACCTCGGCCGAGGGGATCCGTTGGAGAAGGGAGTCTGTCCCTGTTTGGACGGTCTCGATAAGCTGGTCAGTTCCGATGTTACCGCTGTGGGACCTATACAGGCACGCGTAGACGCGAGGATGACGTCTGCAGTCGACGTGTAGCCATAAGATGGAGAGGTCCCTATCTTCAAGGTTGCCAAGGCGACGGGCACACATATCCTCCATGACATAGGCACAAACACCGGCTCGTGGCACAAATGCATGTTCCAGGTTGTATCCCGGGTAGCGCAAGTACGACATGTCAGGAAGGGGTGATATCTGCGTCTCGGTGAGGAAGAGCAAGGCCGGTTTCGCCGTCTCGAGGTGGTAATGAACGGCGCTCAAGTTAGAGTGGATTCCCCTGATGTAAATATCATCATATTTTTTGCATAACAGAACACTGCCTTAGGGACCATCAGTTCATGTTCAATTTTAAGAATCATTTGGTAGGAAGTTCGTTCAGTCGAGGAAATGCAGTACATGGTGGCTTGTTAATTATTGTTAAGTAGAAGGTTTAAATTAAATGAACGCAAAGACATAGTGAGCCTCTCGGTTGAGCGAACAATAGAAATAGCTTGTGTGGAGTTGGAGCAGTATGTTGTATTAAGTGTATACAAACCTCCTTTAGCGTTATATTTTTTTTAAAGTTATGGATGAGGCATTGTATAACGTCCGCAATGTAGGTAAAACAATAGTTGTTTGCGGTGATTTTAATATATTTTATTTAAAAAATTCTACGCTGTCAATTAAAATTGAAAACTTATTTCTATCATACAATTTGAATCATTTATTTTTGGAGCTTACAAGAATAACTGCCACTTCGGCCACCTGTATTAATAACATAATATATACTAAGCAAATTATTAATAACCTGGACTCTGATCATTGTGGTCAAATGGTCAGCTTTCAACACCAGCGTAAGCAGGTGATAAAAATAATATCACTGTTGTTACAAAAACTGCAGGTCAGCTGGATCACTTTAAAAGCAATCTTGACACAAAATTAAATAACTTAGAACACAATGACAACCCTAATGTATTTTAAAATGATTTCTTTAATCCATATTATTGAACAGAATTTAATAAATCTTTTGTTCCAAAAAAGATCTCCGGTTAGTGGTACTATAACTTTTAATTAATAGGCTAAAATTGGCATTTACAAAAGTAAGAAACGCCTTTAAGAACTTTATGGTGAACGCAACTTTAACACCAGTAACGATTTCAAATTATATGTTAAAAATTATTCAAAGTTATTCAAAAGATTATGTCGATTAGCCCCCACTGTAGCAGAATCTGTTTTGAAGGAGAATGTTAAAGCTTGTGAAAGTAATTTTAGTTAAAAAATTATTTGCATTACAGATGTATTAAAGACATTTAACACTCTCAATAAAAAGAAATACTTCAATAATTTGTCAAGTGCATCGGGAGGTCTTTAGCGGAGCCGTCCCATAGAACGCACCAGAGTCTTGTACAGCAAACAGCGCTCGGAAGTGAAAACCGCCTCATCTTATTGAGAATACCTAACTTATACGGGAGGCAGTTAAAATAACACTCTCGACGTGTCATGCTTCATCAAACCAACATCTATTGCAATTTGATTTGAAAACGATATCATCATCATGGCTGAAACGTTGCATGAATTGCAACACATGTTGAACGGCCTTATTTTAATGACTTAAGAAAACACCTAATGTAATGCTTTTGCCGCCGCTCTGGGGAATGCGGAGACTCGCACAGAGTAAAACACCATTTTGATGATGTGGTACTTTTCGAAGTTACTCGAAGGTCTGTGTTTTTGAACGCAAGGTGACCGTAAGTAAAGAAAAGGAGGTTTTTACAGACATTTTTCTATTAGTGGCAGGTTCTGTTCTGTTGAGTTGCTAAGAACTACAGAAGTCATTTGTAGTTCGGTCATCTTTTATTCGAGGGCATGCTTTATAAGTTGGTCTTGATTGCCAGGTTATTTTGTAATTGAAATGTCCTTGTGCTATTTATTGTAGGAAAATAGAAAAAAAAAAGAAGAAAATGCCATGGTGCTATAAAAAATCGGTACATTTAATACAGAGTTTCTATGCAAAGTAATAAATAAATATAAGTAAATGTAATGTGTAATGAAATGAAATATGTAATTCAAACTGAATTACATTAAAAAGGGATAAACTTATGTGTATGTGGCTGTAATAACAGTAGATTCATTTTATGTTTCAATTTATAGCACAGATTTGCAATAATTTTATAATGTATACAATACATGTATTTCAGAAATCCTACTCCGGACAATTACTTTGGGGTGGAGTGGCCGCAATATACGTCACAAGAGAAAGCATATTTGAATATCAACATGTCGATGACTAAAGGGATTTATGCCGATAAAGAAAGAATAGAGTTTTGGAACAACCTTTACTGTGAGACAAACCTTCCTTGTATGTTTAATGATACGTGTAACGATTTTAAAACTTGTGATTATAATTAAATTCAGTATAATGTATATTAGGATGAAATATCATACTTTTATATTCCTTATCGATTCATCATACTGCAGCGGTTACAAACGTAACTTATTTATATATTCAGTTTAATTTTTATTTCTTTTTTATGTGTGAGATGTTTATTGATTGTTAATAAAAAGTTGAAATATTTCGCGCCGCGCCACCGCCTGCCTACAGCACCGCCCGCGCCCGTTCCGTGTCCTTAGAGCATCATAGCGTCATTTCCCCCCCCCCCCCCCCTGTGCAGCTATCGTTGTATGGATTACGGCCTTGAAAGTACGTAAGGTTTTATTATAAATATAAAGTAAAATGTTGTAAAATGTAATAATTAAATTTTTAATATGATGTTTAGTTTAGTATGTCTAGTGTAATATTACAGTTACATGAGCTCCATAAATCATTAAATTACATTAAAGATTATTTAATAAAATTAGGCCCAGATAGAAGGCAACAAGACCTTGGCTTAAGAAAGGCTACTGAGGCCAAACAATTATATTCCCAATTAGAGAGTATTTTGACTCAGTTGCACTTGCAAATTGATCGAAAAGAGATAAGTTCAAAAGATATCACTGATGTAAACAAAATTATAAGTGAAATCCATTTATTTTATAATAAAATAATTGATTTAACTGCACAAAAAATTAAGCAAGTTAAATGGCTACTGACTCGCTAGTCAAAATGGCTACTAATGACTTTGATTTAAAAACTGCCATTGCATTGTTGCCGGTAATGACTGGTCAAGAGTCTGTCACTAATTCTTAAATTAATAGCATTGAGTTATATAGCAAAATGATTTCAGAGTCATCTAAAAAACTTTTAATTGAATTTGTACTTAAAACAAGGCTTTCTCAAAATGCACAGTTACGTTTGAAATCATCTTACGATACAATTAATAATCTTTTATCAGATTTGAAAAAACACCTTTTACAGCAAAAGTCGGATGTTGCATTGCAGTGGAAATTGAACCAATGCAAGCAAGGCAATCGATCGATCGAATCTTTTGGTTCTGAATTAGAAAATTTGTTTGTAGCTTTGACAATCGCTCAATCTAATGGTAATAATAGCACGTATGATATTTTAAAGCTAATTAACGAGAAAATCGCTCTTAAACGGTTTGCAGATGGTTTAGCGGATCGTAGGTTAAGCACAATAATATCAGCTAGACAGTTCGAGTCCTTGCCGAACGCTATTAGGACAGCTATGGACGAGCAATCCTTGTCCTCCGCTTTCGAGGTGATGAATATTCGGCGTCATAGTAGTTTAAATCGTGGACGCAACAGCTATGCCTATAGTAATTACTTTCGCGGTAATAATTACAATAAAACGAGACCACGTAGTAATTATTCAAGTGACTACAGTCGTAATACGAGACACTCATTTGATGCGCATGCGCATCGCGGTCGATATAATTCATATAGCTCGCCCCGTGGTGCAAGTTATAACCGAGGCAGTACTCGAGGAGCGTATAGCTCAAGGTCATGAAGACCAGCCGCTCCAATACGCCATACTACCCAGGAGACACCGACCGTAAATAATGAGTCGCACCAGTATTATTAACCAAAATCATAATTATAACGCTTCAAGCGAGTTTTTTCGTTAATACCGAAAATTTTATTTTTAATTTTAATAACAGTAATACCGTAACATTTTTAGTAAATAATCATTTTATTAATCTTTTAGTAGATAGTGGAGCAAGTCTCTGTGTTTTGAGGTACGAATGGCTTAGTAATTATCCAGAGTTATTGCAGCAGTTATGTTATGATAGAATAACAATAAAGGGTGTTACAGGAAAGTTAGAATCAGAAGGTTACATTTTCTTAAATTTAGTTTATAATAATGTAATATTTAGTGAAAAATTTTATGTTTTTAAGAATATGTCGTGCACGGCTAATGGTATTTTAGGTGATAATTTTTTTAAGCGATATCATGCGATTATTAGTTATAAGGATAGTAAATTGCAATTGTCTAACAATAATATAAACGTTTCAATTGAAATACATTATAATGCTAGGTATAGACATTCGATTCCGCCTCGATGCGAAGTGATAAGGTTCATACCTACGACATCGAGTTGCGATTGTGTTGTTTTATCGAAAGAAATTGAGAAAGGCGTTTTTGTTGCAGGGTTAATTGCGAAACCAATTAATGGTCGCATTCCCTTGCGAATATTAAATACTACAAATAGTGAAATAGAATACGATTTCCAAAATTTTGCTATTTATGACATAAATTATTTTGATGTCTGTAGTCTCTTAGAAGAAAAAAATAGCGTAAGTCGAGTAAAAACTTTATTTGAATTATTGAATTTAAGTAATATGAACCAAGAGGAATGACGCAGTATCGAGCATATTTGTGCAAAATATGCCGATATTTTTCATCTTCCAGGTGATTTTTTATTTATTTATTTATTTATTTGGTTCTAAATACAACGGTGCGAACACCAATTACAGTAAATAGTAAAGTACAATATACACATACAAACAGTAAACACAAAATGAGAACATAAAATAAAGAAAAACTAAAACACAGAATAACAGATAAACGTAAAAAACATCATAACAAAGAAGACGCGCATTCATCCTTCTCGCAAAACGTTACACAACTTTTAAAAATATCCTTCCATCCATCCGCATACACATCACATTCAGGTTGATCGGCCAGGAGTGCATTGAATTGGGTTAGTATGCGACAGAGAGGGGAGTAAGCACGCGCCGCAGTGCGGGAGCGCGGCAACGCGAACAACCGCCGTGGCCGGCACGTGCGCTGCAGCGCGTACCGCTCCGGGACGTACAGCTGGCTTAGATGGTTGTGAAGATCGGGAGCATCAATATAACTACGGAGTATCTTTATGCCAATTAATATTTGGTCTTTTGCTCTGCGGGTTCTGAGTGAATTTAGACCGAGACTTCCGAGAAGAAATAAGGTGGGGTACAAATAAGGGTAGTAAGTACAGACGCGCTTGTAAAGATATCTCAAAAATGCCTTCTGCACTTTCTCAAGCATCAGGGTGTAGGTGTTTTCATGGGGGTGCCACACACAACTACCGGCTTCAAGTTTACTACGCACGAGAGCAAAGTATAAAAGTTTAATTACGTGTGGATTCTTGAAATCGCGACAGTTCCGTAAGACAAATCCAAGACGACTAAAACTTTCTTTTACCAAGGATATTATATGGTCGTGAAATGTTAGTTTGGTATCAAACTTTACACCCAGGTCCTTGGTTGATTCCACACACACCAAATTATCGACAACCAATATTATGACTCATACTATATTTTTAAAAGAGAACGTTTCACCTAGTTATGTTAAACCTTATAGGATACCTCATTCCCTTAAGCAAGAGGTACAACGACAAATAGATGACATGTTAGCTAATGATATCATAGAGGAGACCACCTCAGAGTGGTCTAGCCCAGTTTTGTTAGTTCCAAAAAAAGCAGATAGATGTAATGAAAAAAAGTGGAGGTTAGTTATCGATTATAGACAGCTTAGTAATAGGATCAAAGATAATAAGTTTCCGTTACCAAATATTACAGATATATTAGATTCCCTTTCAGGTAGTATTTATTTTTCAAAATTAGATCTCTCACAAAGCTATTATCAATTATCTTTAGACAAAAATTCAAGGAAATATACCGCATTTAGTGTAGATAAGATGTACCAGCTAGAGTTAGAGCCAGAATCACGCAAATATACGGCTTTCACAACTGATAAAATGTATCAGATGAAGCGTTCTCCTATGGGTACATAACTGGTATTCCCGTAACTTTTCAGCGGGACAGTTTCGCCAGATGATTTTTAAAAGGGGTTGTTGTTCGTGATGAAGCTGTATGCAACGGTACATCTTCTCAATATCCGCTGTATATACATATTTATAGGTTCGCCATTGCAATATAAGTGACTGGATGTCTTTCTGGAGGTTAGGGCCTTTTTCTATGACGTCATTTATACTGCAGCCACCAATTGTTTTCTGAGAGCCATTGAAAACAGTTCTTAGTTTTGTGGTAGTTGATTGTTCACGCAGGATTCCGTGATGTGGAACATAATTTTGATGTTTAGATGGAGTGTAGCTGCTTGGTTTCATGTGCCCCATGTCAATGTACTCTTTTATGAAGTCTTTGTACATCGAAGCAAGTTTGGGTTGTCTTTCGAATTTTCGCTCCAGCTGTAGAAATTGCGATACAGCAATAGACTTTGAGTGTCCCAGTTTGTCCTTGTAGTCCGGATGTAATGGCATCTTAACAATATATTTTCCATTGGCATCCATTTGTGTAGTTTGTTGGTAGTGAGTTTCACACCAGTCATTCTTTGACATATCTTCCTGTTGCTGGATAATGTCTTCAGTCTCCCAGAACTTTGTTAGCTCCTGCATGTCGACCAAAGTCACGTGACAGTTAAACGTGCGTAGTTTGCCACACAGTATCCACCCTAAGTGGGTCTGTTGAGCGACCGGTGTTCGGCCGTTCCTTTTTAAAACTCCTTCTAAAAGGACCTGGGAATACACGTCAGCTCCCAGTAATAAATCGATCTTTCTTGACAGATTATATTCTGGATCAGCTAGTTTCAACCCTTCCAAATGAGACCAGTTAATTTTGTCAAACGTAGTGTTGGGTAAGTTATTAGTTATTTGTTTTATTATCATTACGTCACTTTGGAACGTAAAGTTAGTGCAATGAGATTTGCATTCCAGCTCTAGAAGTCCCTTGCAAGTCGAAGGCTGGGTGTTGATGTGATTATAACGTTGACCTGCATTGTTTAAATTGAACTTTGGCGCAGTAAATTGCTTTGTTGCGTAATGTAGCAGCGTGTGGTGCGGCTTGTTGCAGTCTTTGCACGTTTTATTTGATGTACATTCAGCGTTTCCATGACTGTACAAACAATTTTTACAAAGTTTCAGTTTCGTAATTGTATTGTTTCTTTTGTAGATATCCATGTCGATGAACTTTGTGCATTGCATCAACACATGGTTACCATCGCAAACAGGACATTTTCCAAATGAAGTATGATATATTTTGGAAAAACCGTCTCCCTTGCTGTGTTCCACTTGACGCTTATTAAAGTTGTTAAGGTAACTTTTATTCCCATATGGCGTTTTACTTTGCTGAGGTTCTTTCTGATGACCTCTAGCAGCTTCTAGTGACATAAACTTGTTCTCCAAAAATGTAAGAAATTCGTCTAAATTCGGAACTTCACGTGGTTGACGCAGATCTCGCGTGTATTCTGAGTACGTTGTAGAGTCAAGTTTCTGCGACATTAAGTAAACAACGATAGGGTCCCAGCTCGTTGTATTTAAACCGATATTATGTAGACCGTTGAGACATTCGTTGATGACGTCATGCATCTTCTTAAGAGAGGATGCGTTTGGTTGTTGAATGGTAGGAAGCTGCAACATAGTATTCATGAGATTATTAAAGAGTAATCTACGATTATCATAACGATGGTTTAGAATCTCCCAGCAAGTGTCGTAGTTATCTGAGCTGATAACAAGATGTTGTAACAGCTTCTCTGGTTCGCCTTTCAGTTTGGCTTTCAGATGCTGCATCTTTTGTGCTCTGGAAACCGCTGGATTCTTATGTATCGTTTCCATAAACAAATCTCTAAATGAAACCCACTGAGTATAATTTCCGTAAAACTCAGGTAAGTCGATTCTTGGCGTTGAAGACTGGTAGTAAGAGCTGGAGTGGATCATTGCATTGAGCTGTTTTCTTATATGATCGTAGTTAATTTCTTTAGCATTAAATAAAGTATTATAAGGCTCGTTCGACCCTTTCAAAATTGATTATAGTTTTTAAAGTGGTGAGACCCGCTTGTGGGAGGCCAGTCAACCGATTCGCTATTGCAAAGAAGAATAAATAAATAAATGTTAATACCTGTTCTTTTCTCGAAGGACCATTAGATGTTCAGTGCAGCGCTTAGTTGACCACGCTGCCTCAGTTCACCATAAATTTGTCAGATGACGTTGATGTAATAGTTTGAGTAAATATCAGAGTTGTTGCGAAGTGTCGAGAAGAAAAGCCACGGTATAAGATTTTCACTTCATTTACTAGTAGTTTACAGTAGTCGAGTTAGTAAGACACTTAAAAATATTGGTGTTAGTCATACTATTTATAAACAAACATAATTTTGTCATGTAGGCTAATAAGCAGTGCAACGCACTCAAACGGCCGATTAAGCGTTAGGTCAGTATGTTCGGAGTAAAACCGTACAATGCCCATTTTCGCATTTTGTAGTAATTTTGCAGTTCTATTCATCGTTTTTAACGAAATAGGATAATAAATTTGTGCAAATTATTACAAATCTCCATTCTGTGAGCATAAGTTGAATTCGGACGGACGGCGCATCGCATTTTGTAGTAATTTTGCAGTTGTATTTATCGTTTTTATCGAAATAGGATAAAAAAATTCATTAAAAAATCTTTATTCCTCATGAAGTAACAATTACTCTGGTATAAATTTTGCTCAATAATATTATCGTAGACACGAGATATTCACAGTTAACTTATAGTGATTTTCGAAGTTTTTTGGTTTAGAATAAAAAAAATTTCTTATATAAAATCAATAATTTTTTAAAATTCCGAGGCCGCTACGCACTATTCGACTATATAAGAGATAACATTATAATTTTTTATTTCTCTTGTTTAGAACAGTAGTTCAATCGATGAGCTCAAAAAAGTGCCTTCGCGCACTTTATGAAAATCTTTCTCTGCAATTTTGGGTTTAATTAATAAGTTAAGCAAAATTTACAAAAAGCAGGGCCGCTACGCACTATTCCAATAGCTATTCTACACTATTCAATAAGTCATAATTGTTAATGTATTTTTGTTTCTGAGATCCATAACGCCAAAATTGGCCATTATACGCAAAAATCACAGTCGAGATGTAATAGGCCTCTTAAATTACACTCTAGCGTAGGGCAAACAAGTCTACGTGGAGTCGGTTTTGTTGCAATTTGTTTCTGTAAGTGAATTTTTAGCACAACATCAACGAAAACCCAAGTTACTAACTTTTTAAGATAATATTTAAAATCGATTTAGGGTTAAATGCAATTTTAATTTATAAGCAAAAATTATATTAAATGATGTTATAGAATAAGATTATTCAACCAATATAGCTTTATAGAAAAAGTTGATAGAGAATATGAGTATTATATCAAATGAATAATATAAGTATAATGTTGTTATAGGCAGTGTATTTAGAACAATTAAAAATTATATCCAATGAACGCTATGTCCTTTGAAATTAGTTCAATTGTCATTAATTATATGAAATGATACGCACCTATTTCTGTCGTCTAATAAATATAAAAAATAAAAATATTAATTAAAGTTTGAACTTAGGTACTTAATTATAATAATAAATTAGGGCTTTCGACACTAAAGCGTAATCTTCGCAATGCCAAAGAATGTTATGCCGATACATTTTAGTGCATTTAATATAAGGGATTCTAAAATTAGGGTTTTAAATTTTTAGGCAAATCTATAATGGTGCGAAAACAACTGTTAGGCTAGACAATTATTGTGCGTTAAAAGTTGAAGCCGACATAGTTCGGCCATATGTAATTAGAACCAAAAAATTTAGGCGAACCGAAGGGCACCCAAAAGAATAGTACCACCCCCTCTTCCCTTGGGTGTCGTAAAAGGCGACTAACGGAATAAAACTGCACATACATTCAACAGCATAGAGTGGCGGTGGGCTCACCACCTGTCACGCTTAGCACATGTGGAGTCGCTATTTGGTAAAAAGTGGACTATGGTAGAGGACCGCTTTTGCTGTCCTCATTGCCTAGTCTCTGCGAAGTCTTCAGGGATAAGTCGTGATTATAAATGTATGGTAGTATGTAGAAAATAAAAATGTTTCATTTATTTTATTAACGTGAGACTACACAATCAGTTGTTCACTTAAAAATGAAATCTAAATAATACGTACCACTTCATAAAAAATAAAAAAACCACCTTACAAAGAAGCACTCACTACGAAATCGTTGTCATTATTATCATTTACTAAGGAATTAACAACATACCTACACAAGTCACGAGTCAAGACTATTATCCCTAAATGGTTGCAGAGACTAGGCAATGAAGACGAAAGCTGTCCACGTTTCACTAAATAACGACTGCACATGTGTTCAGCGTAAAAGGTGATGAGCCTATGCTGTTGGATGTATGCGCAGTCTTTAGTCCGTTAGTCGCATTTTGCGATTGATTGATTTTGCTGTTTGCAGCTGATTGACTTAACTGTACATGAAAAACTTGTAGTACTTTTAGACGAGAAAGAACTCGTACTGGAAGAGCCTGAGGAACTGTTGGAGCGTAACGTTAAGTCGTTACAGACGGAATGCATCGCAAATAATAAGGGCTTGGCTCATTTTTTTCATTATCAAAAATATCAATTTAATATACAACTATAATTGGTAAAACAACAAACGCTATCTTTGAAATGCCAGAATCATTACATGTAATTAAGGCCAATATTTGTCTCCTCCTGTCTCAATACATTACAAAAAATACGCTATCCTGACAATCTTTAAAAATAAATCTGTATACTGAGTGGTAGAGCCACGCTGCGTTGCGGCACGCATTGGGCCGGCTCGCCCGGCGGAATACCACCCTCTCACAAATATCCGGCGTGAAATAATGGCACTTGGTGCTGTTGTGTTTCGTCCGGCCAGAGAGGGCTCCGGAGGCCCATCGTCCCCCCCCCCCTCTCACAATTCCTATTCCTTCCTCAACTCTATTCCTTCCTTAAAGGACGGCAACGCGCCTGCGATTCCTCTGGTTTTGCGGGTGTCCATGGGCGGCGGTGATTACTCTCCATCAGGTGACCCGCCAGCTCGTTTGCCTCCCTTCTTTTATTAAAAAAAATCATACAATAATAATAAAAACAAGAAAATCACGTGACTGTTTATTCAAAGAAAAGAAATACAAAAAATAATATTTTTGTAATCATAAAAATTGTTTTGTTGAGTATACATTAAATATAATTTTCTTATTTATAAATCTCTATAGGTACTATTTCCTTGTGACTTAGTGATAATCTGTATAAAATCTATAAAAATCTACTAAATAATAAATAAATCTATTTAAATCATACTATCACATCACACTATTCAACATTATATTTAGTGCATACAATTAAAAAATTAAAATAAATATAAATATAAGTTGGGGAAAAAGTTTCATCGCATCGCTCTTCATCTTGCCTGTCTACTGTTTGGTATCGTACACTCAGGGTCATCCACATATCTTTATGAGAAACTAACGTTCTCTCATCGGCAAGTCAGGACTGCGTCTAGACTTAATGGTTCAAAACACGGCTCAGCGGCATTTCGTGGCAGCTTTCGTTGCTCTGCCACGAAGTGCTGGAACAATATTCCTCCACCCTTAAGAGGGTGTCAAAAGTTGAGAACATTTCGTTTACTCCTCAGGAGTCATTTATTAAGTCTACAAAAAAGTAGTTTGTAGAGCTGTGTCTTGGTGTCTTAGTATATGTGGGCGTTTGGTGTCTGTGTCTTACGCAGTAGCTTTATTTAGTTTCTGTAAGTAAGTAAATTAAGTTTGTTTAATTAAATGAAATTGTGTTGTTTTAGCTATATGTATTGTCGTTTGTACTATACAGGGTCTAACAAAATCATTAAACGAACGTTTGAGGGCGGTGTCTATACATCATTCTGAATACAATGATAAAAAAATGGGCATCAGTTTTATAGTAATTTTACAAAGTTATGTTTTCTAACAAACTAAATTAATTAAAATAATGCACATCATGAAACATGCTGTATCTTTACTAACACGCACGCAAGCGTCAAAAAAAGATAGCTCAGTGTGCTCCGAGTTAGGCGTGCATGTTATATTTGTGTGCGTGTAGCTGTACGGGTTTGGAAAGGGTGTATTTTTCGGTGAATTATGATAATGTTTTGTTGATTATTTCGGTAACGAGCCTGGTAGTTTGGACCAAATTTGGTGAGCATGCTCAGTGTGATGTATAGATGCTCCCATTATTATATTTTTATTATTATATATTTTTTCTAAATTTTATGTTTGCTGCGCATAGTAGTGCTTCACTGCATAGGCATGTACGAAAGACCAGCGTCGAGGTGTCATTGTGACACCAGGCATATGCTGAGTACATTCATTTTTAGTAATACAAGATTAATTCTGTTTAATTGAACTGTCCAAATTGTAATGTGTTGTACTAAATAAATTGTTTTTTTTTATCTTTATCTTAGCATTTTTTCAGAAAATTCAAAACATTTTTTAATAAAGTTTATTTATATGTAACTACTGATATGCCGAAGTTGTTTCACTTTTTCAAAAATGGCATCCATTTTATCCTTAATAGGGCGACCAGAGCGACGTGCATCTTTGACATCAAAATTTGCGGATTGAAAACGCTTAATCCAAATTTGTGCTACTCTCACGGACACTGCTCTAGGTCCATAAATATAGCAAATTTTTTTCGCGGCTTGCGTTGCATTTTTACCTTTTTTGTAGTAAAATTTTAAAATGTATCGAATTTCTTAATTAGATTCACTCATCTTAACAGTAAGAAAAACTAATGAAAATCACTAATTTTCCTAATTTGAATTTGGAATCTTCATTAAAATTTAAACTTTAAATGATACCAAAACCAGCCAGATACAAATAGTATAATAGCCAAGGAGATTTTATTAGAAGTTCATACATACTAAATGCGTAAAGACTTTTTCCCAACCTAATATTTTGTACATGAAATTCTAACAATTTGTTCCATTGATACGGATCTCGTTATGGTATAGGTTTTTTTGTTTTGTAAAGGTCTGGCATTAATAAAAAAAATCCCTTCCTAATGTGCATTTGAAGGAAAGGAGAAGTAGGCACTTAATTGATGTAGGTACCTATTTAATGTACATATTAATGTAATGTGTACCACAGTGAAATATTTGTACAGTATTTTTCAGACCGCTGCTCGGTCGACCTTAAACTTTAATAGCTTGACAATTGACATACCAACTACTGTGATACAGATTGGTTGCACGAGCGAGCACGTTCCGAGTGATTTGGTGTGACAAGGCTGAGTGTACATATTATGTGCATTCAGCCTCAGAAGTAGCTTAACTTTTAACACCTTGTCATATGCCTGCAGATCAAACTATCCAAAACTGTAAAATTTCTCCAATCGATATTGGCCCCTACGCACCAGTGACAAAGTTCAAAACGCATTGAATTGTTTATACAGTCTATGATAGGGTGAAGTTCTGGCGTCTGTACCTTTGATTTATTGTTTCTCCTCAAAAATACTGATCGTAGACCTCCCTCAAAAATATCCACACCATGTTCAAATTATTTTTTAACCTTCAATTAAAATAGTGTCTAATGTACGAAGACATTTTGAACAAGCAATTATTTGAATAAAGATACAAATGATTATTTGTATTTAAAGAGCCGTTAAAACAATAAGTTTTATTAATTTGGAACACTTTCGAGTTCTTACTAAAAAGTGCTGATGGGGTTGCCTATAAACACTATTCTTAGTAGGTAAGTGTTAAATTATAATTATTTCTTAATTTTGAATGGCATACATGGATAAATAATGGCAAAACGTTTAGGTAATTGTAAGTAATAATAACAATTTTTAATAAACGACGTACAAGTTATGAGATGTTTGTGTTTTAATGGCCAGTTACTTACCGCCAGCAAGTTACCGCCGATACTTTCATATTATTTGGCTAACTTTGTAACAATCTCATTTTGTTAAATGAATATTATCATTCTCTTAAAACTTAAATTCAATAACACCGCTTCTGTGATTACTCTGTTAGTTTGTTATATTTATACCTACTTAAATATTGTGAACAAAATGTTTATTTACAAAATGTCTTTCCGTACACCGTAACTTTTGTAGCTGTTACGTGGTATACAATGGTTCCGCGTAAAGCCGGGTGGGTCCTGAAATGTTACTCGCAGGTACGGGTGGAGGCTCTCTCGATATCAGCAATGCAGAACGCGCACGATTCTTTGCTAGAAATAAAAATCATTTCAAAATATTAAAAAAATATACAACTTGTAACAGAATTAATAGCTAAACCAGAAAATGGTAGATAGGACCATCAAACTGAACAACTTTTACTATGGGACCAACTCTACTATGTGTAGCAGCTGATTTTTTTTCGCAATTCCACAGTTGGTCCCATAGCAAAAGTTGTTCAGTTTGATGGTCTCTATCTACCATTTTCTGGTTTAGCTATTAATTCTGTTACACGTTGTATATGATACAATTTTATAAATAGGTAATAGGATATTGTTTTTTGAGGTTTAAACGAGCACTACACATTAAAATGAAACACTTTTTAAGGATGAAAACTCGCGTTTAATTTACTACATTACATAGTTTTTTGT
Source organism: Scoparia ambigualis (assembly GCA_963921215.1). Lineage (NCBI taxonomy): Eukaryota > Metazoa > Arthropoda > Insecta > Lepidoptera > Crambidae > Scoparia > Scoparia ambigualis. The sequence continues at coordinate 2,437,587 of OY992506.1, read as the reverse complement.
TTTCCTGACGTTTCGACCCTTTACAGCCAGAAAAACCAAAAACTATGTAACGTTGTAAATGAAACGCGAGTTTTATCCGTAAAAAGTGTTTCATTTCAAGGAAATAGGATATTTTTAGGTTTTTAGTTTATTATTTATTTATTTTCAAGGTATGTTGTTAAATTTTCTGTTTGGTGTAAGTAAATAAAAGCTTATTTTATAAATCTATCAAACAGATGATAGAAAAATGATAAGCAGTTAGGAAAGGTCGAAGTTACTAAACGCGTACGGCCCGGCCAGGCTGATGCATATACGATCCTAAAACTATCGTTCTTATGTTTCTATGCCCAATAATTCCACTAGATCTAGTTTTGTTCAAATCAGAATCGCAAAATAAAACAATGCTCCTTGGCGCCAAAAGTTTGAATAAAGATCATCGCCATCATCCTATCAGATTGTGGCAACATTGGCGAAGCTTATTGTAGCAGGACTTCTTGGCGGGAAAGTGAAGCGTCATGTCTGTAGTTTTGTCTTGTTTTCTAAAATTTGTGTTTTGTCGAATATTAATGTGAAATAATGGTGGATTATTAACCGTTAAGTGTTCGTGAACGTGCATGAGTGTTGGCAAATAAAACAAAACAGTGCAACATCACTTTTCAAATTCTCTCAAGAAGACCGTGTGAGATCTCAGTAAAGTCGCACATCTTTACTGGAACTCAAGGGATTTGGGGGGAATATAATTGAATATTATCATCACTCATTATCATCTTATAAGCATGTTAAATGAACTCTATTATTTCGACTGAAGGACTAGTATCCATGGTCAAGAAACAAATTATCAAAAAAAATAAATTGCAGCATTGTCCACATTGCCTAAGCAACCATTTGGTTTGTTTAATATGCGATTACCACTTTAATGCATACAGCACAGAGCAAGTATGGATTATATGAAAGCGGCAAAGTGCAGTATGCTAGCAAGGGCGAGGAGCGCGCGTGCTACTAGCACCATCTAGTGGAATGCTGGGAAGAACTACCACCATCATTCTTGAAATAACGTTTACCATTAGAATGCATACAGCACAGAGCGAGTATGGATATGAAAGCGGCAAATGGTAGTACGCCAGCCAGGGCGAGGAGCGCGTGCTGCGCCGGCGAGTGCTTCGCCCGCGACTCGCCGCAGCTGGTGATGTTGTGCACGTCGAACGACTCCAGAATCTCCTGGAACTCCAAGCCGAGGGAGCGGATGGTGGCTTTCATCGCTTTAGGCGTCAGTGCTTCCCCGTTCTCGGTCTTTCGGAACTGAAAGCATGGTCTGAAAACAAATTATATCAATCAGCACGTACAGCGTAAAACTTTATTGAGTGAACATTTTAGTTTTAAACTTTCGCGTTCTGTTATGGACACATATTTAAAAGGAATTTAACGTAAAACTACTTAGTAAAGGCATCCTACGTATACCTTTTATACCAGACGTTTCGACCGTGGTGTGTATCGCCTCCGATACACCGCGACAGCAGTCAGCCCGTAATCACGGCCGATGCGACTCGGTTTAAATATCATCGGGTATAAAAGGTAAGCGTTTTATGCCTTTACTAAGTAGTTTTGCGTAGTAGCGTGCGTAAGTAGTTTTGCGCGAAATCCCGTTTTAATATGTGTAAACATTACTTTTTTGAAAAAGTTTTAACTTTTGTTAGCTAAAGTCCAGTCCAGCACTATCGCGGTAGTGGTTCTAGTCCAGTTCAAAGGGGCAAAGCTATATCAGATCACATCGGCACTAACCCTGGATTCAAGTAGAAGTCGGTGTGAGCGGCGTCATGCAGTTGCATGCGCAGGCCGCGCGGCGCCAGGGCGGTGGACATTCGGTCCCTGAGCTGGTTGAAGCGAGCTCGCGTGCCTCCCGGCAGCACCAGGCGCAAGAGGTCTCGCTCACGCACAACCACTACCTGAATAATAAAAGAAATGACGTTTTAATTAAATTTAACCGTATTTCGTAGCAGTAAAAGAATACTACCACCCTCTTTTGGGTATCGTAAAAGGCTACTAACGGACTAAAGACTGCACATACATCCTACAGCATAGAGCGGCGATGGGCTTATCAAAATAATACTACCAACCCTTTTCTTCCCTTGGGTGTCGTAAAAGGCGACTAACGGACTAAAGACTGCACAAACATCCAATAGCATAGAGCGGCGATGGGTTCATCAAAATGATACTACCAACCCCTTTCTTTCTTGGATGTCGTAAAAAACGACTAACGTACTAAAGACTGCACAAACATCCAACAGCATAAAGCGGCGATGGGCTCATCAAAATAAAACATATTATGGTATATGGACGCTATTAAAATACTGTTGGATTATCTTTGTTATTACCCGCTGAACGGTGGTATAGTGACTATTCCCGAATAGGCAAGCTACTCTGAGAATAATGCGTGGAAAAACGTAATTTTGATTTACTCTCGCATAACTGGCGATTTAATCTAACAATAAAATTTACTCTAGCTTGGTCGAATCCACCCTAAGTAAGACAGGTAGTCCTGTTTTAGTTTGGATTACATTATTATCATTAATATATTCTTATCATAACGCTGGCCGTGGCACTATTTAGTTTCTCAATGAACATTTTGCAGAAGGTTCGACTAATAATAGATCATCTAAACACTAAATCTACAATTCCATATAAAAAACGTTCGAATAACTGGTTCCAATTATTCGATACAATTTTGTTTTCGAATAACCACAACTAATTTTGATACTCGGCCCTATTATCACCACGATAGGTATTAAATTTGGACGGCAATGTCATATGACAACTGACAGCAATCCAATGCTCACTCTTGGTTGGAGCCATAGAATAATATGCTTTAGTTATTATTCTGAGGTTGGAGAATTAGTTTGAGGCGTAACTTTGAGAGCGCTCACGCTGTATCTAGTCTTAGATGATCGAAGCTAAAATATCTACATTGATACAGTTAACGAAAATGCCAATGCTGTAAACATACGAACCATTGAACCTAACATACCTACTTTTAATCCACAGACTACAACAATTTTGCAAGAAATATAAATTTATTTTGGTACAAATATTATTCTTACCTCTACCAGTAATTCACCAAATCTTTCAGGGTCATGTGAGTTGTTGGCTCGCACATTAAGTCTATAAAAATATAAAACATTAAAATTATAAAACATAAAGACACTTGTACTATTCTGTATTCAGCGAGTGTACATAAATGTTGGTTTTATTTACATAGAATGTTTATACCTGAAAATTCCATCAGCGTAATGAATTAAGTTCTTCATTATTTTCAGTTCTCCGGTAACGTTGTTTAACACAATCACATCGGTAATGTTGGAAAGCGATTTTGATTTAATTGGCGATTCAAAGCTCATGTTAACTGTTGTGTAGCGTATGGGTAGCGCCTCAGGGTCTTTGTCGGTTGCTTTAAGTGTCGCTATTACAGTGTCTATGGGCACGTTTAATCTTACTCCTACCGTCATATTTGCAACCCCAAATTCTGGCAAATGATCATCGACGTCCAAAATCTTTATGAGAACTTGGATTTCAGACGGATCCTGAAATTATAATAAAAACATGAGCAAAATAGCATTTAACAAAGTAATAGTTCAGGGCCGCAATGAAATCAATTTTAAATTAATACAAGAGAATAACAATAAACCAAAAAAAATGGTTTTAAAGCCATTTGATTTATTGTTAATGTTGTTTACTGCTTATTTAATATTTTGAAAGTGCTTGATAATTAACGTCATAAAATAATGAAAAAATTTTACCAATCGATTATAAGATTTGCTCAGTCGCGGCTGGGAACCATATTTAAAACATTTCACCGTGACTATCTGTCTCGATATCTCTTCCCTGTCTAGTCTAGCCGCCGTTATCAAAAGGGCTTTGCTTTTATTTTGAGTTTCAAGTCTTAGTAACCCAAAATTATTACCAGCTGTAAATATGAAATCACCATCAACATCAAAATATCATGTCATACAAAATATAATTATGAAAATAGTATGATGCTAAATATAATTATTACCAGTTATAGCATAATCTACAGCAGCGTTATCTCCTATATCTTCATCAATAGCTTCTAAAGTACCAACAACAGTGCCGATTGGTACTTCTTCCTTAACAGACATGAGTAGGGGAGGATCGTCCTGTAATAAGCATTGTTATACGAGACTTTGCAGCTGACTTTTTTAATTATTGCTCAATTACATTATAACGTCTTTAAATAAGTACAGAATAGTAATAAATTAAATATGTGCATCAGTTATACATTAAATGACATAGGTTTTACATTACAATAAATTAAAGTATTATGTAGGTACCAACTAATAGTTCATCTCAAAGTTTCAACAACATTCACATTGCACGCCTTAACAACCGGTGGCATTTTAAAACGCTCCTCTTCGCATTTCGGGCCGCAATGAAATCATGATCCTGTCTGAATGGCACTAAGACTTTAAATACAGAATTTTATTGTTTTTGTACTTTGGTCTAGGCTAGTCTATCTAGCAGCCAATTCTATAAAAACCATTTAAAATTAAATATTGCATAAATTATACCAAGTTCCTTGCGAAGTGAGGCTTGTGATCGTCCACATCAGTGACAGCAATGGTCACAATCCTGGTGCTCTGCTGCGGTGGTTGCCCTCTATCAGTCACAAGCAATACTAGTGTATAGAATGCTTTACGTTCTCGATCAAGTGATTTTCGGGTTGTTATTAAGCCCGAATGAGGATCTAGAAAAATAGTCCATTGAAATAAATTAGTTATATTCTAGCCAAAGTTGTTGCTATACTAAAAATATACATGTCGAGTTTACAACACTACATTTTGGATTAATACATTCAAAATTTTAATACTATATTGCTTTGGATTGTAAATCTTCTTTAGAGGTTTTAACTTACCAACAGAAAATGATTTTGCATCAGGGTTGCTTTGCTGTATTGAATGGTAGAGTTGTCCTGAAGGTTGTGTTGGATCGTCAGGATCACTAGCCACCATTTGAAAAACTGGTGACCCTATAGTTGCGTTCTGTAATTGTTTAAAATTATTTATTTTAAAATTTATAACGTCAACGTTTTGTTGTCAAGCCAGTATCAGTTATAAAAAAATGTTTAATGTAGTCTTTCATCATTACCTCGCTGACACTTAACACCTCTCCTACAGCTGGTCTAATGAACCTAGGCACACCATCGTTAGCACTCACATCTCCTATGTAAAGGGAGAGTGATGCGTCTCCTATATGGCCACCGCCATCGGTGGCACCGATTAGTAGTCGATATGGGTCCGTTCGACCACGCCCAGTCAAATCTTTGTTAGTCGTTATTTCGCCTGTTGTAGAATTCATTGTAAAAAGGCCTAAAACAAAACGTAGATTAATGATAGTATTTTAAGTTCGTAGCTGGTGAATTTGCTTGACATTAAGAAATTCAATTATATAAATATTTTAATGTTTTCTTTTCTTGTCTACATTATTTAGTAATCGCAGTTTAAACCATGATTTGGTTTTATGAAGTGTCTTCTAGTACGTATTTAATAAAAATGTTTTAAAAATAAATTACAATATTAAACCCGACTTTTTTACATTTTTAAAGAATTACCATGTGCCTCTCCTTCGTCTAAAAATTCATATTTGATATCACCACCCAAACCTTCATCTGGATCGGTTGCAGTAACTCTGGTTACACTTATTCCAATCGGCACATTTTCGGGTACCACGGCTACAAAAAAAGAACATTTAGTTAATTTAATATTACTTGAAATGATATCTAATTTGTATGTAAAATTCGTAAACAAAAGCCATAGAACATCTTAAAAAAAATTGAAATTATATAGAACGTCATTATAAAACATATTACGGTTCTGTAAAATTCAAATGCTTCGTTTGGGCATTAACAACAACAACACAAGCAATAATCTATCATCATCATTAGCCTATAAACGTTCCACTGCTGGGCACAGGCCTCTCTCGTGAACAATAACACGTGGCGATATTGGGCCATAAGCCACCACGCGGGCCCAATGCGTGTTGGTGGGTTTTAACGACTGCCATCTTACGACAACAACTGAGACCAACGGCTTAACGTGCCTTTCGAAGCACGGAGGAGCTCGAGATGTTTTTAATTTGGTCACTCATCCAGCGACCCGGCATTGCGAAAGTTGCTTAACGAGCAATATCGCAATTCGCAAGCGTTAGGCTTGCTAGCTGCTGCGAACGTCCCTGACATACTACAAAACTCGGGCAGCCCCAACAGTATCCTGAATGCATTATTGGATTCGGGATTATAGGCTTTTTGAGTATAGTCAACCCACAGGCTGCTCGTGTAGAAAGTACTACTTAAATAGTGTTATTTTGACTACATTTGAACAACGAGCAAACCTACGAGCCAACATATTACTCCTCACCGCCAATGCCCTGCGCTACCTCTCCAGGTCTAGATCATCCTAGATCATCTGCCACAATATGCCCCAGGTATTTAAACGGACATAATTTTGTTTGGTACTAAAATAAAAGAAAAATTAACTGCAACAATTTATATAATTCTTTGTCCAAGAGACTAAATGCTATCATTCTGTATATTTTTTAGATTTTAAATTACCTCCGATAAAGAATACTGTATTTTGATAAGTTTTGTACGTTTCTGAACGAAAGTTCCGGTTTTTTTAATGTTAACGAACGCAGGGTTATTAAGTAGGTTAGTCTATGAGGTCTATGGTAATGTAGAAACAATATTGATAACACAGTAAGCTTTTTCGCACATAGGTATAGTTTAAGCAACGATACACACAACACAACTAACACAACGAAAGCGCGGCCGGGAGTGCGTTCCGTCGTTCTGGGTGTAGTTGTTTGGTTAAAGTTTAACTCGATTGAGTTGCAACTGAGCCACGGAACGATCGAGTTGTTTTTATAACCTCTTCTGAAGTATTCCTGTCCAAAACGAGAGAAAACTCTTCTTTTGTCTACATTTTTTCCACTTTTATACAATATTTAAGCCTAATTATTAAAAAGTAAAACAATACGAAACAAACAGGCCGAATTTTTTGAGACGTTTTGACATAAATTGCAAAATTTGACACTATAACAATGACATAAACGTCAAATAGATGTCAGAGTGAAAAACAACCATCCGATTTGATGGTTGTTTGGTTGCTGCGCTCTGAGCCACAGAACGGATGAAACTACGCTCTGACAGCCGTCAGAGTAAAATTTCATCAAGCCACGGAACGGGTAGAGCGCGCGCCGGAGTGCGCTCGAGTGCACTCGAGTGAAGCCACGGAACGCAGCCCTGGAATCGTCTTTCGTCTGGCGGCTGACAGTCTGACATCTGTTTTTGACGCGTATTGATTTATAAAACGTCAAACAATCGTCACTTTTTTATTTTTAATAACATAAAGTGTCACAATCCGAATATAATATTGCCATTTTCGAGTACAAATAAATGTTGGTTTTTAATTTATATACGAAAAACCGAGGTCTTCAAATTAATAGTACGTTTATAAATATGTTAGTAATAATATATTCTTCAAGTATTTATACATTGCCGTCAAGTTAAAAGACTTTGGAATTTAGTACCAAACGCCATATTAAAATAATTATGTCCATTGACACTGTCTATTGACAGTTTTTTGTCAGTGTTTCTGTCTGTCTGTCTGTGTTTGTACGCGCGTCACGCAACAACTACTACGTGGAATTGAATGCAGTTTTGGGGGGGGGGGTAATGATGTGGTGAAACTTTTTATTGCGTCGAAGTTTCATTTGCTTCAAATTATATACATGAATACGCATATACATGAATCGTGGTGGCAATATTTTTCAAAGTGATACGATATTCTATTCATATAATGAACATTGATTTTTTTATCGGTTGTTACTTTATTAAGTTAATTTATTCATTTTAGTTTATGTAACTGTTTATAATTTTTCTTAGTATTGCCCCTAGTTCGGTGGCGGATCGCCTAAGCGCACAACCTCATAACCGGAGGTCCAGAGTTAAATTCCCAGATCGGGCAAATATGTTTCAGATTTTTCGATGCAAAGCCCATGTCCAAGCCCAGGATCACTAACCCACATTTGGCAAGCGTGCTCATTGAGCCAATACCCATACATTTTAGAAAATACTTGATTTCAATGATGGGGACCTTTGCTCTGCCCAGCAGTTCGCCAGTAAGGCTATAATTTACTATGTTTCTTTGAGTGGTACTTAGATTGTCTTTAATTATTTTTAACATCTCAGTCTTGAAATCGAAATGTCAAAAAATTTTGACAGCAGGTGCGATTTGGCGGCAATGGAAAAAAAATTTTTGCGGAAATGGAAAAAAAAAATAGAACGCAGTTCATGTTAAATTTTGCGTTCACGATGCATAAAATGTACCACAGAACTGAAATAATTGACCTTGTTCATACTAAAGTAGTCTCTAAGTGTATCAAAACACGGTACAAAAACAAGTGGAGTGCGCGTCCATATATGGCCGCTTGGAGTCTGACGGAATAGCGAGTTTTTTAGGTGCTACCACATTTGGTCGCTTGGTGCTTGAGTGGTTAAGTAGGTTATAGGCTACAAGAATCATCCGTTCATGGCAAACTACAGCAAAAACAAACAGAGCGACAAGCTGCTTTGTGTGCCGATAGTACACTTTTTTTAAATCTAGGAAATACAGGAATACAAGCCACCTCCGCTAGGCTTCTATGTTAGTGGCTGAGTGTCCCTTCAAACACAATTGTATTTAGAGGACCAAGCCACTAGCTAGGCTTCTATGTTAGTGACTAACTTGCACCTTCAAACAAAATTATTTTAGGAGGATCAAGTCGCCTATATAGGGCATGTCTATGCGAGTAACTGAGTCGCCCCTTCAAATACAATTACACATTTACATTAGAGAGTCACAGGAGAGAAGAATTCATTTTTCATGTAGAAATCTCCAGTTTCCTATCAAACTTAGTATTACTATGACTAAAAGTATATAGTAGTGTCCTTATACAGAGTGTTACAAAAATACCCGTAAAGCCGAAAGGGTTTTAAATGGTGCCTTATAAAAAGTCCATTTACAATATTGGAGAACCGTACTATCACTGTATGACTTACCGCAAAAAAAACCATTATTTTTTCATTGGTTGCACACTAATACTCACCAAGACTCTATTTCAGTAATATTAAAGAGTAAATTACAACTGTAGGTAAAATTTAAAACAAAAGGGATCTTCAATTTGTGGCAAGGCAGAATCTATGAATTTGTTGTTTGTTTTTTGCCTACACATATGTGTATTAATAATAAATAAATAAATAATAATAAGTACTGGGGATAAAATTCGTGAGTATGTATATACACACTCAAGAATTTTATCATAAAGAGTTAAACAGAGTCTAGGCAATGAGGACTACAAAAACAGTGCATTGCCACAGCCCACGTTTCACCAACTAACAACTACACATGTGCTCTGCGTGATAGGCCGTGATCCCAACGCCGCTTTATGCTGCTGAATGTACGTCTTCAGTCCATTAGTCGCCTTTTATGACAGCCTATTGAAGAGATGGCTTGGTATTTGTCTTTGAATAATGACCTGCCATTACACAGCTCCACACAGCTCTGCCAGCACACTTTCTTCCTTTAGTAACTATGTACCCTCTAGGTATTACCTGTATTAACCAATTACCTGAATTATATAAGTTACGTAATCGATTAATGTGAATGCTTCCTGTATCTATCGAAAAACAGAACTGATTGAACAGAAGAAAAACAGAACAAAATCTATATTAATGCGAGCGAAGCCGCCAGGAAAATGCTAGAATAAAGTAAGTGTCTACATTTTTTTGCGTTACGCTTATAATGCTGGTGTGTGTTTATTAGGTACCTAGGTATTGTTATTGTAGACGAAAAAATATTTTTTAACCTTGACCACGAATTTATTAGCACCATATTTATTAAATTATAAAATTAATTCTAAAATAAATTTTAGTGTCGTTTTTATACAAAATTATATTTACCAGTATAAACATTTTTGTCGAATGCTGGCGTATTGTCGTCAACATCTAATACATCAATTAATATTGTTGCAGAAGATTTGAGTCTATCAGCTCCTCCTTTCGGTGTATCATAAGCTTCTACTTCCAAGCGAAGAACCGATTGACGTTCACGATCTAAAGTTTTGTTTTGTCCGACCTGTAAAATATTCAAATAAATTGATTAACGTAAAAATAACAATGATTATAAAATATATTATTATCCAACTGCTTATTGATAATTAACTAAATAGATAGTTTAAAATGTCATTAAAAATGTGTGCTAACCTGTATAACTCCAGTGACGTTATCAATGGTGAAAAGGTCAGAGTTCTCCCCTCTTAGCAAATAACGAACATCAGAAAATCCTTTTACCTTATCATGTTCTGTTAAAATTGCATCGCTATCTGTCGCTTTTACCGCCACAATTACTTCAGGATGCTGAATAGATTCTAAAACACTTACTTTGTATAGCTGAAATAAATTAAAATTACACATGAATCTTCATACGGATGCTCAATTAAGACTTAGGCTTCTTACAGTTAAAAATTCATATTAGTTAAGTATTTAAATTCATATTTCGTATTTAAGTGTAGTTAGCAATAGCAAATACTAATACAGACCTCTTTTTCAAAAGTTGGAGCATTATCATTCAGATTCATTACTTCTATTATGATTTTAGCTTCACTGTGTTTAGTTCCGTCGTTACTCGTGGCTTTTACAGTCAAAGTTAAATTTGGGGTTATTAAACGTTCGTAGTCTAGATGGTTCGTAAGTAGTACCTGTCCACTTGAAGGATCTACTTGTAATAAATCTGTTTCTGAATTTATGACTTTGAAGTTTGACACCTGGTGACCTGATATAGGATCGTCAGCCATGAGGACTAAAACAGTGCTGCCTATTGGTTGTTCTTCATTAATTTTATGATATACGTTAGGACTCGAACTTGTCCAACCTGCATTCATAAACTGAGGATTCTTATCAGCATAGGGTTGAACATAAATAGTGTGTTCACTAATCGCAAATTGCGAGTTTTTGTTTAACTCAGCGTTTATATCCGTTACTTTAATAGTTAATATGACTATAGATGTTTGACTATAATCTAAAGTTCCATTAACAAATATTTCACCTGTATCTTCATTGATTCGGAACATATGTTTGTAATCATAAGGTGAGTTATGTTTAAGTTGAACACCTGCTTTTGAAAATGCTTTTATTGGATCGATAAGACTAAACTTTAATTTGGAGCTAACATCAGTGTCATGAGCTATAATTTGAGTCACTAAATGACCAACTTTAGTTTTTTCTGATATGTAAGTTGTAGTGTCTGTTAAATTGAACTTAGGTGGTTTATCATTTACATCATGTATGGTTACAAAAACTGTTGTAGTAGCAGTTTCAGGAATTGGTATGCCACTGTCTACTGCTGACACAATTATTTCATATTTATCTGTATTTATATCACGGTCGAGATTAGCATCATTTGATATCGTTACGACACCAGTTCTGTAACAAAAAATATTAAAAATATGTTTAGTATATACATTTTATTTTTGTGTCAAATCATGTGTAATTATTACTTACTTTTCATTAATAACAAAATTATCCTTTGATCCTGAAATAATATGATACGTCAAAAGATCATCCAATCCATCTGGATCGTTAGCAATAACCTGAGTGACATTTTCTCCTGGCTTAGCATCTTCTCTAATGCCAGCCTTGTAATTCATTGGATTAAGATCGAATGTGAAATCTTCATTACTGTCAGGATTTCGTTGCGCGATAGTGTACTTATAATGATGATAATTTCCTTTAAACGTAGGACGCTGGTTCCCTGGAACTCCAACTCTTATATACACCTTTGTTTCGTTATGCAAAGGTGGAGTTCCTAAAAACAACATCTTCATTAAATTATAGTACATCAAAAAATATAAGACCCCTCACGACGTGCTCTTTTCCACTTACCATAATCTGTAGCTCTAATGAGTAACTCATACTGTCCTCTTGGTGTATCCATAGAGTCAACTTTATCGACAATACTTATTTCACCACTTTCTTGACCAATGCTAAATACATTACCTTTATGAGTTATACTGTTATCAGACTCTATTGTATAGCGCACACGTCCTCCACCTTGAGTTGGGCCATCAGCATCAGTTGCCTAAAGGAAAACAATGTTTCAGTAAAATAACTTTTCAGTTTTAATGAATCTTTAAAAGAAAAACCTATACTTACTCTAACCACAAGTTGTGGTTCAAAACTAGCTGCACCATCTCTTATAGTTCGACTGTATTCAAATAATTCAAAAACGGGTGCATTATCATTTACATCTAACACATCGATAAAAATGCTAGCTGTAGAACCTTTTCCGCCACCGTCCTTAGCAAAGAGTGTTAAAGAGTAGCTCTTTTGCTTTTCATAGTCCAATAGCTGCGCCACGTAAATGCCTCCTTTGCTTTTGTCAGTTTGAAACATATTTGATCCAAACCCAGTTAAGAAGTATTCTATTTCTCCAAATATACCGTAGTCCTTGTCAGTAGCCTGCACTTCACCCACCTTTGATCCAATAGTAGAATTCTCTGGTACGTAAAATTTATAACTTGATTCATCAAATACAGGAGCATTGTCGTTCATATCTAACAATTTGATATTAACTCTAGCTGATGATAATTCAATACCATTCGCTGAACTAACAATGTCGAAACTGAAACGTCTTTTTTCATCATCGTCAACATCGTAATCAAGTTTTAAGGAATTTAGTACTTTTATGCTTATAGGTGTTCTTCCATCGCCGTGATTAGTGCTTAATGAAAATACGCCGTCAGAGTTAAATACGTTACGAAGTTTTAATTCAAATTTGCTATTTTGACCAATATCATAATCTTCAACATAAATCGACAGTCCTGGTACAGGACTACCATTTTCAATGTTTTCGGGAATTGATATATCAAAAACATCTTTATTAAATTTTGGTACATGGTCATCCACATCAGTGACAATGATGGTTACCGGTGTTACCGTATAATCAGACGGAACTTCACTATTTATCATCTCAGTAGCTCTGACAAAAAAGTTGTACACTCCTCCATTTTGCATTACAATGTCACTTTCTCTGTCGATAGGATTTTCCGAAGCTACCAATACAGCTCGGCCAAATGGTCTGTCAGGTAACAGTTTAAAATAATGAGCAACATCTCCTTCAATAGTTAGTAAAACTGGACGCGGATTTGCAGTGTCGCCATCTTTAGAAATTATTTCCATAATACTGGTGTCCTAAAAAATCACACATTATATCATCTTTTTTAAAATTTACAATATACATACATAATAATCACCACTATTATCAGGGGGGTGTCACTCCGCAATTTAGTTACATTCAGCCGGCGCGCCTCCCAGGCAGGCCGCCTAGGCGTATGGCAGTAAAGGTTACCGCGAGCCGACGCACCGAACACCCGAGCGCCGAGTCGCTAAACTCATAAACCCTACGCTCTGTGACGTCAGGACGTCAAATCGATATCGAGTCAGCGTTGCTTAACGAAATATGAACGCTAAGGTCACACGATAAGTTTCAATTTCGCGCGAAAGTCGTTAGCGAGTGAACCTTCTGTACGCAGTACCATTAGTTATTCTGTGCTATTATCCCTAAAGGGTTAGTCAGAGACTAGGCAATAAGGACAGCAAAAGCAATACTAGAGGATTGCTTTTGCTGTCCTTAACGAATCATCATTATCATTGTTCACTTTTTACCAAATAGCGACTAACCATGGGCTCAGATTGCCAGGTAGTGAGCCCATCGCAGCTCTATGCTGTTGGATGTATGTGTAGCCTTTAGTCCGTTAGTCGCCTTTTAGGACACTTAAGGGAAAAGAGGGGGTGATAGTATTCTTTCACCGCCACGTGACACGGTTATACATACATTAAAAATATATTGTATCTTATATACGGATAAAGACGATACAATACAATATGTTTTGGTATTTTAAATTATTTTAAAAACTGGTTCTAGCCTAGATAGTCTGTTTGATTTGTGATCGCGAAACAGGCGCTTTTCTTGATCCTCATATAGATGTCCAACACAAGAAATTTTATACTAATAGTGACATTTATGGGCTAATGATAATTTGGAAAACATTTACAAGTACAAGTTGGATTCCATTCTACTATTGTACGGATATGTTATTATACCGGTGGCGTATTTTCTGGTACAGTTGCTGAATATGGCGCATTCAGGAAAAGTGGAGGCTGATCTTGCACATCCTGGACAGCCACAGAGACGCTAGCTAGTGCTTTTAAAGGCTTGTCCGAAATATCACTTGCTTCTAAGCTGATTACGTAAGCCGACCTACTTTCAAAATCCAGCGGCTTGTTCAAATACAAACGTACTTGATACTTGCTAGTTGATACCTGTAAAAAATATATTTTTTAATATTCAAAGTATTATTACGATAATAATAAATCACTTATCCATCGCAAATAATGAGTTTTTATAATTACCATTTCAGTAATTACTTTAAAAGTATTACAAGCTTCAGAATCAGTTCCTCTTTCTTTCGTGGAACACATTACTCGTATTCTAGCATTGTCGCCCTCATCACGGTCTGACACCATTATTTTGGGATTAACCTGTAAAATCGTTAAATAAAGTCCCTTTTTATTAGTAATAGTGTTTAATGCATGTTAATGTAAGCTGAGTCTGTCTTTTATTATTTCAATTGCTGAAGTGTAAATCATATAACCGACCTCAATTTCAGTGCCTACTGGTGTTGCTTCGCTGATGTTAACGATGTACGGCCTATTGTGGAAGACCGGAGGGTTGTCGTTTATGTCTTTAACTGGTATCACTCGGCGGAGGGACACAGTGTTTGGTTCGGTGTTCGCTACACCTTCATCTGAAATTTTTAATAATACGTGTTAATTCATTACTTTGAACAAAATCTACGCTATCAGGGATGATTAAAGATAATGTTATTAAAGGTTTAGGTTTTGTGTTGGTCGATAGTAACTAAGTCAGCCTGGTTATCTACCACCATTTTATTTACTTTAACATTAATATATTGTTAATTGTATTGTTGGGTTCCAACAGTCAATAAGGTAGCCGCTGCCAGTTTCGGACTTTAATAATATTAAGCAGAAAGTTGATAATTATGTATAGAATATAATCCCGCAACTGTGGGGGTTACCTTAGTGGTGCCTGCCCTGCAGAGGTCTCCCTCTCGCAGTAGCACGTCGACCCATTGGGATCTTTTGTGCAAAAGTAGATAGATAGAGGTATCCTATAGAAAGGCCCTGTTGCGGGAGTTTACACGCCGATTGCCAAACACCCTGTATGTAATGCAAATGATTGAGGGGTAAACCCCTTAATCTTTATTAAAATATACTTCGATTTTATTGCCTTAGATTATCAGGTGAAAGGCATTTCTAGATGGTGAGACAAAAAGGGTCCGCCAAATAACTTTTTTTTTTTGAAAATGCTATAAAAAAAAAACTACTGAATATTTTCTCAAATTTCTTTTTTTATTTATAAGTACAATCCTTCCGGTTAATAATGGAAAATCAGGAGTTGAAGCCAACTGACCATCCAATGCGTTTTCGCTTCGCTGAGTGGGCCTGCGATCGACTTACAGAAGATGCCGATTTTGCCAAAAAAATCATCTTTTCGGATGAAGCTCATTTTGATCTTGGCGGGTATGTAAACAAGCAAAATTGTCGTATTTGGGGCACAGAAAACCCGCACGCATACATTGAAAAGCCGGTACACCCAAAACGAGTCACTGTTTGGTGCGGATTTTGGTCCAGAGGCATAATTGGGCCATTTTTCTTTGAAAATGAGCAAGGAGTGGCCGTTACAGTCAATGGCGATCGTCATCGGGCCATGTTGAACGAATTTTTGTTCACAAAAATTGAAGAGGAGGATATTGGCAACATTTGGTTTCAACAGGACGGCGCTACGTGCCACACAGCCGAAGCTACACTCGATGTTTTGCGCCCTGTTTTTGAAGATCGCATTATCAGCCGCAGAGCTGATGTCGTTTGGCCACCTCGGAGCTGCGATTTGACACCGTTGGACTATTATTTGTGGGGTGCCCTCAAAGATAAATGTTACGCCGACAAGCCAGAGACAATTGACGCTTTAAAGGACAATATTCGTGAAGCCATTGGTGAAATACAGCTGCACACAATCGATAATGTGCTTAAAAATTGGACCGATCGTGTAGGCTACTGCATGGCCAGCCGAGGCAGCCATTTGAATGAAATTATTTTCCATTATTAACCGGAAGGATTGTACTTATAAATAAAAAAAGAAATTTGAGAAAATATTCAGTAGTTTTTTTTTTATAGCATTTTCAAAAAAAAAAAGTTATTTGGCGGACCCTTATTTCAGGCCTGACATTTTGCGCGCCTAATTGTTGTTAGATTGTTGTTGAGAAAACTAGTTTGGTGCGGTGCTTACCTGTGATACTGATGATTATTTCTAGCGATTCCTGTTCTTCTCTGTCTAATGTCCTGGCCAGGGTGACCACGCCCGTCACGTGATCCACAGTGAAGTATTGACCTGATATCGAATATCTTAGGGGACTGTTTTCGGGATCAACTCCTGAAGGAAAATAACATTTTGAAATATACATAATATTCACATTACATACTCTTTCGACTATTATCACAAAAGGGTTAGCCAAAGACAGGTAATGAGGACCGCAAAAGCAGTGCTTTGCTATAGGCCATGTTTCACCAATTAATATCTGCATATGCGCTCAGCGTGATAGTAATGAGATCATTGCGCTTCATGCTGCTAGATGTGTGCAGTCTTTGCACCCAAGAGAAGAGATGGGTTTGTAGTATTCCTTTAGCAATGAGCCATCACCATTCAGATCACATTTCGATAGATTCATATGTCTCACAAAGTATGGTTTAACTCAATGTTTCAAAATGATAGTTTATATTATAAACTTAAACAATGATCTAATAAAGATAAGACTTTAAACTTTCGCGTTACTTTATTGCTAGTAAGTAGATATGTACAAGTTACAAAATTAATCGTGTTAAGTCCAGTAATAATAGTTTTAAAGTATCTTTTAACCAGAGGTACATAGGTATATCATATTTTTCATAGTCAATGGTAACTTATCTAAATTTGTTTAATATAAATTGTTTTGTAACTGCCATTCTATATTTGTAAATAATATTAATTAAATAACACACCTACAATGCAGAAACATGTTTTATTTTTACCTTTAAGAGTTCTCAAAGAGAACCCTATAACAATACCAACTTTCAGCTACTTATAGAACCATAGCTGTTTTCAATGTACAATTCATACTTGATTTGAAACAAACCCATATCCATGTCCATGGTACAATAATGTATCCTATTAAACAAACCTTTTAGATGATATACCGGTGTCCCAACCGGCGTATCCTCTGGCAATCTGAACTGAGACATGTCCCCAATTTGGGGCACAAAGTGAGGTGCCCTGTTGATGACCTGCCCCGAGCATAGCCCCAGCAGGGAAAGCAGCAGGAGTATCAACAGCGGGCTCGGCTCCGTGAACACCACCGCTGCTGTTCTTTTCTGAAATATAACTTCCGCCATCTGGAATATTGATAATTAGTATTTTATTATAAACTGTAAGTATTTTGCAATATAAATTGGTTATTTTGGTGACTTTAGTGAGTGTCCCCGCTAGGATATAGCCAGCAATTTTATTTGAATTACTGGTCGTGGTAGAATATCTATAAAATAATACATACATACATATAATCACTACTATTATCCCCGAAGGGTTAGTCAGAGACTATATAGGCAATGAGGACAGCAAAAGCAGTCCTCTACCATAGTCCACTTTTCACCAAATAGCGACTGCACATGTGCTCAGCGTGATAGGTGGTGAGCCCATCGCCGCTCTATGCTGTTGGAAGTATGTGCAGTATTTAGTCCGTTAGTCGCCTTTTACGACATCCAAGAGAAGAGAGGGGGTGGTAGTAATCTTTCACCGCTACGCGACACTTTTTATTTTTATTTCAAAGTTTAGTTATAGACGTCGCCTATATTGTAAGTCGATCAAAGTTATTTGTAATGTATTTTTATTTTATTTTCATCGTAGTTGATTGGCTAGATGGAGCATGAAACATTTGTCTCAAAGCTAACGCGGCCGACAAACAATACCAATTATTACACGATCAGTTCACCGGCCGCGACGACGAGACGGTTGCGTAACGTTGTTTTGGGCCGCTCCGTTGCCGTTTCACATTTGACTGTCAGTGCAATATGTGATGATATTTGTTATAGTTATATTCACGACTACTATCCCCGTAGGAATAGTCAGAGATCAGGCAATGAGGACCGCAAAAGCTGTCTACTGCCACAGTTCACTTGCTTACTTACTCCTGTGGCACATCAACCCAAGTGAGTTTTGGCCTCCAATTCAAAAGATCGTCACTTTCTTCTGTCCTGTCCTGTGCAGTCTCGCGCCAGTCGTCGATGCCAACCAAGTTCGCGCAGGTCAACCAGCACTCGGTCTTGCCAGCGGTATTTAGGCCGACCGATGGAGCGTCGTCCCTCCGGTCGGCCTAAATACGCTTTCTTTACTGCTCGATCCTCCCCCATCCTTTCGACGTGGCCCAGCGATCGGAGACGTTGAGCTTTTATCTCTCCATTTATGTCGGACTAGGCCACGAGATCTTTTAATTCAGCGTTTTTTCAAATTCTCCAGCAGCCATCGCTCCCTCTTATTAGGCCAAGAATTTTTCGAAGGATTTTTCGTTCTGTCACCAAGAGTTTGTTCTCTTCTTTCTGGATTAGTGTCCAAGCTTCGCAATCGTACATTAATAACGGTCTTATTACGGTTTTGTAATTGAGTAGTTTCATTTTCCTACTAAGAAGCTTGGACACTATGACCTTCTGCAGTGCAGCACAACAACGCAAGGCGTTCTGTATGCGCAATTTGATCTCCTCTTCTCGAGAGTTTAGGTCTGTGATGGTACAGCCCAGATATTTAAATTTGGCCATTCCAGCGTATTTGTGATCTTCAACATGTAAGTCCTGGCGCTATGCTCGAGTGTTTTTATAGCGCTTCATGTGGAAATACAAAGTTTTTTCGTGGCTTACTCTGAGCCCTACTCTCTCTGCCTCTCTTTCTATCACCTTACCCTGTTCGGCGAGAATCCTCAGTTCCCTTCTGTTCTCTATTTCATCTTTACAATCCTGACTTAGCCATTTCTTACACTTTGGCCTACTTGTCTTACCCAGTACTTTCTATCCCGCACCTTTTATTGCTGTTTTCATATTTTTCCAGACTGCATCTACGTTTTCATCCACTATAAGATCTTGAAATCTATTCGTTAGTTCTAGTTCGAAGCTGTCTCTCATTTTCTTTACTTTCAGATTATCTACATTTACTCTGTCTTCCGCTTTCGTTAGTGACTTCTGAACGGACTTAATTATACATCTAAATTTTTTTCCAACTAGGTAGTGATCAATGTCGCAATCGGCTTCTCTATAAGATCTAATGTCCGCCGGGGGATCGCCAAGTGCCTTTATATATCTTTGTGAGGAAACATAGTACTCTTCACTACTAGTGAGTTGGATGGTTCGTTCTTACTGTACTTTCCAATAGTAGGCCTATATATTTCCTCACGCCCTACTTTTGCGTTAAAGTCACCGATCACAAAAAATGTCTTTGAATACCAATATTGTAAACCGTGTCTCTATAGCAAATAAATATTTCATTTCATTTCACAATTTTAATAGCATAACTCGGCAGCTGGTCGTATCGTCGCCACAGTCCACATTTCACCTTATTATACCTACACATGTGCACGGCGTGAAAGGTGGTGAGCCTATTGCCGCTCTATGCTGTTGGATGTATGTGCAGTCTTTAGTCCGTTAGTCGCCTTTTACGACACCCACGGGAATAGATGGGGCGGTAGTATTCTATTAATGAGCCGCTATATATGCAAAGCACCGTGATAGTTATAACGGTAAATATATTCTCTATTTGAATTTTTACTTCTAGTCTCCCACATCCTTACCGGTTGACTGGTAGAGAATGCCATGTGGCGTTAAGTCCGCCTTTTTCAGTTTTTTTTTGTGCAAAGAAGATTAAATAAATTTTACGTAAAGGTCATTGGGCATATTTGACCCAGATCACAAAAGGTTGCGTACAAAAACCAAATATGTATCAAATTAAAGAACTAAATCTCACTTTCATTCCATATAGTTATTTTGTTTAAAATCCCAAGGAGAAAAAATATATTGAACAATAAATATAGGTTTTCTTACCGATATTGAAACACGAAAGTATTAGCTCTAGTTTGATATGCCATCCTATGCGGTATAAGCTATTAAGCTTTCACCACAGGATGGTATATTAAAATAATCTTACGGTATTCCGTGGGAATAGATGATGATGATTTTTAGATGATTTTACAATTGATTTTGATCAAGCAGAATAAATTATGTTTTTTGTAGAATTTTTATTTTTGTTATTATTTTCCTTTCAATTGTTCAGTTACACTGAAGTATAACTAAAAGACCAAAATTATCCAAAGTATCATAAAAATCAAAATGTAATAGTTGTTTTTTTATATATATATATATATATATATATAAATATACATTTTCCTAAATTCTCCCAAGGTTTGCAAGCATGCGACCTATATATTATTGTGTTGCAGGGACAATTATTTGCATAGTCTGCCCTATTTTGTTCGTGTACGCCGTGGGTCAAACGTCCGAACAATATACCCAATGACCTTTCGTTGAAAAAATATCTTAGCTTATGTGTTGTTTTAAATTATATATTTAAAACAACACATAAGCGGAATTTGAACCCGCGTATTCTGGAATCAAAGTTAATAGTATCTACTTACTTTGTAAGCTGAGCTTTATACAATCTGATCATAAGACAGTAATACTAAATAAAATGGTTCTTCTTTCTGACGCACTCGACAATATACTTACTATTAATACTTTATACTGTAGATGATTACGTTAATGATAGCGGACGGCTACAGATAAAAAAGCAGTTCTAGAAACCAATTATTTTGTTTTTCATTCGTAAATGTTTGTTAAAAGTAAGTGTTCATGATTTAAGACTGCTTTACTAAACCTTTAGCTTTCATCACAGCGTTCCTCTTTTAGTTTTGACGTCCATTCAATATTTTAATACCTATTTTAACTGTTAACACATCTAACTGTTAACAGTCTACAATCAGTTTGAACAGGTCTTGATCTTCGAGTAGTTCTACAAACAAAAGTTATATCTGTCTAACTTTACACTGTGGCTAAACTGTCACTTGTATTACAAGCACCTACAACATTTCAGTTTAGCATGTGAAATAAATTTTCCTACATGCAAATAAAATTATGAGGTAAAATCTCATAATATTACTTTAGTTTCAACTCATCATATTAGTATTTTGTAGTCACTATTACTACTTTTCTGTTTTCATCACTAGGCCACCACTCGGTCAGCGTTTTGTTCCGGGTTCCGTCTGTCAAAAACAGGAGACCTCCACCAGCCAGATGGGTCGAAGATATAACTAAGACAGCAGATTGCACATGGAACAGGCTAGAACAGGACATGATTATGATGTTGATTACTACTTTTACATGGTTTCGTCGGCTTCTTTTAGATCCCTAGGTTAGGCTAGTTACCGACATGTTGATAGCATTGTTGTGTTACGTAAGTTAGAGTTAAAGATAGACAGTTCCTCAGTGGCTTAAGAGCGCTTCTCGGGTTTATCGTCACTTACCAATCAGGATACCCGGATAACCGTGTCGGTAGCGGTGAAAGAATACTACCAACCTCTCTCTTCTCTTGGGTGTCGTAAAAGGCGAATAACGGACTAAAGACTGCACATACTTCCAACAGCATAGAACGACGATGGGCACACCACCTGTAATGCTGAGTATATGTGCAGTCGCTATATATTTGGTGAAAAGTGGACTATGGCGGAAGACTGCTTTTGCGGTCCTCATTGCCTTGTCTCTGACTAATCCTTCGGGGATAATAGTCGTGATTATATGTATGTATATACCAATCAGCATGAGGATCAAACTACGGAGGCTTATATGAATAACGTGCCAACGAAGTCTTCGATGCGCTTAGAGAGTATACCCTCTGGAATGGTGTTTGTGAATGAGTATATCGAGTACATTGCTAAATGTGCTGCTTAGAAATTTGGCGTCCTTTAAAGGGCTAGGCGGTACTTCTCGACGGATTCTATATAATACTGCTGTCTCCTTTGGGATGGTTCTGCTAAGTACCAGCTAGCACTTTTGAACTCGATCGGAAACCGTGCTAAAAGACTCATTGACACTCGAAATTAGCTATGGCTCAACTTCAGAGCCTCAGTTATCGGCGTAAAGTTGCCAGTTTAATGGTGTTTTGCAGAATACACTTTGAAGAGTGTGCGAAGGAACTACACGATCTTGTTTCTCCAGCCCCTTTCCACTATCGAGCGGTACTAGACGCAGGCAAGCCTAACACCATTACATATATGACATTCCACCTGTCCGTACCAAGCGTTTTGCTGCTTCCTTTCTCATACGAACCGTCAAAGAGTCAAATGCGCTGCCTGCTCATGTGGTTCCCGATCACTATAACCTTGGTCTTTTTAAAGCTAGAGTGAATAGGCATCTTCTGGGTAAGCATGCAAATACCTTAGACGTAAACCTATTTTATTAAGAAAAATTGCATCTTCCGCACAAGAATGACAGCAATTATTCTTATTATATTATATTGTATTATTATATAATTTTAACGCAAATTTTGTTGCGAACGAATCTTGCTCGTGGAAATTTTCAAACACTTTTTCAGTTTGTTATTTCTTACTTTTGTTTTGTATTTGCTGTAATATTATCACTACACACGATGTGTACACTATCTGTTAGGTTATTGTATAGCAAGTATGTTATCCTCAATTACAGTAACTTGTATGTGTACCTAAACTAAATAAAAAAATAAATTCTCCAAGAAAAAGATGAATAAGAAAGGAAGACATTTATTTACCTACTTCAATGAGTTGTAAATGACATTATTCACTATTCTGATAGTCTATTCCTGCTTCATGCATGTCTCATAATGGTACCTCATTAGAAACAGTCATTATGAAATCTTTATTCATATTAATTGGTAATTAGCGGTAGTCGCATCGTCCGCGTCGGTCGTAGTAATTTGCTGGCTGGTAAGTCGTCGCCTTCCACAAAACTTTTTAGTTCGGTGGATGACAGTTTTGCGTCACGCGATAAGGTTTCCTTATAGCACTTATAGATTAGTTACAGACCACGCTATACTTTAAAGCATATCGAATTTAGAATTCATGTTTTACTCTAATTAATTTGGCCTCGGTTGAGCTCAGTGGTAGTAGTATAGTGGATAGTTTTTTCCAGTAACTGCCGTCTGAGCTATTGCAACTTTTATAACGCCGCGCCTGTTCTTTACGTGATAGCTCTTTTTATTTGGTATTTGGTACATATTTGGTACACAACCATTATTTTGTAATAAAGTAAAATTGTAGACGCAAATAATGATTTACATACATAGAACATTAATATTACAATTTTCATGAATGTTCGTTACACAATTATGTCAGAAATAGGCAATAAGTCGCGTGTTTTAAGGAGTACAGCGTGAAGCAACGCATTACAATAGTGTGGTTACTGGTAGACCTCATGTCAGTGAACTGAAGACAATGGGTGGGAAATGGTGATAATTGGTTGTCGTAATAGTCGGCGTTTCGCGGGCCGCCTCGCGTGCGCTCTGTCTGCGGCGCGGCGCCTCATTCAGAAGAGGCTGTAGAATGCCACCTATATTTACCGCCTCTGTGGTCTAGTGGCTAAGCCACCGGTCTTAGATCCAGAGGTCCCGGGTTCGATTCCCAGCTGGGGGTACATCTTTGTGTGCTCGGTTTGGTTGGTGGTAGGGCTGTAAAGTCCGCCTGGCTAGCTACCACCACCACTTATCTAAGTCTGTCGCCACAACGACGATGTTTTAGCATTGTTGTGTTCCGACAGTTAGAGATAAGATAGCCTGTTCCTCGGTGGTTGAGGATTCCGAGTAAAGCGCGCTTCCACCTTCGGCCTTATCGTCACTTATCATCAGGTGAGATGAAGGCCAAGCGCTCATCCATTTTAGAATTAAAAAAAAAACGAGACAAGCATTTGCCGTTGCGGTAGCTGTAGGGTGATGGCCCAATATTAAAAGACTACTATCAAACCTTCGTTGGGTGTCGTAAAAGGCGAATAACGTATTAAATACTGCACATACATTCAACAGCATGGCGCGGCGATGGGCTCACCACCTATCACGCTGAGCACATGTGCAGTTGTTATTTAGTCTCTGACTAACCTTTTGGGGATAATAATCGTAATCGTAAGTGTATGTACAATCTGATGAATGTAAGGAACGTCCCGGTCGCCGGCGCGTACTAGCGAATATCGTCGAAAAGTCTTAAAATTAATATTTTTCTTGACTTAAGCGTATGTAGGCGGTCAAGTCGGTCGCAGGGTCGATCTGGACCAGATTTACTGGTGACCGGGCTGGTTGGAGGACTAGAGAGGCGTGGGTACGTCCAGCAGTAAGCAGAAATACTGAGATTAGGACTCACAGAATTACACAAAATCTTGTTGCTATGTTACGCTAGGAAGTTTCGTTTCCGTCTAATGTATTTATGTCATTTGCTCGCGGCATTGAACGCGTGGACTACATTATTATATCACAGGAAACTTTTATCGGTTTAAAAAGTATCCTATGTCCTTTTCTGTACTCCTGGTAAAGTGTATGCAAAATTTCGTGATGATCGCTAACGTACTTAAGACCTGAAAACGTAACAAACAAAACAACTTAGTTTCCTATTTATAACATCAGTTAGGATTAAGGCATTATAAACGCGAAAGTTTGTAAGTATAGATGGATGTTTGTTACTTATTCACGTAAAAACTACTAATTGGATTTGGATGAAATTGGGCATACAGATAGTTTATAACCTGGATTAACACATATAATACTTTTAATCCAGATATTCCCACGGGAACGGGAACCACGCGGGTAAAACCGCTAGCGGCCGCTAGTTAAGCAATAAAAGACAATTGCCCAAATGTTTGTACGCGCATTACTTCAGAACGGCTTGACCGATTTGGCTGATTCTTTTTTTATTGTGATTTTCTATATATCTCTATCTATATATCTATATCTTTTTTTATTGTAATTGTCAGAAAAAAGTTTGTGTGAAAGAAAATTTTTGGAAATTTGTCACGGAATACAGAAACAACATCACGCGGACGAAGTCGCCGGCGGGCCACTAGCAAATTATAAATATTATAATACTCGTAGTATGTAACGTAGGTACTACATACAAACGTGTGTGAGTTTATTTGTTTTGAGGGCCCAAGTTCGATTCCTATCATGTACGAGTATTTAAAACCGTGTCCCGTAGCGGTGAAAAATACTACCTCCCCTCTTTTGTCTTGGGTGTTGTAAAAGGCGACTAACGGACTAAAGACTGCACATACATCCAACAGCATAGAGCGGCGATGGGCACACCACCTCTTCGCTGAGCACATGTGCAGTCGCTATTTGGTGAAAAGTGGACTATGGTAGAGAACTGCTTTAGCGATCCTCTTTGCCTAGTCTCTGACTAACCCTATATATAGTCGTGATTATTATGTATGTATGTAAGTAGTTAATAGAATAGACATAAATATGTAGCCCTAATAATATTTCATGGAGGTTTGTTTGTGTCGCAATAGTAATGTCATATCTTTAAGATGGCAAGTTTGTCAGTCACTGAGGATTCCGGGTCAAATGCGCTTCCGCCTATGGCCTTAACGTCACTTTTCCATTATTCACCTGCTTATGACTAATCTTATTTGTGTCATAAATCACAAATGGCTTTCTCTTCCACAGGCTATGATATAAGTAAGCCATACACTTCGCCGTGGAATATAGATTTTTTTTTATGTTATGAAACCTATGAACACACCTATTTGCAATAGTGTCTTGATTGAGTTGTTATAAATTGAAATATTATTAGCCTTAGTTTAAATCTAAATAAGTAAACAAGCTTAAAGTTTACATGCCATGAACTTAAAATTATTATGATCTCACTATTTTGCACTATTGATGTCCTTGATGACTAACATCTGTAGTTTGCAAGAAAGTTTAACGTGTAAACACTGTTTGTAACTGTCATTCATAAAAGTTATACAAATAGTACGCACCTTGTTTAAATGTTTCTATCAAACAATATCACATAACACTTAACTCATGCCACATATTATTTAAAGAAATACACCACGGAAACACTAGGAAATAATTTAATACGAAACATTTTTATTCTCACGAACTCAACACCGCCGTTTGATATGTACCTACTGTCAAAAACTTGCACCACCGGTATTCTGTAGTAGATTTGTACCGGGCGTGTCTCACTCGCACACCTTATGGCGGAGACTGTGTCTAGAAAGAGAAAGGTGGGTTCCGTTAACTTCGTCGTAAATTCTACGCCGATAGAGCCTTTTTGCACGGGTAAAAGTAACGGGGGTTTTCTTAAGATGCGTGAGTTGAGACGTTAAATGTAAAGTCACGTTGGATAAAAAGAGACAGACGATGTACTAGGTCATGTTCTAAAGGGCATACGCATACGTCATTATGGCTTGCATTAAGGTCACTGGAGTGAAAACTTTTAGATTATTTTGTAGACAAAACAAAAAACTATTTTGTTTGGTGTAGGTACTGGATTTTTATAGCAACTATGTATTAACGAATAAAACAAAAATAGTTACCGTTATTTATCACACTAATATTATAAAGGCGAAAGTTTGTGAGCGTGTATGTTTGTTACTCTTTCACGTAAAAACTACTGAATGGATTTGGATGAAATTTGGCATACAAATAGTTTATAACCTGGATTAACACATAGGATACTTTTTATCCCGATATTCCCACGGGAACGGGAAGCACGCGGGTGAAACCGTGGGCGGCCGCTAGTAAATTAATAAATAGGAACAGTACTGCTTTTTCACAAAACACAACGATGCCATTTTTCACATTATAAAAAAATGTTAAGACTGCGGTTCAGTTATTCCATGTAGTATTTATTTCAAGAAAACGTGTACTTATTTTTCTTAACAACTTAATATTAAACGTAAATCGCAACTTTTGGAACTTAAGATGCCAGCGCCATCTACGGTTATGATGGTGAAAGAAATAGGAACCACTGTGCGTGTTTGTTGCGCCAACGCTGTTGCTTTGAGTTAAATGTTTGCTTAATAGTGCAAGATTCCGTCGTTCTCCTTATTAAAATTAAAAAAGCATTGAAATATTTAATAACATTTATTTACAAAATGACGTGCCCACTTTATACTACTATACACAAAGCTAAAGACTAAATAATTATTCGTATTAATAAGTTCGGTGGGACACTAGTAGGAATGTCAAATAAGAAATACGTATGAGCTATTCTTCATTATCATGAACCGATTGGCTTTTATTTCTCTTGATTTCAGTATAAGACAGTGAAAACTCAGGTCGCCGGAATCCTTTGGCTAGCAAATTGAGCCTACGTTTCCTGTTAACTTCTGAATTTGGGTCTAACAAACTATTTACTTTTGGATTTCGATAGTTACTTCTATAGTGACCGTTTATTTGAGTGGTGGTCGATGTTGTCGTGGTTGTATCAATTTTATCTTCACTAGTTTCTTCTAAAATTGAGTGCAAAGTTGTAGATTTTATGTCATTTTCTAGTTTAAATATAAGTGTTTGGTTTTCAATGTCATCCACGTCTAAATGACTTCTAAAATTCCTTCGGTTTGTTATTGGATATAAGTTTTCCGGATAGTCCAACTCTCTATATCTCATGTACTCTTCAGGTATCTTTGCGTCTTCGTGGCTGAATTTAAGTATGTCCGGAGGCTTAGTGTACCACACTCCTTCTGTGCTTGATAAAGTGACGTCATAAAATGGTATTGTTGTTGTTACTTGAGGATATGTTGGAGGGGGTGGAGTGGATACCGGCAATGTTCTGGCTTCAAAAGGTATGATGCCGGAGCTACCAATATGGAAATCTTCTACTTGCGATGTCGATAAATTTATGGGAGTTTCAGTAGAGTAAGGTGAAATTGGAATAAAATGAGTTTCCTCAGTAGTTCTGCTAAATAAATCTGTTATGTTATTATTGATTTGTGTAGTGAACTCATCCTTTTTTTCAGGAGTGTAAAGATTAATTTGCACAATCATGTTTGACCCTGTAGAAGAATCGTTAATTTTTTCATGTGAACTTAGGTCACGATCTATGTTACGAGTGAAATGTCTACTCTCTTTTAACATCCGTGGCCTTTTTATTATGTTCAGTCTTTTAGTTGCAGGAGTAGATTTCTTTTTAAAGAGCACTAGGGGTTTTGAGGTAGTCAAGTATATTTTATCTATCGGTGCTTTTTTTTCAGTATCTGCATTACTTTCGGAATGTTGAAAACTATTTTTTAATGGAAATAAATTAAGCATAACACTGAAAGTTTTTGCTTTGCTGAAACTAGAAGAGTCCGGAGCACGCGACTCACTAGAACTCGGTTGTGTATCAGGTATTCCATTAGCAACATTCTGACAATTGCGCCCATTGCAGTGTCTTTTTTTGTTAGGAATAGGTTTAAACATAGGAACTTTAGAATAGTCATTTCTTCCAACAAAAGTAGGTGAAAACCGTAGAAAACCATCTGCTAATAGATTAACTTCACCAGGGCTATCAGGTTTGTATTTAAACAGCGGATCTGATTTGTGGTTAGATTGAAATACATCGACCCTCTTTGAGTCATCACTAAGTAATTCTAGGTTTGCATTTTCGGACCCTGAAGCCTGGCTTTTCTCATGTGGTTCAACATAGACTCCAGTGAATGCAATATGCTTACTCGTAGGCACCGTATACATGTCACCAATCTTGGCATTAATAGTTTTTTCTAGATATTTTATTACTTGTTGAATGTTTTGCAACCTTTGAGCGTTACGATAACTTTCAACCCAACTCTTTGATCCATATGTCTTGCTAAACGGCACAGGAGTTGGTGATTTAAACTCAAAAATGAAAGGTCTTGGACTAGTCCTTCTTAACTGCGATGGTGTAAAATTTATTTTACTAAAATTTGGTTTTGGAGTTTTAAATTTAGGTTCTTTGTTTTCAAGAGTGGCATCTAAAGTAGGATCTATATAACTGTTTTCTTGCATAGCGTTTACTAAAAGAGGCATTCGTTCGTAATAATCTTGATCGAATCCAAAATAACTTCGATCCAGTCGGTCCGCCACTGGGCTGTCATCTGTTATATTAACAATACTAGTTTTTCTGTTACCTCTCTTTTTGATTTGTACTAAGCTCGATTCTACCGCAATCGCATACTCGTAGATTAGTAGAATTACCTGAAACAATAAATATTTTTTTTATTATTACGGTATTAAGTTTAATGCAATCTGTAATTTTAATAATTCTTAAAGTAATTTTTAATAGCTATTAAAAGTATATAATCAGTTTGACATGTACTATCTTAATTGTCAAGGAAGACTACATTAGCTAAATTTTATGTAAGAGTATCTAAAGTAAGAGTAAGTGCCTGTGCTTCTTAAATTGTAATAGAAATTTTTTTTTCTCTTTAACATAAAGTACTGCGTTTTATGCCTTAATATAGCTAAATGAACAGCTATACTTGCTATGTCTATTAAAAATTTTATTACTACATAAAATAAAAAGACAAATGAATTGTATTTGTTTTATTTGGTTTTCTATGGTTGATATGTTGATTAATCAAATAATAAAGACAAAAAATAACAATATAAAAATGTAAGAAAATCTATTCACAACTAGAATAGAAACTACAAATAAAAAGGTTCAGCCTTAGATCATTAAAAATTAACTTCCTACCTAGCAAAAAAACTTTAATCCACAAAATATTTAAAAGGTACCTAAGTCATTATAGATTAGGACATTGAAACTTTGAAATTTTTTGTCAGGTCTAACCAATGTTTTGCTGGAGTAGTCAACGCTAGAAAAAAAACTGGTAGAAAAACTTTTATCCACAAAAGATTTAAAAGGTAAGTCGATGTAGATTAAGACATTAAAACTTTTAAAATGTTTAATTGATTTAACCAATGCTTCGCTGGAGTAGTCAACGCAGCCGCCCGGATTGCGGAGGACGTGGTTTCGATTCCCACCTTTGAGGTAGTTATTGTTTTTAACGTTTCAATATCTTAGAGTATATTTGAGCGTTATTACGAACCATACAGATTAGACAATCCACAGATTGCTTCTTTAGAAGGTTAATTTTCTTACACAAATATTAAAACAGACAATTTTGAACGTAAATTACAACATCAATATTTGAAAACTAAAGAAACAACAATTAAAATTATTAAACGACATCTCATAATACACCTTTAGAAGCTAAAATCTCGGTATGCGTTAAATCTACGTAAATCAGTACATTTTAAATTGACACAACTCAGAATTCATCATTGTTTATGTAAACTTAAAATGAAATAATGTTACATACATTACTTTAAATAAAAAATAAACTTTGTATTTTGTCTTATTCTTTGTCTTTGTTTAAAACTATTTATCTTATAAATATATATTACAGTAGATCAAAAACATTATGTTTTATTATTTTAAATCATAGTCATCATTTTCGTCGACCCTCCAACCATTGCGATGAATTTCTAGATAAGTGGGCCTATTCACGGGTATCATTGAATTTAATATCGTGCTACTATCGTAACTTTTTAATAGTTCCCATAAGTCTTTCACTATTTTAGAAGTTAGTTTAGTACCAGTAACAGTGCCTAAACTTTCAGTTGGGTTGACATTATATTCTTCATGATACTCCTCTTCACGTGTAGTTTTTTCAACTTCATCTTCTTCCAATCTAGAAGTTGAAAGAATGTGAAAGTAGTTTTGATATCGATTAAGTTTTCTTTCATCATTTGATTTTATCTTCTTAGCGTCATCTATAGTAATTTTTAAACTTCGGTTTCTACTTAGAGGAGTCGTGCTGTCGTCATACATCTTTGGTTTAGCGGTATTTTGATTATTAAAATAATAGTCACCCTTATAGAATGTGTTTAAGGGAGTAAAGATTCTCTTACTGGTAATACTGGTAATATAACTTTCTGTTGGTGTAATGGCATCAAAAACTTTGCTAGTAGTGCTATGTGTATTTGCTAATGGAAGATGTTCGGTGGATGGTAGTTGTTGAGTTAAGTTAGGGCGTTTACTTGTAACGAAAGCATCTGACTTAAACAAATCGAAACTGTTTATATCGAATCTTTTTGCATCATCAGCGATAGTACCAGATACAGAAGATACTGTTGAAGTAACAACATCAGAGTTATTGCTCTTAATATGGTAAGTGAGTTTATCTACAAATCCAAGTAAATTATGACCATTATTCACAGGATTTTTGGGAGTTTTTAATTTTGGAGCCAAATCAACTTCATTGTAATGAGGGGATTGTTTTACATTATATAGTGGTACATACTTTGTAGGGGTAAAAATAGTAACAAGGTCTTCTTTGTAATTATTATGTTCTTTCAATGTTGTTATAGACTGTGTTGAAGAGAATTTTCTATTAACTTCAGTTGGTTCTATAAATTGTTTCACTGTAGTTACTTTTAAATTGTCTTGACTTATCACCTCCTTTATGTGTTGCTGAGTATTTTTAAATCCAAGTGATTCTGGTTTCTTTGAAGTTTTCGTTGTTTCTTCATAGCCGCGAATTATATTACTCTCAAAATAATCTTTGTCTTCTTTTGGAAATATATTATCAAATTCAGAAAATAGTAATGGATAAGCATTCTTTCCTCTAGTAGAAAGTTTGATCTTGTTAGAAGTAGTTGTTGGTAGGTTCGTTGTTGTGCGGGACGTTGTAGTGCGGGTCGTTGTAGTAGGGGTCTTTGTAGTAGGGTTCTTTGTAGTAGTAGTCTTTATAGTATGGGTTTTTATAGTAGGGGTTTTTGTAGTAGGGGTCTTTGTAGTACGGGTCTTTGTAGTAGGGGTTTTTGTAGTAGGCGTATTTGTCTTACGGGTCTTTGTAGTAGGAGTCTTTGTAGTAGGGGTCTTTGTAGTAGGAGTCATGGTAGTAGACGCCTTTGTAGTAGAGGTCGTAGTAGATTGGGTCATTGTAGTTGGAGTCATTGTAATTGGGGTCATTGAAGTTGGGGTCGTTGTAGTAGTGGTCATTATTGTAGAAGTACTCGCTGTGGTCGTCACTCGTTTTCTTTGTTGATTTAAACAGCTTGCTGTCTTATTATTTTTTTTATCTGGTAATAACTGATGAATACTTGAAACGATTTTATTCAAAAGAACACTTAATTGCTTTGGACATTTACAACTAACGATTTTGATCTGTTTGTTACTTTTCATTTTAAGTTGGGAGGGGTTTAACATTTTCTGAGTTTTTTCTTGAAGTGCAGATAAGTGGGCGGTGACCGTCTTTTTTGAAGTTTTATGTACTTTCTTTGGGGGTTTCATAGTTTCAGTTTTATATTCATCACTCAACATGGGTAGCGTGTGATCTATAACTTTGTCACTGATCATTTTATTAACATATTTCATTATCCTCTTGTAGTCTCTAATTTTTCTAATTTTCGTAAAATATGCCAAGTTTTTACTAGGCGTTTTATAATAAACTATGGGCGAGGTTTTGTATTCTATTGTAAAAAGCCTTGAAGTGGGTTTTTTAAACCAGTTTTTAGTACTACTAAATAGACCTTTATTTAATGTATACTCTGTTGTTACTTTTCCTTCGTAAGGAGAACTAGAACTTGAGTAATCTTCAATGATTTTCTCTAGGTATCTATTTTGTTTTAAGGCTTTTATTAATAAAGGTAATAATTTGATAGTAGCACGATCAAAATTCAATTTGGATTTGCTAAACTTATCCTCAAACGTTGAAGCCAGCGTGTCATTGAGGAGGCCAATCCAGCTGGCTTTTCCTAGAGGCTGCTGGTTCAAAGCCGTATTTATTCCATATTCCATGTAGACGAGGAATACTGTCTGAAATAAAAAAGAAAAATAAACATTTTAATAATGTATGAGAAATGTAAAAATATTTTTATTAATTTAAAAATATATACCTAGTTGTTAGTTTTTTACTAAAAAAACTAAATTACTTACTCACCCGCTTAGCATAACAAATACAAACATTGAAACATAAAAAGTTATATTACAGACAAGCCAAAAATACTAGAATAATATCTAGAGACAATGTATAAATTAAATTGAAAATCAATTTAGACTGATTTATCAAAATAATCGGAAATGGTCAATTCGTGACATTATCACAATATTTTGTGAAAATATAAACATGATTTAAACACAACACAATACATACTTTTGTTCGGGTTTAAATGAAGTATTTTATTGAATAAAGTACAAATAAGCGATATTCATGCAGAGTTCAGGTAATGGATTATTCATAGTTATGGATCGCGTGTTCTAGACCAAATTATGTAGAAACATTTAGCGCGAAATATTACTTTTCTTTTCACTGTGACAAGTAGGTACATAAAAAGGTAACCGCACCCTCTGACAACTTTAACTGTTTGTATTTTGATTAAATACGATTTTTCATGAATTGACAATGAAAAAGTTCAACAACTAGGTTTCTATGTTTTATAGTATCTCCGATTTAATAGTAACACTACTAGTTATGTAATGACCTGAAAGTGTTCTATTTAACTTAACTGCTTTCTATTATAATGGTTAGGTTAGGTCGTTTTTTACGTAAATTTTGTATAATCATGTTTTTGTTTTGTAATCTTGTGTATGTGTTAAGTGGGAGATGCCCATAAAGTTCATTCATTTATTCAACATTTATGTATGTGAGCAATAAAATTTGTAATAAGTCTTATTATAATTAGAATATGTTAGTGTGTAAAATGACATGTGTTAGTATAAATAAATTAAAAAGTTTAAAGTCAACAATCAAGTCGAAGTCTAAAGTAAATTACCGAGTTCACTATGATGACTACATGCTTTCCATTTATTATACTCGTAGTTGTCAAGTAAGCTAATCTCTACAAGCAGTCATCTATTATGCCAACACAGGATTCACCAAAACAGTTATAATTTACATTTTTGTCAATCAAAAATCAAAATTAATAAAAGCACTTATAAATCATCTAAAAATATTTTTAGACTAACACCTTTTGTAAAACCATTTTACTTACTTATTTAGAGTAAGTATGGGTCGTTTTTTGCACATATATTATTTTATTGTATAATTATTGAGTTTGCTAACTGACTAACGAAAATCTTTAAGACGATAGATTTGTCGTATACTATGGGAACCCCGGGCAAGAAACATAGGATGGATATACTTATCCTACTGATTACCCTATTTAGTGAAATTATAGATTAGTTGGAGTAACTAGACGTGTTAACGTCACGTCAGTAGAGTAAAGCACGTTATGGCAGTGCAATCAAAACAAATATTTAATGCGAGTTGCTGTGGCGATACAAAACAAATAATGTTGGTTGTTTTGTTACTATTTTTACAGCTTTTATGTATTGTTTATAAATAGGTTCTATGTAATCGATTGTGTGAAAAGTTTTTAACTTTTTATTCACCTTTTGAAACTTTTCTTGACCTAGACGACGGACAGATATTCATTGTATTTAGACAGTTCGATTAGTATTAACAACTATACAAACATATTTTTAATCATTCAGTTAGTTTGTATTCGTGATTTAAAACACTCGAATGTATGTATGACCAGTTTTTTTAGATGGTGTTAAAAACAAACGCAGGAGTAATCAAGCAGCATGGTCAGAATAATAATAATATATTTTTTTAATTTTTAATTTTTAATTTATTTATTCATTTCTTGCTATACTTACAAAATTATAAAAGATGTTACAATATGATTTAAAACATAGTGAGTATCTTAACTTCATATAAGTGACAATTCATGGAAATAAATATAGCGAGATACGGTTGAACTATAACGCCTGTGCTTTTCTCTCTGCATTTTAATAAACATTAAAAACTGTATAACAGTAGCGAACGCCTTCCCTCAGGCTTAATGGATACTTAAGAGCTTCTCCCGTGTTCTTTTAGCAACAAAACGTGTTGTGAGACTCCATTTTAATTCAATCTACCGTACAATACTAAAATTATGTACTTCAAAAATATATTATATGCCACTTGAAATTTGCTTAATGCTAAACGCGAAGCCAAACGTGCTAAAGTATTAAGTTATAATAATAATGGGCACTGATATAAAAATGCCAAACAACTGTTTACAGGATTATTATACAAGAATCATTTGTAAAAGCGTTGAAAGCTGTGAAAGATGAAGGGCAATGCCACTGTTGTCTTCCCCTGACTATGAAAATATTTTGAAGTAAGTGTATACATGATAAAACTCCCATGATTCTTGATACACTTCTATAATTTAGTTGCTAAATACTGCGATATTAAAAACAGAAGAACAGCGGTAGCGAAATGTATTACTTACAAGTGTGGCTTACTACACTGATATACAACAATACAAAAGATTAGCTTGTATTTAAAACTTGATGTGCCAACTACTATTATGAATAATAATTGTTTTTTTATTTTGTGATACTATATTTTACCTATTATAAACATAATACCTTTATATGTATATTATATGTAAGTATAGTAACCTATTTAATTTTATATAATTATGTAAGTACATAAACTTATTTTTACCTATCGTAAAGTGACTAAATTTTTTTGACCCAATTCGATTAATGGTTACAGGCTTGCCTAGTGAGGAACCGGAAGGTACTTTGTTTTAGTAGTTAAGCCTTGTCTGCAAAAGTGCATTAATGTTACTACTAGCTTAACTTTGTATGTAGTTTTAAGCCTTTTGCTGTAATAAATACTCATATTTATCATTTTCATTTTCATTTAAAAATCAATGAAAATCTACTTCAACTGTGTTCGGAAATTTATTTAAGTACCTACTACGTTACAGTGCCATGTGAAGTCAGAAAGAAAGGTATTTCATCCCGGTGGGTCGGGAAAACGGATATTTCTTTAATTTGTTAGAGATTGTTTAAGTTTTTAATTTTTAGAGCGTCGTAGCAAACGGAAAGCAGTGGTCTTCTTTACTTAGCCCTTCGGCAAACGGGCGTGATGTACAGTCACGAGCACCAATATGTATACACTTTGCCTCTTATTCCATTGTATTAAGAGTTACAATTGTTTGCATATATTTGCTCGTGACTGTACTGTATGTAAGTAAGTATGTAACTGTTTTTGTGTAAGTATGTGCAACAGACTGTTTATTTATCTATGTATGAATAAATTTTCATATTATGCGTCAAATTCACAAAGTAAATGTCGAATAATGGGGACTATTATAATTTTCCCCATAAGCCGAGTTTTCACGCTGCGGCGCGCTTGCTCGTCACGATACATTACACTCGTTCAAAGTAATAAAAAGAAAGCAGCTACGCATATTTAACAGTTCGGTAGTTACAAAAAGAACTGACTACGACTCGAACAATTTTATTTTAAACGTTTAACTTGATGTTGCCTTAAGTACAAGTTACACGTACAGTCGGCAATCAAACTCGGAAAACAATTTAATACCTATTCAATGTAATGCTGATGTGCGTGTATACGTGTTTACATGTGTGTGTTTGATTTAATAATACTATTTGTGATTACGCTGTGAGGTGGCTGTTCATGATTTAAATTTACAACGTATATTTTCCCTTGGGTTGACACCTACTAAAACTACGACTAAAAAGCTAACGGACTGCACATACATATCACTGCATATAGAGGCGATAGGTTGACCACCTATTACGATGCAGTTCTTGCAGTGCAGTTGTCAATTGGTGAAAGGTGGAATGTGTCTTTGGTTCTCTCTCAAAAGGGTTGGCCATTTGATGGTATTATACTGCTTATCAACTTTTGTTACCGACCGTACTAACTTCCTAAGAAAAGGGAAAGGGGTGTTATTTTTATTGGTTCCGGCCACTAGGCCTTAGATTATTGTGCCTTTGTGCATAATAAATTTACTAAATCTCAAATATTCACCATTGAATTTATAGAAGCAATACTCCACCACTATTTTCTTAGCAATTGTGTACACCTAATGAATGCTGTGAACTCAATTTTAGGAACTTATCTTTTAAAGCAGAATCTTATCATTTGTACGAATATAAAACAAGATAATTTTCATTAATTTAAATGAAACGAACAAAATGTTAATTAAAAAATGTAATCTATAGAGGGTCAGAAACGTTATTTAAAATAAAGTTTTTTAAACTTTTCAAACAGTTCTTCGTAATGTGTTCTTTGCATTGCGTTCGGAACGAACACGAAATGGGAACGTTTTCAAAATCCGGTTTAATCTGCAGGACGGTGATTCTCAAACTGTATGTACAAATTGGACTGCGACTGTGGGCTCTCATACATCGGGCAAACAAAGAGAAGTGTAGGAACCCGCGTAAAAGAACATATAGCTGACGTCAAGCATAGGCGCGAAAATAAGTCTGCAGTGTGCGAACATCACAGACAATACAACGCGAACATGCTTTCTAGGGAACCAACTAGGGACTAATTCC